>CM065592.1:274635481-276102112 GCA_033119425.1 Bufotes viridis
TTGGGACACCTCCAAGAAGGAGGCCAGCCCAAATCTAAAGGCCCCATACATGTTGTTAGCTAAAACCTCTGTTTTCAGTAGGGCTGACCAATAATATTCTATATGGGGAGCTCCTGTCCCTGTCCCGACAGATGATGTTAGGGGAGTGAAGGATCGAGCTCATTGAATTTCAATGTACAACCTCTTTATTCTCCCAGAAGATAAGTTGCCTCAGAGGTGTCTTGTAGGGTTTTCTCCTTTCTCCCCATTGAAAACACATCCATGCTTGGCCAAGCTGAGTGTCTTTGAGTATGGAGAAGTCGGGAGAGATTGCTGTCGGACGAAAGGGTGTTCGGCTGACAGGATTAAAGGCGTATGGACACCTTAAAGTCCAAAAGAAAAGGCGCCATACAGCGGTGTAATTGTGGGTGCTCTGAAGTAGGGTTCTTCAATTCAAGGATCCATGGCACACAATATATAGCAATGCAGAGTGTTCCACTTTATTAGGTTTAAAAACGCAATATTTTACTGGAAAACCCCTTTAAGCTCCTATTGTCTCCCTTTATTTTACTTTATTTATATTACATTATTGATTATGAGAAATTATGAATAAATGAACTTTTGAAAATATAATAATAGTTTATGGCCACATTAGATTAGGGATGGTTCGATACCAAAATTTTTATTAGGTTTCGATACCATAAAAAAGTATTGCGATACTTGATACCATTCGATACCATTCCGCATTTTATGGAACATCCGGCTTATAATCGAACAGTCCGATCCTATTTTTTGAGGGGACAAGGTGACTAAAAATGGCCAATCGCGCAGTTTTTATTTACTTTTTTTCTTTTATGGCATTCACCACTTAGGACATTCTTTTATATTTTAATAGTTTGGACTTTTCGGACGTGGCGATATGTAATATATATTTATTTATTGTTTATATATTTTATATGTAAAATTGGGAAAGGGGGTGATTTATACTTAATATTTCGATTTTTTTAACGTTTTATTTAATAACTATTTCCCCCTTAGGGGCTAGAACCTGGGATCTTTTCATCCTATTCACCCTAATAGAGCTCTATTAGGGTGAATAGGATCTCACACTCTCCCTGCTGCCCTGTGCACAGTGCACACAGCAGCAGGGAGCTTACCATGGCAGCCAGGACTTCAGTAGCGTCCTGGCTGCCATGGTAATCAATCAAAGCCCCAGGCTGAAAGGAGGGGGCGCACTGCGCCACCAATGATCTTAATACTGGGGGGGAGGGCGCACTGCGCCACCAATGATAGTCAATATTTAATACAAGAGGTGGGTGCGGCACCTGAGGGGTTAACTGCCGCTGAGAAGCAGCTCCCCGCCAGCACCCGCCTCCTGAATTTGTATTAAACATTTACTTTCACTGGTGGTGCAGTGCGACCGCCCCTCTCTCCTCATTGGTGGCAGCGGCAGCGGCAGCACAGGGGGAGGGAGAGACTGCTTCCTTCTCCCCTATGCTGCTGAGGAGAACACGGAGCTCGCTGACAGCAGCTTGCTCCTTGTTCTCTGATATTAGACTGCACAATAACGAAGCCTAGTATCGAAAAAAGGCAAATCCTGGTATCCTGGACGATATCAGACAAAAGTATCGATTGGGTATTGAAAATTCGATACCCGAAACAACTCTACATTAGATATGTAGATCACTAGCCCACTATGTAGCCCAAATGTCGTGTGAGCAGAGAATTAGTTCAATCATACTGATAGATTTACAGTTTTATTCCTCAAGTGTGTTTTTTACAACAGCAGTCTACAAAATATGTATAATAAAATATCAGACTTTCCAAAACATCTCTATTACACCTAATTCACATGTCTACGTCTGTGATGACATTTGCTAAATTAATTTTCAGAGTATCTTCTACAGATGGTCTGTGAAAACCACAGACCAAACATGGATGACATTCGTGTTGTGCCTGTGGTTTTCATGCACCCATAGACTTTAATGTGCATGAGTAATACGTAATCTCGGACAAAATAGAAATTTTTTTTGTGGTGTGGAAAGCCAATGATGTGTGAATACACACGTTAAAGTCACAGGGTGCATGTGCTATCTGTGGTGACCATGGACAGCATTGCGTCTGTGATTCACTTACACGTGAAAGAGCCTACAGTATCACATTATATATATATGACCTTATATGATAACAGTGATGTTATGCTACATTCTAATTTACATATGTAAAGGTGGCCATACACATTAGATAGAAATTGGATGATGGCTGAACAGCAGTTGAACAGACATCTGGTAAACATTCATTTCACAGGCACAGCCATACACATTTTCCCCTATATCGGACGTTCAAACTTGCCATACATGTTCATGGAAATCGGGTGACAAACAAAAGTTCTTCTGTTCTTTAAAAAAAAAAATCATATTTTGGTCAGGAAACAATCTTTCATTGAATGAAAGATCTTTTGTCAGACTATCGGACGAAAATATTAAACACGGTCAATTTGTTTTCAAATGACAATGGACTGTCACTGGTCGGCTAAAACAATTAATCTTCCTGATATAAACTGGAAAACCAAAATAGCTAGTTCTGCCAGGAGTACTGACATTCTAAATTCCCTACTGGGATTATCTCTACAGCAAGTAGTTGAGGAGCCAACCCGGAAGGAGGCGATTTTAGATTTGGTATTCACAAATGGCAATTTGGTATCTGATATCACTGTAGGGGAAAGCTTAGGATCCAGTGATCACCAGTCAGTGTGGTTTACTATAAGTACAGTGACTGAGTCACTCCACACAAAAACAAAAGTTTTAGATTTTCGGAAAACAGACTTTTCTAAAATGAGATCAGTGGTATCACGAGTCCCTATCAGACTGGAACAATTTCAATGGAGTCAAGAGAAATGGGACTACTTCAAAGTGGCACTATTGAAGGCAACAGAAAAGTGCATTAGGCTCGTCAGTAAAAGCAAAAAAAGGAAGAGACCACTGTGGTACTCAGCAGAAGTGGCCAAAATTATTAAAAACAAAAGATGGCATTTAGTAAGTATAAAAACACCCAAAACGAGGATGACCGGAAATCTATAAGATGAGGCAGAGAGAGGCCAAGCAAGTTATAAGAGCTTCTAAAGCTCAAGCAGAAGAGAAATTAGCTCAGTCAGTGAAAAAAGGTGATAAGACATTCTTCAGATACATAAATGAAAAAGGAAATTAAAAAAGGAATTACCAAATTAAAAACAAAAGAAGGAAGGTATATGGAAGAGGATAAAGAACTAGCTGACTGCCTCAATGAATACTTCTGTTCAGTTTTTACAAAGGAAAATGAAGGAGAAGGACCTCAGTTAGGGAGGAAGACTCATGAATCCTTTGATGCATGTGTCTTTACAGAGGAAGAGGTTCTAAGTCAGCTGTCTAAAATTAATACAAATAAATCACAGGGGCCTGATGGGATACACCCAAAGCTATTAAAGAGCTTAGAGGTGTACTAGCAGAACCATTAACAGATTTATTTAACCAATCACTGGTAACAGGTGTCATCCCAGAAGACTGGAAATTAGCAAACGTTGTGCCAATTCACAAGAAAGGTAGTAGAGAGGAATCGGGCAACTATAGGCCGGTAAGCCTGACATCAATAGTGGGGAAATTAATGGAAACCATACTCAAGGAGAGGATTGTGGAACATCTAAAAACTCATGGGTTGATTGATGAAAAACAGCATGGGTTTACTTCAGGGAGATCATGTCAAACTAATCTTATTGACTTTTTTGATTGGGTGACTAAAATAATAGATGGCGGAGGTGCAGTAGACATCGCTTATCTGGACTTTAGTAAGGCTTTTGATACTGTCCCACATAGAAGGCTTATCAATAAACTACAGTGTTTGAACTTGGGCTCACATATTGTTGAATGGATTAGGCAGTGGCTGAAGGACAGAAAACAGAGGGTTGTAGTCAATGGAGTATATTCAGACCATGGTATTGTTACCAGTGGGGTACCTCAGGGATCTGTTCTGGGACCTATATTGTTTAATATCTTTATCAGCGAAATTGCAGAAGGCCTCAATGGTAAGGTGTGTCTTTTGCTGATGACACAAAGATTTGTAACAGGGTTGATGTTCCTGGAGGGATACACCAAATGGAAAAGGATTTGGGAAAACTAGAGGAATGGTCAAAAATATGGCAACTAAAATTCAATGTTGATAAGTGCAAGATAATGCACCTGGGGCGTAAAAACCCAAGAGCAGAATATAAAATCAGTGATACAGTACTAACCTCAGTATCTGAGGAAAGGGATTTAGGGGTCATTATATCAGACGACCTAAAGGTGGGCAGACAATGTCATAGAGCAGCAGGTAATGCCAGCAGAATGCTTGGGTGTATAGGGAGAGGCATTACCAGTAGAAAGAGGGAGGTGCTCGTGCCGCTCTACAGAGCACTAGTGAGACCTCATTTGGAGTATTGTGTGCAGTACTGGAGACCATATCTGCAGAAGGATATTGAAACTTTGGAGAGAGTTCAGAGAAGAGCTACTAAACTAGTACATGGATTGCAGGACAAAACTTACCAGGAAAGGTTAAACGACCTTAACATGTATAGCTTGGAAGTAAGAAGAGACAGAGGGGATATGATAGAAACTTTTAAATACATAAAGGGAATCATCACGGTAAAAGAGGAGAGAATATTTAAAAGAAGAAAAACTGCTACAAGAGGACATAGTTTTAAATTAGAGGGGCAAAGGTTTAAAGGTAATATCAGGAAGAATTACTTTACTGAGAGAGTAGTGGACGCATGGAATAGCCTTCCTGCAGAAGTGGTAGCTGCAAATACAGTGAAGGAGTTTAAGCATGCATGGGATAGGCATAAGGCCATCCTTCATATAAGATAGGGCCTGGGGCTATTCATAGTATTCAGTCTATTGGGCAGACTAGATGGGCCAAATGGTTCTTATCTGCCGACACATTCTATGTTTCTATGTTTCTATGTAATTTCACCCAACCAACAGATTTGACTTTGGGCCACTTATAAGGGCATTATTCTGGCAGTCCCCTAGTTTTCATCCTTTAACTCCTGCATAGGTAACTGGACTTTTCTGCAGGGGAACCACCAGGCCACTACCTCCTGGTGTATTCTCTGTATGATTGACAGCCGGTCAGGCACAATCGTAGTCAGTGACAGGCCAAAGTCAGGGCAGGCAGAGTATGTGCTTTACAGAAAATGAACCGAAGTTTGGGAAGGCAGGGAAGGGTCAATATGGAGGTCAGGCACAGGTCAGGTCAGGCAGTGGAAGGTCACAATCCAGGGAATAGGCAAAAAGTCTGCACATGGGCACACAACAGAAGCAGCACATCATCACAGGATACTAGCAAGCTAGGAAACCTATTTCTCAGGCACCTTCCCACATGGATAGGTGCCTCAAGTACCCCAAGCTTGCCAGCCATTGACTGGTGAAAATTCGAAGCACGCATGCTGGCCAGTCAGAGGGATGGAGTGTTCCCTACAGGCAGAAAAGGAGAGGCCTTGCCAGCAAGCAGGCCGTAGCCTGCGTGGTGGGTCAGAGCAAACACTTTCCTGGACCCACCGAGAAGAGGACCGCCAGAGCAGGTAGGCAGAACAGCCAGAGGCTGCCGCTGTAAAAACAAGCAATTCTGAACTTCTAAAATATAACCATCAGCTCTAATATTCTTGCAAAAGAATATCCGCAGAAGCTGTAATTTTCAGCGCTATGGTTTACCACTGTTTGGAAATAGAAAATTGTACATAAGAAATGAGTGGAGAGGTCCACCTGCACTGTAACCTTCTCTCCACACCACAAGGCCACATTTATGTTTCCCAATGCCTACTTGGTGGTCAGGGTAAATTCTTGTAAAAAATCCAAACAGAAAAAAAGCTCTGTATGTTATTACAGCAGTGTATACATTCAATATTGACTATCTTATATAACATGGTTTCCCATGCTTATCTCTAAGCCTCACATTAACCAGGTCTCCTTAGTTTCGTAGTAATACAGTTACAGGATCAAGATAATATAATCTTCTTTGCTGGCATAGGGAGAGCTTAGCCATTGATTATATGGCAGATCATTAAACACAGACCTTTCCAAAGTGTTCAGCTGTGATTGCTCTGAACCACCATAATATGTGGCTCCATCCATCGCAGTGTCACATCTGCAACTGTCACTAGGTTATGATGAACCAAGGGGTGATTCAAGTACCCAAAGCGTTATCAGATGCCTTAGAATTCGGTCTTAAACTAAACGTTCCTGCATCTTTTGATGTGCACTGTACTTCTAGGAGGATCTTAGAATAACATTACCAGTGTGGGTTTCTGCATGCATAGTATGTATGTACGTGTTTATGTGTGCCTGAACTTTGCCAAGACTGAGGGTCCCCTTTAAAAAATGTGTTTACTTGTTAAACCCTTAATAATATACTTGTATACATTCAATTTTATTAGGAATTCACCACCTTTAGAATGGATTGCATATCAGGCAATGTTTCAAACAGTATTTGTCAAGCTTGTATGTCCACTACTGGGGCAATGGTGGTAATATATGCTATATAATATCCATGGGCGTAGCTATAGGGGGTGCAGAGGTAGCAGTCGCTACCGGGCCCAGGAGCCTAAGGGGGCCCAAAGACCCTTGTGCCGCATAGGAAGACACACAAAGCACTGAGGGAAGGGGGGCCCAAGCGGAACTCTTGCACCAGGGCCCATGAGCCGTTAGCTACGCCCCTGATAATATCAATGAAAGCAAACGTAATCAATTAGGTGACTTGCACATGCATTTAGTTGTCTCAATCACATACTATTATATGCCCCCATTCTAGTGGAACGTTATAAGTCAGCAGTAACATCATTTAGTGTAAAGTATGTAAAAAAGGAAGAAGTCATGGTGTACTTTGAAGGATACTTTTCCATGGGTAGTGTTGGGGGGGAGGGAGTAAGCTGGACTTGTATGAGCTAATGACCCACCTGTCAAGTGTTACGTGTATGTGTGTACACTGAAGAATATGGCTGCACATTGAATGGTTTACAACATCTTAGTAGTCACTTCCAACCAACTACTTTTGTAATACTGTAAAACATCTAATCAGGCAGTATAAGAAAATTGGTGGGAAGATTTATAATCACATATGAAACGTCAAGCTGTCAACCAGCCTGTCTGTTAACTTTTATTAACCGAACAATCAAAGGCAACATACTCGGCTCTTTTGTTTCAAGGTTCTTGTTGAAAAGTCATTTGCAGAATCACTTAGCCTTAGTTATTACACTTTCATCTACTGTAGTTGACTTCTAACAAAGAGCCCATCCAATTGTACAGTGAGACAAAATAAACAGCGTTTTCCTCTCGGAAAAGATTAAAAGAAAAGGCTAACGAAAGCTTTTCACTGAGTTCTTTGATTTTAGGGCATGTTACACAAAGATTGAACTCCATAAAACCAAACTCATCATTGATCAGATATGAAAATGCTCTTTTTACCTGAGGGATCTAACTACAAGACATGTTCTTGACATATTGACACATACAACCTAGGTAGTTCCTCCTTGAATCACGCCAGACTGTAAATGTGTGGTTTATGGCCAAACAGAGGAATGAGAGGCATGATGGTGTCTGTATTACAGAATAAGGATCATATTGAGTAGCACCTGTTCACTTCACAGCATATCTTCAACTCATCTTCACCAAATGTACATGATGGGTCAGTGATAACATCTGCAAAATAGCTCTTAGGTCTTAATTCTGATTTGCTTCTCAGCCTTGCCTGTAGCTGATAAAAGGACCACGATCCGGCACCTCCCTTGTCAAAAAATCTACCCAATCCCTTCACTATCTCCACTCATTCTTCTGGGTCACTCTGCAGCATTTTCTACTGTAGTGTAGATCACCAACTTTGCATGCTTCAATTGACTGGCCTCAAGGACATTGCCCTCTCTTGGTTTTCTCACTGCCTGTCAGACCACTCTTTCACTGTATCATTTACCAATGGGCAGCACGGTGGGTCAATGGTTAGCATCGGGGTACCAGGTTAGAATCTGACCAAGGACAACCTCTGCATGGAGTTTGTAAAATAAATAAAATATATTTACTGGCTCTACTTTTCTCCTCTTTTTCTTGCGATGGAGTTCCTCAGGGTCCAGGCCTAGGTCTTCTCCTCTTTTATCTCTACACAGCACATAATTAGACAAACTACCGGCATGACTTGCTTTAGTACTATCTCTATACTGACAACACCCAAATGCATTCTTCATTTCATGACCTCACCCCTGCACTACTAACAAAACACTAGTGATTGTCTGTCCACTAACATCATGTCTTCTCTCTACCTGAAACTTGTTTTTTATAAAGACTGAGCTTCTCATGTTCTCTCCATCTACAACCCTACCTAAACCAGATCTTTCCTTCACTCCCTATATTCAGTCACTTGCCCATTCATGCAGCCTGTACCCCAGAAACATCCCCAGAATCCACCCTTATCTTACTGTGGAACAACAACAAATAATTGTTTCCCTGATCCATTCTCATCTTCATTACTTTACCTCATCACCGTTCAGTCTTCCCGTCACTAAACTCCCCCCTCTCCAGCCTATCCAGAGTGCAACAGTCAGGCTCATCTATGTGTCCACTACTCGGAGGCCTCCACTCTGTGCCAGTTACGGCACTTTTTACCGATACAGTATAGAATCCAATTTAAACTTCTAACTCTCACACACAAAGCTCTCCTCAGTACTGCCCCCCCTCCCCCTATATTTCTTCACTCATCTGTTTACCACCCTACCCATACTCTCCACTCCTCCATAATCTGAGGCTCTCATTCCCGTTTTTAAAACTTCTCTCAAATTGCTTCAGTTCTGTAGAATGCACTACCCCAATTAGGTTAACACCCAACAACCAGAGTTTTAGGTGCTCCCTAAAAACACATCTCTTTTGGGTAGTCTATCACATTCCCAAATGTAACTCCTCTCCATTCACCCATGTACCATATGTACTCCCCTATAGTTCAGAGGACAAGCACTTTTTCCACCATTTGTGCCATCCATATTGCCATGGTAGTCTATGGGCACTGTATTCTAGATCTATGCAACACAAGTGCTTATATAGCTGTGTGCATGATCATAGTCAACATTCAAACTCAACTTATAAATGTCGCTATCAGCACCTATATGTCGTCTGTTTGTGCCTACCCATCAATCCTTTGATTTTCCCAGCTTCTGATTTCATCAAGTAACTGCTAAGACCTACCATCATTTGACATGCTACTGACTGTAAAATAAATGGCAGTGCCAGGCAATATTCATACCAGCCGACCCATGACTTCTAGACTAAAAACTGAGACAACAAAGAAAATGCTGCAATTGCTTAGTCAAGTGGAAGCGCTCAACATGTTTGCTTATCACCTTTCTCTCCAATACTCCTTTATTCCTTTTTACACTGGGAAGTTAATACCTAGAGGGAAATCTTAATCCCTTCAAACGCTCCATCAACTCAATCTTGTCAACCGTACAAAGCCTACAAAACATCAGTCAGGAGGATGGCATCCAAAAACTGTTAAGGAGATAAATTATCAAATAAAATGGGTTTGGTGCCTGGAATTTCCTAGAAAAAAATAATCCTAATAGGTAGCGATATCATAGAGACCAGAAGTATCAAGGAAGCCAGGTCAGTATTTTACTTAACGGCTACAAGTTGCTGTTACTTCTGTACTACAAATCTAAATGATGAATTTTGTGAAAATGGCAGAATCTGATGAAAATGGCAGAGGTTGACCACTTGCCCTCTTGCCCTGTAGTGTACCGTCATACCTGTTCATATGGCCACTTTTCCCCACACAGATGTTAGGATCACTTCCATAGAAAGGCAGATATTACTATCAGTATTTTTTGGGGAGTGGAAGGAAACCCATGACCGCGGAGACAACATACATACTTTATATAAGTTGTCCCATTGCACCAAAACAGCAGCGTTAATGTACTTTCACCCTTGCGTTAGGTATGAATCCGTCTGTTTATTTGCACAGACGGATCCGCACCTATAATGCAAACGTTTGTATCCGTTCAGAACGGATCTGTTTGCATTAGTTTTAAAGAAAAATGACAAAGTCCAAAATGGATCTGTTTTGAATTACATTGAAAGTCAATGGGGAACAGATCCGTTTTCAAATGCACCATATTGTGTCATTAAAAACTGATCCGTCCCCATTGAATTACCGTACATTGTAATTTAAAACGGATCCGTTAGGCTCCGCCTCTTCAGACGGACACCAAGATGCTGCAAGCTGCGTTTTGGTGTCCGTCTCCAAAACGGAATAGAGGCGGAATGGAACCGAACTGATGCATTCTGAACGGATCCTTATCCATTCAGAATGCATTGGGGCTTAACTGATCCGTTTTGGACAGTTTGTGCGAGCCCTGAAACGGATCTCACAAACGGAATCCAAAACGCTAGTGTGAAAGTACCCTTAACTGCTCTGTGATTGTATGTAACTGTACTCTAGACTTTAAAAGTCAAATAGGCTGACCATACACAATATACCTATCACCAAATGTTTGTTCTGCCAACAGCTATCTCATCTGACCTCCCCAATACACATGTCTACCTGAGCCTGTATGTTTTCTGAATGGGGCGCGGTGAGAAAGTTGCTACCAGACTTCTCTGTCCCCAACTTATCCCACATAATCCATTATGTCAATTATTATCTTCATCAATATCTGCCACTAGAGTCGGGAGGCCCCCACACACATTAGATGGTCCTCCAATCCCAGCGAAGTTGTTGCTTTGGGCTATATATGCAGCAAACCCCTGAGGAGCTGGTGCAGAGGATGGGAGTAGTAGTGGCTCTGATGAAGTGTTATGTCATGGTGTATGCCCTTAGGCCATTGCTCTCTGGGGATCAGTACAGTGGAAATGTAGTTTGAAAAATGAGGTCAGAAGTGAACGTATAACAGTCTCTTTTTACTGGCTGCAACGTAACACTTGTGGGTGTAGATTTCTACCACCAGGTCTCGACTTGAGTGTTAACTGGCCTAATCTTGGGTGACGGGTGTCTGAGGCGTAGTCCCTCACCTTACAGCAGTGTCTGGAATGCAGTTTTCAGCTGTTCACTCTGCTGTCTGGTCTCTCAAGTATTTGCTTAATGCAGCATAAAGTTGATTATCTCTGAAGAAGGAGCTCTGCAGTGTGCTTCCTCTCCAACACTGCTCTAGAACGCACCCTTCTCGCAGGAAGCAGGGCCAGCCCACTCCTACCAAGAGGGGAGGAACTGAATGGTTAGCCTTGTTCCTGCCAACTGTTTGCCAGCCATATTCTTCACTGGTACTTGTGGCCAAAATATAAATTGACAATACAATACATAACTATATACAATAAAACAACAATTGCAGATACCCCCAGGTCTACATATTACTGCATATACATCTAATGTGTGTGGCAAGCTGGATCAGTTTGATAACCATCAAAAAGTGAGGGACCAGCAGAAAATTCCTAGGCACATTGGCTACCCATCTAGTCCTGTATTATACATTATGATATATGGGACATATAACTTCCTATGGGTCATAAGTATTCTTGACTTTCTCCATATACTAGATATAGAGCTATAATTGGGACAGCTACTAATATATACAGACCAGTCTCTGTGTACGGCATTTCTGAACACCATCAGCTTAATTCTTTTACATTCCTTTTGGGCTCTTTTCTAGTGTTTAAGTGGTGACATAACAATGCTTGAACCTGACTGACTCTATCAGCATCTCATGGTCTGCGTGTCCTGCTGCTGTGTACAGGATGAATGGACCGTGCCTGTCCTGTGACTAAGCCGTCTTAAGAAACATGTCCCCAGAGGCATACAAGTCCCAGCCCAGGCTTTGTTCCTCTCTGTGCAGCGCCTTTCAGGGCACATGCTTAGTTATGATGATTTTTCTTTTTTTTTTTCTTCTTCTTAATCCTCCCCAATTCAGACAGAACAAAAGCTGCAGCTTGCGCCGTCCTGCTGAGTTCTACACAAGTCCAGCTGCGCTTTCCGTTCACTGACACCCATCTGCTGTCAATACCCATGCCAGGTCTGAGTGGCAAAAGGCTGAGCAGATGCTAGGCTGAAGTGACAAAACGACCCTAAATGAATGGGAATAATGAGTTTTTGGACACCAGTGACTGTCTATACAGCAGAGATGAATTTCCCTTGTGCACAGATAACTGTCAACTATTACCTGCGGTGGTGTCAAATGAGAAACACAGTTCTGCTACATTTGGAATAAAGGGTCAAGAGTCCGCATGTTCTCCCATAGATACTTACATACACACACATAATTGTATTTATGTCCATGACACTACCACGTCTTACTGAGGCATAATCAGAATCTGGCAAAAAAAGCAGAACAAAATACCGCTGCATGTCCACCAGATTGGCAGAAACCAGAACGGATCCAGATGGGGTCAATACGGTGACACTGATGTCCGACAGAAAAACGGAAACACTCCGATGATATGAACCTAGATCAGTATTTTGCATCAGTATTTGTAAGTCAAAACCAGCAGTGGAACCTACAGAAAAAAGGTATAATAGAGATATTTGTACCTCTTCTGTGTGTTGGACCCACTCCTGGTTTTGGCTTTGCAAATACTGACCAAATACTGACCTTGTGAAAGAGGCCTTAACGGGGATTAAAGTCAGTAACTGCTACGGCTGTACTCATCTCCATTACCTATGGGCGGTGTAAATCTGCACATGGATCTCTTTCCTCACAACTATTGCAACGTACAGTAAGCAAAAAAGTGATTCATGCCACTTGATGGCGCAACTCAGAAAGCTGGGGTTTGCGGTAATGGCGTATTTGATTTTGTTTTGGGGCCCCTTCAACAGAATATGAGCGAATATTTTGGGGACGAGCCATGTAGCCGCACAGATTTCCACAGTGTTACTTGCTATGACCGCCATCCTAGCCCGCTGTGCATGAGAACCAAGGTTACCGTCAATCCCACAACATTCTTTCGGAAAATGTACTGCAGAGTTTCTATTGTGTGCCACTCAGATAGCGAGAGTGTAACAAACTGTGTAATGCGAAGCCAAACTTATACTTCCAGGTGAATACGTGCCAGGTATCTGCTGTTATTCATTTATTTTCATGGAATATAGTTGTTTTTCTTTTATTAGATCTGTATCAGGGAAAGCTGGGTGACTGACAACCAACTCCCCCAGGAGCTCCTGGTTTCATGCTAGACTGGCCCTTGGAGCCGACAACCACAGTCCCACCCCACAGGACCACGACGCACCTTGGTCCTATGACCACTGCGACCAGTCACAGACCTCAGCGGTCACAGCTGCCTGAACGGTACATGACTGCTACGACATTGCGTTGTGACCACATGAGTGGGGTTTTTTATGGTCAGAGGAACAGAGGAAGACCCCAGGAGTGTCAGAAAACTCCTTTAAATGCAGCGTAGGCTCTTTTTGCATTGTCATATTTGGGGCATAAATATCACAGTCTATAGCTCTATTCTAACTGTCCAAAGTAACAGAAAACAGTATAGAAAATAGGACCTGTTAGACGTGACTTTTTTTTAGTAAATAATTGTATTTTCTTCACAAAATACTAATTCTGGATCATGTGTTTGTTTTACAACTCTTTATTGTGCCATTTTTATGTTATTCCTCCTAGAAATGTATTAATAAATTGACAACTGGGTGGGCACATTCCTCTTGTCAAAGGGGTGTGTCCCTATATTGTCTGACCTTGCCAGCACTGATTGGACAGTGTCAGACTGTTCATGGTCACGTCTCCAACTGGTAAAACCCAGTTGTCAATTTACTCATCTATACCTAGGAGGAATAATAGAGGAACATGGCGCATAAAGAAAGGATGCCCATTGTGAATACATTGATTTACTAAAGAAGGCATGTCAGGAGAAATGACAGGTCCTCATTTAGGACCCCGATATAAGTCAATAGGGTTTGTCAGGGATACAGGAATAAGAAACTCCTAATATACACAAGTAACTCTACCAAGTACTTGTTTGTTCTTGTCAACAGGTTGCAGGTTTGAACATTTACAGCCTAAAGTCAGTTTTCCAAAGCAGAATGTTAGCCAGCATTTTAAGATATTATCATGCTATATTTCCGTCTAGTAAGACACGCTTGCTTCAGCCCAGCACGCCCAGACAACATGAATCCATCCTTTTATCACAGGTTCATCCGAATAAGGATTCATGCACACATCCGTGTCCGCATTTCAGTCCGCAAACCACGGCTCCATAAAATACAGATAACTTAAGTTCGCATTCCGCATATCGCTCGCTTCCATCTAGAGAATGCACTATTTTTGTCTGCAATATGGACCAGAATAGGACATATTCTATGATTTGTGGTCGCACGGATCTGCAAAAAATACGGATGTGTTGGCATGGCTCCATAGAAATGAACAGGTCAGAGGGCTGTCCGTAACCAATGTGGATGAAAAATACACTCGTGTGCATGAGGCCTAAATAAAACGCTGCGATCAATTACGTTGTGTCAGCTGAGGTACGTACAGCTTCTGGTTTGCATTCACTGACAGCAAACCTAGATCCTGAAAAAGGTAAGGAAGTGAAAGATGAAAGTATATTAGAAAGCTGCAGATGTTTCACTTTATGAGGATTAAGCATTATTTACATGAAAGCAGAGAAACCGCCATAAATCCCGTTTATGCTTTCCCAGAAAATCCGTTTATTCCAGATATATAATCAAATCCATCAAATCAAGCAGGAAGGTAAACTAAGCTTGGATAGTTTGAGTTCATGGTAAACCCTGTGTTCTAGGACTGTTATATATATATATACTGTGGGGTGACAAGGTGAAATCCCTCTCCATGGAGCAGGATTTGTGCGGAGCGCGGCTCTACAAACAAAGCCAAGGAAATGAACCAACCGGAAGCAGCTGATGATCAAAACCGGAGCCAGATCCTTTCATTTCCATGATGTATGCCCCTACAGCGTGCAATAAACCTTTGCCCCCTTCCGGCTGCACAGGGCTCGCTGAAGTCATATAACAAGCGCCCAATTAGTCCTTTCCTTGCAAAACTCGGAAATCGAGTCAAATACACAGATTATCCCTATATTGTAAGAGCCGCATTGGTTTAACAGCCAATTATGCTTCCAAAATGTGAAAATGCGGAACAAAATTCCCCCATCCCTTTGATATATTAGAGGATCAGTAATTAAGGTGGTTTTCCGAAGCAATACACTTAGGTAGCGGCAATGAGACATATCACAAAAGTGGGGTCCAATGTCTAGGACCTCTATGATACCAAATGTGAGGAAGTCTCTCCTCTACGGTGATATAATAGGGGGTCACCCTGCTAAAATATAAGGGGATTGTAAAAACTGCCCAGTGCTGGCATATATATAAGTCCCAATACATCTGTCAGGAGGGGTCAGGAGCGCCTCATACACATTAGACTGTTCCTGGTGGGTTCAGCCAACAATGTAATGCACATTATATTACATCAACCAAAACTGCACATTTTGACAGGAATGGTTGAACATCTATGGGTTCGTTTTTCAAACTGGTGTAAAGAAGAACTGGCTGAGTTGCCCCTAGCAACCAATCAGATTCCACCTTTCATTTTGGACAGCTCCTTTGGAAAATGAAAGGAGGAATCTGATTGTGAACCTCTCCATTCTCCCCCAACAGCAGATCTCAGAGGAAAGAATAATTGGGCAGTTGGATTTTGACACGCCCAATCCTTTCGTTTTGAGGTAAGGTAGCATCTGACACAGCTTACTTCTACCTCCCTGATCAGAAGATATGTGCGTTCATGTGTGAGGATCTGGAGAGACAGGTAGCTGAAGTGTGTAGCCAGCTCTAGGATTTGCTCACCCTTCTGTTAGCTCCTCTCCATCAGATGTTGGCTGCTCTTTGGGGGCAGCATGTCACGCCATGCTATCTAGAGAACAAAAAAGGAAGTAACAATCTGAAAGCTCCTAAATATAGGGGGGGAAAATGATAACTGATAAATCATATTCATAATGCCACCTGTAAAAAGTGAACTCATGACATTTGTGTGGATAGAAAGATATGAGTCAGATAGATAGATAAATAGATAGACAGATAGATAGATAGATAGATAGATAGATAGATATGAGATAGGTATGAGATAGATAGATAGATAGATAGATAGATAGATAGATAGATAGATAGATAGATAGATAGATAGATATGAGATAGGTAGATAGATAGATAGATAGATAGATATGAGATAGATAGACAGATAGATAGATATGAGATAGGTAGATAGATAGATAGATAGATAGATAGATACATATGAGATAGGTAGGTAGATAGATAGATAGATAGATAGATAGATATGAGATAGATAGATAGATAGATAGATAGATAGATATGAGATAGGTAGATAGATAGATAGATAGATAGATAGAAGAAAGATAGATAGATAGATAGATAGATAGATAGATAGATAGATAGAAGAAAGATAGATAGATAGATAGATAGATAGATATGAGATAGGTAGATAGATAGATAGATAGATAGATAGATATGAGATAGATAGATAGATAGATAGATAGATAGATAAATAGAAGATAGATATGATATAGATAGATAGATAGATAGATAAATAGAAGATAGATAGATAGATAGATAGATAGAAAGATAGACAGACAGATATGAGAGATAGATAGATAGACAGACAGATATATAGATACATAGAAGATAGATAGATAGATAGATATGAGATAGAGATAAATGATAGATAGATAGATAGATAGATAAATAGAAGATAGATAGATAAATAGAAAGATAGACAGACAGACAGATATGAGAGATAGATAGATAGATAGATAGATAGATAGATAGATAGACAGATATATAGATACATAGAAGATAGATAGATAGATAGATAGATAGATATGAGATATAGATAAATGATAGATAGATAGATAGATAGATAGATAGATAGATAGAAAGAAGAGATAGATAGATAGATAGATAGATAGATAGATAGATAGATAGATAGATAGATAGATCTGAGATAGATAGATAAGATAGATAGATAGATAGATAGATAGATAGATAGATAGATATGAGATAGATAGATAAGATAGATAGATAGATAGATAGATAGATAGATAGATAGATAGATAGATAGATAGATACATAGATAGATAGATAGATAGATAGATAGATAGATAGAATAGATATAGACAGAGATAGCTATGATATTGATAGACAGATTACAATTAGGGGGTGCAACAAAGATAGATAGATATTCCACAAAAGGAACATTTTTGTGATGTCACTTCACTCCAGTGTATTGTTTTGGGACACATGACAGGGACATGAAGCGGCGCTGTGCGGCTTGTATAGGTAAAGTGGTAAGCTGAGCCGTTCTCGTCTCCCCTATTGGGATCACACATGGTCAGCCTGGGATTGTAGCACTCCTGCACGCTCCAAGGTCACAGAGCAGCTGTTAGCACCTGGATATTTCATTCCCTCTCTTAGTACTAGAACAAACATCTGCTGCAGGCGACGATCGCGTCCAACACTTCTCATGTTAACAAACATGTTCCACAACAGGACAGAGGGTTCCTGTTCTTTTTTATATGTGTTGTATTCAACTGGATTAGGAATGTGTCAAATTCAAAGGACTTTCTTGTGGGAAATGATATAACAGGCTGATATAAGGCTTTTCATATCTTGTCATGGAGTAGAGTGAGGCCCGGGCCTATAAACAGGTTAAGCCCTTTTTGCCATGCTTGGAAACGGCTCGGTGCTACCCAACTCTACCCGTGTTTTTCTGTTTTTCCACTTGACCAAAAGTGTAGATAGTACGTGGTACTTCTTTGGTATCACATCTGAAGAGGTTCCACGGTGAGCCAAGCCAGTAACATAAAGGTCACGTGTCCACACTGCTGACCGGAGATTGGTGTGAAGAAATTGCTACTGTACTGCTACCAGCCAGAGTGAGGGGGTACCAAAACCACCGTGGAAAACAAGCTGCCTAGTACCAAAATCAGGCGAGTAGAGTAGGGTATAGTGGGTACCAAGCAGTGGAAAACTGATCTTACTACACACATTGCTGCCTCTCTCGGCCTATGTGCTTCCACCAGTAAATGGCTTTGGCAGCAGCGCCATAGACAACCCAGGATTCAGCAGATGGAGTATTTCTTTATACACATGACCAGGCAGTATAGGCTTCTATGGGCTGGTTTGACATTTTTCATTTGTACCATGAAAAGCTTTATTGGCATTACTTGTTTTCATACTGGATTCTCACCCATAGCCTTTCTTGAAAATTACATTTGTAGAACATGGAAACGTTGGCGGGACTCAATACAACAGTGCCTTTTAAAATGCATTGCAAGGGAGGAGGGGGCTCATGTGCAACATGGAAAAGTTTCCCTAGATCTCGAGACCACAAGATATTTCAGTATACAGTGTAAGGTGATGTAGATAAGACAACTTATGAAGATGGATTGTCTCTCAGAAGGAACCTTGCAGAGATTTTAGATAGAATACACAAAATAAACTCAAGGTAACAAGGTTCTAATGTCCACCAGATCATAAAGTCATTTCCACAAGAAACCCGGTTAAGTCATCATGGTTCAACTGTCCTGCTGGTCGGATGTAAGTGACCGTTAAGGTCACAGATGTTACAACCTCCAGACTGTAGAAAGCTGACAAAAGCAACAAAGGGACCAATTATCAAGTGATTGTTCCAAAGGGACAGAGGTGACTTGGGGTAAACAAATGCGAGGATGGACATTTCAGCTGCTGCAATAAATCAATGAAATTACTGCCGCTGGATCACTTCATTCTAAAGCAATAACTCCTCCCGAAGAGAGTGAAAATACTGACCACAATACTGACCACACATCCCATTAGACGTCTCTGTAACATTGATTACTTGGGCCCAATCTCCAGTTAAGACATAGTTGTGTCCATCATTGTTCTCATACTTATTCCATCCAATGGAAGGATGTTTATGCCTAACACCCTCAAAGCCATGTCTTCTGTAAAAATATAACTCCCGTTCCTCATGGGTAGAATTGAGCTTTTTATGGGACACAAGGAATATACAGCGCATAACCTGCAAATGTGATGATGTGGCCACGTACATGATGATAGGGCTGAGAATGTTGTTAAGAGCTTCTGATAGCCAGGACAGATTCGTTCAGTAAGTATCCATTCTTTCTATTAGAGTGGTAGCAGGTATCAAGAGGCATGCATAGGTTGACCATACACATTAGATGACTGTGGGTCAAATCCCCGATTTTAGCAGGCCCACCGAACATCTAAAATGTGTATGGGTGTGTCTTTAAGGCGGGTTTACACAGCCCGATATTTGGAGCAGTTCTCAGGAACAATAATCAGATATTGAGCTCCAGATAATCCAGATAATCCGCCTGTGTAAAGGTGCCACAGATCACCTGAAGAACTAGCAAAATGCTTGTTCATTGGGTGAAATAATCTTTGGTGTGGACACCTCAATCATCACTTTTGGGCAGCTGTATGAGGAGAAGCGATGGCAGCATCTGATTGGTGGAGGTCCGACACCTGTTTGAGAAGGCAGCCATGCTGGCAGTAGCGCCGCGGCCTTCTTGCTGTTTCCCACAGGCCCAGTGACATCACGACTAGTATCACTGTCCTGGGCGCAGCTAAGCCCCATTGAAGTGGATTGGGCTTAGCTGCGCCCAGTGATACTAGTTGTGACGTCACATACCTGCAGGAAACAGTGAGAAGGCTGCCAGCGCGGCTGCCTTCTCAAACAGCTGATCGGTGGTGGTACTGGGTTTCAGACCTCCACCGATCAGATGCTACAGAACTCCTTTAATATTGATGATTTATCCAGAGGAAAGTTCATCAATATCAGATCGGTCTGGGTCCGACACCCGGCACCCCTGCCAATCAGCTGGTTGAAGAGAAGGTCGCGCTCCATGTGAGTACAGCCTTCCTTTCGATTGTTTACCTGCTCGCCGTCGACATCACAGCTTTCACTTCTATGGGACGGCTCTATATTATTCAAGTGTATAGGAAGGAGCGGTCCCATCGATGTGAATGGGACGGCTTGTAATTACACCTGCTCACCGCTGCAATGTCGATGGCGAGCAGGTAAACAATGAAGGGAATGCTTTGCTCGGACAACTTGCTGATCGGCAGGGGTGCTGGGTGTTGGACCCCCGCTGATCTGAAATTGATGACCTATCCTGAGGATTTATCATCAATATTAAAATCCCGGAAAAACCCTTTAATTAATCAGTGTACAGAATATACGTCCATTACAGTGAACTTATAATGAAAGCCCCACTGGAGCAGGGACTGACAGGCGTCTGTATAGCTTTACAGAACATGTCAGAAAAGCGGAATATTGGCTGATGGGAAGTAATTTAAAACCCCTCTTCCCAGCCCACAATACTCCACACTACAGCGAGTTTGCCATACAGGGCCGTTCAGAAGTTAATTTGGCTGTTCCTTCGGTTCCTCCTGTTTGAAGTGGTTAAACTTCTTAGATTGAAGTCTTTTCAAAGAACTATAATTAATCAGCGCATGATTAATACATGGAGACCATACCCTCCTACACAGAGAAGACTGTCCTCCAAACCCGGCCAGGCACATCCTGGTAGGGGATCATACTAGGCACGCAGCAAGCCCTCCTCCTATTCCACGGCTAGAGTTTATTTTTCTAATACACATGCTGAGGATATTTATCTGCCTTTCTTCCATAGCTACATTCTTCACGTGTTATCCCAATCTTTTATGGAGCTGGGATAATTTCCTGCACCTGTGAAAATACATTCATCGAAATTCTAGACTTTCCATAAGAGGGGTCCTGTGGTCAAGGTATGCTGGTTAAGCTTTCTGCCGGTAGCGCCCATCTGACACTCGGAGGACCTTGCAGAATTGTGTTGTCAGCTGCTTTTTACATGTAACCACACCTTGCTATATGCAGCACAATGGCAATGTCGGCTTTGAACATTAGCTGGTTAAAGAGACAAGCCATATAGTCCCTCAAGATTAAGGCTAGCCGTTTTGGCCCAGCACAGGCACCATAGAAGTACATATGTGTGTATCGGGGGCGTGTATGAATTCTGAATAGTATGTATGAATTCCTGGAAACCATATGAGCGTAAACTTCCACTTCTGATATTGTGTAATCACTTCTTATGAGAAGCACTTGATTATTAGAGCGACCATCACACTGTCACATATGTTTTATCACATGCTACCTCACATGGTTTCCATCAGAGGGGCCCATAGCAAAATAAGTTGGGCCCTGCTCCACCTATTGTAAGAAAATTAAAACAGCGGCATACATAGGTTTGTATAACAGCACCATATATTAGAAAACCCACATAATAGAAAAATATTGTTATTCCCCTGAAAAAGGATATAATGTTCATGCACCTGATCCCCAAAAAAATCTCTGGTTCCTATGGCTGCTATGGCTATAGTTACACCCATGGTTGCCATGTTGTGACTTGTACAAAGATTCGGATCATTGACTCTCATGACTCCTGACAGGTATAGTTTAGTAAATACTTGTATTCCACGAGAAATAACAATTCTGAAACATCTTTTCAGAGAACTTTGTGCTGTGCTGTTCTTCTGTAATTCCTCTTAGAAATATATACTATGTGTTCCCAGGCAGAGTCTGTCAGTATCCAATCAGTACTGAGACCGCTACTGTACTGTACAACTTTCACAAGGGGATCGGTAACATCCATTTTTTAATTTATTCATATTATTCAGCAGGAATAACAGAGGATGGGCACAACACAGATTCACAAGAAAAGATGATCCAGATTTGTTATTCTATGGAGAAAACAAGTATTTACAAAATTAGGTGCAATGAGGGCGTCACCATTGCTCTTGTTGCCCTCAAGCTTCGGTCCTTTCTGTGGTCAGACCCTCCCTGGCTGCTTTGCCACTGCCTGGCCCTGTCAATGAAAGCAGAGAGGGAGGGGCTGACCACTGGAACGTGTATAGTTTGGGTGCAACAAGAGCAACGGTGCCACCCTCAATGCACCAAAGGCCTTATTTGCATATTAAGGAATAGTATCATAACTCTAGAACGGAGACTCAGATCAATAAAAGAATCAGGTGAAGCACAGCTATGTGTCTATGCAAACAGTTGGATAGGCAGGTCACTGGTGACAGATTCCCTTTAAAAGGCTTATCAGTCGGGATAAAACGGGCAGAATGGGTAACTTCACCAACTCCCCCCCCCCCCCTCCCCACCCTGATGCTACCATTTTGATGCGTAAAGGGTCCCTGGTGCTTTTCATTCCCTGGTCCACTAGCAACACAGAGGAAATGGCAAGAGAGGTCGCTTAACAAATCACTGTCTGGCACGGGACAACCCCTTGTATCATACAAACACCATATTTCTGAAGCCCTGCCAACTTTAAGTCCTGCCATAAAAATGGGGACACAATTCACCAGTCCCAGGAAATGAAACTGATTTACAGCTGCTTTCCTGGTGCTGTTCACTAGCCTGCCCAACATATCTAACGGCACGTGTCTTCTAAGGGGATATGGCACCCTCTATCCTGGAGCAGTCTTAATAAGTCACCCCTATAGGATCTATATATACCTACTCCTCCATGTGGCACATATACGAGGTCATATGCTAGTGTATGAAGCAAGTTGGCATAATGGGAGATATACTAATGTATGTGCGCTTAGAATTTTACTTTGTGCCCGAATTTTTGGCTCACTTGAATATCGTGCAAAAGTTCATTTATTTCAGTAATGTAACTTAAAAGGAGTTGCATTAATACAGCTTAAAATTAGAATATTGTGAAAAGGTTCAATATTCTAGGCTCGAAGTGTCACACTCTAGTCAGCTAATTAATCCATAGCCCCTGAGCAAAGGGTGCCTGAGATTGGGACTTTGGGGTTTCATAAGCTGTAAACCATAATCACCCAAATTATACCAAATAAAGGCTTGGAATATCTCGCTTTGCCTGTAATGAGTCTGTCTCATATATTAGTTTCACCTTTCGAGTTGCATTACTGAAATAAATGAACTTTGCACAATATTTAAATTTTTCAAGTTTCACCTGTATATTAAGTGGGTGCGCCAGAATTTGAACCTGCTAGCAACGTGCTAGTCATGATTGTCAACTTTTTGTCTGCTCCTACTTTAGTCACAGCATCTTAACATATCTGCCTCATTGTGTTGAATACATCTTTAAATATGCTTTGGACGTCAGTGCCTTGAGGAAAGCTGCACAGTAAGATGACAATGTGGCATGTTTTTTACCATATTTTCTGCCCCACAGTCAAGTGTATGACCCCATTCAAAAGTATGACACTTATTTACTCAGCAATGTCAGAAATGTATCTGAGAAGATGATACGAAGGAAACAGTCTCCCAAAACATGATCCTGCTATTTCAGCTATTGCTGGCATGTAGCTGGGTTTCCACCACTATGCTGGCAAGTTTCATTCCTTTTTGAAAGGATAATGACTTTTAGATTTCCAGTGAACCTCACCCAGTCCCAGGGTGAAAATGTTACAGCACAGCAGCGCAGTGTAGCGTCACCTTTAGATAACCTATGAGAATACAATAAATGCAATTCCTTACATAGTGTATTATCAGTATACACCCAATAGCCTCAGAGGTCATAACAATCTGAGAAACAGGCAAAAACAAATTCACAGCAAACTTCTGCTGCTAAAGGTAGCGTTCCCACTTTATACTAGGAAAATGCCATCTAAACAGTTCCCTAATATAACCACATCAACATCTACACATTAAAAAAGACACCTACAAGTACTGTATTCGAGAACCTGATGGTCAACCTTGAGAACAATAGCAATTTTGTGTGAGAAGATACATAACTGTACTGTGTATCAAAAGAATCACTTTCCCAAAGCAAAGCTGCAGAATAATAATAAAAACAAATACTGAAAAATACTTAGAAATGATAATAAATAATAAACCCAGGTGCCAGATAGGATTTCTAAAATGAGACGTTGCAAGGATCAGATCAATTGGTTGCTTACAGATGGCCAACCGTCCAGGAGCCAAGGTGTAGTTTGAAGTTCATGGGCTCAGTTACTAAAGCTGTACCTGATACATACAACCCACTTTTGTGTTAATGACATTACCCTGTACACACGTATATATGGGGATTCTGTTTTCTTAAGTGCCAAAGTTGGCAGCGACCACAAGGCCATTGATGTTGACTGCGGCCTTAGCAACCGTGCTTGGATGTCTTGACTTGACAGTTTGCACAGGTTTCTCTTAGGCCACCACAAATGAGTTTCTTGATGTGTAAGTGCCTGAACTGTTTATGGCTTCACTACCTATGCAGAGTGTATGTGTCAGTCACGTGTATTGTAATCTAGGTGAACACATGTAATTGTCAGGTAACATAGATGTAAAACTTATATGGGTAGCAGGGCAAGCAACCATTAAAAATAGTCTAGAACTGGATGTGCTTGTAAATGGGTGTGCACTCCTTAAGGACATAATTATATGATTGACAGTGTTGACAGGGATGGGCCCAGTAAGAATAATTCTTTTAACATGAGATTTGTGCTTGCAAATTTAATAACAATGATAATTATATCAGCAATGATGGTATTAATGACAATAGTTGCACCATAATATTACATGACAATGCAACATTGTCACGTAAACTCACTGATTCATTCCACAGAAGATAAGAAACATTCTTCAGCCTTTGCACCTAAGTAACCTGAGTAGAAGAGGTGAAAGATAAAAAAAAAGCTAAGTTTACTTACGGACTGGCACCTTCCTATGGTCCAGGTGGGAAACAGTCTGGTGAAGCGATGCCAGGCGGCGCTGCAGGTGGCTACTGCGCTCACCTAGGATAATTGCTTGCCCCTGGATGTTGGTGAAGATGTCCTCAGCAAGGCAAGAAAGATCAGACAGCTGGTGGATGATTCTCACCATAGAATGAACACTGACTTCTTGCAGTGAGGTGAACACCAAGGTTGGGCCATCTCTTGGTAGTTGCCCATCATTTGTACCCAGCCTACACAGCTTAGTGGGCTGCACTATCCTCTGATGAAAGGGCATCACACAAGCTGTTTAATACCAGTTGCTTTAAAAATTGTTTTTAGGAATCCAGTGTAAATCCAAGTAACCTTAGCCTCCCACCATCAGGTCCTTCAACCAGACCTAAGAAGAAGACAGAGCTCAGCTGCAGTGTAAATCACAATTTTATGGCTATTGTTGAATAGTGGGATATCCACAAAAAACTGGGATAGTGGGTCACAAGTGTCCTATTGTTACTTTCAGGACAGCACCCTTCATTTGCATTCCTGGCACATATTCTTGAAGTACCCTCCTAAAAAACAAGAGCCAGAGATCATTAGAAGGGCATAGATCCAAACCCTGACTTCCAAATCTTAAGCAACACAAAGAAAGTGGGACAGATCCAGTGCAGAATAGATGGTCCTTGTCATGAAAGACCCAGAGAACAAACTCAGATCTATATCCATGCAGGATGCTGCAAAGTCCTGGGAGATCCACTACAAACAGGGATGAAGAAGGCAAAGTTATGGGGTCCTATCAAGTTTCAGGGTTTCAGCAGCCACAGTCCTAGGATACCTCTGGTGACTGTTTTCAAAGATGTAGGAGAGTTCTGGGGTCCTCTCTAGACCCAGGGATGCAGCAGAATCCAGGGTCCCCTTAAGTCTTAAGTATCCAACAGAATCCTGGGGTCCACTCTACAGTAAGGGATGCAGCAGAGTCCTGAGTCTTCTGTGGTCTTAAGGATACAGCAGAGTCCTGGGTCCCCTCTGGTCTTAGGGATGCAGCAGGGTCCTTGGTCCCCTCTGGTCTTAGGGATGCAGCAGATTTCTGGGTCCCCTCTAGTCTCAGGGATGCAGAAGGGTCTATCCTGGAAGCTTCATGGTGCAAGCAGGGAGGTAGGGTAGTGAAGTCAGTGCATCTTCAGAGGGGCTTATACTTTCACGATCTGCTAAGAAAGGACAGCAGCAGCAGTGGGGGAACTTGGCAGCTCAGCCGGCAAGGATTGTGTTTCAAATGAAACAGGAAAAGAGCCTCTCTGGATCCCTCCTCCTTCTCCTCCTCCACCTCCTGTGTGTACAGTCTGCACACTCCAAGGGAGGGGAGGCAGAAGGAGTGCTCACAGACAGTCCCAGGGCACAGCACAAAGGAGGACTCAGCAGACACCTGTAGATCCCTCAAGTGTTTACCCAGCAAGCTACATAGCAGTCAGCTATGAATCAGCACAGTGCTGCAGCCACATCTCCCTGAGACCTGCTCATTAAAAGACCAAAATCACACAGATATGGAGGCACTGGACAGATGCAGGAGGTTGCAATGACTGCTTTCTGAAGGGGCCCCACCTGGCCAATAGAATCCATATTGTAAGGCCTTCAAGAAATGAAAAATTATATTAACAAAAATTCAAGGAACAATGATCTTCGGCACTTTGTTATATGTACAGCCATTATTATTTTTTAAAATCCATTAGCCAAATTTGTTTCTTGCAAAAGTTAAAGGGGTTTCACCAGACTTTTCTACTGATGACCTATCCTCTGGAGAGCTGATCAGTATTCAGGACTCCCGCCGATCAGTTGTTTGAGAAGCCACTGGCAGTAGCGTTCTCTCAGCTCACCAAGCACAGCGCCGTACATTGTATTGTGGCTGTGCTTGGTATCACAGCTCAGCCCCATTCACTTCAATAGACCTAGACCAGGCCAGAGAATAGGTCTGTGAAGGTTCTCATTTATCCAGGTCATGGTATATCTGTAAAGAATAAATCAAGGCAACTGGACTTGCTGTAGATTTCTTGAAAACGTTTCACTCGTTCTTCCAACAAACTTTCTCAATTCTGAGTTACTTGTACAAGAATTCTCTGGGAATAAATATGTAACTGAATCAACATCTGGTAATTAGGTCATTATACCCAGCATGGGGTCAAAGGTGTTGATTCCATAGTCCTACTTGGAGTCAGTAGGTGATAATGACCTCCCAGAAAAAGGTGTCAAGACAGCATTGTAAGTGGCAGACAATAGATGTCTAACCCCCCCCCCCCCCACCTCTATTCAAGCTTGGCTTCTCCATTTTTACGTAGATGGCCTTCTTCACGCCTCGTTTCTACCAATCGGCCTCTCCAATTAGGACTATGGAATCAACACCTTTGACCCCTTGCTGGGTATAATGACCTAATTACCAGATGTTGATTCAGTTACATATTTATTCCCAGAGAATTCTTGTACAAGTCACTCAGAATTGAGAAAGCTCGTTGGAAGAACGAGTGAAACGTTTTTAAGAAATCTACAGCAAGTCCAGTTGCCTTGATTTATTCTTTACAGATAGGCCAGGGAATAGGTCTCCAGTAGAAAAGTCTCCAAAAATCTCTTTAAAAAGATATTTCCATCTGCAGGAGCGGAATTAAAGTAGGCAGGACCAACACAAGCCAGAAGTAGGCGGTGGCATCTATATTGTAGTGCAAGACAAAATACCGCCCCAGCAAAACCAAATACTGCCCTATGGCCATACTGAAGATGTTAATACAGTTGAGTTCAGGAGGGCACCTGTAGGATCCATGGCCAGTCCTCCCCTGTCCATCAGAAACATTTATGGCAAAAGGATATGCCATAAATATCTATTAAATGTGGATCCCACTTCTGGGACCTGCTGCTATCTCTAGAACAAATCCCCTGACCTGTAGCTTATCAATGGAGGCAAACCCCTTCTACTCAGCACAGGGGAGTGGGGACCCAGTTCTGAACGCCTTTTCCTCTTACCCATAATTAAAGAGGACCTTTCATCAGGGTAAAAAACATGTACTAAGTATGCTGACATGTAGAGCGGTGCCCAGGGATCTCCCTGCACTTACTGTTATCCCTGGGCGCCGCTCAGTTCGCCCGGTATAGGCTCCGGTATCTTCTGGGACTTAGTTATACTAGGAGGAGCCTAGTATCACTTGGTTATAGTAGGCATATCCCAGGCTGTAGCGCTGGCCAATCGCAGCGCTCAGCACACAGCCTGGGATATGCCTACTATAACCAAGTGATACTAGGCTCCTCCTAGTATAACCAAGTCCCAGAAGATACCGGAGCCTATACCGGGCGAACTGAGCGGCGCCCAGGGATAATAGTAAGTGCAGGGAGATCCCTGGGCACCGCTCTACATGTCAGCATACTTAGTACATGTTTTTACCCTGATGAAAGGTCCTCTTTAAATACTGCATTTTCATGCAAACAGATTATTACAGCTTCTAATTCAGTCAATGGTAACTACTTTAATTCCTGTGCACTGAGCTCTAGTGGTGGCTGCAGGCAGACAGCTTTGTAATAGAAGGGAAGCAGGGGATATACCAACGTATTTATGTCAGTTTTCAGGTCTAAAGTATATTAAGAAATATGGTGTTCAGAATAAGCGCCATATGTATAAAGCACCTGTTCCACTTTTTCAGATACAGAAGTTGGATAAAATGAGTAAGGCCATGTGTGACTTTTTTCTCACAACTGTTTTTAACTAAAATTTCTTCCACTTAGTAAAAAAAAAAAAAAAAAAAGTAAATTCATTAAAAACCTGAGGCGTTGTGCTGTGCATTATGCACCGCCAGTAAGTGATTTACACAGACATACTGGGAAACTGGGTGGGGCAGGGAGGGCTATAGTAATTTTTGCTATGGGGCCCTGTGAGATCTATGTACTGCCTGCATGTGGTAGCAGAAGTGGTCTGAACTACAAATACAGCCAAGCGTGCATCAACATTTATTTTTATCGACAATAATAATTTTACCATCAGAAGGGAACACAACCAGCATTGTATATGTGCCTTTTAACCGCTTCAGCCCCCCTAGCTTAAACACCCTTAATGACCAGGCCACTTTTTACAATTCCGCACTACACTACTTTCACCGTTTATTGCTCCTTTATGCAACTTACCACCCAAATGAATTTTACCTCCTTTTCTTCTCACTAATAGAGCTTTCATTTGGTGGTATTTCATTGTTGCTGACATTTTTACTTTTTTTGCCATTAATACAAATTTAACAACATTTTTGCAAAAAAATGACATTTTTCACTTTCTGTTGTAAAATTTTTCAAAAAAAACTACATTTCTATATAAATTTTTCTCTAAATGTATTGTTCTACATGTCTTTGATAAAAAAAAAAAAGTCCAATAAGTGTATATTTATTGGTTTGGGTAAAAGTTATAGCGTTTACAAACTATGGTGCAAAAAAGTGAATTTCGGCATTTTGAAGCAGCTCTGACTTTCTGAGCACCTGTCATGTTTCTTCAGGTGCTAGAATGCCAGGATAGTATAATACTTCCAAATGACACCATTTTAGAAAGAAGACACCCCAAAGTATTCGCGGAGGGTCATGGTGAGTTCATGTATCATTTAATTTTTTTTCACAAGTTAGAGAAAATGACACTTTCTGAGAAAAAAAAAAAAAAAAAAGTTTCAATTTCTGCTAACTTCTGGCAAAAAAAAAAAAATCTCAGACGGACTCACTATGCCCCTCAGTGAATACCTCGGGGTGTCTACTTTCCGAAATGGGGTCATTTGTGGGGTGTGTTTGCTGTTCTGGAATTTTGGGCGGGGCTAAATTGTGAGCCGCCATGTAAAACCTAAAGGTACTCATTGGTTTTAGGGCCCCTTTGCGCACCCAGGCTGCAGAAAAGTGTCACTCATGTGGTATCCCCGTACTCAGGAGAAGTAGGGCAATGTGTTTTAGGGTGTATTTTTACATATACCCATGCTGCGTGTGAGAAATATCGCTGTAAACGACAACTTTTTACATTTTTTTATTCAAAGTTGTCATTTACAGAGATATTTCTCTCACCCAGCATGGGTATATGTAAAAATACACCCCAAAACACATTGCCCTACTTCTCCTGAGTACGGCGATACCACATGTGTGACACTTTTTTGCAGCCAAGATGCGCAAAGGGGCCCAAATTCCAATGAGTACCTTTTAGGAGGGCATTTTTACGCATTTTTCTTCTCACGCTTTAGGGCCCCTAAAATGCGCGCGTTCACAGGAAGTCTCGGCTCTCGCGAGATGACGCGCCGATGCGTCGTCTCAGAGCTACAGGACCGCCCGCAGGACGCATCCCTGCGTTAGGCGGTCCTGTAGCGGTTAAAGTAGTATATGCCCCTCCATGGATGACCTGGGTGCACCACCAATGAGGCCAGGTGAAGCGATTGCCTCAGACACACCAGGTAGGGGCAGAAGGTCGCGGGGGAAGGGGGGGGGGGCGTGCCAAAGGGCCCTGGACTGAAGGGAAGGGGTTAGGTTAAGAAATTGGCATTGGCTGGGTGATTGAATGTTTAATATAATATTGCATGGACGGCTACGAACTCTGTTACGCCACCAGCACTGTACTCTCGCTTATTTAATTGGTTCCTACGCACGCTAGAAACGTATAAGACAAGAAATGTCGTCGGTGGACCGAGGAAACTGTCTGCTGGACTTTGGGATATAATGGCTATGGGGTGGGAGAGGGTTGGGGGGAGGCATTGCTTTTGTTTGTTTTGTGATAAAATGTCAGAAAAACTTTTCAATAAAAATTATCTGATTAAAAAAAAAGAAATTGGCATTGGGGAGGGGGGGCTGTTACAGGTTTCGCCTCAGGCAGCAGAAAGGCTAGGTGCACCCCTGTGGATGACTATACTGAATAGAAGTGTCAAGGTAGCGTTAAAGGGGTTTTCCCGTCACAGACAATGGGGGCATATCGCTAAAATAAGCCCCCATTGTCTAATAGGTGCGGGTCCCATTCTCCGAGAACGGAGCGGAGAAAGACGGTGGAGGGCGCACTGCGCAGCCATCCTCCATTCATTTCTATGGGCCAGCAGAGCGCTGGCTCGTCTATTTACGTTGGCCCCATAGAAATTAATAGGTGTGGTGGCCGGGCAAGCGAGTTGTGCTTCTATTCACTTATATGGGGAGAGAGCGCTTGGCAGTGGCCGGAACCCAGGAACCTGAGGTCCTCCAGCCACCACTCTCCCCGCTCCATTCTCGGCGTAGAGGTGGGACCTGCACTTATCAGACAATGGGGCCATATCCTAGCAATATGCTCCCATTGTCTGTGATGGGAATACCCCTTTAAGGTACTGGACAGGCCCATTATAAAGTTCATTATAAGGTTCAAAACCAAATCTTTGTGTGTATGGCTGGGTCCAAGCTTGTGATTTGTGTTTTGCCAGCACATTTTGGCTCTGTTCATACTTTCATTTGTTTTTTTTTTTTGTTAGGTTTATGTTGCACTTTTATGCCAGTATCGATTCGGTACCGGGATGTTTGTTTTTTTCGATACTAGACTGTGATTCTGCGCAGTCTAATATCTCCTCTTATGAGAGAACACAGTGTGTGACGTGCTCGGTGCACGCTATTTTCTCTGCGGCCAGACAGTGGAGAAGGAGGGAGGGAGGGAATCCCTCCCTCCTATGCCGTGGCTAATTAATGCAAGAGGAGGAACGTGGGAGGTACTGCTGCGTCGTTAGCTAGTGAGCTCGGCAAATGGCAGCAGCTTCCTCCTACTGAGTGTCCTGTGTCCTCCTCCGCTGTCAGCCCGAGCCCCGAGTCAAGCAGCCAGCAGATCAAGTACCCGGCCTGGCCCACGGCGCCACCAATGATAATTAACCTTTAATACAAATACAGGAGGTGGGTGGTACCCGCCTCCTGTATCTGTATTAAAGGTTAATTATCATTGGTGGCGTAGTGGTCCTCCCCCAGTATTGGCGCAGTGCGCCCCCCCCCCAGCCCCCACATTATTAAAATCATTGGTGGCAGTGGCCACAGGGTCCCCTCACCTCCTCCTCATTGGTGGCAGTGGCAGTTCCAATCGGAGCCCCATCAGTGTAATGCTGGGGCTCCAATCGCTTACCATGGCAACCAGAACACTACTGAAGCCCTGGCTGCCATGGTCAGCTCCCTGCTGCTGTGTGCACAAAGGAATATGCTAAATAAATGTGGAGCCCCAGTTATGGGTCTACAACACAATGGAAGCCGGATATCCCTCAAAGGAAGGAAAACCGAGCAAAGGGGTGTCTCCATTACAGAGATCACCAAATCCACCATATTAAGTGGCCCCTATGTCAAGATCCTGCTTTTTTACAAGCTTTAAGGATGTGACAGGGAAAACCTAAGCCAGTTATCCATCCACAGACAGCTGTTTCGGGGTGTTGCCCCTCATCAGTGCGGAGTAGGATTCTGGCTAACCGGGAGCAATGCCTCGGAGACTACTCAAACACAACAATAGCTGATCTCAGGGAGACCAGCTACAAAAAACACCGCGGAGCCTCACTTAAGAGTCTCAACACAGCAATCCGAAGTGCAAAGCTCCCTGGGAAACAGGAATATGCAAATTAAATGTGGAGCCCCAGTTATGGGTCTACAACACAATGAAAGCCGGATATCCCTCAAAGGAAGGAAAACCGATCAAAGGGGTGTCTCCATTACAGAGATCACCAAATCCACCATATTAAGTGGCCCCTATGTCAAGATCCCGCTTTTTTACAAGCTTTAAGGATGTGACGGGGAAAACCTAAGCCAGTTATCCACCTGGGAAACAGGAATATGCAATAAAATGTGGGCCCCAGTTATGGGTCTACAACACAATGAAAGCCGGATATCCTCAAAGGAAGGAAAACCGATCAAAGGGGTGTCTCCATTACAGAGATCACCAAATCCACCATATTAAGTGGCCCCTATGTCAAGATCCCGCTTTTTTACAAGCTTTAAGGATGTGACGGGGAAAACCTAAGCCAGTTATCCATCCACAGACAGCTGTTTCGGGGTGTTGCCCCTCATCAGTGCGGAGTAGGATTCTGGCTAACCGGGAGCAATGCCTCGGAGACTACTCAAACACAACAATAGCTGATCTCAGGGAGACCAGCTACAAAAAACACTGCGGAGCCTCACTTAAGAGTCTCAACACAGCAATCCGAAGTGCAAAGCTCCCTGGGAAACAGGAATATGCTAAAAAAATGTGGAGCCCCAGTTATGGGTCTACAACACAATGAAAGCCGGATATCCCTCAAAGGAAGGAAAACCGAGCAAAGGGGTGTCTCCATTACAGAGATCACCAAATCCACCATATTAAGTGGCCCCTATGTCAAGATCCCGCTTTTTTACAAGCTTTAAGGATGTGACGGGGAAAACCTAAGCCAGTTATCCGTCCACAGTGCTGTGTGCACAGTGCACAGGGCAGCAGGGAGAGGGTGAGATCCTTTTTACTCTGATAGAGCTCTATTAGGGTGAATAGGGCAAGGGATGAAAAGATCCCAGGTTCTAGCCCCTAATGGGGAAAATAGTTATTAAACAGTAAAAAAAATAAAAAAGGATTAAATTGCCCCCTTTACCAATTTTACATATAAAATATATAAACAATTAAACAAATAAATAAACATATCACATATGGTCATGTCTAAAAAGTCCAAATTGGTAAAATATAAAAAAAAATCTCCTATGCGGTAAACGCCGTAACAGAAAAAAAATACAAATAAAAAATGTGCAACTCTATTAACCCAAACATAATGCATGGTAGGGTTGATAAAACCTAAAATCTCCTCCCTAACCTAACATCAGGTGTAATAGGGAACCTGTCAAGGTGTATGTAATATAGATAGGACATCCAGATAGAAAATGAAGAAATATAGTCTGCCTAGGGAACCTTTCCCATATTGTCTATGTGTGTTTTTCATGCCTTATTAAAACATATCAAATAAAAGTGGGTGGATGCCATACAGTATGCCAAGAATGTAAAAGGCATTTACAAGCTTTGTGGACTATGTACACCATATGAAATACTTTTCTGGGCCCAAATGTTCTGACAGTGCAGCTTCAGTATTGTTTATTTAGGTGCTTTTGGGCATACCATACCTGATACCTAATACCTGATACCTAGCCCCTAAGGGTACGGCCACACAGAGTTTTTTGGACAACGAATTGAGGCAGATCTGCCTGCAGCCAAACCCAGAAGTGGATCCACCGGGAAGAAGAAGTATATTTCAGTTTCATTTCAAATCCCCTTCTGACTTTGGCAAAAAGATCCTTCAGGCAGATGTGCTTCAAAACCTCATACAAAAAACTCTGTCTGGCCGTACCCTCAGTTTTCCATGGTGCTAGACACAAATTTAAAATACCCAAGGTAATTGGGAGTCTCCAGATGGATGATAAGAAATCAGGGCAACTTCAGGGAATCTAAAAGACCCCTGTCTCGTCTGCTCTGGTTCTGAATGCTCACACTGCGAAAAAATGTCAGTAAATCAGTTCTTAGGGTAGGTCCACAGGGAGATTTTTAGATGAGGTTGTGAGGCAGATTTTCCTGCGTGTTTTTCAGCCAAAGACAGAAGTGGATCCAGCAGGTAGAAGTATAAAGGCACATTCACATGCATGAACAAGCAGGCAATTATCAGGTATGGACCGTTCCTACCTGGTAACTGCCTGCTTATCTGTGGAGATGAAGAGCTGCCTTTACTAACAGCGATCCCCTCCACTGTATGGGGATGAGTGATGGGTACTTCTAGCGCTCGTCCTCATATAGATTCATTGTTTCAGTCCAGCCAATCACAGCACATCTGCTGCCCAGAAATAATAAATTAGGTGTCCGCATGAAAAATCATTTTCCCCAATGAACAAGCTTTGTTCGTTCATTGGGTGATCGCCAGCGTCTTTACATGGGCAGATTATCAGTAACTAGGGTTGAGCGAACCCAAACTGCAAAGTTCAGGGTCGTACAGACTTTTTCACTGAAGTTCGGGTTCGGTGAGCGCGGTGACGTCATTGCAGGTCCCTTTGCAGGTCCCAAAGAAAGAAGAGGATACCGACTGCGCGATCAAGTGGATGAAGCAAGTTTTTTTTATTATTTTTAACCCCTGAATGCCCATTTTATTTAGCATTCTATCTTAAGAATGCTATGATTTTTCGTTATACTATAACCATGTTATAACGGAAAATAATAAAGTGAAGTTTGGGTCCCCATTGACTTTAATGGGGTTCGGTGTTCGGGTCAAGTTCGGGTCCCGACACCGAACTTTGACCTGAAGTTCGGCCGAACCCGGCGAACCTGAACTTCACCGGGTTCGCTCATTCCTATCAGTAACGATTGTTCATACTAACATTCTTTCCTGATGATCTGTCAGACAATCGTTAGGTGGAAAACTGCATCAAAAGGGTTTCTCTAGGAATAATATTTTAGCATTTTCCAGCTGCTGGCCTCACTAAACTAAGGATTTATACTTACCTGCTTCCTGACGCTTAGGTCCTCCATACTACCTCTGGTCAGTGCATGTTCTGGTCCCCACAGTATTTACATCTGGTGCAGCATGGGCATGGTCACTGCTCTGCAGCAGCCAATGACTGGCTTCAGCGGTGATGTGACCACAAACATCATGTCCTCAAAAAAACTCTGTTTGAACCTACCCTAATAAATTCAGTAGAGCAGTTGTCAAGGATCTTCTCCGTTTAGCTGGTCCTTATCTCCATTTATTGCAAACAACAGTAAGAACTATGTAGAAAAACACACTGCATTCCTGTTTCTCACTTGTTGAAATGTTTAAGACACTATAATAAAACGACAGATACTGGATTAGATGAATTATTAACCATGGTGTGCATTTTCACAGTGTAATTGGCTGAAAATGATTGGACTTGGCTCATCTCAAGGGGATTTCATCATCTATGGTTTAATAAAGCTTTGTGTGAATTACATGGTCTAGTAAAACCAGTCACCATAGAGAAACATGCCCAAACCGGAGGTAATTCAGCTCATTTTTATGGGATTTTAAAAGTTAAAAAGTAATAATTAAGTTGGCAGACATGCGTGAGCATGATAGCCCTGTGGATTGTTGTGATGAGCACCAACCTGTTTACACGACATCCTGTTTTTCTGGCACTGTCCCCTCCATAGCAGGCTGTGCAAAAGATTTGCTTTATAGCAGCATGTCACATGCGGACCTGGTTTAAGAACCACAATCATTCACAATAGCAATAGGTTTTAGAGTGCTTTTATTTATAAGGACTCGTAGCCTTGTACACGAATGGAGGAATTATAGTCAGTAGCCGTAAAAGGCAAGCTTCCATGATTGAAAATTCACATTTATGGCCTGCTTTTAATGTAAATGCCATGATATAAATCCTAAACAGATTCCTCTGATGGATGCATCTGTCACCTTGGGTACCATTAAAAAAAATTTACACACTTAACGCATAGGGAAAGGATATTCAACTTTCAGACCACAATCTGAATCTAGAACACAGGTACCAGCTGTTTGAGTACCTGCTGTCTCCACCTGGCTGGACCTGTAAAGGGAAGATGACTTACCTGCTTCCCAGCTCAGGCTCTCGCTCCTTCTCCTTCAGGTCTACGATGCTTTGCTACACTCCCTCGCCATGGTGGTGACCTGCTACCTTTACATCATGAGAAATGGTCACATGACGTAAGGGGATCCAGTCTCCACTGCGGCCAGTGATTGGCTGCAGCGATGTCACGGATGCAGAGAGCATTGCAGGCCTGGAGAAGAAGAGAGCCAGCACTGGGAAGCAGGCACAGTAAGTAAGCTTAGCTTTACAGATTCAGCGAATTAGGGGTTTTGCCAAAAACTCCCCCATTCTTGCACAACCCCATTAAGAAGAGCAGTTGTATATTCATACAGTCACACAGCCCTGTTGTTTCCGGTTTCATCCCAACACCAGGATGACAAGAGGGACGTTTCCTTTTCTGTTTCAAAAGCACATAAGTGAGATTTTACCGCCAAAGCACACTATGGTGATGTTGGAGTAGAGGAAAAAACTTAACCACTGCCACCAATTTAACCAATTGCTGTTGAGGAAGAGATAGAGCAACACAGAGAGGTGGAACAAGTGCTAGAGGCAGAGCACACCATTAAAGAGGTTTTCCAGGAATTAAAAAATGAAAATACGTAAATATAATTTTATAATAAATATGTTCACAAATACCTTTCATTACTTAGAATGGCTTGTTTTGTCTAGGGAGCAATCATTAGGAGAAATAAAATGGCTGCCGTCCTACTAGTTCACACAAAACCTGTCCTAATCACACAGGAGGACAAGTTACTTCACCACAATGAGCCATAGTGCTGCCTCATCCTCCTCTCTGCTCTGCTTGTGAGGAATCATGATCCTGAATACAATAAATACATTACCAATAAAAAGCACAAAACTGGGAAAGATCACATGCTAAGGATATATGTATAGTCTGTAATGTTCGTGTCGCATGACAGAACAATAAAGATCCCTCCCATCACACTATTTAGGCCTCTTTCACACTAGCGTTTTAGCTTTCCGTCCTAGAGATCCGTCCTCGGGTCTCTAGGACGGAAAGCTACTGATCAGGATTATCCCCATGCATCCTGAATGGAGAGCAATCCGTTCAGGATGCATCAGGATGTCTTCCGTTCAGTATGTCAACGTTTTTTGGACGTTGACAAAAGCGCAGCATGCTGCGGATTTGTCTCCGTCCAAAAATCCGGAAGACATGCCGCAACGCCGGATCCGGAATTAATGCCCATTGAAGGGCATTAGTCTGGATCTCGTTTTAGCTAAACGTCGCTTCCGCGCATTGCCGGAACCGACGCTTAGCTTTTTGTCAATGGTTACTATGGCAGCCAGGACGCTAAAGTCCTGGTTGCCATAGTAAAGAGTAGGGGAGCGGGGAGCAGCATACTTACATTCCGTGCGGCTCCCGGACGCCTAGGATGACGCCAGGGCGCCCCAGTGCATAGATCACGTGATCGCACGGATCACGTGATCCATGCGCGCGGGACGCTCTGACGTCATTCAGGAGCGCCCGGGGAGCCGCACGGAATGTAAGTATGCCGCTCCCCCGCTCCCCACTGCTACTATGGCAACCAGGACGCTAGTAGCGTCCTGGCTGCCATAGTAACACTGAAAGCATTTTGAAGACTGATCAGTCTTCAAATGCTTTCAGTTCACTTGCGTTGTTCAGGATCCGGCGTGCATTCCGGCGACGGAAGTGCACGCCGGATCCTAACAACGCTAGTGTGAAAGAGGCCTAAAAGGGTTGTCAAAGAATGTTTTTTTTTTTTTTTTTTTTATAACCTGAACCTGTAAAGGAAAGATGTTTCCCGGCGCTGGCTTCGCTCCTTCTCTTGCAGTGTGCAATGCTCCGTTGTGCTCCCTCCATGTCAACATCTGGTTTGACATCACCACAGCCAATCACAGCCCACCTGGGGATCTGGGCTCCGCCGAGGCCAATGCTTGGGTGTAGCGATATCAAAACAGATGCTGCAATCCAGGGAGCCCAGCAAAGCATCGTAGTCCTGAAGGAGAACAAGTGGGGAGTCAGTGCTGGGAAGGAGGTAACTCATCTTCCCTTTACAGGCCCAGACAAATGGGGGTTAGCCAAAACACCCTTCCTTCTTGCACGACACCTTTAAGCTCTGTTCCTCCTCGACTGACTAAGTCCCACTCTCTGTACAGCCTGGGCACTTCTACTAGTGATCTAAAGCTCATTCCTCCAAACATGTAAATGGTTCCAGAGGGAGTTGTCTCCCATTGGCACCCCGCAGATGAGTATATGGGTGCCAATGCCAGTGCAGACAGGCAAGGGCCTATAGCAGTGATGGCGAACCTTTCAGAGACCGAGTGTTAGCCCAGCGGTCCGTGCCGGCGCTGCTGCTCTTAACCGCGGGCAAGGGCGCCGGGCTCTCTCTTTCCCTGCCGCCATGCTCCATATTGACAAGAGTGGGCAGCAGGTAGCTTAACTATGGTATCTGTGTTCCATGCCAGAGTTTCCTTCCTGCTGTAGACTTGTACTGGTGTTTGAGCTTGCATAGGTGTGTCTCTCTTCACCTATGAAGCAGCACATACACGCCCTCTGTCTCACCAGCCTATTGCTGGATTGCAGGAGGTATTTAAAGGTGCTTTCTACCACAGGAAGATGCCTGAGCAACCTCATGGTTTGTAGCTTGTCTAGCTTCCAGTGCAAAAGTGTTTCTCTTGTCTGCTTCACTGTGTACTAGACTCTGCTTATTGAACTCCTGGACTTTGCCTGCTTGCAGCCTGCCTCTGACCTCATTTAAGGACTTTGCCTGTTTGCCACCTGCCTCTGATCTCGTTTATAAACTTTGCTTGTTTTCCGCCTGCCTCTGACCTCGCTTACTGACCTTTCCTGTTCGCTGCCTGTCCAGACCAAGATTCTCCTGGCCACACACGTCCCCTCGGAGCTTGCACTGGGTACTCTGACCCCCTGGTCAGCTGCCACTGACTCGGAGACTGCTCTGGACTGGCACCTGGCAACTACCCTCAAGCCTATCCTCACCATCAGAAGCTCTAGTGAAGACCAGGTAGTTGCTTAGTTACGCCCCTCCAGAGTATAGCCAGTCAGTGGTGCAGTGGGTCCACACCTGCTTGCATAACACCGAGTGCCCAAACTGCAACCCAAAACCCACTTATTTATCGCAAAGTGCCAGCAATTTAACATGAACACTACAGTCCAATATAGTATATCTTCCATGAACTTTATCATTTGGCTATAATATCCTGCCTACATTCAATGCGCTGCCTGTGCTGTTTATAGTGCTCCCTGTACTGATGAGCGGCAGAAAAAATCTGAGGCATAAATGGCTCACCATAGACTTTTTCCAGGGTGCCTTTTTCCAGGCCACCTCTGGCACCCGTGCCATAGGTTTGCCACCACTGGCCTATAGGAATAGTGCAATGTATGTTAGAAGCGATCAAAAGATCTTCTATTATATTCCCCTTGTGGGACTATTAAACAGTGAAAAAAAAGTTTAAAAAAATGTATTCAATTTAAAAAATGAAACGCTTTTCAATAAAAAAAACTGCATAAATAAAATCATCTCCGCATATTTCGTATTGCCTTGTCCGTAATGACCCATACTCTGCAATTATTGTACAATTTATCCCATATGGTGAATGGGATACCAATGAAAACAAGTCTTCCCGCAAAAATCAAGCCCTCAAACAGCTCCGTAGAAAGAAAAATTAAAAAGTTATGGGTCTTGGGATGCGGCGAATATAAAAATATTTTCTTCTTTTTAAAAAAAAAAATTGTTTATTCTGCAAAAGTAGTAAAACATAAAAAAATAAGTATTTGGTATTGCTGTAATTGTACTGACCCAGAGAATAATGTTATTGTGTTATTCGTGCTGCAAACGTTATAACTTAAAAACTTAGTGGCAGAATCGACCGGCTGGTGATAGGTGGGACTCACAGCCTCCTCCCTCCTCGCATTGTATGTGTGATTTCACGCTGGAGGCAACTGGGAGTTGTTGGCTGTGTGTCGGACTCTATGCCCCTATCCGTAATTGCTTCTATGGCATAGCTAGGTTAGTGTTAGGTCCCATGCCATTTTGAGAGACCTTGACAGGGTGCGGGGGCTCCGGTATCTTCTTGATATAAGAATATATTGGCAAAAGTCTCGTTTTAAAATCAATGTGAGCGTTTAGCCATATATTGTCAATTGCATTTTCCATTGTAGTTTTTTTTCTTTGTAAATGTTTCCATAGAAAACTAGCAATGCATTAACATTGGAGTCTATGAAATATGTACTAGTTTCCTATGGAACCGTGCCACAGGCAGGTGCTCCATAGGAAACATTATGCAGCAGTCTCAATCCATTCACAATAACAGGTGCTGCTGCAAACATGCTTCATCTCCTCCGATCGCCGCTGGAGCACGGGTTTTGCACGCTTGGATGAAGTGGTCAGGATTGACCGCTGCATCCGAAATGTTAAATGTTCACGACTGGAATCATCGCCGGTCGCGGACATGATCCGCAGGTGGCTGCTGTATGAAACAGCAGGCATCCTGCGGCTGTGAAGCCCGCTTCGCTCCGAAGTGGGTGCCATCTTTAAAGACCTGGTCAGCGTTGTACTAGTACGATGCTAGTTAGGAAGGGGTTAATCAGTGAGTTATGTGTAACTTAAAATGGCACCATTAAAAACAACAACTTGTCCTGCAAAAAACAAGCCCTCATAAAGCGACAAAGTAAACAAAAAAGTTTTAGCTCTTAGAAGGCAACAATGAAAACATTAAAAAATATCCTGGTCATTAAGGGGTTAAAAAGTATATATAGCTTTTGGAATGTGGTAACCTAGAAACTATCTTTTTAACCATGCAATGTGCTATTACTGTGCAAAAGTATACATATACCCCTGGTATCTGGACCTTTACGAAAACTAGCTGAGTAGTCCTTTTTTACTGGATACCACAGTGTGTGACAGTGTAGTCCAGCATGCTATTTTGTACAGTTTTTTTTGCAGTATACTGATACGGTATATACCAGCCACTCTTTTGGCCTCTGTAGAGTTGATCCTATAGACATTTTTAGCATGTAAGTTGTGAGTTTTCCCAGCATACTAACCATATATCACATACAGTATGGGATGTAAAATCTGATTTTTTTTCCATATTTCCATGGATGGAGCATCTTGAACCCAGGTAGTCAGAGAAGTTAGAGAAGATCTGAGAATGAACAATCACCATACGTTTTCAGGGAGCTTCTGGGAACAAGTATACATTGAGGAACCAGGGGAATGTACTGAAGTACATGGTGCCACATGGGCGCATAACTGAGACGTTACTATTTTGTACCAATTACTAGTTTTCCATAATGTTATGGTATCAAGTTACAATATGTTCAACTTACACGCCCCCTTGCTGCAGCTATGGGGGCGCGTCCATGCTCTCCCTATGACAGCTCAGGAGGCAGTTGAAGCATGAAACAGAGCATGTGCGGCCATCTGAGTGAGTAGGTCAAAGAAATAAGAAAAAAACTAACAGCAGGTGGCGCTATACGGGTACATTTTATTTAGAGATGAGCGAACTTTAAAAAAAAGTCCGGCGTTCGGGTTGTGGTAAGTCGCGCATCCCGTTATGGATTCCACTATAGCGGCATATGGAATCCATAAGGGGCGGCTGCCACCAACCCGAACTGTTGAACAGTCGAAGGACCTGGGGTGACGTCACTGTCATGTGATCAGTGCAGGGGGCGTGGCTCAGCACTGGATTTGATCCCGAACAACCCGAACGCCGAACACCGGACTTTTTTTTAAAGTTCGCTCATCTCTAATTTTATTCAATAACCCAGTGGCCATGCAAAATTATTAATTATATGCAATTACAAAAGTATTCAGATCCGGGTGCTGGTTTGAAAACTATAGAATATTGGGACAACCCCTTTAACCTGTTGTGGACACAGGACGTACCGGTACGCCCTGATACTTAAGGACACAGGACGTGTCCTGTGTATTTACGATCACCACCGCTCAGTGCGCGGTGATCTGAACAGAGTGCCTGCAGAAATCATTCAGCGGGCACTCTGTGAAAATGCCAAGGGGGGTCCTGTGACCCCCCTGTATCGGCGATCGCAGCAAACCGCAGGTCAATTCAGACCTGCGGTTTGCTGCGTTTCCTGGTTAATCGGGTCTCTGTAACCCGGAATAGGATGGTGATCGGTGGTGTGATAATACACCACTAATCACCATCCTTAGATCCTGTGAGGTGATGGTGATATCACCTCACAGGATCGAATACGATTGGCTGCACTGGCGGGCGGGGGTTAACTCCTCTCTGCTTTCCTCTCCTGCTCCATTTGGCGTCCGGAGCGAGGAGAGAGAAGCAGCACATCGTGGATCTGCAGAGGCAGCACCCCAGCCTTTACCCAACACCCCCCTTGAGACCCTCCACAGTGCCATCTGGCACTATCAGGTACTTAGGGACAGGTTAGGGAAAGGTTAGGTTAGGCAGGGAGACTTAGGAAGAGTTTAGTGTAAAAAAATAAAGTTCACCGTTGCATCACAGCACAGCTGTGTGACCCTAGACCCCCCCCCAGGGGTGCTGCAGCTTGCCCCCTCCCCACACATTTTTTGGGGCGCAAGCTTTTTTTTTTTTTGCGTACGCTGACTGTGGCTGGCACTGTGGCTGGCACTCTTAGTGTCCAGCCACTGTTACCGCATCGCCCACCCCACCGCTGATCAGCTTCGTAGGGCTGATCAGCGAGTTTTACATTTTTTTTTTCTTTTACAAATTTTTTGGGGCTGTCATTTTTTTTTTCTGTTAGGTTTAGAGAAAGGCCTGTGAACACCCGTGCCTCCACACACACACACACACTAAATAGTTTTCCACGCACGCACACACACACACCTATGGCCCGCCGGTCATTCTCGGCCGAGGAGGCATACGCCCAGCTTTCCTCCAACTCCAAGAACCCCAGTGAAGACGAAGATGATCCCACTTTCCTCTTGTCATCCGTGTCCTCCTCATCATCTAGCAAGGGGACCGCCATGCCAGGGACCCTGTGGCCCACACTAGTACGAGCAACTCTGGGGCTCGTAATAGTTTTCCGGCCCAACAGATAAGTTCACCTGAGCCCCATACCGGTGAACTTGCATGGTATACCCCAGAGGATTTTGAGCCCGTGATTCCTGATTTTGTTGGCCAACAAGGAATCCAGATTCCCACAGTGGGATTCGCTGATTACGACTATTTTAGTCTTTTTTTCAGTGACCACTTTGTGAATCTGATGGTGGGGCAAACAAACCTGTATGCTCAACACCCGGGCTCTTTTTAGACTAGGGCCCGTGGCTGGACTCCGGTCAGTGCAGCCGAGATGAGGACGTTTTGGGGCCTTGTGCTTCACATGGGCCTAGTCAAAAAACCCAGTGTCAGACAGTACTGGAGTGGGGACGTCCTCTACCAGACCCCACTTTACAGTATGGCCATGACACGCTCCCGGTTTGAGGCCATTCGGAAATGCCTGCAATATGCAGATAATGCAGCATGTCCCCCCCAAGGTGATCCTGCCTTTGACCGCCTGTACAAAATCAGGCTGGTCATCGATCACTTTGGGGCCAAATTTTTGGAGGCCTAAGTACCTGGAAGGGGGGTCGCGATTGATGAGTCTCTCATTGCTTTCAAAGGGAGACTCATTTTCCGCCAGTGTGTTCCCTCAAAGTGGGTGAGGTATGGCGTGAAGCTGTACAAACTTTGTAAATGTACCTCAGGGTACAGTTACAAGTTTTGTGTGTATGAGGGGCGAGATTCCCGTATTCAACCCCCAGAATGTCCCCCCACTCTGGGTGTTAGTGGGAAACTTGTGTGGGACCTTATGCACCCACTGCTAGATAAGGGTTACCACCTGTATGTAGATAACTTTTATACTAGTATCCCTTTGTTCTAGTCCCTCGCTGCCAGATCCACATCCGCTTGTGGAACCATGCGGAAAAATCAACAGGGCATCCCTACCCTAGCTCTCCAGGTACCTATCCCCAGGGGTGAGACCCGTGCCCTTACCAGTGGAAACCTGTTGCTGGTCAGATATAAGGACAAGAGGGATGTCCTTGTACTTCCACAATTCACGGTAACGGCATCACCCCTGTCCCTGTGCGAGGTACCACGGCAACGGTCCTCAAACCCGATTGTATCATCGACTACAATCAGCATATGGGAGTAGTTGATCTCTCTGATCAAGTCCTCAACCCATATAACGCCATGCGCAAAACCCGGGCATGCTCCAAAAAGGTTTTGGTCTACTTGGTACAGGTTACCTTGTACAACTCTTTTGTGCTGTCCCAAAGCGCTGGCAACACAGGGAAATTCCTTCAGTTCTCTGTGGCAGTCCTCAAGGACCTGATCTTTTCTGACCGGGAAAGAGCAAGCCGGAGTACCTCGGGAACTGGAGGCCCCCGGATCGTTCCTGGCCAACACTTCGCAGGTGTGGTCCCCCATACTGGAAAGAAGTGACGGACCCCCAAAAAGTGCAGAGTGTGTCACAGGATGGGGATATGGAAGGACACCACGACTCAATGTGACACGTGCCCCGATCATCTGGGCCTCTGCGTTATTGGTTGCTTCAGGGAGTACCACACTTCCATGGAGTACTAAATTTATAATCCCCTTCCCCAATTTTAATTCCATTTAGCCACTGACAATCGAAAAAAAACTATGGTTCTCAGACTTGAGACACCCAAAAAAATTATATTTTGTAAAACTAAAATAATTAAAAAAGTAGAGAAATTATGTATCGCCGCATCCGTAATAATGTGCTCTATAAAAATACCCCATGACCTAACCCCTCAAAAAAATAAAAAAGGTTCAAAAAAGGGAATTCTTTTGTCACCTTACACCATAAACAGTGTAATAGCAAGCGATCAAAAAGTCATGTGCCCCCCAAAATAGTGCCAATAAAACCGTCCTCTCATCCCGCCAAAAATAAGCCCCTACCTAAGACATTCGGCTAAAAACTTAAAAAAACTGACTCTTAGACTTTGGAGATACAAACATTTATTTTTTATTTTTAAAAAGGATAATATAGTGTAAAACCTAAATAAATTTTAAAAAAGTAGACATATTAGGTATTGCCGCGTCCATAACAATCTGCTCTATAAAAATACCCCATGACCTAACCCCTCAGATTAACACGGTCAAAAATAAAAACGGTGCCAAAACAGCTATTTTTTTGTCAAATTTTCCATTTTAATCCATTTTTTCCAGTAACAAAGCAAGGGTTAACAGCCAAACAAAACCTAATATTTATTACCCTGATTCTGCAGTTTACAGAAACACCCCATATGTGGTCATAAACTGCTGTATGCCCAAACGGCGGGGCGCAGAAGGAAAGGAACGCCATATGGTTCCTGGAAGGCAGATTTTGATGGCCTTTTTTTTTGGCACCATGTACCATTTAAAGCCCCCCGATGCACCCCTAGAGTCGAAACTCCATAAAAGTGACGCCATCTAAGAAACTACACCCCTCAAAGTATTCAAAACTGATTTTACAAACTTTATTAACCCTTTAGGTATTCCTCAACAGTTTATGGCAAATGGAGATGAAATTTCAGAATTTCTATTTTTGGTAACCTTGCCTCACAAAAATGTAATATAGAGCAACCAAAAATCATATGTACTCTAAAAATAGTCCCAACAAAACTGCCACCTTATCCTGTAGTTTCCAAAATGGGGTCACTTTTATGGAGTTTCTACTCCAGGGGGGCATCAGGGAGGCTTCAAATGGGACATGGTGTAAATAAACCAGTCCAGCAAAATCTGCATTCCAAAACTGACACGGCGATCCTTTCCCTTTACGCCCTGCCGTGTGGCCGTACAGTAGTTTACGACCACATATGGGGTGTTTCTGCAAACTACAGAATCAGAGCGATAAATATAGAGTTTGTTTGGCTGTTAACCCTTGCTTTGTTACTAGAAAAAAATGGATTAAAATAGAAAATTTGTCAAAAAATCTAAATTCTTAAATTTCATCTCCATTTGCCAAGAACTCTTGTGAAACATCTAAAGGGTTAACAAAGTTAGTAAAATCAGTTTTGAATACCTTGAGGGGTGTAGTTTCTAGAATAGGGTCATTTTAGTTTCTATTATGTAAGCCTCACAAAGTGACTTCAGACCTGAACTGGTCCCTAAAATGTGGGTTTTTGAAAATTTCTGAAAAATTTCAAGATTTGCTTCTAAACTTCTAAGCCTTGTAACGTCCCCAAAAAATAAAATGGCATTCCCAAAATGATCCAAACATGAAGTAGCCATATGGGGAATGTAAATTAATAACTTTTTTTGCCGGTATTACTATGTATTATAGAAGTAGGGAAATTGAAACTTGGAAATTTGTATTTTTTTCCAAATTTTTTGTAAATTTGGTAATTTTTTATAAATAAAAATGAATTTTTTTACTCCATTTTACCAGTGTCATGAAGTACAATATGTGACAAATGGCCTGGTCCTCAAGGTGAAATATGGCCGTGTCCTTAAGGGGTTAAGCAAATTGACCAATCTTAGGGTCTTTTCACACTTGCGTTCTGAGGATCCAGCAGGCACTTCCGTCATGTGATCAGTGCAGGGGGCGTGGCTCAGCACTGGATTTGATCCCGTGCTGAGCCACGCCCCCTGCACTGATCACATGACAGTGACGTCACCCCAGGTCCTTCGGCTGTTCAACAGTTCGGGTTGGTGGAAGCCGCCCCTTATGGATTCCATATGCCGCTATAGTGGAATCCATAACGGGATGCGCGACTTACCACAACCCGAACGCCGAACACCGGACTTTTTTTTAAAGTTCGCTCATCTCTAATCCTGATGCATCCTGAACGGATTTCTCTCCATTCAAAATGCATGGCGATGATCCTGACCAGGATTTTACCGGCATAGAGACCCGACGACGGATCTCTATGCCGGAAAACAAAAACGCCAGTGTGAAAGGACCCTTAAAGGGAATTTGTCACTTATGGTTTTTTAATGCCAGTTAAAACCACATAATGACACATATCCTTTTTTGTAATCTGTTTCTATTTTCTGATTGTAGAAGTTTATTTTCCAAACATAATTAGGGGGCATCCATATCGTCTGAGCTGTTGTTCACATCATTTAGGGATACAGTATACTTTACAGCAGCCCCATGGGCCATAGACACAATGGACAGAAAGGGACCCTATTGACTTCTATGGGAAAGTTTTCTAGGCATGCTTTGTGAAAGGTGCAGAGGTCAGGCGGGAATAGATAATTTGTGATATCCCTTATTGTTATTGTCATTGTAATCCTGCCTGTGATGATAATAAGATGACCGCTTAAAAGTGATCTCAATGGACTAAGAATTGATGCCTATTATTAGGCTTAGTGGCCAGTGCAAAAAAAAAACTGCAGGATTTTAGTATTTTTTTAAATATAGACAGTGACATGAAAAATAAAAAATACCAAATATTTCAAAATATGTTTAACATAAAATTTGATTCAAACAATGGGTAATTTTCTGATAACATTTCTCCTTCACATAGAATAAGGAGGAGGTGTAATTGGTGGACGATGTTTGCTTGCACTCCAGAAGCAGATTTTACACTCTGTAATGGTTTCAGGCTTTTTTATTAGCACACATTTATGAAAAGCAAATCAAAGAGTCCTTATAAGAGGAGATATTCACTACACACGTCACATCTAGTGACTGAAACGAGCTACAATTAGATTTACAATGTGTCATACTTGGGGGCCTGGAAAAGTTTTGTGTAAGATATCCAACAATTGCACCATTTATTACGACTCCTCGCCACACCTAACCCTGGTGACGGCATTCTGCCTCGATAATGGTGGTCTTTTGGACAGATAGATACAATTATGTTCTACTTGAGCCTTTTTGAGCATCACAACACTTGTAATAGCTGAAAGGGAATGTCATCAGAAAATAAATATTGTTTAAATCATGGTTTTATGTTTAACATATTTATTTTTTCATGTCAATATCTATATTTAAAAATGTATGCAATCTTGCAATTTTCACACTAGCCACTAGGTTTATTAGTAGGGCATGATTTCCTGTTCTGTACAGGGAACTTTTCAGTAGACATTATCATTATCACCACAGGCAGAACTACAGTGACAGATATCACCTCTGTATAGATTATATCACAATAGACAGGTCACAGAGAATGCCTGTAAAACTCTCAAGTCGATGTGGTCCCATCCAGTCTATTGTGCCTATGGCCCTTGTATCTGCTCTAATAAAAGGAAGTCAACATAGGCTTGGTGGACAGTGTGAAAACTGTAGGGTTATATTATATATATATATATATATATTGACATGGAAAATGTTTTTAAAAAGTAACCAAAAAAAAAAAAAAAAAGACGTGATTTAAACAATAGGTCATGTTCAGATGACACATTCCCTCGAAACATCACAATTGTGTCAGAACAGATGTTCATGTCATAGTAATGAGGATCTAGGATTGTTCCTATTATCTGGCCTGTATTAAGCATTAGTTGCCATGATGATTACAACACGTGGGTCACTTTATATTTGATAATATACTTTATGTTGGAATGGCTTGGAGAAGGATTGTTAGTTGCAGGTATATATGAGTATGCCTGAAGACATAAAGGTGGAGTAAAAATTGACATCTGTCTTACTTCTGAACAGCAGAAAGAAGTGGTCCTCAAATTTTAATTTGGTACCGACACAGCACCAAACCTCTATATTGCTATGCCTGATACTGCAGCTCAGCTCTTTAAAAGTTAAGGTATTTTTTTGTTTTTAAAGCATCACTAACTTTAAAATTTTTTTTGATATGTCCTAGAGATATATCAAAAGTTTTGATCGCTGGGGATCTGAGTGCCAAGACCCCCACTGATCTCTAGAATGGGGGAAAAGAACGACACATATTTCACGCTCTCTCTCGTCACTGTATTAGACAGGCTTCATAGAAGTCTATGGGCCTGTCTTAATTCCGTCCTCAGCAGCAAGGAGGGAGAGCGTGATATGCACACACTTCTCTCCTCGTTCTAGAGATCGGATAGTTCTCTTCCCTCGTTCTAGAGATCGGATCGTTCTCTTCCCTCGTTCTAGAGATCGGATAGTTCTCTTCCCTCGTTCTAGAGATCGGATCGTTCTCTTCCCTCGTTCTAGAGATCGGATAGTTCTCTTCCCTCGTTCTAGAGATCGGATCGTTCTCTTCCCTCGTTCTAGAGATCGGATGGTTCTCTTCCCTCGTTCTAGAGATCGGATCGTTCTCTTCTCTCGTTCTAGAGATCGGATCGTTCTCTTCCCTTGTTCTAGAGATCGGATCGTTCTCTTCCCTCATTCTAGAGATCGGATCGTTCTCTTCCCTCATTCTAGAGATTGGATCGTTCTCTTCTCTCGTTCTAGAGATCAGATCGTTCTCTTCCCTCATTCTAGAGATCGGATAGTTCTCTTCCCTCGTTCTAGAGATCGGATAGTTCTCTTCCCTCGTTCTAGAGATCGAATCGTTCTCTTCCCTCATTCTAGAGATCGGATCGTTCTCTTCCCTTGTTCTAGAGATCGGATTGTTCTCTTCCCTCGTTCTAGAGATCGAATCGTTCTCTTCCCTCGTTCTAGAGATCGGATCGTTCTCTTCCCTTGTTCTAGAGATCGTATCGTTCTCTTCCCTTGTTCTAGAGATCGGATCATTCTCTTCCCTTGTTCTAGAGATCGGATCGTTCTATTCCCTCGTTCTAGAGATTGGATCGTTCTATTCCCTCGTTCTAGAGATCGGATCGTTCTCTTCTCTCGTTCTAGAGATCGGATCGTTCTCATCCCTCATTCTAGAGATCGGATTGTTCTCTTCCCTCGTTCTAGAGATCGGATAGTTCTCTTCCCTCGTTCTAGAGATCGGATAGTTCTCTTACCTCATTCTAGAGATCGAATCGTTCTCTTCCCTTGTTCTAGAGATCGGATCGTTCTCTTCCCTTGTTCTAGAGATCGGATTGTTCTCTTCCCTTGTTCTAGAGATCGGATCGTTCTATTCCCTCGTTCTAGAGATCGGATCGTTCTCTTCCCTTGTTCTAGAGATCGGATTGTTCTCTTCCCTTGTTCTAGAGATCGGATCGTTCTATTCCCTCGTTCTAGAGATCGGATAATTCTCTTCCCTCATTCTAGAGATTGGATAGTTCTCTTCCCTCGTTCTAGAGATCGGATCGTTCTCTTCCCTTGTTCTAGAGATCGGATCGTTCTCTTCCCTTGTTCTAGAGATCGTATCGTTCTCTTCCCCCGTTCTAGAGATCGGATCGTTCTCTTCTCTCGTTCTAGCGATCAGCACTCAGACCCCCACTGATCAAAACTTATTTTTGAAAGTTAGTGATGTTTTAAGTGCCATTAATTCCAGTGCACTGCACATCTAAAAGAGGTATACATGCATAATATAAAACTAGTACAATAAGCATGAACTTATTAATCACCTGGTACAGAGGAGGACAGGTCCTTGCCCGTGAAGGCTTACAATCTTCATGGGAAAGGGTATGAGACAATAGGTGCACATAGAAGCTGGTCATATGGTACGGTTGTGGCAGCAAGGTTAATGTAATTTGTGGGCTTTCCTGAAGAGGTGAGTTTTTTTTTTTTTTTTTTTGAAGTCTGTATGGTGGGGGAGAGTCGGATGTGTTGGGGTAGTAAGTTCCAGAATATGGGGGATGCTCATGAGAAATCTTGTAGATGATTGTGTGAGAAACACAAGAGGAAAGGTCTTGTGAGGATTGGAGATTACGTGTGGAGATATATTGGGAGAGGTCACAGATGTATGAAGCGGACATGTTGTGGATATGCTGTTATTAGTATTTTGAACTGAATTTGCTGGGCAATAGACAGTAAACGGACTGGCAGAGGGAAGAGGCAGAAGAGAAATAAGGAGAGCGGTGAATTAGTCCGGCATCAGCGTTGAGGATGGATTGCAGCGGTACAAAAGTGTTAGATGGGAAGCCACAGAGTAGGATGTTGCAGTAGTCCACACAGGGTTGAGGTGGAGTAAATACAAGAAATGTTTTTGACTTGGAGGCAATAAGCGGTGGCAAGAGCTTGGATGTATGGCTTTAAGGACAGGGCAGAATGCTATCCCAGGACAATGAACTTATGAGACTGGAGTAACACACAAACACATCCACACCGTCATAGCTCTGTTGTGTATTTCATTATTCCATTTACTGAGGGTCTTGGGGAAATATATATCCCACATCTATAGTAGAGCATATTTAACCAAGTACTAATTTTGATATAAAATATGCGCCAGGTAGTAAAGCTACTCAATGAAGGTAAAGACACAGCTATAGGGCCCTTGGCCCAAATCCAGGCCCAAAGGGCTCAAGTAATCAACAGAATCAACGAGACAATACGCGTCAAAGGGACGTAGTCACACAGATGTGACCCGTGCAATAAAATGGAGCATGCTCACCGGATCCTCGCTGTGTCGGAGAGGAGGAGGCGGATGGATGAGGTAGCCACCGTAGATGGATGAGGTGGAAGTCTCCGTTGATTGCTGTGAGCACTGTACATGAAGAAAAAAGGGGGCTCTGGGTAGGAGGAGCTGTCACGGAAACCCTAAGATGACCCTATGCAGGGAAAGGGGCCTGACGTGCACCCTACCTACCTATACAGACAGGGCTGGTGCAAGGATTTTTGTCAACACAAGTGAAGCTACATTTTGGCGCCCCCCCCCCCCCCATGATCACATTATGACCCTCTATTGTGTCACACTCCCCCCCCCCCCCATGGCACATCATCCCCATTATGTCACATTTCTCCCCCTCCAAGGCACAGACTACAGACATTTGATTTGTCCCCCCTCCCATCATGTCACCTGTGACCCCCCCCATTAATGTTGTGTAATAATTATAAACAATATGCGCTCTGCGCTCATCACCTACCACCTACCCTACGGCAGTCGACAGTCCGTCTGGGCTGGCTGTGTGAGTCACAGTCACCAACAGCTGCTCCAGTCCTTGCTGCTGCCTGCCGCGGAGCCAGTCACACACCCCCTGAGTGCCCCAGTGACCGTGTTGCTGTGCTGCCGCTCTGAGTGAGGATCGGGGCCGCATAGCACATGCAGGCTAGGGTGGGTGGTTCATTTTTCCGCCCCCCCCCCTCTTCTCTGCGCCCTAAGGCAGCCGCTTGGTCTGCCTTATTAAAGAACCGGCCCTGTATACAGAGCTACCCGCCCCGAAAGGGGCGACCCCGTTCTCCCATTAAAGGGCTCAGACAGGAAGTAGGATTATACAAATGCCAGTGGGCAACACAGTATAATCACAGCATACCCTAATCCAGTGGGAAAGAGAGACAAGACAGGAAAGGGGAGGCCTCCAATGGTGAGTACCCCCCTCGATGCACAGGCAGTGGCACGTCGGGAGAATTTCTTTGCATTTGGGAGCTCTTTTTCCTCTTAGGGCTTTTTTAGGGTCCCCGGCCGTGGTAGGGACAGGCAACCGGACGGGGTCGCCCCTTTCGGGGCGGGTAGCTCTGTATAGGTAGGTAGGGTGCACGTCAGGCCCCTTTCCCTGCATAGGGTCATCTTAGGGTTTCCGTGACAGCTCCTCCTACCCAGAGCCCCCTTTTTTCTTCATGTACAGTGCTCACAGCAATCAACGGAGACTTCCACCTCATCCATCCACGGTGGCTACCTCATCCATCCGCCTCCTCCTCTCCGACACAGCGAGGATCCGGTGAGCATGCTCCATTTTATTGCACGGGTCACATCTGTGTGACTACGTCCCTTTTGACGCGTATTGTCTCGTTGATTCTGTTGATTACTTGAGCCCTTTGGGCCTGGATTTGGGCCAAGGGCCCTATAGCTGTGTCCTTACCTTCATTGAGTAGCTTTACTACCTGGCGCATATTTTATATTTGAGTATTAAAAGTTATGTTTTAGACATATTATTCCCCCTCTACCCTCCTTAGGGGTTAGTATTTTGTTTTGAATTTTGGGTGGTAACAGGCTGGGGACACCACGTTAACCCCGCCACTTGTACATTAAGTACTAATTTTGGTTTTATTGATGTGATGTCCAGAGTCAAAATATACTTTATGTATCAGAGTCACAATAAGTATACTTTGGCAGGACCTTGTGCCCTGTAACAATTCTCCCCATCCGTTTCTCTGAAACATGGCCAGTGGGTAGGCACTTGGATATGTAAAGAACCATTTATTCTCATTTGTAAAATCTATATACTGATAGCTTGTTGTCAGCACTGCTGTAACACCATCCAGTGTGCCAGTTCTCAGACGAAATGGGGGGAACACACCAAATTACTTCCAGATGCCTTAATTATAGTGTCTGGATCTTGAGCGCTTTCTATTACATTGATAATGTGCATGCTGTGTTCCTTGTGAAACTGCATGTGTATCCATCTTCAGAAGATTATGTTATGTCCAAAGGGAACTCTATGCAGATGATTGCTGGATAATGATTGAAGGTGGTCCGGGTATATGATGGGGCAGACCGCTTAAAATACTGATGGACGTGTTCTCAGCTACTATGCTAGCAATTCTCTCCCATAATCAGAGGTTACTTCTGACTTACCTCTTAGAAGCTGCCCAGTCTCCTTTACATCCTACAGTAGTATGTCTCTTTATACACATAAGGGTTAATAAAAGTAGCTGAAATATATGCTATTAGAAAGTAGTGAGATATACACACCTATTCCATATGTTAAAGAAATAGCGAAAATGTCCCTGACTTTTTGCTTCCACTAGCCTTAGTTACCAACACTTGATTACCAAATTTCTGAGGCCTCCTCCTGCACCACCAGGACCACCTGGAAAGCTGTGTAACATGCCCCTTTACCAATTATTCTACGTGCGTTTGCAGTGCAGCTCACCGGACAGTCTAGTGAACAACGGGATAATTGTCAACATAAACTTTATAAGGCCTCATGCACACAAAAGTTTATTTTATCAGTTTACGGGCCGTTTTTTGAGTTCCGTATACGGAACCATTCATTTCAAGGGGTCCGCAAAAAAAACGGAAGGTACTGCGTATGCAGTACGTTTCCATATTTCCGTTTTTCCATTCCGTTCAAAGATAGAACATGGATAGTACTGTTCTATCAGGGGCCAGCTGTTCCGTTCCGCAAAATACTGAAAAAGCCGAAATAATGCAAAAAGTAACGCACTCTTCTATTGTCCATATATATCACAAACTGCACATATGTCTAAATAGAGATGGGCCCCCTTATTTATTGGGGCTCCGTAGTAGCTAATACGCCTGCTACCCTGGTAGTAACACCCATGCTACAACAGACATGTCAGGAGATGTGACAGGATGGGTAAGTGCTCTTCATTTGCATTGCATATTTAAAGATAATATTCCACATACATTTACATCGTTCTATGGAAAAGATAGTTTCAGTCCCATGTGCTTTTAAAGTACTATTCTAATAAATGGAAGATATCATGTAAAGTGAATAGTTTTAACTTCTGGAACAAATTAAAATAGACACAATAAAAGGTGAAAGTTCCAGTATCTGTGTGTAGAGAATGGAGGAAAGTATTCTGCTAACATCCACACATCGCCATCTAGTGGTGGAATGCATTTTATTCTTTTACTGAAAACTTTTGAAGACCTGGTATTGCCATTAGCAATAAGGCTACATGCACACGCAGTGGTTTTGTTCTGTAAACCACTGTGAACAAAAAAAAAATCGAAATTAAGGGCATCCGACAGCAGATTTGTACCTATGAAACTGGCTGACCTGTTGCATGTGCACTTGGCAACTGAAGGCATCCATGTTGGTCCCATGTTCATATGTGCCCGCATTGCTGAGAAAAATGGTGTGTTAATATATGCAAATAAGTCTCTAGAGGCTAAATTTTCTCTGCAGCTCCACCTTGATTGACAGGGCCAGGAAGGTGTGATCACTTTTAGACTGCCTGGTCCTGTCAATCTAAGTGCAGAGGGTGCAGCCGTTGCAGAGAGAGAAGAGCCTCTAGGTGTAATGACAATGCCCCCATTGCTCCTAGAGGCTCATCTGCATATATTAAAGCTTAATTTTTCTCAGTAATGCAGGCACATATGAACATAGGACCGACACAGATGCCTTCAGCTGCCAAGCGCACATGTAACAGGTCAGGCAGTGTCATAGGCACAGATCTGCTGAGAGATGCCCTTAAGGGTGGGTTCACACTAGCGTTAGGGATTCCGCTATGGCTTTCCGTTATAACATAGTTATAACGGAAAATAAAAAGGTATTCCGTTTGCTTTCCATTCTAATCGAAGTCTATGGGAAAGCATAAAGGATTCGCCTGGGTCCCGTTATGCAAGACGGAAAACAAAGTCCAGGACTTTGTTTTCCGTCTTGCATAACAGGAACCAGACAGATCCGTTTTGATTCCCACAGACTTCTATTAGGACGGAAAGCAAACGGAATGTCTCTTAAAGGCTTCCGTTTTGCATTCCGTCATAATACAAGTCTATGGGCAGAAGAACGGATCCGTCCTTCCGTCTTATTGATTCCGTTATAACGGAAAGCCATAACGGAATGCCTAACGCTAGTGTAAACCCACTCCAATTTAGATTTTTTTTTTATTCCATTGTAAGGTTTATGCTTTCTAAAATCTCTTTTAATAAAAAGTTTAAAGGCATTGTCTAACCTCAGCAAGTGTCATTATACACTGCTCATTTCCATGGTTACGACCATCCATCAGCGGTCGCCGTGCTTGCACACTATAGGAAAAAGTGCCGGCCTCTCTGGTGGCCGGGACCGTGGGAGCGCACATAAGAGCAGTGTATATTGATGGAAAAATGAATCGAGCCAGCAAAGGAAGCAATATGGAGAATCACAATACATTAGTAAGTGCCTTGTAGTAACTTTCTCTACACGATAAATGCCATGTGCTGAAGTGACCCAACCATTTAAATACTTTAAAAGGATTTAAAAAAAAGGAACGCCACGAGGAAGGGTTGAAAGCCATAAGACCATGTGATAATCAGAAACACACTGTCAAGGCTATCACATACATGATTATGAGAACAGACTATTATACATACACGTGCTTCATATTCTCCTGTTATGACTATTACTTCTTAGAAAGCCTCATGATTCATTTTTAATGCATGACCATTCACATGGACCAGAGCACAGCAAACTGCATAGGCACGTACGCTGACCGGACTATATGTTCTAAAAGGGGAAGTCCATCCAACATGTGTATTGAAACTTCTGTAATTCTCAAATTACAAGTATAGTTTCTGATTTATTATTTATTCGCACAATGAAGCCGCTTTGAGATGAGCAGTTATAGTTAGGAGTGGTCTTCTCATATATGGATGTCCACTACAAGCAGGATATAAGGGAACTGACAATCTGTCGTAAAAAAATTGGGTCAAGATTGGGGTGTCCAAGAGGTGGTCTTTTGGAAAGGTTTCAGCATTTTTCTCCTAATAGAGCATCATGGAATCCATGTGCTGTCAATGGGTTCGTGGTCTGTATATTGAAGACATATTCTATCTTTTTGCGAAGCAGGCAAAAAAGTACGGAAAGCACACAAATGACCTGTCCTCTGGATACGTTATCAGTATGTGATCTGTGGGGGTCCCCAACACCTGGGATCTCCGCCAACCAACTGTTAGAGAAGGCACTGGCACTCACAGTGGCCTTCTCTCTGCTCACCAAGCACAGCACCGTACATTGCATAGCGCCTGTGCCTGGTATTGCAGCTCAGCCCTATTCACTTCAATGGGCCGATCTGCATCTAGTTCATGTGACCGATGAACATGACATCACATAGGCTAGGAAAAGCTGGGAGAAGGTCCCGACGCTACTGCCTTCTCAAACAGCTGATCAGCGGGGGTCCTGGGTGTTGGACCCCTACCAATCAGACACTGATACACGACCATTGTTTGGGTCCATATCTGAGATGCGGCTCGGATCCATTCACTTCAATGGGGCAGCATTGTTGTCCACATCCGTTTCTCCGTTCTGTGGCCCCGCAAAAAAATAGAACATGTCCTATTTCTATTATTGGTGGCCCGTTCCATTCCGCAAATTGAGGAACACACACAAGCGGCACCTGTGTTTTGCGGATCCGCAATTTCCAGACCTCAAAAAACACGGCGTGGTCGTGTACATGTAGCCTTAGTCTTACATATCGCAGAAACAATATCAAGAGGTTGTATTATTGGAAATTTACTAGCATTCCTATTACAGTTTTTGCGCATCATTTCTTTATAGCAGAGGCCTCTACCATATTAACATTGCCTACCACCAAGGACCAAAATGCACAGTGCACTACATGTTCAAGGGTGTCCTACAGACATTGGGCACCAAACCCACTCTGAGACAATGTACTCAATAAAGATGCTCAAAGAGTCAAGAAGAGATAGACCCAGATTGGTTCAGAGGTAGAGTCTTCTGTGGTAGAGAGGCTTTTGGCCTAAGCTCAGGTCTGACGCTACCTCTGCATTCCCTGTACCTATACCTACCTACATCATTCTGGCGGGCAGAAATAACCAGCCTCTTACTTAACAATAATAGGATCTGTGAGCAACATATGGTTCTTGAGCTTCCAGTTGAGGACCACTGCTCCATAGTGTAGGCCTCCATTAAAAGTCAAGACAACATTGAATGTCACCAGCATGTGGCCACTCATGAAAAGCCGAGCTCAGGATTTACCAAAATGTTATAAAAAAACAAGGTTGTTTTGTGAAAACTGCTGATTTTTGGGGTTATCCGTTTTCTTTTACATTGAAATTCTTTACTTTCTACGCAGTCTTTTATGTTTAGGCAATGAATGCATGGGTTCTGTCCATGATGGGATGAGAGTTGTGTGAAAGTAATCCAGATTTTCTGCATGCTTTAACTCTAGAGATTTGCGTGTCAAGCACCTACGAAGCAATAGAAGGGTTAAATACATTATATTTAACCGCTCATGTGACAAACGTGACCTGGAATGCTCTCCTTCTTTTGTCTTTTCATACAGTTTTTCTCTAGTACTATTGTTCATGTATGATTAGTGGTATATATATGCAGTATCATGTGGATAAACTACATAATCGCACAATTAGCAATTCCTCAATATTGTGTAGTATTCGAAATGATCTTATACTAAGTAAGGCTACCTTCAACTTAGCCTGTTCCAACAGGCAAACGGAAGATCATCCGGAGACACAAAACGCAGCATGCCAAATGTGAACGCAATTCCAGCCAGACCCCATTATACTTCAATGGGGCTGGAAGACATTGTGTTCGCACCTGGCTGCACCGGATCCGGTTTATCCTGGCAGGCTGTTCTCAGATAGAACAGCCCGCTGAATGTAAAGCACAGGTGTGCATGTAGCCTAAATATGCAGATAATAATTAGTAATTGGGACATCCAGGGATGAGGATTCCGCCTGCATCGGAAGTGCACAGGTAATACTGCTCCAGTGTGTGCACATGTGTGCAGAGACTGTGTGTAGAGCAGTCAGGGCCAGATCAGAGAGCAGAGAACCTGAGGGATGAGTAAAGAAGTAACAGCTTTGTGGTTTGGGTGCAGAGTTTGGCAGCAGAGTGTCAGAACCAGCTGATACCGAACCAGCTGACAGCAAGTGGAACTTAACCTGAACAAGCAAGTCACATAGCTGGGACAGATAGCCTAAGAAAAGGACCTCTAGTGTATGCAGCGGCTAAGATAAATTTACACTATGGCCAGTTTCAAGAGCATGTTCGGTGTGTGAACCGGTGTCCATGTGGCGGCCGCATTTACCTGATCGACCGCGGTTCATCTGATTCGAACTCACTGCTTCATGATGATCTATGATACTGTGATTTCCTGTCCAACTGCAGGTCTACTGTACTGTACTCATATGACGCTCTATGTATGGGACAGTAGACCACGGTCAGGAACTCACAGCATCATATTGTAGATCCCCATGATGCAGCGAGCTCGGGTCAGACAGGGAAATATGGCCGAGCTGTGGTCGGACTGGGAAATATGGCCATCTTCAGAATATGTTTCGAAGAAAGCATTTTGCCAATAAGGATAAGTGCTTCAAAAACATAACCGTATCATTCTTATGAAATTCCTATCCTCTAATCCTGAAAAATGCTTCTTTTTATGCAAATAAGGTTTTTTGGTGCCCCATCAGCAGGGCCACTCCATTCGGTGTACCATGACTTTTGATTGAGTGACAATCCTTGAGATTACATAGCCTCTAGTGATGACACAGGGGGAGCCAGGTGCACCGAATGGAGTGGCCCCACCAACTGTGCACCTAAGACCTCATTTGCATAGAAATAGATAAAAAGCATTTCTCAAGATTAGAGGACTGGATTTTCACAAAAACAGTATGGTTATGGTTTGGCTTTAAACTGATTTTGGAGGTGACAGACTCCCTTTAAGCTTAGATGGCATCATTTGTTTTAGCCCCTCAGTTTTTATTTTACCAATCAGACCATGGGACATATGATAATTTGCTGTGGATATATCACTGCTGCTGAACCTTACAGGCCCTGTTTGGCACAATGGCGAGATTTATTAAAACTGATGTAAAGTAAAACTGGTTTAGTTGCCCATAGCAACCAGACTTCACCTTTCATTTTCCAAAGGAGCTTTGAAAAATGAAAGGTGGAATCTGATTGGTTGCTTTGGGCAACTAAACCAGTTTTCCTTTACATCAGTTTTTATACAGTAAATCTCTCGCAATGTGTTTCAATTGCAGCCGTTCAAACTGTGTAGTGTCAGGAAAAGGGCCATGGCTTTAGAGTTGAATGACTTAGGCCTTATTCACACAGTCGGTGCTCGTTCAGTGATTGTGAGACAAAATGCGTGCAGATCTGTCCATTATATATTATCTCTGTGTAGTTTCCACTCTTGGTTTTGGCTCACAATCATTGATGGAAAACACTGACAAACGCTGATGTGTGAATAAGGCCTTAGGCCAGTTTCAAACTACCAGTAAATTCTTCCAGCAGGCTGTTCTGAGGTATGTCCTGCTCTCAGCTGTCCTATGGATTGTAAAGCCTAATTCACACATCAGTGTTTTCCCATCAGTGATTGTGAGCCAAAACCAGGACTGAAGCCTCCACAGACATAAGGTATGAGGGAAAGATCTGCACCTGTTCTGTGTTTAGAGCCGCACCTGGTTTTGGTTCAAAATCACTGATGAAAATCACTGACCGAACACTGTCGTGTGAATGAGGCTTAATGTTGAAGCAGGGAGCTGTCCGCCCCCCGCTTTACCATGCAGCTCAGCCGCCGGCACTCCACAGCACCAGCACAATGTCCTCACACATCGCACTGCTGTTCTGTGTAGGAGGAGCCTGTAATCGGCCTCTGTGCTTCTCCTCCATAGACCAGCAGTGTAATGTGTGACAGCTACATCGTGCTGCTGCTGCAGAGCACATCGGAGGAACTAGGCGAGTATTAACTGTTTGTTTGTTTTTTTACTTCATTTGAAAGTGGTACATATCTGGTGTAACCACTGTGAGGGGGCACGTGTCTGACGTAACCACTGTGAGGGGTCACATATCTGGTGTAACCACTATGAGGGGGCACATATCTGGTGTAACCACTGTGAGGGGGCACGTGTCTGACGTAACCACTGTGAGGGGTCACATATCTGGTGTAACCACTATGAGGGGGCACATATCTGGTGTAACCACTGTGAGAGGGCACATATCTGGTGTAACCACTGTGAGGGGGCACATATCTGGTGTAACCACTGTGAGGGGGCACATATCTGGTGTAACCACTGTGAGGGGGCACATATTTGGTGTAACCACTGTGAGGGGTCACATATCTGGTGTAACCACTATGAGGGGGCACATATCTGGTGTAACCACTGTGAGAGGGCACATATCTGGTGTAACCACTGTGAGGGGGCACATATCTGGTGTAACCACTGTGAGGGGTCACATATCTGGTGTAACCACTATGAGGGGGCACATATCTGATGTAACCACTGTGAGGGGGCACATATCTGGTGTAACCACTGTGAGGTTAGGGAGAGCTAGGGAAAGCTTTAGGTCAGGCAGGGAGATTTAGGGAGAGTTTAGTGTTAAGTTTTTTTTAGTTTTTTTTTTAATTCTGTGTGACCCTAGACCTCCCCAGGGGTGCTGCAGCTTGCCCCCACCCCCTCCACCTTTTTTTGGGTCGCAAGCGGGGGGGGGGGGGAGGGGGTTTCGTACGCTGACAGTGGCCAGCACTGTTTAGCGTCCGGCCACTGTTAGCGCATCGCCCACCCCACCGCTGATCAGCTTCAGACGGCTGATCAGAGAGTTAGAATTTAATTTTTTACTTTTTCACATTTTTTTGCTCTTTTTTTTTTTTTAGTAAATATTTTTTTTTTCCTATTAGGTTTAGGGAACAGTCCGGGAACACCTGTGCCCCCCCCCCCCCCACGCACACTGAATAAAGGTTTATACGCACGCACATACACACACACACACTCCACTATGGCCCCCTGAACGTTCTCGGCTGAGGAGGCATACGCCCAGCTTGCCTCCGAATCCGAGAGTCCCAGTGAGGATGAGGATGACCCCATGTTCCTTTTGTCATCCGCATCCTCCTCATCCTCTAGCGATGATGATGAGCCCCCAAGGCGGCGGAGATGCCGCCAGGCGGAGCAAGGGGACCGCCATGTCAGGGACCCTGTGGCCCACCCTAGTACGAGCAGCTCTGGGGCTCGTACTAGTTTTCCAGGCCACCAGATAAGTTCACCTGAGCCCCCTACCGGTGATCTTGGATGGTGTACCCCAGAGAATTTTCAGTTTCAGTTTTCAGATTTTGTTGGTCAACCAAGGATCCATATTCCCACAGTGGGCTTCACTGAATACGACTATCCCATTGTGATGGGAGCGAGTGATTGGACAATGTGACCCAGTGACATCACGGAAGGTCCTTTACCCCCCCCCCCCCCCCCACAGCTGAAGACAGAACAGAAGACCGTCAGCTACGCGCTCAATTGGAGGCGGTGAGTTACTTATTTTTTTTTTTTAACCCTCAATTGCCCTTTTTACTTTGCATTCTGTATTTCGAATGCTATTATTTTCCTTTATAACTATGTCATAAGGGAAAATAATAAAGATCGGGTCCCCATCCCAATCGTCTTTTAGCAACCATGCAGGAAAATCGCACCACATTCACACTTGCTTTCGGATGCTTACAATTTTCCTGCAGCCCCATTCACTTCTATGGGGCCTGCGTTGCGTGAAAAACGCAAAATATACAACATGCTGCGATTTTCATGCAACGTGAAAGTGATGCGGGAAAATTACCGCTCATGTACACAGCCCCATTGAAATTAATGGGTCCGGATTCAGTGCGGGTGCAATGCGTTCATGCATTGCACCCGCGCGGAATTCACGCCCATGTGAAAGGGGTCATAGTGTTAAACCTAAAAAAATTGTTAAAAAGTAAACAAATTATGTATCGCCGCGTCCGTAATAATCTGCTTTATAAAAATACCCCATGACCTAACCCCTCAGATTCACACGGTAAAAAACAGCTATTGTTTGGTAAATTTTCCATTTTAATCCATTTTTGCCAGTAACAAAGCGAGGGTTAATAAATAAAACTTAAAATTTATTGCCCTGATTGTGCAGTTTACAGAAACACCAAATATGTGGTTGTAAACTGCTGTATGGGCACACGGCAGGGCGCAGAAGAAAAGGAACGCCATATGGTTCCTGGAAGGCAGATTTTGATGGACTGTTTTTTTGACACCATGTCCCATTTAAAGAACCCCTGATGCACCCCTAGAGTAGAAACTCCATAAAAGTGACCCCATCTAATAAACTACACCCCTCAAGGTATTCAAAATTTATTTTACAAACTTTGTTAACCCTTTAGGTGTTCCTCAAGAGTTTATGGCAAATGGAGACGAAATTTCAGAATTTCTATTTTTAGTAACCTTGCATCACAAGAATGTAATATAGAGCTACCAAAAATCATATTTACCCTAAAAATAGTCCCAACAAAACAGCCTCCTTATCCCATAGTTTCCAAAATGAATGGGGTCACATTTGTAAAATCAGTTTTGAATACCTTGAGGGGTGTAGTTTTCAAATTGGGGTCACTTTTAGGGAGTTTCTACTCTGGGGGGGCATCAGAGGGGCTTCAAATGGGACATGGTGTAGATAAACCAGTCCAGCAAAATCTGCCTTCCAAAAATCACACGGCGCTCCTTTCCCTCTACGCCCTGCCGCGTGGCCATACAGTAGTTTATGACTACATATGGGGTGTTTCTGCAAACTACAGAATCAGGGAAATAAAAATTGGGTTTTGTTTGGCTGTTAACCCTTGCTTAGATACTGGAAAAAAAAGGATTAAAACTGAAAATTTGCCAAAAAATCCAAACTCTGAAATTTTAGCACCATTTTCTATTAACTCTTGTGAAACACCTAAAGGGTTATCAACGTTTGTAAAATCAGTTTTGAATACCTTGAGGGTGTAGTTTCTAGAATAGGATCATTGTTGGGTGGTTTCTATTATGTAAGCCTCACAAAGTGACTTGAAACCTGAACTGGTCCCTAAGAAGTAGATTTTTGAAAATTTCTTAAAATTTTCAAGATTTGCTTCTAAACTTCTAAGCCTTGTAACGCCCCAAAAAATGAAATGGCATTCCCAAAATGATCCATACATGAAGTAGACATATGGGGAATGTAAGTTAATAACTTTTTTGGCGGTATTACTATGTATTATAGAAGTAGAGAAATTGAAATTTGGAAAATTACTAATTTTTCCAACTTTCTGGTAAATTTAGTATTTTTTTTATAAATAAATATAGATTTTTTTGACTCCATTTTACCAGTGTCATAAAGTACAATATGTGAAGAAAAAACATTCTCAGAATGGCCTGGATAAGTAAAAGCGTTTTATAGTTATTCACACATGAAGTGACACTGGTCAGATTTGCAAAAAATGGCCTGGTCCTTAGGGTGAAAATGAGCCCGGCCCCTAATTACATAGGAGTAATGAGGTAGATGAGACAAGTGATGTAGAGCAGATGAATATTACTGGAGGAGGAAACAGTTGTAACAGTAAATTGTTGGAGCAATTCTACATGAGGATTATAGATAAGAAGTGTGAAAGTTTATTGTCCTCTAATTGGTGTCCTGTCCATGAATGTGATGAACCCAAGAGATCTGAAGGCCACATTCTTTAGGAGATATAGACAGACATAAATCCATGAGACAAATTCATTCCTGGTCTAAGTGCGTCAAAGGTTATCAGATTCTCCTGTCCCTCTGTGATTCGAAATTCTCCTTTAATATAAATACTCTCATGTTTGTGATGTGGTCATATCTGCAAAAGTGTTTAGGTAGAGGCAAATCTTTCCTTTCTTCTTTTATCGTGTGGCGATGAGAGTTCATTCTTGTTCTTGGCCAGTTTCACAGACATAGAGACTTCCAGTAGGACATTGGGTACATACAATCAGATAGAGCACATTTGACGTGGTGCAGGTGAAGGTACCTGAAGGCTTGTAGTCCTGATCTGTATTGGGGGTCTTCACCTTGTCAGTGGTCATTATGTATGGACAGGTCTTACATTAGGTCTGTTTGCTGGGGAATGTTCCTGTTGTTGTGGAGGACAGTGAGCTTATGACAATGATGTTTTTGAGAATTAGGGCGCTGTCTGTAGCACAGGAGTGGGGGGACCGGAAATATGGATTTCAGTAATTTTTTGTAATATTGGATGTAGTCTCCAAGCAACCCTTTTTAGAATTGCCAGATTTATGTTGTAGTTGACTACTAAAGGTACCCGATGATTTTCTTGTTTAGTTTTGTATTTTAGGAGCTCACTCCTTGGTAATCTGGTGGCTCTGGCAATTTGGTTTTCCACTGTAGTTGGGTGGTATCCCTGATTTAAAAATGTCTTTTTGAGATTTCCAAGGTGTTCATTCCAGTCTGCAGAGTTTGAACATATGCGGTTGTATCTAATAGCTTGACTGTAGATTATGGAGTTTTTTATGTGTTTAGGGTGGAAACTGTCCCATGAGGTATGCTGTGCAGCCAGCTGGTTTCTGGTAAAGAGTCAGGGGCAGAATGGCCATAGACCTTACAGGGAAATTTCCCGGTGAGCCAATGCCCAGGGGGCCGCCTGGGCCCTCTTCATGGCAGGCCAGTTGAAGTTTTTTGGGATGAATTTTGTGCTGCTGGCAGTATTTTGTGGTGGACTGTGGTATTTGGCTCTGTTGGGGTGGTATAATGTGCCACAATATGGTATTGCTGGCACTGCCTTCCATCAATTTGGACCCAACTACAAAACTGGGCCACTTTTAGTACTTTTTCCAGGGCTACTTTTAGTATTTTTTCCAGTGCTATTTTAAGTTCCCTGTAAACATTTGCTTCTATTTTATTATTCTGTATCTTGATGATGGTGTCCAAAATGTTTATTTCAGTAAAGGAGTAGTTGAGAGTTAAATTGATGGTAGGATAAAACTTATTGAAGTGTTCATGGAATGTTTTTAGTTTAGTTTTGTATGGTAGCGTGTGTCTGTCAGTTTTATGTTTGCTTTGTTTTGTAGTCTGATGTGTTCATTATGAATATAGCTCCTCCTTTGACAGAAAAAAAGAGATCTGAATGGACAACCCCAAGTGGACGCAAACCCCATCTAGATAGGTATATAGAATCCTTCAGACAGATGACGAAATCTACCATCTTGGATACAGACAATAGCCATTTATCCAACGTGACTGCCCAGGAGATGAGGGCCATACAATCTTTGAAAAACAATAAAGAATTCATTATTAAACCAGCAGACAAAGGAGGAGCTATAGCCACAGTGAACACATCGGACTTCAAAACAGAAGCAAACAGACAACTGAGAGACACACGCTCTATACAAAACTGCAATCAGACCCAATAGAAGAGTACTATAAAGAACTTAAAAAGATTATTACTGGCCTGCCTACCATACCACCTGATACCGGAAACAAGATCAGGGACATTTTACATGCTTCCCAAGATCCACAAACATGGAAATCCAGGGAGACCGATAATTTCATGCGTGGGCACCCTCACTGAGAACATTTCTTGATGGATTTATTGGCTAAAACCTCGGGTAATACCCCCTTCATACCGCAACCACCTTCTCCTACAATCTTCCCCACACCTCCCCCTTACCTCCTGATCCAGCCCAAACAAAGGACACCACACCAGGATGGATTTATCGGCCACAGCAGCCGCTTTATTAATAAATACAAACAAAACAAATATATAAATATATATATAACCGCATAAATATACATATGAATATACACATATCCACATATATATACATTAACCGTTAACATAACTTAACCTGACGAAGGAGGTACTGGAAGCCCCAAGGTATACGAGGATCGGCAAACCACCAGGCGATTCCACCTTGCCTCCAGCCGCACGAACACCGGCTCGAAGACCCTTATCGGTGAACGCTTCCCCGATCCGATCCCTCCAAACAACCTCCGCCATGGGAGTCCAGCCCCACCGTTGAGGCCCTCTCATCCTCTAATACCGAACCCAGCCGCCAGCTTCCAGAACCTCCTACCGCCTCGACAGTTTCCCCCACAATCACCCCCCAAAGATCCAAAACGACCACTGTCCCTGCGTCCCCCAAACCCCGAGTCACCAACAACCCGGGTGGGTGGGCGGGCAGTTCCTCCGTCCGGCAAAATGGCGTCTGACCGTTGACCCCCCTGGACCTTATAAAACCTTTTCTCCTCCCCCTAAGCTCCGCCCGCTCCCTAACCCTAGCCGTACAATGCTAACTCCATTAACCCCTGCAACCCCTGAACCACCCTCGGCCGCCAAAACCATCATGCTGGCCTCCCTTATCCTGGATACAGTACGGCCACACTTGATGGATTTATTGGCTAAAACCTCGGGTAATACCCCTTCATACCGCAACCACCTTCTCCTACAATCTTCCCCACACCTCCCCTTACCTCCTGATCCAGCCCAAACAAAGGACACCACACCAGGATGGATTTATCGGCCACAGCAGCCGCTTTATTAATAAATACAAACGAAACAAATATATAAATATATATATAACCGCATAAATATACATATGAATATACACATATCCACATATATATACATTAACCGTTAACATAACTTAACCTGATAACCTGACGAAGGAGGTACTGGAAGCCCCAAGGTATACGAGGATCGACAAACCACCAGGCGATTCCACCTTGCCTCCAGCCGCACGAACACCGGCTCGAAGACCCTTATCGGTGAACGCTTCCCCGATCCGATCCCTCCAAACAACCTCCGCCATGGGAGTCCAGCCCCACCGTTGAGGCCCTCCCATCCTCTAATACCGAACCCAGCCGCCAGCTTCCAGAACCTCCTACCGCCAGACGCGCAACTTGACCCCCTCAAGAATGCGCGTTCCTCCACAAAACCAACGCCCGTTCAATGCCATCCTGAAGGCCAAGCGCCCACAAATCAATACCGACGGCATTCAAATGAACGCCGTCCCCTCTCCAAAATTCACCCTGCCCAGCCTCGAGCTCCAAATGCCGGACCGCGACACCTCCGTGCCGCGCCATGAACTTGCCAATCACCCTATTCAGCTTAATGCGGGCCTTGTTGAGCCGCTCCACCGAGCGAGCATCACGCCACTTGCGCCTCGGAACAATATCGGACCACACAATGATCATACCGGGGAATAAGGACCAGAGGCGCAAAATATCAAATTTAATGTCCTTGATGAGTTCCCTCACCGGCGTGATCCCCAGATCGTTCGCTCCCACATGAAGGAACAGGACATCAGGAGACCTGTCAAGCCGAGCGAACCGGTGAACCTCCCTCAAAACACTGCCCCACCGCATACCTCTGGACCCTACCCACCGAACTACCGCAGACCCTTCATCGAATCCCAGCTGGCGCCCATTCGGACGGACATCCGCCCTAAGGGCGCCCCAAAAGACATATGAGTGTCCCAGGATCCAGACAAGGGCCGCCGAACCACCTACAAAACAACAAACAAAAAACAACCATCACCACAATGTCACAGAAGCCTAACACTCCCCCAGCCTAACATAAGAACGAAATCTGACCGACTCCCACCTCCCAATGCGCATGATCATGTCATCGCTCAGACCCAGTCGCGCTGCCTCAGTTGCAGCACCAATCCTGAACGAGTGACCCGTATAATGTGCCGGATCCACACCCATACCCACCAAACACCGCCTCAGGACAGCTAAAAACTGAAAACGGGATAAGAAGCTGCCATCCTGATGGCGTAGCAAGGGGCCCTCCTTAAAAACCCTACCCTGTCTGAAATCCCTCAACAACTGAACAGGACACAAGGCACACCCAGGAACCGAGAACAACACTACACAACGGCCTTTGCCTTCCTGATCAGTCTCGGAACTCCGCAAACGCAGAACCACCCGATCCCCCAACAAGTCCACGTCCTCATTGAGCACCCCGCCCCACATCGTACACTGCGGCTAACCAACTCCCCAAACGGAAAGCCCCAAAAATGCCAGCGCAAAGGCCAAGCGAAACAATAGCGCCTCACTCACCGAATGGCAGACCGAGCCCACTTGGCCACCAATACCCAACAGCAACTGAAAAGACACCGGCTTACGCTTGTCCCAACACCTCCTGTCCCGCCGCCATCCCCGCAATACCTGCCTGACTAAAAAGGACTTGGACACATCAGGAAGGCCCCGACACCGAAACCCAAACGCCAAACCCGAAATGCATTTGTTAACCTGAGCCACCGACCAGCCCTCCTCCCGCATCTGACCTATGAATAGCAACAATAGGACCTCCCTCCATCCACTCCAGCCCCCAAACTAGCGCACCACCCTTCCCATCTACTCCAAGCACGCTCGTACGCCGACCAAGTACCTTCACTCAGGGACGCCCTCAACAGCCGCACTACATTACCTCCAAGAGTTCCCAAAGAGACCCCGGACACTCCAACCCCGTGCGATCCGCTTCCGGGGCCAACAGGCGGAACCGATCCCACTGCGAACGAGAGAGAGCATCAGCAATGGCGTTAGACACCCCCGGCAAGTGCACCGCCACCACCCACGCATTCAACGATAAACACCGCAGCACCAGATGTTGCAATAACCGCACCACTGGAGGAGACAATGCCGACAGTGTGTTGATCGCTTGTACAACCTCCAAGTTATCGCAATGAAAACGGACCTTCCTGTTCCTGAACTCCTCGCCCCACAACTCCACCGCCACCACTATCGGGAACAATTCCAGGAGGGCCAGGTTCTTAACCCACCCCCGTGACACCCACGAACTAGGCCAGAGGTCAGCACACCACTGCCCGTGACAATAAATCCCAAACCCAGCACCCCCTGCCGCGTCCGTGAATAACTCAAAGTCGAAATCCTCAACAGCGTCCCCCATGACAAGCGCCCTCCCGTTAAATGATTGCAAAAAGGACGCCCAAACCGCCAAATCCGATTTTAACTCCCTACCCAACCTGATAAAATGATGGGGCGCTGTCACCCCCGCAGTTGCCGCTGCCAGGGGCCTACAAAAAATTCGGCCCATCGGCATGATCCTACATGCAAAATTCAACCTCCCTAACAACGACTGCAGGTCCCGCAAACGAATTTTTGACGCCCTCATAGCCCCATCCACCGCCGCCCGCAAGTCCCCCAGCTTGTCCTCAGGCAGCCGACATTCCATCCTCAGGGAATCGATAACAATGCCCAAAAAGGTCAATTCGGTTGCGGGACCAACCGTCTTACCTTCCGCCAATGGGACCCCAAACAAGGGAAAAACGTGCTGCAACGTGCCCAACAACAACGCACACACCCCTGAATCCGCCGGCCCTAAACACAAAAATCATCTAAATAATGGATGACGGATGCGCAACCGGCCACATCCCGCACCACCCATTCTAAAAAGGAACTGAAGGCCTCAAAATACGCGCACGACAAGGAACACCCCATCGGAAGGCATCGATCTACAAAATACCCACCGTCCCAAAAACAACCCAATAAATACATATCCTCCGGATGCACAGGCAGAAGACGGAAAGCCGCCTCAATGTCAGTCTTTGCCATCAGCACCCCAGGACCCAAACGTCTAACCCAGGAAACCGCCTCGTCGAACGACGTGTAAACCACGGAGCATAACCCGGGATCAATGCCATCATTCACTGACGCCCCTTTCGGAAACGACAAATGATGTATTAACCGGAATCTATTGGGCTCTTTTTTGGGAACCACTCCCAATGGCGACACCCTCAAATTAGGCAAGGGAGGCTCCGCAAACGGACCCGCCATCCGACCCAAACGCACTTCACCGAATATTTTAGCAGACACTACCGACGGGTGTTGTAATGCCGAACGCAAATTCTTTGAGGCCACGGTACTAACAGACGCTGACACCGATGGGATCCGAAAACCAACTGAAAAACCCTCCCGTAACAATCCCGCCGCCCTCCGGTCAGGGTACCTATTTAAGAACGGCTCCATCTCTTCCACCTGCACCGGACTCTCCCCCTTTTGAAGCTGCATCACCTCCTTTCTGCCTATTCCCCCGGAAACATCGGGACGCCGCATGGTTTCCGCCGCAGTTCGCACACTCATGTTTAAATCTGCATTTGGCGCCAAATTTACATCCTCCTTCATTAAATAAAAAACACTGTCCCTTAGCCGACGCGGACGCGACGGTGAAGTTACCCGCCCCGCTCCCCTCCCCACGAAAGGAATGCCTCTGCCTACCCGGCGCCGTAACCCTCATCCACAGACCGATGTCCTTGTGGTCCCACCGCATGGACGGGCGGACCGCCTTCCGTTGGCGAAATTGCTCATCATAACGGAGCCAGCCCGATCCGCCATAAACCCGGTACGCCTCGCCAATTGCGTCCAGATAGCAAAACAGCGCCGAGCAGCTCTCTGGCGACTTTTCCCCGATCACGGCAGCTAAAATCGCAAAAGCTTGCAGCCAATTGGTAAACGTGCGCGGTATTAACCGAAAACGGCGTTTCTCGTCCTCATCCTTTTTCTTATCGTCGGCCCTATCCCTGTCCAGGTTAAACCGTTCGAGTGGGAGCAATGAAAAAATCTCCACGTATTCCCCTTTCCAGATGCGGTCCTTAACGTCCTGCTTCAAATGTGCCCCCAATGGGCCCTCAAAGCAAACATACACCTCACCCAACGCACTGTCCCCAACCTTTGCCCTCTCATCATCCCCCCCGCCTGGGTCTGGACCGACACAGACCCAGGCTGACGGCCAACCGCCCCCCCAACCGCCGGCCCTACTGACGACCGACCCCCCGCCGTCACCCCCCCCCTGTCCAACCGCGGCCCCCCATGCTGGCAACGGCGACGAACCAGACCCGCCAACGCCCGCCACCAAGCCTGCCAGCCCCCCCAACAGTCTCCCCAGCCCCCCAACCCAGTCCGCCTGGCTCCCAGCCCCAGTCCCCCCCCCAGGGCACTACCTAAAGAGAAAAGGGGTCCCCATAATGCCTCACCTGACTGCCCGGGCACTGTGAACCCCGCAGCGGAAGGTCCTGAGTCCGGAAGAACACGTCTGCCAGTCACTTCTCCAGAAGGTCCAGGATCTTGACAGGCGACGTCTGACTGCACCATGGCCGGGTCCCCACCACGTGCGCTCAGCAGGAGCCCACTGCTCCCCAGCAGACGAGGGGCTGACTTCCAGAGGAGGTGAAAGAGAGGGCCTGCGCTCCACGCTCCCAGACAGCAGCGCAGCCCCGTCATGACAGGCTGTGTCCACACTCCCCGCCGAGCAGCCTCCCCCGCATGGAAGGTGAGGGAGCTGCCGATCCCGGTCCTGAGCCGCCGGTGTGAGCAGGAGGAGGCGGGGGGGGGACCCCCGCCTCGCGCTGGGTTCCGCCGGCATGTAGGATTCCTCCCACGTCGGGAGGAGGCTGAAGAAGGAGGAACAGCACTCCTCCGTGGTGGAGGGTCCCCGGAGGGGCTTCTCGTGCGGCGCCGAACCCTGGGGGCCTGATCGGGGCTGAGGCGCGCCGGCGGTCGCACACGCCGCGGCCGTCTCCCCTCAGTTTGAACTCCCTCACCAGCCACTCCTCCCCCAAGCTGACCGGCCATCTGGACACGGAGCCAGTCGGGACCCCGGGCCTCAGCCTCTGCGCGCAGCTGCTGGAACATCGCCTCCAGCTCGGACATGGTGAGTGCTTGCCGCAGTTCCTCCGTCCGGCAAAATGGCCCCCTGGACCTTATATAACCTTTTCTCCTCCCCCCCTAAGCTCTGCCCCGCTCCCTAACCCTAGCCGTACAATGCTAACTCCATTAACCCCTGCAACCCCTGAACCACCCCTCGGCCGCCAAAACCATCATGCTGGCCTCCCCTTATCCTGGATACAGTACGGCCACACTGGATGGGTGGAAGGTGTCCTTAAACCCCTGGTGAAAGATACAGCCAGCTATCTCCAGGGCACAACTGGCCTACTGATTAGACTATCTACAATAGGACACCTACCAGAGGGAACTATCCTGGTTACCATGGATGTAGAATCTTTATATTCTAACATCCCACACCAGGATGGATTAACCGCCTATGAGGTTTTTATGGAAGATAAAGTAATTGGCACCAAATCTGTGGTGGAATTTACTTCATCCTGACCCATTATTACTTTTCATTTGGTGAAAGCATATACCTACAGAAGACTGGTACAGCAATGGGGAGCAAAATGGCACCACAATATGCTAATCTGTTCAGTGACTTCCTGTCCTCCTGCACCATCAAACCTTTGGCTCATTACGGTTACATTCATGACATCATAATCATCTGGGCTGGATTTGAACAACAACTAGAAAAAATTCCATGAACACTTCAATAAGTTTCATCCCACCATCAATTTAAGGGTACTTTCACACTAGCATTACAAGAATCCGGCAGGCAGTTCCGTTGCCGGAACTGCCTGCCAGATCCGGAAATCTATATGCAAACGGATATCATTTGTTTCCGGATGCGGATCCATCTTTGCAAATGCATTGAAATACAGGTTCCGTCTTTCTGGTGTCATCCGGAAAAACGGATCCGGTATTTTTGTTTTCACATTTTTAAAGGTTTGCGCATGCACAGACCAGAAAACCGGATCTGTCAATGCGGCAATTTCCAGAACACTTGGTACCGGATCCGGCATTAATACATTTCAATAGAAAATAGTGTTCCGGAAATTTTGGCCGAAGAAAAAATGCAGAATGCTGCAGTATTTTCTGCAGCCAAATACCGTAAAAGGGACGGCAAGGAAGACATCCGGATGCATACTGAACGGATTGCTTTCCTCTCAGAATGCATTAGGACAAAACTGATGCGTTTTTTCCGGTATTGAGCCCCTAGGACGGAACTCAATACCAAAAACGCTAGTGTGAAAGTACCCTAACTCTCAACTACTCCTTTACTGAAATAAACTTTGTGGACACCATCATCAAGATACAGAATAATAAAATAAAAGCAACTCTTTACCAGAAACCAGCTGTCAGATGGGACAGTTTCCACCCAAAACACATAAAAAACTCAATAATCTACAGTCAAGCTATCAGATACAACCGCATATGTTCGAACTCTGCAGACATGAACACCTTGGAAATCTCAAAAAGACATTTTTAATCAGGGATACCACCCAACTACAGTTGAAAACCAAATTGCCAGAGCCACCAGATTACCAAGGAGTGAGCTCCTAAAATACAAAACTAAACAAGAAAATCATCGGGTACCTTTAGTAGTCACCACTCACCTACGACATAAATCTGGCAATTCTAAAAAGGGTTGCTTGGAGACTACATCCAGTACTACAAAATCCATATTTCCGGACCCCCCACTCCTGTGCAGACAGACCCCTAATCTCAAAAACATCATTGTCATAAGCTCACTGTCCTCCACAACAACAGGAACATTCCCCAGCAAACAGACCTAATGTAGGACCTGTCCATACATAATGACCACTGACAAGGTGCAGACCCTCAATACAGATCAGGACTACAAGCCTCCAGGTACCTTCACCTGCACCATAATTTCAGGGGAATTTCAATCACAGAGGGACAGGAGAATCTGGGAATACAAGTTCATGATAACCTTTGAAGCACTCAGACCAGGAATGAATTTGTCTCATGGATTTATGTCTGTCTATATCTCTTAAGGAATGTGGACCACAGATCTCTTGGGTTCATCACATTCATGGACAGGACACCAATTAGAGGACAATAAAACTTTCACACTTCTTATCTATAATCCTCATGTAGAATTGCTCCAACAATTTACTGTTACAACTGTTTCCTCCTCCACTAATATTCATCTGCTTTACATCACTTGTCTCATCTACCTCATTACTCCTATGTACTTGGTGTATAAATATGTGAATCTTCAAACACCTTCTTAAGACACGCCTGATGAAGAGGCGCAAGTAGCCTCGAAAGCTAGCAATTCTGTCAGCATCTTTTCAGTTAGCCATTAAAAGGTATCAACCACTGTGGAATCTCAATCTTTTTTCATCTTATGGCTCAGGGAAGGCAGAGCGGAAAAAATGAAAAGGGAAAATCGCAGGGTGCCGAAGGAGTTAAAGATGTTGTCAAGGATTAGAAAAACACTGCTGCTTTATTCTAAAAACATCCCCACATCTGTCCATGGGCTGTGTCTGGTCCACTGAAGTGATTGTGGATGACCTGTTATACCACACACAACCTGTGGACAGGCTCAAGCAGACACCTTGTTCTACTCCTGGACAACCCCTTTAAGGCACACACAGCACGGAGAATGAATAGTGATGTACAGCTCAGCACTGCACCAGTAATAGTTAATATTCTCATGTGACACACAGAACTTTGCCAGAGGAAAATGCAGTAAATACATGTGTCTGTTTTATATTATGAGTTGTCTGAATCCATCTGGAAGTCTTGACGCAAATGTGAACAGAGCCAATGGACTGTTTGTACTGCATCTAGTACATAGATTGAATCCCTTTTAAAACAAATCCGCATCACTTCAAGAAATAGTTTGTAATGTAAGTGTCTTCCATTCCGGTACTGTAATGTATGCGGCCATCTACACTAACAATGAACAATTACAAGACTACACAAAGTCCACCATGTCTTGACCATGTATCAGTCCCTTCACAGCACTGCGGCAGTTCCTGATCTGTCCACTGGGTGGCAGCACCCCTCTTCATTTTCTAAGCTCTGGAACTTATTTCGCTGGGAACCTTTGTTTTGCAGCCGCCGTTTCCCTACATCCGGGGTATCAAGCAGAGCGCCCACTGTAATTCCGTGCAGAAACAAGTCTGAAGACTGCTGAATGGTGCGTCTTTATGTTGCTGTACGTGTGCTGTGTGCTTGTGGTGTCCGTGTACTGCTGCTACTACACACTGTGGGTATTTCAGCCCTTGTTTGGCAGTGTATTCCTGCATGGCTCAGACCAGAGTCACACAACCTGTGGATTTATAGGAATGCAGTTCCTGGGTCAGGGTGTGCTGGGAGTTGTAGTTCCATGGTGGCCCGCAGAATATTTAGAAACAATGAGGGAGCATTACTGACAACAGAAGAGCTAGTTAGTTGTGTAGTCAGGTGGCTGTTTTCACTGTGGCTTAAAGGGTTGTGCATTTCCAAGTGGTTTTTAAATAAATCCGTTAGCAGGCTCTTACCCGCGCCCCGATACTTGGTTCAGGCTCTGAGGGTCCACAGCTGTCTTCACATCACTTTGGTCCTGGCATGGAAACCTCCAGTGTGGACGTGGGTCACTTGCTCCTTTCTAGCCAGTGACTGACCGCAGCGGTGACATGTCCCCCAAGTGCTCACCACACGGGGGCTGGGACTGACCAAAGTGCAGTGAAGACAGTGGAGGACCCACCGAGCCGGAACTAAGTGTTAGGGCGCAGGTAAATATGCTTTTCCGTCACTGGGTGGGTTATTGAAATGACAGTTCTTGGACAAACCCTTTAAGGGCTCATCCTTTTTGGAACCCCTTTACAGAAGACCCCTCTATTAGAGTTGAGCGAACTTGTATTTTAAGTTCGGCGTCCAAAGTTCGGGTTATCGAAGCATCCCGTTATGGATTCCGCTACCACGGACCATAACGGCATTTGGAATCCATAAGGGGATTCTTCAATGAACCCGAACCTTGGACAACACTAAGGACCTGGGGTGACGTCACCAGTGCAGGGGGCGTGGCTCAGCATTGGATTGGATAAGAGGTCGTAGGCGAAGTGGCGATATTCGCAATAAAAAATTGCGATTCGAAAATTCGCACTCAACACTCCACACAACTACTTGGTGACACTTTTATACTGCTGCTGTTTTGTAGGGGGGGGGAGGAGCAGTTTCGACACTAGCGCCATCGTGTGGTTATAAATGCATGACGTCAGCGGCTCCTTGGATGTGAATGGAATGTGAATGAATGAAGGCAAATGTCCTCTTGCCACGTCGTTCCTGTGCAGGTCACAGTATGGGAGGCTGTGTCTCGGAGACTTGATTTCACGTTTTCCTAGAATCCTGTATAAACAGGAAACCGGACAACCCTCAGCTCGGACTCCACCCGCAGTAAAGATCCAGTGAGTACGTAGCTGGCTGCTCCCGTTCTCCCCGGTCAGGCTCTGACACTACATGGACGTGTGAACGCTGCAGCCAATCACTGGCCTTGTTGAGTGCACGGCCGAGGATAGTGATTGGCTGCAGCGTTTATATGTCAATGTGACGTCACCACTGCGAGCCAGGAGAATGGGAATGGCAGCGTGGGATCTGTCCTCTACGGTATGTACTTACTAGTTCCTAATTGCAGGTGGATCCCGGGATTGCCTGGTTTCCTCCTCACACCGGACAACCCCTGCCGTTTTTCGTTTTCAATTTTCACTCCCTTCCTTTCCAGATCCATAATTATTTTATTTTTCCATTCCCTTAGCTGTATGAGGACTTGTTTTTTGTAGGATAATTTGTACTTTGTAGTGGCACTGTTTAATTCTGCATGTGATGTAGATGGGATGTGGTGGGGAACTAGAAAACATTACAAATAGAGTGGAATTGGAAAAAAACTTAATTCAGCCACAGTTTTATGGGTTTTGTTCCCTATGCATTAAAACTGACCTGTTCATTCTCCAGGTCAGTACAATTGCAACCATACCACATTTATATCGGTTTTGTTGTTTTAATACTGGAAAAAAAGAAAATCTTACATTTTTTTTTTTTTTTTTACATCGCCATATTCTGACCGCCAAAACTTTACATCTATGGAGCTGTGTAGGGGCTCATTTTTGTGTTAATAGACCAGATCGGAGTTGTCTCCAGTCACTGGGGACAGGAGTCGGCTATATAACATAGCCAAATCACAGAAAAGAATGCACTATAATAATAGATGCAAGCATAACATATGAACTAAGCCCTCACTCTTGATAAAATCTGAGACACTTGGTCAATATATTTTGATCAAAATACATCTAAGCCCACCTACCAGACGACAAGGTGATCTCAGTCCAGACGGGTTCCTATGCTAACCTATTCATATATATATATAATATATAACATAGCCGGCAACTGCTGGGTATGGAGCAGCATTTACCCGGCACCCACAAATTGTGCTAATGGGTTAACAGGGCTCCAGATGGCGACCAAAACGGTCGCCAATGCGCCTTAAAATTTGCGCATGGTGACAAGACTTTTTTGTCTTGTGACCATTTGCAACTGGACCGCCGCTCTGCGTAGCCTTAAATGGCACGCTGTCTCTCCGCCTCGCCGTGTTCTCTTCGCTAGCACAGTGAAGAAGGAGGGAGTCCCTCCCCACTGTGACACGGCTGCCACTGCCACCAATGGGGAGATAGCAGGGAGGAGCTGTGGCCACCAATGAATATAAAACATATTAATACAAGTGTCGGCAGCGGTATCACAGACCCGGCACCCGGTCTCAATAACAGGGCATGCGATCCGCGGCAATTAACCCTTCAGGTGCCACATCTGAGGGGTTAATTGTGGCGGATCGCATGCCCTGTTATTGAGGCCTGGTTTGTGATACCGCTGCCGTCACTTGTATAAATGAGTTAAAGAGGACCTTTTAATGGGTCCAAAAAATATGAAATAAGTAGCAGGCTACCTAGAGCGGCGCCCAGGGATCTAAGTGCACTTACTATTCTTCCTGGGCGCCGCTCCGTTCGCCCGCTGTGGCCCCCAGTATTTTCAACATTCAGAGCAAGGAGGAGGAGACGCCAGTGTCTCGCCTTCTCCCTGACAGCAGCACTGTCCAATCACAGCTCAGAGCCGGTGTTTTTTGGGGGGCACTGATAGTGAGGTGAAATTGATTAACACCTCGCTGTCTCTGAAATAGTATGGCTAATGAATTGAGAGTGTTTATATCTTTACATCTCTTGTTCTAGCCTGAGATCATCTATGTTTCAGCTTTGGGATCTATTTGTACAGATCTTTATTGTCCTGGACTGGATTTTCAGTGTTGCTATCTTTATTGTTGAGGGCATGCGTATTTTTCACTGATGAATATATTTGGTTTGTCCCCTGATGAGCCTTTTATTAACTAGGCGAAACGCGTTGGACCTGTCTTCAGATATTACATTTGGTGCATTTTGTTGTACCGTCCTTGTTCTAACCACTGGGGCACATACTTTGTTCATTGTTTTTTGTATTTCTAATTAGCCTAGGAATAGATTAATTGCCGCTAACATATTGCGGCAGCACACATCCCATTGTCAGGGTCTGCAGGAGGCACGAAACACGGGATCGCCCCTATCGGGGCGGCTGTTCCGTTTATAGGTAGGGCCTAAGTATAGGGTGAGCATTAGGGATAGTATCACCTTCCCATAATAATCATTGGTCCATCTAGCCCACCCTATACCGATCCTCCCAAACGGAATAGTAATTATTATTTTGATTTGTGTTATATTTGCTTATCCCTTTTTTTCATTTTCTTGGTTACATGTGTGGAGTTAATTTTACAGCATAGATAATAAAGGTTATGTTTTATATAGTGGATTTTCAGTGACTCCTAATAAAAAATAAAGACCAGCTCTTGTATTGTGTGTAAATGAAGAAATATGGAAACCCATTCATTCATCGTGAGCTCCTGTTTCTTCATTCCAGCAGGTAGATTGGAAGGAAGCTTTGTCTCAATGGATGAGAGGAAGATGAAAAGGAGGAGTCCCAAGTCCTCCACTAGTCACCCCCCACCTCTAGTGAATTCGAAGACAAAATCTGTGCCACCCAGCAAGAGCACTGGGTTTTCCAATGTGCCACAGTCAGCCGGGCAGAAAACAAAGCTAAAAAGGTGAGTGTACGTGTTATAATCCGTAACCTGAAACAGCGCCGAAGCCTGCAGCCAAGATCCTGCATGAATGTCTACAGTCCCCAAGCTCAGGGCTACACACGGTGTTCAGGAACATCAATCAAATACTATTTTTTTTTTAAATCAGATATTTTTTATTAAAACATATACAAAACAATTGCACGTCAGGTCATAAGATTCAAGTCATTTGGACTCAAAAAGACATCATATAAACAAACCAATCATAGTTAGTCAAAAAATAATCCGTTAGTGCAATCCCCCAACAATTCCCCTCCCCTGAGACAGATAACATATCATTCTTTGGCTGATATAAACCATACATAGGGAGCAGCAGTTTAGAATAACATACCTTTCTTTGTCAATTAAAGAGAAAAAAGGGGGCAATGGCGCACCCCAGGGGCAGCATTCCATCAACATCTCCCACTCGCCTAACAATCTGAAAGCTATCGTCCTATAATGCTTACTACACTTCTATTACGAGCTACGTACTCCGGATCTATCCATCCAGAGACCCCAAATACTCACAAATTTTGAAAGGCAATTTCGTTTGAGATGTACCCCCCTTTCCAACCGGATCACTACATTCAGCCTAGCTGTAAACCCTGCTACAACTGGAGGAAGTGGCTGTATCCACTTTGCCGCCAGTCTTTTACGTGCCTGGTATAACGTTCTATTAATACCTGTAATAACAGGCGGCTGTAAGTTGTCCGCTTCAGAAATACCAAGCAGACACATTTTGGGATCAGGGGAGAAGTTTGCGCTGTATATTTTATTTTTAGTCGTATAATGTCATGCCAGTATACTTTCAGGTTACCTCAGCTCCACAACATGTGAAATAAGTCGGCCCCTGCCTCTCGGACAGCAGAAGTCACTTCTGTACCCGGTTTTAAAGAGAAATATTGGGGTTTATATACTCTATGTAACATAAACAGCTGCGATAGGCTAGCTGCTTCACTAAGGGATAGGTTTGGGGTATCAGTGATTGTTCCCACATCTTTTTCCCATTTTGTTTTAATCTGAATCGGGAACTTCTTCAAGAATTCCCCATGCAATGAAAGATAGACTTTTGAGACAGCCCCCTTTACTGATCCTCTTGCCACCACAGCATCAAGCTGGTTAGTTGTGTACTGTAGCGATGAAAGTTTGGATTGCGCATCCAATGCCTGCCTCAACTGCAAGTATTTATAGAAATGCATGGAGGGGAGGCCAAACTCAGAACACAGCAGCTGAAACTGTTTCAGAAGTCCCTGGGAGTAGAACTGGCCAATATTCCAAATTCCTTTCCTTCCCCATTGGGAGAACCCCTTCAATTGGCATGGTTCAGGTAAGACAGGATTATTCCAAATGGGAGAAATATTTAACAGTCCTGAAACACCCAAGACCTCTCTAGCCTTAGTCTACACCCTCCTCATAAGCTCCAAAATTGGAGCTTAAATCGGAATTAAATCTACGGTCTACATCCCCCTCCAGGACTGCTAATGGCGAAAGAACAACCTGACGCCCATGCAACAAGCCTACCTCATCTGCCCACTCCCCCCGCCATATTCCATCCCTTAAAGTGTTGCAGCTGAGCTGATAGGAAGTATAGTAAAGGGTTGGGATTCGCCAGACCGCCCGCATCCTTGGCCCTTTCATATTTATCCTTGGGAGTTTCATATTTAATTCTACTCCTTAGTTAATAGTGGCATTATATTGTCGGATATGTATCTATGGGGATTGATGGAGATGTCATAGTAACATAGTACATAAGACCGAAAAAAGACATTTGTCCGTCCAGTTCGACCTGTTTCCTACAAGTTGATCCAGAGGAAGGCAAAAAACCCTGTAAGGGAGAAGCCAATTTTCCTCACTTAAGGGGAAAAAATTCCTTCCCGACTCCAATCAGGCAATCAGAATAACTCCCTGGATCAACGACCCCTCTCTAGTAGCTATAGCCTGTAATATTATTACACTCCAGAAATACATCTGGTCCCCTCTTGAATTCCTTTATTGTACTCACCATCACCACCTCCTCAGGCAGAGAGTTCCATAGTCTCACTGCTCTTACAGTGAAGAACCCTTTTCTGTTTGTGTACAAACCTTCTTTCCTCCAGACGCAGAGGATGTCCCCTCGTCACAGTCACAGTCCTGGGGATAAATAGATGATGGGACAGATCTCTGTACTGACCCCTGATATATTTAAACATAGTTATTAGATCTCCCCTCAGTTGTCTTTTTTCTTAAGTGAATAACCCTAATTTTGATAATCTTTCAGGGTACTGTAGTTGCCCCATTCCAGTTATTACTTTAGTTGCCCTCCTCTGAACCCTCTCTAGCTCTGCTATGTCTGCCTTGTTCACAGGAGCCCAGAACTGTACACAGTACTCCATGTGTGGTCTGACTAGTGATTTGTACAGTGGTAGGACTATGTTTTCATCACGGGCGTCTATGCCCCTTTTGATGCAACCCATTATCTTATTGGCCTTCGCTGCAGCTGCCTGAAATGTTGATGCCCAGATATTTAAATGAGGATACTACCCTAAGTTTAGTATGATCAAGACAGAAATTTAGCGGAACCGGAGACAAAGGCAGTATCACAGACTTATTCCAGTTAATAAGCAGTCCAGACTGCCTGCCAAATTTGGAGATAAGTGATATAATAGGGTCTATGGATGAGACCAAATCACCTACATACAGCAGCATATCGTCTGCATATAAAGATACACGCTCCTCCAAGTCCCCTCTTCTGAGGCCCCAAAATATCGGTGTGGTTCTAAGAAGGCAAGCCAACGGTTCTACAGCTATAGCAAACAAGAGAGGCGACAATGGGCAGCCCTGCCTCGTTCCCCTCTCCAGTGCCAGCGCCAGAGAAATACCTCCATTTACTCTAATCCTAGCTCCAGGTTGGTTATAGAGCAGTTGCACCCATTTTATAAATATCGGGCCAAATCCCCACTCGACGCTATCGAAAGCTTTGGCCGCATCGAGTGAGATCAAAGCCCTACGGCTCTCCCCTTCCTCCCTATCCAACTGGAGATTCAGGAACAGGCGTCTAAGATTCAGGGATGTGGATTTTCCAGGCATAAAGCCAGATTGGTCTTCGTGAGTGTATTAATAATATTCAATAGTCTATTAGCTAGAACCTTGGCCAGTATTTTAACGTCTGCCGTCAACCGGGCAATAAGAGTCTAATCAAATGCTATTGAATAGAAATGAAGTCAGGTAAGTATAACATGTAATTCTGATTTATAGCCAGTTATTAATAATAACAGAACAGAGGAATTCGGTGTGAGAAACTGCAATCATATGGTACCGACTCTGGAGTGTAGGACACGTGGATTGTCAGGCATCTCCTCATCTATCTAGGAGTATGACATCCCTGGTGTCACTAAGACCCTCTACTATATCGGTATGCCCCAGTAAGACAATTGGAAAAGGCAGACAACTCTTTTAACTGGAGCCTGCTAAGGTGATAGACGCCCTCATTTACAGTGATTTATGGTTTCCTTATGTTAGGAACGCTTGTTAGGAATTAATTTGCCGGTGTAAAGGTGCCGCTAATTACCAAATGAGCGTGCAAAAAGCTTTGTGCAGACTCCAAAATCATTGTTTGCTGGCGGCAGATCGTGCCGTCTAAACACAGTCTGCTGCCGGAAAATAATGATTCTGCATGGGGTAGAGCAACGGCATTAGTCATCCCTCCTTCCTATACTGTGGTGGAGATCGCTGCATGTAGGGTTGTTTCGGGTATCGAACTTTCGATACCCAATCAATACTTTTCTCTGGTATCGAGCTCGATACCAGGAAAAGTTTTTATCGATACTGGGCTGCGCTACTGCACAGCCCAGTATAGGAGAACGTGGCTGCGCTGCTCTCAGCGCGGCCATGTTCTCCTCGGCAGCACAGGGAGAAGGAGGCAGTGTCTCCCTCCCCCTGTGCTGCCGCTGCAACCAATAGAGGGAGAGCGGGGCGGAGCGGGGGTGGGAGGAGGGGCGGGCGCACTGGCCAGCAATGCCGAGTACAGTTTCATATATAAATGCAGGCAGAAGACACAGGCTGCCGGCACCTGCCTGTGACCCAGCACTGCGATCTGCGGCAATTAACCCCTCAGGTGCGGCACCTGAGGGGTTAATAGCCTCTGATCGCAGCGATGGGTCACAGGCAGGTGCTGGCAGCCTGTGTCTTTTGCCTGCATTTATATATGAACGGTACTCGGCATTGCTGGCCAGTGCTCCGCCCCCCCTCCCTAGTGTTAAAACATTGGTGGGCAGTGTGCCCCCCCCCCTTCCCCCAGTAATAAAATCATTGGTGGCAGTGGCCACAGGGTCCCCTCACCTCCTCCTCATTGGTGGCAGTGATCGGAGCCTCAGCAGTGTAATGCTGGGGCTCCGATCGGTTACCATGGTAACCAGGATGCTCCTGAAGTCCTGGCTGCCTTGGTCTGCTCCCTGCTGCTGTGTGCACTGTGCACAGGGCAGCAGGGAGAGGGTGAGATCCTATTCACCCTGATAGAGCTCTATTAGGATGAATAGGATGAGAATATCCCAGGTTCTAGCCCCTAAGGGGGAAAATAGTTAATAAATAAACTGTAAAAAAAAAAAAAAAAAAAAAACGTTAACAAAGTACACCAAAATATTAATTATAAATCACCCCCTTTCCCAATTTTACATACAAAATATATAAACAATACATAAATAAAATATTACATATCGCCGCGTCTCAAAAGTCCAAACTATTAAAAAATCCACTTTTATGCGGTGAACGCCGTAAAAAAAAAGAAAAAAAAAATGCACGATTCACCATTTTCTTTTAGTCGCCTTGTCCCCACAAAAAAGTAGGATAGGACTGTTGTATTATGAGCCGGCGGTTTCATAAAATGTGGAATGCACGTGGATTTTTTTGGCGGTTTTTATTTTTTTCGCGTGGTATCGAGTATCGCAATACTTTTTTATGGTATCGATACCGAATCAAAATTTTGGTACCGAAACAACTCTAGCTGCATGTAAATACAACTGTATCCTCCACTGACGAGCAGGCGATTGTCGGGAACGCTTTCTGCTTGAGAATTGCTTGCTAACGCTTATTCATTTTATAACAAAAGGTTTTGACATTTTCTGCTCCCTGTTCCCAAGATGTTTGCTGGACGTGCCCTGCCATTATCACATGACCAGGACACATGGTTTTAAGGCGGATGTCAACAATGAAGGATTCCATCCAGCAAGCAGAGATCTTGGAAACCGTGAGGGATTCATACACAAAGTATATTGGAAAATTGTAAAGCTTTTTGCAATACAGTGAATAAACTTTATGTACTGAAATTGGAAATCCCATTCCAACAGCTTTATCTTATTAACCAGTTAGCTTTCATTTTCTTCACTTTTGAAATGGTCTGCACTGTTTTACTATTCACTTTAATTTTTAGAGCTATTAAAGAGAAGTCCAAATCTCAGGGAGAAAGTAAAGGAGCTACCTCTGGACCTATTCAGCACTCTTTCCTTACAGATGTTTCCGATGTTCAGGAGATGGAGAAGGGTCTTTTGAGTCTCCTGAATGACTTCCACTCTGGCAAACTCCAAGCGTTTGGTACGTTTTTGTTTCCATCAAGTGTTTGTAGTAATTTTTGGAAACAGCATTGCTTAAAATGTTGTCTCACTTCTGCACATGACATTTATCATGTAGAAGAAGTTAATACAAGGCACTTACTAATGTATTGTGATTGTCCATATTACCTCCTTTACTGGCTGGATTCATTTTTCCATCACATTACACGCCGCTCATTTCCAGGGGTTATGACCACCCTGCAATCCATCATATCGACTAGATCTAAGTTGTCACTTATGACAAGGTCTTGACGCAATGTGCATATAATGGTGCTCAACTGTAGCTCAGAGCTTCTCAAACAAATGAGATTGCTGCCGCCAGAGAAGGGACTTTATGGTTTGTCACCACCTCACCTATAACTAGAGATTGCCTCACAGTTCGAGAAGCACTGATGTAGATCGTATATACAGTGCCTTGCTAAAGTATTCAACCCCCTTGACTTTTTTTGTGTTTTGGTGCCTCACAACCTGGAATTAACATGGATTGTTTGAGGATTTGCATCATTTAACTTACAGAACATGTCCACAGGTTGAAGATTTTTTTTTTTATTGTGACGCAAACAACAAATCGGACAAAGGTGATTTCATCTTCAGTATCTAAGAGCAGAGTATGGCCTCATGCACACGGCCGTTGTTTTGGTCCGAGCCGAATATTTTGCGGCTTGCGCGCGGACCCATTCACTTCAATAGGGCCGCAAAAGATGCTGTCTGCATCCGTTGCTCCGTTCTATGGCCCCACGAAAAAAAAATTTGCGGACAAGAATAGGCATTTCTACAATGGGCCGTGTTTTGCGGATCCGCGGTTTTCGTCTCGCAAAACGCATACGGTCGTGTGCCTGAGGCCTATGATGGAGGGAGAAAAACTGAACTTTGTGAAATTTGGTTTATATACGATTTGGAGCACTATAAGAGCCAGTGAATGTCCTACTGACCCTGCCCACATACAGTGATTGACAGTCTTCTGTGTAGACACACACCAATACAAAGTTGTCAGTCATCATGTGTGGGCGGGGTCAGCAGGACTCACTGTTTCTCCTAGGAGTCCTGTTAGGTCTGGCATACTGAAACTCCCTTTCAGCTGAAGCTTCCTTTGCAGTGAGAGATCTGCATCAGAAAGGACACACCCCCTAAGGAAGAATACACCCCCAGTCTGAAATAAATCTAGCAAAGCAATGAATGGGGAGATCTCTGGACCTATGTACAGGGCTGGTTCCAGCTTTGTTAAAAAGAGATTATGTATTATATGATGTCTGATTTTTCTTTTTTTTTCCATCAATTTAATAGGCTGTCTAGAAGTAGTTTCTGTTCTGTCTGGCTTGTTCTCTAAAGAAGTCCTAATCAGTGCAGAAAATCTTATCTAAAAACCCTGTTGGAACTTTTAGGAAGCAGAAGGACTGTTGCCATATTACTTGAGTGATAGGTGGTATATTTAGAAATATTCTTTGCCTTGACTTGCTATAACTACAGCTCTTGTAGGTCTCCTCAGTAAGTATAGCAGCTTCTGCAGAGGAAACACTCTCTCAGTTGCAGTGGTCACAGTTTGGGGTGGACTGCAGCATGTTCGATACATGGTCCCAGAATGTGCCTTCACTCACGGTTGCTCTTGCAGGTAATGAATGTTCAATAGAACAGATGGAACATGTTCGTGGACTGCAGGAGAAGCTGGCACGTCTGCATTTAGATTTGTATGGAGAGCTAGAGGAAATGACAGAAGACAAGTGCAAGATGGCCAGGGATTCCAATCTGGACAGACTTCTCTCTGATGTACGTGTTACTGGGCAATCATATTTACTTAGATCAGAAGAACAGAGTCCATTGTACTTATGGAATGTATGCAAAGTATAGTTTTATATTTTTAGAGCAAGTACAACTTTTTCTTGTGTATGTGTTAAGCAAGGCATTCGCCAACTTGATCTATAGTGACCACTTCTTTTATTTAAAAATGTACCTGAACTTTAAAAAAAAGGTTTTCACAATGGCTGTGAAGTAACTGTTATGTTTGGACTTCCCTAAAGTCTTTTTTATCCATATTATTTCCTGTTTCAACTGCACGGCTAGATGTATTTCACTCAGAAGCAGGAAGCGTCTCCCTTCTGCTAGCACTGTACTGCTGACACATCCTTTCCCTTATTTCCCACTATGTTTGCTTTCAGCTCCAGAGCTCGCAGAACAGATAAATCATACTTGGAGACACAACTTAGGTGGAAGTGAGACCCCTAGTGGCCATTACTTTACGTGGTTTTTTTTTAAGGTTGATTCGGGCATATTTTGTAAGTGATTTGAACATTTTATGGTTACACTCTCATGAAATGAAATTGGGTGTGAAAGTACAGTGACTCTTTAAGGCCTCTTGCACACAACCGTGTGCCAACCTTGCCTGTGCTGCAGACTGCAAATTGCGGACCGTAATGCAGGGCACTGACCGCGTGGCTGCTGTCTGTGGAGCTTTTCACTTGAAAAGGGTCCGCGATCTGCATCCGGCGGTCCGTACCGCAAAAAAGTAGTGCATGCATGGTGCGGAGGCATGGAAAGAAAACCTGCGGAAACACTCTGTAGTGCTTCCGTGGGCTTCCATTCCGTTCCTCCATTCCACACCGTATCTCCCGGATAGCGGACCCATTCAAGTGCACACAGCTGGGGTCCAAATATTGCAGACCCTCTATCTGCAGACCACATTAGGGGCACGGCCACGTGGGTGAGGCCTAAGTGTAGATATCTAATATTTGGCTTGCTCTACTGATACAATGAACCATTAGGATAAGTAAGCAAATACAGCACTGTACGTCTGCAGCAGTTTTGATTACAGTTTTAAAGGGAACCTGACACATTAAACGGGGTGTCCGAGCTGCAGGCAGCATATTGTAGAGCAGAAGGAGCTGAGCAGATTGATATATAGTTTTGTGGAAAAAGATTCAGCGTAAATTGTATTTTATACATTTAAACTCCTGGGAGGCGGTCCTATCAGTGATTGACAGCTATCTCTGTATACACAGTCATAGAGGGAAGGCTGTCATCACTGATAGGACCTCCTCCTCCATACAGCTCTCTCTGTATACACAGTCATAGAGGGAAGGCTGTCAATCACTGATAGGACCTCCTCCTCCATACAGCTCTCTCTGTATACACAGTCATAGAGGGAAGGCTGTCATCACTGATAGGACCTCCTCCTCCATACAGCTATCTCTGTATACACAGTCATAGAGGGAAGGCTGTCAATCACTGATAGGACCTCCTCCTCCATACAGCTATCTCTGTATACACAGTCATAGAGGGAAGGCTGTCAGTCACTGATAGGACCTCCTCCTCCATACAGCTACCTCTGTATACACAGTCATAGAGGGAAGGCTGTCATCACTGATAGGACCTCCTCCTCCATACAGCTATCTCTGTATACATAATCATAGAGGGAAGGCTGTCAATCACTGATAGGACCTCCTCCTCCATACAGCCATCTCTGTATACACAGTCATAGAGGGAAGGCTGTCATCACTGATAGGACCTCCTCCTCCATACAGCTATCTCTGTATACACAGTCATAGAGGGAAGGCTGTCATCACTGATAGGACCTCCTCCTCCATACAGCTATCTCTGTATACATAATCATAGAGGGAAGGCTGTCAATCACTGATAGGACCTCCTCCTCCATACAGCTCTCTCTGTATACACAGTCATAGAGGGAAGGCTGTCAGTCACTGATAGGACCTCCTCCTCCATACAGCTATTTCTGTATACACAGTCATAGAGGGAAGGCTGTCAGTCACTGATAGGACCTCCTCCTCCATACAGCTATCTCTGTATACACAGTCATAGAGGGAAGGCTGTCATCACTGATAGGACCGACTCGTCCCATACAGCTATCTCTGTATACACAGGCATAGAGGGAAGGCTGTCATCACTGATAGGACCTCCTCCTCCTCCTCCATACAGCTCTCTCTGTATACACAGTCATAGAGGGAAGGTTGTCATCACTGATAGGACCTCCTCCATACAGCTATCTCTGTATACACAGTCATAGAGGGGAGGCTGTCAGTCACTGATAGGACCTCCTCCTCCATACAGCTATCTCTGTATACACAGTCATAGAGGGAAGGCTGTCAATCACTGATAGGACCTCCTCCTTCATACAGCTCTCTCTGTATACACAGTCATAGAGGGAAGGCTGTCATCACTGATAGGACCTCCTCCTCCATACAGCTATCTCTGTATACATAATCATAGAGTGAAGGCTGTCAATCACTGATAGGACCTCCTCCTCAATACAGCTCTCTCTGTATACACAGTCATAGAGGGAAGGCTGTCAGTCACTGATAGGACCTCCTCCTCCATACAGCTATTTCTGTATACACAGTCATAGAGGGAAGGCTGTCAATCACTGATAGGACCTCCTCCTCCATACAGCTATCTCTGTATACACAGTCATAGAGGGAAGGCTGTCATCACTGATAGGACCTCCTCCTCCATACATCTCTCTCTGTATACACAGTCATAGAGGGAAGGCTGTCAATCACTGATAGGACCTCCTCCTCCATACAGCTATCTCTGTATACACAGTCATAGAGGGAAGGCTGTCATCACTGATAGGACCTCCTCCTCCATACAGCTATCTCTGTATACACAGTCATAGAGGGAAGGCTGTCAATCACTGATAGGACCTCCTCCTCCATACAGCTCTCTCTGTATACACAGTCATAGAGGGAAGGCTGTCATCACTGATAGGACCTCCTCCTCCATACAGCTATCTCTGTATACATAATCATAGAGGGAAGGCTGTCAATCACTGATAGGACCTCCTCCTCCATACAGCCATCTCTGTATACACAGTCATAGAGGGAAGGCTGTCATCACTGATAGGACCTCCTCCTCCATACAGCTCTCTCTGTATACACAGTCATAGAGGGAAGGCTGTCATCACTGATAGGACCTCCTCCTCCATACAGCTATCTCTGTATACACAGTCATAGAGGGAAGGCTGTCAATCACTGATAGGACCTCCTCCTTCATACAGCTCTCTCTGTATACACAGTCATAGAGGGAAGGCTGTCATCACTGATAGGACCTCCTCCTCCATACAGCTATCTCTGTATACATAATCATAGAGGGAAGGCTGTCAATCACTGATAGGACCTCCTCCTCCATACAGCTCTCTCTGTATACACAGTCATAGAGGGAAGGCTGTCAGTCACTGATAGGACCTCCTCCTCCATACAGCTATTTCTGTATACACAGTCATAGAGGGAAGGCTGTCAGTCACTGATAGGACCTCCTCCTCCATACAGCTATCTCTGTATACACAGTCATAGAGGGAAGGCTGTCATCACTGATAGGACCGACTCGTCCATACAGCTATCTCTGTATACACAGGCATAGAGGGAAGGCTGTCATCACTGATAGGACCTCCTCCTCCTCCATACAGCTCTCTCTGTATACACAGTCATAGAGGGAAGGTTGTCATCACTGATAGGACCTCCTCCATACAGCTATCTCTGTATACACAGTCATAGAGGGGAGGCTGTCAGTCACTGATAGGACCTCCTCCTCCATACAGCTATCTCTGTATACACAGTCATAGAGGGAAGGCTGTCAATCACTGATAGGACCTCCTCCTTCATACAGCTCTCTCTGTATACACAGTCATAGAGGGAAGGCTGTCATCACTGATAGATCCTCCTCCTCCATACAGCTATCTCTGTATACATAATCATAGAGGGAAGGCTGTCAATCACTGATAGGACCTCCTCCTCCATACAGCTCTCTCGGTATACACAGTCATAGAGGGAAGGCTGTCAGTCACTGATAGGACCTCCTCCTCCATACAGCTATTTCTGTATACACAGTCATAGAGGGAAGGCTGTCAATCACTGATAGGACCTCCTCCTCCATACAGCTATCTCTGTATACACAGTCATAGAGGGAAGGCTGTCATCACTGATAGGACCGACTCGTCCATACAGCTATCTCTGTATACACAGGCATAGAGGGAAGGCTGTCATCACTGATAGGACCTCCTCCTCCTCCTCCATACAGCTCTCTCTGTATACACAGTCATAGAGGGAAGGTTGTCATCACTGATAGGACCTCCTCCATACAGCTATCTCTGTATACACAGTCATAGAGGGAGGCTGTCAGTCACTGATAGGACCTCCTCCTCCATACAGCTATCTCTGTATACATAGTCATAGAGGGAAGGCTGTCATCACTGATAGGACCTCCTCCTCCATACAGCTATCTCTGTATACACAGTCATAGAGGGATGGCTGTCATCACTGATAGGACCTCCTCCTCCATACAGCTATCTCTGTATACACAGTCATAGAGGGAAGGCTGTCATCACTGATAGGACCTCCTCCTCCATACAGCTACCTCTGTATACACAGTCATAGAGGGAAGACTGTCAGTCACTGATAGGACCTCCTCCTCCATACAGCTCTCTCTGTATACACAGTCATAGAGGGAAGGCTGATAGAACCTCCTCCTGGACTTCAAAGCCCTGAATGAGCAGGAATTTAAATATATGAAATACAATTTATACTGATTCTTTTCCCATAAAACTGCATATCAATCTGCTCAGCTCCTCCTGCTCTATAACATGCAGATGGCAGATTTTTATGCATTCTTATGGTGACAAGTTCCCTTTAAAAAGCCCATCGACATGTACCAGAAAATCTGCTAAGGGTAAAATACACCGTGTATCTGCAGCACAGTCTGCATAAAACACATACTTATTTTGCTGTGGAATTGACAAGGATTTGTGGCAAGATGGACTTGCCTATCTGAGATTTTATTTTGTCTACTATTGATTTATTTCTTCTTTTTTTTGCAGCTGGAAGAACTAAACTCGTCTATGTATCCTTTTCATTGTGGGTTGCATGAATGTACAAGTAATGACAGCCTCAAAGTTTGAACAGTAAAGCAGACCATGCATTTTAGTTGTCAGCCAAACTCACATTTATCAGACTGCTATCTTTGCCATGTTATCTGTACTTATTACTTAGGCTACTTTCACACTGGCGTCTTGTGCGGATCCGTCATGTATCTGCACAGACGGATCCCCACTGATAATACAACCGCATGCATCCGTTCAGAACGGATCCGTTTGTATTATCATGAACATAGGCAAAATGGATCCGTCTTGAACACCATTGAAAGTCAATGGGGGACGGATCCGTTTTCTGTTGTGTCATTAAAAACAGATCCGTCCCCATTGACTTACATTGTATGTCAGGACGGATCCGTTTGGCTCAGTTCCATCAGACGGACACCAGCGTTTTGTTGTCCGCCTCCAGAGCGGAATGGAGACTGAACGGAGCCAAACTGATGCATTCTGAACGGATCCTTATCCATTCAGAATGCATTGGGGCAAAACTGATCCGTTTTGGACCGCTTGTGAGAGCCCTGAAACGGATCTCACAAGCGGATCCAAAAACGCCAGTGTGAAAGTAGCCTTAGGTGTTTCTCAACCTGGCTGAGAGTTTACTGACCAGAACTCGCAGCGTCATAGGGACCACTGATGCTGAGAATTTGGGTCAGTTAACCCATGGTTGGGCCATGACATATCTGAGTAAATATATTTAACTAGTCAACTATATCCATATGATGTACAGTCAATGACAAAAAGGTACACATCCAGATAGAAATGTTGGATTGCTGCAAAACTCGGCACGCAGTTATATTATAGGCAGATATGTAAATGATTACAGGTGCAGTTTCCCTTGCTGCCCTATAAAAAGGTTCTCAGAGGCTACTTTTAGGTAGCTGTACTTCTTGGTAAGAGATCGTTGACTACTAGACATGCCTTAATGACGCACTCAAAGACGTTTTGCCCAGTTTATATATTTTAAGAGGGGTTCTTCTGGAATTAAGAAAATGAAAGTACTTAAATATTCCTTTATAATAATATGATCTCAAATACCTTTCATTATTTATAATGGCTTGTTTTGTCTGGGAAGCAATCAGGAGAAACAAAATAGTCGCTGTCTCATTAGTTCACACAAAACCTGTCCTAATCACACAGGAGGACAAGTTACTTCACAACACTGAGCTAAAGAGCTGCCTCATCCTCCTCCTCTCTGCTCTGCTTGTTAGGGATTATCATCCTGTATACAGCTGATAAGAACTTCAGCTGAATCTCTGGGGAATTTAGTTCATGAGGAGACATGAATTACAGAGGCCGGGCAGGACAGGCTGTGGTAATGTGTGGCTGTAGTAATGCAGACTGCATACATGTTCTGCTGCTCATTAGTCACACCTCATCTTCTCCATTCCCACAGAGATTCACCTGTATTCAGGATCATGATTCCTGACAAGCAGAGCAGAGAGGAGGATGAGGCAGCTCTATAGCTCAGTGTTGTAAAATAACTTGTCCTCCTGTGTGATTAGGACAGGTTTCGTGTGTACGAATTGGATGGCGGCCATTTTATTTCCCCTGATGATTGCTCTCTAGACAAAACGAGCCATTATAACTAATGAAAGGTATTCGTGAATATATTTATTATAAAATAATATTTACGTATTTTCATTTTCTTAATTCCTGGAGAACCCCTTTAAGAGGAGGGTGCATCACTGGACTGAGAGAAGCAGGATGATTGTTTAAATAAACTGCCTGCTATCTAGGCCGTCCTGACCTAGCTGTTAGGAGGTGTTGGGAGCAGTGGTTACATGATGGCACGCCCACATGGCGAATAGGCTCTCACCGGCCCAGACAGACCACCAGTAGAGAGGATAGTTTGATTCACTGACAAGCACAAACAGCTCTCACAGTTTCGTTGTCCACCATTCACTGGTGGCATCTTTATTGCACACTCCCGTCTCTGGAACCGTATCGTCTTTAGTGTCCAGGTTGTTTGAGAGCCAATGACAGTCAGGTTTGAGTATGAAAGCCTGGTGGTGAGCGGTTCAGTACTGCCTTTGCTGTGGAGTCACACACTTCCCTAACTGATGATCTGGTTATACGAGGGACAGCACATCCTGCGGCCACATGTGTTTCCTCTCATGGCAGGGCTTCCAACTGGCATTGTTCAGCAGGATAATGCTTGAGCATTTATTAGTCAAGCTGAGCCACCAGCTTCAGCAACCTACGTGTGTGCAGGATCAGGCCCAACTGTAACATGTGTGGGCAGATGTGCTGCAAAATACCATAAGGAACATTTTGTATCCAGAGGTGGCCCAACACGGTACTAGACCCTCTGTTCCATTGTACAATTTTCCCAAATAAACTTGTTCTTTTGCTCTAATATTTTAATCACTTACATATATAATGATTACATTTACACATATAAAGTTTCATTCGATTCCAACAACTTCTTCTTGGTGATTTTTTTTTTTTGTCAATGAGTGTATATTCTAGAAAGCTTATTATTTCACTGTCTATAGACATATACTGTGCAATAAATAAGCTTTTCTGCTCCTGGTTTCTACTAAAAGTGACCCAAGCAGGTAAGTGTGGATGTTTAAGCTTTGGCATCTATAAATCTATGAATGTTGGCCAGCTATCTAAAGCCCACTGACCAACCATGTAGTATATATGACATAGTCCTGACTCTCCCCATCAGCAGATGTTAGGAGAACGAAGGGTTGGGCATGTTGGATTTCAGCATGCCAGATCATTTCCAACTGAAGTTAAATTAGCCAACACCAGAGGGCATATGCATGGGGTGGTCAGGAGGAATAGCCGTCTAGTGAAGAGTGTATGCCTAGGCTAGCCCTAGTGTGTGGAGCATGGTATGCTGTTTTCCCTATTCAGGGCCTATCACACCAGAGGATAATCGTGTAGATCATCGCTAATTAGCGTTCGTATGAATGCTTGTTAGCCATTATCTGGCAGTGTAATACTGCCGCCGAATACCCTATGAATGAGCAAACACTGGTTCATTGGGTAATTGGGATCTTTCAGCAGGTTTAAAACTTCACGTTTTCTGGTGGCATATCATGCCGTGTAATTACAATCTGCTGCAGGCAAACAGTGATTCAGTATGAGGACTAGAGATGGCATAGCGATCACTCCTCCCCCATACTGAGGAGGAGATTGCCGCATGTAATAGCGGCGGTCTCCTCTGATAGGAAGCAGGTGATTGCTGGGAAGGAACGCTTCCCTCCCGACAATCTCCTGCTGAATCTTCACGTGTAATATAACCCTAAGGATGCTGCCACCGTCACGGCTGTGCTGCATTTTTTGCAATAAGATACCTTTTATTTATGCTGCATTTTCTTCAAGAAAGGGAAAACACACAGCAGACTTAAATTACCTTAAAGGGGTGTTCCGGTTGTTTGAGGTTATCCCCTATCCACAGGATAGAGGTTAACTACTAGATCAGTGGGGGTCCTGGTAGGACCCCCACTGATCACACGGACGGGGGCCACGTACCCCCTGCAGCCCCCTGAAATGAACAGAGCGGCCGGCCAGGCATGCGTGCAGCCACTCCATTCATCTGTATGGGAGCTCCGGCGATAGGTGAACGCTGTACTTGGCTATCTCCGGAACGTCCATAAAAATGGAGTGGACAAGCACATATGCGACCAGGGGCGCTGAAAGGGGTACGGGGATCCCAGCAGTAGGACCCACACCTATCGAATAGTTAGCCCCTATCTTGTCGATAGGGGATACCTTCAAACAACCAGAATACCCCTTTAATCTAACCCTATTTCATAATTAAAGGGTTATTCCAGAACTCCCATAGACTACATTTATTTTTGGTGTCTCCATAGGGTTCGGGGCCCGAGTTCTTGTCATTGGTGAGGGTCCCAGAGATAGGACTCCCACCAATCTAATAGTTATCCCCTTTAATGCAATTCAGTTTGTCTGTGTGTGATTTGGCTTTTTTTCTCTTTGCTGGAAGAAAATGCAGCATAAACGCAGATATGTTATTGCAAAAACCGTCTGCATATTTTTGCCACACCAAAAACACAGCACAGCCGCGACATGTGGCAGCAGCTCAAGCGGAAACTAAGTAATTTTCCATGTCTTATCTATCCTTAACTGCGTGATTCAGACAAAAACTTCACCTGGCAGATGTCCAAGATATCCCAAAAACCACAGCTAACTGAGGACATGAGATATCACATGCTTATTAAGCGCCATATATCATGTGTCGTTGCTAACAGTATTCCGAACAGTGTGTCCATGTCAGTAAAGCTGTTTTGTGAAATGATCCATTCATATCTTCCATACCTCAGAGATAATTGAACATTGGCTCTTTCATTCCCAGTTTGTGAAATTCAGGTTTAATGGGCCGTGGACCTGCTAAATATTCAGTTGAATGCATTCCTTTTTCTGTTATGGTGCATGTTCAGAGCAGACTCTGCACAGAAGTCCACCGTATCGTTGGTCCACATACGTACGTGGAGAGTTTGATAAACCTGATGCCTGTACTGTTATATATATGGGTACTGGAGTGCTGTTCTCTTTGGGGAATGGCCATCCCAGCCTATATGTCCTTGTTTACATGCTGACAATCAATTGCTACTGTGTATCTTGAGATTTCATGGCATGGGTGCTGGTCTTTTAATTTGCACACTGTTCCGCATCCATGGTGTATATAGTTTCTAACTGTAAGCGGAGAAATACAGCCTTTTATGTGATTGTTTCCACCTCTGGTTTAATGGGGGTTTACTTTGTTTGGATATTTAAAGGGTATGCCCATCTGGGACATTGATAGCATATCGTTAGGATATGCCATCAAGGTCAGATAGGTGCAGGTACCCCCTCTAGCTCCCGCTCCTATCTTTAGAATATGGACTCCGAAAAAAATTGAGAGCTGCCACGCATGCTCATCCACCCTTTGTTCACTGCTGTGGGAGTTATAAATTTAGCCAAGCATGCTTGCTCAGCTATTTTTGTCAGTATCACTGCGGTGAATGGAGAGGTGGCCACACTTGCACAGGTTGCTTAACTTTTTTAGGAAGTCCCACAGCAGTGAATGTAGAGCAAGCCATTTATACGTGATTTGTTATTCTTCACTTCAAGGCCCCGTTCTGAACATAGGAGCTGGTGAGGTGGGACCGCAAGTGAATGGCATATCTTAGTCTGAAGTAATGGCTTATCTATCTTAAGTAAATGGCCTATCTTAGTCTGAAGTAATGGCTTATCTATCTTAAGTGAATGGCCTGTCTTAGTCTGAAGTAATGGCTTATCTATCTGAAGTGAATGGCATATCTATCTGAAGTGAATGGCATATCTTAGTCTGAAGTAATGGCTTATCTATCTGAAGTGAATGGCATTTCTTAGTCTGAAGTAATGGCTTATCTATCTGAAGTAATTGCTTATCTATCTGAAGTGAATGGCATATCTTAGTCTGAAGTAATGGCTTATCTATCTGAAGTGAATGGCATTTCTTAGTCTGAAGTAATTGCTTATCTATCTGAAGTGAATGGCCTATCTTAGTCTGAAGTAACGGCTTATCTATCTGAAGTGAATGGCATATCTTAGTCTGAAGTAATGGCTTATCTATCTGAAGTGAATGGCCTATCTAAGTCTGAAGTAATGGCTTATCTATCTGAAGTGAATGGCATATCTTAGTCTGAAGTAATGGCTTATCTATCTGAAGTGAAGGGCATATCTTAGTCTGAAGTAATGGCTTATCTATCTGAAGTGAATGGCATATCTTAGTCTGAAGTAATGGCATATCTATCGGAAGTGAATGGCATATCTTAGTCTGAAGTAATGGCATATCTATCTGAAGTGAAGGGCATATCTTAGTCTGAAGTGCTGGCATATGCCATTCACTTCAGATAGATATGCCAGCACTTCAGACTAAGATATGCCATTCACTTCAGATAGATATCTTAGTCTGAAGTAACGGCTTATCTATCTGAAATGAATGGCCTATCTTAGTCTGAAGTAATGGCTTATCTATCTGAAGTTAATGGCCTGTCTTAGTCTGAAGTAATGGCTTATCTATCTGAAGTGAATGGCCTGTCTTAGTCTGAAGTAATTGCTTATCTATCTGAAGTGAATGGCATATCTTAGTCTGAAGTAATGGCTTATCTATCTGAAGTGAATGGCTTATCTATCTGAAGTGAATGGCTTATCTATCTGAAGTGAATGGCATATCTTAGTCTGAAGTAATGATTTATCTATCTGAAGTGAATGGCATATCTTAGTCTGAAGTGCTGGCATATCTATCTGAAGTGAAGGGCATATCTTAGTCTGAAGTGCTGGCATATCTATCTGAAGTGAATGGCATATCTTAGTCTGAAGTAATGGCATATCTATCTAAAGTGAATGGCATATCGATCTGAAGTGAATGGCATATCTTAGTCTCAAGTAATGGCTTATCTATCTGAAGTGAATGGCATATCTTAGTCTGAAGTAATGGCTTATCTATCTGAAGTGAATGGCATATCTTAGTCTGAAGTAATGATTTATCTATCTGAAGTGAATGGCATATCTTAGTCTGAAGTGCTGGCATATCTATCTGAAGTGAATGGCATAACTTAGTCTGAAGTAATGGCTTATCTATCTGAAGTGAATGGCATATCTTAGTGATATACCATCAATGTCCTGGATGGGAATATCCTTTTAAAGTCAATTTCCTGCAAAAACAGAAAATTGTCTTGCAGTTTGGGTCCCCAGGTCCCTGTCTCTCCACTGTGGTCTGTGGTGAATATTTGTTAAAGGGAACATGATGTCTGAGTTGAGGCAACATGTTACAGGGCAGATTGAGCGAGCAGATTGATATATAGGGGGTCATTTATAAAATTGGTGTAAAGTAGAACTTGCTTGGTTGCCCATAGCAACTGATCATATTCCTCCTTTAATTTTTCAAAGGAGCTGTGTAAAATGAAAGGTGAAATCTGATTAATTGCTATGGGAAACTAAGCCAGTTTTACTTTACACCAGTTTGATAAATGAACCCCATAGTTTTGTGGAAAAAGATTCATTAAAGGGTTATCCCAGTTATAACAAGTTATTGCCTTTCCACAGGATAGGGGATAACTATCAGATCAATAGGGGTCCTACCACTGGGCCCCCCACAGATCACGACAACAGGGACTGTCTACCCTGTGGAACCCCCCTGAAATGGACAGAGTGGCTGGTTGGAAAAACACACTGCCGCTATTCATTTCTATGGGAGCGCCGGAGATAGCTGAGTACAGTGCTCTGCTATCTGCATCGCTGCAATAGAAATGAATGGAGTGGCTGCATGCATTTCCAACCTGTTATAACCAGAATACCCCTTTAATACATTTAGATTCCTGCTTGATCTGTTATACAGAGACAGCTGCCAATCACTAAGAGGACCACCTCCTGGACTCCAGAGGCCAGAATGAACAGGAATCTAACTGAGTGATTATTATTAAATCTTAAATTCCCTCACAACTACCAGTATAAGTCAATCTGCTTAGCTCCTCATGTTGATGCACTCTATACTCAGTGTGACAGGTTCCCTTTAAAGGCTATGTACACGTTTGGTGACAATTTTTCTTTATTTATTATTGCATTGTGCTTATTTTTAAATTAAAAATCATTTTTTCAATTGGTCTTTATTAAAAATGATGAGCCATTTTTCCTGCACAGCTTTGAGTTTATTTACTAGCAGGATCTCTATTTTCTCTCTACTCCATCATTCAGGGAGCTGAGGGGCTCCTTATCTCTGATCTCTGTGCTTATAAACACTCATTAAAGCTCAATTCTTATCTTACTGATAATAATGTGGCTTAAATAAGTGTTTATGACCTTTTAGTCATTTACAGATATGGGTTCTTAAATGACCAGAACAAAATGAAAGTACCATTCACACAGCTAACCCTTTGTGACAGAAAAGCTGAATATTTTGAATAAAAAACAATTGAAAAAATTATTTTTTTAGCCCAAAATGCGTAAAATGCAATCATAAAACATTGCGCCCAAAGGTGTAGATAGCCTTTAAGCTTCAGGCAGTGATAGAGGAAGTGTGGTGTAGCCTGCCACCTAGGAATCAGGGGCTTCTGGTAACTAAGACAAAGGAAAGGAAACATTGGCTATTATTAGTTTTTTACTTTTTTATTTTTACTGGAATTTGCCTTTAAACAAACAAATGTAATATCAGTGTTGTAGCTTATTTATGACATTGCTCTTCTATGTGACTGCATTGGCCAAATAAACACAAACTGCAGCGTTTCTCGTATTATTATTTATTTTATGAAATGTTTAGCTTCTGCTTTGATGGAAACTACAACAGTATTTTGGTAGATCAACGATTGTTGAGTAGTCATAGATCTAAGCAGTAAACACTTATGTCAACTATCAAATAAGACCATTCTTTTCAGCTTACTTAAAGTTTTAGTATCGCGCTCTAAGATTTAGGTAATCGATTGACTTTACTGACTATGGTAGTTTAGATTAAAGGCCTTAAAGGGGTTCCAGGAAATACTTTATGTATGAATTCTTCACATCCTCAAGATTTTCATCAGTAGTGACAAGAGGACTTATCTAACCTTGTTCCGCGATCTGATCCTCCCTTTGATCAAAAACACATACAGAGTGAATCTACAATCTACTAAGGCTACATGAACATGTAGTGTCTAACGTGTAGATTTTCTATGCAAAAATCCGCAGAATAATAAGGTATCATCAAAGTAGATGAGATTTAAAAAAATCTCATCCACTCGCTACAAAAATTGTCCGTATGTAAATTTGCATGCTGGGCTCATTTTAAAACCCACATTATGTCAATTTATTTTTCATCTTTTCACTGCAGATTTCACTACTTTCCATGTAAGGAGAAGTCCACAGCAAATGTGCTTCACCAAATCCTTAAGACACACACTTCAGTCATCTTTCTTTCCATTTTATATTTTTATTAAAAAAATTACACTACACGTCAATTTTTTAAAGGGGTTGACCCATCTGGGACATTGGTGGCATATCGCTAGGATAGGCTACCAATGTGAGATAGGTGTGGGTCCCACCACTAGAAGCTACATCTCTCTAGAACAGGGCCCCAGTCCGTGGCTATTTTCTGAACTCCAACAGAAGTAGGCCGCGCTTGCGCAGTTTGCTTTTCTCGGCAGGGGCATACATAGAAATCATGGGGCCCCATAGCAAAACTCAGAATCCCTTCCCCCATTAAAAAGTACAATTATTGTTTGCCTAATCAGAACAATATGGGTAAACAAAATTGCTTTTATTATCCAATAAATCAAGCACGCTCATCCATTTATGTCAGTCCCATAGCAGTGAATGGAGAGGGGATCCCATTCTTTTAGATTGGACCAGGTCCCAGAGGTGAGACCCCCAACGATCTGATATTTGTGGCATATCCTAGAGATATGTCATAAATGTCCTAGATTTGACATATGCTTCAGGCTAATGCTAGACCCACTTAGAATTTGAAGTATTAGTCCACACAGACAGGACACAGCACACAACCAACATCCTCCCTGAGACATTGTGTGTGAGTGAGTGAGAGGTAACGATTACAGTCAATCACTATCACTCACACCCAATGTGATGATCATGATGACTCCTGCATCCTCTTCAGTCTTTCTTCCTTACTGAGCTTGCTCATGGCTGCAGCAGTCAGTGCCGGGTGATTGTTAACTTCAGGTCCTCAGGGGTAGCCTACAAGAGCTGAGCCTCACCTCACTGCAACAGCTCCAGCAGATGGAATGAGATGCTTGCCTTCCCGTCACACCAAAGACCCAGAGGTGAGACACGCACCTATCTGTCATTGGTGGCATATCTGAGCAATATGCCACCAATGTCTCTGATGAGACAATTCCTTTAAGGATGTTCCACAGCTGACAATGTCTACTTTATTTAAGGCCTTGGAATACCTACTTTCAAGTCAGGAAATAACCCTGTCGTTTTATCACCCTGGCTCGGGGCCATCCCATGGGTATATTTTACCATGATAACTGTTTTCAGTGCAGAGCTGCAGGGGCAGATATTTTTCATTGTTTGTGGACACGCCCGGTGATGCAATCGCACCTTGTCCACTACTCATCCAACATCAGCAGCACCAATGGACCCTATGAGGGTGTTTCAGATTTTGTGGCACCACTGTGCCTCAAACTGGAAAACACAGCAAGGGTAAAATCCAGATTGATAGCAGCTAACCTATAGGGCAGGACAAACAGATACATGGACTAGGAACGTTCAGACTCGGATCAAGACTTCTGGAACCCAGACAATAGAGACATGGACTAGGAACTTGCCCAGATTTGGATCAGACATACAGGGAATACCAGTCCAAATGGTAACAACTGCAGGGATCAGTGCCCTTATCACAAGAACTTCTGGAACCCAGAATATATGAGAAATAGTAAGCAGACATGGCGATAACTTCTGGAACCCAGACGTACCAGGCAGGTACAAGACCTGGCTTCAGAAGCAGTCTTGAGACTTGAGAAGCAAACACTGTCATTGTTGCACAGCCAGGGTCTGGTCACACACTTCAGACTGAACTTCTCCACACAGAGAGATCTCAGGAACTAAATAGCAGGAGAGCAATTCACTCCCACAAGTAATCTGCAGTCATTATGCAAACAACAGAGGTGAATGTGCAATGCCACAATGACAAATGGCCCTAGATACAAAACCACAATATTCAGCAACAATTCACATTGTATACAATGGCAAACAGTAAACAGACCTGTAACATTGGGCTATATTCGGGTACATTGATCCTGCTGTTAATACGTGTTCCCCAGGCAGCAGGAAATTACTATATATAATAGGGGCTGCTGAGGTTGAGACCATAATCCATACGTGGATAGACCCTACACCCCTGCTATTCAAGCTTTTTGTTGAAGATGATCATGATGAAGAAGGACTGGTGGAGGCATTCTCTAGGAAAGAAAGACACGTGAAAATTTTCTTATGCGCCCTGGGAAAGCTTTCTGTGTGCCACGCAGTTGTTTACACCCTGGGAATCTATTTGATTCTTTGGCAGAGATGCTGGGGTATCCCTCTTTGGAGGAGACGTGATGGTTCTGGGCTTTTCTTCTGAACACTTTGCAAACTGCAGGGTGCAAGGTTTCAGGTGACGTTACTGTTCTTATTGTTTCTCCTATGTTTTTTTTTTTCTATTCCCTCCTCTTCCTGTTGATCTTTTCTTTTTCTTATTATCTATATATAAAATGTTGACGGGTTGACTTTTCTTTTTTGTGATCTGCCAGAGTTGGATTACCTATATTGTGACTACATAAGGAAACTGTATCTGATTTCTACACGTGGCCATGTCCGTTACTCCTTTCTTGTCAACCTTCAATAAAAACATTTAAATATAAAAATATTTCCTATAAATGTTACCTTGATGGACTAATCAGTAAATGCATAAAATACATCAGAAAAGGATGGCCTAACCTGTAAAGCTTCCTTTACCTTCCTGTATTTGAAAAGCTGTAAAAAAAATGTGGTGCCAGTTACATATAAAGGAAGTGACAGTGTTTCAGAAGAGTGAGATGATCTCGTGGAAGAAACCAGCCGCCCAGTTAGCCATTATTATTTTATCAAATTCAGACATGCAGAAGTGCAAGATTACCACATTTGGGGGCAATTTATTATTTCATTGTAAGGAGTCATTCTTGCCACTTTATATGTGCCATGTATAATTAAGTGTGCGCCAGATTTATCACCTTCAACTTTTTGAAAGTTTTAAAAGATAAACAAAAACTGCAAACTCTAGTACGGAGATGATGTACAGAAACTGGACTCTACTGTAGACAAAAGTGTTAACCTTAAAGAGGTTGTCCAGGATATATTTATATGTATGTTTTTAAATGCCTAACCCCCCCTAATGGGATCTGTGAAGAGAACTGCACTTACCTGCTTCCCACTTCTCCATTTGGGTTCTGTGGCACCAGGATTTTGTTTGCCAGACTTGTGGTCGCCACATGCAGACTTTCTGCATGGATGCAGTCATTGGCTGCAGTGGAGCATATAACCTTGCAGGAGTTTACATCTCTGGAGGCACGAGGCCTGAAGTTTTCAGCACCAGAGCCATGAGGCTGGAACTAGGTATAGTTCTGTTCTCAAGTCCTACTGGGAGGCATTTAAAAAAAACCTTCTAAAGATGCACCAAATTTATCAAATTTGATACATTTAGCACAAATTATGCAAACACAGACCTATAATAGTATAAGATTCCTGAATCTGGCCTTAGACAAAAGTTTAGCTGCCTAAAAAGTATGCAGATGTCTACCTGTCAAATGTACATATTGCAAGATGATGTATAAGTTGGCAAAGAAACATTTCCTCCTTCCGCACACATTTAGGGAGCAGTTGCAGAACAATATCCGTTTTGTGGTCCACAAAACTTGGATACTGGCCGTGTGCATCCTGCATTTTTCCCTTCTGCACGTCCTGCATTATGTAACACATACCATGTTTTATTTATTTATTTTTGCGGGTCTGCATTCATTTCAGTAAATATGTGGACTAGAAAATACGGTCGAGTGAATAAACCCTTAGGCTGCCCATACATGACATGATGCAGCAGCAGTGGATCACCTCTAATTGCTGGACCGCTTTTGTACATTCTGTGTGTTTCAAATAGCATGCGCAGGCATGAGCCAAGAATCAGCAATGATCCACATGTAGATCTTCCTGCTGGACCACATTGGGGAGATTTATCAAAATGGTGCAAAGGAAAACTGGCTTAGTTGTCCGTAGCAACGATGGAACTTCAACAAATGAAAGGTGGAATCTAATTGGTTGCTATGGGCAAATAAGCCAGTTTTCCTTTGCACCAGTTTGATAAGTCTGGTCCATTGTGTATAGGCAGCCTTAAAGGTCAACATTTGGGCATGATGTATGCTTTAAATGTTATGTATTTACTTCTTGACAGTCTGAAATGCAATAAACTCATGTAAAGTATAAAAACAGAAAGAAATCTGAACTCACATCTTGGATGTTTCATCTGAAGTCGATTCGCTCATCCCTAATATCAATGTTCCTCAACTCCTGTTCTCAGGGCCCACCTACTGGTCAAGTTCTCAGGATTTCTTTACTATTGAGCAAGTTATACAATTAGTGTCAATACATTAGGACTAGAGATGAGCGAAATTTTGAAAAATTAGATTTGGCAACTTCACTGAAATTAGCAAAGAAATTTGTTCCAAATTTATTGGTCACAAATCGCTATAAATCAGGTATATCTAGGCCACTCTGCCTTAGGGTACGGCTACACGGAGTAGCCGCGCTGTGGGCGGGTTGCGGCCATGCTGCGGTGAACAACAATTAGCCCTCAGCTGCCTTTGATGTAATAATGAAGACTGCACTGTATAGTCCTTCATTGTTAATGGCCACGCACCTTTAATGCATCTTTAAACAGGGGTTGTTGCTGGTATGGATTTTGGCTGGTTAGGTGGGGGTACAATACGCATATTATCGCTGTTCTTGCCTACAATTTCCTGCAGATTATTTCACAGTAAACACAGGATATTAATCAGCTCTGTCTGACCCACTTCTCCAGCGCTCTCCTGCCCTATAGGTGGGAGCCCTTCTTCTGCCATCTGCTTTTCCTCCTTTTCCACATAATCTAACATTGATGAGAATATGTAATTAGGAACATCCTCCCGTCTCGGCATCTTGCTGACTTTTCTAGGACACGGAGACCAAGAAGGATGATTTGGAAGAAGGAAAGCCATCAAAAGATGAGGATGGTCATCATTACGATCTGGCCCACCTAAGGGGTGCAGACTGGTTAGTATTGGTTGGCATGCTTGCAGTGGAATAATAAAGGCTTCCATCTTATTGGTATTGAATTACATATCTTAGTTTACAGCTGATGTAGCAATAAGTAAATGTAGAAATAAATAAAACTGACGCAGATTAAGTCTCCCTGCACTCTTTCTGCCCAATATTCTTCTATTAACAGTTTTCACCAACACTGTCCCTAGCACAAAAGCGCTGGTCACGTCTCTCCCTATGGTCAGCTCACAGGACAATGGCGGAGACCATGCGGAATGAGGATTTTATAGGGCTGTGACTTTATAGGGCATGGCTATCTGTGGATTGGCTGGCAGCACGGCATTATGGGTGATGTCGCTTTCGCAGGCTTCTTACTTTCACTTTGTAACGTGTAGTCGCCATTTTAGGAACAACTAAGTTGTTACCATGAAGTATAAGGAAATTCAGATTCATTGCGAATTGAAGTTTTCCTAAACTTAGGGCTGAATTCCGCTTCGAATGCTTCCCTTTACTCAACACTAATTAGGACTTCCCCCATTATTCATTCTGTGGGGTATTCTCAAATCTTGATCGGCAGGTGGGTCCTTAGGACTGGAGTTGAAGAACACTGGTATATATTATAAGGGATAGGGATTTCCTGGACCTTTTATATTGATAGCCTGTCTCAGGATGGTCCTTCAGTAACTAATCAGTGGGACTTTGACACCCGGCACCCCAGCCTAACTACAGCTTTGTTTATTGTGTGTAGTGGACGGAGCTGGTTAACCCCTTAGTAACCACCAAAATACCTTTTTAGGGCTTCACTATGGGACCTTAGGCTGGGGCGACGCCTTTATATAACACTGACATAACAATGCATTGCACAATAGGAATAGTGCAATGTATTTTAAAAGTAATCAAAATATCCCTTGTGGAATTATTTAATGGTTAAAAAAAATATATAAAAAATAAAATTCCAATAAAAAAATATGCTTTTTTTCCATTGAAAAAATGTTTTTTAAAGGAATAAAATTGCAAAAGTAAAATCTCCACATATTTGGTCTTTTTGTGTCCGTAACGACCCGTACTACATAAATATGTAAATTATCCCATATGGTGAACACCGTAAAAAACAAAAAAATTCCTGCTTTTCACCACCAAAAAAATGAAAAAAGAGTGATCAAAAAGTGTTATGTACCCAAAATCATCATCCCCCAAAAATAAAGCCCTCATACAGCTCTGTATAAAGAAAGATAAAAAAAAGTTATGGGTCTTGGGATGAGGCTATGCAAAAATATTTTCTTTTCTTTTTTTTTAAAGAGGGGTTTTATTGCGCAAAAGTAGTAAAAAAAATTATGCATTTTGTATCACTGTAATCGTACTGACACAGAGAATAAAGTAGTTATTGATGCTGAAAAATGAACTCTGAAAAATTTATAACGTAAAAATTCAGTGGCAGTATTGAAGCTTTTTCCTATCCAGGTCAAAGAAAGAATTAATAAAAGTTTATCAGTAAGTTAGGTGTACCCCAAAATTTCACCATTAAAATCTACAACTTGTCCAGCAAAAAATAACCCCCATATGGTTACATAGATGGAAAAATAAAAAAGTTAGCTCTTGGAAGGTGACAATAAATAAAAATGAAAAAAATTGCTTGGTCAGTAAGACCCAATAGGCTGGTCAATAAGGGGTTAATGCAAGATTCAAAGCAGCACTGCATCAACCAGCTCCGTCCACAACACCAGGTACCAGATGGAACTGAAGCCGAGTTTGGTTTCAAGTTTTAAAGTGGTTTTCCACTTTAAAAATCAATTACCGTGTGACTTCGTTGAATAACTAACTTTGGCTCATCGGAGCCCATACATTTTAATACTGTACGAAGATGGATCTCCGTACAGTAGTATTCCGAAGTTTTGAACGAAGTGACTTTGGTTGTAGAATCCGAAGCTCGCTTCGCTCATCACTAGTCAGATCTTATTGATGGCTTATACTGAGGGTAGACCATCAATATAGAAGGACCGAGAAACCCCTAAAAGGAACTGTCCAGCCTTATGTGCCTCCACTTCTGCTCTCTCTCACCACGGCCATGTGAACATTGCAGGCCCACAATGTCTTTAGCGGGTCAGCAGTGTGACCAGTGACTGGCTGCAGCAGTTACACTGTACATGTCTACCCAGAGGAAGCAGGTTGTATAAATAAGGGGTGGAGGGTGAACAGAAAGTGTCGAAATTGAAGTAGTGATGGATCGGTAAGGTGCTGATTTCTAAATATTTATTTTCATGGCTGGACATCTCCTTTTAAAGTTTTTTTTGTGGCATATGCAAGAAGCCGCAGAGGAATCAAAATGTTTCATGTTGAGTGAAATATAGCGATTGTTAGAAAGTTGTCTTCCAGACCTCTTGAGGTTCTTAGCTCCATCTCTGTGCAAATAATTGTTCAGCTGGTGACCTAGTGAACAGGCTTACTAAAAGATATGGTGTAGTGTCAGATCTGAAGCAGAGGAGTGTCTGCGTGTTGTCGATACATCCCCTAGGAAACACAATGCGGTTCCTCTCCTACTACACAAAGGATCTCGGGGAGGTAAGACTATGTTCTTACAGTAGTAGCAAAGTAACTTGTGCAAAAAGTTTAGTGATAGATGGCTGCATTAATACTTTGTGCTTCATATATACGTAATACTCTGTGAACTGCGTTTTACTCACATACGTGGCTTACAAAGGTAGGTTTGTTCCAAAGTTTATGCACTGATTTTCTATAGTACTATCATGTCATTGAGTTGCTGACAAGCAAGCATCTTGCTACAAAAGATAAAGGTAGGCAGGTTCCAAAACGGCTGCAGAATGTGTAGCTGAAGGAATGACCAGACTTGAAAGACAATTTTCAGTGTTCTCAACACATTTATAGACCATGAAATCTTTTGATATCAAAGGCTTTTTTTTAATCTTTTTTTTTTTTTCTTTGACTCTCAAGACTATTGATGCTGTGCTTACTTTTTCCTACTGTAAATACCGTTATTTGTCTTAATCAACATTTACTGTCAGTGAAAGAAAATCTATAAAGAGTCCTCAAAGACTGAGTAGACAGCTGTTTTGTAGAATGACAATTTAGTATGTGATTGCGAAAACTAGACGTGGTTGTTCTAATATTGGCAAAACCATAAATCTATGCTTGTCCCTCGCATTGCATAATGAGATTTAGAGGAGTAGAAGAGACTGGCATGATGAATGTCTCATGATGAGTGGACTGCCAGGCCCTGTAACAGCAGAGAACCATAAAGCATACTGAGACTTGTGTCAAAAAAAGTAAAAAGTTGTGACTACTGTGATGGAGAAAACTGGATCAGTGGGTTCTGTAAAAAGTTCTCCCAATCTGTTGAATCTCCATTTCTTCTACATCATACTGTGGAAAAGACCAAATTCAGGATGGACATGAGCCGCGGACTGTTCGTAGATTATTTCCTGCTGGTGGTTAATCTATAATGTTCTAGTTATTTTATTTTTTTGTATCGATATATCTGAATACTCTCAGTAGCATGTTACCTGAGCATTTATGTAAGCTAGTCATCTCATTATGGTTACTCATCATGGATCATCATGGGATGAAAGAATGAAAGGTGTCTGGGCCACTTCAGTATGAGATCCGTATGCCGTCTCAGAGAAGAGAAAGAGAGGACGGAAGCTACTGAGCATGTCAGTCCACTACTAAATGCAAGAAAAGATAAACAGCAGGGGGAGCTACCAGAGAGGAAAATGTATGAATGCAACTGAGCTAGAGTGAAACAAAAGCCCCTCCAAGAATGTGGTGAAGGTAGCACTATATGTGCAAAAACTACTGGGGCATAGGAAAAAGCTGTGCAACTTTCTAATACACTTTCCATAAAAAGGGGCCTTAAGAGGTAATGCTATCAATGTACTGTAATTGAATTTCACGTTACCATTTCATACATTACTTTGTCTGTAGGAGAAATTATGACCAGTCCTCGGAGACCAAGTCCACACAGTGTAAAGAAATGGCAGCTGGAAAGTCTTGGGCTCCAGGGTAGAGAGACGGAGATGGCCATCAGAGACAGCATAAACCTGGATCAGCCTGTGAGCAGCCAGACAAGATTTAGTGCCTGGACACCAAAGGCATGCACGTCTGCCAACAAGCAGGTACATGGAGTAGTTATCAGTCCTGGCAGCATGAAGAATGAGCTCAGTGGGATAGGTAATTGACACTACATTGGGTAGGTGGAACCCTGGTGACCAAACAGTACCAGTACTGCTGCCTCTATGGTTTACCCCAGTTTTTTTTTCCTTAAGATATGTTAACATTCACTATTTTTCTTGTACTTTTTACCACTGTCCTGACAGGGTTTATTGAAGGCACCATGGCACAGATCTGGCTTCAGGAAACTCGGGCGACAATAAGGGGGAATATAATATTACATGCCGGTGTTTCATATTTTAAAGGCAACTATGTATAGCTAGTTCCCCCAGAGCAAAGGCCACACTTTGCTAGCAGATTTACATTCTGGCCAGTAGAATGCCCCCCCCACTATGTCATTATGTTATGGTTATATGATATATGGAAAGGGGTAGTCTACATGTGACAACATCCTTAATTTTACTTTTGAATTTGCTCCTTCAATTGTGATTTATAAAAACAACCAAAAGATTTTATATGAAACTGAAGAGAATTTGTATTAGAATTGAATAATATTTTTTTGGGAACCTTTCAGGCGGAAAATGGTATCTGAGCTGTAGGCAGCATGCTATAGAGCAGGAGGAGCGGAACAGTTTTATCGGAAAAGATTCAGTAAAACTTATTTTTAATTTATACATTTAAATTCCTGCTCATTTTGGACTTTAAAGTCATGGAGGCGGCTCTATAAGGTTGATTTGATAAAGATTCTACCTGCCTGATCCTACTGCTGGCACCTTGTACCACATGGAATGAGTGCTACTGGTGGAGCTAACCAATAGCTCAGATTATATATCTTTAACTTCTTGCCGACCGCCTCACGCAGGATTGCGTCCTGCGGGCGGTCGGTCTGTTCCTCCTTGACGCGCGGGCGCGCCATCTCGCGAGAGGCGAGATTTCCTGTGAACGCGCGCGCGTTCACAGGATCACGTCGGGGACAAGGTAAGCTACAGCCTGCCAGCGCTGATCGTGCGCTGGCAGGCTGTAGAAGTTAAAAAAATGGCATATCAGACGCTGTTTTGTTAACAGCGTCTGATATGCTTGCTGATCGTTCCTTTGGTGGTCCCTTTTGCTTGGGACCACCAAAGAAACTTTATAAGTGCACCAAATCACCACACAGACCCCCCACCCATCCACCCCACCCCCACTGATTAACCCCTGATTAACCCCGATCACCCCCTGTCACCCCCTGACACTAATTACCCCCTGTAAGGCTCATTCAGACGTCCGTATGTGTTTTGCGGATCCATGGATCCACGGATCCACAAAACACGGACACCAGCAATGTGCTTTCCGCATTTTGCGGATCCGCACATTGCCAGAACTATATAGAAAATGCCTTTTCTTGTCCGCAATTGCGGACAAGAATAGGACATGCTCTATCTTTTGCGGAGCTGCGGCCGGATGTTTGGGGCCGAAACCCGGAAGTTTGCGGCCGCAGCTCGCAAATGCTGATGCGGCGAGCGCATAGTGTGCTCTCCGCATCACCGCCAGCCCCATTCACACTAAATGGGTCCGCATCTATTCCGCAGAATTGCGGAATAGATGCGGACATTTTTGCGGACGTGTGAATGGGGCCTTACTACTTTTTTTGCACATTTTTGGCAGAGATTTATTCATCCACATTGATTGATGCGAATGAAGAAATCTGTGCCGTTTTGTTTTTTTGCACATTTTGGGCAGAGATTTTTCATCCACATTGATCGATGCGAATGAAGAAATCTGTGCCGTTCATTTTTTCTTTTTCAGCCCAGAGGCTGAACGGGAAAAAATCTCATTACCCGTATGCTCAATATACGGAGAATCGCAGAAACTCCTAATGCTGGCCATACGTGTAATGATTGCGGAGACCCTCAAATGCCAGGGCAGTACAAATACCCCACATGTGACCCCATTTTAGAAAGAAGACACCCCAAGGTATTCTGTGAGGGGTATGGTGAGTTCATGGAAAATTTTATTTTTTGTCACAAGTTAGTGGAATATAAGACTGTAAAAAAAAAAAAAAAAATCAATTTCCGCTAACTTGTGCCAAATTTTTTTTTTCTGTGAACTCGCCATACCCCTCACGGATTACCTTGGGGTGTCTTCTTTCCACAATGGGGTCACTTGTGGGGTATTTATACTGCCCTGGCATTTTAGGGGCCCTAAAGCGTGAGAATCCAAATGCGTAAAAATGGCCTGTGAAATCCTAAAGGTACTCATTGGTTTTAGGGCCCCTTTGCGCATCTTGGCTGCAAAAAAGTGCCACTCATGTGGTATCGCCGAACTCAGGAGAAGTAGGGCAATGTGTTTTGGGGTGTATTTTTACATATACCCATGCTGCGTGTGAGAAATATTGCTGTAAACGACAACTTTTTACATTTCTTTATTCAAAGTTGTCAATTTACAGAGATATTTCTCACACAAAGTATGGGTATATGTAAAAATACACCCCAAAACACATTGCCCTACTTCTCCTGAGTACAGCGATACCACATGTGTGACACTTTTTTGCAGCCTGGGTGCGCAAAGGGGCCCAAATTCCAACGAGTACCTTTAGGTTTTATATGGCTGCTCACAATTTAGCCCCACCCAAAATGGCAGAACAGTACAAACACCCCACAAATGACCCCATTTTGGAAAGAAGACACCCCAAGGTATTCGCTGAGGGGCATAGTGAGTCCATGAAAAATTTAACTTTTTGTCAAAAGTTAGCAGAAAGGTAGACTTTATGAGAAAAACAATAAAAATCAATTTCCGCTAACTTGTGCCAAAAAAAATCTTCTATGAACTCGCCATGCCCCTCACAGAATACCTTGGGGTGTCTTCTTTCCAAAATGGGGTCACATGTGGGGTATTTATACTGCCCTGGCAATTTAGGGGCCCTAAAGCGTGAGAAGAAAATTGCGTAAAAATGCCCTCCTAAAAGGTACTCATTGGTTTTAGGGCCCCTTGGCATCTTGGCTGCAAAAAGTGTCACTCATGTGGTATCACCGTACTCAGGAGAAGTGGGGCAATGTGTTTTGGGGTGTATTTTTACATATACCCATACTTTGTGTGAGAAATATCTCTGTAAATTGACAACTTTGAATAAAAAAATGTAAAAAGTTTACAGCAATATTTCTCACACGCAGCATGGGTATATGTAAAAATACACCCTAAAACACATTGCCCTACTTCTCCTGAGTACAGCGATACCACATGTGTGACACTTTTTTGCAGCCAAGGTGCGCAAAGGGGCCCTAAGGCCCCTTTCACACGGGCGAGTTTTCCGCGCGGGTGCAATGCGTGATGTGAACGCATTGTACCCGCACTGAATCCTGACCCATTCATTTCAATGGGTCTGTGTACATGAGCGTTTTTTTTCACGCATCACTTGTGCGTTGCGTGAAAATCGCAGCATGTTCTATACTCTGTGTTTTTCACGCAGCCCTAGCCCCATAGAAGTGAATGGGGCTGCGTGAAAAACGCATTGCATCCGCAAGCAAGTGCGGATGCGATGCGTTTTTCACTGATGGTTGCTAGGAGATGTTGTTTGTTAACCTTCAGTTTTTTATCACGCGCGTGAAAAACGCGTCAAAACGCATTGCACCTGCGCGGAAAAAACTGAACAACTGAACGCAATCGCAGGCAAAACTGAATGGCTTTGCCTGTGAAATCGCACAGTTTTCACTGAACGCATCCGCAACGCATCCGGACCTAATCCGGACACGCTCGTGTGAAAGAGGCCTAAAACCAATGAGTACCTTTAGGATTTCACAGGGCATTTTTACGCATTTGGATTCTCACGCTTTAGGGCCCCTAAAATGCCAGGTCAGTATAAATACCCCACATGTGACCCCATTTTGGAAAGAAGACACCCCAAGGTATTCCATGAGGGGCATGGCGAGTTCACAGAATTTTTATTTTTTGGCACAAGCTAGCGGAAATTGATATATTTTTTTTTTTTTAATTTTGTTTTTTACAAAGTCTCATATTCCACTAACTTGTGACAAAAAATAAAATTTTACATGAACTCACCATACCCCTCACAGAATACCTTAGGGTGTCTTCTTTCCAAAATGGGGTCACATGTGGGGTATTTATACTGTCCTGGCATTTTAGGGGCCCCTAAAGCGTGAGAAGAAGTCTGGAATCCAAATGCGTAAAAATGCCCTGTGAAATCCTAAAGGTACTCATTGATTTAGGCCTGCGCACTCAAGCTGCAAAAAGTGGCACACATGTGGTATCGCCGTACTCAGGAGAAGTAGGGCAATGTGTTTTGGGGTGTATTTTTATATATACCCATACTTTGTGTGAAAAATATCTCTGTAAACGACAACTTTTAAAAATTTTTATACAAAGTTGACAATTTACAGAGATATTTCTCTCACCCAACATGGGTGTATGTAAAAATACACCCCAAAACACATTGCCCTACTTCTCCTGAGTACGGCGATACCACATAAGTGACACTTTTTGCAGCCTGAGTGCAAGGCCCAAATTCCAACGAGTACCTTTTAGGTTTTACATGGCGGCTCACAATTTAGCCCCGCCCAAAATGCCAGAACAGTAAACACACCCCACAAATGACCCTTTTCGAAAGTAGACACCCGAGGTATTCACTGAGGGGCATAGTGAGTCCGTCTGAGATTTCTTTTTTTTGCCAGAAGTTAGCAGAAATTGAAACTTTTTTTTTTTTTTCTCAGAAAGTGTCATTTTCCGCTAACTTGTGAAAAAAATGAAATGATACATGAACTCACCATGCCCCTCCGCGAATACTTTGGGGTGTCTTCTTTCTAAAATGGTGTCATTTGGGGGTATTTATACTTTCCTGACATTCTAGCACCTGAAGAAACATGACAGGTGCTCAGAAAGTCAGAGCTGCTTCAAAATGCCGAAATTCACTTTTTGCACCATAGTTTGTAAACGCTATAACTTTTACCCAAACCAATAAATATACACTTATTGGACTTTTTTTATCAAAGACATGTAGAACAATAAATTTAGAGAAAAATTTATATAGAAATGTAGTTTTTTTAAAAAAAATTTACAACAGAAAGTGAAAAATGACATTTTTTTGTAAAAATTTCGGTCATTTTTGATTAATAGCAAAAAAAGTAAAAATGTCAGCAGCAATGAAATACCACCAAATGAAAGCTCTATTAGTGAGAAGAAAAGGAGGTAAAATTCATTTGGGTGGTAAGTTGCATGACGGAGCAATAAACGGTGAAAGTAGTGTAGTGCGGAATTGTAAAAAGTGGCCTGGTCATTAAGGGTGTTTAAGCTAGGAGGGCTGAAGTGGTTAACATCCGTCTGCTGCTTTTAGGTCATGGGCAGATAACCAAAAATGCCTTCTCATCATATCGTGATTAACATTCCTTTTAATCTTTTTCTTTTGCAGCTATTTCATGAAAGAGTTAATCTGATAGGACACTGGTATGATTTATGGACAGATAAGCAGCGCAAACAATTTCTACATGCCATTTTAACAAGGAGCAGCAGATCACAACTAAAGTAAGCAAAGGGTATGGCTTAATAGGGGCACATTTAGGGTAGATTCCCACACTTAACTCACAGAAAAAAGATGCACCACATGGATAAGCAACTGACAACACTGGCTAATCCCTCACTCTGGTGTTAAAAGCTGAGAGATTCGCCAATATTTCCAATCAGGAACATATCGGAGCCCCTTTAGGCACCACTACACGGTATCTCAGCATGACATGGGGTCCTACCACTAGACTACCTATGGTGTGTGAACAAGGTCTGAACAGGTATTAAGTAGCCTACAGCCCCATCCCACTCACCTGCACTGCAGGACCAACAATGCAATGGGGAACACATGAGGCCGCAAGCTACACCTACAACAGACCATGTGACACCGGCTTCCAGGTGCAACAGAATGTTTACCAGCCATATGCAATGGCACATTCAATACATATAAAACAAGAATCACAAAAATAAACGTGGCCTAAATGGGTGGGACTGCTCCAGACCCCAAACACTGTGGCGTGTTTCTAACTTTTATATGTATTGAATGTGCCATTGCATATGGCTGGTAAACATTCTGTTGCACCTGGAAGCCGGTGTCACATGGTCTGTTGTAGGTGTAGCTTGCGGCCTCATGTGTTCCCCATTGCATTGTTGGTCCTGCAGTGCAGGTGAGTGGGATGGGGCTGTAGGCTACTTAATACCTGTTCAGACCTTGTTCACACACCATAGGTAGTCTAGTGGTAGGACCCCATGTCATGCTGAGATACCGTGTAGTGGTGCCTAAAGGGGCTCCGATATGTTCCTGATTGGAAATATTGGCGAATCTCTCAGCTTTTAACACCAGAGTGAGGGATTAGCCAGTGTTGTCAGTTGCTTATCCATGTGGTGCATCTTTTTTCTGTGAGTTATGTGTTTATATATTTTCATCCGCACATGTTTTATTTTGTGTAGGATGTTTGTGTGGTGCTTGTGGTTCGCGCCGGTATCCTCCATTGTATGCAATTTTTGCTGGGGATAGCCGTTCGCTGCGAACCACATGCAGAGGAACTGCCCCCCCAGTTAGAAACACGCCACAGTGTTTGGGGTCTGGAGCAGTCCCACCCATTTAGGCCACGTTTATTTTTGTGATTCTAGATTCCCACACTGCAGGTTTGTTGTAGACATTTCTAAGTCTGGCCGGTACATGTGAATGAGCGATGCAGATAACCATGCACAACCCCATTCAGATGATTGGAATGGATTTTCAGTTGTTTCTGCATCATATCTGCCATGTGTGAATACACTCTTTAAGCCAACTGCTCGTTCAGTGAAGGAGCCCACGCATTTACATGCAGCGATCTCCTTCACTGTTTGAGGACAAGGGATCACTATTGAGATCCCTCGTCCTCATACAGACTCAGGGTTTCTGAGCAGCAGATCGCTATTTAAACCGCACAATCTGCTGCCCAGAAGCCATGATCATTGGTGGTTGCATGAGCGGCAAGATCACCCGATGAACAAGTGTTTTGCTCGTTCATCGGGTGATCGGTAGCACATTTACATGGCCAGATTGTCTTTCCTGATAATCTGCCTGATTCTTGGGCCATGTAACTGCACCTTAAGCCTCTTTCACATTTGCGTTATGAGCTCTCCGGCAGTCTTTTCCTGCAGAGATTTTTACACAGTCCCAGCAAATTTGTGATGTCTGGCCAAAAATGGGCGAGGTTCGTGAAAACCGTTTCTGGGCAGGGATCAGGACATTCTGAGGGGAGTGGCTTGTATGCCCCAATTTTACCAAATGAAACATTGGTAAATAATGGGATTTAGTAAAGATTCACCTGCTACCCGGCAAATATGCTGGGATTTGGCCAGACACGCAAGAGAAAGCCTGCCAGTGAGCTGTTAACACTAGTTTAAGGAAAATTGTCGTACTGCTGAGCAGTATTTTTGACTGATTTCCCTTCAAATGGATTTCCCAACACAAGCCTCATTTCATGGAGAGTGTGCCATGTGGTACTGAATGATCTCACATTTTCCATGTAGTAAACCTGCACTATTTAGTGCTTCAGTTTTCCCCGTGTCCAAAACGGTAATAGACGATTGATACTGCTGCAATAAGATTTTGTGGTATTCTAACAAAAAAACTAATGAGAATTCTGCAAATCTCACTCAAGTTTATATAACTTCTGGTCACTGCAGCGTTTCCCCAACAAAAATACACCATGGGAAAGTTGCATAAAATGAACTGGACCTTACTAAGTTGTATAGTTGCAACACACTGATAAATCTTCCCGACTGTATAGGAAAATATCGTCTGTACTTTACTCCAATATATGTAGTCATCTGTATGGTTACTTTTTTCAGCAACTGACTTCTTTATTACAGGGGTTCTTCAAGTTTTTACAGTTGATAACCCATCCTTTGGATAGGTCATCAATGCTAGAATTTGGGGATTGGATTCTTGGCACCCCCACATCAGCTGGGCTACCTACCTATTACTGGCCTATTCTAACGATGGGTCATCAGTTTTATAAACCTAGATAACCCTATAAGAGAACATAATACTTTATTGGACTGAAACGAATGCATCTTGTGAGGTGTTTTTGGAAATAACTTTAGTGTTATTTATGACTAATTTTCTCAAAATGTCTAAGGTTGTTCACTTTTTACCATATTAATCATGAAGCCTAATAAGAGAACAAACGTGGACTTTTTTCCTGCAATTTTTGGTCTGGATAAAAGGACAATTTGTCTATGAGTGGATGATCGCTATTGGAGTTTATATTTTCTTCCCAGAAACATATCCGCTATGTATGTCATAATTAATGTGCATATTGGTATTATATAATTTTAGTATTTGAAATATTGTTTTTACAATTGGTTTTATAATAAATTTATTTCTGATATATTTAGCGTTCGTTTTCTTATTGGCTCCAGTAGATGAGTGCGGTATCCTAATGCAGATTAGATACATATGTTCATAAATGTGTCTTCAGTTTTTACGGCACTCATCTACTGAAGTGAGATTGCGCAAAAATTTTGCCACATTTGCAGCATGCAACTGAATATGTGTAAATCATGCAAGTCACACATACTAAGAGGTCATTAGTAAACATATTAAAGAGTGTCCAATACTGACCCCTGTGGTACCCAATATTGACTGTGAACCAGTCTGAGGCTATACCATATATATTCTTCCCTAGTCCCACATTCTCATTTTGGGCAGTTAGTAATATTTGTTCGTTGCTTTCTACCAAAACTTTGCTTATATGAATAATTGTCAGCGTTTCCCTTTAAAGGGGTTGTGCGGGAATAGATAATTTCTAACAGGTGCCGGCAGCCTATCTCCGCTACTGCAAGGATCATACTTACCTGCTCCCCCCAACTCCAGTCCTCCTCGGGATGGGCACGGTCACCCGGTCCTCTTCGGCCATCCACTGTCTTCAGCGGTGATGTGTCCACAAGAGACCATGCTGGGGAAGAGGAAAACGATCCCTGGACCAGAAGATGGAGGCGTGGGAACCAGCTCGGAGGACCGGAGCAGCAGGGAGCCGGTAAGTATGATCCTTTCAGTACAGAAGGCAGGCTGCCAGCAACTTTTAGAATTGTTGTATTCCTGGACAACCCCTTTGTATAATTATGTATAAAGCAAGTAAGCTACAGAATATTCATTATCTCCTAGATTTATACAGGACTGGTTTTCTGAGGAAGTTCCTGTTACCAAGGTGGATTTTACCACAGTGTTACCCAGGATTCTCTCTCTGTACATCTTGTCTTTCCTCAATCCTTACGACCTGTGTTCTGCAGCACAAGTCAGCTGGCATTGGAAATTTCTCTCAGAACAGGTACGGTATGAGATACTAAACATTCTCTTCCTTTTCAGGGCTGGCGTATTCTAATATATAATCATTACTGCTATTATCATACACCCTAAGCTACAATTTCTAATAGCATGATCTTGCTACTAAAGGGGCCTGTGGTCACTTAGAGAGGGCCAGACCACAATTTTTCTCCTGTATAGAACAGCGTGGGTCACCCTTGCAGCATTAACATTGGTGGTCAGAGTTTTGTTCTTTAGATGCAGACCTCCAGATACACCGTACAGACATGGGTATAAAAATAGCATGCTGGTTGCTTGCAGCCACCAATAGAGGGCGTTTAGGAGCTAGCGGCATACTGTTATACACTGAACCCAATGACCATAACCTCATGTGCTCCCTCTAGTGGTGGCTGCAGGCAGTCAGCATTTTCAAATTTTTATCTATTCTAGTAAATGAATGCTCTGGATTAGAAAAGCAAAGCTCTGACCCCTATACAGATATATTAAGAAATAAATCAATATGATAAAAAGTGGAGATTTACTTAAAGGCTCTGAAGAATCTCGCCTGTAATAAGGTACCATGATTTTGAATATATTCTATGCATACTGTTGGTAATATATAAGAATTGTGCCTCTTAATGGGAAAGTCTAACCAGTGGTTACTTTTATTGCTGCTAAAAAGAATGGAAATGCTTTTTCTCCTTCGTTTTCTCAGGATTGTCTATGGATGCCAAAATGCACAAAGTTTGGCTGGTTTTTGCCGTATACCCCCGCAGACAATGAGTATGGGGCATGGAAGAGACATTATATTTCATGCGCATGCAGCCTAGATTATCTGACACCAAGGGAAGCCGCTGAAACGTATGGTACATTAAATGAAACCAAGGAGAATAGAGAGGAGCATGAAGAAAAAGTACAGGAGAAGTGGCTACGCAAGATGCTTCGAGAAAGACTGGCACTAGAAAGACGTGAGCATCATCTTCCTATAGACATATATAATTTAGTAGAATCATGTGGAAGAAGTGATATTCTACCTTAACTGATTCCACATCTCCACCCAAAACCTAGGAATTAATGTTTTACGAGAACTAATCATAATATCAGTCTCAAGTCATACATGCAGATCCAGGTAGCTGGGATACAGGCTGCTGTATACAGGGCCATTGCCCTGCAGGACTGATTAAAGGGGTGTTCCAGCACAGAACTTATATTCACCTCGCTCATCCTCTGCCATTGTCATTCTGACAAGCCAGGGTTCCCCACTATACTCCACTGTTCCTACCTTTACACGGCAGGAAATGGCTGGGATTACTGCATAACCACTCACTGGCTGCGGGGTGTCGTCTCTGCAGCCAGTGAATGGCATTCAAAAATATTTTCTGCCTTGTTGAGACAGCTGGGACCCTGCTACTGTCAGAATGGCACGGGATGGTCGAGGGGAGCATAAGTTATTGTTTCATATATTTGCTCTGATACACACCCTTACACTATCCATTTGCCTGCCTGTCACATAAAAAAGTCACCACTGAATGTCTTCCACTGACAGCAATACTGCCCTAACAACAGCCAGCTTGAATTACTGACAGGCTCCCACATTACAAATAACTAGATTTTACTTTAAAATGCTGCAGACAAGACCTGTCAATGAAGCCTATCCAGGCGGGGTGGGGCTGGCGGGGTGGCCGCCCAACAGGCTCTTTTCCCTGTGGGTGCATGGAGGAGGATTAACGGAGCGAACACAACAGTTGAGGTGGTCGCACAGATGCTCAGTTGGATTCAAGTCTGGGGAATTAGCTGGTCATGCTCATAAAGTGTTGGTCGTGCTCTTCCAACCAAGGTTGGATATTTATAGCCATGTGACATGTTGCATTGTCTTGCTGGAAGATCCCATCCACCCCATGGAACACAATCAGCATATTTGGGTGTACGTGATCTGCAAGGATGGATTCATACTCAGATCGGTGGAGAGTGCTTTCTACATGGATGAGAGGGCAGAGAGAATTCCATGAAAACATTCCCCAGGCCATAACACTGCCACTACCAGCTTGTGTTCCTCCAGCAATGGTTGCGGGGTGTTTGTTCTCTGATGTTTCTCATCTGACACGCCTGTTCGATGAAGCATAAAATATCGGAGGAGGCAACCTTCTGCCAATAAGTGGAGGTCTATTTCCGATACTGCCACAAAAATTGACGACTTTTCTGCTATGGCAACTTTATTAGCAGAGGCGCAGTGACCATCCATCTGCTTCCGAGCCCTATATGCAGTAGGGTTCTCTGAACTGTTGTTCTGAGTAGCCCCCAGTTCATTTTGGTGGTGATCTGCTCCACTGTAGCCAATCAGTCCGCTCGTATATACCATAGTAGCCGACGTTCACGTGGTGCTCTGCAGTTTCCATGTCACTTATTTACAATTTATCCACTTATGACATACTTTTACCACAGCAGCACACAAAATGTTGTAGGCGAGTCCAAATTGACAAAAGGCAGGGCAATACAAGTAGGTAGGGACAACACAAGCCCCAAGTAGGCAGGGCCAGCCATACTGTAGTACAGTGGAAATACAGTTCAATTCAGGAGGGCACCTGCGGCTGCTTGCCAGGTGCATGAGTACCTGATGCTCCCAGCATTAATTAATGCTGAGAGTATTATATTATCTACTCAGCCAGCTGAAGTGAAGAGGGCTCAGACAGCCCCCAGGACATCAGCCCACCGGGAAATTTCCCTGTAGGGTCTATGGCCAATCTGCCCCTGATGTATATACATATGTATGTACAGATATGAAGTGCATTTGGATGCAGGGATTATGGCGGTTACTGTTGGATTAAGGGACTGGACTTAAAGGAAAAATTTAGAAGGGGTGACCATAGAAGAGTTGGTTTGGGGAATGTGATAGGCCAGCCTAGACAGTTGTGCCTATGACAGGGATGGGCAAACTGCGGTTCTCCAGCTGTTGTAAAACTACAATTCCCATGATGCCCTGCTGTAGGCTGATAGCAGTCTTTGCATGCTGGGAGTTGTAGTTTTGCAACAGCTGGAGAGTTGCAGTTTGCCCATCCCTGGCCTATGAGATACCCATATAGCCAACGTTAGTAGTTCACTCTGATCAATCAAGAGCCTATGTGTAATTACCGGTACTTTAACAATGAAAATCTGTTCTTATGAGAGAACTGTATAGTGTGTTTCATACTATGACTCTTGTGTATATTACTAGTGAAGATTCACTGGACTTTTAAGCAGAATAGCTTTAGTACCTCTAGTACCCTTCAGCCACCTTTAGGCTGGAGAATTGGGATATAATTCAGATGTAGCTAAGGCAGATGGACTAAAACACGCTTCACCCTTATTTCCTGCAGATTATGTCATGTTCACGTTTAATGACACTTCTATGGTTCCCATCTAGTTCAATGACTAAACATAGTTGTCATAATGCAAACTGGCCATGCAACCGTTTCACATCTCATATCATTATGTACATAAGGCCTGGGTGTAGCTTACCTCTGTTCCTACCTTTCAAAAACGGACGCAAAAAAGGCTGCTAAGAGACAATCTTGAACAAGACCCGATGGTGTAATAAAGATACATTTAGGCTACATGCACACGACCATTGCCTGCCTCCGCGTCCGCTCCTCCTTGAAATTTTGCGTCCGTCAAAAAAAACGGATGACGGACCGTTTTTTTTTGATGGATCCGATTTTTATGGCAGATCCATTGTAAAAATGCCTATCCTTGTCCGCAAACGGGAAAAAAATAGGACATGCACTATTTTTTTGACGGAATGAAAACACGGATCACGGATGCGGAACAAAAACGGTTGACCATCCGCATTTTTTGACGGATCAGTTGAAATGAATGGGGAAGCATCCTATCCGTGAAAAAAAACGGAACGGACGCGGAAACAAACAACGGTCGTGTGCATGGGGCCTTAGACTTAGTACAGCCGTGGCCAAAAGTTTTGAGAATTACACAAATATTAGTTTTCACAAAGTTTGCTGCTAATTTGCTTTTAGATCTTTGTTTCTGTGATGTAGTGAAATATAATTACACGCACTTCATACGTTTCAAAGGCTTTTATCGACAATTACATGACATTTATGCAAAGAGTCAGTATTTGCAGTGTTGGCCCTTCTTTTTCAGGACCTCTGCAATTCGACTGGGCATGCTCTCAATAAACTTCTGGGCCAATTCCTGACTGATAGCAACCCATTCTTTCATAATCACTTCTTGGAGTTTGTCAGAATTAGTGGGTTTTTGTTTGTCCACCTGCCTCTTGAGGATTGACCACAAGTTCTCAATGGGATTAAGATCTGGGGAGTTTCCAGGCCATGGACCCAAAATGTCAACGTTTTGGTCCCCGAGCCACTTAGTTATCACTTTTGCCTTATGGCACGGTGCTCCATCGTGCTGGAAAATGCATTGTTCTTCACCAAACTGTTATTGGATTGTTGGAAGAAGTTGCTGTTGGAGGGTGTTTTGGTACCATTCTTTATTCATGGCTGTGTTTTTGGGCAAAATTGTGAGTGAGCCCACTCCCTTGGATGAGAAGCAACCCCACACATGAATGGTCTCAGGATGCTTTACTGTTGGCATGACACAGGACTGATGGTAGCGTTCACCTTTTCTTCTCCGGACAAGCCTTTTTCCTGATGCTCCAAACAATCGGAAAGAGGCTTCATCGGAGAATATGACTTTGCCCCAATCCTCAGCAGTCCATTCACTATACTTTCTGCAGAAGATCAATCTGTCCCTGATGTTTTTTTTTGGAGAAAAGTGGCTTCTTTGCTCCCCTTCTTGACACCAGGCCATCTTCCAAAAGTCTTCGCCTCACTGTGCGTGCAGATGCGCTCACACCTGCCTGCTGCCATTTCTGAGCAAGCTCTGCACTGGTGGCACTCCAATCCCGCAGCTGAATCCTCTTTAAGAGATGTTCTTGGCACTTGCTGAACTTTCTTGGACGCCCTTAAGCCTTCTTAACAAGAATTGAACCTCTTTCCTTGAAGTTCTTGATGATCCTATAAATTGTTTATTGAGGTGCAACGCAATGATGGCTGCACGCGTTTCTTTGCAGGTCACCATGGTTAACAATGGAAGAACAATGATTTCAAGCATCACCCTCCTTTTAACATGTCAAGTCTGCCATTTTAAACCAATCAGCCTGACATAATGATCTCCAGCCTTGTGCTCGTCAACATTCTCACCTGAGTTAACAATTACTGAAATGATCTCAGCAGGTCCTTTAATGACAGCAATGAAATGCAGTGGAAAGTTTTTTTTGGGATTAGGTTAATTTTCATGGCAAAGAAGGACTATGCAATTCATCTGATCACTCTTCATAACATTCTGGAGTATATGCAAATTGCTATTATAAAAACTTAAGCAGCAACTTTTCCAATTTCCAATATTTATGTAATTCTCAAAACTTTTGGCCACAACTGTATAGCAAAACTCAGATAATCTCATAGACCCTAGATTGGTAGAGGGTGACTCATATTTGGACCCTAGTAATCCTGGAACATTAAGTGATCACCTGCAGAGCCAGCGGGACTGCCAGCTATAGAGATATGGATTTTGTTGGACAGTGTAATAACATTTATACTGATTATGTACTCAGCACTATGAAACACCCTCTTTCTTAGGAGAGCTCTTTAAAACCAGACCTCCTTGGATGAGCGGAGCATGGAGATCAGCAATAAAATCCAGATTAACACCAACTCCATCAATGAGTATGACTGACCAGGCTGCTCTGCAGGCTGCTCTCTGGCTTATCAAGGTGAGAGAAGATTGGGTTGCGACTACGTGGATAAATGAGTTGTCCGGTGGTATGAAAATAAAATGCAATCAATATATGCATTATGGAACTTTTAAACATAATTTGTATTTCAAATCTTCATAATTTATACAATATCTGCTTTCTATCATGGAATAGAAACATAATAAAATTCTGCCACCACTACATTGAGCTTTATATGTTTGAGTTCAATATAGAGTCACCTTGTACACCTGCTGTAAATCTATCGCTTCAAGGTCTATAAAATATACGGAAGTTTGTATGTTTTATATACATGGTGACAGATTAACTATATAGGGGGACATTTATTAAATCAGTTAGGTCAGTTTTTTCAATTGTAGCGATTGCACCGTTTTCTACGACATTTGGTGTTCCATGCCACTTTTTAAAGTGACCTAGACCTTGAAATTAGACCTGGCTTATGGCTCATCTACCATGTGCAACTTTTTCTAAAAGTAAAGGTGTAAACCACATTCATGCCAAATATAAGGCACACTATTTCATAAAATTGGTGCAGACACACAAAGCCTTAAGACATACTTTAAACTGACACAAAAACAACCTCAAATGATAAATGTCGCCCATAATCTTTGGTAAATGTATTTCTTGTAAATATTATAGGATCAAGACAAAGGCTCTGAAAAAGCTCTTACAAGTCGGATGAAGGAAGAAGATAGCCACACTCCCAGCTTCACATTAGCTCTGGAAAAGAAACTTGTAGAGCAGTCCATAAACTCATTGCCTAAAAGGTACATACTGTATGCCTTCATTCTTTCCAGTGATGTAAGCATGATAGATAGATAGATAGATAGATAGATAGATAGATATGACATTAGATAGACCCTTTCACTTTTTTGTTATGTTGCGGCCTTGCTCTAAAATAAAAAAAGTTCACATTTTTTCCAGAGCTATCCTAAAGCCACCAGTGTTGTTTTGGCTGTGTGCTTGGGGGTCATTGACCTGTTGGAAGGAGAACCTTCAGCCCAGTCTGCAGTCCAGAGCACTCTGAATCAGGTTTTAATTAAGAATATCTCTGTACTTTGTGCCCTTTAGCTCTCCCTCAACTCTGACCAGTCTCCCTGTCCCAGCCACTAAAAAACATCCCTACAGTATGATGCTACCACCACCATGTAGGGATGGTATTGGACAGGTGATAAGCAGTGCCTGGTTTTCTCCAGACATGATGCTTATAATTGAGGCCAAAAAGTTGAATCTTGGTTTCATCAGACCAGAAAATCTTGTTTCTCAAAGTCTGAGAGTCCTTTAGGTACTATTTTTTACTATGTGTCTTTTACTGAGGTGAGGCTTCTTTCTGGCCACTTTGCCATAAAGTCAGATTGGTGGAGTTCTCGTAATGATGGTTGACCTTCTGGAAGTTTCTCCCATCTGCACACTGGATCTTTGGAGCTCGGCCAGAATGGATTCTTGGTCACCTCTCTTACCAACGCCCTTCTATCCTAATTACTTAGTTTGGTGGGGCGTGCCGGCTCTAGTCCTGGTTGTTCCAAATGTCTTCCATTTAAGAATTATGGAGGCCACTGTCTTTCTAAGAACTTTCAGTGCAGCTGACATTAGTTGTGTCCTTCTCCAGATCTGTGCCTCCGCACAATCCTGTCTCTGAACTCCACAGGCAGTTGTTCCCTCCTCATTCCTTGATTGTTGCTCTGATATGCATAGGCAGCTATAAGACCTTTTATAGAAATAACTCAAATACAATGAAAAGAAATGGGAGGACACCAGAACTAAATTTCAAGTATCATAGCAAAGGGTCTGAAAATTTATGTCCATGCAAAATTTTAGTTTTTCCCTTTTAACCCCCTCCCGACCAGCACCGTAATAGTACGGCGCTAGACGGGTCTTTAAAGATGGTGCCTGCTCCTGAGCGCTGCAGGCGCCATAGCCACAGGTGGCCGCCTGCTTCTTATAGCAGACACCCGCGGCTCATATACACAACCGGCAGTAATGCCGATTGTGGACATTTAACGCCTGAGATGCCGTGGTTAATTCTAACGAATGCATCTGAGCACGCTGAAAACGGAAAGTGCGCGCTTTCGGTGGTGCTCCGGCTCCCCGTGATCAGCGTTAAGAGAAGCCAGAGCTTGTGTGCAGCAGCCCCTGTCTCAGATGATTAATTGTTATAGTGTAAAAAAAAAAAGTTAAAAAAATAAATTAATAATAAAACATAAAAATTCAAATCACCTCCCGTTTCCCAAAATAAAATAAAAGAACTCTAAAAATTTTAAAAATACGCATCATGGGTGTCGCGATGTGCGAAAACGCCCATAGTATAAAATATATTCCCTATACGTCAAACAGCAAAACGGTAAAGCGTCCAAATGGCCGATTCACCGTTTTTGGTCACTTCATTTTCTACAAAAAATTAAATAAAAATCAAAAAGACATACACACCCCAGAATGGTATCAATGTAAAGTTCAGATCGCCCCGCAGAAAATGAGTCCCCATACAGCTCCATACACATAATTACAAAAAAGTTCTAGGGGTCAAAACGCAAGAAAAACTATACATATAATGTACAGCCAGATTCGTACTGACCTGTAGAATAAAAGTAACTAGTCAGTTTTATCACACATCGGACGGCGTAAATAAAAAAAAAACGTAAAACTGTGGTGGAATTGCTTTTTTTTTTTGCAATTTCACCCCATTTGGAATTTTTTTTCCCCGCTTCCCACTACATCATATGCAATATTAAATGGTGGCGTTGGAAAGTATAACTTGTCCCGCAAAAAACAAGCCCTCATATGGCCATGTGAACAGACAAATGAAAAAGTTATGGCTCTGGGAAGGCAGGGAGCGCAAAATGAAAACGCAAAAAAAAAAGAGAAAAAAAACTCCTGGGGTGAAAAGGTTAATAAACGTTTCTAAAATTCTGTTTCACTTTCTCATTATGGGGTATTGAGTGCAGATTTATGGGGAAAACTTTTTTTTGTTTTAGCACAAGGCCAACATAACAAAATGTGAAAAAAGTGAAAGACCTTCTGAATTTACTGTAGATAGATAGATAGATAGATAGATAGATAGATAGATAGATAGGAGATAGATAGATAGATATGAGATAGATAGATAGGAGATAGATAGATAGATAGGAGATAGATAGATAGATAGGAGATAGATAGATAGATATGAGATAGATAGATAGATAGATATGAGATAGATAGATAGATATGAGATAGATAGATAGATAGATATGAGATAGATAGATAGATAGATAGATAGATAGATAGATAGATAGATAGGAGATAGATAGATAGGAGATAGATAGATAGATATGAGATAGATAGATAGATATGAGATAGATAGATAGATATGAGATAGATAGATAGATAGATATGAGATAGATAGATAGATAGATAGATAGATATGAGATAGATAGATAGATAGATATGAGATAGATAGATAGATAGATAGATAGATATGAGATAGATAGATAGATATGAGATAGATAGATAGATAGATAGATAGATAGATAGATAGATAGGAGATAGATAGATAGATATTAGATAGATAGATAGATAGATAGATAGGAGATAGATAGATAGATATTAGATAGATAGATAGATAGATGAGATGAGATAGGAGATAGATAGATAGATATGAGATAGATAGATAGATATGAGATAGATAGATAGATATGAGATAGATAGATAGATATGAGATAGATAGATAGATATGAGATAGATAGATAGATAGATAGATAGATAGATATGAGATAGATAGATAGATAGATAGATAGATATGAGATAGATAGATAGATAGATAGATAGATAGATAGATAGATAGATATGAGATAGATAGAGTAGATAGAGTTAATAAGAATATGTGAGGTGCACAGAATACAGAAGCAGATGTAATGTAGCCATGAAGGTGACTCTCCAGTTACATAGCTGGCCATTAGTATCTTATAGTTGAGTAGTATTAATTTGCCATATAGTGAGCAAAGGATCATACTTTGAAGGGCCTTGTGTGATCGCATTCATAAATGGAATCCTGCTGGCATGAAGCGATAAAACTTGTCTAAAATTACAGTTCAACATTTGGGAGGAGTAGTGACAGTGACGGATGGGTTATAGTGATGGGGAGGAGGGCGTGATGAAGGCACAGGAGAACAGAATGGAATATAAGGAGGAGAAAACCAGTGGAATCTGCTCTGGATGAGCAGAAATTAGTTGAAAGGACCATTTATCTCTAGTTACAAACTCGTGTGGTCACAGAAAGGAGAGATTTTATTCAGCATGTGACACATTTAATGCTTGATTTTTATTATAGTCGATTTTTATTTCTTAAAAAAGGAGTCAACACGATGGGTGATAATTACCAGGAATGAGAATGGGTTTAATTGGGTTTGTAAAATGTCTTTCCATGCTACAAATTATATGAATTAATCCCATGAAACCCAGTTCTGCTTATGGACGTAGGACAGGGCTGTAATTATTATGAGGATTTCTCACATATCCAATATATAAAATGTATACTCTATGGACTTCACAGTCTTCCTTTTTCAGGCAAAATGTAGCAGGATCTACCACCCACCCAGCTACATGGAACCGTCAGTGCCACAGTCTCCGTTATCAGTACGCAGCGCCGTGCTCCTCTAATCCACTTTATCTTATGTTGATTTCATCCCATATACCAGCATATGAGGTACTTCTACTTATATCTATCCTGTCTCATTTTAAATTCTGGAAAGCTCATCTCCCTTTGTTCCTGCAGGTCCTACTGGACAGTGTAAAACCCAACGTGATACCTATAGTTTATGACTACTGTGGGATGACACCTGAAAGTCTGCTCTTCTGTGTGGAGAAAGCTCTGGATGGGCGAGCAGCTCAAAGCATTGGGCTTATTGCAGACGGAGATTCTCAACAGATATACCTATTGCAGAGTAAGGACTGGTGAGATGTAGTGATACTGGAAAATCACTCTCGTATGCTGGTCAGGGTATTATGTAGTAGTACTAGTAGTAGTGAGGGCATTGTGCAGAAGACATTTGAGTGATTTGGGTTTTGGAGGTAGTAGCGTAAGGAAACATGATTAGTCGCATGACCTATATGCATCAGATTTGTTGCAGAGGTCTCTGTGACCATCATTTACAGTATCTGAATGGGGTTTGCAGAAATAAAAAAAAATCCTCAAAAAACGTATTCAGATGAATGGAACAGATTTTCCGTTTCTGCAACAAATCTGACACATGTGAACACACCCTAAACCCGCAGCTGTTCTCCACATTTGATCCAGCATTTGCTGTAGGTGCCTACATGTATAGTCAAATGTATAGCCAAATCAGACAATGACAATGGTCTAGAAGGCAGATCTTACAATAAATGGCCAGTCGTACATGCAAGCTGACCTATCGAGCTGTGAAAGAATATATGCAGAATTGTAAAGCTGACCATAGTCATTAGATTTATGTTGGCTTGAACCTGCTGATTTTGGTGGGACCATCTGACCATCTAATTTCTATGAGGACCTTCCAGCATTCCTCCGATGCCACATGTTGGGTGGGAAATGAATGGGGTTGTTGGATTTTGATATGTTCAATCCTTTCGTTTTGGAAGGATAAGGGTCAAGGAGAAGTGTCTGGCAGTGGCTTACCACCCTAATTAAGTGGGGGTAAGTGGTTTCGATTGGCCAGTTTTCACCATAGTCTTCTGAGAGCAGGTTTTGCAGTTTTTTCACTGTGGCTTGGGCTACACAATGTTTTTGGCTGCATGATGTCGCACAGCCAAAGATACTGCAACATGCAAGTTGCTAGAAATCCAGCAGCTTTTCTGCCGACTGACCCGCGGTCAGTAAAAAAATACTGAAATGTGAACAGACACATTTAAATCAACGGATAGGCGTGCACGGATAGGCGTGCACGGATAGGCGTGCTGCCTGCAGAAAATGCGGAAAGCACACGTCAGTGAAAAATAGAAATGTGGACAAGGGCTTAGGCTAGATGCAGACATCCGTTAAACCTGGACGTGAGCAGTCCGTGGTAATGTGGGCAGGACTTGTTCTTTACAGCCGGAGCGCACGGCGTCATTGGTTGCTATGTCGCCGTGCGCTCCCTGCCGCCGCTGTAGGATAGTAATACACTGGTATAGATCATACCAGTGTATTACTGTAGTAAAGAACAAATCCTGCCCGCATTACCACGGACTGCTCACGTCCGGGTTTAACAGACGTCTGCATCTAGCCTTGGATTGAGCAATGAAAAATCCCACTCTTTTTTTAAAGCAGTGACACCATAGAGAAATAGCTGTGTTTATTCAGAACATGACCGCTCTACCTATTACAATACCATCATGTAACCTTTTGTTTATTATAAATGTGCTCTGAGTAAATGATATATAATTAATAACTTCTATGTGATTTCCATTTTCTAGGTGTAAGAATCACTTCCCATACTATCCTGAGTTCTGAGGTTAGGGACTTTTGGGAAAAACTGGGGAGTTGTGTGCAAGCAGAGAAAGATGGTGGCCATATTGACCTATTTGTTCCTCTAGCAGCTTCAGGTATGACAGATTTAATAGGATCATTTCTAGTCATGATCAAAGGGGTTGTTTACTCCATTACAAGTGATGGCCTGTCCTCAGGATAGGCCACCACTATCTGATCAACCCCTCACACCTGCCGATCAGCTGTACTGAAGTAGTTCTGGAACTATACAGCGCCGTCTGTCATGCAGTGGACAGAGCTGGTTACTGCAGCACTGCTCCCACTGAAGCCAATGAGAGCAGCGCTGCAGTAGCCAGCTCAGTCCACTGAATGATGCACAGAGCTGTGTACTGCAGAACAGCTGATGAGCGGGGATGCGGGCTGTCGGACCCTTGCCGATAATGTCGTAGAGGCCTATTCTTAAAATAGGCATATCACTTTGTATGTAACAATATTTTAAACTTTTGACTTTCAGGCTCCATACCTCGCCATCCATTACAGCTTAGAACATGAGCCCACCATCATTTTATAGACAATAATCTTGGCTATCTCATACATAAATTGGAATTGCAACTATTTAGCATGTAAATAGTTATGCATTGTTACTGTTTTGCTCCTAAAATTCGAAATTGTCATTTTTTTTACTTTAGTTAGTATTTTGTAAATCCACTTTTGGCTTTCAACACTGTCTGAATCCTTCTGGGCATGCTCTCAATCAGATTCAAGCATGTCTCGACCAAGATCTGTTCCCAGGTCCCTTGTACACGTTCCCAATGTTTATGGAGCCTGAAAGTCAAAAGTTCAAAACATTGTTACCCTTTTGGTATACACACACATGCTCACACCCTATGGAGCATGGCCATACTGTGTTCCATAGCAGGTCAACACATTCTAGAAAGCACCACATCTTTTGGAGAGCCAACTTTATAGAAAATTCAGTGCTGAGCAGAGCAGGCAGTCCCCTACAGGCCCCTGTTGCAAAACTTATAATGGACCCCATCCCACTTACTACCACTGTGAGATTTTTGCCAAATTCACAATTTTTTTAAGTTGCAGAATTTTTACATTTTAAGATATATTGTACTCTGCCTTACCCACTTTACCCTACTTTTTTGTCTGAAAAGTTGATCTTTATAAATATGGTGCTCATTCTGAACAGCATATCTCTTAAAGTGGTTGTTTTATCATAGACAATGGGGGCATATTGCAGTAGGACCCACACCTATATCGAGAACGGAGCCCTGCAAGGTGGTGGCTGGAGGACTCCGGTCCGGCCACCACCAAGGCTGCTCCCCATAGAAGTGAATGGGAGCGTGCCGCACATGCGCGGCCCCCACTCCTATTCATTGCTATGGGGCCAATGGAAAAAAAACGAGCCAGCGCTCGGCAATTTTCGCCGTCCCCATAGAAAATGAATGGAGGGCGACTGCTCATGCGCAGTAGGCCCTCCTTCACTTGCGGGGCTCCGTTCTCGATATAGGTGCAGGACCCGCACCTATAAGACAATGGGGGCATATCCTAGCGATATGCCCCCATTGTCCACGATGAGACAACCCCTTTAATGAATTTATACTAGACAAATTATTGATAAATCTCCTCCTTACAGATATAAATTCCGTGTACCTTCAGCCACATGTATATGAATTTATACAGTTACCATTGAACTCAATGGCAGTTGCAGAAAGATGCAGTATATTTATGTCAGGAACAGGAGTTCAGCATCCGGCCCCCTCTTACCACAGGCCCCATCACAGTGGCATGGTCTGACTCCATAGTGAGTACTCCACTGTGAGCAGGTGTGCCTGACTTGTATCTGCTGCCTTTTGTATTTTAGGTATTAGTTGCATAGGACAGTAAATCCTATATACTTTTCTGGGACAAGTAAGGAGATGTGCCCACGCTATCAGCAGTGGATGCCAGCTGTAAGTTACAGCCGACATCCCCCTGCAACAACCAGGATCCAAAATAGCTCAGATCCTGGGACTTTATCCTCGTAGTTGCCACAGTCAATAGAAACTGCAGTATTCTAAGTTCTTAAAGGGAGGGGTCTTCCTCTGTTATCCAATCAGTGTCCCTCGGAGCAATCTTAGGGTACCAATAGTTGCCTAAAAAAAGCCACAGTCTAATAGATTGTCAGTTCAAAACAACGGCACCATTTTTTTCCAATCTACCCAACAAAAATAATGAGAGTTAAGCAGTAATTCATGTGTAACACAAAACGGTTTACTTAAAAAAATATGCCCCCCCCCCCCCCATCAAAAAAAAAAAAAAAAAGAACAAGCCCTCATACTGCTATAGAGGGAAAACTAATGTTTTGACTCTCCAAATGTGATAACGCAAGAACAAAATAAATTCCTGCCCTCTTTAGCCTTGGTCCTTAAAGGGGTATTACACATTTTTAATATTGATGGCCTATCCTCAGAAAAGGTCACTGATATCTGATCAGCTGAGATCTGACACCCTGCACCCCAGTGGTGAGCTATTTCAGAGTAACTTTAGCAGCAGACATTCATAGCTTGGTCCGTTGTAGTGAAAAGAGCTGGTAACAACAGAACTGCTCCCATTTAAGTGAATTAGAGCAGTGCTGCAGTTACAAGCATCTTTCAGAGCACAATGGACATAGCTGTGTCATTCTATCACCATTAGAGATGAGCGAATTTCATATTTTGAAATTTGTTCACACTTTGTTTGGTGGTAAAAGGTGAATTGCGTTATGGAGTCCGTTACCACGGACTATAACGCAATTCTATGACGGAATGCGTTTAGAGGGATTCCGTTATTCTTTCCGTCATAATAGAAGTCTATAGGCTGCAAAACGGATCCGTCCTGTTTCCGTTATGCAGGGGAGACTACTCTGCATAACAGAAACGGGATGGATCCGTTTTGCAGCCCATAGACTTCTATTATGACAAACTGAATAACTGAATCCCTCTAAATGCATTCCGTTATGGATTCCGTCATAGAATTGTGTTATGGTCCGTGGTAACGGAATCTATAACACAATTCACCTTTTACCACCAAACGAAGTGTGAATGAATTTCATGAGCGGAAATTCGCTCATCTCTAATCCCCACCTACCCAACTCTGGAGCTTCTCTAAAACAGCTGATCGGCAGGTATGAAGGATGTTGGACCCCCTCTGATCATTTAATGACGGCTTATGCTGAGGAACGGCGATCGATATTAGAATCCTGGAATACCCCTTTAAGGGTTTAACGTATTTATTTCTTCAGATTTTGGTATATGTTATGTTCCATCTCACTATAGCTTTCCACATGAGAAATAACAGCAATATATGAGATTTTGACTACACTTTTCGTGAATTCTTCCACATTCTCTGGTACACTACAGTTAACCATTACATGTGTACAGAGTGTAGCCTACTCTCATGTTTTACATGTTCTATTACAGAATCTGGAATGGAAATGCTAGGACGTCTTTCTCAGATCGCTGGGGTCCCCTTTTGTTCCCCAACTGGGATTGCCACAGGGTCCTTCCATCATCGTAAGTTTAGGGCTGAAACGTTCAATTATTAGTATTGTTACTCTAAAATCATGACCACTGTATCAGAGTTAGGGCTCTTCGACGTATATTCTGTGATCGGGGTCAGTTTCCCGGAGGGATACTGAAGCTAGAACTGATCTTATGGATTTCTGTGGGATTTTTCATATTCATCTGGTGCATTAGTTGTGATTTCGGATGTCAACTAACGCCATACAGAAAAACGCTGCATGTTGCATTTTTTGGTCAGTGCTATCAGTCTATAGATGCTAGACCTGTGCATTAGGTGCATATCCACATGTAACATTTGTGTCTGACTCCACAAGAAAACAACTGGCTGGACACAACTGATACAAGGCAGCTGATAAAAAAGTAGCCGTCGCCACCAATATCTTCTGCCTAATAGTAAATCTGTCTTAGTTGTCTAGCAACCAATCAGAGCCCAGTTTTCATTTTTTCAGAGCCCTGTGGGAACTGAAAGGTTAGCTCTGATTGATTTATTATTCAGTTTGATGAAAGTGGCCTACTGTGTCAGAAAGATGGAACAGTGAATAGTGATTGTTGAAGGCTACGTGCAAAGCAGATCGATTAAGGAAATGCAAGAGACCTTTGCTGACAAGTAACCAGGAACAAAACCACCAGTTAAACGTTGTATTCAGAGTCTGAAATGGCATCAAACCGGCTTTGTTGTAAACATGAAGAACACGAGGCCTCCATCGATCAGGACGGCTGAACTTATGCGTGAAATTCAGCAGCGGATTGCAAATTGCCTCCAAAAATCAGCTCGAAGATGGTCTCAGCAAGTTGGTGTATCACGAACGACGTGTCAGCGAGTGCTGAAATCTCTGAACCTAAAACCATACCGAATAACGTGTGCGCAGGAACTGAAAGAGTCAGACAGAGCTAACATGGAAATTACTGGACTTCGTTGCGGACTATGATTGCTGACAGACATTTGGACCCATTGCTGTACTTCATGATGGACAAAGCTTGCTTTCATTTATCAGGTTACGTAAATTCCCTGAATACGAGGTACTGGTCCGCTGAAAGTCCCCATTTGACTCATGAAACACCTCTTCAGGACCAGAAAATTTGCGTTTGGTGCGCAGGAACACGAATAGTGGGCCCAATTTTCTTCAAATCAACTGTGAATACCACAATTTATCTGGACATCTTTGAACAGTTTTGAAACCAACTAACACCAGAAGAAAAAATGCCCTGCTTTTTCCAACAAGATGGGACCACATGCCGCACCTCACGGAACTCACTGGCACGGGTTCATGAACTGTTTATGAAGGAGCGAACTGTAAGCAAGGGGTTATGGCCACCACGTTCCCCAGACTTGTCCACAGGCGAATTTTTATCTGTGGGAAAATTTAAAACAGAAATCCACATCCCCTGGTGAACTCATGGAAAACATTACAGACCCCATCTACAGCATCAATTCTGAAGAGCTGCAAACAGTATCAGACAGCATAATCCAACGTGCCCAAAGATACATAGACATGAACGGGAACCACTTTCAGCATCTTTTGTGACTTGTGGGTAATTAAGAAAAAAAATCCACTTGCTTGTTCATCTTGTTATACTATCGCTGGAGGCAGGTGACTTTTTTGTGGGCCATCCTTGTATAAGTGCACCTAGTGGCACATGAAAATTCATCAGTCAAATGTCCTCCACTGATAAAATGTTGATTTATAATATCTCCTCACTTCTGTACTGTATAGATAATACAGTTTAAATTCAATTCTCATTTGTCTTTTCCATCTGTTCCCGATTAGCCATGTACAGGCTATAGGCTTTCTACGAGGCCCTACATTGCTCCCTGAATTTATCAGGGCATTGCTTTTTAGGCTACTTTCACACTAGCTGTTTTGCTGGATCCGGCAGGGATTCCGTTACGGATAATACAACCATCTGCATCCGTTATGGACGGATCCGGTTGTAATTATCTTTAACATACCCAAGACGGATCCGTCATGAACACTATTGAAAGTCAATGGGGGATGGATGCGTTTCTATTGTGTCAGAGAAAACCGTTTTGCTCCGCAATCCAGGATGGTAAGCAAACCGCAGCATGCTGCGGTATGCTCTCCGGTATGAGAAGAGCATTTTGGAGCATTCCGTTCTGTTCAGTTACGTTTTGTCCCCATTGACAATGAATGGGGACAAAACTGAAGCGTTTTTTGTCCGATATTGAGACCCTATGACGGATCTTAATACCGGAAAATATTAACGCTAGTGTGAAAGTAGCCTTATGGACACATCTAGTATTTGGTAGATTTTCAAACTGTCATGCATTTTCCTATTTTATATTGATCTTTAAATTGTTTGTTTTCCCACTTTAGAATAGATGTCGTTTATTTTTGTCGTGTTGTTTCTTCTATATATATAGTTTTAACATCCTATGTTTGGTTGGTTGTGTCCCTTGCGCATTTAGCCCATATTATAGGGTGCCTGAAGACAGCTTCAGATACTGTTGTGCGCTGGTGGCACCAGGGAGCTCATGGCATAACACGGTCAAAATGAAATCACTTTATGTTAACATTAGGGTAAAAGTCATATTGCTTGGCCATATCTTTATTATTCGTTTCCCTTTTAATAGTCATTTTGACTCTTCTCCTTCTGACTCATTTGATGCGGCTCCTGCCCTCTGATGATCTCTGCTTTAGATTAAACCAATAATTAAAGACAAACAGAATAACTATTAACTCGGGCCATACGTAGCTCTAAAATGTAATGTTCTGCTGACAATAATATAATATCCATATCATCAGTTCTTAGTGAATGGCTGCCCGCACCCCCAAGAAGTGGATCCCCTCCTTTTTCATACTTCACTGATGTGAAACTGCAAGCCTGGTGCAGACTGGCCGGTGTAATGGAGGAGGCGCTGCAGGTGGTCAGGAAGCAAATGAAGAAGTATCTAGCTGATCTCCAGAGGAATGTCTCTGGGAGGATAATAGGTAATCAGCTTGCTTCTATGAGGTACTTTTCTAGATGACATAAGACCTGTGAATCATGAAAACAATGCTTTCTTTCAATGCAGGGCAGTTCATGTATGATGCAATGCCCATGGTAAAGGTGCTGACCAATTATGAGGTTGCTGAGGCTATAACTGAGGCTTTGGTGGAACTAGCTAAGGAGAAACATGTATGTAAAAATGAAATAAACTCGCTCTGTATTTTTTCTTTCTTTTCTATGCTATAAATATTGTCTGTTAATGTTCTTCATTCATTACAGGATCATCCTTTGGAGTTCATTACTATATGTCTTTTAAGGAAATGTAGCAAGAACAAGGAGATCAGGCATCAGCTTCTGATTTCAGAGGGAAATGCAGATGATACACTGTCAGCATTTTTGAAGGTAAAAAGACAATTATGGTTTACCAGGGCCAGCAACTGTGAACCCCTATACAAGAATAGTGTTGGGTTGCGAATATTTGAGTCGCGAGTTTTAATCACGAATATCGCCACTTCGAGAATTTGCGAATATTTAGAATATAGTGCTATTAATTTGTATTTTCGAATATGCTAGAGTTTTTTTTCCCTCTGAACACATGATTCCTCACTGCTTCTTGCTTGTGGGCCAATGAGAAGGCTGCAATGTCTTTGTCTGAGCTTAGCAACATCCCTAGCAACCAGTAGGAAAGCTGCCTACCCCTTACTATATAAGAACCTCCCCAGCAGCCATTTTCTGCAGTTTTTTACAGTTCTGAGAGAGACAGCAGTGTTATTGCTGTGCTCTGTGCTTTGCTGTGTCATTACATTAAAATAGTTAGTGGAAGATAGTCAGTGTAGGTTAGATCGTGATATAGTGTAGCTGATAGATTCCAGTGCAGGGTGTTAGGTAGAGTGATGGGTTCTGCTGTCCATACGTACATGCTACATACATAGTGCTGTGATGTCACTACAATACTTAGTGCACCAATCACTAATATGTAGTCAGACCTGCTAAAATGTGAAGTTGCATGTATTGAACCAAAATATTTGCATCATTAGTGCTGATTTGCAAATATATTGGATCACTCTATCTGCATATAAAGCTATTGTAATGTTCTGCCGTGCCAAGCATTTTCTCCAGTCTCTGGAAACTTCTAGCAGCTTTAAAAAGTAGCAAAAGTGACCCACGCCTGTATTGCGCATGCTATTTCCTGGCTGCAGAGAGCCTGTATAGTGGTGTAGAACACTGTGCCTTGCAGTAACACGCATAGTCTGCTGTGGTAGTGAAACAATACTTATTTAGGCAGTTATGGGGCCAAAACTGACCAAATAACTTAAGTGTGAACTCAGCCTTACAGGTCAATGTTAGCGTCAAGAAGAAGCGCACTCCTTTTACACCGTCGGCAGCTGATTCCACATAGATGTCTACAGAACCTGTTATATTAAAAGCCTATACAAATAGAGCCCCCCGACAGAGTGGAGAGAGTGTGAGCAGTAAGTTTGTGTTGACGTCACTGATTATTTTGCCATTCCTCTGATCCGTCAGAACAATAACCCCCAAAAAACGGATCCTGTCTGTGGAGCATCCGCTTCACTCGCTCAGCATTTGGTCAGTAGCCCACCAGTATTGCTAATGCCAAAAAAAAAACAGGAGTGGATCCAAAACAGAGATGACACATGAATGGAATATTTGCATGTCTTCTGTGTTTTGTACCCACTCCTGCTTTTGGCTACCAAATCATAAGCCAATTCTGATGGAAACATACAGGCCTTACAACTGCGACATAGGCAGGATCCATTTTGCGTCTTATTTTTCCTTCCTTTTGACAGATCAGAAGAAGGGTCAAATAAATGATGATGTCAACCAGGTCAAAAAGGCAAAATAGTGGCCATGTCATGGAGTGGGGAGGGTGGAAACAGCATGAGAAGTCCACAGAGTGGCCCAGTGACATAGTGTTGAGGTAGCATGAGGAGACCCCAGAGTAGTGATGTTGCAGCAGCATGAAGTGATGATTTGGCAGCAGCATGAGGAGACCACAGAGTGGCACAATGACATAGTGTGGAGGTGGCAGCAGCAGCATGAGGAGGTCACAGAGTGGCCCAGATACACAGTTGTGAGTTGACAGCAGCATGAGGAGGCCACAAAGTGGCAAGGTGACATAGTGTGGAGATGACAAGCCATTATTTCTCTAAAAGGTGCAGAGTCTACCACTTGAAAAGGGAGGGACTGCAATACCAGCAACTTGGCCAGGAGCACATTCAGCTTCTGCTCCATAGGATGAACACACACGTATTGCTGTCTCTTGGCAATCGCTTCTGTGATTGACTGCTGACAAAATGAGTGACGAGGAGTAGGAGGACGGGGATCAGGAGCATCAGGACCGGTAGATGATGGGAAGGACAGACAGCTCCCTTCGGCTGAGGTGGTGGAGCCTTGAGTGCCTGAAATCGGGTAAGTGCCACTGGGTGATGCAGTGGTTGCTGCGGCAGGCTGGACCACCACATCGAAGCCACAGTTATCCCACTTTATTGTGATGCTGCATATATTGATGCAGGGCCATGGTGCCAACATTGGCACCCGGGCCACGCTTCACCTTCTGCCCACAGATTCGGCAAATAGCCATGTTCAACTCCTCTGGCGGCTGAACAAAAGAAAAGACTGCCACACCACCTAGTAGATGATTTTACCTTCAACACTGTGCACTGACTGACTGCTATGGCCGCTGCCTCTATGAACCCCTGCACCACTACTTTTCAGGCAGGTAGGCTCCTGCAAAGTGGGTGGTCAACCCCAGGCACATTTGGCTTCCGACCTCCCACTGCTGCCACCCTGCTGACTCCCGGCCACGCTAACGACTTGCTGGCTCCGCCGTTGCCTCACGTGCAAGCTGACACATTCTTCTCCCGATGATGATGAAGCCCTTTCGTCACCTGGCTCCCAATTGTCATCGACTACATCATCATTGAGTACTGTCTGCATGTTACTGATGTCCTCCTCAATGGTCTCTGAGCCAGGAGCCTGACCGCTCGCAACACCAGCTCCCACGCCACTTTCCTCATCAGTACTTGCCAGCCTATCGGAAGCAGTAGCTGCTGACTGTCCTGTAGTAGCTTGTCCTCACTGTATAGTGGATCTGAGCCCAAGGCATATAATACTTCTCTGGCTGAGGGAACAGAAAAGGACAGAAGCAGGTTGAGGACAGGTGAGGGCACAGGGCCTGCTCCTGGGCCTTGCCAATTAAGGGTTGTGTCTGATAAACCCACCGGCTCTTGGCTGGGGGTGTCTGATGTCACTTGGGACAAAGTGGATGACAGAGTCAACCATTTAAACACCGCTGGGTTGCTGGTCAAGACACGACCGCTAGATGACACCGGGAGCTCAGGCCTCTCAAAGTGACCCCCTGCTGCCACGTCCCCTTACTATGCTGCGACCTGCGCCAGAAACATTTAGGACTCTGCCCCTCCCCTGTGTAGGGCCTGTCACTTCTCTGTCTGACATACTGTTAGATCAACTAAATAAATAAAATGGAAATTTAATACACCCTAAAAAAGGCTGTAATTGTCACTTCACTGCTGAATGGCTAATAAGACTTTTTTTTCTACTAATACACCACAAAAAAGGCTTTAAAACATATAACTGCACCGCTAAACGGCTAATAAGCCTTTTTTTCCCCACTAATACAATACAAAAAGAGGCTTTAGAACATATAACTGCACCGCTGAACCACTAATCAGACTTTTTTCCCCCATTAATACACCCCAAAAAAGGCTAGAACATATAACTGCACTGCTGAACTGCTAATAAGACTTTTTTTTCTACTAGTTCACCCCAAAAAAGGCTGTAATTTTTTCACTTCACCGCACAACAGCTAACAAGCCTTTTTCCCCACTAATACATCACAAAAAAGGCTTTAAAACATATAACTGCACCGCTGAGCGGCTAATAGGCCCTTTTATCCCCACTAATACACCCCAAAAAATGCTTTAGAACATATAACTGCACCTAACGAGGGCTAATAAGAAGTACAAATATTTCTTAGTAATACACCCTGTTAATGGCTGTATTACACAGCACTTCCACCCCAATAACAAGCAAGGTTTGCTGGAATTACAGAGGTAGCATCTATTGCAAACCTAAAAGCAGCAGTATAAGGGTACATTCACACTACCGTATGTGTTTTGCGGTCCGCAAAAAAAAAAAAAACGGATGAAGTTCCGTATGGCATCCTTTTTTCTTCCATTGTAACAATGCCTATACTTGTAGGCAAAACAGACAAGATTCTATCTTTTTTGTGGGCTACGGTACGGACATACGGATGCTAATAGCACACGGTGTGCTGTCCGCTATTTTTGTAGACCCATTGAAATGAATGGGCCCACATTCTATCTGCAAAAAAAACGGAACGGACTCGGAAACAAAATACGTTTGTGTGAATGTAGCTTAACGGCAATTTGGATCCCCGGTCAGTGCAGCAAGGTGTAATAGAATTGCTTCTATTACCCAGGCTGTACACTCCCCTATTGAACCCTGTTCTGTTTTTATAGTGTGAAATAATTTCTAATGATCTTTCCCTGAACTTCTATTCATCCAAAAAAAAGTTTTAAATTCTTTTCTACCACTGTCCCTAACGCCTGTCACGTCTCTCCTTGCACTATGCACACTGGAAAATGGCAGAATCCAAGATGGCATAAGGCTATTTATAGGACTTTAACATCACAGAGGCTGGCTGGCTGCTGATTGGCTGCATGCATGTCATTGTGGGTGATCCCTCGTTCCCAGAGTTCTTTGCTCCATGTCCTAACACGTGCAGCAGCCATTTTAGGAAAAAATGCGATTTGTTACCATGAAGCTTGAGGAAATTCAGATTCGTGTGAATCGAATTTTTCCTGAAATTCGGATCGAATTCCAGTTCGTCAACTTTGTCGTCAACTTCGATTCGCTCATCTCTAGTCACAATAACTTACCTGATGCAAAGACGCAGTTACCTAGTGCAAACACAATTGTGATGTCACAGCAGCTTCTCAGACTAAAACCTACCTGTGACGTCACAACAGTTTAGCTGCCTGAAAGGCACTTGTGATGTCCCAGCAGCTTCTCAGACTAAAACCTACCTGTGACGTCACAACAGCTTAGCTGCCTGAAAGGCACTTGTGATGTCCCAGCAGCTTAGCTTCCTTAAAACAACTGGTGATGTCACAGCAGCTTATGTGACTCAAAGACACTTGTGATGTCATAGCAGGTTAGCTGCCGGAAAACAACTGCTGATGTCATAGTAGTTTACCTGACTGAAAACCACTGTGATGTCACAGCATCTAACCTGAGAAGTGACAGATGTTTGTGTTGGCACAGTTGTCACCAGACACATAAGATTTCACCATAGCTTATCTGGAGACAGGCCTCAACAGCAGGAGGCCCATGTCTATGAACAGTTTATGAACTCCTTGATTTCCAGTTGCTAATTTGATAATGATGTTGTAGCATAACCCACCTCATTTATGGTTCTCCAGAATAGAGATACAATAGAGAGAATGAACCACTATAATTTTTGGGCCCCCATGTACATCAGATATGTCTGCTCCAGTGGCTTACCTAAATGGAAGTGTATATAAAGCTTGTGTATACTGTACAGTGTGGGGGAGGTTTATTCCGTAAAATGCACCAGAATTCTATCACAAATTGCTATAAAAAATGGAGTGCCCCAAACTTAGGGGGAGATTGATCATTTAGTGTTCGCCAGAAAATTGTTGTTAAAAATTCTGAAATTCTGCATTTACAACTTTTTAAAACACAACTTTTGAAGAAATTGTCAAAAGTGGTAGTTTTCACATTGCCCTTGACACTTTTCTGAAAGCGGGAGTGGCAAGGGTGGGAAAGAGGCACGGCCAGCAGCTGCGACAAATTTATCTTCATTTACACCAGTTTTCTCAGAGCTGCACACGGGCTACCGGAGCACGCTTTGTCATGTATTAGGTGCATCCTCTGGCAGCGTAGAGGATATCAAGACCAGCGCAGAAAGCATTGGTTTTGAGAAATCTCCGTCTTAGTGTTTTTACTGCTCTTATGTATCCTGACAGAAAAGCATCAAAAAAGAGAACTGGTATATTTAAAGGGGTTGATATAAGCTATTCTACATAGGAGTGAAGCATCGGAGCATTTCTGAGCATCGAGCAACACAAGGTCTGTATGTTTACTGCCAATGGCATGCCTTGATTCTCCTCACTATGCTAAATGGAGACTTTTTGCCTAGTACTGGCCTCCAAAACAGCCTAGGGCAGTGATGGGCAACGTGCGGCTCTCCAGCTGTTGCTAAACTACAACTCCCACCATGCCCTGCAGTAGGCTGATAGCTATAGACAGGCTTTGCATGTTGGGAGTTGTAGTTCTGCAACAGCTGGAGAGCCGCACGTTGCCCATCACTGGCCTAGGGCAACACTATAGACCGCTCATCTGTGCCAGTCACATCACCAGGCTCACTGCATAGTGAGAAGAAACCCAATAAGTCAGTTCCTTGCTCTGATGCTCACTCATATGTAGTAAAAGAATAAAGAAGAGGTAATATCTGGAGTCAGCCCTAAACCTGGATAATCCCTTTAAGTTGTGCACTATTTTATGGTGCAAATGGCTAGAGATGAGCGACTCGAAGTTGACGAAGTAGAATTCAATCCGAATTTCAGGAAAAATTTGATTCACACCAAATCCGAATTACCTCACACTTTGTGGTAACGAATCGCATTTTTTGCTAAAATGGCTGCTGCACATGGAGCAAGGAACACTGGGAACGAGGGATCACCCACAATGCCATGCATGCAGCCAATCAGCAGCCAGCCAGCCTCTGTGATGTCACAGCCATATAAATAGCCTCAGCCATCTTGGATTCAGCCATTTTCCAGTGTACTTAGTGCAGGGAGAGACGTCAGCAGGTGCTAGAGACACTGGTAGAAAAGACTTTAACATTTTTATTTTGCTGTATAGAAGTTCAGGGAAAAGATGGGGAAGAATCTTTCCGCAGTATTGAAGCAGCACAGGGTGCAGTAGGGGAGTTTATAGCCTGGGCAATAGGAACAATCCTATTACACCTTGCTGCACTGACTGCGGATCCAAATTGCCATTATACACAGGGGCGTACATAGAAATCATGGGGCCCCATAGCAAAACTCACTACTTGGCCCCTCCCTCCCCGCACAAATATAAAGTGCAATTTAAGCAATATATATACACATGCCGTATTTTTGACTATATAAGACACCCCTAAGTTTTTGAGGAGGACAATAAGAAAAAAAATATTTTGAACGAAAAGGTGTGCTTTTGGTGGGCTTTGAACTAATGTGGATGACACTATTATGGGGGATCTGTGGATGACACTGTTACGGGGGGATCTGTGGAGGACACTGTTATGGGGGATCCGTGGAGGACACTGTTATGGGGGATCTGTGGATGGCACTGTTATGGGGGATCTGTGGATGAAACTGTTATGGGGGTCTGTGGATGACGCTGCTATGGGGGTCTGTAGATGACACTGTTATGGGGGGGGAGTCTGTGGATGACACTGTTATGGGGGGGATCTGTGGATGACACTGTTATGGGGGGGGGGGTCTGTGGATGACACTGTTATGGGGGGGTCTGTGGATGACACTGTTATGGGGTGTTATGGGGGATCTATGGATGACACTTATGTGATTATAACCCCCCATTATCCTAAAGAATACACTGATGTACTGTACATTGGTGTATTCTCAAGGATAAGGGGGGTGAAAGTCATATGTAATATAAATACTATTCAAGGAATGTTCTGTACTTGGCATGTGTTTATATTAAATATGACTATAACCCCTCTTATCCATAGTAATCCACTCATATACTGCAGTACATGGGTGGATTCCAATGGATGAGGGGGGTGATAGTCATATTTAATATAAACACATGCCAAGTACAGAACATTCCTTGAATAGTGTTTATATTTATATTAGCGAAATGGGTGGTTTTTCTACAGAGGTGACAGGAGAGGAGGAGCAGCCAGAGGTGCTACAGGTTGATGAGGAAGATAAGGCAGAGGACCCAGACACATTGTGGCAGTATGCAGTGGAGATGGAGGCAGGGAGTCCCTCCGAGTAACTTGCACAAAGGGCCCGATGCATGCTCACTTGCTTGCATAGTGACAGCTGAATTGTCACCATTCGGCAGAGGGATGACTACTGGCTCTCCACCTTGTTGGACCCTCGCTACTAGTCCAAAATGGGTGCCTTTTTTACACCCGCTGAGAGGGAGGACAAACTGAACTACTATAAAGACATCCTATGTAGTCTCGCAGGTCTGACCGGGGGCCCTCTGTGCTCTCGTTCCTCTGCCATGGCTGCTGTGGCGGGTGGGGGGGGGGGGGTCGGGGTCGCAGCAGTTCCAGCTCCATCAGCAGCGTCTAGAGTCGCTGATGAGCAGCTTTCTTCACCCGCCTAGTGAAGAAACTACTCACCAGCAACAGCAGCTAGATCTGGAGCAGGACCATACTTGGACAGCACCCTGCCACCCCACATTGAAGATCCACTGGACTACTGGGCAGCCAAACTGGATTTGTGGCCGCAACCCCAAGTTTTCCCTGGAAAAGCTGTCCTGCCCGGCCTGTAATGTGGCATCAGAGCGGGTGTTTAGTGCAGCGGGGGCCATTGTTACCCCTAGAAGAACTCGCCTGTCCACCCGAAATGTGCAGACACTGACCTTTGTCATGATGAATCTGGCGTGGATCAGTCAGGGTTTCCACCTACCAATGCCTGATGCATCAGACTAGATCATTTACAGTTGTGTTTAAATTTATTCAACCCCCACTGAAATTGAGTGTTTTGGCCAGTTTGACATTGATTTTGACCATTTCAGTCATCCTGTTTACAATTAAATCAAGAGGCACTTGTAAGTCAGACAAATATAACATAACATTTATTATGAAATAACCACAAATGTCTTTTCTGTGCTCACATCATTATCAGTTTTATTCAACCCCCAAGTGACATTCAATCTTAGTACTTAGTACAACATCCTTTTCCAGTTATAACCGCTTTTAAACGTGAAGCATAGCTTGACACAAGTGTCTTGCAGCGATCTACGGGTATCTTTGCCCATTCTTCATGGGCAAAAGCCTCCAGTTCAGTCACATTCTGAGGCTTGCGCGCTGCAACTGCTTCCTTTAAGTCCCACCAGAGGTTCTCAATCGGATTTAAGTCTGGTGACTGCGATGGCCACTTAAAAATGTTCCAGCCTTTAATCTGCAACCATGCTCTAGTGGACTTGGAGGTATGCTTGGGATCATTGTCCTGTTGAAAGGTCCAACGTCTCCCAAGCCTCAGGTTTGTGACGGACTGCATCACATTTTCATCCAATATCTCCTGGTACTGAAGAGAATTCATGGTACCTTGCACACGCTGAAGCTTCCCTGTACCTGTAGAAGCAAAACAGCCCCAAAGCATGATTGAACCCCCCCCCCTCCCGCCATGCTTCACAGTAGGCATGGTGTTCTTTTCTTCATAGGACTTGTTCTTCCTCCTCCAAACATAGCGTTGATCCATGGGCCCAAACAGTTCTAATTTTGTTTCATCAGTCCACAGAACACTATCCCAAAACTTTTGTGGTTTGTCCACATGACTTTGGCATACTGCAGTCGACTCTTCTTATTTTTTGGAGACAGCAAGGGGATGCGCCTGGGAGTTCTGGCATGGAGGCCTTCATTACGCAGTGTGCGCCTTATTGTCTGAGCTGAAATTTCAGTACCAGCATCTGACAAATCTTTTTTCAGTTCCTCAGCAGTCACACAGGGACTTTTCTCCACTTTGCGCTTCAGGTACCGCACAGCAGTCGAAGTCAGCATCTTCTTTCTGCCACGACCAGGTAGCGCTTCAACAGTGCCCTTTGCCTTGAATTTGCGAATGATGCTTCCTATGGTGTCTCTTGGTATGTTTAACATCTTTGCAATCTTCTTATAGCCATTGCCCTTCCTGTGAAGAGAAATCACCTCTTCTCTTGTCTTCCTGGACCATTCTCTTGACTTCACCATGTCTGTAAACACACCAGTAAATGTCTAGAAGGAGCTGAGTATCACAGTCACTTTAAATCTGCCTAATTGGTGCTTATTATGCTTGATTGCTGCTCCTTGACATCCAGAGGTGTTTTTAATACCTGATCGAAAACACTTGAATGATCCTCTGTTCTTAAGAGTGGTAGTCTTTAAGGGTTGAATAATTGTGTCAATGATGAAATCACAAAAAAAAACATTTAATACTGTATTACAAAAACAATTGATGTCATTTTAGTTGCATTTGGTTCTTTAAAAAGTCCTTGTAAGATTTCATTCTGAACACATATACAAATGTACACTAAATTCCCTAAAACCCTTTACAGCATTGGGGGTTGAATAATTTTGAACACAACTGTACGGTGCCACACCAACACTCTGACAAAAGAGACAGGTTTCTTCTGGCTACCTGCCTCAGCTACTATTCTGATTCTGCCACCAGCCTGATGCCACACATCTGATGCCAAGTTCTTCTTCTTTTTCTTCTTCAGTGTGCAAATTCGAGCAGTAGTTTTAACAAGTGTGTCAAAACTCACAAACATTTTTAGAGAACTACTAATAAAAGTGAAGTTTTACTGATTTAAATATTAAGGGTAAAAGTGGTGAATTGAGCTCAATTGAGCAAAGTTTTTTTGTTGCTATGGAACCCTCCCTTAATAGGGTCTCTAGTTTTTTTGTATTAGATTAAGTTTGGGGTTTATCGCCCCTGGTTGTCTGACCCATATACAGCTATTTTTGTTTAACACCTATTAATTGTTAATCCATGGCAGGTTTTCTCTCTCATAAATTTACTCCCAGCACGTTTACTTCCGAGGCAGAATATGTGTTCTCTAAAGAGAATCTACCTATAAATACTACGGATATTAACTCTGGGTTCAGAGAATTGAATAAGACCTATAAACAGTACTTGAGGTCTGTGTGGGAAGTTGCCAGCCTTGATACGTATATTAAACAGAGACTGGTTTATAGAGGCATGAGAATAAATATTGTCCCTAATTCACACCAAGAAGACCCAGAATTTATAAAAGGGTGGTACCAACTGTTGACTGAGAACTCACTACGTATGTTACAATATCTATCAGACTATGAGAAAGGAGTACTAACAAAAGTGAGTGCACAATTGGAAAAAGAAATTTCCCAGGTTCAGCAATTTAATACCTCTCCAGAGTTTGCTGAATGTGAACAGAAATTGCAAAAAACATTGAACGATTGCAGACAGAGATTAAAGAGAGGAAACATAAAAATATATTCGCGACAGACGTGACTTTGAAACTGGACAAATATATACTGGTAGAAATACTAGTTACTCCAATACTAATAGGAGAAATAGGTATACGAACTCACAGGTGTCTAACACTGATATTTCTGAATCAGATATTTCTGGCTCAGAGGAATCTGTATCTAAATCTTATAATAATAAGTCAGCGGCTGTCAAACGTAAAAATAGATACCGTGCACCCACCCAGCAACGAAGGGCACCAGCACCTCAACAACAATTGCAATCTACAACTGCTCATCAAACATGGACAAATACTTCAGGCTATATAGAGCAAAACCGTGCATTAGAGCCTGTGAAATACAAGCAGACACCAGTAGTAACATCTATGGGTCTTGGAAACATACCTACTCCAAGTATGTCCTGCACATCCTCCTTTTTCTCTGGGCCTCCACAGTCCAGCTTGGATATGGGAGCGAGTGCAGGCAACCCACAGCCTTCTTTTTGGCCCCGGGAGTGACGCTACGGGACAGGGACAAATGGGTTTACAATACGCAGAATTAAATGCAAATGATAATATGCAGGTTATTAATCTGTCAGATTTCCCACTACAAGAGAGACATTATAAACTCCTCAAAAGGGATTGTCATTTACCCCTACTCCGGGGTTTGATTGTTTTCCTGGGTCAAGGATGTCAACTGCTTTGCTAGGAAACTAGCACTTCATAAAGTACATAAACAGAAGGAGCGTGATCCTTGTAGACAACAAGAGAATGAAAAAATTGCTTTGCAAATTTTGGAGTCCCTGGATACAAATAACCCTCTAAGTGAGGATATGATGGAACCCCCATTGTCTACACTTAAGCCCAGATCCATGTACACACCTCCGTTTTCGCAGTATGCAAATATTGAAACATTTGTGAATTTAGTCACGAGAGATCTTAAAACTATTCGGACACCTAAGACAGTAGTTGACAACCTTGACCCGGATGAGGCAGTGGCTCTGGAGGAGCTGAGAACCAATGATGATTTGGTTTTTAAACCCTCAGATAAGGGGGCAATATTGTGGTGATGAGGAGACGTATGTACGAGGATATGGTCATGCGTCTCCTTAATGATTCGGTAACGTATAAGAAATTGGACAGTAATCCAACAAACCAGTACCTGGGGAACTCAGAGAAATTCTAGCAGAAGCAAAAGGAGATAACCTTATCTCCAAAGAGGAACATAGGTATCTTTTGAACACCAAACCTACAATAGCGACTATCTACGCTATACCGAAAGTACATAAACAAAGAGTGCCAATACCAGGTAGACCGATCATTTCTGGTAATGGAAGTCTGACAGAAAACATCAGCCAATATGTTGATGAGTTTATCTCACCTTTTGTACCTACGTTACCATCTTATATTAGAGACACTAAAGATGCGGTCACCAGACTACAGGAGATACAAGTCACTAAGAGTACGTTTCTTGCCAGTCTGGATATAGAGGCGCTATATACTAATATACAACATGAACTGGGAATACAGGCAGTTCACTCTTACCTCACTACTAAGGGCACTCAATTTCACTTGCACAATCAATTTATTTTGAAACTTTTGCGGTTTCTACTTACTCACAATTATTTTTTATTTAATTCACGTTATTATTTACAGTTAAATGGGACAGCTATGGGAAGTAAATGTGCACCGAATTTTGCAAATCTCTTTTTAGGATGGTGGGAAAACACAATTGTCTTCACTGAGCAATATGAACACTTCACTAATCACGTTTTATTTTGGGGACGTTTTATTGATGATGTTTTGATTTTATGGGATGGCACTGAGACACTATTTCAAGAATTCGTACAGAATCTTAATCAGAATCATATAGGTATGAGCTTCACTTCAGAAATTAATTCTGAAACCCTCACTTTTTGGATCTTAGAATCTCCTTGTCGCCAGGTGGCCGCATCGTCACTGAGGTCTATAGGAAACCTACCTCTACTAATACGCTATTACATTGGCAAAGTTATCACCCACCGCCCCTTAAAAAGGGTATTCCGGTAGGCCAATATATTAGGGCGCGCAGAAACTGTTCGGATGACTCTGGGTTCCTCAAGGAATGTGAGACCTTGTATTCGAGGTTCCAAAATAGAGGTTACCCTAAAAAATACTGCATAAGGCCTTTAAAAGGGCTAAAGATACTGATCGAGTTTCATTACTGCAATCGAAACCAATAAAGGAATCCACAACAATCAGATGTATAGGAAACTTTGATAACCGTAACAAACAAGTGTATAATATCCTGCATAAGCATTGGCATGTTCTGCAGGCTGACCCTGATTTTCAAGAGGTATTGGCTAAAAGACCCCAGATTACGTTCAGGAGGGGAAAATTTAAAGGACCATTTGGTCCACAGTTTTTACAATACTAACCCTGCGCCACTTACCTGGTTGAGATCTACAGTTGTGGGAAGTCACCCCTGTGGGAGGTGTAGCTTCTGCCCATACGTCCAAAAAAAGAAATTTTTCATCAATCCTAAAGATGAGAGAAAATATGACATAAGAGAGTTCATTAATTGTCAAACTAAAGGAATAATATATATCGCCCAATGTCCGTGCCCTAAATTATATGTAGGCAAGACTATACAGGAATTTCGTAGGAGAATTTGCCAACATGTAAGCAGTATTAACACAAAGGCTGATACAAGCATCTCAAGACATGTTAGAACCTTTCATTCTGGAAATCCATCATGCCTGCAATTCTGGGGATTATGTAAGAGAAACCTAGGACCACGCTGTGGAAATTTGGATAAAATCCTATACCAAGAAGAAGCCAAATGGATATATCGTTTGGAGAGTTTGAGTCCACATGGACTCAATGAGGGATTCACATTTTCGTCGTTTTTGTAATACGATCTAGGTGTATTTTCAATAAATATGATCACACTATTTCAATTGTGAGTAATATAGGCTGAACACTCTGGGATCTTTTGAGCTAGCGTAAACTATAGATTATGACATAATATATATGAGTCACTAAGGCCAACATGGTACCTGTCTAGCAAGGTGGAAGTGTGACACTCTTTGGCTCTGGTGTTTTGGGTATTAATGTATGCATGGGAACAGAGAGAGGGACTCGGAACCCCTTATATACATTACCTGAGGGATCCAAGCGCGTCTGTATACATCGAGGCGCGTTTGTTCAACATGTTACTATCTATATTTTGACACTGCTTATAATTAAGCTTGTGCCCACTATCTGAGGGACCCAGGCGCGTCTTGATGTATCTAGACGCGCTTGGTTATTATGTTGCCCCTTGTGTCTGATACCTTGGTAATTAAGCCTGTACCTATTAAGGATGATATACTCCGACATTACAATGTTTTGCAACCAGGTCTGGTGCATTTAGTACTATGGACGGGGATATAAAATTTTTTTTTTTTTTTTTTTTTTCAAATATATATATATATATTTTTTTTTTTTATATCCTCTACATGCTTTGCCCCTGATTATATGTGTGTAAACAGGGGATCGTCCATGTTGGTAGTATGTAAGAACTAGTGGTATCAGCGCTTGTGTAGTCGCAGTGTGGCAGACTTGGCAGGGGCTGCTGGGTGATTCATATATAGTGAGTAGCTTTTACCTGACTACAGGGTCTGCGCAGCACATTATCTGGTAGTTACTCAATAACCAGTCATCCAACTTGAGTGTGGAATTAGTGTTTGCGCAGCTTGGGTCTGCGCAGCACGTTATCTGGCAGGCATCCAATGATTCAACCAATAAATTTAAACCTGACCAGTTCACTGGCTCTTTAAACTGTCAGTCTAATGCCAATGGTACTATTGGCCAATTATAGGATTACAAACTATAAATAGGAGTGTTCAGCATGGTGTTTCAAGTCTGTCCTTTCCCCTGAAGACGCCAGTTTATCTGGTGAAACATGTTGGGGGACAGAATCTGTTGGTTTTAGCTCTGCTCGAGTTGCTAAACACTGAGTAGGAAACAGTAGGAAACAGTTATTTACTTTAGGGTGTATGTTCACAGCACCGAGTACCCTGCAGGATTAGTCAGGCAGGTAGTTATACACTGATTGCAAACTTGTGGGAAGGTTAGGAGGGTAGTGCACACCCTCCGTTACCACTAGCAACCTGTGCGATAGCAGTGTGCAAATTCGAGCAGTAGTTTTAACAAGTGTGTCAAAACTCACAAACATTTTTAGAGAACTACTAATAAAAGTGAAGTTTTACTGATTTAAATATTAAGGGTAAAAGTGGTGAATTGAGCTCAATTGAGCAAAGTTTTTTTGTTGCTATGGAACCCTCCCTTAATAGGGTCTCTAGTTTTTTTGTATTAGTGCTTCTTCTTTCACCCACCATCTTCAGCTGGTACTGGTATTGCCACCCACCTCCCCACTCTGTCACCGGGTCACTCTGTCGCCTCCTGATGCTGCTGCTGTTACCTCCACACTATGTCACCATGCTACTCTGTGGTCTCCTGATGCTGCTTCCACCTCCACACAATGTCACCTTGCTACTCTGTGGTCTCCTGATGCTGCTGCTACCTCAACACTATGTCACCTTGCCACTCCGTGGCCTCCTGATGATGCTGCTGCCACCTCTCCACTCTGTCATTGTGCCACCCTGTGGCTTCCTCCTGATGCTGCTGCTGCCTCCACCCTCTGTCATTGTGCCACTCTGTGGCCTTCTGATGCTGCTGCCACCTCCACACTGTCATTGTGCCACTCTGTGGCCTCCTCATGCTGCTGCCATCTCCACACTGTCAATGTGAACTCTGTGGTCTCCTCATGCTGCTTCCACCTCACCACTATGTCATAGGGCCACTCTATGGACTTCTTCTGCTGTTCCCACCCTCCCCACTTCATGACTGGACCACTATTTTGCCTTTTGGCCTGGCTGACATCATCATGATTTATTTGACCCTTCTTCTGATCTGTTAGAAGGCAGGAAAAATGTCTATGTAACAGCTGTAAGGCTTGCATGACATGGTCCCTATTTTGCATCAGAATTGGCTTATGATTTGGTAGCTAAAAGCAGAGGTGGGTACAAAACACAGAAGCAATGCAAATATTCCATTCACGTGTCATCTCTGTTTTGGATCCACTCCTGTTTGTTTGTTTTTTGACAATCTTTATTTTGATGTTCACAGGATAACAAATCCAACATAGATAAGTACAAAGTAATTGGCAACACAACGCCAAATAGGTCACATTAAGCTGATGAACCAACAGCAGCGACAAAGCATATATTGTCATATCGGTAAAGCTCTAAAAGGCACATATACATCTGACAAGAATACCTAGCACATAGCAGCACGTACACAGGAATCATATCTTAGTAAGCAGTAAAAAATAAAAAAATTAAAGTAAATTCCTACTTCTGCCCAGCCACTGAGCACTCCTGTTTTTTTTGTGGCTTTAGCAATACTGATAGATTACTGACTAAATGCTCACCGAGTGAAGGCAGGTTCTCCACATACAGGATCCGTTTTTGGGGGTTATTGTTCTGACGGATCAGAGAAAGGGCAAAATAATCATTGACATCAACACAAACTTACTGCTGACACCCTCTCCACTCTGGCAGGGGGCTCTACTTGTATAAGCGTTTAATAGAACAGGTTCTGTAGACATCTATGTGGAATCAGCTGACGACGGTGTAAAAGGAGTGCGCTTCTTATTGACCCTAACATTGACCTGTAAGGCTGAGTTCACACTTGAGTTATTTGGTCAGTTTTGGCCCCGTAACTGCACAAATAAGTGAAGTGTGCAGTGATTCTAAAAGCGAGGCCTGTCATCTGCATGTCGTACAGACTCACAGTATTGTTTCACTACCACAGTAGACTCCCTATGCATGTTACTGCAAGGCACAGCTTTCTGCACCACTATAAAGGCTCTCTGCAGTTAGGAAATAGCCGTTTTTTAACAAGATTCAACGCAAATAAATTCGGATCAAACCAAATTTTTTTGAAAAATTTGGCGAACGGTCCAAATTGAATTTTTGAGAAATTCACTTATCTCTACAAATTGCTAATGTAGGCCAGCCATGAGGGGCAACGGGAGGATAAAATGTATTCTTATTTAAAGATATGTTGGGAGGACGTTCACTCTTATTAAGTCATCTGCTCGCATTCAGTGACAGCTCACACCACTTTACTGCAAGCATATGCACTTGTTTTCTAATTACAGTAGGCACCAAAATGCTAAACTGCTTCTGAAAAAAATCTATCTTATAAATCTTTTATTGGTAAGAGAAAACTGGACTAGGATTTAATATATTAGGAGAGCAGAACCTAAATCCAAACTTGTGCTTCACAATTGTGATATCATCAAAGTTTTGTGCCACCATCTTTATATGTGGTTTACCTGAAAAATACATTTATAGAATATCAGTTTGATATTTCTAAATGCAAGATTGTTGGGTCCAACCAAGGGGCCCCTGTTGATCTCAGTAATATGAGCAAGTGACCCCAGGATACCAGGGGGGTTCACACATAGACAAGCTCACTCAGCTATTTCCATATCCATTCCATCGGGTCACAGTGGGTATCAGATTAACATGTCATTAATGTCTTTCATGGAAAGGTTTTACTTTTGGGGAGGATTGTATAGTTTATCTTATTGCTATGTTGGTTAGAATCCATGACGGACAAGAAACAGAAATATCATTACCTGCAGTTCCAGGTACATAGGAGTCTTTCCAAGAAGGTTTCTGTGAAATGATATATTTGCGGCCTGATGATGAGAAAAAATGTCTTGTAATTTTTTGTTTTGCAGCAGGAAGATGATCTTGGGGTTGACCAATCTGAGAAAGCTTCTCACTCCCAAAGTCATTCTGAAGTCAAATTCCGACAGCTGACGCTGCTGGTAACTATTATAACTGTGCTGTAAATGATGTCAAAGGTGGACACAATTCCAGATTCTGAGAAGTGAACCCTAAAGTGCAGCTAATAGAAGCGACTGCATTAGTAACCATATTTAGGAAGTGATGTTTAAACTGGTTTCACAACGTTCCATAAGTTAGCTCCATAGGTGAAAAAGAAAGAATACATACACCCACCCTCCAGAGGCTTCAACTCTTAGGTCCTGATGCACGCCCCTCTCAGAGCTGTATCCAACAGCTACCTTTAAAGATCCATATGACAAAAATGGAGGCAGCATCCCACGAAAGGAAAATAGTGCTTTTAATTCATAAGTGATAGTCCAATAACAAGCAGCTCAAGTACATGCAACGTTTCGGCTACTCCTTAGCATGCTTGAGGAATGCTAAGGAGTAGCTGAAACGTTACATATACTTGGGCTGCTTCTTATTAGACCATCACCTATGGATTAAAAGCACTATTTTCCTTTCCTGGGATGCTGCCTCCATTTTATTTTTTATGGACCTTCATAGATGAGAAAAGAATAGGCAGCACGGTGGCTCAGTGGTTAGCACTACTGCCCTGGAGTCCTGAGTTCAAATCTGTATGTTCTTCCTGAGTTTGTGTAGGTTTCCTTCAGGTACTCCGGTTGCTTCCTACATATGGAAACATACTGATAAGTTAATTTAGAATTTAAGTTGTGAGCCCTCATGGGGACTAGGACTGATAGGAGTGATGATAATCTCTGTACAGTGCTGTGGAATATATTTGCTGCTATATAAATGGGTAAGATGAATAAGGTAAGAAGGTGCTATGTACTATAATAAAATGCAGGAACTGTTGGACTGCTCGATGGCTTGCCTTATAGGCAGAGCACTGATCTCTGTGTTATGGGTCACAGAAGGGTGTAGGAATTCTATTTCATATTTGATAACATTAATGCATCTCTTATGTATACAGGATAATAAGCTACAAGCAGATCCAGGAGATAAGCGGACACAGTTTGCTCGAGAAATCTTGAAGAGTGAGAGACAATATGTCCAAATCTTAGAAATAGTAAGAGATGTGTACGCTGCCCCACTGCAAGCTGCTCTGTCATCTAACCGAGCCATCCTCAGCATGGCTAATGTGCAAATCATCTTCTCGGATATCCTCGACATTTTACAAGTCAACAAGTATGTAGACCAAATATTACAAGCATATAATATGGCTGAGCAGGACCACAACACAGTTATGAGTGAGGCCAGCTGCCTTTGCTTCCCTTAACTGGTAGCAGAGTGAAATAATACAATTGGTATTAGTGCTTGCTCACTGTGTACAGATTTATACAACTCCCAGTGACTTTAATGGGAAATGTATGACCCCTTATGCATTTAGCACCACCTAGTGGCAGCCGCAGTTAGTCAGATTTTTATCACTACAGGAATGTACATCCCTCACTGCTCTTGGAAGTTGGGTATAACATTTTCCCAGTAGACATTAAACTTCCATACGTTCACATTTATTAATCCATACTTGTCTACATTATTTTTCCCTTTAGGAACAAAATATTCTATTGCATTAATTCTTAGTATCCACTGTAGTTTGCACTTGAATGTCATTTTTAGCATACATACTAGGGCCAAATATGAGTGATGCCAGATAACATATTAGCATGTATTTGAATTGCAGGAGAGAATACGAGTCTCTGGGATAAACTTGGGGTAATGGTAATATCTGTTGCCTGTAGCCGACAAGGCAAGATCCACTATTTATTGACAGTGCTGACATTTCCACAGACATTGGACTGCTACACCAGAAGATCCTTGGTTGGGCCAGAACACGAAAAGCCCTTTGAGGTCCAGCATTTAGCAAACCCATCTGCTGACACTCCATGCTGGGGTTTATTACATCTTTGATGTTATCTTACAGCATACCAGTCTTTGATGATATGGCCAGTGCTTAGAGCTTACAATGAAATTGAGACCCCATGTTCTTTATTGCTCCAATGTATCTAAATAAAAACGGTTTGATCAAAAACTATAATGCCCTACCATATTATATATAGGGCTCCTATGCAGACCTATGTTGGTGTAGTCTGGTCTTTCTCCCATCTATCAGCTCCCTCTCCTGATCAATCTACAGACAAAACAAGAGGAAACAGATGCGGCACACAGGGTTATTTGTAGTCTGTAACCTTGGAGCTTCGTAGGCCTGCATGAGAGCTGTAGATACAATACAGTAGAATACTTTTAATCAAGTCTTTGAGACCAGTGATGGCTAACCTCTAGCACTCCATCTGTGGTGAAACTACGACTCCCAGCGTGCTCCATTCATTTCCATGGAGTTCTGAGAACAGCCAACAAGCATACATCTTGGGAGTTGTAGTTTTACCACAGTTGGAGTGCAGGAGGTTAGCCATCACAGCCATAGACCTATCCTTTTGGCTGTGAAACCACATGCAAATTGTCTTTGTTGTGTACAGGTCCAGAGAAATTCCCTGAGAAAATGTGATTTATTCTCTTCTATTGTTATTATGTGGCATCTCATGTAAACTAATATCACACTATCATTCATTCAGACAACTCTTATGTGAATTGACGGAAAGACTCCATGAATGGGGGCCTGCACAGTGCTTGGGTGATGTTTTCATCAAGTTTGCATCACGACTCAAGACATACACTAATTTCTTCAACAACTACACAGTGATCCTTAAAACTATAGACAAGGTAAAGTTCTCTGAGGTTCTCTAACCACAGGCAACCCCTTTAACCCCTTAAGGAACCGCCCCGTACATGTACGGCACTGGTGGACGCGACTTAAGGACCAGAGTCGTACATAAACGGTGGGCTGATCGGGTGGGTTCAGGAGCTGCGCCCGATCAGCGGCAGGGGTCTGGCAGTCACTGATAGCTGGACCCCTGCTGTATGCGCTGTTGCATTAACCCTCACACTGCCGCGGTCGGGGCTGTGCAACACCAAGCGATCAAAAAGGTGTATGCCCCCCAAAATAGTACCAATATAACAGTCACCTCATCATGCAAAAAATGAGCCTCTACCTAAGACAATCGCCCAAAAAAAAATAAAAAAATATGGCTCTATAAAAATATCACATGACCTAACCCCTCAGGTGAACACCGTAAAAAAAGTGTCAAAAAAGCCATTTTTTGTCATCTTACATCACAAAAAGTGTAATACCAAGCGATCAAAAAGTCATATGCACCCTAAAATAGTACCACTCAAACCATCATCTCATGCTGAAAAAAATGAGCCCCTATATAAGACAATCGCCCAAAAAATTAAAAAAAACTATTGCTTTCAGAATATGACACAAAAAAAATCTTTTTTTTTAAATAGGTTTATTATGTAAAACTGAAACAAGCAAGCATATTTGGTATTGTCGTGTCCGAAACAACCTGCTCCATAAAAATACCACATGATCTAACCTGTCAGAATAACATTGTAAATAAAAAAAATAAAAACGGTGCCTCACAAAAAATGTAATATAGAGAAACCAAAAATCATATGTAACAAAATGACCTTAGACCTGAACTGGTCCTTAAAAAGTGGGTTTTGGAAATTTTCTGAAAAATTTCAAGATTTGCTTCTAACTTTCTAAGCCTTGTAACGTCCCAAAAAAAGAAAATGTAATTTACAAAATGATCCAAACATGAAGTAGACTTATGGTAAATGTAAAGTAATAACTATTTTAGGAGGTATCACTATCTGTTTTAAAAGCAGAGAAATTGAAATTTTTAAAATCTGTTTTAAAGTTATCACCACATAAAGTGACACGTGTCAGATTTACAAAAAATGGCCGGGTCCTTAAGGTGAAAAATGGCAGGGTCCTGAAGGGGTTAATATGGCAATCAATGCTCTCAACACCTCTGGCCACAACTAGCCAGAGTTTTTTTATGTAATATTTCAGCTATTCAGATTATTGGCCATCCATAATTGTTAGCTGCTCTTTGCTTTGACTAATACAGGGGTCCCGACTCCCAACCAAGTAAGAGGACCCCTCCCCCCTCTTATGATGTCCATAACTCCTAAAAGGGGACATAAACAGGGATACTCCTGTATGTAGAAGATGTATTTGTACATTTTTACTTTTGGCTGCTTTCCTCTAGAAACAGCACCACACCTCTCAACAGGTTGTGTCTGGTATTGCCACTCTGCCCCATTGAAGTCAATGGGTGTGCGCTGCAATACCACACACAACCTGTGAAAGTTGTGGTGCTGCGGAAAACTTTAATTCAAGACAATTATTATGTACAGATATATAAAACAATGATCTTTCCTTCTTTGCAGTGCAGGGAAGCCATGCCAACATTCCGAGCCTTCTTAAAAAGACACAATCAAACAGTTTTAACTAAAATGATGAGGTAAGTACACACTATAATAGCACGTATTTCAGTGCTGCCCCCTGTGCCATGCAGCCCTTTTCAGGAGTCTAGTTTAGCCTGGTTTGCAAAAGAAAAAAAAATGATAATATCTTTGAAACAGTGAGTGAAAAATGTATTTTCTGTCAGAAATGTTCATCTAAGGCTACTTTCACATCTGCGTTTTCCCATTCTGCTACTGAGTTCCGTCATAGGGTCTCAATTGCGGGGAAAATGCTTCTGTTTTGTGCCCATTCATTATTAATGGGGGCAAAACTGAATTGAATGAAACGGAATGCCCCAGAATGCATTCCGTTCGGTTACGTCCCCATCGCGGACAGTATAGCGCTGCAAGCAGCGTTTTTCTGTCCACCATGTGGTGTGGAGCAAGACTGATGACACAATGTAAGTCAATGGGGACGGATCCGTTTTCTCTGACACAAAAGAAAATGAATCCATCAATTGACTTTCAGTGGTGTTCATGATGGATCCGTCTTCGGTATGTTAAAGATAATACAACCGATCCGTTCATAACGGATGCAGGCGGTTGTATTATCGTGACAGAAGCATTTTGCTGATCCATGACAGATCCAGCAAAAACGCTGGTGTGAAAGTAGCCTAATCTTATACAACCCCTTTAACCACCCCCATAACATTAACCAGTTGCCGACCAGGATTTCATCCTGGCGGCGGTCGGTTTATTCCTCTTGGACGCGCCGAGGCGTCATCTCGCGAGACACGAGATTTCCTGTGAACGCACGCGCGTGCGCGCGTTCACAGGATCGCGTTGGGGAGAAGTTAAACTACAGCCTGCCAGCGCTGATCGTGCGCTGGCAGGCTGTAGAAGTTAAAAAAAAATCACATATCAGACGCTGTTTTGTTAACAGCGTCTGATATGCTTGCTGATCGTTCCTTTGGTGGTCCCTTTTGCTTGGGACCACCAGAGGAAACATATGTAAGTGCACCAATCACCACACAGACCCCCATCCATCCCCCGTCACTGATTAACCCCTGATCAACCCCCGATTAACCCCTGATCACCCATGTCACCCCCCTGATCACCCCCTGTCACTAATCACCTCCCCTGTAAGGCTCATTCAGACGTCTGTATGTGTTTTGCGGATCCATGGATCCGCGGATCCGCAAAACACGGACACCGGCAATGTGCTTTCCGCATTTTGCGGATCCGCACATTGCCAGAACTATATAGAAAATGCCTTTTCTTGTAAGAATAGGACATGCTCTATCTTTTGCGGAGCTGCAGCCGGATGTTTGGGGGCCGAAACCCGGAAGTTTGCGGCCGCAGCTCCACAAATGCTGATGCGGCGAGCACATAGTGTGCTCTCCGCATCACTGCTGGCCCCATTCACACTGAATGGGTCCGTATCTATTCCGCAGAATTGCGGAATACATGCGGACATTTTTGCGGACGTGTGAATGGGGCCTTACTACTTTTTTTTGTTTTGCACATTTTTTGGCAAAGATTTTTTCATCCACATTGATCGATGCGAATGAGGAAATCTGTGCCGTTCATTTTTTTTTTTTTCAGCCCAGAGGATGAACGGAAAAAAAATCTCATTACCCGTATGCTCAATATAAGGAGAATAGCAGAAACTCCTAATGCTGGCCATACGTGTATTGATTGCGGAGACCCTCAAATGCCAGGGCAGTACAAAAACCTCACATGTGACCCCATTTTAGAAAGAAGACACCCCAAGGTATTCCGTGAGGGGTATGGTGAGTTCATGTAAAATTTTATTTTTTGTCACTAGTTAGTGGAAATTTGAGACTTTGTAAAAAAAAAAAAAAAAAATCAATTTCCGCTAACTTCTGCCAAAAAAAAAAAAAAATCTGTGAACTCGCCATGCCCCTCACAGAATACCTTGGGGTGTCTTCTTTCCACAATGGGGTCACAAGTGGGGTATTTATACTGCCCTGGCATTTTAAGGGTCCTAAAGCGTGAGAATCCAAATGCGTAAAAATGCCCTGTGAAATCCTAAAGGTACTCATTGGAATTTGGGCCCCTTTGCGCATCTTGGCTGCAAAAAAGTGTTACTCATGTGGTATCGCCGTACTCAGGAGAAGTAGGGCAATGTGTTTTGGGGTACGACAACTTTGTAATTTTTTTTTATACAAAGTTGTCAATTTACAGAGATATTTCTCACACACAGTATGGGTATATGTAAAAATACACCCCAAAACACATTGCCCTACTTCTCCTGAGTACGGCGATACCACATGAGTGACCCTTTTTTTTGCAGCCTGGGTGCGCAAAGGGGCCCTAATTCCAACGAGTACCTTTAGCTTTTACATGGCTGCTCACAATTTAGCCCCGCCCAAAATGCCAGAACAGTACAAACACCCCACAAATGACCCCATTTTGGAAAGAAGACACCCCAAGGTATTCACTGACGGGCATAGTGAGTCCGTGGGAGATTTTATTTTTTTTTGCCAGAAGTTAGCAGAAATGGAAACTTTATTATTTTTATTTTTTTCCTCAGAAAGTGTAATTTTCCGCTAACTTGTGAAAAAAAATGAAATCATACATGAACTCACCATGCCCCTCCGTGAATACTTTGGGGTGTCTTTATCTAAAATGGTGTCATTTGGGGGGTATTTATACTATCCTGGCATTCTAGCACCTGAAGAAATATGACAGGCGCTCAGAAAGTCAGAGCTGCTTCAAAATGCCGAAATTCACTTTTTTGCACCATAGTTTGTAAACGCTATAACTTTTACCCAAACCAATAAATATACACTTATTGGATTTTTTTTTTATCAAAGACATGTAGAACAATAAATTTATAGAAATTTTTTTATAGAAATGTAGTTTTAAAAAAAAAAAATTACAACAGAAAGTGAAAAATGTCATTTTTTCCCCAAAATTTCGGTCATTTTTGATTAATAGCAAAAAAAGTAAAAATGTCAGCAGCAATGAAATACCACCAAATGAAAGCTCTATTAGTGAGAAGAAAAGGAGGTAAAATTCATTTGGGTGGTAAGTTGCATGACGGAGCAATAAACGGTGAAAGTAGTGTAGTGCGGAATTGTAAAAAGTGGCCTGGTCATTAAGGGTGTTTAAGCTAGGGGGGCTGAAGTGGTTAAAATTGGAAAAACTCCTGGAAAAAAAAAATCACTTTTTTTAGATTTAAAATTTGTCTGAAGTAAATATATTTGGCGCACAAGTAAAGTAAACAGAAAATTTCTTTTCTGGCAGAAATGTTCATCTAGGGGTGCTTTCACACTTGCGTTCTGAGGATCCGGCAGGCACTTCCGGCCTGCTGGATCAGTCAGAACGCAAGTCGCCTGAAAGCATTTGAAGACTGATCAGGATTCTGATCAGTCTTTGAAATGCTTTCAGGTTACCATGGCAGCCAGGACGCTACTGAAGTCCTGGCTTCCATGGTACTCCGCAGCAGTGTACTTACCTGCACTGCGGCCGCTGGGCGCTCCTTCATGAAGTCACAGGTCCCAGCGGCGCATAGATCAATACGCCACCCGGACCTGTAACGTCATGAAGGAGCGCCCGGGGGCCGCAGCGCAGGTAAGTACACTGCTGTGGAGTACTTACCATGGCAGCCAGGACTTCAGTAGCGTCCTGGCTGCCATGGTAACCGATCGGAGCCCCAGCTTACACTGGGGCCCCCGATCGGAACTGCTGCTGCGATGCGCCGAAACGACGTTTAGCTTAATTCCGGATCCGGATTAATGCACTTCAATGGGTATTAATTCCGGATCCGGCGTTACGGCAAGTCTTCCAGATTTTTGGACAAAGACAAATCCGCAGCATGCTGCGTTTTTTTTTCCAACGTCCAAAAACTGTTACAATACTGAACAGAAGACATCCTGATGCATCCTGAACGGATTTCTCTCCATTCAGAATGCATTAGGATAATCCTGATCAGTATCTTTCTGGCGTAGAGACCCGGCGACAGATCTCTATGCCGGAAAACAAAAACGCAAGTGTGAAAGCACCCTAACGGTGAGCAAAATCTTTTTCATAGGTATATAAAAAGAAAGAAATATATTAGATTCCTTACTATTATTGTAGCATGAAACAGGTATCGCTAAAGAAGCAGCCGCATGTTGTATGGTAAAGATATTAAAAACAGGACAGGGTAGAGGCAGTGTAAAATGGAAACTTTATTGATGTTTGTGTGGGTGAGGTACAAGTGTTTGGTGTAACTTACACTACTCACAAAAAGTTGTTTGGCTTTCGTGTGAAATCTATGAAAAACGTAAAAAGTTCACGCTACAGTGATATTATATTATGAAAGTAGGACATTTAAGTAAAAGCATGCAATGATGATTTCCTCATCTCAAACAATTTGTTGAAACAACAGCCAACACCAGTGGTGGGTATACCCCCACAAAAAATGTCAATGTCTCAATAACTTGTCATGTGGACTTCAGCATCAATTACAGCTTGACCAACCTCTCATGCTGTTCACAAGTCAACTTATTGTCTGCTGAGGCATGGCATCCCACTATTCTTAAAGGGCGGCCCTCAGGTCATTGAGGTTCTGGGGTACAGATCTTCCGAGCCTCTATATGGCGACTGAGCTGATCCCATAGGTTTTCAGTGGGATGCAGGTCTGGAGAATGTGCAGGCCACTCCATCTGAGGTACCGTAGTCTCTAGCAGCCATTCCCTAATGATGCGACCTCAATGAGCTGGTGCATTGTCATCTATGAAGGTGAAATTAGGCCTGTGTTGTTCATGCAGAGGCACAATGGCTGGATTTATGATGTTATTCAAGTAGTATGGGCTTGTCACTGTACCATTCACAAAGTGTAGGGCAGTTCTGTATTGACTAGACACACCTGCCAACACTGTAACACCGCCACCACTAAAGGCAAACAGTGGCTGATGAATATCGCTTCTTCTTGATGTCTCCAACATCGTTGGCGGCCATCATTTCTGCTCAGTGTAAATCAACTATCATCAGTGAACAGCACTGAGGCCCACTAGTCCTTCGTCCAGTGTAGATGCACCCTGGTCCATGCTAGATGTTGATGCCTGTGGTCAGGCATCCTTGCAGGTCATCTAGCACGAAGACCACGCTGATGTAAACGAATGGTCTGACACTTGGGTGCCTCTCACCTCCCTAAAATGTGCTTGGAGTTGTGTCGCTATCATCATCCGGTTCTGCAGAGCATTGTTTACAATGAAGTGGTCATAAGTGTGGTATGTAGCCACAGGGCGTCCACTTCTATGCCTTTCTGTGACTCTTCCAGTCTCTCTGTATCTCTGTTGCAACCTGCTGATGACACTTTGTGACACTCTAAGCTCAGCGGCCACTTCCGCCTGAAAACATCCTCCTTGAAGCTTCGCAATGGCGAAGTACTGTTGTTCAATTGTTAGGTGTCATCTTGGTCTCATGATGTCAAAATGTGAACAGCATGATGAGGAGGACTGTTTAAACATCAATTCTAATTGAATCAGGAAATATATCGGTCGATTCATGGATCAAACACCTGTTGTGATTTTTGTCATTAAGCTCCTTATTAGAGAACAGCAAGTTGTGCAAAAGTACTGAAACATTGAACACATGGACAGGTGCACTCAAAAGTTTAGAGGAGGTCACATTAAGTTCACCTGTAAAGAGTAGAGTGCATTTTAGGTTCATCCGGAAATCTCACCCACAAGCCAAATATCCCTAACTTTTAGTGAGCAGTGTATTTGACACTGTGATCCGTACACTGGTATACATCTGAGTCATGGCATCAATAAATAGCCTAATTAGGGTGCAGAAGAATGATTAGACAGGCAAGTGCTAATCTTCTCACTCTTTTCACAGAAAACAAAACACTCCCATATGTATCATTTAGAGAGCAAATTTGCTCTCTAATTGATGGAGCAGAGGAGATAGATGACATGCACAGAAGTTCCCTGGGGACATGTACAGTTACACAGCGAGAGAGGATCTTTTTCTCTCCTTCTGCAGCCTGTCAGTACCCCCCACTGCCTCCCTCTCCTCCATGCTGGCTGAGATCATAACTGGCTGAAAAGGTGTGTGGTGGTGGGGGGCTGCTAACCCTTAGGCCTCTTTCACACGAACGATAATGGATTGTGTTAGGATTAGAAATGAGCGTATTTCAAAATTAGTTCGGGCGTTCGGGTTGGGGTAATCGCCGCATCCCCGTTATGGATTCCACTACCGCTGACTATCCCGCCATATGGAATCCATAAGGGTGGCTTCCACGAACCCGAACTTTGGAAAAGCCGAAGGACCTGGGGTGACGTCACCGTGATGTGATCAGTGCAGGGGGCGTGGCTCAGCACTGATTTGATCGCCCTTATGGATTCCATATGCCGGGATAGTCTGCGTGTAGTGGAATCCAACTCACAAAAAGTTGTTTGGCTTTCGTGTGAAATCTATGAAAAACGTAAAAAGTTCACGCTACAGTGATATTATATTATGAAAGTAGGACATTTAAGTAAAAGCATGCAATGATGATTTCCTCATCTCAAACAATTTGTTGAAACAACAGCCAACACCAGTGGTGGGTATACCCCCACAAAAAATGTCAATGTCTCAATAACTTGTCATGTGGACTTCAGCATCAATTACAGCTTGACCAACCTCTCATGCTGTTCACAAGTCAACTTATTGTCTGCTGAGGCATGGCATCCCACTATTCTTAAAGGGCGGCCCTCAGGTCATTGAGGTTCTGGGGTACAGATCTTCCGAGCCTCTATATGGCGACTGAGCTGATCCCATAGGTTTTCAGTGGGATGCAGGTCTGGAGAATGTGCAGGCCACTCCATCTGAGGTACCGTAGTCTCTAGCAGCCATTCCCTAATGATGCGACCTCAATGAGCTGGTGCATTGTCATCTATGAAGGTGAAATTAGGCCTGTGTTGTTCATGCAGAGGCACAATGGCTGGATTTATGATGTTATTCAAGTAGTATGGGCTTGTCACTGTACCATTCACAAAGTGTAGGGCAGTTCTGTATTGACTAGACACACCTGCCAACACTGTAACACCGCCACCACTAAAGGCAAACAGTGGCTGATGAATATCGCTCTTCTTGATGTCTCCAACATCGTTGGCGGCCATCATTTCTGCTCAGTGTAAATCAACTATCATCAGTGAACAGCACTGAGGCCCACTAGTCCTTCGTCCAGTGTAGATGCACCCTGGTCCATGCTAGATGTTGATGCCTGTGGTCAGGCATCCTTGCAGGTCATCTAGCACGAAGACCACGCTGATGTAAACGAATGGTCTGACACTTGGGTGCCTCTCACCTCCCTAAAATGTGCTTGGAGTTGTGTCGCTATCATCATCCGGTTCTGCAGAGCATTGTTTACAATGAAGTGGTCATAAGTGTGGTATGTAGCCACAGGGCGTCCACTTCTATGCCTTTCTGTGACTCTTCCAGTCTCTCTGTATCTCTGTTGCAACCTGCTGATGACACTTTGTGACACTCTAAGCTCAGCGGCCACTTCCGTCTGAAAACATCCTCCTTGAAGCTTCGCAATGGCGAAGTACTGTTGTTCAATTGTTAGGTGTCATCTTGGTCTCATGATGTCAAAATGTGAACAGCATGATGAGGAGGACTGTTTAAACATCAATTCTAATTGAATCAGGAAATATATCGGTCGATTCATGGATCAAACACCTGTTGTGATTTTTGTCATTAAGCTCCTTATTAGAGAACAGCAAGTTGTGCAAAAAGTACTGAAACATTGAACACATGGACAGGTGCACTCAAAAGTTTAGAGGAGGTCACATTAAGTTCACCTGTAAAGAGTAGAGTGCATTTTAGGTTCATCCGGAAATCTCACCCACAAGCCAAATATCCCTAACTTTTAGTGAGCAGTGTATTTGACACTGTGATCCGTACACTGGTATACATCTGAGTCATGGCATCAATAAATAGCCTAATTAGGTGCAGAAGAATGATTAGACAGGCAAGTGCTAATCTTCTCACTCTTTTCACAGAAAACAAAACACTCCCATATGTATCATTTAGAGAGCAAATTTGCTCTCTAATTGATGGAGCAGAGGGAGATAGATGACATGCACAGAAGTTCCCCTGGGGACATGTACAGTTACACAGCGAGAGAGGATCTTTTTTTCTCTCCTTCTGCAGCCTGTCAGTACCCCCCACTGCCTCCCTCTCCTCCATGCTGGCTGAGATCATAACTGGCTGAAAAGGTGTGTGGTGGTGGGGGGGCTGCTAACCCTTAGGCCTCTTTCACACGAACGATACGGATTGTGTTAGGATTAGAAATGAGCGTACTTCAAAAATTAGTTCGGCGTTCGGGTTGGGGTAATCGCCGCATCCCGTTATGGATTCCACTACCGCGGACTATCCCGCCATATGGAATCCATAAGGGGTGGCTTCCACGAACCCGAACTTTGGAAAAGCCGAAGGACCTGGGGTGACGTCACCGTGATGTGATCAGTGCAGGGGGCGTGGCTCAGCACTGGATTTGATCGCCCCTTATGGATTCCATATGCCGGGATAGTCTGCGGTAGTGGAATCCATAACGGGATGCGGCGATTACCCCAACCCGAACGCCGAACTAATTTTTGAAGTTCGCTCAACTCGCACCAATTCGCAAGCAAGTTCAGTTTTGTCTGCAATTGTATTCAGTGGGTCCGTTTTTTCCACGTAGGTCCAATCTGTTTTGATGCATTTTTCACACGAGTAAACAAAAAAAATGAAGATTTATAAACAACATCTCCTAGCAACCATCCGGACTGCATCCGAATGCAATGCATTTTTCACGTAAGCTCTATGAGGCCAGGGCTGCATGAAAAAAACGCAGAATATAGAACATGCTGCGATTCTAACGAAATGCAGGACTGATGAGTGAAAAACAACGCTCATGTGCACAGACCTATTGAAATAAATGGGTCAGGATTCAGTACGGGTACTGTGCGTTTACTTCACACATGGCACCCGCTTGGAAAACTCTCTTGTGTAAAAGGGGCCCTAATACCTTGTGCTATGTATTAGCTAGAACCTGGTCTTGTTTTAAAGCTTAGATGGTCAGCTTTCAAATGAGGCTTGATGTTACCAGTTGGGGGTGTTTCCCTGCACAGTCTAACATTGTCAGTGCTGACAACACCTGACTGCATATGAACACCCCACTGACAAGGAGAATGATAACACCCAGTTGGCAGTTTATTCATAATTGTCTAGAAGGAATAGCAGAGGAACAGCACAATTCAGAAAATATGCTTTGGATTTGTTATTTCATGGGTAATGGAATGTCAGGAGAGGTGATGGGTCCTCTTCAGCCATGATCATTATCTGTACACCCAGAGCAGAAAACTGTTTTGCAGACACATCTGTTTAGATCTACCTAATGCTGTCAGTTCTACCACATGCTTAAGCAGTTTATTACAATAACCCATCACTTCTTAATTAATAGTTTGCAGGAGTTGTTTCTCTTTCCATCCACTCGGTTTGAAGAATACGTGAATCTCTTGTACGCTGTTCGACTACATACTCCTCCCGAGCATTCGGATCGCAAAGACTTAAATTCTGCTATACTGCAGCTGAAGCAATACAAGGATTATATTGGACAGGTTAGCCTTCAGTCTATTATACATCATTATGATCATGATGGAGACCAGTATAAAATGTATTTTCACCTGGGAAAATAAATAGAGGAGGTATTTGTACTGGATCCCACAGAGCTCAGGTCAACATGAAAACATGTACTTCTTCTGCTTATATGGTATCTTTCTGTAAGGGGTTTTGTCACTTTAAATAGACACTGTACTTTCAAAAAAGTTTGCATAAATCAGCACAGCTGAATATAATGAATTTGGTAATATGTCTTCACTTATCAGGCTCCTTCCTTACTAAAGTGCTCAGCCGCTTTGAATTTTGTACCAAAATCATCTTGGTCTCCCACGACAGATTGTCAGCTCACTTAGGAATCATATTACGTGCTGCCTATAGACGTCTATGAAGAGGGGAGGAGGATGAGGAGAGACTAGTGAGGGAAAGAAAGAAGACACAAAAATGCAGGCTGCAGCAGATAGTGTGTCAGGGATCCTCAACCTGCGGCCCTCCAACTGTTGTAAAACTACAACTCCCACCATGCCCTTCTGTAGGCTGTCTGGGAATGATGGGAGTTGTAGTTTTGCAACAGCTGGAGGGCCACAGGTTGAGCATGCCTGGTGTGTGTTCTATCCCACCTAAGGGCTTTATTCACATCACTACTTTGCAGTACTTCTCCATAATGTCCTATATAGTGCTTCTGAGTGAGTTCTGAGAGGAGCAGAATCTCAAACTACAAAAAAAAAAAAAGCCTGATACAAGTCACACAATAGTAAGATAGAGTTGTTATTATTTCAGCTTAATCTGAAAGAATATTGTCAATATGCTTTACATAAAATATAGTTTTATTTCAGTGACATATTTATTGACATTGAAACATTATTTACCAGCTTAAAGCAGGTCTGGAAAAGGACACAGAGCTAACACATATACAGAAGATGATTCAGGGATGCCCGGTAAGTAGTAAAAGTAATTATTTATTCCCTTTGTCATGTCTGAGACTACAGGTTCCAAGAGGCAGCAGACGGGTAACCTGCGTGGAAACCTTACATCTTAAAATGAGCCAACTCTGCCCTGTAGTATAGGGGACCCTTTAACCACATCAGCCCCCCTAGCTTAAAGAGAACCTGTCAGCAGAAAATTCACTGATAAACCAGGCACACTGCATTGTAGGGCTCACTCTGCTGAATATAATGATACCTTTCACTTGGTGATCTGTTGCTTTATTGTGGAAAAAAAGTACTTTTAATCCATATGCTAATGAGCTGATTGAGTCCAGCAGTTGATACGAGTCCAGCGTGTTTTTCCTATTCAGAGCTGTAGCCCCTCCCCTATTCACTTCTATAGATCAATAAATAAATAAACCACGCCCCTTTTACAACTGAAGACGTGAATAGGGGAGGGGCTACAGCTCTGAATAGAAAAAACGCTGGACTCATATCAACTGCTGGACTCCAATCAGCTCATTAGCATATGGATTAAAAGTACTTTTTCTCCACAATAAAGCAGCAGATCACCAAGTGAAAGGTATCATTATATTCAGCAGAGTGAGCCCTATAACGCAGCATGCCTGCTTTATCAGTGAATTTCCTGGTGACAGGTTCTCTTTAAAGGGTTTCTGTCACCAACTTTTGACATTATAAGCTGTCTGACATTAGCTATGTGCTAATGTCAGACCAGCTTGATAATGTCTTTTTTATAAAAATCCGCTGTATATTTAGTCTGAAAAACTTACTTTTATATTATGTAAATTAGCCTCTAGGAGCAGGGGGGGCGTTGCCCTGCTCCTAGCGGCTCCGTCCGGCAACCTGCTGGCACGCCCCTTCACACTTTGATTGACAGTGCAGGGCAGCGATCCTCCTGCACTGTCTCGTTCTGAAATCGCGCGCCCGCGCCGCCGCTCTGTATTCGGCGCAGGCGCGGTGAGCAGAGGACAGCAGGCACCAGCCTGCTCCTAGAGGCTAATTTACATAATATAAAAGTAAGTTTTTCAGACTAAATATACAGCGGATTTTTATAAAAAAGACATTATCAAGCTGGTCTGACATTAGCACATAGCTAATGTCAGACAGCTTATAATGTCAAAAGTTGGTGACAGAAACCCTTTAAACACCCTTAATGACCAGGCCACTTTTTACAATTCCGCACTACACTACTTTCACCGTTTATTGCTCCGTCATGCAACTTACCACCCAAATGAATTTTACCTCCTTTTCTTCTCACTAATAGAGCTTTGGTGGTATTTCATTGCTGCTGACATTTTTACTTTTTTTGCTATTAATCAAAAATGACCGAAATTTTTGCAAAAAAATGACATTTTTCACTTTCTGTTGTAAAATTTTTCAAAAAAAACTACATTTCTATATAAATTTTTCTCTAAATTTATTGTTCTACATGTCTTTGATAAAAAAATCCAATAAGTGTATATTTATTGGTTTGGGTAAAAGTTATAGCGTTTACAAACTATGGTGCAAAAAAGTGAATTTCGGCATTTTGAAGCAGGTCTGACTTTCTGAGCACCTGTCATGTTTCTTCAGGTGCTAGAATGTAAGGATAGTATAAATACCCCCCAAATCACACCATTTTAGAAAGAAGACACCCCAAAGTATTCACGGAGGGGCATGGTGAGTTCATGTATCATTTCATTTTTTTCACAAGTTAGCGGAAAATGACACTTTCTGAGAAAAAAAAAAAGTTTCAATTTCTGATAACTTCTGGCAAAAAAAAAAAAAATCTCAGACGGACTCACTATGCCCCTCAGTGAATACCTTGAGGTGTCTACTTTCCAAAATGGGGTCATTTGTGGGGTGTGTTTACTGTTCTGGCATTTTGGGCGGGGCTAATTGTGAGCCGCCATGTAAAACCTAAAGGTACTCGTTGGAATTTGGGCCCTTTGCACCTAGGCTGCAAAAAGTGTCACTCATGTGGTATCGCCGTACTCAGGAGAAGTAGGGCAATGTGTTTTGGGGTGTATTTTTACATACACCCATGTTGGGTGAGAGAAATATCTCTGTAAATTGTCAACTTTGTATAAAATTTTTTAAAAGTTGTCGTTTACAGAGATATTTTTCACACAAAGTATGGGTATATATAAAAATACACCCCAAAACACATTGCCCTACTTCTCCTGAGTACGGCGATACCACATGTGTGACACTTTTTGCAGCTTGGGCGTAAAGGCCCTAAAACCAATGAGTACCTTTAGGATTTCACAGGGCATTTTTACGCATTTGGATTCCAGACTTCTTCTCACGCTTTAGGGGCCCCTAAAATGCCAGGACAGTATAAATACCCCACATGTGACCCCATTTTGGAAAGAAGACACCCTAAGGTATTCTGTGAGGTGTATGGTGAGTTCATGTATCATTTTATTTTTGTCACAAGTTAGCGGAATATGAGACTTTGTAGAAAAAAAAAAAAAAGTTTCAATTTCTGATAACTTGTGCCAAAAAAAAAAATCTCAGATGGACTCACTATGCCCCTCAGCAGAATACCTAGGGGTGTCTACTTTCCAAAATGGGGTCATTTGTGGGGTGTGTATTCACCTGGCATTCTAGGCATCTTAAGTGTGAGGCTAAATGCATAGAATGGCCATGTAAAACCTAAAGGTACTCATTGGTTTTAGGGCCCTTTGTGCACCCAGGCTGCAAAAGTGTCACTCATGTGGTATCGCCGTACTCAGGAGAAGTAGGGCAATGTGTTTGGGGTGTATTTTTACATACACCCATGTTGAGTGAGAGAAATATCGCTGTAAATCGATCAACTTTGTATAAAATTTTTTATTCAAAGTTGTCAATTTACAGAGATATTTTTCACACAAAGTATGGGTATATGTAAAAATACACCCCCAAAACACATTGCCCTACTTCTCCTGAGTACGGCGATACCACATGTGTGACACTTTTTGCAGCTAAGATGCGCAAAGGGCCCTAAATCCAATGAGTACCTTTAGGTTCACAGGGCATTTTTACGCATTTGGATTCCAGACTTCTTCTCACGCTTTAGGGGCCCTAAAATGCCAGGACAGTATAAATACCCACATGTGACCCCATTTTGGAAAGAAGACACCCCAAGGTATTCTGTGAGGTGTATGGTGAGTTCATGTAAAATTTTATTTTTGTCACAAGTTAGTGGAATATGAGACTTTGTAAAAAAAAACAAAAAAACAATTTCCGCTGACTTGTGCCAAAAATAAAAATTCTGTGGACTCACCATGCCCCTCACAGAATACCTAGGGGTGTCTTCTTTCCAAAATGGGGTCACATGTGGGTATTTATACTCACCTGGCATTTTAGGGGCCCTAAAGTGTGAAAACCAAATGCATAAAAATGGCTCTGAAATCCTAAAGGTACTCATTGGTTTTAGGGCCCCTTGTGCACTCAGGCTGCAAAAGTGTCACTCATGTGGTATCGCCGTACTCAGGAGAAGTAGGGCAATGTGGTTTGGGGTGTATTTTTACATATACCCATGCTGCGTGTGAGAAATATCGCTGTAAACGATAACTTTTAAATTTTTTTATTCAAAGTTGTCAATTTACAGAGATATTTCTCTCACCCAGTATGGGTATATGTAAAAATACACCCCAAAACACATTGCCCTACTTCTCCTGAGTACGGCGATACCACATGTGTGACACTTTTTGCAGCCAAGATGCGCAAGGGGCCCTAATTCCAATGAGTACCTTTTAGGAGAGGCATTTTTACGCATTTTTCTTCTCACGCTTTAGGGCCTCTAAAATGCCAGGGCAGTATAAATACCCACATGTGACCCCATTTTGGAAAGAAGACACCCCAAGGTAATCCGTGAGGGGCATGGCGAGTTCATAGAAGATTTTTTTGGCACAAGTTAGTGGAAATTGATTTTTTATTGTTTTTCTCACAAAGTCTCCTTTCCGCTAACTTTTGACAAAAAGTTTAATTTTCATGGACTCATTATGCCCCTCAGCGAATACCTTGGGGTGTCTTCTTTCCAAAATGGGGTCACATGTGGGTATTTATACTGCCCTGGCATTTTAGGGGCCCTAAAGCATGAGAGAGAAAATGCGTAAAAATGCCCTCCTAAAAGGTACTCGTTGAATTTGGGCCCTTTGTGCATCTTGGCTGCAAAAAGTGTCACTCATGTGGTATCGCCGTACTCAGGAGAAGTAGGGCAATGTGTTTGGGGTGTATTTTTACATATACCCATGCTGAGTGAGAGAAATATCTCTGTAAATTGACAACTTTGAATAAAAAAATTTAAAAAGTTGTCGTTTACAGCGATATTTCTCACACCCAGCATAGGTATATGTAAAAATACACCCCAAACCACATTGCCCTACTTCTCCTGAGTACGGCGATACCACATGTGTGCCACTTTTTTGCAGCCAAGATGCGCAAAGGGGCCCTAAAACCAATGAGTACCTTCAGGATTTCACAGGCCATTTTTACGCATTTGGATTCTCACGCTTTAGGACCCCTAAATTGCCAGGGCAGTATAAATACCCCACATGTGACCCCATTGTGGAAAGGAGACACCCCAAGGTATTCTGTGAGGGGTATGGCGAGTTCACTGAAAAAAAATTTGGCACAAGTTAGCGGAAATTGTTTTTTTTTTTGTTTTTTACAGTCTCATATTCCACTAACTTGTGACAAAAATAAAATTTTGCATGAACTCACCATACCCCTCACGGAATACCTTGGGGTGTCTTCTTTCTAAAATGGGGTCACATGTGGGGTTTTTGTACTGCCCTGGCATTTGAGGGTCTCCGCAGTCATTACACGTATGGCCAGCATTAGGAGTTTCTGCGATTCTCCGTATATTGAGCATACGGGTAATGAGATTTTTTTCCGTTCAGCCTCTGCGCTGAAAAAAAAATGAACGGCACAGATTTTTTCATTCGCATCGGTCAATGTGGATGAAAAAATCTCTGCCAAAATCAGTGACTGCGGTGCAGTGGGCTGGGCGCTAACTAACTGGTGGTGATAGGGGACCCTTATGCCCCATTCACACGTCCGCAATTCTGTTTATGGAACGGAATTGCGGACCCATTCATTTCTATGGGGACAGACTTTGTCCCGCTCGGATCCGGAATTACGGATCCGCGCTCCGGGTCTGCACTTCCGTTTCTGCAAAAATATAGAACATGTCCTTTTCTTGTCCGCAATTGCGCACAAGAAAAAGCATTTTCTATATAGTTCTGGCAATGAGCGGATCTGCAAAATGCGGAAAGCACATTGCCGGTGTCCGTGTTTTGAGGATCTGCGGATCGGATCCGCGGATCCGTGAATCCACGGATCCGCAAAACACATATGGACGTCTGAATGGAGCCTTACAAGGGGTGTGATCAATGACAGGGGGTGATCAGGGGGTCTAGATGGGGTGATCAAGGGGTTAATAGGTGAGGGGGTGGGGGGTTAGTGTAGTGTTTGGTGCAACTTTACTGTGTTACCTGGTCCTCTGGTGGTCGATCCCAGTAAATGGGACCACCAGAGGACCAGGTAGCAGCTATATCAGACGCTGTTCATAAAACAGCGTCTGATATAGCAGTTTGATGCGATTTTATTCGCATCTACAGCCTGCCAGCGATGGATCATCGCTGGCAGGCTGTAGCCGAACTGCTGTGCCGCGCTTCCCTGTGAACGCGCACGCGCGCGCGTTCACAGGAAATCTCGCCTCTCGCGAGATGACGCGCCGATGCGTCGGAACAGAGCTACAGGGCCGCCCGCAGGACGCATCCCTGCGTTAGGCGGTCCTGTAGCGGTTAAATAGCTATATGTACAGTGTGAAGTACCAGTATTTTTACTAACGCAGTCTATGGGTGCTTTAGAACTTTCACAGTCAAGAAGGAATGCTATGAGTCATGACTTTAAAGGGGTTGTCCGGGTTCAGAGCTGAACGCGGACATAACCGTTCTTCACCCCTCCAGCCCCTCTGAGTGGAGCATTTCATGCTCCCCCTTGACCTGCGCTGGATCGCGCAGAGCAAGGGCTGTTTGTTTACATCTTTACACCGCTAGATGGAGGCTTCTGCCAAGCAGTGTTCCCTGTGATGTCACCAGCACTAATGGGTGGTCTTTATCGCGGCCCTAGGCTGTTTTACTGGCTAGGACAGAGCTAAAGACCGCCCATTAGTGCTGGTAACGTCACCAGGCTCACTGCTAGGCGGAAACCTCCACCTAGCATACTGTGAGAAAGCCAGGTATGTCACCGCAGGGCAAGGGAGAGCATCGGAGGGATGAAGAAGGGGGTTATGTCTGGGTGGACAACTCCTTTAACCCTTTTGCTAAGTACCTCATGTTCATTTATACAGTGAATAAAGGCTTAGCAAAATTTCCCATTGAAATATTCAAGGTTTGCCTAGTGTTGTGTTTAACCCTTTTGCTGACAGGGTTTTTTTTTTTTTTTAGACAGGTTGCGCTTCTTGGACAGTTTTGCATTTTTGACATGTGCAAATAGAACCCAATTTAAAATATAAAAATAAATGGTGACCCAAGCAGTGATACACGCCACACCAACTATGATAAAAGTTCTGTGCAGAGTTAATACATACCACTTAGGCCTACATATACATGCACATATCCTTATATACCATAACTGAAAGTAACAACCTCTAAAATAAAGGGATTATATACCATGAAAAGTGCAACCCTAAAACCTAAATATTTCTTAAAAACAAACAGGATGATTTCAGTTACCTTGATGGGACATTGATAACCATGTGCACCTTCATGTGACTTTGTCACAAACAGGAATCAAAGCAGAAGTTTACAGAAAACAATATATAAATAGGTGTGTAAAGCTCATATAAACCAGAAGTGTACATGTGTGTATATCAACAAGAGCTTGTGTTCTGAAAAACACTTAAACTCCAGGCCATGAAGTATTTGTCCGTCATCCACAAATGTGTCAATATATATACTGCACACAGCAAACAGCTGCTTTGATACCAAAATCAGCATTTTATGGGAGCATAAAGCATACCATGTATAAAAATACAACTTAAAGAAGTACTCCCACAAAAATGTTTATTCTTTGGCCAGTCAGTCTTTTTACTGGTGTGTATAGTTGTGTTATCCACTCCCTGCTACCTTATGGTCCTTGGCTGTGGCCTGCCAGAGATGTTTGAATCCGGTACTGCGGGACGCTACTTGATACAGACATGCCCTATTAACTATAATGGGTACCAGCGGAGATCCGGCCGCAACCTGGCAAACATGCCGAGAATCAGCCGGACTAAAACCGGTGCACAGCATATTTGCCGGGTTGCGGCCGGATCTCTAACAGTCCCCATTATAGTTAATGGGGCCAGACGGCAACATGGTAACTTCCGGCAATGCCAGAGCAGAGTGCCGGATCGAAAAGCTCTAGTGTTTCATGGGGATTGCAAAGATTTACCAAAACAATTTTTGAGCATGATTTCTTACAACTGTGCATTGTGGTGTTCCTCTGCTATTCTAGCTGGAAATGAATAACCTGTCGACTGGGTGTTACCATACCATTTGTAAAGGGGGCACGCCCGCTCTAACATCCGTATGCCCTAACAAAGTATATGAAAATAATGTTGTTTTCATAAGACAATCCCTATAACCCCTGCCATAACCTGACTGGTAATTACAATTAACGGACTTGGAATACAGTTGAGGAACCTCTTTGACTATCCCGAATGGAGTTTTACAAAAATGCAACAGAAATTAAGTTGGTTGAAAGAAAATGGTTTTATAATATTTCTTCACACCCCCACCAGAACCTAATAGAAGCAAACAGGCATCTCATATACATGCAAGATGTGGCTCTGCTGAGATGTGCCAATGAAGTCATAAGTGCGTCCCTAAGGTACTGTTCTAAGTTCAGATTTGATGGTGACATTCCCCAATACACTGCTGTCCCTCTACCTCCATTACTTGGGCTGCCCTGTCCCCTTTTAGAAATTCTAGAGGATGTCTTGTCATTAATGTGGTTGTCCAACGACACAAAATTGTTGATTGGTTCTTAAAAGTATATAAATAAAAAGTATAGTATATATAAAAGTCGGTTAGATGGCACAGTCAATAGCAGATGTGGCATCAAAGTGGTTTTGGGGGGGCTCCCTTTGTCACCCTATTTATGGGTCTTAGAAGATGGCAATGAAAAAAGTCCTCCACCCATGAAAGACAAAAAAGGCAGCTGTGTAATAGAGGACGGTGGGTTGTCAATACCAAGTTTAATTTCATTATGCTGCCAGTGTTGGCTTAGGTCAGGGATGCTCAACCTGGGCCCTCCAGCTGTAAAACTACAACTCCCACCATGCTCTGCTGTAGGCTGTCCGGGCATGCTGGGAGTTGTAGTTTTGCAACAGCTGGAAGGCCACAGGTTGGGCATGCCTGGCTTAGGTTATAATGGCAATCCTTATGTTTACACAGGATCTATGAGCACATCAGTGATCTGAGTCTCTTTCTCTTCAACGATGCGCTGGTGATTTCAAGTCGGAACATTTCCTACACACCTTTCAAGCGTACATCAAATACATCCTACCAATTTATGGCCTCAGTATCTCTACCAAGACTACTTGTGGAAGACATTGCAGATACAAAATGTAAGTTGGAATACATCTGTCTCTTCTCTATTCTGTTCTACAGTGTATACGAATAGGTGTAAGTAAAACCATAAAATAGATAACAAAAAATACACCAGTATTTTAGTGTAATGATATTGTCCATGATAAAAACAAACAAACAACATCTTAAAGATGTACAGTATAATACACAGGGGTGTGGAAATAAAATTTAAAAAAAACTACTTGTCAAAGGACTAAAGCAGGGGCTCAATCTACTTGTCCTGAACTTATACTGTATGGGGGCGGGGGCCACAAGGAGACGGTATACTATATGGGGGCAGCCACGCCATACTGGGGCAGTATACATTAAAGGGATTCACTGCCCCAGTATGGCATATACTATATGTCATACTGGGGCAGTGAATCCCTTTAATGTATATCCCCCCCCATTCATGGGTGGGTGGCTGGAACCTGGCAGCACAAAGAGGAAGGCAGGACTTGTAGCTTCAGCGCCAGGGAGAAGATGCAGAGCTGCAGCCTGACATGAGAGCATAGCTGACAGCTCACCCAGAGGAGTCGCCACACACCCTGCAGGTACAACACATACTACCTGCTGGATAGGTATCAGGGCACGGGCTGCCACTATGTGAGGAGACAGGAGCTCCCACTACTGCTTCAGCTGCTGACTCGCGCTTCTGCTGAGAGCGGACTTCCCTCCCGCGGCTCACTCCTCTGATCCCGACTTCCGGCCTGCACATGAGCGCCGATCACAGTAAGGCAAGCAGTCCGAACGTGCTGCCGGGCTGTGTATGAGAGGAAAACCTGCCACCACCCTAGCCCTGCTACTTGCCCGCATGAGGGCTAAGCTACCCGCACAAACTACCTGCCCAGCGCCCGGAACTGCATGTCTCGGGCGATAGGAATTCCACACCCCTGAATACAGGTAAAAGTGAATTGTACCATTAACATCAGTATTTTATTCTAAATACAGCATAACACTCTTAGTTCCTGTGGTCGCAAAAAGGTGGCCATTTCCCCTCTACATGTCATAAAATTCTACCTGAAGCCACCCAGTTAGAATGTTCCTCCTAGACAGAAATGATGCCCCCTTCACTGCAGGGTGATCCCATAGTATACCTACACATGATGCCCCATGTGCTCCCCACACAGAATGAGCACTCTCTTAAGTGTCCCCTACAGAGTGATCCCCTTTAAGTGCCCCTCCCCCCATCACCAGTGTGATATTCCACTTTTCATTGTCCAAAGGAGCTCTAAAAAATGAAAGGTGGAATCTGATTTGTTGCTATGGGCAACTGAGCCTATTGTCTTTTATACATGTCCCCCGATGCCTCCAATTTGAATACCCATCCCATGTTCCTCTGATGAACAGGGTAGATCTGCTTATGTTATGATTGTCTGTGGCCCAGTGCGGAACTGATGAAACTAGAAGTTGACGGCTCTCTGCTTCACCATTGTATACAACGGTATATCCTGAGGATGCAGATACAGTTGAAATCAAGACATGCATGGACGGACATACGTGGTCTACATTTGGACCGCGGTCTGCCACTTGAGTTTACCTGGTTTAAAAGTTAATTTCAAATATATACCTCTCCTGCAGATGTAAAGAATGCATTTAGGCTCCAAGGGCCAAAGCGCCAATGGATCTGCTCTACCGTCACCGAAGAGGAGAAGTTCACCTGGCTTTCTGCATGTCAAAGTGCCATCCATGCCAGTATCGAGAAGCAATAAATCCACCAGGACAATGATTTTGTGTAAATTACAGTTTATATATTGTTTCTTGATTTAGAGGTTAAGAATGTAGATGTTTTATATATGCTGATGGCTTTATAAAACTGCACAAAGACTTATATTACAAACATACTTTGGTGTTTCAAATACTTTAAAATCTCCAGCTGTGTTACCGTTACGGGTACGACCACGCGGTCAGGTTTCCTGATGCAGTTTTGGTAGCCAAAATCAGGAGTGGATCATGAAAGGAAAGAACTGATAAGACTTCTTTTTTAATCCACTCCTGGTTTTGGCTTCCCAAACCGCATGCAAAAATGATGTGGCTGTACCCTTTACTGAAGTAGAGTTGGTGGAATGCAACTACATAATTCTGCATCTCAGTGACAGAGGGATGACCAACTCAAAAGTCTGACTTGAATCCAGTAGACGTGTGCTGGTCAGATCATAAACCAGAAGGGGAAGAACATGAGATGTGCTGAGCACAAATTATAGGGAGTGTTTGCTTTTCTTTAATAACTGATTGCACCACTTTCCATCTGTAAGAATCGCAGTTTCCTCTCTGAAATAAATGATTAGGCAGACTGAAGGTTTGGATTAAATAGACACTATTTGGACCACTGTTTAGTAAGGCAGTGTTCACATTTGTGTCACAGATTCAGCCGCACTATTTTCATCCCCCACCAAAAGCATGGACACCATGTTGGAACCCAACAGATTTCAATGGAGATCTATCAGCCTCTGCCACTGTATTGTGGTTTCTATTTATGGTGGAAACCATGACGCTGATGTGAACAGGGCTAAAGGTGCCAATTATACCGCCAGTTGCTGCTTCCCCATCTCCACGTGATTCAGCTAAATAAAGAAGTCTATATTATGGCCTAATACACAAACCACAAACTCACAACCCTATGGTGATTTAGGTTGCTTTCAGTAGAACTAAAGCCAATCGTCTGTTTTACAGCTGTAATACCCAAACACAAAAAGCGCCTGTATTATGGCAGTCAATCTAGCGAAACCTACATTACAGTGAAAAAAAAGAAAAAGAAAACAGTTTTGTGGCCACTTTTCAACTCTTTTTTGCATCCGTTAAAAACGGCGACTAAAAAATTGATGATTTTCATTGGCATTTTTAAATACCAACCCCTGCTGTAGTGATGTGCTGAACTTTATTTTATTAATGCCCCAAAAAATAATAAAATACCTCAACCACTTGCACACATAGGCACAAGGCAGAAGGACCCAATTCTCCCAGTCCCAGGTCCTTCTACATCATGTGATGAACAAGTGTCTTAGTGCATGCAGGTAGATGAGGTGTTTTTTTTAACCCCTGAAATACCACTTTTTTTTCACTAATGCACTCTGTTATTAGGCTTGTTTCGTATATGTGCGAAACAGATCCGGCAGGCTGTTCCGGCTAGGAACAGCCTGTCGGATCCGTCTTGGCCGGAATCCTGTCCAGCCCCATTCACTATAATGGGGTCCAGCAGAGATCTGGCCGCAACCTGGCAAATATGTAGAGGAGAGGCCGGAGAAATACCTCTGTGCGCAAAAGAAGTTTAAACATAAATATTCTTATAAAACCACATTAAATGACATTTAAATTTTAGAAAGCTGCAAACAATCGTCAAGCCAAAATGAAGGATCAGAATGGTTAAAATATTGTGCTGTTTTATTGGTGTAAAAATCACACTTTTGCTAGTTCTGATTCTGCCGAGATACATCCATGCACTTTAACATCTATGATCCCACAGCCAGAATAAGCTATTAAATACAATAATTGCTGTTAGTCAGCTTACAATTCAATTCAAATTTACATATGAGATCAAAAGGTGTTTATCATACAATATAGAACAAAACCCTATTACAGTACATCAACCTGAAGAGCACGAGACACTCAGGGAGATTGCTGTGATTAGTAAAGCCTGTCTATAGTTCAAAGTAGTAAGGCCTTCAGACGAGATGGAAGAGAACCCAGAAATATACTGCTCTGGAGAGAACTGAATTGTCCAGATCAACAAGGGCAGTGTAGGATAAAAATAAAAACACATCCTATCCAAGGGGCATAGGCTTTAAGACGTGCAAATCCAGGGAGGGAGTGAAAGGACAAATGCAAATCCTAATGCATGTGACATGACGCGAATGACTATTACGTTTAGTAGGTTACACTGTGATTGGATGAGTTAGTAACTTTCCATCTACTACTGAATCAAACTCTCTTGTACACAGAATTATACACGGTGAAGGTCATCTTGAGGTTTGGTGCATTTTATGACTACGTACCAAACATCTGACCATCACATTAGCTGTAACAGTCTCACTCACATGATTCATAATGCTTTACAATAAAAAAATGAATATATTGCCAGGCAGATGTGACAAAATGGTGCAATCATTATAAATACTTTGCAAAGTATAGCAACCAGGAATGTACTTGGCATTCGCCTGGCCGCCATGTAATTCAGACCATGCTTCTTCTCCACCAAGTGTCTGCTTGAACAGTTAGGTAGGCCTTGATGTGCATGCTAAAAAGGTAACAATGGGGAAGGTAGGTGTGATGTAAATCAGTTGATTCAGTTAGTGCAAAGGTATACGGATATGACAGAGGAATGGAGTCGCATCATTGCTAGGAGTTGGAAATCTGGGTTGATTATAGAGCAGGCCCGTTTTCAAAGCTAGTTTACTTAAAGGTGAGAAAATGGCCGCAGTTGTTCCAGTTGAACTTCCAAAGATATCCTTTCTTCAAGAACGTCCTGAAACAAGGAAAAAAAAAAAAAAGTTGTAGTCATTGGGTTTACAGCTGTATACACAACACTGTAGATGTTAAGTAGGTCATCAATATCAGAGATCAGCACGGGTCAGACTCCTGCTGATCAGCTGTTTGAAGAGACCACAGAGCTCCTACAAGCGCTGCCTTCTCTTCACTGTTTACCTGCTTGCACATTAACAGTAAGTAACCACATCCTATAGGCACACGTTAACCCCATGTTGCCCATTATGTGAGGAGGTAATTGATGAGGTCACTTATTATTGAGGCACATGGAGGTACTAAAGTAATAACACCATGTGCTTCAAATTAATAAGTAATCCCATCATTTATCTCACATAAGGGCAACATTGATGCCACCAACTCTCTGCTTCCTCTGCCCAGCTGTATTTCTGCACTACTCTCATGGTTCACCCCTTCCCCCAGGCCCTCCATATTTACCCGATGGTTCCTTTTGGCAACCACTTCCTCCTTTTGCTGGCCTCGGAACAGAGACTGGGGTCAGAAAGAGGAGAAAACTGGGGGACCAGCTTGAACTCCACCCCATTACTCACCAGCGGCTGGCGGGGCAGAGTCAGTGGAGAAGATGCCAAGCCGGAGATGAACTGGCTCCGGCTACAGCTTAGTTCTGTATGCGGCACAAGAATGTCAGAATATCCACTCGTCATAATGTTCTGATGTTCTCCTGCTAAATACATAGACAGAGCCAGTGTCCAGCTCCGCTGCAGCATATTGGACAGCTGTGGCCCTCTCTGCCCTTCAACGGTGCAGATTAGTATTGAAATACTGAATGTCAGTATTGAACCAAAGAGCGCATCAATATTTCGAAGCATCGTGTAACTGTACCAGATACTTTGTTCATCTGGAAAATAGCTCCCATTGGGGTATACAAATACATGGAAGAGTGTGTTGTGAAAGCTGTGGACGGGCAACCTTCTATAATATGTAGTACACACAAGGCTGCCATCAGGAATTTCAGGGTCTCATACAGGCAAACTGTGTGCCCCCAACCCCCACCTGCCCTTCTCACATTCAGAGCTATAACTTTTGTTTTCTGCGTTAAGCCATCTTGCCATACTCAAAAGATTTTAATCTTTTTACTTTTATTATGGGTTACTGAAGGACAAAAAAAAAAAAATAGCGCCATTTTATTTATGCTGTTTACCGATCACCAAAGATAATGTGTTCGCTATATTCGACAGTTATGATACCAAATACTATTTAGTGAAATGTATTGCCCCAACCCACATGGAGAGGAAGGACCACATAGCTTTGTTAGTATTCACTGTACTGAAGTGAATATTAATAAGGCCAATGATGTCACAGACCCGGAGTGGCTAGGCCCGGGCCCCCAAGATGCTCAGGGCGTGCGAGTACACACACAAGAAAACCGCTATTCCTCCAGAGACGTGCGTAAAAGAAAAAAAAAAAAGACAGGAGGCAGTGCCTGGTAATAGAATGTATCTAAAATGATTGCGCTTACCCTCTGCTGTTGTGGAGTCACAACAGCTGTATATCGCTTCGCTGGTATTGTCCGACCAGCACACAGAGTGCCTGCGCTGCTGCCTTGGTTCCTACCCGTGCCAAGGATGCCGCCGTTCAGAAAATAGAAGGAAAAATGGAACCTCTATGATGGCGCTGTCAGCAGGGATGTAGTACCAGATGAATATTGGTAAAGGCAGACTGGAAATAAACAACTATCTGCATCTGGTACTACATCCCTGCTGACAGCGCCATTATAGAGGTTCCATTTTTCCTTCTATTTTCTGAATGATTCATCCAGAGACGGAATTGAATAGTGTTGTGCGATATCACACAAGGTGATTTCCTGTGTCCGAGCCATCATCCAATGGGCCATGACTCCTGGTTCTTTGTACTACTTCCATGATATGAATGCAGTAAGCACAAAATAACTCCACTAGACAGAAGGGGCTATTACCTTTAACTGCTGCTGTAACTCACTGTTCAGCCGTGCAAGAACCGTGTTTGTTTCTTTATTGCGCCGAATGGAGGCCTGGATTGCTTTTTTGTCCTTTCCAGCTGATCTAGAAGAGGAAACATGGCGTATTCATATGAGATTTATATCTGTTTGCACAGTTTAGGTATGTCCTCAGGTATGAAAGAATAATCTGGAGCATGGAAACTGTTCTGGACTTCAGTGGATATACAAGCCTAAAGGGATTGCGCACTGAAATATTTCATGTTTTAATGCCCCCTGTCAATCAGGTAGGCGAGTTTGGAAGAGTACTTACTAGAGACAGTAGGTTTAAGCATTAATTTGAAAGCACTGTCATTTGGTATCTATTGGGAAAAATATGCTGCACGTGTCAGGTCCTCTACACAAGAGACGCTCTTCATAGAGTACTTGTCAGAGTGTACCTGTCCTATTGCCACAACTCCTGCTCACACCAGACCATTAGAGTGACGCGCCATCTACAGTCCTGTGACTACTACCAGCCAATCAATGACCTCAATAGTGATGCGTGCAGGAAGAGCAGGGGATCAAGGCTCAGAGGTCACATGCCATTCCTGCACGCATCACTGCTGAGGTCAATGATTGGCTGGCTGCGGTCAAGTGAATGTAGAACAGCACATTACATTTCAGATTCTGGTAGGGATGGTAGTAGTGGCACTAGAATACCTACCTCCTTCCTCCCCCAAAAGACCACGTCTGACCCCCGCGGCAGTTTTCGATCTCAGACAACCTCTAACTTTCTAATAGACTTCTGCTTCCACTGATAAACCTCTTATATATACTTGCTGTCACTAACTAGGAGCTGCCAGAGACTGAAAGCCCGTACAGATTTAATATTTCTCACTGTGGTTTGCGAATGAATCAGGTCTACGTAATCCTCTAAATAAACCCCCCACAAACCTACTGCTTTGAATACAGTGTATTGGTGTAGAAATAATGCATCCGGCTATTTAATGTTACCTTGGGATAGATGGCTGGGAAGCAAGGACTGAAGCTACAGGACCCTGCTTCTGATTGGATTCTTCCACTTCTGGTTTGAGTTCATCTTCAGATTTTAACCGTCTTCGGACAGGTTTGGGAGGTGGTGCAAGGGGTGTGCTGACCTTTGCCTGGTTAATTGAAAGGTGAAAGGTGAAAGAATAAAAAAGGAAGCTCCTCAAATGCACGTGGCTACCTCCTCTAATCCTATGTCAAGGGTTCTAACAAACTGGTTCTTCTCCATAGGTGAAAAAGCCCCTAAATGTCCCATACTGTGGCATACGTCACCCGTATATATTTCTTTCCGCCTAAAACGTAGATGACTGTAGTTTGCACTGACATTACTTTATAGAACTGAAAAGTGTACTTCTGGCATATGTCAGGTAAATGCAGCTCTATGAATACATTTGGCATTGGAGATAGGTGCTTTCCCAGAACACAGGCCACATGCACACTGCTATTACTGTATGAACAGAACCCTAATGCCACTGCCCACACCTTAGTGAGCCGCCATTAATGTTTTAGAGACTGTAGTAATAAAAAGTTTCAGAACTACGGCATATTGGCGAATATGAAAACTAGATAGGTAAGTTGTGACCAAACAGATTTTGATGACAATTCAAACTGTACTGAAGACTGCTTTACAGAACAGCAGGGGATCTCAAAACCACAGCAAAGTGCTTCCATTCTAACAATACGATCGGCTGCACCCATTCAGAACAGATCCGGTTGTATTTTAATAAAAAATAAAAAATGGATCCGGCATTAAAAAAAATTGTAAGTCAACGGACAGTGTCTGAAAAAAATGGATCCGGCACCATTGACTTACATGGTTTTTGGTGCTGGATCTGGCTTGTTCAGTTTCCCAAGCCGCACACACAAACGCTGCTTGCAGCAATTGTTCTGTCTGGCATGGGAACACAATAAACCGGAACGGAATGCATTCGGGTCCACTCCGTGCAGGTTTGTTTGGTTTTGTCCGTATTTATAATGAACGGGGACAAAACTGAAGCGTTGTCCTGCGGTCTTTTATTACTGGGTTTCAGGTCTAGCTATATATTACATAATTACCGGATTGGCAGGGACAGCAGAGACTTTATCTTCAACACGTCCATTTAACTTGGCACTACGGATCCCATCAGCTGGTGGCTTCTCAGCCTGTTGACATATGAATTTCATGTGCGTTTCAGCAAGCTTTTGAAGATTTCAGATTTGAAGGACATGGAGGAACTAAATTTTAGGTAGCTCAAAGAGGCTCTGTCACCATGATCAACCCTATTAAACCAGGCATACTGGCTGGTAGGGCTCATCATGCCAATTAAAACTATACCTTTGTTTTGACTGTATGCAAATGAGCAGAATCAAGCACTAGGAGGCAGGGATACATCCTTTCAGTACTTATTAGTAACCCCCAGTGCTCTGAACAGTCCCCCCTCCACTTGACTAACAGGACTAGACATAAGCATGCTGAGGGCAGAGCTGTCTCCTAGCATCTACATATCATATAATCTATGTACTTTAGCATCACAGCTGAGATATTCTCAGAAAGTCAATATACATATTTCTGCTTTATTCTTAGGCACAATATAGGATTTTAAAGACACCAGTACTGTGCGTTAGTGTACAAGCATAGAAAAAAAAAACATGCTCCTCTATGTGGTAAATCCTAAATGCAAGTCCCAGGAGAGACTTACAATACCTTTTTTTCTATTATACTTTCTTTTTCTCTTATTTAGGCCATAATAAAAGGCTATACTATAATAAATAGGCCTTACTATATTGAGAATAGTGTTTATTTCCTTAGAAACCTAAAACCGATCACTGGTTTATTGACACACAATATATGATTATAAAGAAACCAGTAATTTTTATTTGCTTTCTATTCAATACAAGGATATAGGCTTTTATTGAGGGTGAAAAAGACCTGGAAGTCTCTCCCAAGATTCAAACCTGGGATCTCCACATGTAAAACCAAGCACTTACCACAAAGCTATAGCATTACCACAGAGATGAATTATTTTTCTATGCTTATAAGCTAACACATATTACTGATGTCTTTATAATCACATATTGTGCCTGTGAATAAACCAGTAATATGTAGATTAGCTTTCTGAGCATACCTCAATGTGGTAAAGCTATAGTACATAGAGTATATAACATGTACATGCTAGAAGACAGCTCTATGACACCACTCTGCACTTAGTATGCTGATTTCAGCCCTGTCAAATCAAGGGGAGGGGGGAGTGTGCACAGGGGGTGTTACAAAGGATTCAGCCCCACCTTCTGGTGCTCAAACTTGCTCATTTGCATATGACTAAAAACTAATATCTCTGCAGCTGTTTATCAAGCAGACAAAACAAAGGTATGGTTTTAACCCCTTCCCAACCAGCGGCGTAATAGTATGGAGCTGGCTCATGTCTGCAACCGGCAGTAATGCTCATCGCGGACATTTAACCCCTCAGATGCTGTGGTCAATCCGGACCACGGAATCTGAGCGCGTTGAAAACCGAAAGCGCACGCTTTAAGTCATGCTCCGGCTCCCCGGTGTGGCGATCGGAAGAGCCGAAGCTTGTGTGCAGCAGCCTCTGTCTTTGTGAATGAGACGAGGCTGCTGCATAGTATTTCCTATGGAGCCCTTGCCTGTAATAGGGCTCCACAGGAAAGTAGTAAAATCATCATAGCCTTCAATGCAAGTGCATTGGAGTCTATGATGATAGCAATCAGATGATTGATTCTTATAGTTCCCTATGGGAACTTTAAAAAAAAGTTGAAAAAAATAAATAAAAAATACCCATAAAAATTCAAATCACCCCTTTTCCAAAAATAAAAAAATACACATCATGGGCGTAGCGATGTGGAAAACGCCCATAGTATAAAAATATATTCCCCATACTGCAAACAGCAAAATGGAAAAAAAGTGTCCAAATGGCCGATTTGCTGTTTTTGGTCGCTACATTTTCTACCAAAAAATTAACTAAAAGGTGATCAAAAAGACATACACACCACAGAATGGCATCAATAAAAAGTTCAGATCGCCCTGCAAAAATGAGCCCCCATACAGCTCCGTACACATAATTACAAAAAAGGTATACATTTTTTTTCCCACTTTTTAAATTTTTTATCACTATCAAAACGGAATTCGTACTGACCTGTAGAATAAAAGTAACTGGTCAGTTTTATCGCACATCAAACGTCGTAAATAAAAAACCTGTAAAACTGTTGTGGAATTGCTTTTTTTTTTTTTTTTTGCAATTTCACCCCATTTGGATTTTTACCCGCTTCCCACTACATCATATGCAATATTAAATGGTGGCGTTGGAAAGTACAACCTGTCCCGCAAAAAACAAGCGGTCATATGGCTATGTGAACAGACAAATAAAAAAAGATATGGCTCTGAGAAGGCAGGGAGCGCAAAATGAAAACGCCAAAACAAACCACAAAAACTCCAGGGGTGAAAGGATTAATCAGCATGATGAGCCCTACCAGGCAGTATGTCTGGTTTAATAGGGTTGATTCTTGTGACAGAGCCGCTTTAAATAGAATCTGTCACAACAAAATGCAATATTCAGATAACAGATATATAGTAGGAAAAGGTTCAGTAAAGCTTGCAATTTATACATTTATATCAATCTATTCTGCCTGCAGATTACACTGCATTTTTCTTTGAAAAGTTTTTTTATTTTTAATCTATACTAGTGGAACATACTCACCTGCTCACCGCTGCTGTGTCTTGGGCTCCTGGCTCTCTTCACTGATCTTGTGGTTTCTGTCAATTTCCACACACACAGGGTCTTGAGCGCCACTCAGCCAAAGACACTGGCCTCAGCGGTGAAGTGTCCCTAAGCACCACAAGGCCCAGCAGAGATGTACCGCTTGGAGAAATGTCACTGCTGAAGCCAATCATTGGCTGCACTGGCGCATATGACCCCGTCCATGTGGAAGTTGACAGACGGTGACTGCAAGACCAATGAAGAGAACCAAAGGGCCAGGACAAAGCAGCAAGAAGCTGGGTATGGATTTTTCCACAGGTACAAAAATAAAGCTGGACAACCCCTTTATGATATCAAATTTCACAGCGGTTCACTTACACAAAGATCGCTTTAACTCTTACGAGCCCATCATAAATGAAGTAAAGCAGTAAACTAAGAAAATTAAGCTGGAAAGAGTAAAAACTGTCGAAAATGTTCTGCTAAACCAAATGTTCTGCTTCATCCACATGTGATCATCAGAGTCCACAAACCTGTACAACTTCTGTTTTCTCTGGGTCTTCTGCCGGCTGTTCTGTCACACATGAGGCAAACGCTTCAAACTGACTGAAGTCTGCAAAATTTGGCTGCTCGGGCATTTGCTGAGGAGAAGTACTAGGATGAGCTAAAGCACCTTCAGCATCCACAGAGCGGTGCACATGTGAGCCTGATGTCTGTAAGAAATAGGGGCAAGATAATGGAGAAGGCAGAAACCCAACACGGGGAACCAAACATTTACCCAGTCTGGCAGCTATGACCTGCACGAAATACCAACAGCGCTTTGCTTTACTTGACAGTGTTAGGCCTCGTGCACACAAGCGTGTCTGTTTTATGGTCCACAAACCGTGGATCTGCAAAACATCAGCCGTGTACGTCCTGCACGTAAAGTTCCGTACATGCCAAATTATTGTAAAAATCCCTACTCTTGTCTACAAAATGGACAAGTATAGGACATGTTCTATATTTTTGCGGTACAGTAAAACAGAGATTCTGATGCGGACAGCACACGGTATGCTGTCTGCATTTTTTTGCAGCCCCACTGAAATGACTAGGGCCACACCTAAACTGCAGAAAATGCGGATTAGATGTGGACCAAATATATGGTCATGTGCATGGGGCCTAATGAAGATTTTGGGTGGGTACAACTTGCCAAATACCTCTACATATACACATAAATAAGTGAAGTTGTATTCGGTCATTTCGGACAGAAATCACAATGTCTCTAGTGCAGACTCTGTGTTGGGCCCATGACAGCCTAAGATTGTAAACTGGTTTCATATTGTCAATGCACATTATCTCATCCTGGTAGACATCCTTTAGGTTTTGCATTACACATTCCGTTTTGCTGTAATTTTGACGCAGTTGGCCATGTCAAATCCAGGCGTAGATGAAAACTTCATTCAGCGTTTTCCGATTCGCTACAGCTACCTAATTGCCAGTGACAATTTCTAACCTGACTATGGGCGACGACTGTTGTAGTAGGATGTAACTGGTCATTTTCACCCAGTCGTTCATAATCTGACCCGAGTGATCACAGGGAATAGCAGGGCATTATTATGCTGGAATGTTAGGTAGTATGTGCAGTACGCTACCTAACGGTTTCTAAACAACTGTTCTGCAAAGCAGCATAAGCATGCCAACTGAGTGGGCCGGAGAAATATCTGACAACAAATATGCTGGGTTATATTTAGCCTTTGCTAAAATTAGGACGTTCTACTGCATAGTCATTTTAGACTGTAATTTATACAAAGCACGGCACCGTTTTTCTGTGGTGACACTGGCTAGATAACCCAAATACATTCAATGTAGTCACATACCTGTGTAGGTAGGGGTCGGGGAGGAACTGCAGGAGGGTGTGCTACCGCTGCAGACTGGGGCTGCCCTGTTACAGAACAGATAAATAAACGTTATACATCACAGGCTGGCTACATTACTGAGGTGGCATGGTGCCACTTAGGATCTTGAGGAACTCCTATTTCTTCCCAGAGAACAGTGAAAAAACTGATCAGATGAAAAAGTGGGGCAGTGATGTAACATTAAGCCTATTTAACGGTCTAATGCTGCACACTTCACATACAAGGTCTGCATTGTCCTCATAGAACAACCCTTTTAATGATCTGCACAGGGAGTTAGGACAACCTGCGTGGTCTGAACGCTGCTCACACTGCAGCACTTCTTCCCATAGTATAGTCCCAGAGCAAAGAATAAGATAAATGTGACAGTGCCTGTAAGAATAAAATGGATCCATTTGGTGGTTTGATCTAGGATTGTCCCAATTCAGGACCAAAGCTGCATAAATGTGCAAGTTTCTGATGTTCATGGGGGTAGATCCCTCTGAGGTCTCCTGGCCACTCACCCTCTGTAGGACACTACAGTGATGTTCTCAGCATGGGAATAATAATGTAGTCAGGCTAAGTTCCACCTAATGTCATATTAGAACATATCCAGGTCACAATGTGGTGTGTCATGCAGGACAGAAGCAGAGTAACATTAACTATTTCTAATTCACCTACATTTACTCTTTTATAAACATAAAAATATTTATTCCCTGAAATAAAATGGGAAAACAACCATGCAGGGAATGGAACGTGCTAAAAGTTGTGCTCTAGCTATAAGCTACTAGGTCTCATCCTCTCATCCAAACCCTTTATGGTAAGGGAATATGGGCAGAAATGACTGCTAATAAGTGCTGACTAAGGTCACGTCAAGTTCTCTGAAGGACATCACGTTACTGCTATAGGCAGTGTACAGACCTGAAAACAAGCAGGAATTTGTAATGACAGTGCACATTTCCTGCTATTCTTCGGCATAAGAAACTTTGCTGGATACAACTGGAAGTCGTCCTCACCTGTCGTAACTGCAAATGTTCTATTCATGTCTAAGGATGAGGAGCGAGAATGGGAGGCATGAGGTCTTGGTGGAGGGGGTGGTGGGGCTGTGCTGTCTGGAGAAGTGCCAGAATGGGACCTGCAATTTAAGCAAAGACTCTTCAAACAAGGAAACATTAACAGATGAGACGTTCACAATACCGGTAACTCACCATTGAAATTCACCTCTTCAGCTTGTACATTTCTTCCTTTTATGTGATGCTGTCTGTCCTCTGAACCAAGAAGCCACAAGTCGAGCCCCCCTCCCACCACCAATGTCGAATAGATGCAAGTCTCCAAATTACAAAACGGGAGGTGGGCTGCTACATTTTCACACTGCAGCTTACTCTGCATCATCTAAGACATCTAGTTAAACTACATGGTAGGTGGAACAGACTTACAGAGCCAAGTTGCCATAGAAACAAGTGTCTGATAGGGCGTTGGTTAAATATGACATAGGACACAGGTAGAGAAATCATTTCAACATCGGATCCTTGGGCAACACTTCAGTTTACTCACTACACGCGGTGGTATTTTTCCAGGTTTTTACTTATTTGTTTTGTTGCTATCATTCCTTCACAGTGACATCAGGCCTGTGGTTAGGAATGGGTCAAAGCAGGAACCAACAGGTACAACAAAGTCTACCAGCCTTGTCCTGGATGAGAAGTGTGTGGATTAGGAGTAGATAGAAGAATGTATGGTGGGCAAATTGGGTTTTCTGAACTAGAAAACCCCGCTAAGGAACTCAGGTCATGTTTTAAGAAGACAACCTCCAGCCAAGCGAGAAGTTGGGACGTTGTATTTACTTGTGTATAGTAAATTGCTGGGTAATTATAACCTAACAACTGTGGTGTCTCTATGAGATTCCGTTTATAAGACACTTAAGAAAAAAAAGGTCCCTGTGCCCTATAGTCAGAAGTCAGGGGGAGCTTCCTTAATGATGGGGCAGAGTATTCATTTAGCCCCACAGAGCCTGCATCCATAGATGGCCGTATGGCCTACTGCATCTTCAGAAGCCTCAGCTTCAAGTAGTGCATGACTCAACTAGACTCCTCCTGCACCCAGGGATCGAATGCATGTAGACAAGAGTCCTGACACCTACAGTTTTAGAGACCACTCTGTGCAATCACCAGTACCAGCAAATCACCTATTAGTCTAGAGGCAGCACTAAGGCTCAGTGGGTTCCTGGGTTTGAATCCAACCAGGGACAACAACACCGAGTTTGTATGTTCTGCCACACGTTCGCGTAGGTTTCCTCCCACATAAAAATATACAAATAGGCTTCCTTTGAAAATGACCCCAGTGCATGTTCTCGGGCGAATGCCTATGTGGCAGCCACTGACTTCCCAGGAAGTGCCAACAGGCACACAACTCTCCCTGCACTTTAAGTCCTTGTGAGAAAAGTGCATTACAAATGTTTGCCATTGTCATAGTCTATTCCACAAAAAGCATCTATGGACTCTTCAGCTCCCGAGGTGAGACAGTACCCCAGAGACCAAGTATCATCAGCTGTCCTCCCTATTAAACCAAAGTTATAGACATTACCCCCTCTGCCATTTGTTTAACATGAAAGTTTTTTTCTACTATCTGTTGTCTAAACCCTGGGTCTGAGTTGTAATCTAAACATTTAGGGGGTCATTTACGATCCAGAAAGATGCCTTTGTTCTGTGTATTTCTGGTGCAGACTGCAGCACAAAGATTACATGCAATCTGAGACTTTTCCCCGCTCCCGCCAGGTCTAAGAAAGTGGGCGTGGTGTGGGTGGATCGGCAGGCCTATCTCACTCATCATTTTCTACGCCTGTTTTGAGCATAGAAAACGGTCTAAAATGTAAGACAGCCAGGAAGATGGCTTACATTTAGACTAGCGCAGAATACGCCGAAGTTATGGAATGGCAAGCGCCTCTTAATAACTTCGGCGGATCCACCACTAACTATAGGGGTTGTTAAGACAGTCTCTAAATGACCTCCATAGTTTACAAAACCAAACAACCCCGTCATATAAATGATGTGGCTTACAGCGCTTCTCTATGGGATTTTCTGATCACAACTGCTATAAGACAATGTTCTTCAAGGCTTTGCAGCTACTATGTGGGGCAGATGGGAACCTGGGCACTCCAAAGCAGCGCCAAATAAATACTACCATGTAGCGACCAAATACCTAGCCGTACATAGGTCAAGTCTATAGTGCCACATTAAAATAGTTCATTAAGAGACTTTTACACAGTATCCAAGTATTTTAGAGTGTTCATGCCTGTAAAAGGGTCAATGTCATGGGCCCCTGGTGTCTGAATCAGAGAAGGGGTCATATCTGGTGTTCTCGGGTTAACACTATAGGCTCCTGCCTGGGCCTTGTTCAGCTTCCTGTTTTCACCCTGCACTGGTCGTAGGTCAGCGCAGGGCAGGATCACAGAGGACTGTGCCAGCTGTAATTCAACAGGTTATCTCCCAGTGCCACCAGCCCCCAAAGGTTATATTTTACAGCCGTGCTGTACTATAGATATCTAAATGTGAACGTGTGCTATAAAGTCTAGAAAAAAAAAAATAGTTAACCCACAGCTCTGTAAATTCACCCCTACTCATTATTCTAAAAGTGCAGAACTTGCTAGACCGGCTACCCTTGGTGTGGACATCTTCCCTACTAGTGAAGTACTGCACTGCCAGCACGGTCCTCCCCCTGCTAGTCTGCACAATTAGCATTAACCCCTTAGGGAACAAGCCATTTTTTTCATTTTAGTATTCCATCAGCTCTAACTTTTTTATTTTTCCGTAAATGTAGTTGTATAAGGTCTCATTTTATGTGAGACAAGATGTCGTTTTTAATGGTGCCATTCTGGGGGACACATAACTTCCTAATTATATTTTTTATCAACTGTTTCTGGTGGGGGAAGGGAAAAAACAATACAGTCACACGATAATTGTGTAGTGCTTTTTTTTTTTTTTGCTATTTTTCCATTTAATGGAAAAAGGTTTATTTTATTAACTAGGAGATTTTGAGATATCTATGTTCTTTATGCACGGCCACTAAGGTGAGAGCCAGGCTCCTGGTCTCTGCTGCAATGGAGACCTGTGCCTCACTGACACTAAGGCAACATAGACTACGGGCTGGTAGTGACCACAGTAAAAAGGACAATTGCTAACTGGGTTAAAAAGAAGGCATTTCCATTGTCTAGATAGAAATTTAATATACATATTGACCTGCCTGGGTTTGGATATGAGGAAAAAGAAATCGTGATCAGTTATGAAATACAAAAGAAAGAAGATAATTGCACAGTAGGCGTCCCAACCCTGTATCTTTTACTATAAAAAGAAAGAAGAACTGCATGGATTATACATGTATTAATCTGACATTAGTTAACTGCCTACTGATTAAACGTCTAGCATTAGTGAAGAGCGGCTAACCTGTGATCCCATCATCTTCCAATAGACCAAATCACTGCAACACATCAGTTGGGATCTTTCACATACCTAATCTATGGAGCGTCGGGATTATTGATTTTACTACATAATTGCTTCATAAAAGGAAAAAAAAGATATTTCTTGGCAATCAGGCATAGATAATAGAAAGTGACCTTTACCCATCTAGTAGTACTTGACTGGCAAAGTGGGGAAATAAGTTAGTCATTGCCAAACAGTGTGATGAAAGGAGGTTACCATTCCTCAGTATAGGTCAACATCAGATGGATGGGGTTCCAACAGTCCCGTCAATCAGCTGGAAACAGAAGGTTCCTACCCGAGGATAGATCATCGATATCTACAGGCTGGAAACCACCGGTCATCAGAATAGACCTATCAAACTACTTACAACTACTTACATGTTCCCACCGTTCCAACTGTGCGCTTTCAGAACCTGGTTGTGTTGAAGCTCACAAGTAAGGCATTTTTTTGGGGAAAAAAGACGACTTTGCAACTGTACCCGACGTCATCGAAGCATACTTGCCGGAGTCATTGGGGTGTATTGCTGCATGTGGGGAGTAATGGCCCTCATCTCACCTCCCCTATTCTCCATGACATCAGTGTCTGACCGTGTAAAATCTCCCGCAGGCACAGAAGACCTTGTTCTGCTGACGGGATCCCGACATGCGCAGTGATCAGAGCTGTAGATACCTACAAGCTTCAAGCGCATGGGGACATGTACAGTGCCTTGGAAAAGTATTTACCCCCCTTGACTTTTTTTTGTGTTTTGGTGCCTTACAACCTGGAATTAACATGGATTGTTTGAGGATTTGCGTCATTTAACTTACAGAACATGTCCACAGGTTTGAAGATTTTTTTTTTTTTTTATTGTGACGCAAACAACAAATCGGACAAAATAAGAGAAAAAGTCAATGTGCATAACTATTCACCCCCCTAAAGTCAATACTTTGTAGAGCCTCCTTTTGCGGCAATCACAGCTCCAAGTCGCTTTGGATAAGTCTCTATGAGATTGCCACATCTTACCACTGGGATTTTTGCCCATTCCTCCCTGCAAAACATCTCCAGCTCCTTCAAGTTGGATGGTTTGCACTTGTGAACAGCAATCTGAGTCTGACCACAGATTTTCTATTGGATTGAGATCTGGGCTTTGACTCGGCCATTCCAACACATTTCCATGTTTCACCTTAAACCACTCAAGTGTTGCTTTAGCAGTGTGTTTGGGGTCATGGTCCTGCTGGAAGGTGAACCTCCGTCCTAGCCTCAAATCATACACAGAGTGGTACAGATTTTGCTCAAGAATATCCCTGTATTTAGCACCAACCATCTTTCCCTCAACTCTGACCAGTTTCCCAGTCCCATCCTCACAGCATGATGCTGCCCCCACCCTGCTGCGGAACTCTGCAGCTCCTCCAGGGTTACCTTAGGTCTCTGTGCTGCCTCTCTGATTAATGCCCTCCTTGCCCGGTCTGTGAGTTTTGGTGGGCAGCCGGTTTGCTGTTGTGCCATGTTTTTTCTATTTGGTTATGATAGATTTGATGGTGCTCCTGGGGATCATCAAAGATTTGGATATTTTTTTATAACCTAACCCTGACTTGTACTTCTCAACAACATTCTCCCTTTCTTGTTTGGAGAGTTCCTTGGTCTTCATGGCAGAGTTTGGTTAGTAATGCCTCTTGCTTAGGTGTTGCAGCCTCTGGGGCCTTTCAAAAAAGGTGTGTACATGTAATGACAGGTCATGTGACACAGATTGCACACAGGTGGACATCATTTCACTAATTATGTGACTTCTGAAGTCGCACCAGAGCTTTTTATGGGCTTCCTAACAAACATGAAAAAAGTCAAGGGGTGGCACTGTATATAGTTTGATAGCCTGTTCTGATGACGGGTTCCCTTTGAAATGAGTTAGAAGTCATTCAAGTGGATTTGTCAAGTTCCTCACACACGATGGCAGTTGTGTTGTATGGCATACATCATACGGGAATTTGTAATCGTTTAATTTGACAGGTTATTTTGTTCAAATATACATACAAATCCCTAGTGGAAAAATGTGTAAGGAAAAGGTAATTATTCATATAATGGAAGGCAGCGCGAAACTGCAGGTGTGAACTGAGACTTAGAGATGTATGAAGCACCAGACTACATGTTTAAACACCGCCCCATACAATCTCCTCCATATTGAAAAATGAGAAAAAAAATCTGCCATTGTTTTTTCTCCCACGGCGCTCAAATTTATTATATAGGTTACATCAATTAAAGGGACCCTTTTCGACTTGTCTCAGCCCTATTAACTACTGCAATACAAGTATAGTATACATGCCAGCCATTTTTTATGTCTATTCTGACTAGCTCTCCCGCTGTGAGTTGTATTTACAGAACCTGAGCACACCCAGAATGGAGGGAACTCCGGGCCTAGTCCTGTTTGTGCACTGCATGGCCAGCAGAAATAACAGAGATAAAGGTTACTGAAGTCACTATTCATGTATTACTGGAGTTAAAGGGGTTGTGTCACTTCAGCAAATGGCATTTATCATGTAGACAAAGTTAATACAAGTCACTTACTAATGTATTGTGAGCAGCGGTGGACTGGCCATAGACCCTACAGGGAATTTTCCCAGCGGGCTATTGGTCAGGGGGCCACCCAAGTCCTTTTCACTGCCACTGGCCAGGATGTTCTCAAGAGCATCAAGTACTTCTGTACCTTACCAGGGGTTATAGGCACCCTCCTGAATTCAATTTTATCGCTGTCTTCAGGTGATACTCTCTACAACATGGGGGCCACTTTAAGTTCTCAGTCCGCCCCAGATTGTGATTCTCCATACGGCCTCGTTTGCTGGCTTGATTCATTTTTCCATCACATTATACAATGCTCGTATCGACGAGTTATGACCACCCAATCCAGCAGCCACCAGAGGCGCTGGTGCTTTTTCCTGTAGTGTGCAAGCACGACCACCGCTGCTGGACTGCAGCGTCGTCAGAACCCCTGCATACGAGCAGTGTATAATGTGATGGAAAAATGAATCAAGCCAGCAAAGACGGCAATATGTACAATCACAGTACACTAGTAAATGCTTTGTATTAACTTTGTCTTCAGGTAGAGTACCTTTAATCAGTTCAAGATCAAGCCATTTACTCCATTTCTGACAAGGCGCGTTTACCAGGGTTTTTGTTTTGCACTTTTTTGTGATATTAGGGGCATTAATTTTTTATCATTTATTTTAATAATAAATACATTTAAATAATAATTTAAAATATCTGTTTTTAACATTTTTTTTTTATTAGCACTGGGTGTCCCTTTTCTATAACTTATTTTGATAGCTGGATGCTGACGTTTTTTGCTGATTTCTCCTGAAGCTGGGGCTGACATAGTAGCCCCAGTTACGAGAGGAAAACAGCACTAAGAGCAATGGGGTAGGCAGGGAAGGTGGAAAATCATCCCTTCCTTCTCTGTGTGGAGCCCAGCTGTCACCAACAGTGGGCTCCTCGGTCCTGATGCTGCATGATTAGAAAAGTCTGCAGATATATGTGCAGACTGCCCAGACATATATAGTCAATGGGTGGCTGGCAAGGTGATACATTTGTATTTTTCATTTAAAATAAATATTTTTTATGCACATTTTTTTGTTACAATTTTTTTTTATTACAATGCATTTGTTCACCCATGTAAAATGCACAGGCAGACGTTAGGGAACACCTCAAGAATGAATACCAGGACAGCCCTGAGACCTTTCATAAGCCCAGCGCTGTCCCTTACAACCATCAGTTCCAAGTACTGAGGTCAGCAGAATCACAGAGTAGAGGACCCTCGCCATACATGTATGGCACTGGTAGACGTGACTTAAGGACCAGCGGCGTACATGTATGACGGGCTGATTGGGCCCGATTAGTGGCACGGACCTGGCAGTCACTGACAGCCTAGCCCCTGCTGCATACACTGGCGCATTAAACCCTTGTATGCCCCATCGGGTTCCAGTGCTGCAGACGCAGGGACCCGATGCCTTCCATAGGCATCAGGGCTTGCCTTCTACAGAAGCCTGTGAGATCCAGCCCTTAGGCTGGGTCTCACAAGCAGGCACTCAGCATAAATGCTGACAGCCAATGCATTACAATACAGGTTGCATTGTAATGCATTACACAAAAAGTGTAATACCAAGCAACCAAAAAGTCATATGCCCCCTAAAATAGTACCAATCAAACCGTCATCTCATATTGCAAAAAATGAGACCCTATCTAAGTCAATTGCCCAAAAAATAAAAAAAATATGGCTCTCAGAATATGCAGACACTAAAACATGATTTCTTTTCAAAAATGCTTTATTATGTGTAACTGAAAAAACATCCCAAAAAAGAAATATTTGGTATTGTTGCGTCCGTAACAACCTGCTCTATAAAAATACCACATGATCTAACCTGTCAGATGAACATTGTAAATAAAAAATTAAAACGGTGCCAAAACAGCTATTTTTTGTTACTTTGCCTCACAAAGTGTAATATAGAGCAACCAAAAATCATATCTACCCTAAAATAGTACCAACAAAACTGCCACCTTATACCGTAGTTTATAAAATATTTTTTTTTTTTGGAGTTTCTACTCTAAGGGTGCATCAGGGGGTCTTCAAATGTGACATGGCAGCTTAAAATTATCCTAGTGAAATCTGCCTTCCAAAAACCATATGGCGTTCCGTTCCTTCTGCGCAATGCCGTGCGCCCATACAGCAGTTTACGACCACATATGGGGTGTTTCTGTAAACTACGAAATCAGGGCAATAAATATTGTTTTGTTTGGCTGTTTACCCTTGCTTTGTTACTGAAAAAAATCGATCAAAATGGAAAATCTGTCAAAAAGTGAAATTCTGAAATTTCATCTTCATTTTCCATTAATTCTTGTGGAACACCTAAAGGGTTAACAAAGTTTGTAAAATCAGTTTTGAATACCTTGAGGGGTGTAGTTTCTAAAATGGGGCCATTTATGGGTGGTTTCTATTATGTAAGCCCCACAAAGTGACTTCAGACCTGATCTGGTCATTAAAAATAGTTTTTTTTTCTTAAAAATGTTAAAGAGGACCTTTCACCGATTTAAAAACTAAAACTAACTGCATGTGAGCAGACGGCGCCTAGGGTCCCCTGCACTTACTTGTATGTCTGGCGCCGCTCCGTTCGCCGGTATAGGCTCGGTGTCGAGCTCCCTCTGTTGTATGGGCGGGGACTTTGATCAGGCGTGTCCCTTGCTGCAGATCTGGCCAATCACAGCGCACAGCTCATAGCCTGGCTATGAGCTGTGCGCTGTGATTGGCCAGATCTGCAGCAAGGGACACGCCTGATACAAAGTCCCCGCCCCATACAACAGAGGGAGCTCGGACACCGGAGCCTATACCGGGCGAACGGAGCGGCGCCCAGACATACAAGTAAGTGCAGGGGGACCCCTGGGCGCCGCTCTGCCCACAGGTATAGTTAGTTTTTAGTTTTTAAATCGGTGAAAGGTCCTCTTTAAGATTTTCTTCCAAACCTCTGAGCCTTCTAACGTCCCAAAAAAAAAAAAAAAAAAATGTCAATTACAAAATGATCCAAAACATGAAGTAGACATATGGGAAATGTAAAGTAATAACTATTTTAGGAGGGATCACCATCTGTTTTAAAAGCAGAGAAATTGAAGTTTTGAAAATTGCGATTTTTTTCAAAATTTTTGATAATTTTTATTTCATTTTTATAAATAAAAATGAAATATTTTGACTCAAATTTAGCATTGTCATGGAGTACAATATGTGACGAGAAAACAAACTCAGAATAGCTTGGAGAAGTAAAAAAAAAGCGTTTTAAAGTTATCACCACATAAATTGACCTGTCAGACTTGCAAAAAATGGCCTGGTCCTTAAGGTGAAAAATGGCAGGGCGTTGTGGATGACACTGTTAAGGAAGCGGAGTGCTGTGGAGGTCACCGTTCAGGGGGCAGGTAGGGTGGCCATTCACGCCACCCTCAAAAAACTGACTTTAAAAATCCCGCCCCCGCTAAGCCACGTCCCTCCGATTCCACAGCCGAAGGGGATTGTATATATGAAGGTAAAAAACAACTTCTATCAGCTGCAGGGGTGGAAGGGAGGGTGACTTTCTCCCTGCAGCTCATGCTCCAACAGCACAGTGCTGCTGTCTGAGAGTGAGCTGTTCAAAAGGACATCCCTGTTCAGACCATGCGCCGGACAAAGGACAGGGAGTCTGAAAGGCAGACTGTCCGGCCTAAAACCAGATCTCTGGCCACCCTAGGGGCAGGCTGTTGTGGAGGTCACAGTTAAGAGGATAGTCCGCTATGGAGGTCAGTGTTAAGGGGCAGATTGCTGTAGAGGCCATTGTTAAGGGGGCAGGGTGTTGTGGAAATCACTGTTAAGGAGATGAGGTACTGTGGAGGTCACTAATAAGGGGTGGCCGCTGCGGAGGTCTGATAAAGGGACGGGCTGCTGTGGAGGTCACTGTTAATCAGGCGAGATGCTGTGGCGGTCACTATTAAGGGTGCAGGTAACCTTGGAGGTCACAGTTAAGGGGACAGTCCGCTATGGAGGTCAGTGTTAAGGGGCGGGGTGCTGTACTGGTGAGGTAAGGAGGCTTTGCGTTGTATAGGTCACATTTTAAGGGAACAAAGCTTTGTTGAGGTCACTGTTAAGGGGGCGGGTCATTGTGGAAATCACTTAACGAGACAGGGTACTGTGGAGGTCACTAATAAAGGGATGGCCGCTGTAGTGGTCATTGTTAAAGGGGAGGGCGCCGTGGATGTTACTGTTAAAGGTGCAGACTGCTGTGGTAGTCACTGTTGAAGGGGCTGGGTACTGTAGATATTACTGTTATAATGGATACTGTTGATATCTTTTAACGACACACACAACTATTAACCCTGGGTTCACACCTGAGCGTTTCTGAGACGCGCATTTTAGTCACGCGTATTACAGCGCGTTTTTGCAAATAGGAAACGCGCGTCATACGCGCGTTCGTGACTCTGGAGACCAATTGAAAAAGGCATATCTACACTTTAACGCGTGTTAAACGCGCGTTTTACGCGTGTTACCATTGAAGTCTATGGGTGCAAACGCGTGAAAGAACGCCCCAAAGAAGCTCAAGAACTTCTTTGAGCGTAGGGCGTTTTACAGCGCGTTCAAACGCGTTGTAAAACGCTCAGGTGAGAACCATGCCCATAGGGAAACATGAGTTTTCTCCTGTTGAGCGTTTTACAGCGCATTCGAACGCGCTGTAAAACGCGCAAGTGTGAATGAAATAGATGAAATATACTGGTGCGAAGCCTGGTCCTTCTGCTATAATGTGTGTGTGTGTATGTATGTATCTATCTATCTATCTATCTATCTAACCCATCAGCGGAAGGGGGAAGATATCTCCATGCTGTAGGTGAAGTAAAACGTTGGGTAGGAGTCCAACTCAAACAAACTGAACGCTTTGTTAGAAATTGAATTCAGTTTGAAAACTAAACAGTTTTAAAACGTTAAATAATTACATAGGAACAGAGACAAGAAAACAAACTAGTACTCACCGCTGCCTTGTAACCACATTTCCAATCTCTTCAGGATCTGAATTATAACTGTCTGAACTGCTGTAACCATCTGCTGCAAAAGCATAACATTAAAGAAAGCTTAGAAAACTTTCATCTACAATATCAATGAGACAAAAAGGCATAGAAACTTCATAGAATGTGCCTCTAAAGCAGGGGTGCACAACCTTTTCTGGTTGGGGGCCGCATTGTCAGCCAGAACCAATTCCAAGGGCCGAAAATAAAACTTAAAGGGGTATTACCAACTGAAATACTGTAGTTTTGGCATATTGAACATACAGTATATACTATAAATGTCTAGTTACAGTTTCAGGACTCCCATCTAATAGGAGAATACATGAAAGATACATGTAAGAAGCCATAAAACATAGACCTACATGTCTTTTACCAGATGTTTGTGGGCCGCACAGAATGGTATCGAGGGCCGCAGGTTGTGCACCCCTGCTCTAAAGGAACACTGTGGGTAACACACAGTGGTATGCCTAGCACAGGCCCTGAGAGGGGGACACATGGTCTGTCCTGAACCTGTGACACACCCTGCTCCCTCAGGTTCTGCTCTAGCCATAACATAGCATCCAATTTGCACTATTTCTTGAAACGTCTGATCAGAACTGAAAAAAACATTATAGGTCTGAGGGCAGTGCTGTGAGATTGTACTACTAGACATATATCCACAGTAGAGGTAGGTATAAAAAGCAGTAGGTAAGTAACATTTCTAACATAATCCCTTTGTTATGCTCCGAGAGAGCCTAGTGCTAGATGGTAATACAGGATGACCCATCTTTTAGCATCACGCTGCCAGTTTCACTGAAGGAAACAGACTGCATTGGCTCAGGGCTGGAACCAATCACCAGCTCAATGGAAATTCATCCTCACACCAAGCCTTATCTCTCCCTGTAAAAGCATGACCACCAGCGTTCTGCAGTTCTGAAACCATGTTACTTTATCTAACCCCTTCCTGACCAAGCAGTTTTTACTTTTTGCATTTTCATTTTTTACCTACCTGCCTTAATTTTTTATTTTATTCTTCCATTCACATGAGGGCTTGTTGTACTTTCTAATGGGACGATTTACTATTGCATACAATGTAGTGGGATGCTAAAAAAAATAAATCCAAAGGGGGGTCTAATTGGGGAAAAAAACTGCAATTCAGCCACAATTTTATGTACTTTGTTTTAACAGTGTTCCCTATGCATTAAAAAACTGACATGTTAACTTCATTCTCCGTACGATTACAGCGATACTACATTTGTACAGTTTTTCTTGTGTATCAGTACAGTTAACATTTTTTTTCTTTTTATCACCATATTCTGACTCTCATAACGTTTTATATTTAAGTCTACAGAGCTGTGTGGCATTCTGCAGTTTTTACTAACAACATTTCGGACTGTGTGGCTATTTTATCACTTTTTTTTGGAATATATTATATATTTTATTTTTTTTTTTTACTTGCTGTGGCGGACTTCAGATCCTTCAGAATGGCCCAAGGCTGCCACAGCAACTGAACAGCTCCCTCAATCTCATTGTGGGGAAGCTGCTCGGGAGTGCAGTTCCCCCAGGGTTTCACTGATCAGATGCTGTGGCCACAATGGACCATGGAATCTGAGGGGTTAAAAGTCTCGTGATTGGCATTATCATCAAACTTGTAAGCTATAGTGTCTGCTCAGCTCCTGAGTGGGTGCCATCTTCAAATCCTGAGGTCGGGAAGGGTTTAAACTATAACAGGACTGGACAAATCCTGGGAATAAAGTAGAAAATGTACCCAGAATATATACACTGTGTGGGAAATTGTGGCGTTTTAAAGGGGTTATCAAAAGTGTAAAATATCCTGCCCCCGACATGGCTGCCGCTGCATCTCCCCTAGCGTCACCCACGATGCTAGGGAGGCTCGTCTCCGTTGCGGTCTGCTATTGACTGCTCCCCTACCACAACCGCCATGGGCAAATGTTTTGATCTGTGCGACGTAGAAATGCAACGGCGGCAGTGTGGGGAACAGGAGCTACGCAGGGGAAAGTGTAACCTATATGAGGTGTCTGGGAATTGGGAGGCATGTTTTACAAGTTGGATAACCCCTTTAAGCCTGTCTATTTTATAAAGTTTTTTGGAGTGTATAAGGCTGCAACAGTGTTTACTGGTGCTCAGAGGACTCAGACCAGCCCCTCAGTGCTCCAACTAGCAAATCAGCATATTAATAAAAGACACAGTTTTCCCTGAAATGGGGCATTGTACAAACGTAAATAGGCAGGTAGTGTGGATGTTTTAAAAGTTGATCATGCTGATAGAGGTTTTATAAGAGTTGTCAATCTCCTAATGTAAATTGTGGATTCTGTGTAATATTTATATAGGTTTCACTTGTCATTGTAATCCTGCCAGTGATAATGGAATGACTGCTGAAGTGACCGGTACAGATTAGGAAATTATCTATTATTGGGCTTAGTGACAAGTGCAAAAACTGCAGAATTTTAGAATCATTAAAAAAATAAAAAATTCTTTAAAAATATGTTTAACATAAAACATTATTTAAACAATAGGTCATTTTCTGAAGATAGATCTCCACCACAACACACACAACACAAAAGCAGCATCCTAATTCAGCCTTAACAAAAAAAAAGGATACATTTACTTTATTTTTCGCTTTATAATAACACCTTTTTCCCTAAAAAAGGGCAGTGTGTATTATAAAGCAAATAGCAAAAAGTCATTATGGAAGCACTCATTAGTATGCAGGAGGCATGGGGAACGGCGACTGTAGCGCTGGCTGTATTCATCGCTCCCTGGTGTTCTTCCAGGTGCCCCTTTTGTGTTGCGTCTTGACTGCATATAGCTTTAGGACATAGTGCACATAGGCGTGCACTAGGACCTGATGCTGTGCGCCAGCAGAAGATCACAGAACGGAGAGTGCAGAAAGACTGCGAGGTCTGGAGCAAGAGAGTTAAGTTTTAGTTATTTTACTATATGTTATAAGGGCTGATGAAGATTGGGGGGGGGGGTTCTAATCTAAAGTCTGATAAAGATTGGGGATCTGATGTCTAAAAAATTGTGGGGTCTGAACTGAGGTCTGAGGAAACTGGTGGGTCTGACCTGTGGTCCGATAAATGTTTTTTTCTTATTTTCCTCTTCTAAAACCTAGTTGCGTCTTATGGTCAGGTGCGGCAAATACATATATTTGTTTCTATAGACAGAAAAAGTTGTGTAACAGTAATATGGAAATGCTGAAATATGTTTGGCTTGAAATCAGCTGTTTAAGAGAGCTTGGACTAATCAGAGAAGCCAAACTGAAATGTTGGTATATTGTAATAAATACACACTAGCCGTAACTTACCAACTGGATTCCCAGGGACAAATTTCACCGAGGAACTTTCTTCCGGAAGTTCTTGTGGCTTTATGTGTATAGGACTTGTGGGGTTGGCAGAATCTAGAAAATAGAGATATAATTGTAGCAGACGGCAGAGGATGTCCAGCATTTATAAATAAATAAAAAAAACACAAAAAATAAATAAAAATAAAATAAAAATAAAATCACACTTGACCACAGGCCGTGCAGCTCAGCCCCATTTATTTGAATGGAGCAAAACCAGACAAAATCTGAAAATACATCACAAATTCCGACACCATTTCAGCAGTACGGATGGTAACCATTTATACAATACAGAGCTAACTGTAATGGGTCAGACATCCTCCTTCCAGCCATCAAAGAAAGTGTCATGGCAAAATGGAAAATACATTGCTTTGTTCTGAATGGGACTCTGTTTATGGCAGTGGAACATCATGTAGACATCACTCACCGCTTCCAGTTCTTTTAAGCTCCATTTCCTGCAGGTGAATTTTACTTGGCGTCATCCGTATGGGGACTGGATGGACTATAGCGGTGTCCTGTTAATAAAACAGAAAGATCTTCAGAATGAAATATGAAAGCTCTTAGAGAAAATGAAAACGTTAAATGATTTAAGAACTTCTGAAGTCTGATGTCTACATTCTGCTGGTGGACTTACAAGGCAAAGGCGAGGAATATATCACTTACCCCATGAGGGGCATTTTTCACTGAAAAATGTTATGGTAATCGTGGGGGCCCCCCAGAAATCAGACAAGGGTCTAGAGCCCTTGCAATGACAAGGAACCTCTTAAAAATGTTGGGTCAGGGCAGCATATTATAATATCAGGTCCTCTGAGCTATGTATCATTTTCTACTCTGGTCCACTTCTCTCAGAGATGGCCGCTGATGTATATACACTTGAGTGATAATTTTTATATATATGATCAGCACACCTATATTTCGGTGCTCAGTGTAATAGGGTGTCCCCTCTAATGTATATGATGTATATACACTGACAGTACTCATTCTGAAGTGCGAAAAACATTCATATTTCTAGGAATATTTATAGTCAAATATTTAGATTGAGGCAAATACAAAGTCATCACTTGGATAATTTCGTAACATAAAAGGCCAAGGACATTGTGAAAAATAAAAGGCATTTGTAAAGATTACAAAGATGTTAATATGGAAGTTGTCCAGCAGTTATCATAAGTTGGATGCATTATATAGCGTTCAAGTCTATGTATATAGCCCATACATACACCCCTCAACATTGAAACTGCAACACCAAGGACAAGCGGTAAGGTTAAGAAAATTGAGGAGGAAAGAGCAGGTGTCGCTAAGATCTGCAGATAATCAAATTTTTAAGCACCTGGATCCAATATGTGGCATAAAAGCCAGAATGAAAGCAAAGTTTTTTGGGCAATATGAAATCTCAAAAACCAGATGAAGTCAAGTGGGAGGATTGTGTGATGTCTCCTGATCATCAACGTGCCAGTTATCACCACCTGTCGTATACTGAGAAGGACAGAGTCCTTGGTTTATGCCTCCAGTAGATCGCTACGTGCCAAGGCCAAGAGGTCAGCGCTGCTCAACGTTGTGTGTGCCAGTGGTTTGGAGAGTAACGATCTGGAATAACAGCAAAAGGGGCACAGAGAAGGACCTCTACAGACGGATGGTCTGACGATAAGAATCGCACAGTGATCCATTCTATACTGCAAGTGAAAATAGAGGTCACATCCCAAGCCTAGGGTGGCAAAAAGTGTCTGCACAAACCGTCAGAGGGCGTTTGCATGCCACAGAGCTCTGAGCCAGACATCCAGCTACAGTTGTTCCATTGACCCCACACCACCGTTCTCATGGCACACAGCAAAACAGTAACAGAGGCTGGAATGGAGGTTTGAGTCTTGCTTTGATTTCAGATGCAATGATAGCCAGAGATTGGTCTGGAGACCACGTAGGCAACACCATGAAGAGGCCTTTACAGGGGAAAGTCACAACGGTCCTACTCCTGGGATTACGGTGTGGATGGCATAATGAATGGTAGCCGGACCCCTCTAGTCTTCATGTACATTAACAGCTCAGCGGTACACTGATTTGGTCGTGGAACCATTGGTACCATTTCTACAAAGTGTCCCAAGAGCCGTTTTTCAACAGGACAATGCAGGTCACATACTGTTCGTACTACTGTGAGCAGCCAGAATGGCCTAAACATGCCACTATGTGGCTGCAAAAGGTGGATTTTGACGATTTGCATGCCCAAGTCATTCAGCGTGTCACAACATTCCTAAATTAACCATTAACAAACTCGTTGATCACATGCCAAGGTGTGCAAGTGTCTATTTCTGCATACTTTGTACTAAATAGAGAGATGTTTTTAATGCTTTATTTTCATTTTTTATCAATTGCTTATCATTAACATGTCTGCCGATCCTGTGATTTCCTTAATTCCAAGACTTTTCCTTCATTCTGTTGCAATTTCAATGTTGAGAAATGTAGGATTCACTTCTATGGCCATGCGTGTGACCATGCACGTCTTCATACAAGGCTGACTACTACATATAGTTTCCAGGACCACACTTCTAAGAGTGCAGTAAAGGTGGCCATACATCTTAGACAGCCAGTGGCCAAACATTTACCTTCCCGCTTCACTGTATGGGGCTACTGAATGTGTTATATAGGTCTGTGATAGGATAAGAGCTGCAACGAGTGTTTGACAGACCGCTATTGAAAGTAGATGGCCATATTTAGCTATTTTAATACATAACCTTAAAACAGAACAAAAAATATATTTAAAGAATGAAGTTATTATTCATCTCTGATTAAAGGGAGTCTGTCACCAAAGTTGGACATAATAGACCGCTGACATAGCTTTGTAGCATCACTTTAGATGAATGAAACGGTACCTTTGTTGTCTTCTTCAGCGCTTGACCTGCTTCAAAAACGGACTTTTATTGATATGTAAATGAGGGCTCGCAAGTGCCCAGGGCGGAGTTAGTCTTGGAGCCAGCTGCTCATCTCTTAGTTCTTATCCTCGCCTGCTCTGTCTCTGCCCGCCCTTCTATTGCCTTCTTCCTCCTCCTCTGGTAGCGAACTCCTGTGCCTGCGCTCAGCTTTGCCTCGGCGGGGCATGCGCACTGCGATGCCCACTGTGGGAACGGCATCAATGTAGCTACTGCGCATGTCCACCAGCTTACAGCTGGGTTTGCAGCGTCAGCCGGGAATGCGCAGTAGCTACATTGATGCCGCTCCCACAGTGGGCATCGCAGTGCGCATGCCCCGCCGAGGCAAAGCTGAGCGCAGGCGCAGGAGTTCGCTACCAGAGGAGGAGGAAGAAAGGCAATAGAAGGGCGGGCAGAGACAGAGACAGGGGCGGGGATAAGAACTAAAGAGGATGAGCAGCCTGGGCTCCAAAGAACTTAACTCCGCCCTGGGCACTTGCGAGCCCTCATTTACATATCAATAAAAGTCCGTTTTTGAAGCAGGTGAAGCTCTGAAGAAGACAACAAAGGTACCGTTTCATTCATCTAAAGTGATGCTACAAAGCTATGTCAGCGGTCTATTATGTCCAACTTTGGTGACAGACTCCCTTTAAAGAAGTTGACTTGGCAATATAAGATACTTTATACTATCCTAAAGAGGATCTGCCACCTCTCCAGACATGTTTTAGTGTATGATTGTACCTTCCACAAAATAACAATTCTGCATCACTAAAAGGGCATCTGTCAGCAGATCTGTGCCTATGACACTGGGTGACCTGTTACATGTGCACTTGGCAGCTGAAGACATCCGTGTTGGTCCCATGTTCATATGTGCCAGCATTATTGAGAAAAATGTAGATGTAATATATGCAAATGAGCTTCTAGGAGCAATGGGGGCGTTTCCATTACACCTAGAGGATCTGCTCTCTATGAATGCCAGGCGTGTAAACGTGATCGCATCTGGCACTGACTTTTAAAGTCAAAGTGCAGAGGAAGTGGCAGTTGCAGAGAGAGCAGAGTCTCTAGGTGTAACAACAATGTCCCCGTTGCTCCCACAGTCTCTTATACTAAAACTTACATTTTCTCAGCAATGCGGGCACATATGACCATGGGACAAACACAGGTGCCTTCAGCTGCCAAGTGCACATGTAACAGGTCAGCCAGTTTCATAGGTACAGATCTGCTGACAAGTGCCCTTTAAAAACAGTGTTGTGCCATTACTCTGAAAACTTCGGAATAAATTGACAACTGGGCGTTACCAGTTGGGGGTGTACACACAAACAGGAATAGTGAGACTATCCAATCAGTGCTGACTTGTAGGGACACGCCCCTTCTAGTCATGAGGAATGGAAACAACCCCATGTCAATTTATTCATAGACTATTATGGATTATTTCATGGGGAATACTAGAGATCAGCGGATTTCAGGTTATGACATTCCTTTGCGATTAGTTTACTGGTAAAAGGTGAATTGCGTTATGGATTCCGTTACCACGGACCATAACGCAATTCTATGACGGAATAGCTTTAGAGGCATTCCCTCATAATAGAAGTCTATGGGCTGCATAACGGAAACGGGATGGATCCGTTATGTTGCTCATCTCTAGGGAATACCATTATTTACTGTACATGTTAGAGATAGCACAGTGCTGAATAAAATGCTAGCCTGATGAGAAATCTGGTACTCTGCCCCTAAAACCATGTCTACAGATTGGACTTCTAGAAGCAGTCCCTGAACCATGCAGAAAGAACCCCAGAGCCCACTGCACTGAATTACGTGTTAATACATTGATTAATACGATACGAGCAAGCTATGTGATTGACTTACAGGATCAGCTGGTGCAATGTTAGAATCAAATTGGGTCAGAGTTTGTGAGCTTGAAGAGCGTTCGCTAAATGTCTCCCACTGCTGAACAGACAGAGGAGACACAAATCAGCATGATAAGAGGAGAGGAAAAGACCTGAGCAGAAACAAACCCACATTCCTGGCTTACACTGACAGTTCTGGGCCCAAAACATACAAGTCAGACATTAGTTCCCACATTTGGAGGCAGAATTGGATTCTCTTTTGGAACGGGCCAAAGTCATCTGTCAGTGTAATCCATTTTTCTGCAAGGATTAAACCGGTCGATATAATATTGATTAATGAGACAGGTTAACAAGAACTGTGCAATAAAATGAGGACAAGTGGAACGACTGGCGAGCGGAGCTCTCTTCCACAAGTACTTGTGCAGAAGAATAGCTGAGAGACTGGCCTCCGGCCAGGGGTTATGCATCATGCAATACGTAGGATGGTATGATCATAGCATTTACAAAGCAAACCAACCACATCTACAAAAATAATGAAACATGGCTATTGAGGAACAGGCTTGATGTGTGAACTGGGGGAGGTTAAAGACGGTGGGCAGGTGACACTATCAGGCCCGGTACTGCCAGATACGTGGGTAACGGCCACCATTGCAACATTACAGATTACAATCTAAGAAATGCAGAAAGAAGTGCATGGGAGGAGAGGTGACATCACACTAGGCCACATTTCATTATTTTATGGAATAAGAGGAAAGCAAGCACAATCACCTACAAAGCATAAGCGCACCCAGGGACAAGTCACCAGAAGGTCACATATACAGTTACATCTTGTAAGCTCTGGTGAGCCAATTCTTTCTTAAAGGGAGTCACCACCACAAGACTGTTTAAACAGTTCCTGGCCCACTGTAGTACTCATATTCTGCCCCCCCCCCTCCAGTTTTTAATCAATATGTAAATTAGTATAAAAGAGCCCAAGAGGCTGTACCCATCGATAATGGAGCCCAGCCACACCCATTCGAATAGAGCAACATTCCTTCCCTCTGAGCCTTTACCCTCTCTCTCCGCTCCCGATATCATCAGGCCACCACAGGAAATCTCGCGCGGGCGCACTTCTCCGCACAGTCTGTGCCCTTCTGTGGCAGCAACTGAACTGCACATGCGTGGGAAGGATCTGCAGTTCAGGCTACCCAGAAGTGCAATTTAGTTGATGACAACTTTATTCCCTGCACTTCTCAGTTACTGAGAATAGGGAAGAGAGAGGAGAACAGTCGGCGCTTAGCGTTCCGACAGTGTATATTATGTCTCTGTATACCTACAGTCTGCACTCAGCGATGGCAGTCCCATGCTCCTCTCTGTTGGTTACTGAGTACATGGAAGAGAGAGAAGGGGGCTTCCAGTACTTCACAGAGACAGCAGGTACTCTAGGACATAGTACACACTGTTCTCGCTTTAAACATGCTGAGCTGCCAGCAAGTCAGATAAGTTGGGAGAGAGAAAGAGGGCATATATAGGGAGCCAGGGTAGAGAGATAAGAGGCAGGGTGGAGGCCTGCCTCTGTGAGGTCCATACACTTGTCTTTGGCATTCAGTAGAATGCAGAAGACAGACTCATGTGTTGCTAAGACTTTTTATATACCTGGTATTTTAGGGGAAAAAATGACTTTCCCTAATAAAGCATGTTACAAAAAAGGTAAACATCCCTCACCCTATGCAATACTGAACAACTCTGCTTTAAGGAAATAAAAAAATAAAAAGATGTGGTAGTTAAAAAAAACAAATATTTCTTTAATAAAGGAATGAAGAACCATTAAAAGGGCATCTGTCAGCAGATTTGTACCTATGAAACTGGCCGACCTGTTACATGTGCACTTGGCAGCTGAAGGCATCTGTGTTGGTCCCATGTTCATATGTGCCCGCATTGCTGAGACAATTAATGTTTCACTATATGCAAATGAGCCTCTTGGAGCAACGAGATCAATGCTGTTGCACCTAGAGCCTCTGCCCTCTCTGCAGCTGCCATGCCCTCTCCACCTTGATTGACAGGGCCAGGCGTGATGATGTTTTCACTGCCCGACCCTGTCAAAGTGCAGGATGCACAGCAGTTACAGAGAGAGCTCAGCCTCTAGGTGTAACAGCAACGCCCCCATGGCTCTTAGAGGCTCATTTACATATATTTAAACAGGGCATATATGTACATGGGACCAAACACAGATGCCTTTAGCTGCCAAGTGAACATACAACAGGTCAGACAGTTTCATAGGTAGAAATCTGCTGAGCGATGCCCTTTGACATATTTAAAGACGTCCCTTGCTTAGACTCTGGAAAGTGTTTTTGCAGCAGATGAAGGTTGTTAGGTGGTTTCACTGAAGAGACGCTAAAGCAGTATATGAATGGCACATAGATATGCGTCATATAAGAGTATGACGAATATACTTACCTCATTACTTTGGTTCATTTCTGGCCATGTCTGATTCAAAGATGGCATAGAGGGCGATTTACTTGGAGGAGGTTCAGCAGGAGAACTTGAAAATCCTACCTCACCGGACTGATCTCCAGCTGAAAGAGATATATTTTTTTTACTTTTAGAGTGGAAAACAACCCCCCAAAAAACACACAGCATAAAAATAAAGCTTCATACATCACTGAAAACAGATGCAAAATTATTTAAATAACCGAACAGAAAAAAACATTATGGCTTTCCAAGATGCAGTATATTAATTGCAGCGCACTGTGACCACTAGTCTGTACTATGTGTTTGCCATGTTTTTGCGTTGTGAGGTCCTCTGCCCACCCGATGCACAGCGGCAGCATGTGGGTGCGGGGGTCTGCAGCTCATGAATTCACTGCACTCGAAGGAACCAATAGAGTTTAACCAAACTACAGTAAATTTTTAAATTAAGCCCACAGTTGACATCATGGTGCCGATTACTACTTCATACTGTTCCTGGAAGGGACCATACAAAAAAATTTAAAAAAGTAGTATATGACTAGATATCGAAGCAGCAGGCTGTTAACTGTAACCTTACATATAAAAGAATCAGGTTACATTACAATCTGGTGCTGGCACTACAAGGCTGCCATCACAGTGATGACCCCGGCGACCAATCAAACTGGTTCCCAAGGCTTATGATCACTAAGATTGATCGTTAAAAAAAAAAAAAAAATATATATATATATATATATATATATATATATATATATATATATAGATATATATAGTTCATAAAAAGCCATCACAGCCTCTCTCTGCTAAGATTGGTTTAGTTCTTTTTTTCTTTCATAAAAGTTGTAGCTATATAGCTATTCGTTTTAGTACAGTATAGTAGACTTTGTGTACTTAGGATTTTTTAAATCTTTTCTTTCATAATAAAAAAATAAAATGTAGTTACGACTTCTAGCTGTAGTTCGTAGAGGCAGTCTTGTGTGCATAAAATATACAAGTGTATAATGCACAATACACACATATACATCTTCATAAAAAATAAAATGAATCTTTAGTATTATTAGTGTATAGCGGTCTTCTGCTTACATCATGTAACTGCGTATACATCTTTTTTGTGTGTGCAAGTCATTAAAGATAAATTGTTACCTTCAGTAATAGTATAGCAGTCTTTTGTATGTTACCCCGTCACTACTGTAATTAAGCTGATAGTACTGCAGGATAAAGCTGGCCAGTGCCACATATGGCTGGTAAACACAGGCACTAAACCATCTAGACCGGGACATCCGGAACTGCTCATTACCAGGACTCCAGCTCTTTGGGCACTTATCACGACACATACCCTCGATGGTATCATCCAGTGGCAAGGTCTCAGAGTGGCCCAGGATGGTCACATTTGAGCTTCATACTCCTTTTACTACATGATTTAACATCGGGGCAGTGTTGTATAGCTGGTAGTGGTTTTGTGGAGACAGTTGGGGGGTTGGGGGGTGGATCATCTGGCATCGTGGATGACGCAAGGGAGGCTCGTCCCCACCTGCCATTGGCTGCTCTCCCCTCCTCCGACACCGGATGTTTTCATCCGTGTACAGCAGGCATCCTCAAACTGCAGCCCTCCAGCTGTTGCAAAACTACAACTCCCAGCATGCCCGAACAGCCTACAGGTATCAGCCTAAAGCAGGGCATTGTGGGAGTTGTAGTTTTACAACAGCTGGAGGGCCGCAGTTTGAAGATGCCTGGTGTATAGGGAGAAGCAGCAGCGGCGGTGTGGGGACCAGGAGTGGGGCTGGGAGCCAGTATATTCCTCTGAAGTGTTGTATGATGCTGGATAACCCCTTTAAGAGCACACACCTATTTTTATGTATATTTGAACACATCTTTGTTTGAATAAATTTTTGGTCTCTTGTAGAAAGTAAAATGGCGCGTAGACGTTTCAGCGCAGGCATATATTGGATTCTCCGTGAGAAAAGTTATCTGGAAGTGTCAGGTTCTGAGGATGAACCCACTGAAGGTGGCAACACATTAGCGGCAAGATCTGGCGGCTCTGATTGGGACACCCACATCCAGAGAAGGCAGCAGAGTTTAGTTGCCATTTATAAGGAATGTTTAGCGAGTACAACAGTAACATGCCAAGGCCATCTACAAGCCACGTGGCACAAAGAGCAAGTCACAGCAGTGGCACACAGAGTGGTGAACCTGGGCATGAAACTACCGGTGCTGAGGTCCATAGTCAGCATCAAACACAATCGGTCCCGTCTGACATATTATATTTTGTATGGTCCCCCACTAGTGTTGAGAGAACTTGTGTTTTAAGTTCGTGTCCAAAAGTTAGAGTTCAGGTTATCGAAGAATCCTGTAATGGATTCCGCTACCATGGACCATAACAGAATTCTATGACGGCATGCACCACAGAAGCCTATAGAAGTCTATGCTTGCCATAGACAAGGCTATCATCTGTATGTGGACAACTACTATACAAGTGCTCCACTGCTCACTTGTATGAGAGGGGCATCGTGTCTTGTCTGACAATTAGAAAAAACAACAGGGAATTCCCACAGTCATTCGGCAAACCGTGTGCAAACGGAAAGCTGTTTTTTCCGGATCCGTTAGACTTATTCATTGAAATACTAGATCCATCTTTCCAGTATTATCCGGAATAACTCATCCAGTACTTAATTTTTTCAAAGCTAGTAGCGTTTTTTTTTCCGGTATTGAGACCCTTTGCCGGATTTCAATAACGGAGAAGAATAACGCTAGTGTTAAAGTACCCTAATGTGTCCTATGTAAGACAACATGTAGGTTTTCTCAGATATTAGTTATTTGCAGTCAGTTAGTTACATAGTGCTGCCAACAGTGGTGGGCCCTTTAAGCATGTTTTTTTAAGGCCATAATCTTAAGTACCTGCAGTGTCATCTAAGTCTATGAGTTTAGGCATTAAGCTTTCAGGTAGTTTTTCAGGCAAATCATAGCCATTTTTTCGAGCCACTACGAGATGAAAAGCAGCACAGAATTCATCCAGTGTCAATGCTCCGTCCTTATCAAAATCTGAGAGTTCCCTACAATGAGAAATATGTCATTATATACAAGTCGCAAATACAAACCCACACAAACCAAAAAATTATTCTTCAAGTGTCTGTATACAAGATTAAGGCTACATTCACACGGTCCGCAAAAAAAAACGGATGACATCCATTTGGCATCCATATTGCATCCGTTTTTTGCGGATCCATTGTAACAATGCCTATCCTTGTCCACAAAACGGAAAAGAATAGAACTATTTTTTGCAGGGCTACGGAACGGACATACAGATGCGGATGGCACACAGTGGGCTGTCCGCATTTTTTGCGGACCCATTGAAATGAATGGGTCCACATCCTAGCCGCAAAAAAACAAAACAAAAACGGAACAGACATGTAAACAAAATACGTTTGTGTGCATAAGGCCTACATGTGAGATACACATCTTCCATGCAACTAGTAACATTCAAAAACAATATTGTACATGAATAAACCAGACAGTTTACAGGGCAAGACAAAAACGTACCATATATGAGAAAGCTCTGGAATTGGAAGCTTTGACTTTGTAAAGAACTCTTTTGCAGCTGATCCTACAAAGAATGAGACAGTGTCATTATAAGAACTATCTAATATATATATATAAATAAATATGTATATATATATATATATATATATATATATATATACACACACACACACATATATATATATATATAATAAGCTACTACTAACAATGAGCTGCATTAAACCCTCAGAGACCAGACACTTGCTTTTTTATGTGGTGTTCTAAAAGAACGAACTATCGGGCTAAGAAAATAATTTTGCAGCTTCTTTTTAGGACATATTGGGCTGTTTCTTAAAACTGTTTTAGAGCCTTTTTTTTCCATTCACAAACTACAGCCATTTGTTCTTAAAATTTGCAAACTGACACCAAAAAAAATGATAGGGATTCCCTAATTTGTGTCGTTAGTTTTGATATGTAATATAGTCATTCATGTGTGAATAGGGCGGATAGTTTATATTAACCCACAAAAAAAAAAAAACGCCCGCCCCCCGAGAAAAAAAAAAAAACACCCTGGAGAAATTACTTTTTTCTTTTCAAATTTTGCACTTTTCCCACCCATAGGAGCCCCAGTTAGAGGGCAGAGCAGATCTGAGTCTGCCAAGACCAGAGAACACCCAGTAGAGGCAGTGGCATTATGCACACTTTTAAAGGGGTTGTGTCACTTCAGCACATGGCATGTATCATGTAGAGAAAGTTAATACATTAGTAAGTGCCTTGTATTGTGATTGTCCATATTGCCTCCTTTCCTGGCTGGATTCATTTATCTATCACAGGGGTTACGACAGCCCTGCAATCCAGCAGCAGTGGTTATGCTTACACACTACAGAAAAAGCCGGGACATGGGGAGTGCGCATAGCATGATGCTTTTTCCTATAGTGTGAAAGTACTGGCACCACTGCTGGATTACAGGGTGGTCATAAGCCACCATAACTGCCTCCGCTGTATTCATTTTGTCTACATGATAAATGCCATTTGCTGCAGTGTGACAACCCCTTTAACGATAAAGCAGAAACAGACTGCAGGAACTTTCCTACTGTGACAGCAAGATGCCGAGGAACATTCAGGAACTGCACCGCCTGCAAAGACCGCCAGCTGTCGTTAAGGGGTTAAACGTTACATTTGCATTACTAAGGCCAAGTCTAAATGTTGAGGATTTGCGGTGTGGATTCCAGTACAGTACAGTACAAGTCTATGGGATTTTCCATTCCCTGTCTCCTATTACAGACAGATTTGCTGAGGCTTCTGATCTTGTAGACTGTTTTACAAAATTCTTCCATTACCTTAACTGGAATCTAAATCTGCAATAAAATCCGTACTGGCCAGCTCTGCAGATTTACCTGTGGAATTTCACTGACAACAAAACCGCAATGTGTGAACGAACTCTAATTAGTGCCACATACATAGTGATAACTATTTTTTTTTTAATGAGGATGGGGGTACCGTGGCTGGGGAGACTGTGCTTTCTGCAGAAACGAACCAAGGAGACAAGACCATATGAGCCCAGTCAGCAGCTTCCATAAAAAGCCGCGTTATGCACATTACTAGGCAGATAAAAGGGCAATCATTTGTTCATGTGGAAATTCCAGTTTGTCTGGTAATAAATTAATTAGTAAAAGATCCACATCATGAAGTTCTGCCATCACCGTGTTACCATCAAAACCTAGATAAGCGGGAACAGGATTAACCCATTGTGACTCATGGGCGGTTTAAAGCTAATCTTCTCTAAATGAGGTAATCTCCTAGTTGCTATGGACTACACTTAGAAGTGTGTCTCCTGATTAGGTTACAAGCATTTCAAGACTGTGTTCCAAGAGTTAAATCAGTATTGGCCAACAGCCCCAGAACCACAGATCGGACTTCCATTCAGGACTAATGATCCTTTAAGTAGTGTCTAGAGTTGAGCGAACTTCTGTTTTAAGTTCGGCTTCGGGTTATCCAAGCATCCTGTTATGGATTCCGCTACCACGGACCATAACGGCATTTGGAATCCATAAGGGGATTCTTCGATAACCCGAACCTTGGACAACCCTAAGGACCTGGGGTGACGTCATCGTCATGTGATCAGTGCAGGGGGCGTGGCTCAGCACTGGATTAGATAAGAGGTGGTAGCCTACGACCTCTTATGCAATCCAGTACTGAGCCACGCCCCCTGCACTGATCACATGACGGTGACGTCACCCCAGGTCCTTCACCCCGTGTTCCAAATGCCGTTATGGTCCGTGGTAGCGGAATCCATAACGGGATGCTTGGATAACCCGAACCCGAACTTTGGAAGCAGAACTTAAAACAGAAGTTCGCTCAACTCTAACTTTCCCTTAGGCCGGTCCCTATTGTTTGGTGACTGTCAGCAGGTATTGCTGCTCCTCAAACTGGGGTAAGAATGTAAAGGAAAAATAAACCTTGAATGCGGACAGTTCAAACCCTTACATGCTGCGGTCAATTGCCACTGCAGCATCTAAGGTGTTTGAGAGAGGAAGAAAGGGGACGATCGTGGAGTGCCTATGGCTCAACACTGCAGCTGTGGACCACAGAGCCCCCTACGTCAGCCACGGGTGAAAGCCAGTAAGGCCAAGAAGGCCAAGTCAAAGCCATGGCACATATTCCATAAGGTAATTTCCTGACCACAGAAATGAGATCAGAAAGTTTGGCTAACAGCTATGTCCGCTTTAGGAGACCTCTGAACACAATCCTCCTGTGTTCTCCTAGAAAAGAATATAATATAGTGTCCCCCAATAGGAGGAAGGGTCTGAAAAACAGAGGTCCCAGAAATATCTGCAGCTTCTCTCCCTACCCCGAATAACAGCACACCAGTAAAATACTTCCAGGTTATGCATAGGCTGAACTGGATGGGTGTCTTCACTTGACAGAAGTGGAAAACTCAATGGTCTGAAGACTGGTTTGATATCACTATAAAGTAATGCTGTCAAAACCCACTGCGTATACCGCCACTTTGAATGCCGCAGACCCGCTCACGCCTTCAAGCCACAAGAAAACTCCGCAGTCAGATTCTGCTGTGTGAACGCGCTCTAAGGTTTGACCGCAGTCTGTTTCTTTGGCCTTGAATATTATTTCTGTTCTGGCCATAGAAAGAACAAGCCAATAAATCCCAGGCACAGATAACACCATAGACATGAAGCATATGATGACAAAAGCCGATTTCTGTCATACTGGGTAATGAAAAGTTCATTATCTAAAGGCCACTTGCACACAGTGTCCATTCCGTTTTCTTTTTGAGGACCGTATGCGGAACCATTCATTTCAATGGGTCCAAAAAAAAAACAACTGAAGGTACTCCGTATGCATTCCGTTTCCATTCCGCTAAAAGATAGAACATGTCTTATTATTGTCCGCATAACGGACAAGGATAGGACTGTTCTATTAGGGGGCCAGCTGTTCCGTTTCACAAAAAACGGAATGCACACGGACGTCATCCATATTTTTTGCGGACCGCAAAATACATACGGTGGTGTGCAAGAGGCCTAACACTGATGCCAAGCTCATGCTGATTTCAGTTTGATAGCAGAGCAAGTACGGGCACATCACTGGTATCTGCACTGATCTAGGTGCACATAGCAGTAGATTAACGTGTATAGTCATATAGTTTATTATATTAGCCATTTACAGCATGTCAAGGGAAGAAGGCCAAGGCTTTCAATCATACTAATGGATATGGAACTGAAGGGTCCGTTCACACGTCCGCAAGTGTTCTGCGAATCCGCACATGGCCGGCAATATAATAGAAATGCCTTTCCTTGTCCGTGTCTGCGGACAAAAATAGGACATGTTCTATTTTTATGTGTAACGGAAGTGTGGATGCGCATCTTTTGCAGCCCCATTGAAAATGAATGGGTTCGCACCCGTTCCGCAAAATTGCAGAAGAGATCTGGACCCATTTTGCAGATGTGTGAATGAACCCTAAAGGTTTTTTTTCCAGGAGCTTAAGCTAAATACCGATGGTGGTCAACAGATTGTGGAGTTCCAACTCTTTTCTCCTCACTTTCTAGGCAAGAGATGTCACGTTCATCAGTCACCTGACCTATGGGCAGATCAATCCTATTCAAGGGAACAACTCTAGGCTGCAAAACTGAGCGCAGCCACTATACAATGTAAGGCACTGTGCTGAAGAGGTTGCTTCTTCAAACCCAGCACCACCACTAATCAGGATAGGTCCTCCATATTTTACTCCCGGAAACCCTTTTAACCCTTTCACCCCTGCAGGTTTTCATTTAGCGCTCCCTGCCTTCCCAGAGCCATAACTTTTTTATTTTTCCATTCACATAGCCATATGAGGGCTTGTTTTTTGCGGGATAAGTTGTACTTTCCAATGCCTCCATTTAATATTGCATATGATGTAGAGGGAAGTGGGAAAAAATATTTTTATTTTTATTTACGTTCAATGTACGATAGGATTATATTATATAAGTAACAATGTTACTTTTATTCTACAGGTCAGTATGAATCCGGCAATACCTTATATGTATAGTTTTTCTTGCGTTTTTCTTACTTTTTGCAATTATATGTACGGAGCTGTATGGAGGGCTCATTTTTTGGGGAGCCGGAGCACCACGGAAGCGCGTGCTTTCGGTTTTCAGCACGCTCAGATGCAGTGGTCAGGACTGACCACGGCATCTGAGGGGTTAAATGTCCACGATTGGCATTACTGCCGGTTGCGGACATGAGCCGTGGGTGTCTGCTATAAGAAACGGTGCCCGCAGTGCTCAGGGGCGGGCGCCATCTTTAAAGACCCGGCCAGCGCCGTACTATTATGGCACTGGGGGTGAAGGGGTAAATGATTGACAGCAACAAGCAAAGACTGTTTGAAAATGTCTTTAGAGGGGTATTCCCATCTCAGCTATTCATGGCTGAAAACTGAATACCCATCATATGCGCTTCCCAGGGTTACAGAAGCAGCAGAGCTTGTAATGCTATGCCGTTTCTGTGGCCCCCATTCACTTTTATGGGAGTTACAAAAACAGTGTAGCACAGCCCACTTGGCTTCTTTTGGAAACCTGGCCACGCATATGACATATTCCATTCTCAGCCACGAATAGCTGAGACAGAAATATCCTCTTAGTTTTACTGAATACACAGTCGAGTGCCTTTATAAGGACCACCAGCTCAGCTAATACCCAGAGTACCCATCGTGTGCAGCAGCTAGACGTGCTGGGAGTGACTCAATAAGGTCCTGGTTGTCACCGCTATTTGGAGACATGCTGACTGCACTGCATCCCACATCTGTTGAAGGGTGCTTGAGGGAGGATCCAGAGAGTGAGCACGGTGATCAAGGTGGTCCCACAGATACTCAACTGGGTTCGAGTCTGGGGAATTAGGAGGCAGGGAGGGACTTATAAGTCTTGGTCATGCTCTTACAACCAATGTCAGACATTTCTAGCCGTGTGACATGTCTTATTGTCTTGCTGGAAGATCCCATCCGCCCTAGGGAAGGCAACCAGCATGTACGGATGTATGTCATCTCCAAGGATGGATTCATACTTAAACTGGTTGATAGTGCCTTCCACATGGATGAGTGGGAGCAGGGAATACCACAAAAACATTACCCAGACCATAACACTGTGTTCTTCCAGCAATGGTTGCAGGGTGTTTGTTCTCGGACGTTTCTCGTCTGACATGCCAACGTCCATACGTTCAATGAGCAGAAAACGTGACTTATCGGAAAAGGCAACCATTTTCCAATCAGCGGAGTTCCAATTCTGATACTGCCACCAAAACGGAAGCCTTTTCTGCAGATGCAACTTTGTTAGCAGAGGTGCAGTGACCAACGCTCTGCTTCGGAACCCCTTGCGCACCTTCGTAGCCTACGTTCACCTCCAACATCAATGGCACATGGTGCTCTGCTGTTTCCATGTTGCTTATACACAATAGTGCCATTCGTCCACTCATGACACTTTCACCACAGCAGCACACAAACTGTGCAGTTTCAAAAATACTGCCACCCTTGGTCCGAAAGTCAACAATTCCTCTGATAAAATCCCCATTTTACCTATGACAGCAACGAGGGATACATGCTGCCGAAGCCAAAGGTACAAAGTGGCTATAATAATGTGACTTAACTGTGTATAATACAATGCTCTTTATCAAGCAATGTGAATAATGTACTTACAGTGAATGGGGCTCCATGTGCGGCTCCAGAGGACAGTGCACGCCTGCGTAGTTGGAGCCTCAGGACGCCAGACATAGGTGTAGTCTTGCTTCTTTACCATGAGATAACTCTGGAGCCTCACATGGAGCCCCATTCACTGCGGGTACATCATTCACTATTAGATATGTGAATATGCTTTGGGGTTATTCTCTTTATGTATAGGAGGTGGTCACTTATGGTTACACCCACACGTTAGTGGTCTATTTAAGGTTCACTCTCTTACATTTCACATTGCTTGATGAACGACCTGAGGGTCGAAACGTCGCTATGTATGCTGCCCAACTACTAAATAAAACACCATTGACCGAACTGGACGAGTGCTGCAGATTTCTTTACATTGCTGTTTCTACTGGGACCCCGAGCCAGGACCCCTCACCGGGTGCACCGCATTGCCCTGGATGCATACCAGGTGACTTGAACATTGACTACAGGCTCCATTCACACGTCCGCAATTCTGTTCCGCCGGGGTCCACAACTGCGAATCCGCACTTCCGGACAAGAAAAGGCATTTTCTATGAGAGTGCCGGTAATGTGCGGTCTGCAAAATGCGGAACGCACATTGCCGGTGTCCGTGTTTTGCGGATCCGCAAAACACACACGGACGTGTGAATGAACCCTAAGGATTATCCCACTAAGAGGCTTGGAGTGCTGCTTATCTTTCTTTTGTATCAACTGTGTAGAAGCCAATATATCTAGTTCTGAGAGCCTTCGGATACATGGATGTGAGATGAAGTAGGGATTATTGGGCGCCGTCCACGTTTTTCTTCGGTACATACACAGATGTATGATTCCTATGTGGCAGACGAGGAAATGCCTCTGCCATAGATATGGTCACCGCTGCCCTTACCTGGGATGAATCCATTTAGGTCAGGCTGAATGTTTTTGAACTGATTGACATAATATTGCCTCTGTTCATCAGTTATCTTCCAGGGATCGTCATAACTACTGGATTGTCTACGAATTTCCTTGGTGGTGGTTGCTGAAGCCACAGTGCGTACAGTTGTCTGGTCCTGGAATTAAAATGAGTTCTTCCCTATTAGTCATGCAGGTTGTAATATATAGGAAGGAGACAGGCCTACTGGACTGGAGAAAGCACAAAGGTTATTGACAGAAGTCTGTGTGCAAGCAGAAGCAGATCCTAAGAACACCCGCCGCTTGCATGCTAACAGAAGTGAAAAAAAATGACATTTATAAAGGAGAGTGCTTGGTTAAAGGCAGAAAGGATACATTAAATGGATGAGATGTGCATGCTTCTACATATAATGGACAACTGGGGAAAAACATAGTAGCATGAATGCAAGTTAAGAAAGAAAATAATCTCGTACATTAATATAAATGAGACATTCTATAAAAGGTTAACCCTTTCTCTGTGGGGACAACTTAAACAATATTGACATAAGTAAAACCTGAAAAAAAAAAAAAAATCCCATCTCATAGCCTAATATTTACTTCCAGTAGGCACAAAATGCCACCCAGCGCTTCGCAAATGTGCACCTTCGTGCAACTTTCAATCAAAGTGTAAATGATCTACAGAAATGTATCCTGGTGCCTGTAAACATCCGCGTCACTGGAGAAGACAAAGAGCACATCCTCTCATTGTTAAATCTAAACTCTAGGCCTATATTCTAGTCATGTCATATTCACGTGACCATGTAAATGAAGTAGTCAAAGGGAGTCTGGCAGTAGGAAATTCACTGTTAACCCATTGTGATAGGAGCAAGTGATTGGACCATGTGACCCAGTGATGTCACGGAAGGTCCTTTACCCCCTCAGCTGAAGACAGGAGACCGGTAGCTACGCGCTCAATTGAAGGAGGCGAGTTACTTTTTTTTTTTTAACCCTCACCCATTTTACTTTGCATTCTGTATCTAGAATGCTATTATTTTTCCTTATAACCATATTATAAGGGAAAATAATAAAGATCGGGTCCCGTCTCTTAGCAACCATGCGGGAAAATCGCACCACATCCGCACTTGCTTGCGATTTTCCTGCAGCCCCATTCACTTCACGCAAAATATAGAACATGCTGCGATTTTCATGCAACGCAAAAGTGATGTGGGAAAAACACCACTCATGTACACAGCCCCATTGAAATGAATGGGTCCAGTGCGGGTGCAATGCGTTCACATCATGCATTGCACCCGCACGGAAAACTCGCCCGTGTGAAAGGGGCCTAAGGGTGCACAGATTACTTTGGCTCACCCTGTGGCACTTAATTACTCATTTGCATATGGATTAAAAGTACTTTTTCTCCAAAAGAAGCAATGGGTCACTTAGTAAAAAAGTACACTATATTTGGCCCACTCTCGGTGCACTTTACTGTCATTTTGCATATGGATTAAAAGTACTTGTGAAAGGTAACTATTTTCAGCTGAGCCAGCTATACAACATGACTGGTGACAGAGTGCCTTTAAACATTTCCAGTTGTAGAATAGAATTTTTATTTCTGTGGACTTCTGTATTATGTTCTGATATTCCAAATTCTCAACCGAGAACTTATGAGACCCACTGTTCCCCATGTATGAAGACTCCAGAATCATCTTGTATACAAGGGCATAAAACTCAAAAGGCTACTTTCACACTAGCGCTTTAGTTTTCCCCTATTGAGATTTATCATAGGGTTTTAATACTGGAAAAAAAGGCTTCAGTTTTGTCCCCATTCATTGTCAGTGGGGACAGAACTGAATGCTACAAAATGCATTCCGTTCAGTATAGTTGCGTTCCCATACTGGAGAGCAAACCGCAACATGTTGTAGTTTGCTTTCCGTCCTGGGATGCGGAGCAAGACGGATCGGGCATGACCCCCAATGCAAGTCAACAGGACAGATCAGTTTTATCTGCCACAATAGAAAACGGATCAGTCCTCCATTGACTTTCAATGGAGTTCATGACGGACCCGTCTTGGCAATGTTAAAGATAATACAACCGGATCCGTTCATAACGGATGCAGATGGTTGTATTATCAGTAACGGAAGCGTTTTTGCTGAACCTGCCGGATCCAGTAAAAAAGTTAGTGTGAAAGTAGCCTAAGGGGGAGATTTATAAAGACTGGCGTAAAGGAAAGTGGCTTAGTTGCCCATAACAAACAATCAGATTCCAGCTTACATTTTCCAAATTATCTCTGAAAAATGAAAGGTGGAATCCGATTGGTTGCTATGGGCACCTGAGCCAGTTTTCCTTTTCACCAGTCTTGATAAATCTAACCCTAACCCTAGGTTCACACCTGAGCGTTTTACAGCGCGTTTGAACGCGCTGTAAAACGCTCAACAGATGAAAACCAATGCATCCCTATGGGAGTGGTTCACACTTGAGCGTTTTACAGCGCGTAAAAACGCGCTGTAAAACGCCCGAAGCATAAGCTCGTTCAGGAGCGTTTTTTTGGGCGTTTGTCGTGCTTTTCCTCCCATAGACTTCTATGGGAACGCGATACGCGCGTCAATGCGGCGTTTTTGGCACCAGAAACGCGCATTTGCAACGTGCATTCTGGATTTTACTACATGTACATTCCATGGTCTCCCAAACTCACACTCTCCCTACACACATGGATTGGCTACACTTCATAAAGGGAGCTCACTGAGCTCATTGGACAACACTGCAGTCAATCACACATACGCGCGTTAAACGCGCGTTCACTATTATAAAAAACGCGTCAAAAAACGCGCGTCAAATGCGCGTCTCAAAAACGCTCAGGTCTGAACCCAGTGTAAGTGAACAGACTTCATTTACATGTGGGAATTGCTCAATATACTTGTATAAACACACAAAGTTTCATCAGGGACATCAAGATACTCACCGTCCTTCTACTGATTACTGTGGGAATCTGCACTCCAGCAGCCTTCCTACATCTTTCCTACACAGATTCCTATAATTCACAAAGGCCGAGATAGGAAATGGTGTAGTGTGACTGTAGTCCGCACAGTACAAACCCAGCTGTGAGCTAAATTGCTGAGTCTTGAGGTACACCGCCTCGGTGCTACAGCATTTTACGCCGGATCCGTCGGAAAGCATCTGAAGACGGATCCGGCTACGGATCCGTCTTACAAATGCATTACAAGGACGGATCCGTCTCTCCGCTTGTCATGCGGAGAGACGGACCCGTTATATATATATTTATTCTTTTACGGACAGATCTGGCATTGCGGTATTTTGAATGCCGGTTCCGGCACGAATACATTCCAATGGGAAAAAATGCCCGTTCCGGCATTCCAGCAAGTGTTCCGGAATTTTGGACGGAGATAATACCGCAGCATGCAGACCTGCAGACCTCCCTGCCAAGGTTTGATCAGATGGCTGCAGCAATTATATGCAGTATACCCCACATGGCCACTAGCCTCCTCTGACTCATGTCCTATAACGCTGACGCCAGTGACTGGCTGCAGCCATCAAGTGGGGTGTATGGCACATCATCACTGCAGGCAAGTAAACTAAGTCTGGCTACTAAGCTCTGAACTTAAAGGGGTCGTCTCACTTCAGCAAATAGCATTTATCATGTAGAGGACGTTAAAGGGCTTCTGTCTCCCCCAAAAGTCATTTTTCATTTTTGGCCTTATTAAAATCCTTATTGTGCGATTATTCAATATATAGTGCTCTTACCTTTTTCTGTGGCTTAGTTTCTTTAAAAATCGCACTTTTATAATATGTTAATTAGTTCGCTACCAGCAAGTAGGGCGGTTACTTGCGAATAGCCGCCGCATCCTCTTAAAAAATACGCCCCCTCCTCCGGTTGATTGACAGGGCCAGCGAGTGCTCTCCTCCTCCGGCTGGCCCTGTCTGCATTTCAAATCCCACGCCTGCGCCTTCATTCGGCACAGGCGCTCTGAGAGAAGGACGCTTGCTTTAATCGGCACTTCCACAGTGGGCCTGCGCCGACGACATCTTCTCTTCCGGAGGAGGGGGCGTTTTTTTGAAAGGAGGATGCGGCGGCTACCAGCAAGTAACCGCCCTACTTGCTGGTAGCGAAGTAATTAACATATTATAAAAGTGCGATTTTTAAAGAAACTAAGCCACAGAAAAAGGTAAGAGCACTATATGTTGAAAAATCGCACAATAACGCTTTTAATAAGCCCACAAATGAAAAATGACTTTTGGGGGGTGACAGAAGCCCTTTAATACAAGGCACTTACTAATGTATTGTTTTCCATGGTTACGACCAACCCGCAATCTGTCAGTGGTGGTCGTGCTTGCACATTAGCGGAAAAAGCGCCGGCCTCTCTTGTGGTCAGGTCTGTGGGCATAGGCCAGAGTTTTTTCCTACAGTGTTCAACCACGGCCACCGCTGCTTGATTACAGGGTGGTCATTACCATGGAAACGAGCAGTGTATAAGGGTACGTTCACACGACGACAATTGTCGCGCGACAATTTGGGAACCACTACACTGCAACACTTGTAGCGCGACATTGATGTCACATTAATGTCGCGCGACAATTTTTATAATGGGAGTCTATGGTGGTGTCGCACGTGCAACATGCGACATGTTGCGACTCGCGACACAACAGTCGCAAAAAATCCATCCCGGATGGATTTTCTCCGACTGTCGTGTCGCAGTCGCAGCATGTCGCATGTCGCACTGCGACACCATAGACTCCCATTATAAAAATTGTCGCGCGACAATTGTCGTCGTGTGAACGTACCCTAATGTGGAGGAAAAATGAATCCAGCCAGCAAAGGAGGCAATATGGATAATAACAATACATTAGTAAGTGGCTTGTATTAAAGGGCTTCTGTCACCCCCCTTAACCCATTTTTCACTAGCTGACATTAGCTATTTGCTAATGTCAGCTGAGTTGAAATATATATTTTTTACCTTATCTGAAGCTGGCAATTCTGTTAAAAAGGCACTTTTATAATATTCAAATCATCTTCGCTACCAGCAAGTTGGGCGTATACTTGCTGGTAGCCGCATCTGATGAGTTAGACGCCCTCCTCGCTTGATGACAGCCAGCGCTTCTCTCCGCACTGGCCCTGTCTGAAGCTGGAATCCAGCGCCTGCGCCTGCACGCTCAGTAGTCGGCGCAGGCGCTCTGAGTGAAGGACGCGAGCTTTGCCGCTCCGTCCTCAGTGCGCCTGCGCCGTTACGCCACCGCTACACCCGGAAGGGAAGCGGGTGTAGCGGTGACGTAATCGGCGCAGGCGCACTGAGGACGGAGCGGCAAAGCTCGCGCCCTCACCAGAGCGCCTGCGCCGACTACTGAGCGGTACGGCGCAGGCGCGGGATTTCAGCTTCAGACAGGGCCAGTGCGAGGAGGAGAAAGCGCTGGCCCTGTCTATCAAACGAGGGAGGGGGCGTTCCTAACTCATCTAGATGCGGCGGCTACCAGCAAGTATACGCCCAACTTGCTGGTAGCGAAGATGATTTGAATATTATAAAAGTGCCTTTTTAACAGAATTGCCAGCTTCAGATAAGGTAAAAAATATATATTTCAACTCAGCTGACATTAGCAAATAGCTAATGTCAGCTAGTGAAAAATGGGTTAAGGGGGGTGACAGAAGCCCTTTAACTTTCTCTACATGATAAATGCCACTTGCTGAAATGACACAACCCCTTTAATTAACTTGCCTAACCCCCCCGAAGTGCATCTTGACAGGTCCTTCCCTACAGTGACAGTCCACGATCCATCAGTCACTAGTCCGCTCCCGCTAGAGTAGTTGCCCCCTGCTGCTAGCGATCCAGACTTGAAGACAACAGCTAAAGCCTCATGCACGCGGCCGTTGTTGTGGTCCGCGTCCGAGCCGCGTATTTTGCGGCGCGGACCCATTCACTTCACTGAGGCCGCAAAAGAGGCGGACAGCACTCTGTGTGCTGTCCGCATCCGTTGCTCCGTTCCATGCCCCCGCAAAAAAAAATAGAGCATGTCCTATTCTTGTCCGTTTTGCGTACAAGAATAGGCATTTCTATAATCGGCCGCGTTCCGTTACGCAAATTGCGGAACGCGGAGCAGCTTCCGTGTTTGGAGGATCCGCGGACTGCAAAACACCAACGGTCGTGTGCATGTAGCCTAAGGCGCAGGATTGGAGTAGCAGTGACCAGGTGTGTATCCTTCTTGTATTAAGTCAACACCAGGAGGGTTAACTGTATGACATACAGCTCTGCTGCCACATGCTGTTTGGCCTAGCCTACCATACGTAGGAACAGTACTCCTAATGTATCTGTCCCATGCGGTCTCTGCCAACTCCAAAGGGAAATACATGGCCAAAATTAAAGTAGTATTTTATTAAATCCAAAATGGACAACATAAGAAAATCTGAAATAAAAAAAAATATGAAAAGATGGAGAAAAAAAAAAAAAAAAAAAAAGCTATTTCAGCTCAGCAAATCAAACAAAGCAAATGAAAAGGCAACTTATAAAATGTCACACCTGGACAGAGGCGGGATGCATGGCTAAAAGAGCACTGCTTGGTGGAGTATCTGCAAAACTGACCCAATTTTCCTGATGTGGAAGTGGAGACTGTGCCGGCCATGCTCCTTCACTCGATGAGCCACCTGGACAGAAAAACGACAAATTAAGTATATACAATGAAGAGAAAACTTCACTTCAACAATTGAGAACCAAATGTATAAGAAAAAACAACCTAGAATGTCAATTTGTAAACTTCTGTTGCTGTTTTCATGCCCCTAAAAAAAACATTATTATTTTTTTTTCTGGAAGTTAACTGATGTACCTTAGACTAAATGCTTCCACAAATGATGATCTGAACTAGAGGCAGCAGGCGATGCCAAGATTCTTCAAACTGCACTCTGCGACAGATTCCCTTTAACTCCTTAGTAACCACCAATACAGCGATCCCTAAGGACCCTTAGGTTAGGCCGCCATGTTTTTATAGTGGTCTAGTCTAATCACTGTATGGCTCTCCCGTGCAGCAATGAGCAGGAGCTCAGCTGGTGCAGCCTGACAATATAATACACTGTACTGCTAAGGCAGAACAGTGTATTATACACTTTCCGTTTTTTTGCTGATCTATAGACTACAATAGGGTCATGTCCTGATTTTCACTGACAAGTATAGGACGCGTTTCATTTTTTTTGCTGAGCTGTGCAATGGAAGAAAAGGGCCCCATAGAAGTGAATAGGACAGCATCTAATCCGCGTGTGAATGGAGCATAACTGGGATATACTCAGAAATGAAGCGAGTTTGGCTAAGTTTGTGGAAAAATAGACGGTGGATACGTTTAAAAGGAGTCACACACTCAAAGACATGCTGGTCAACAGTCGATTTAAGGAAAATAATACAAAGAATTGGCTAGCAGGTAGGAAGCCACTCGGCAACTTTAAATGTGGTGACTGCTCTTTTTGTAGCTATAATCATCAAAAGAAATCGCTTGTCATTGGAGGGGTGAGCCATGGGATAACCCAGATTATTACTTTTGGGGTGTACGCTGTTAATTGCAGATGTGGGGCATTTTATGTGGGCAAAACTATTAGGCTTATGTATGAGAGGTTTAGCGAACACCTAAACTCAGTGAACAGGGAAAGGTTGCCCCCGCCTCATGGACCTTGTACGCAGGGTCCATGGAGGCCATGTTAAAGGCCTCAGTTTTGCTGGAATTGAAGCCGTCCCCTTGATGACACAGGGTGGTGATAGACATCACCTCTTGCTTCAAAAAGAGACGCGGTGGATTATCCGCACGGACGCCTCGGGAGCACTAGTGCTCAATGGGCAGAATGATCTCAATGCATTTATCTGCTTGTTAAATTGCTTATTGTATGTAGGTGTCGTGTTTGTGCATATGATTTTAAATGTAGTGACCCGATTTAACACGACCAATGCGTTTCAGTACAACGAGTCCCCGCTGTGATTCATCCGGGATAGACAGGTTATGCTGAAATCTCTGTAACGGCAATGCACTGTGTCATACATACTTGGCAGAGATGCACACTGGCTGCTTGAGATTATAAGCATACCTGCTTGAGTTTCATTGTAGGGTGTCCAGAATGGACCAGACCCGGTCACAGGCCGCTCACTGTTCCCTCCACTGGCATGTCGGCTGTGCTTCCTCCAAGAATGTGGAGAAGATGGTGGAGACTGCTGAGGGGATACTACAGGAGAAGTTGACTCCTTGGCAAATAAAGGAAGAAATAGATAGTCAGTGGTGGTAGACGCTGTAAGGGCTCAAACACAGATAGGTTATGTATTATATGCTATTAAGGTCCTTCTCCTCCGTTCATTATCTAGACCACCCCACTTCTGTCACAGCTGACGAGGACACACAGAAGGCTGGCCTTGCAGGGACCCTCAGTGATCATTACAATGGTGGTTCCAAGCCTCCGTTTTCTCCTGACTGCAGTCACCTTGATTGAGGTGGTAGTCAAGTATGCCACACCAGTTACTATCTTCCTCGTGGCAATCATGCACTGCGGAAAAGGGCACCCGAAACCCCATTCCAGTGACTGGCGGACACTCAGGGATCAAACATTTATCGCCTAACCAGAGGCTAGATGATCATTTCACTTCTGGGCAAACCCTTTTAACCTAAAGGGGTTTTCCAGGATTCTTATTTTGATGGCCTATCCTCAGGACAGGCCACTAATATATGATTGCTGGGGGTTGACACCCCTCCCCTGATGCCAGAAATGGGCACTATACAGCTCCCCCCACTGTGTAGTGGACAGAGCTGGTTACTGCAGTGGGAGCAGCGCGTCCACTACACAAACACGGATTAAATTACTTCAAAGGTGGTGAACTGATGAATATTACCTGTTGCTCTGCCGCTGCACGTGGCTGAATAACATCGTGACTAACTGAGCTTTTCTTGACCTGCGTTCTGCCCGGAGGAGGAGGAGGAATAACTCCGGAGTAAGAGGATGAATTATCGCCTTCTGCGCTGTGGGAGACTGGATGTCTAGAATCCTGCTCTTTTTTGACACCAGAAATCTTGGCAGGGGAAGGTCCTTAACTGAAAAAAGAAAAAAAAAAAAAAAAAAAGTTTTTCATTTTTTTTATTTTTCATCTCTATTAAGGAATATCAGTATTTTTTCTTATCTGTTGTGACAGCAGGGTCCACCCCACGTGATTGACATGCTCGGAAACGGACACCTTCCTATCACTTTCACAGCCTGCACTGCTTATAATAAAGTGTTTTCTGTCAGCAGACCACCAGAGAACTAAAACCTAGTGTAAATGTCTATGGGAAGCAGCACGGTGCTGCCTTCATATGCCCATCTGAATGAAATCCAATTGTGGCGATGTGCAGGTTTTTCTAAAGCCGCATTCACACACTGCAGTTTTATTTGTAAGCCAAAACCAGGAATGGCTCCTAAACACGGGAAACGTAATGGAAAGAGTTATACATCTTTGCATCAGCTGGTGATTTTTGCCTCACAATACAGATGTATAAAGCCTGAACCACAGAAGAATAGCATATAATAGCTAGCACAATGATAACGCTTTCCAACATAGAACCTTAAGATTCTGCAGTGTTTTCTTCACCCAACCTCCTGCCGCAGCTCTCCTTAATCCACCACACTTCCAATAGCCATCAGAGGAGGATGGATGGGAACTGAGAATTTGAGGCCGCCACGGACATACGTTCTCATGCTGCGTTTTGGTGTCCTCCTCCAAAACGGAATAGAGGCGGAACGGAGCCTAACTGATGCATTCTGAACGGATCCTTATCCATTCAGAATGCGTTGGGGCTTAACTCAGGGCTTGACAAATTTCCTTGGATTCTAGGAGCCAGCTAAAAAAGTTAGGAGCCAGGCGGAGCCACGTCATGAAGCCCCCAATAGATGCCCCCATAGTGCTCCTAGCCCCCCCCCCACTTCTCCATAGAGCCCCCCAATAATGCATGCCAGTACATAGGGCCCCCAGTAGATGCCCCCATAGTGTTCCTTCCCCTGTTCTCCATAGTGCCCCCCATAATGTAATAGGTTATATGACACGTCAGACGCTGCCAGCGTCTAAGTGATCGCCACTTGCGGCCGCCATGACATGTGGAAACCCTTAAAAGGATTACAGGGTCCGGAGGAGAGGGCAGAGGGGTCCGGAGGAGAGGGCAGAGGGGTCCGGAGGGCACAAACACAGCGGGCACCATGACATTTTACTTAGCACTACAACCCCCAGCTGGCGCTCAGCCTCTGCAGTCCCCGCATCACTACAACGCCCAGCTCTTTCCCCCTCTTGTCATTCACTTTCCCCTCTTGTTAATCTCTTTCCCCCTCTTGTCATTCACTTTCTCCCCCTCCCCCCCCCCCCCGTGTCATTCACTTCTCTCCCCTTGTCATTCTCTCCCCCCCCCCCGTCATTATCTTTCCCCTCTTGTCATTCCCTCCTCCCCCCCCTCCCTCGTCATTCTCTTTCCCCTCTTGTCATTCCCTCCTCCCCCCCCCCTCCCTCGTCATTCTTTCTCCCCCCTACCTCTAGTTTAGCGTGGCCGAGCTCTGTATGGTCCCACGGGTACAGCAGCTTTAGTTTCCTGTACCCGGGCGGACTGACAGGAAACGCACACTGTGTGCGCACTTCCTGTCAGTCCGTCCGGGTACAGGAGACAGATGCTCCCTGTACCCGCGAACCATACAGAGCTCGGCCACGCTACAATGAGGGACTGACAGGAGGGAGCGCTGAGCGTTTCCCTCCTGTCAGTCCCTCTCTTCATGCTGCGCCCGGGAGGTGCGCCCTCATAGACGCGCCAGCCTGGGCAGTGCTGCAGCCGCCTGAGGCTCTATATAGAGCGCTCGGGCGGCTGCAGCATGACTGGGGCCGGCGCTCCTAGGACGTGCCGACCCTGCGCCCGGCCACCTTTGCAAACAGGCTGACAAATACCCAGGCGCCAGGACCAAATTCCTGGTCGACATGGCGACCTGGGATTTGTCGAGCCCTGGCTTAACTGATCAGTTTTGGACCGTTTGTGAGAGCCCTGAAACGGATCTCACAAACGGAATCCAAAACGCTAGTGTGAAAGTACCCTTAATTACTTCAATGGGACGTTCTTCTAGTTCTGTTCCATTCCAATAGGATTTGCCGATTTTGAACAGCTGAAACGCGCAGCCTGCTATACTATATGAAATCCTGGTATTGATTAGCTTCAACCCAACAAAAGAAAGTCATATACCGGTAGATGAAGTGCTAAAGCCAGGAGAGAATTCTATAGGGAGTGTACAAGGAGAAGTTTTGTATTCATCTGTTTTGGGTGATAAAAGCAAGCACTGTGTGAATCTGCACTAAAGCAAATAGAAAGATGTCCTCACAAAAGGTCACCAATAACACAATTGGTGGGGTCCATCTCCTGACACCCCCACTGACCTGATGTTTAAGTGGGCTGTAGTGCTGCGGTCTCTTCCTACTATACCAAGCATAGCACTGTACGTAGTATAGCGGCTGTGCTCTGTATTGTATTTCAATTCCATTCACTTGAATGGGTCGGAGGTACAAAGGTCATGTGCAGCTCAGACCCAATGTCACAGGCCGAGGAAGAGGTAGCAGTACTTGGCCGAGTACCATGGCCCCATACAACTGCTAATCACCAGGGGGTGGCTAGATGACTGACCCCCACTGATCAGATATTGATGACTTATCAATATGGAAGTTCCAGAAAACCTCTAATTCTATTCACAGGCACTTATAAACTCCTCAACATTGAAGTGACAACACCAAGAAGGACAAGCTCTAAGGTTATGCAAATCTAGGACGTAGCAGGTGTCACCAAGACCTTCAAACAATCCCATGTTCAAGAACCTAGCTCCAATCTGTGGCATGTAGGACGGGCGCAAAAGCCAGTTTTTTAGCCACAGGAAGCCACAAAAATGAGATCAAGTCATGTGGGATGGTTGTGTGATGCCTCCTGTTTCACAAACTGGGAGGGACAGAATCCTTGAACTGACAGACATCAGTTTACCATAGCGGATCACTAGTAGGGATGAGGGAATCGACTTCAGATGAAACCGATTAGAATGTATTGGCTCCGATGAGCCAAAGTTATTACTTTGCAAAGTCTGTAATAATTTCATAAATTGATGATTTCTACTGTAAAAATCATTTCCCAAACTCTGGTTCTGTTCCAGGGTACCACTTGGAACCAAACCCGAGTTCAGCAAATGCTTTTTTTTTTTTTTACAGTTTAATGCAATTTCTGAAAATATTATGCAAACAAGTCTCGCTCCGTACAGCATTGAAACAAAGTTTTATGCGAATTGACTTCGGATGTTTTATCCAAAGTCGATTCGCTCATCTCTAATCACTACACACCTAGGCCGGGTTGTCAACACCAATTAATGTTCTACGTCCCGGGGGTTGGGAGAACAATGATGAACTGGAATAAAAGCGGTGAACAGAGGAGAACCTCTGCATGGACAGATGCAAGCAAAATTGACGTCACATCCCAGGCCTAGGGTGGAAAACAGAGTCTACACATCAGAAGGTGTTTGTATGACATTGGGCTACAAGTCAGATGTCCAGCTACAGGTGTTCCATTGACCTCACACCACTGCTCCCAAATTCTATCATGGTGCTGGAACGGAGGTCTATCATCTTCATCGATGAGTGCCACTTTTGTCTCCAATGCAATGATAGCTGGAGATTGGTCTGAGGGTCATGTAGGCAATACCATCAAGAGGCCTTCACAAGGGATCATGACTCCTGGGAATATGGTGTGGGGTGGGAAAACGTATGGTAACCAAACCCTTTAGTCTAAATTTCATGTACACGAACAGCTTGGCGTTGCATTGATTTGGTTGTGGGACCAGTGGTACAGCCATTTCTCCAAAGTGTCCCAGGAACCATTTTTCAACAGGACAATGCCACGTCACATGTTGCTCATGCTACTGTGAGCAGCCTGCATGGACTACACATGCAACCATGCATCTTCAGCCTCGCATCCCATCAAGCACGTCTGGGACGGCATTAGTCAACAATTGCAAAGGGAGCTGCCAGCAGTGGATCTTGCCAATTTGCATGCCCAAGTGCATTCAGTGTGGCAGAACATTCCTCTGACAACCATTAATAACCTCAATGATAACATGCCAATGTGTCTAAGTGCATGTATTGACAGAAAAAATTCAAGGTTTTTTTAAATATTTTTGGGGTCATTTATTAAAACCAGTGTTTTAGATGCCGGTCTTAATAGCCCTTGCGCATGATGCACCTAAGTTATGTAGCACCGCCGGCCTCTACATAACATAGGCGCATCCACTGCCGGCCTACATTTATGCCAGCTCCCTTGCTGGCGTAGACTTAGATCATTTTCTACACCTAAAACAGGCGTAGAAACTGATAAATGAGACGGGGCTGCCAGCCGGCCCCTTTCCTCACCACGCTGACTTTTTTTTATTTTATTTTTTTAGACCTAGCGTGAGAAGGAAAAAAAATAATAATAATTCAGCAGCAAATCCCCTTTGCGACAGAATATGCGACAAATATACTTAAAAAAATCGGCATATATCTTATAAATGACCCCCTATGTTTCTATTTTTTATCCTTTGCTTATCATTAACATGTCTATTGATTTCAACAAGCATCCTTCACTCACTGCACCTGCGCCAAATACTGAACGGGACAGCGCAGGAGCGAGATATATGGCAGACAGGGCCGGCAGGAGGAGACTAAGGATGCCTGGCCCTGTCAATCAAGTGCAGCGGGGCGCGGCCAGAGGTGGAAGAATGGAGCTTCTAGGTGCAGGGGCAATGCCTCTCCCTGCTCCTAGAGGCTAATTAGCACACTATAAAAGTTCGATTTCTGGAGTAAGGGTACGTTCACACGACGACAAGTGTCGCACGACAAATAGGGCACAACTTCACTGCAACATTTGTCGCGCGACATTTTGTCGCACTATTAGCGTACGACAATTTATAATGGAGTCAGGTGCCGCATTGCGACATGCTATGACGCGACAGTCGCAGAAAACCCATCTTGAATGGATTTTCTCCGACTTTCGTGTCGCAGTCGCATGTCGCACTGCGACACCATAGACTCCCATTATAAAAATTGTTGCGCGACAATAGTGCGACTTTTTGTCGCGCGACAATTGTCGTCGTGTGAACGTACCCTAACGGGGGGAGAGATACAAGCAGGAATAGGCTAGTTAGGTTCAGCTGACATTAGCACATTGCTAATGTCAGCTAGTTTAATAGGGATAATTCTGATGACAGAAACCCTTTAACCTGTTACAAACACAGGACGTACAGGTACGCCCTGATGTCCCGGTACTTAAGGACACAGGACGTACCGGTATGTCCTGTGTATTTCCGATCAATGCTGCTCGGCGGGCGGTGATCGGAACAAGGTACCTGCTGAAATCATTTAGCAGGTACCTTGGCACAATTACCCCCCTGTATCGGCGGTCGCTGCAAACCGCAGGTCAATTCAGACCTGCGGTTTGCAGCGCATTCTGAAGTTTATAATTCCCGCGGTCACCAGAAACTTAAAAATTGCATTTTTAAAATTTGTAACCCATTTTCAGATGGGCCAGCGGGCGGTGCAGGGGGAGGGTGCGGGCGGTGCTGTGATGCGGCAGGCGGCGCTGCAGTGCCGGCGGGCGATCCCCCGCCCACCTTCCCTCTCTTAGGTTCAGGATGGTTGAGGGGTAACATTGCTGACACACTGCTTGAAACGGATGACATCTGTGCTGCGTCTGTAGCTCCCTCCCTCTCCAATTGGGGGCTGCTGTGCTATTGCAGCCCCTGATTCTTGACGGGATCGCAGAGAGAGGGGGCTCCCCTCCCTCCCCATCACCCGCTGCTCTGTTGTGGCAGCGGGTGATGGTTACCATGGCAACGGGGCGCCTACACAGGCGTCCTGCTTGCCATGGTAATGGCAGGTCTGATCAGACTTCTGCTAAAAAACACATTTATCACTAAATAATAAAATACACTACACACGTTTGATATCCCCGCGTTCGTACCGACCTGATCTATGAAACAGTAATGTTACTTTCCCCACACAGTGAACACCATCAAAATAAAAAAAATAAAAACCTATAATGAAATTGAAATTTTGCCCACCTTACTTCCTAAAAAAAGATGATAAAAGTGATCAAAAAAGTCGTATTTACACCAAAATGGTACCAATAAAACCGCCATCTCATCCTGCAAAAAATGAGCCCCTACATAGGACAATCGCCCAAAAAAATTTAAAAATATAGCTCTCAGACTATGGAGACACAAACATTTTTTTCCCCCTAAAACGCTGTTATTATGTTAAAAGTAAAATAAAAAAATAAAATAAATTATTTATATTATGTATCGCTGCGTCCGTAAGAACCTGCTCTATAAAAATAACACATGAACTAACCCCTGAACACCATAAAAAAATAATAATAAAAATTGTGTAAAAAAGCTATTTTTTGTCACCTTACATCACAAAAAGTGTAATAACAAGCGATCAAAAAGGTGTATGCCTCCCAAATTAGTACCAATCAAACCGCCATCTCACAAAAAATGAGCCCCTACATAGGACAATCGCCCCAAAAAAATAAAAATTATGGCTCTCAGAATATGGAGACACTAAAACATGACTTTTTTTTCTAAAATGCTGTTATTGTGTTAAAGTAAAAATATAATAAATAAATAAAAAAGTATACATATATATTTGTATCGCCGCATCCGTAAGAACCTGCTCTATAAAAATAACATGAACTAACCCCTCAGGTAAATACTGTAAAAAAAGCCATTTTTGCCACCTCACATCACAAAAAATGTAATAGCAAGCGATCAAAGAGTTATATGCACCGCAAAATAGTGCCAATAAAACCGCCATCTCATCCTGCAAAAATGATACCCTACATAGGACAATCGCCCAAAAAATGTCGCTAAGACTATGGAAACATTAAAACATAATTTTTTTTGTTTCAAAAATAATAATATTGTGTAAAACTTAAATAAAGAAAAAGGTATACATATTAGGTATCGCCACTTCAGTAACAACCTGCTCTATAAAAATAACATGAACACAGCAAAAAAAATATAAAAAATATATATAAATACGGTGTCAAAAGCCATTTTTGTCACCTTACATCACAAAAAGTGTAACAACAAGCGACCAAAATGTCATTTGCACTCCAAGATGGTGCCAATCAAACTCTAATCTCATTGCCCAAAAAATGAGCCCCTACATACAGTCACCCAAAAATAGATGATTACACTCACCGGTAATTACTTTTCCATGAGCCCATGACAGCACCCTTGAGAGAGATCCCGCCTCCATCCGGACAGGAAACAGGAACTTCAATTGAGAAGCTTTTTAAGGTGGGATCTGGCCTCCTCTCCTCAGTTGTTATCGAGAACTTGTCCTAGAGTTTATCTTACAAAAGACTTTAACCCTTTTCTTTTTTTTTTTTTTATTATATATATATTTTTTTTTTTTTTGGGGGAATAAAGACGGGTGCTGTCATGGGCTCATGGAAAAGTAATTACCGGTGAGTGTAATCATCTATTTCCTTACGCCCTATGACAGCACCCTTGAGAGATGATTAGACTAGTAATGTCTAGGGAGGGAAACAGACTGCAAGACCTTCCTACCAAAGGCTAACTGGCTCTTGCTATCTAAGTCTAGCCTGTAATGGCGGAAAAAGTACAAGGAGACTTCCAGGTAGCAGCCCTGCAAATCTGTTCTAAAGATGCCTCAGCCCTTTCAGCCCAAGAAGTGGAGACTGCCCTAGTTGAATGAGCACCCAACCCCTGAGGGCATGGAGTGTTTGTTGATTTGTAGGCCAAGGTGATGGCCGCAATGATCCATCTGGACAGGGTCCTGGATGTAATCTTATCACCCCTGTTCTTCCCTGAAAATTGCACGAACAATCTGGAGGACTTTCTCCAAGGTTCTGTGACCTCTAAGTATCTAAGAATACATCTTCTAACATCTAAACAATGAAGACTCTCCTCTTTCTTATCCCTTGGATTCTGACAGAAAGAAGGGAGGATAATATCTTGAGATCTGTGGAAGAACGAAACCACCTTGGGAAGAAAGGCAGGATCAGGTCTAAGTATGATTCTATCCTTCATAATTTTAGTGTAAGGGGGAGAAGTAGACAGAGCCGAAATTTCACTCACCCTCCTAGCTGTGGTGATGGCCACTAAAAAGCCGTCTTGAGCGTTAAGATCCTGATTGGCAGGTCCTCTAAAGGCTCAAAAGGTGGTTTCATCATACTGGACAGGACCAGGTTCAGGTCCCAGGGGAGCTAGTCTCCCTGGAACCTGATCCAACCGACTGATAGCTCTAAAAACCTCTTTATCCAGGGATGGTTTGCTAAAGAGAAGTCAAAGTATGCACTCAGGGCTGAAACCTGAACCTTAAGTGTGCTGATTCTAAGCTTCAACTTAACCCCGTTTTGCAAAAAGTCCAGGAGTAAGGGAAAAGGAGGGGAGTCCAACGGGTCTACTGGCCTACCCGCAAATGTGTTAAATTTTCTCCAAATTCTAGCATAAATGGAAGATGTGACGTCTTTCCTACAAGAGAGGAGAGTACTGACTACTTCCTTAGACAGACCCTTACTCTCTAATATGGACCTTTCAGAAGCCAGGCTGTGAGGTGCAGATTGTCTATCTGCGGATGGTATACTGGACCCTGATGCAACAGATCTTTCTGGTTCGGAAGCACCCATGGGTCTGCTACTGACAGCTTCCGAGCCAGGTGAACCATGACCTCCTGGGCCAAAACGGAGCAATGAGAATCAGCGTGGTACTGGACCTTCTCAGTTTCTGAAGAACTCTCGGTATTAACTTGATTGGAGGAAAGCGTACAGAAGACTGTTTGGCCAACGATGGGCAAAGGCGTCTATTGCGGAAGGAAAATCCTCTGGATTTAGGGAGAAGAACACTCGACATTTCTGATTTTCTTTGTTCGCAAATAAATCTATTGTCGGTCTGCCCCACAGATGCATTATCTGGCAAAAATAGTCTGATTGAGACACCATTCCCCTGATCCAGACGTCTTCTGCTTAGGTAATCTGCCTTTTTGTTTTCCGTACCTTTTAAGTGAACAGCTTTTAGAAATGGAATGAAGGGAATTACAAATGCGAAAATCTCTTCTGTTAAAGCCATAAGATCTCTCGACCTTGTTCCTCCCTGCTTGTTCAAGTATGCGACTACCGTGGTGTTGTCTGAAAAATTTTGACCGTCTTTCCCTTTATTCTTGGCAAAAATTCCTTTAAGGCTAGAAAACGGCTCTTAATTCCCTCATGTTCTGGGATTCGCTTGTCTCTTGTAATGACCAAACACCCTGGGCTATTGCCTCCTGACAGAAGGCCCCCATCCACTTGGGCTTGCATCTGTTGTGATGGAGATATCCTCCTGTATATCCCAAAGGAGACCCTGAGACAGGTTTTCCGGATTCAGCCACCATTGGAGCGACTGGACGACCTCTGGGACCAGGTGAAGATAATTTTCTAGTGAACAATGGACTCCTTGCCAGACATCCAGAATCTGCCACTGAAGCTTCCGAGATCTCAGCATCGCCCATTTTACCGCTGGTATAGAGGCAGTCATTCTTCCTAAGACCGCCATGGCCTGTCTGATGGTCCTGTCGCCTGAAGACACCAGAGCCGAATTCCTTCCTGAAGCTTGAGGATCTTTACCTGCGGTAGCATACAACGTTGGTTTACCGAGTCCAGTATTAGTCCTAGGAACTTGCAGGATCTTGACGGAACTAGGTTTGATTTTTCCCAGTTTACCTCCCAACCCAATTTCTTTAGAATTTCCAAGACTACACTGACTTGAGAGGACATGCTGGTCTCTGAGTCTGCCACAATCAAGATGTCGTCTAAATAGGGAACTGTTAGAATGTCCTTTTCTCTTACATGCGCCATTACTTCCGCCATGAGTTTTGTAAACAGACGAGGCGCTTGGGCTAACCCGAACGGAAGGGCCCTGTATTGAAAGTGCAGTACCTCCGTTCCAACAGAAATGGCTATCCTTAGGAACTTTTGACACTCCGCATGAATCGGGATGTGATAGTACGCATCTCTTATATCCAAGGTGGTCATCACACAGTCTGGGAACAGGTATTTCAGAGTGGACTGAATGGACTCCATCTTGAACTTCTTGTACTTCAAGTACTGGTTTAGCAACTTCAGATTTATAATCATTCTGTAAGACATGTCTGGTTTGGGGACTAGAAATAGGGAGGAATAAAATCCCTTCCCTCTTTCCGACTCTGGAACGTCTGTTAACACTTTTTTGTTTAGAAGAGATAAAATCTCTGCCTTTAATGCTGAATCTCTTCCAGAATCGGATCTGAGATATGTAATTTTCATTCTTTCCGGTGGGAGGGAGGCGAACTCTAAACGGAAACCTTCTCTTATGATACCACGAACCCAGGGACTTGCGGAAATAGCTTCCCAAGCCTCTAGAAAGTGAGATAACCTCCCTCCCACCGGAAGAAAACCGTCATTGTTGTGTGGATTTTGGACGACTACTGGACTGGGATTGGGAGTTGAATAGGAAGCCCTTCTCTTTCCTGGACTTATTCTCTCTCCAAAATCTCTTCCTTTTTGTTGGAAATCCTCTCTACGGTTGCGTCGAAAAACTGTTTCTTCTTTGGGGGTTTATTTGAGGGGAATCCCTTTATCATCCGCTGCTTTTTCCAGCAGGTCATCTAAGACTGATCCAAACAAGAAGTCACCCTGACAGGGTATGGCACATAATTTATTTTTAGACCCTGTGTCACCAGACCAACTCTTCAGCCATACCGCTCTTCTGGCCGAGTTGGACAGGGCCGCTGATTTAGCAGTAAGCCTAAGAGCATCTGCTGAAGCATCGGATAGAAAATTCACTGCATTCAAAATGGTAGGGAAGACCTCTAATAGCTGTTCCCTTGGTGTTTTATTTTCAATCTGGGACTCTAAATCCTGTAACCATACTTTAAGAGATCTTGCTGTAGAGGTAGCTGCAATATTGGGTTTAAAGGCTTGAGTGGAGGCTTCCCAAGCACTCTTGAGGTAGACATCCGCCCTCCTATCCATTGGGTCTTTTAAAACCCCTAGATCGTCAAAGGGCAAGGCTGATTGTTTAGCCATTTTTGCCACCGGTGCGTCCAGCTTAGGAGCCCTATCCCAAGACGAGCATTCTCCCTCCTCAAAAGGGTATTTTCTTTTCATGTTTCTGGGAATAAAAAACTTTTTATCAGGCTTCTTCCATTCTTTCTGAATTAACGCCTTTAGGTTCTCATTGATAGGAAAACCCTAGACTTTTTCCGTGCCAAATCCCCAAACATAATCTGTTGGATAGTTTTTGCTCCTTAGCCTCATCAATCTTCATAGTGGTTCTGACCGCCTTAAGCAAAGCATCCGTATCATCATGCGAAAAGCGGCTGGCCTGCTGGCTCGTTCTCAGATGAGGAATCAGAACTAACTAGAATCTCCCTAATTCGGATTCGCTTCCTGAAGACTCCGAATCTGAGGGATGACCAGAGCGCTTCTGCTTCCCAGCGAGAGAAGAAGGAAGGAGCTTCTTAATTTCCGTAATTGAACCAGCAATCTCTGTTCTGACCATATCCTTAATACTCTGTATGAAGCTAGGAGATTCCTCTTCTAACATTCTGTCAATACATCTCTGGCATAACACTTTGACCCAGGTAGGAGGCAATTTCTTTTTACAAGTAGCGCATTCCTTCCCCCGTGTTTTAGTCGTTGCTTTTCTGGGGCTCTTTTAAGACTCTATAACACAAAAACAGACAGAGTCTCCTAGTGAGAAAAACCAACCAGGAATGAAAAGCTGGGGTAAAAACCCCCTTACCCCACCAGGAATACCGAGCGTGCATCATGGCCGTCCTGGTCATCAGTGCGCTGCACCCCTTCTTCCATCCTTGGACTCAAGGGAGAGGGGACCTCCATACAACGAAACCCGACACTTCTACCCAGGAATTGCGTGCAGTGAAGGGCAAGGGAGGAATTCACGAACCACCTATGGCTGGCTGGCACCCCTCCACCGGCGCACTCACGCGGCATACACCTCGCGGTATGGTCCTTTTACTGCGGGCTGCATGCGCCCTGAAGAGGCCTCTTCCGGTCCCATGCGTTCCAAGGACCGGAAGTAGCCTTGCGCGTCACTTCCGGAGCGCGCCCCGCACTGCCGTCATTAAAACCAGCCACTCCGATGCTCTGTAACCCCGGCAGTTGGCGGAACAGGACCCGGAACCCCCAGATACCACCGGGGGTATCCGGAGTGACACCAGTACCTCCCGGTACTGGCGGACTGCAGCTGCCCCACAGAATGGCCAAAGCCAGGACCGGAGGGATGTGTGCCCAGACTTCAGGCGGCTCCTCAGGGAGACTTATGCCATACCAGGTAACCCCGATGGTGAGCATAACCTAGATGGGGCCCTGCAGCCAACTTAGCTTCTCTGTAAAAAGTATCCATCCTATCTCTAGGACAGGAAACAGGAACTGAACTGAGGAGAGGAGGCCAGATCCCACCTTAAAAAGCTTCTCAATTGAAGTTCCTGTTTCCTGTCCGGATGGAGGCGGGATCTCTCTCAAGGGTGCTGTCATAGGGCGTAAGGGAAAATAAAAATATGGCTTTCAGAGTGTGCAGACACTAAAAAAATCATTTTTAAAAAAAATGCTTTCTAATGTAAAACTGAAACACAAACCCCCAAAAAGTAGTGATATTGGGTATTGTCGTGTCCGTAACAACCTGCTCTATAGAAAGAGCACACGATCTAACCTGTCATATCAACAATGTAAATAACAGAAAAAAAAAACGGTCCCAAAACAGCTATTTTTTTTTTGCAAATTTTCCATTTTAATCCATTTTTCCAGTAACAAAGCAAGAGTTAACAGCCAAACAAAACTCAATATTTATTGCCCTGATTCTGTAGTTTGCAGAAACACCCCATATGTGGTTGTAAACTGCTGTATGGCCAAACGGCAGGGCGCAGAAGGAAAGGAACGACATATGGTTTTTGGAAGGCAGATTTTTCTGGACTGGTTTTTTGACACCATGTCCCTTTTGAAACCCCCCTGATGCACCCCTAGAGTAGAAACTCCAAAAAAGTTTCAAGCCATGGCAGCGTGCACCTGTCTGACTGCAGCCGGAACTCCATCCCGCCCCCATTATAGTCGTTAGGGCCAGAGCAGACCTCCGGTGGCACGCCTGCACTAGCGGCAGCACGGATCCGGCAGGCTGTTTACCCACCCAGCCTGCCGGAGAAAGCTTCCGCTAGTGTGAAAGTAGCCTAAGGATACATTTAGTTTGGAGTCCAAAGTAGAAATCTGAAACTGACCCATGGATTTGCATTTGTTCATACTAAGGATCTGCATGTAGATTTAGCCCTTTTCAAAGTTATCCTGGACTGCAGCCAGTTTAGAGGGATTGAAGTAAATAGAAACCATTGATACAGGAAAGCAGGAACAATCTTTTCTGGCGCTGTCAAGAAATCGTCCAATACTGTTGTGTTAAAGAGCCTCTGTCAGCCTGATCAACCCCTTTAAACCAGGCATGCTGCCTGGTAGAGTTGATGATGCTGATTAAAACAATACCTTTCTTTTATCTACATGTTAAACAGCTGCAGAGACATCTGTTTTTATTCATATGCAAATGCACATGTTGGAGCACCAGGGGGAGGGGCTGAATCCTGGAAGCACTTTTTTTTTATTTTTTTTAAGACCCCTGTGCTTTGCACACGCCTTCGCCCCGCGTGATTTGGCACACGCGCCCCCCTGCGTGATTGACTGAGCTAGGTATCAGCATGCTGAGGACAGAGCCATGTCCTAGCATGTACATGTCATATACACTACTTATTTTAGCCTTACCATGTTGAGAATAGAGGTTTATTAACAAACACCAATAATATGTATTAGCTTTCTAAGTATTATAAAAAACACCTTTCTTAATATGATGAGGCTGTGGCCTGGAGGTTAGTGGCCAGTCTTGCATGTAGATATCCCAAGTTCAAATGCTAGCAAAGAAACAGCACTTGCAACAAAAAGCTTTGTTTAAAGGGGTTGTTCCATCTCATACATTGGTGGCATATCTGTAGCATATGCCACCAACGTATGATAGATGTGGGTCCCGCATCTACCTCTAGAATGGAGACCGCAAAGTGAATTTCACGGGACTACATTTCTATGGGACAGCTGAAAATTAGCCAAGCGCTGGCCTGGCCATTTCTGTCAGCCCCATAGAAGTGAATGGAGCAGAGGCCGCGCTTGCGCTTCCAATTCATTTCTATGGGACTTCCAGAAATAGCCAAACGCGCCACTCGGCTATTTTTGGCACTCCCACAGAAATGTATGGAGGGTGGCCGTGCATGTGCGGCTCACTCTCTTTCACTTTGCAAGCTCCGTTCTATGGGACCCACACCTAGCAATCTGCCACCAATGTATGAATTGATCAACCCCTTTAATAACACACAGTTTGAGACTTTTTACCGTCCAAAAACTAGCATGGGAGAAATAAATTCCCTGCATGGTAAGTTTGAAGAACAAATAGCAGATCTGGGCAAAATCTGCAGAAGCAAAATCAGCACCAAATAGTGCAGATCTGTCACAGATTTCCCCTTCTGCATTGCAAAGTCCGCAGCGCAAGTCAAGTTCTGTGTGGACACCCGCCGCTGCGAGTGGGTGAGATTTTTTAACTCTGCTGCTTCTGTGAACACTGTGAATTCTGCTGTGGAGAATGTGTAGCAGTTCCACAACAGCGCCAGAAAGGATCACTTGTGCTTTCCTGTAACAGATTTCCTCGGGTGCACCAGACCAAAAACTTGGTTCAGCAGTACTACAGTATGGGGAGCAATCCTGTAGGTTCAAACTAGCAGTATAACCAATAATTACATACCAATATACCAATTGTACTGTTTACAAGTCTGAATGCTATTCTTCTAGAAGGCTTATACAAGAAATAGTAAGACAAGTAAATTATCCAGGTAAAAAGCCAAGTTAAAGGATTATTCCAGTTAGAGAAGTGTATCCCCTATCCACAGGATGGGTGATAACTATTAGATCAGTGGGGCCCTGCCGCCGGGATCCCCCACGATCATGAAAATGGGATCCCGTAGAGCCCCAATAAAATGGACGGAGCAGCTGGTTAGAAATGCGTGCAGCTGCTACTTTCATTTCTATGGGAGAGCCAGAGGACAGGTTATTAGTATATGATCAGTGGGTGTCCAACACCTGGCACACCCCCCCCAATCAGCTGCTCAAAGTGCCCACGGATCTCCGGTGAGTGCTGCAGCCTCTTTCTAGGCCATCTGACATCACGTTCATGGCCTAGGTCAGGGATGGGCAAACTGTGGCTCTTCAGCTGTTGCAAAACTACAACTCCCAGCATGCCCAGTCTGGCTACAGCTATCAGCCTACAGCAGGGCATGGTGGGAGTTGTAGTTTTACAACAGCTGGAGAGCCGCAGTTTGCCCATCCCTGGCCTAGGTGCATCTCAGAATGGTGCTGAGCTATCCAATGTATGGCGCCGTGCTTGGTGGCTGCATAGTGTCGGATGTCAGACTCCCGCCGATCACATACTGATGACCTATCCTGAGGATAGGTTATCAGTGGAAAACACTCTAAAAACACTTTAAAATAGGACTTATTCTGCATTTCCAATTAACCCTGTGGTGTCAGATGTCAGGAAATTCTCACCAGTGTTTAAACTTTCAACTCGCAATGGTAATCCCGACTGTGCGACTGCTACGAGCTTCAATGCAATGTAGAACTGGCTTCTCCCAAAGTAGCCAAGCCTTGTTGCTCCACACAGCTCCATGATCTGAAAAACATTGGAGAAGAGGTATGTGAATATCATTACACAAAAACAAAGTAGCACTCGTATGAGATGCCAGCAGAGGATATTGGTGTGACAACATGAAATGAGACCTCCCTATGTAACTGCTAGGACAATGGGTGGTGGCATCCTGGTGAGCAATGTCAGCTGGAACAGCACTGAGCAACACTGCAACTGACGCACGATATTCAGTAGATCACGCTACTCGAGCAGCCAATGGTAGGCGGTGACCGGGACGAGCCTCCCTAGCATCGCATGTGACGCTAGGGAGGCTCATCCCCGATTGCCATTGGCTGCCCCCCCCCCCCCCCGCACACCAGATGTTTTCATTCGCGCACGGGGAGAAGCAGCAACGGCGGTGCAGGGACCACAAGTTCGCTCAACTCTAGTTTGGGATAACCCTTTAAGCCTGGTTCACACGTCTCAGGACAGGGGAGCATTTCCCGAGACATACCTCTGATGGAGGCCTCCCGTAGGGTCAAATTGTGAAAAAAAACACACTATTATTTGATGATTCTGTATAGCAGAGTGCAGTCTACTTCACACTATGCTCTAGAATAAATAAAGTATATGGATATAAACCTCCTCAACCATATACATACATTCATCATATATGCCAGGAGCCTTCCCTGTGCATACCGTTACTGTAGTTCCCAATTGTAATGTGAACGCACCCTTACTGCCCCCCCTCCCCCTCTGTGTACTGGTGAAAAAAATCTTTGAGGGAACATTGATCACAATGACATTATTGTTACAATATAGTATAAAGTACAGTTCTCTAGAAGTGATGGCGACTGGCCTCGCGCATGCAAGAAAAGGGACATCACCGATACGCTAATGAGATTAAGCTGCGTAAAAGCCATGTGACCGATCGATGCAAAATCACAGGTCAAGAAAGCGTCAGCAGAGCTCTCCCGGAGCATTCTACGAAAAGATGCCCCAGAACCGTACATGTCAGGAGAGGCGACAGGTCCTAACTAAACTTCCCGTGACTCACATCCATTCATTCTGGTAGTTATGAAAGACATCTTGTAATAAACAGGCTCAAAAAGCAACCAGACAAGTTCTCGGCTTCAGCGTCGCTCGCAGGATCACACCCAAAAATAAAAAGCCAGCTAAATGCAGTCATTTAATCCCTACTCTGTGACTAACTTTAACCATACAATTTACTAAAACCGGTCAGGATACTACAAGGTGGCGTCACAGAAATGAGGAGAAAAGGGCGATATGAACAGCCGCCTTTCCCAGAAGTGCAAGCGACCACGTGGAGACGTTTTCCGAGATGTCACCTGCTTGGGATATACAGGATAACACGAAATGACATATATTGTGTAGATTTGTGTTAGCAATGGGTAGGAATTTAAGGGATTTTCCAGTTTCACCAAGTAAAGCGAATTCATCGTAGGACAAGCTATGTATGCCTTTTTATACTATCATGTTCAGTGCTGCATAAAAATACAATACAATGACACTGAACACTAATAAATAAAATCAGAAAAACGTTCTTCTGTTAAAAGGGGTTACCCGAGAGTATAACAGTGTGCCCCAATATGTCGGGCCCACCACACTGAATATACTTACCAGGGTCCCCGCACCGCCGCTTCTCCCTGTACGCGGATTAAAACATCCGGTGTCGGGGACGAGCCTCCCTAGCATCCTGGGTGACGCTAGGGAGGCTTGTCCCCGTCTGCCATTGGCTGCTCCCACCTGACGCCAGATGCTTTCATCCGTGTACAGGAAGAAGCAGCAGCGGCGGTGCGGGGACCCGGGTGAGTATATTCAATGTGGGGGCCTAGTGTATTGGGGGACATTTTTATACTTTCGTATAACCCCTTTAAGGTCCAATTCAGACTACTGTTCCGCTTTTCATCCATAAAACAGACGTATGTCATTCCTACTGGACGTCCATACGGTGTTCATTTCTCTTTCGCACCTGTACATTAAGGCCTTATTCACACATCCGTACTGTTTATGGATCCGCAAATTGCGGATCCATAAACACACCTGGCCGGCAGCCCCATAGAAATGTCTATTCTTGTCTGCAATTGCGGGCAAGAATAGGACATGCTCTACTTTTTTGCGGAGCTGAGGCCGTAAGATCGGCGGCGCGCTCCGCAAAAACTGATGTGGAGAGCACAGTGTGTGCTCTGCGCATCGTTCCGTGCCCCATTCACAGTCAATGGGTCCGCATGTATTCCGCAGAATTGCGGAATACATGCGGACGTGTGAATTAGGCCTTAAATGAATGCGTCTCGTATAGAAAACTAACAAGAATAGTACACAATGAAAGTTTCTCAGCCTGGACCGTTGCGCACATGGATGGAAAACACACTCACCTTGATCAGGCCTAACTTTGATCCTTCATGTCTAGGCTAAGTTTCCCATTGGGGTATGCCCATGAGGGAAAGCTACGCTGCTGTCTTTCCACCGCCGAGTTGTGACAGTGCCTCCAGCAGCTAAGCGAGTTACACAAAACCTCCTCCACATGCAGTGGAAATATCCACGCAGCAGTCACACTGGAATTGGCCCGCGGTGCAGATTTTAAATCCCACACTTTACATTACTTAACCACTTCACATCCAGGCCATTTCCCCCTTCCTGACCGAGCCATTTTTTGCAAATCTAACATGTGTCACTTTATGTGGTAATAACTTTAAAACGCTTTTAGTTATCCAGGCCATTCTGAGATAGTTTTCTCGCCACATATTGTACTTCATCAGAGTGATAAAACTTATAAAAAATACCAAAATAATTTAGAAAGATTAGCTAATTTCCAAATCTCAATTTCTCTACTTTTATAATACATAGTAATACCTCCAAAAATAATTACTTTACATTCCCCATATGTCTACTTCATGTTTGGATCATTTTGTGGATGTCATTTTATTTTTTGAGGACGTTACAAGGCTTAGAAGTTTAGAAGAAAATCCTGAAATTTTTCAGAAAATTTCCAAATCCCAGTCATTTTGTGAGGCTTACATAATGGAAACCACCCAAAAATGACCCAATTTTAGAAACTACACCCCTCAAGGTATTCAAAACTGATTTTACAAACTTTGTTAACCCTTTAGGTGTTCCACGAGAATTAATGGAAAATGGAGATGAAATTTCAGAATTTCACTGTTTTAGCAGATTTTCCATTTTAATAGTTTTTTTCTGCTAACAAAGCAAGGGTTAACAGCCAAACAAAACTCAATATTTATTACCCTGATTCGGTAGTTCACAGAAACACCCCATATGTGGTCGTAAACTGCTGGACGGGCACACGCAGGGCGTAGAGGGAAAGGAGCGCTGTGTGGTTTTTGTAAGGCAGATTTTTGCTGGACTGGTTTTTGACACCATGTCCTATTTGAAGCCCCCCTGATGCACCCCTGGAGTAGAAACTCCAAAAAGGTGACCCCATTTTGGAAACTACGGGAAAAGGTGGAAGTTTTGTTGGTACTATTTTAGGGTACATATGATTTTTGGTTGCTCTATATTATACTGTTTGTGAGGCAACTCAGGCAAGGTAACAAAAAATAGCTGTTTTGGCACCGTTTTCATCTGACAGGTTAGATCATGTGCTATTTTTATAGAGCAGGTTGTTATGGACGCGACAATACCAAATATGACTACTTTTTTTGGTTGGTTGTTTCAGTTTTACATAATAAAGCATTTTTGAAAAAAAATTTTTTTTGTGTTTCCACATTTTGAAAGCCATATTTTTTTGGGCAACTGTCTTATGTAGGGTCTCATTTTTTTCAGTATGAAATGACGGTTTGATTAGTACTATTTTAGGGGGCATATGACTTTTTGATCGCTTGGTATTACACTTTTTGTGATGTAAGGTGACAAAAAATTGCTTTTTTAATGGTCAATAATTTTTTATTGGCAAAGATAGAAAAAGTACAATACATAAGCGTATTCTGCCAAAAATTTTACATCGTGTTGTTCAAACGCAAGAGATAAAAAATAAAGCAATAGGGCATGGGAAGGGAAAGGGTGGGGTCAGGGGGGAGGGGAGAAAAGGAAAGAAAACATCATGACAAATAACAAATAACAGTGCCTGAGCAAAGGCTAATTTTCTATTCAAAAGTCAGCTTGGTATTTTTCTTGTCAAATATAAAGTGTCTGAGGAGTTCAAGAGAACTAGGACAACACAAAATTCAGGAAAGGTCTACGTTGGACCTAGAGCGTTTTGCTTATCTATACAGCTTGGCCAGTTAGTCTTGTATAAGAGACCATCGGGCCCAATTCGATTCAAAAATTTGGGTGCGAAGGTCTTTGCCAGACATCATTTTTTCGTATATATATGTAGTGGCTACAGAGTCAAGCACTCCCTTAATCGTAGGGATCACTATACTTTTCCAGTTAGTAGCCAGTAGAAGTTTCGTAGCTATGAAGAGGTGTATACTGATAATTCTAGCCTCCCGAGGCAGTTTGTTAACATCAAGAAGCAGGAGTGCTAAGGCCGGATCTGGAGCTATATGTCTATTAGCCAATATCGACACTTGTCTAAATACTTGAGACCACAGAGGCTTTACTAGAGAGCAGTCCCAAAGTAAATGGAACAAAGTACCTCTGCCTCCGCAATTCCTCCAGCAAAGCGGAGAGGAGCCAGGGTATATTGAACTAAGTCTAATGGGTGTAAGGTACCATCTTAGCACTGTTTTCATATAAGTCTCCAAATGTGTAGAGCAACGCAATGTGGATGAGGCAATTCCCATGGCTGTAGTCCACTGGGCAAGTGAATATGACTGGCATAGTTCCTTTTCCCAGGTAAGAAAAGGGGTCGATTTAACAAAGGAGGACTTACAGCCTAGTAGAGAGTAAATCGGTTTGATGCCCGAAGATGTAGCGTTCGGCAGGTCCCAATTTTCAGAATCTGAAGGGCTCCAATCCCCATTGTCAGGGAATTCAGACAAGATATGTTTGACCCTCAAATATGTGAAGATTTCTTTAGGGGGTATATCATAGGACTGCTGTAGACTTGTGAATGTTTTAAGAGTAGACTTCTGTATTATGTCTCCTACCCGCTTGACTCCAATCTCCACCCAGGAAGACAAATTTAAATCTGGGGACAGTAATGACAAACATTCCAGGGGGCTAAATGAGCGAAGGAAACTGGGTCTTGTGCTGATCTGGCAAGAAAAGTCCTCCAAATGTCTATGGATGTGGAAATTAGGAACGGGAGGTGAGAGTGAGTGAGGTTTTTGTTCACAGATGCTAATAAAAGCGATCTAAGATTTTTGGAGGGAGCTAAAGAGTTTTCTATGTGGATCCAGTGAGTATTCGGGTCACCTATCCACCAATCTTTCAATTGGTTTATCCTAGAGGCTAGATAATAATCAAAAATATTAGGTAAACCCAGGCCCCCTTCCGTTTAAGTCTATTTAGCAGGGATCTTGCAATTCTTGGGGTTTTTTCTGCCATATAAAGTGAGTGAGTAAGCGGTTGCTAGTTCGGAAAAAGGATTTAGGAAGAGGTATGGGGATAGTGCGAAACAGGTAAAGCATTTTTGGGAGAACATGCTGTTGGAATGCTGCAATTCTACCTAACCATGATAATTCTGTCTTCGCTATATCAGTAAAATCAGATTGAAGAATAGAAAGAAGATGTGGGAAATTGGCCTTGTATAAATCACGTACTCTGGTGCTAAGATTAATGCCCAGATACTGTACCATCTCCGGTTGCCAATCTAAGGCAAATTTATTTTGGAGTACCATAGCCTCAGGAGAGGGAAGGCCGAGGGAAAGGACCTGGGACTTGGACTCGTTGAGTTTATAGAAAGAAAGGTTTCCAAATCTATGAATTATGTCCATTACTGCGGGTAGCGATCTAGAAGGGTTAGTTAAAGTTAAAAAATTGCTTTTTTGACACACAATTTTTTTTACAGTGTTCACCTAAAGTGGTTAGGTAATGTGATATTTCTATACAGCAGGTTCTTACAGACGTGGCAATACCTAATATCTATATTTTTATTTGATTTATGTTTTACACAATAATATTTTTAAACAAAAAATAATAATTTTAGTGTCTCCATAGTCTGAGTCACTGACAGTTTTTTTTATTTTTTGGGCGATAGTCATCTCATACCGCAAAAAATAAGACCCTACCTAAGATAATTGCCCAAAAAAAAAACTATAGCTCTCAGCGATCAAAAAGTCCTATGCACCCCAAAATAGTGCCAAACAAACAGTCATCTCATCCCGCCAAAAATGAGACCCTAAGACAGTTTGATTGGTACTATTTTGGGGTGCATAGGACTTGATCACTTGCTATTACACTTTTTGTGATGTAAGGAGACAAAAAAAATGTCTTTTTTGTGGCACCGTTTCTATGTCATGTGACATTTTTACGATACATAATAGGTCTACTTTATTTATTTCACTTTAACACAATAATAGCATTTTTGAAACAAAAAATTATGTTTTAATGTCTCCATGTTCTGAGAGCTATAGATTTTCTTATGTAGGGGCTCACTTTTTGCGGAGTGAGGTGACTGGTACCATTTTGTGGGAAATATGCCTTTTGACCACTTGGTGTTGCACTTTTTGTGATGTACGGTGACAAAAATGGCTTTTTTTTTTTTTACACTGTTTTTATTTTTTTTGGGCGTTTATTGGACAGGGTGGATCATGTAATATATTAATAAAGCCAGCCGTCACGGACGCGGCAATACCAAATATGTCTTTTATTTATTTTTTCCTATTTTTAATATTTTTTTTAATTACTTAATTGGAGAATTTCTTTTTTTTTTTTACATGTGAAATTTTTTTTTTTATAAAACACAATTTTTTATTTTACACTTTGCTTCCCCCATAAGGTCATACAAGACCTCTGGGGGACATTTGACTTTTTTTTCACTATTGATTTCTCCTGTAAGGCCTCGTGCACACAAACGTTTTTTTGCGGGTGTACGGGCCGTTTTTATGAGTTCAGTAGACGGTCCGTGTACGGACTCATTCATTTCAATGGGTCCGCAAAAAAACGGAAGTGTTTCCGTGTGCATTCCGTTTCCGTTTCGTTATAGGATAGAACATGTCCTATTATTGCCCGCAAATCACAGTCCGTGGCTCCATTCAAGTCAATGGGTCCGCAAAAAAAACGGAACGCATACGGAAATGCATTCGTATGTCTTCCGTATCCGTTCCGTTTTTGCGGAACCATCTATTGAAAATTTTAAGCCCAGCCCAATTTTTTCTATGTTATTACTGTATACTGTATATGCCATACGGAAAAACGAAACGGAAGAGAGAGGCTGTACAGAGAGAGGCTGTACAGCAGTATACTGTGCTGTACAGCCTGGGGGCAGGTCTGATCGAGGTCTATGGAAGACCCGACACCTCCTGCACTCTCCCAGCTGTCACATGACCACCGGGCCGGGAAGGGACGCCTGGGCGTTTATATCCTATGGGCGGATGTGAAGTGGTTAAAGGGGTTGTCTAAGGTATTTTTATTGATGACCCATTCTCAGGATAGGTCATCAATATCAGATCAGCAGGGGTCCAATCAGCTGGTTGAAGAGAAGGTGCGCCCCATGCCAGCGATGCCTTCTCTTCATTCTTTACCTGCTCACCATCGTAACAGCAGCAGTGTGCAGGTGTAAATACAAGAAACCTTATCATTCACTTACAACGGGATGGCCCTGTAGCATACGCTTGTATAGGAACGAGCCATCCCATTGAAGTGAATAGGACGTCTTCTTCTGCGATGGCGAGCAGGTAAACAATGAAAAGAAGGCAGGCCTCACGTGGCCCGCGGCCTTCTCTTTAACCAGATGATCAGTGGGGGTGCCGTCTATATGAAATTGATGACCCATCCTGAGGTTTTTACTAATAAAAATAAATTGGACAACCACCTTTAAATTCCCCCTTTGCAATGGATGAAATCCACAGACAGCCGGCTCATGTTTCCACTAACTCCACAGCGAAACTGTAATGAATATTTTCCATTGTGATCTGTACGCAGATTTTCAGCAGAAAACAGTTAAAGGGGGTTTCCAGAACTTCGATATTGATGACCTAGGTTGGGGTCCAACCTGGCACCCTCACTGATCAGCTGCTGCATTATACAATGGGCAGGGCAGGAAGAAGGCTCCATCCACTGTACAGTGGGAGCTGAGGTTACACCGATGCCAGAAATGACACAGTAGACCAAGCAATCCATCCACTGTATAGCTGACCGATACAGCTGATGTAAGACCCCATCAATCGGATATTGAGGACGGGTCATATACATTTAAGTACAGGAAAACCCCTTAGAGCCCCATGTGCACGACTGTATCTGTAACGCTGCACCCACCGACAGGCGGTCAATGGAGCCACACGGCAGCTCAGTACGGGCTCATGCACACAAACGTAATTTTCCATGGCCATTCTGGGGAAGAAAGGAAAAAAAGAGGAAAAAAAAAAAAACGCATTGTGGAAAAGACTGTTCGATTAGGGTCCGGCCCTTTCCGTTCTGCAAAATGCACGTGGCCGGTATCCTTGTTTTGTGGATCCACAACGTGTGGACCACAAAATATCCAACGGTCGTGTGCATGAACCATGAATCGGAGATAAAAAGACCCGTGGTGTGTGCCATCATATGACCCTAGCCTTCTCCCAAGGAGCACTGCTCTGCAGAGAATAACACAGCACCTCCAGGACTACTCTGTGTGATAGCGCACAGGGACCGTGCACACCGCATTCCCATATACGTGTTATTTTTCCTCCTCCCCCACAAAAGTGTGGTCATGTCAGGGCTGAAGGATCCCAAATACGTTCCCGTCTTACATAGCAAGAGACAAAACGTCACCTGAAGCCAACACACTGCATATGGAGGAGCCGTACGTTCAGAGGCTAGGACGACATCCATAGGTGTACAGTATAGGGCTCCTCCATAATACACATGTACAGTATATGGGCGTCTCATTAGGCAATGTTACAACTGCTCACATTTTTAGGTATTGAGAAAAAAGCCCATATAAAAACTGCAAAAAATAAATGCAAATACTCAAGGTACTGCTAAAATATAGAATGTGGGGTTGATTTATTCATTTGCATATATAGGAGACAAATGGTTGGCAGAGCAGGGGTGTCGGGAGTCAGACTCCTTCCCATCTCCACCGGATAGGCCATTAAAGGGGTTTCCGCTGATGACCTATCCTGTATTTTTCCTGTGATGTCACGTCCACGGATGGATGAAACCAGCAACAGGGGCGGTGATGGGGGAGTGTCTGGGGAACTAACTAGTCGTAAGAGGCGGTGCTGGAGCTGCGGCAGAGGAAAGAGAAGTGCATCATGGGAATGGTTGGATATAGAAGTAGGAAGTGCTCCATACAGGATGTGATAAACCCGAGAGATAGGTTTACATGGTAAAACCAGTCCAAAAAGCACTGGGAAAATTGAAAACCACTCTACTGGCAGAAAGCCCATTTAATCTGCGCTCAATTACCCGACATACACGCTTTATTATTTTAATTATTTACAGACATTGGCCCATCCTATGGGGCTCACAATCTAAGCTCCCTATCAGGACGTCTGTGGAGTGTGGGAGGAAACCCACGCAAACATCGGGAGAACATACAGACTCCATGCAGATGGTGAGCTTGGGCGGATTCAAATCCAGGACCCCAGCCCTTATGCGTCACAACCCCAGCACAGCTCTAAGCGCCCGAGAAGGGGCACTAACCCATTCGGGGTTACATATCATCTACGGAACCAGTCGCCCTGTCCAATAGTCACGAACAGCACACATCACCTAGGCCTGTGATGGCTCCGCACTCCAGCTGTGGTAAAACTACAACTCCCAAGATGTACACTTGCTTGGCTGTTCTCAGAACTCCACAGAAACGAATGGAGCATGCTGGGAGTCGTAGTTTCACCACAGCTGGAGTGCAGGAAGTTAACCATCACTGTCTTAGGCCTTGGGTGTAAGAACTCTGCCCCTAGGATGTGTTGTACCGGGAACGTACGTCTTGTTGGGCCATTGTAAGTCAGGCATCAGAGAGACAGATACAAGTGTGTATATACACAGTGAGGACACACTTTCTCTCCTGCTTTGCCGGTTTCAGATCTGGTTGTCACTTGACCCCGCCAGTCCTATCGCTGTTGCAGATGTCACGGCTTCTTGGTGTGTACTATTTAAGGAAGCCCCCAATTCAGGAGCGCAGACTGCCCACTCAGACTTCTCCCCGCATGCAGCTGTGCTTCTTCAGTTCACCCTCCCATCTCAAGACTTCAGTGGACACTTACATGTAATAACTAGTTTCTTAGTATTATTTTGGTTAATGCCCCTGTAAACCCCATCACTAATACACACACACATATATATGTGTGTGTGTGTATATATATATATATATATATATATATATATATATATATATATTTTTTCTTATTTACAGTCCCATTTTCTCAGGGAGCACTGCCCGGCCTATAAGACTCTACGCCAATTTGGCAGCCTCCACAAGGAGACACATTATCCCCCCAGGCTCTGCAGTGATGCGCTGTACTTGCCCATGTAACTGCTGAGGCCAGTGATTGGCTGCAGCGGTCACATATCCTCAGCAGTTCTGGTCCAGCAGAATGGAAGCCGCTATGCTGACACGGCAAGACTTTCAGCAGGTGAGTGGGGTACTTTTTTGTGGGCACAGTTTTCGTTTGTGTTTAATTGTGCTGTTAGTTCGGGCAACCCCTTCACATAGAAGAAAAAAAAAAAAAATAAACCCAAACATGAGCATGTTCATTATTGCCCAGAAGCCACGGTAGGTGTCCACATTGAACGGGTTAAAACTGGGCAGCTCCGCACCATGAAAACTGCAAAACCGCCGCAGAAAGCCACTGGTCAGCCTCAGTTATATATTATAAATATAGGTCAGATTTTTCCGACGCGTATGTGAACATACCCCTACACTGTATCCGGCTGGTCTCACACATTCTGGCTGCCATGCTGCTGGTTCGCTGCCTCTCTCATGTCAAATACAAGCTTCCTGTACAGCTCTCCCCTGCCGGATCTAATCTGAGCCCTGGAAACAAAGCACGCGGCAGCCAAGATGTGACAGACCTGGGTAGTGCTGCAACATTAAAAAAACAAACTTTCTGCAATATTTTTTTAGACTTACAAGTTTCCAGGACTAACGTATGGAAGGTCCTATCCGTCCTGGGACCCCCGCCGATCAGCTGTTAGCGGTCCGGCAGGTCCCAGAAGTAACAGAACACCACAGCTCCGTACGGTGTAGTGACCGATCTCAGCTGCAGTACCTGAGAGTGGCCACCACACAGAGCGTGGCGCTGTGACCCCCTCGATCTTATATTGATGACCTATGCTACAAGTCACATCCAAGCACAACTGAAACTATCTGCACATCTTTATAGCTGCCTGTTCACTGATCCCAGACCCTTCATGCTACCCCTGCCATACACAAATGGTGACGGATACAAGTGTATAGGCAGGGGGCATCCACCATCCAGTGCCAATGGAGCATTACCTCGGCCATGGATGCTGGGTTACTGTACAGTGATACACCCAGTTTCTACTGAGTGAGGGCGTGACAATAAAGGGGCTGCCTCATCACAGACGATGGGGGCATATCGCTAGGATATGCCACCATTTTCTTATAGGTGCGGGTCCCACCACTGGGCCCTGTAACAATATCGGGAATGGAGCCCCGCAAGGTGGTGGCTGGCCCACAAGTGCACTCCGCATAGAAGTGAAAGGGAGCATACCACGCATGACCACCCACCACTCCCATTCACTTCTATGGGCAGAAATAGCCAAGCCAGCACTCTGCTATTTTCGGTGGCCCCATAGAAAATTAATGAAGGACAGCTGCGAATGCGCAGTGTGCCCTCCAACACTTTCAGGGCTCAGTTCTCAATACAGGTGCGGGTCCTATAGGAAAATGGGGGCATATCCTAGCGATATGACCCCATTGTCTGAGATGAGACAACCCCTTTAAGGCACATTTCACATGGCCAACACGGCCACTAACTTTGAGCGGAGCAGCACTTCCAACTCTGTTCAACGTGTTAGGTACTGGATCCGTCATACAACGGAGGTCTAGTTCACACTTCAGGTATAATGGAAATACCTGCACCTGTTCTCTGTTCTGGACCAGAAGCTGGTTTTGGTTCCCAATCACTGAGGTGTGAACGAGGCCGGACTCCCACCAGCGTCTGATGGCTTCACTGACTTCCATTGCAGTCGCAGCCTCCTACTGGAGGCTCACATAGGGGTGTCTAATCAGACGAGAGCCCAAACTAAACTACCCACAAACTAAATTTTTTTTGGCTTCTAATGAAAGTGTTCTTCTGAAGTGTTAATCCATGAAAACCCCATCATCGTCACAATGTCATGTCTTGTGAATAAAGGCCGGCAGTGTGCTCCACGCAGCGAGTAGGAGGGAGGCGCTCAGAAGACTTCCAAAGTCAGCCAGGAAAACAATCCCCACAAAGCTCGAAATGACAAGAGGGGAAATAACAGGACGACTTGTCATGTACGTTGGCATCTGGTTAGAGTTTGGACCCAGCCAACCCCACCTGCCTTATGAGTGGCATGATATATACCAGGGGTACTTAAGCACTTTTTGTAAAGGTCCACATAACTGGGTAATGTGGGGTAAGGGTCCGAGCCGCCAAAAAAAAAAAAAAAAAGTAAGGAGGGAACACACCAATGGCGTTATTTTTATTACAATAAGCCCCACCTGTAAGCCCACCTAATCCCATTCTACTGAACACGCCATAACAATGCCACCTTGGTGCCTCCCCACCTAGTAAGAATGCCCTCTTAGTGCCAGCTAACAAGAATGCCCCTTAGTGCCCCTCAGGCAGTATGATATCCCTTTAGTGCCACCTCACAACATGGTGATCCATCAGTGCCCCCACACAGTAAGATATTTCTTTAGTGCCCCAAAAAGAATCTAATGCCTTGGTAGTGCCTCCCTCACAAAGCAGGATGTCTCCCACACAGAGTGATGTCCCCTTAAGAGGCCCTCCACAATGTGATGCCCTCCCTTACAGTCATGCCCCCTTAGTGGTCCTCCTCACAGTTATGCAGAATTAGATGGCCCCCCACAGGGTTATGACCCTCATAGCAGGCCGCCTTAACACATTCTGCATGCGGCAACACAGCAGGAAAACGTGAACATGCTCCTAGACTTGGGCAGGATTTTTTCTCTTACAACTGTGCCGGTTTGTACCCAGCATGACATCTCACTGGTTTCCTCATGATAATGCTCTCAGTTTTGCCCCCTGATCAGGGTATAAGCACCCCAACATTAAGACTGCGGTTACATGTGGATCTTGGCCACAACATCTTTGGTTGCATCAACAAAGATCTCCATGGAGCAATACAGCATTGTCTGAATGGGGTCAAAGCACAAGCCCCAAGTAGCTGCGACCCCAGGATTTTTAGCAGTTATAAGGTGGGGGTAACCTGCAAGTAGTACCGAGAGCCCATTCAGTATAAGGTGGGGGTAACCTGCAAGTAGTACCGAGAGCCCATTCAGTATAAGGTGGGGGTAACCTGCAAGTAGTACCGAGAGCCCATTCAGTATAAGGTGGGGGTAACCTGCAAGTAGTACCGAGAGCCCATTCAGTATAAGGTGGGGGTAACCTGCAAGTAGTACCGAGAGCCCATTCAGTATAAGGTGGGGGTAACCTGCAAGTAGTACCGAGAGCCCATTCAGTATAAGGTGGGGGTAACCTGCAAGTAGTACCGAGAGCCCATTCAGTATAAGGTGGGGGTAACCTGCAAGTAGTACCGAGAGCCCATTCAGTATAAGGTGGGGGTAACCTGCAAATAGTACCGAGAGCCCATTCGGTATAAGGTGGGGGTAACCTGCAAGTAGTACCGAGAGCCCATTCAGTATAAGGTGGGGGTAACCTGCAAGTAGTACCGAGAGCCCATTCAGTAAAAGGTGGGGTAACCTGCAAGTAGTACCGAGAGCCCATTCAGTATAAGGTGGGGGTAACCTACAAGTAGTACCGAGAGCCCATTCGGTATAAGGTGGGGGTAACCTGCAAGTAGTACCGAGAGCCCATTCAGTATAAGGTGGGGGTAACCTACAAGTAGTACCGAGAGCCCATTTAGTTTAACTGCCGCCCTGCTACACAGAGATCTTTGGTCATGCAACGGGTGTTGCGGTGAAGATAACCGTGTAGCCCGAGCCTAATGGTTTCTCTATAGACTTATTCTCTGAATGACATTTTCCAAAATTCCACATCAGTCACCATGCATGTTCATTTTCGATGGGGAGAGGGAGACAAACTGCTGACAGACCCCTCAAGCCCTTATTTTATCCGCAGGTAGTAGGAAGACCCCTAAACACATTAGATTGGCTCTATTGGCAGGTTCAGTCATTTATTCAATGTGTGTGGCCAGCATTAAGGTCTCCATACATATTTCACCATCTAATGTGTATGGGGGTGTGCCGATGTTCCTGAGCAGATGTCAGAAGAAAGGCTTAGCTAGACATGTTGGACGTCACCTTGCCGCTCCTCTGTTCTCTAGGGACACAAGCCTCCAGAGATACCCGACGGTGGCTTATTCCTCTCTATTGGGAACGCATGCCTAAGCCGAGTGGGTTGAGAAGAACAGCTGCCAGTCTAAAGCATTTGGCTAGCCTTGCTTTCCGATGAGCTCTATGGGTGAAGCAGAAACAATAGAGCACGCTGCCTCAGAGTTTAAAGGAACTAGTAATGAAGGAGTTCTGGAAGCAGTAGATAATGGAAGGACCAGGGCCACACTACATCCTCAGCCGGAACCAGCTGAGAGGACGAGACCCATCTAGGTCTTGGAAGTGCTCTGCAGCCCAAGGACTACATGGCTACTTGACTTACCCAATGAAGGTGACTACCTGGGGAGATCAGGGAGATGTTTATCTCAAACTAAACATGTAAAAAACCCAAACGTGGCCTTCATTTCCAAAACCTTTGGCAGTGGTCCACCACATTGAGATGCTGGTGATAAACCGTTGAGCAGTCGCTACTACCAGAATATCCTTGGCTACTCACCAGAAGCCATTCCCACCTGTAGGCAGTTCTGGTTCCACCTTTTGGATTTTGCCAACATACAATTTGGTCGTATGGCATGGGAACAGTGTGAGGGCTCCTGCTGCCATTTTTCTTTTCTCCTGCAGAAATGTCCTATCCGTGTCCGCATAACGGACAAGAATAGGAGATGTTCAATCTTTTTTTTTGAGGGGCTGTGGAGAGCCCACAGGTATGCTGTCTGCATCTTGAAGTGAATGGGTCCGCATCTGATCCGCCAAAAACAAGAATCGGATGCGCACCAAAACCAGTCATGTGCATGAGCCCTAAAAAAAGATATTCCCACCCTCAGAAAAGGCTCCCCCCCACCCAACAGACACACAGCTAATGTATGTCCTGAGGAACAAAGCATCTTGTATGAAGTGTGAAACCAGGGGTCATAAAGCATGACAGATGTCCTCAGACCATGGTACCTCCAGTAACGCTAGTTCTGCGGATGTCATGTGATCTCTCCAGGCCAATCGACCATGCATTTATTTTCCTACAGCACCGCGAACAGGAGGTGGGATGAATTGCATCATCTGACTAAAGAGGTCAATCGCCATGACATATTGGGGGTCATTTATTATGCTGAAATACATCTATATTAGGAATATTTCAGGCGCCATCTACAACTTTGCCACAAAATTGTGGGTGTGGACAGGGAAGGGGACAGGCCCAATCATTTTCTATGGCTGTTTAAGGCGTAGAAAATGGTCTAAGTGTAAGAGAGCTCGCTGAGGTTCTGGAGAGGCCTGCACCTCTTCATAACTCTAGGACAGGGATGCTCAACCTGCGGCCCTCCAGCTGTTGTAAAACTACAACTCCCACCATGCCCTGCTTTAGGCGGATAGCTGTAGGCTGTCCAGGCATGATGGGAGTTGTAGTTTTGCAACATCTGGAGGGCCGCAGGTTGGGCATGCCTGCTCTAGGAGATCCTCCGCCAGCTATGGGGCTTTATTAGGACAGGCGTCTAAAACGCCGGTCGTAATAAATGTGCCCCTCTGTCTTTGAGGAAGAGATCAAATACTCTTCATAGACAGGGAAAGCAATCCTTTCAGGATGGGTACCAGGGGCCTTTCCCATCCAGCAGAACACAAGGACCTTCAGGAAGGACTGACCATCCTCCGGCATAATGCTGGACACCTATTTGGTAAAATAAAAAATAAAAAGGCACAACTGATCCCACCGACAATAGGATCAGTTATGCCTCCATTCGCCACCAACTTGTAGACACAAAACCGGAGAGAACTGAACCTGAGGACTGGCCACGCGCTCAAGGTCCCCAAGATCACAGGGCCCAGAAGACCCTAATATGACCCCCCAGCTTAAAGAAGGGGGAGCGACACCCTGACGCAGACCCTGGAGTCTACTGCACCGTGTACATGACATAAGGCGATTACCTGCAAGGACACCTCGCTGGGGAGCTGAGCGGCCCGGAAGAGCTCCACGACCCGGCCATTGAAGAACACCTTCTTGGTGCTGTCAGTGTCACAGTAGGCGAAGAGGTCGGAGTAGTACTTCTGCTCAGCATCACTCAGGGACAGTCCTTCCATACTTCACACACAGCCTGCGGCGCCCCCACTCGGCTGGAAAACACTACACAACTTCCCCCAACAGCAATGACAGGGGACTGCAGGCCACATGTGCCCTACCACAGCCTAGGGGGCAAACTGCAGAGCTGTCCTCGGGTGAGAGGAGGATGCCCGGATCCCCTCATGTGAAGGAAGATGGGGTGTGGGAGCAGCAGGTGGGGAGATGAAGTTCACACTGGCCGGTAACGCCCCTCCACTCTCTAGTAACTTCCCTCACCACATGGGGCTGCTCCCGGCATGTCCCGGACAACTCCTCTCGGGAGCCCGGAAGGTAGCAGCGCTCCCGGGCACTGGACCCAGCCGGGTGGTTCGGAAGCCAAGTCAGCAGCTTTCCAAGTGAACTCCGGCCGCCTCGGCTGCTCCCGCTCCGCAGCTCCCGGTGGTGCGCCCCGGGGTGACGTTGTCACATACACAAGTCCGAAAAAGACGTGAACTGGGGAGCCGGATGTAGAGCAGGGCACCCTTCACCCGCCGGGCTGACAGACCTGGGAGGAGCAGCACAGACAGCAGCGCCCCTAGTGGTGGGGAGGGATATTCAGACTGAGGGACTGCGCCGCTCGAGTCACTGCCCAAGACGAGAGCGCGTACGTAAGTTCACAGAGACGTGCTGATGAAGACAAATGTCGCTTAAGCGCCACCCAGTGGCACGCCGCGCTATTACACCAGGCTAACAAAAATATACTCTTTTTTTTTTGTTAACATTATATCCTCGTTTCCACTTTTTTGGTACCTAATGCTAACTGAAGTGATGTGTAAGGTGGTCAGTGACTGTAACTTGCTCTAGTAATTGACATTTGGTCAATTTTTCATCGTTTTATTATTTATTTATTTATTGTACTATCTTTAGCAGCACTACAATGTAAATCTCTTTGTGTAATGGTTGAATACATTACCATCTCCAGCCTATAGAAGGCTGAACTTGCCGCCCCGGTCCAGGAGTTCAGTCCTGATGGCCAATCCTATTCGATCAGTGAAGGTCTGACCCCTGCGGATCATCTGTTTGGAGAATGAGTGCTGTAGGCCTCTGCAGCAGTGCACATAGGAGAGCCGCTGTGGGGTCCATGCCTCCCAGGTGTAACTCTTTCCGACCCAAGTCCCTCTGTCCCTCTTTGATCCTTAACTGTCCCTCTTATTGACCTGGGGAATTAATGCATAAATGTTCATTAATACATTAACTAAATTGTTCCTTACTAAAGTGTATGGTTTCTACCTGTACATTAGGCCATAACTTCATTATTTTGTGCACTTTCTACCTTAAAATATCTATAATTTGATGAATTACGTGCTAATATTTGAATGGATATTAAAGCGCAAGAAAAAAATTCTACCAGGGGCTCCACTTGCTGTAAAAAAAAATAAAGGAACTTACGGTCACCTAACCGATCCCCAGCTACAGTAATTATGGGTCAGTAATTATGCTTCCCTCATAGTAAGAATGCCCTGTAAGTGCCCCACACGTCACTTCTGCTGCTTACAATAATGCTACCCCTTTAGTGCCCCATTTTTGCTGCCCACTTACAACAGTCCTGCCCCTGTAGTTGGGCTTGTATAGATAGGCATACGGCAGACTTAGGCCTCTTTCACACGAGCGTGTCCGGATTAGGTCCGGATTAGGTCGCGGATGCGTTCAGTGAAAACTGTGTGATTTCGCAAACAAAGCCATTTCGTTTTGCCTGTGATTGCATTCAGTTGTTCGTTTTTTTCCGCGCGGTTGCAATGCATTTTGATGCGTTTTTCACAGCCTCATGCACACAACCCCATTCTTCATGCATGCCCTCGCATATCTTTGACGCTATCTGTATTTATTGCTGATCCGCGTGGCCGCAAATTCTAGAACATCTCCTATTCTTGTCCGTATTGTGGATGAGAATAGTCATTTCTATTGATTGGAGTGAGAATAATGCGGAATGCACATGGAAGGTAACCGTACGTAACCTTCCATCCGGCCGTGGTCATGTGCGAGGGGTTCTCAACAGTGCACATACAGGGCATATCCTCCCAACACTGATTTGATTCTTTGGAGTTGGGGGCACAGAGGTGGACAGAACTTTCCCATTTCAAGCATATTAATCCCCATTTAATCATAATCCTCACCCCAACAGTCAGAATATTAGCGCCAATACACCAGACCCCCACCTACAGCATGTTGAAAGAAACCTGGCAGTAACATTAACTCACCGCAAAGCCTCTTTCACACGAGCGTGACGGATTGGCTCCCGATACATTCAGGGAAACTCGCACCGTTTTGCAAGCAACTTCAGTCAATTTTGTCTGCGATTGCATTTAGTTTTTTCCGCGCGGGTGCAATGCGTTTTTCACACGCGTGATAAAAAAACGGAAGGTTTACAAACAACATCTCCTAGCAACCATCAGTGAAAAACACATTGCATCCGCACTTGCTTGGAGACACAATGTGTTTTTTACACAGCTACATTGACTTCTATGGGGCTAGGGCTGCATGAAAAACACAGAATATAGAACATGCTGTGATTCTCACGCAACGCAGAAGTGATGCGTGAAAAAAAACGCTCATATACACAGCCCCATTGAAATGAATGGGTCAGGATTTAGTGTGGATGCTATGCGTTTACGTCACGCATTGCACCCGCGCGGAAAACTCGCCCCGTGTGAAAGGGGCCTTAGGCTATATGCATGCACACTAATGTTTCTCTCCGTGTCCATTTTTTTGCGGATAGATGCGGACCCATTCATTTCAACATGTCCGCAAAAAATGCAGAGAGCACACCGTGTGCTGTCCGCATCAGTATGTCCGTTCCGTAGCCCCGCAAAAAAAAATAGAACATGTCCTATTTTTGTCCGTTTTAGGCATTGTTACAATGGATCCGTAAAAAAAAAGGATTGCATACGGATGTCATCCGTTTTTTTTTTTGCGGACCGCAAAACACATACGGTCGTGTGCATGTATCCTTAGGCTTAGTGTAAAGACAGTGTGCCACAGCATGCAACACACATCGATGATATGGTCCCTTCATGAGTTTTACAAAATGTCGAAGGTATGCAGCTGTGGCAGAAGTGGACCATTCCTTTGAGCCATTGGCTCAAAAACGGCCACAAAAGGCTGTGTGTGCCACCACCCTGAAGGAAGGACTGATGCGTCTCTTCTCTGTTATATCCACTCCTGGTCTTGACACTACAAAAGCCACAGAAACGGCATACATGATTCCAACCTAGGGCTCCAAAATACACATTTTCTCTGCTGTTTTTTGTTTACTAAAAAAGCCCATAGAAACCACTTGTCATTGCTTTATGTTTTTTATTTTTACGGCATTACCTACGTGGTAAAAATGACGTTGACTTCATTCTGTGGGTCAGTAGGGTTACAGTGATACCACATTTTTTTTAGCTGAAAACAGGGCGATTTCTGTTGCAGATTTGTAAGACTACGGTCACGTTGCGGTAAAGGTATCGGGAGACTTTTCCAGCCAAGGAACAGCCTGCCGGAATTCACCGTATCTGGCATAGTCGGATAGGACTGCCCACCGCCGGAGCCCATTGAATGTAATAAGATCCGGTCAGTTTCTGGTGTGAACATTGGGTTTTAGCCAGACAAAAAACAATGCATGCAATGGGCTCCGGCAGTGTGAAACTAGGCTGATTTGATGGTGGCTTTAGAAGAGTTTGTGGTTGAGATTATCCCCAATCCACAATCAACTCAAAGAAGTAATATCACTTCTGAAGTGTTTTTCAAACCAGCTTCTGAAAAACCTCTACCATTTTCAGGCCCCATGCACATGACCGTGTGCGTTTTTCGCGATCCACAAAGCGCAGACCTGCAAAACATCGTCACCATTTTTTTCACATCTATAGAAATATTGTATCCTTGTCCACAAAATGGACAAATCTGGGACATGTTCTATTTTTCTTGTGGTCTGGCTTAATGGACATAACAGATGCAGACAGCACACGGTGTGCTGTCCACATTTTATGTGGGCCTATTGAAATGAATGGTTTCGCATCGGATGTGGAACCAAAATACGGCCATGTGCGTAGGGCCGTACACGGTGTGCACAAGGTGAAGTTTTTACCATTAAAGTCAAATAGGAAACTGTTGGTGGGATTTTGAATGTGGATTGGGCAATGGAATGTGCCGTTTTTCTGCTGCCGAATCTGTGGCAGAATTTAGCCATTTGAACATAATCTATGACTTTATGTTCACTTTTTATTCAATTTGTGGGGAGGTGAAATGACCAAAAAGCGACAAATCAGCCATTTAGATTTTTTCCGGTTATGCTGCCCACTGTACGGGACTTGTATATATTTTCAGTTTGAACTAGGGCTCAAACGATTACTCGATTGAATCGAGTAATTTTACACCAAAAAATCCTCGATGCAATTTTTTGCATCGAGGATTCGTTTGTGTCATGTGACCACGGAGCGGGAGTGAATCGATTGCTATTACTCACCGCTCCGTGGTCACTCGCCTGCCCGCAACGCGCTGTACTGGATCCTGACATCGTCAGGTCATAGTGCACGTAAGCACACACTATGACCCAACGCTGTGTTCAGAGCAGCTGGCAGCGGAGGAGGCAGGGCGCGAGTGGCAGTACAGATCAGAGCTGCTCGCTATCGGTGGAAGGCTGGTAAGTGGCTGCATGTGTGGAGGGGCACTGGGTGATTAGTGCTCGCCATGTGTGTCCCGGCACGGAGAACCCCTATGATAATACGTTTACCGTCCAGTGGTGGAGCATGGACTTCTAGTTAGAGCTGTGTCATCTGTGCCGGTATTGCCAGAGGATGATAGGGGTAGTAGTGCTCACTGGTCTTGTTCAGAGGGGCTGATGACTGGCAGTATAGGGTGTTACAGCGCCTCATCTCTGTTGTGGGTATATCCCTGCACCCTGACATCACACCGCGCACTGTGACATCACCGAGCACACTATCCCTGCACTGTGACATCACTGAGCACACTATCCCTGCACTGTGACATCACCGAGCACACTATCCCTGCACTGTGACATCATCGAGCACACTATCCCTGCACTGTGACATCACCGAGCACACTATCCCTGCACTGTGACATCATCGAGCACACTATCCCTGCACTGTGACATCACCGAGCACACTATCCCTGCACTGTGACATCACCGAGGACACTATCCCTGCACTGTGACATCACCGAGCACACTATCCCCGCACTGTGACTTCACCGAGCACACTATCCCTGCACTGTGACATCACCGTGCACACTTTCTCTGCACTGTGACATCACTGTGCACACTATCCCTGCACTGTGACATCACCGTGCACACTATCCCTGCACTGTGACATCACCGAGCACACTATCCCTGCACTGTGACTTCACTGAGCACACTATCCCTGCACTGTGACATCACAGAGCACACTATTCCTGCACTGTGACATCACCGTGCAAACTATCCCTGCACTGTGACATCACCGTGCACACTATCCCTGCACTGTGACATCACCGAGCACACTATCCCTGCACTGTGACATCACCGAGCACACTATCCCCGCACTGTGACTTCACCGAGCACACTATCCCTGCACTGTGACATCACCGTGCACACTTTCTCTGCACTGTGACATCACTGTGCACACTATCCCTGCACTGTGACATCATCGAGCACACTATCCCTGCACTGTGACATCACCGAGCACACTATCCCTGCACTGTGACATCACCGAGCACACTATCCCTGCACTGTGACATCACCGAGCACACTATCCCCGCACTGTGACTTCACCGAGCACACTATCCCTGCACTGTGACATCACCGTGCACACTTTCTCTGCACTGTGACATCACTGTGCACACTATCCCTGCACTGTGACATCACCGTGCACACTATCCCTGCACTGTGACATCACCGAGCACACTATCCCTGCACTGTGACTTCACTGAGCACACTATCCCTGCACTGTCACATCACAGAGCACACTATTCCTGCACTGTGACATCACCGTGCAAACTATCCCTGCACTGTGACATCACCGTGCACACTATCCCTGCACTGTGACATCACCGAGCACACTATCCCTGCACTGTGACATCACCGAGCACACTATCCCCGCACTGTGACTTCACCGTGCACACTATCCCTGCACTGTGACATCACCGTGCACACTTTCTCTGCACTGTGACATCACTGTGCACACTATCCCTGCACTGTGACATCACCGTGCACACTATCCCTGCACTGTGACATCACCGTGCACACTATTCCTGCACTGTGACTTCACTGAGCACACTATCCCTGCACTGTGACATCACAGAGCACACTATTCCTGCACTGTGACATCACCGTGCAAACTATCCCTGCACTGTGACATCACCGTGCACACTATCCCTGCACTGTGACATCACCGTGCACACTATCCCTGCACTGTGACATCACCGTGCACACTATCCCTGCACTGTGACATCACCGTGCACACTATCCCTGCACTGTGACATCACCGAGCACACTATCCCTGCACTGTGACATCACCGAACACACTATCCCTGCACTGTGACATCACCGTGCACACTATCCCTGCACTGTGCCATAACCGAGCACACTATCCCTGCACTGTGACATCACCGAGCACACTATCCCTGCACTGTGACTTCACCGAGCACACTATCCCTGCACTGTGACATCACTGTGCACACTATCCCTGCACTGTGACATCACCGTGCACACTATCCCTGCACTGTGACATCACCGTGCACACTATCCCTGCACTGTGACATCACCGTGCACACTATCCCTGCACTGTGACATCACCGTGCACACTATCCCTGCACTTTGACATAACCGAGCACACTATCCCTGCACTGTGACTTCACTGAGCACACTATCCCTGCACTGTGACATCACAGAGCACACTATTCCTGCACTGTGACATCACCGTGCACACTATCCCTGCACTGTGACATCACCGAGCACACTATCCCTACATTGTGCCATAACCGAGCACACTATCCCTGCACTGTGACATCACCGAGCACACTATCTCTACATTGTGCCATAACCGAGCACACTATCCCTGCACTGTGACATCACCGAGCACACTATCCCTGCATTGTGACATAACCGAGCACACTATCCCTGCACTGTGACATCACCGAGCACACTATCCCTGCACTGTGACTTCACCGAGCACACTATCCCTGCACTGTGACATCACTGTGCACACTATCCCTGCACTGTGACATCACCGTGCACACTATCCCTGCACTGTGACATCACCGTGCACACTATCCCTGCACTGTGACATCACCGTGCACACTATCCCTGCACTGTGACATCACCGTGCACACTATCCCTGCACTTTGACATAACCGAGCACACTATCCCTGCACTGTGACTTCACTGAGCACACTATCCCTGCACTGTGACATCACAGAGCACACTATTCCTGCACTGTGACATCACCGTGCACACTATCCCTGCACTGTGACATCACCGAGCACACTATCCCTACATTGTGCCATAACCGAGCACACTATCCCTGCACTGTGACATCACCGAGCACACTATCTCTACATTGTGCCATAACCGAGCACACTATCCCTGCACTGTGACATCACCGAGCACACTATCCCTGCATTGTGCCATAACCGAGCACACTATCCCTGCACTGTGACATCACCAAGCACAATATCCCTGCATTGTGCCATAACTGAGCACACTATCCTTGGACTGTGACATCACCAAGTACACTATCCCTGCATTGTGCCATAACTGAGCACACTATCCCTGCACTGTGACATCACCGTGCACACTATCCCTGCACTGTGACATCACCGAGCACACTATCCCTGCACTGTGACATCACCGAGCACACTATCCCTGCACTGTGACATCACCGAGCACACTATCCCTGCACTGTGACATCACCGTGCACACTATCCCTGCACTGTGACATCACCGAGCACACTATCCCTGCTGAGCTGATGGCACTGGGGTGGGGAAGAGCTGATGGCAATGGGGGGGAACGAAGGGTGTTGGGGACTGATGGCAGGGGTCTGATGAGTTTTTATAAAGGAAAACAGTCTATTAATTCATTTTTTCTTATTAGAATATTCGATTAATCGTAAAAAATAATCAATAGAATACTCGATTTCTAAAATAATCGTTTACTGCAGCCCTAGTTTGAACATTTTCGAATGTGGTGATACCAATGATGTGTATTTTCTTATTGCTTTTTTTCATTTGTAAAATGGGGAAAAGGGTGACTTGCATTTTTATTTCTTAAAAACTTTTTTTTAAATCATTTTTATTCCACCTAGGGGATTTGAACCTGATTTACCATTGCAGCCAATGAGAGAATCACTATATTCCTATCAGGACTTGCCACTGACAGACCTTCATAGCAACCTCGCTATGGTAGGCCTCGGAGTCTTCAGAAGGCCTTAGACTGCCATAGCAACTAAATGGCTCCTGCGATCTTGTTGTTGGGAGCCGTTTGGTCCCCGGGAGCATAGTCTGTGGTTGCAATTGTCCACGGCTAGAGATTAGCGAACTTCAAAAATTAGTTCGGCGTTCGGGTTGGGGTAATCGCGGCATCCCGTTATGGATTCCACTACCGCGGACTATCCCGGCATATGGAATCCATAAGGGGCGGCTTCCACGAACCCGAACTTTGGAAAAGCCGAAGGACCTGGGGTGACGTCACCGTCATGTGATCAAATCCAGTGCTGAGCCACCCCCCCTGCACTGATCACATGACGGTGACGTCACCCCAGGTCCTTCGGCTTTTCCAAAGTTCGGGTTCGTGGAAGCCGCCCCTTATGGATTCCATATGCCGGGATAGTCTGCGGTAGTGGAATCCATAACGGGATGCCGCGATTACCCCAACCCGAACGCCAAACTAATTTTTGAAGTTCGCTCATCTCTATCCACAGCATCTGAGTGGTTAAATTCTATGGTCCTACTGTCCCTCTCTGCTCCTGAGTGAGCTCCACCTTTAAACACCCGATGTCTGCGGTACATGTACGATGGATGTTGGGAAGGGGTTAAAGATAATCACAAGAGTGTATTGCTCTAATAGGGTTATCCAGGTTTTGGAAATTGATAGCCCTTAATGATATATATTATAGTAGTGCTTGTCTATTGCTCTGATGATAGTCCAGTTGTGTTTGTTTTTCTAAGCTATATTCTACTGAACTGATGTCACAAGGGCAGATTTATGAAACTAACAGAGCAATTACCAATCACAGAGCAGCTTTCTTACCGTGCTCTTGAAAAGTGAAAGTTTAGCTGTGATTGGTTGCTATTCCCTTGTAGACAATTTCATAGATCTTCCCATGGTGCTCTATTTTAGTCACTGGCTGTTTCCTATTGCAATGTTGTCAGAATGGTGTTTGCCTTTATTTCTTGGCTAAATGCTGTCATGATGATGTCAGAGATGTGTATCTTTTTCTGGACGTTATTTTCCCTGTGGTGATGTCATAATAATGCACATCTTTTACACTAGGTAGAGTTCTATTGTGATGATGTCACCGCATTGTTTGCCTTCATTTGTAGGCTGTGCTCCATTGTAATGATGTCACAGTAGTGCAAGTATTAATGTATAAGTTGTGTTCTATTGTGGTGTAACGATAGCATTTGTCTTTATTCCTTAGCTATGTTCTACTGTGATGATATCATAGTGTGTGTATATTCCTAGGTTAGGTTACAATATGATGAAGTCACAAGAGTGATTTCTCCAACTAGTGATCAGATGATGAGTTCACAAAAATGTATGTCCTCCTTTCTTAACATTTTATTGCAATTATGTCACACTACCGTTTTCTTTATTCTTTGGTTGTCTCCTATTGTGATGTCACACTAGTGTTTTCTTGCTGTCATGATAAATGCTTGTTTTCCTTCCTTGGCTCTGTTCCGTGTTAGGCTACTGTCACACTAGCTTTTTGGCTTTCCGTTTCCGAGATCCATCATGGGCTCTCAAAAGCGGTCCAAAACGGATCAGTTTTGCCCTAATGCATTCTGAATGGAAAAGGATCCGCTCAGAATGCATCAGTTTGCCTCCGTTAAGTCTCCATTCCGCACTGGAGGCTGACACCAAAATGCTGTCTGCAGTGTTTTTCTGTCCGCGACGTGGTGCGGAGCAAGGCGGATCCGTCCTGGCACACAAGGTAAGTCAATGGGGACGGATACGTTTTCTTTGACACAATAGAAAACGGATCCGTCCCCCATTGACTTTCAGTGGTGTTCAAGACGGCTCCGTCATGGCTATAGAAGACATAATAAAACCGGATCCGTTCATGACGGATGCATGCGGTTGTATTATTGTAACGGAAGCGTTTTTGCAGATCCATGACAGATCCGAAAAAACGCTAATGTGAAAGTAGCCTTAGTCCAAGTATTCATTTTTGATGTCACTGTTCTTTTTTCTCTCTAGTGCTCGGTTCTGGTATTGTCACAATATCATTATAGTCATCATAAGCATGTTTTTATAGGCTGTGTTTTATTCTGTTGATTTAACCATAGTGTTGTTTTATTTGCTTTGTTGTATTATTATCATGTCACACAATGGTCTGTCTTTGTTCATAGATTATATTCCATTGTGATTTATTAGTGTTTACCTTTATTGGCATGATTGTGGGCATGGAAGGGGGTTTGAATCCTCATGCTTCTGTTACCTTGTGTGACCATCCTGTAGTATAGCTGACAAGAATGTGGGTATGTAAGTAGGGTGAGTAAGGCCGTTTCCTTTTCTGCTCTTCTCGCCCATCAGAAGGACCGAAAACAACAAAGAAAAATGGATCCTGTATTTATCCGTTATGCTCAGTTACGCACATTTTGTATCCGTTTTAGCCATTTCTGTCTGAGATCCATTACTTTAGACAGAAAAAAAGTTCTACACAAAGTATTTTTTTTTCTGTCTAAAATAACAGATCTCAGACAGAAATGGCTAAAACAGGTGCAAATTATGCATAACTGATGCTTAAAATACAGGAATTATCACAGAAGTGCTGATAAAAAGGGGTGAACGTCTCAAAAGAGATACTATTCATTAACCCCTTAAGGACCGGGCTCATTTTCACCTTAGGACCAGGCCATTTTTTTCAAATCTGACCAGTGTCACTTTATGTGGTGATAACTTTAAAACGCTTTTTCTTATCCAGGCCATTCTGAGACTGTTTTTTCGTCACATATTGTACTTCATGACACTGGTAAAATTAAGTCGAAAAATTTCATTTTTATTTATAAAAAAATATCAAATTTACTAAAAATTTGCAAAAATTTTCAAATTTCCAAGTTTCAATTTCTCTACTTCTATAATACATAGTAATACAGCCCAAAAAAGTTATTGATTTACATTCCCCATATGTCTACTTCATGTATCGATCATTTTGGGAATGCCATTTTATTGTTTGGGGACATTGTGCCAAGGTGCCTGCTAATTGATTTCAGCAGGCATCTTGTTCCGATCACCGCCACGTGCGCAGTGGTGATCGGATATTCGCAGGGTGTACATGTACGCCCTTGGTCCTTAAGTACCAGGACACAAGGGCGTACATGTATGCCCTTCGTCCTTAAGGAGTTAAAATAAAGGATTCGTGTTTTTTTGTGGTTTTCTGTTCTTCTGTTGGATCATAAGAATTGAAAACGAAACAGTGATGTGAACCCGCTCTAAAGGTCTGGTGTTCTCTATTTTTCTTTGTATTTCTGTTTAGGTCTCATGCACACGACTGTATGTGTTTTGCGGTCCGCAAAACACGGAAGCTGCTCCGCGTTCTGTTCCGCAATTTGCGGAACGGAACACGGCCCATTGTAGAAATGCCTATTCTTGTCTGCAAAATGGACAAGAATAGGACATGGTCTATTTTTTTTTTTTTGCGGGGCCACGGAACGGAGCAACGAATGTGAACAGCACACGGAGTGCTGTCCGCATCTTTTGCGGCCCCATTGAAGTGAATGGGTCCGATTTTGCGGCTCGGACACAGACCAAAACAACGGTCGTGTGCATGAGGCCTTAGGGAGCTGTTTGTGTCCTTCTTTATTTGCAGTAGGTGGGAGCTGCCAGCAGGGCGGAGCCACAATGGGTCAGCTCATAAGAATGTGCACAGGTAGGCCATGGTGTTGGTGGGTTGCTTGTCAGTGGCTATTAGAGATGTGCATCTCACTTGCTTCTCGACAATGCAGGCTAAGATTGTCCAAGATCCTTATGGTTTCTGGAGACAGTATTTTCATTTCATTTATACCAGTGATATAATTCAGATTAAATCCCCAGTACCATAAAACCATACAAATTCTCGTTTTTCAGCTTTATTTAGCAAGTATTCACCATTGTCTAGCTAGAGCTGAGCTGGATCTTATGGTGCAGTTGTACAAGGGATACAGGTTTAGTAAAGTTTTTGTGGACAGGCAAGAATTCTAATGATTCAAAAAAAAACTTGTGGCACCTATGCACGGTGACTGGCAATGGACTTGGTGACATGAACAACAATGCTATTTGTTTTAGTAGCTTGTTTTGTTAGTATATATTGCAAACCATAGATGACACAGCCTTCTGTACCATAGCATATAGTGAAATAGAAAAAGCCTTAAGAAAAAGTCATGGTCAGTCATAGTGTGTGGCAAACCTTTGTGGATTACTGGGTTAGTATATGCTGTAATTAGGGCTACCATCTGTCCCAAGAGAACATGATTCAATCAAAGTGTACTGGGAGAACCATCAGTCATTGTGACAGCAAAATAGATACATGTTGTACCTTTTAGGAAACAGCAGCTGGATAAGGTAGGAGGACCTCCACAAGCTGGAGATTATTTTAAAATGGAGTAGCGCCCGTCTCTGTACTATATAAGAGATGGAATGCATACAGCTGGATCGGTCATTACTACCACCACCTGACCGTCTCATAATGGGAGTATCACCTGTCCGTAGAACACAAGACTATTTCAATGGCAGCTGCGAGTACCACTCTTCTATACAGGACAATACACTTATCTATGTATAATATACCATTATATATTTTCAGCAGGATATTACAGGACTACCACATCCTGAGCTGCTTTCAGTAGGTGTAACAGTGGTTTTGTGACATCCAATTCATAACGTGTATTACAAAAATGCGTTTATTGTAATTCATTTTGCTCCATTAATTTGTGTTATAATTACAAAAAAAAAATCAAAAGTATAATAAAAAAATAAAAATAAAAAAACATACAATGTACTAGAACATAGAAATATATTTGTAGATGCCAGTACATTATGCATGTGAAGAATGCTATCGAGGTTTTTGGTCGAAGAAAATCCATCCATTGATAACAGATGAGCCTGTGGCTCGCTGATACAATTTCTTCCTTCCATACAACAGGTCTTGGGTTGGAGATCTGGCAGAGATGATCTAAAAATCGGGGTTTCTATCGGCTATTTATCAAAAATGGTCTTTCATCCAACCTGTGGAAGAACTAACATTTGGTTAATACCTACCCATCCCTTGCTCCACTGATGCCTCTGCTGCACTCACACAGGCTGTGGGCTCTTCCCTGTTGCTGACCAGATGTGTGCACTTCTGATCCTATTCAGCTGCATTTACTATTATGCAGCTGAACAGGAAAAGAAGCGCACACATCCAGTTGGGACTCAGGAGAAAGAGCCCACAGCCTGTGTGAGTGCAGTGGGGATGGCGCCCCTCCCCTAGGGCGTCCGCCTTCAGGCCAGTTTCAGACAAGCGTAGTTACTGTGTGAAACATGCTCTGTGTGGGAGCATAAATTCCCGTAGAGAACTCTGCTTTTTTTGACTGGACCGCATGGCATTATAGTGATTTATAATGCTGGGTGTCTCTGCCCAACCTCAACTATAATCATTTGTACTCACATAATGCCGTCAGTACAAATCATTACAGTTGAACAGGGATTTATTAGGGCACAGCAGAGATCTGGACTCCATTATAGTACAGCAGAGATCTGGACTCCATTATAGTACAACAGAGATCAAGAATGTAACCAAACCAAATAACCGACATGCAAGTGGATTAGCGAGTCTGCATTTCAGTTGATTGTATTTTGATTAATTGCCCAGCCCTACATGTAACTACTAATTAGTACATTTATGTCCTACTATATACAGTTAGGTCCATATATATTTGGACATGGTATGGTACAGCTCATGATTCAAAGCATACCACATCATCTGTAAAACACGGCAGAGGCAGTATGATGGCTTGGGCATGCATTGCTGCCAGTGACACTGGGTCCCTACTATATACAGTTAGGTCCATATATATTTGGACACTGACGCAAATTTTGTTTGTTTTTTACCTGTTTACTAAAACATATTCAAGTTATAGTTATATAATGGACATGGACATGAAGTCCAGACTTTTAGCTTTCATTTGAGGGTATCCACTTGAAAATTGGATGAAGGGTTTAGGAGTTTCAGCTCCTTTACGTGTGGCACCCTGTTTTTAAAGGAATCAAATGTAATTGGACAATTGATAAAAGTAATTGGACAATTGACATAGCTGTTTCATGGGCAGGTGTGGGCAATTCCTTCATTATTCCATTCTCAATTAAGCACATAAAAGGCCTGGAGTTGATTTGAGGTGTGGTTCTTGCATTTTGAAGATTTTGCTGAGAAGTAAACATGCGGTCAAAGGAACTCTCCATGCAGATGAAACAAGCCATCCTTCGTCTGCGAAAACAGAAAAAAAAAAACATCAGACAAATTGCTACACTATAAGAAGTGGCAAAATCTACAGTTTGGTACATTCTGAGAAAGAAAGAAAGCGCTGGTGACCTCAACAATGCAAAAAGACCTGGACGCTCACGGAAGACAACAGTGGTCGATGATTGTAGATTAATTACCATGGTGAAGAGAAAGCCATTCAAAACAGCCAACCACGTGAACAACACTCTCCAGGATATAGGCGTATAAATATCCAAATCTACCATAAAGAGAAGACTGCATGAAAGTAACTACAGAGGGTTCACTGCACGGCGCAAGCCACTCATAAGCCTCAATAATAAGAAGGCTAGATTGGACTTTGCTAAAAAACATCTTAATAAACCAGCACACCTCTGGAAGTCCATTCTTTGGACAGATGAAACCCAGATCAACCTCTACCAGAATGATGGAAAGAAAAAGGTATGGTGAAGGCATGGTACAGCTCATGATCCAAAGCATACCACATCATCTGTAAAACACGGCGGAGGCAGTATGATGGCTTGGGCATGCATGGCTGCCAGTGGCACTGGGTCCCTGGTGTATTGATAATGTGACATAGGACAGAAGCAGTCGGATGAATTCTGGGGTTTTCAGAGTCATACTCTGTGCTCAAATCCATCACCGTTTCATAATACAGATGGACAATGACCCAAAACATAAAGCCAAAGCAACCCAGGAGTTTATTAAAGCAAAGAAGTGGAATATTACTGAATGGCCAAGTCAGTCACCTGTTCTGAACCCAATAGAGCATTTCACTTGTTAAAGACTAAACTTTAGACAGAAAGGCCCACAAACAAACAGCAACTGAAAACCGCTGCAGTAAAGGCCTGGCAGAGCATTAAAGAGGAGGAAACACAGCGTCTGGTGATGTCCATGAGTTCAGGACTTCAGGCAGTCATTGCCAACAAAGGGTTTTCAACCAAGTATTAGAAATTAACATCTTATTTACAATTATTTAATTTGTCCAATTACTTTTGAGCCCCTGAAATAAAGGGATTGAGTTTAAAAAATGCTTTAGTTCCTCACATTTTTATGCAATCATTTTGTTCAACCCACTGAATTAAAGCTGAAAGTCTGAACTTGAACTGCATCTGAATTCTTTTGTTCGAAATCAATTGTGGTAATTAGAGATAAGCGAATTTCATATTTTGAAATTCGTTCACGCTTCGTTTGGTGGTAAAAGCAGAACTGCGTTATGGATTCCGTTACCACGGACCAAAATGCAATTCTACAACGGAATGTATAACGGAATGCCTTTGGAGGCATTCCGTTATTCACTCCGTCATAATAGAAGTCTATGGGCTGCAAAACGGATCTGCCCCGTTTCCATTATGCAGGAGAGGACTCTCCTGAACTCCTTCTGTTTTCTATGTGAAAACACATACAGATTTGCAGTGTATTCTAGAAATTTCTGTAGTGTGTATAAAATTAGTTAAAATTTCCTCCACTTTGCTGCTAGTATACTGTAATACACTGTGGTTGGCTGCAGAGGTCACCGGACCAAACCTCTTCCTGTTTCTGGGGAATGGAACAGCAGCGGGACTGGTGAAGACCCCAAGGGTTGTCGTTTCCAAGGTTGGCCAACCCCTTTAAGGTTACAATTTAACTATTCAGTTTTCTTGGAAATAACCAGCACCTGTTGAAAAAAGAATTAGTTATGTGGATTTTTTGGGTGAATTTGACTAGTACATAGGCCTTTTTTAGGACAGCCAAATTTGAGGCCCTCACAACCAATCTTCTACTCAACATGAACTGTTGGATTTGTCTAGATGTGGGATATACTAATGGTGGCATTTATGATTGTGTAAGAAAAGAAGAAGTACATGGGACGGACTATATTTACTTTTCAATGTGTGTGGTTAAGTATTTTAAATTAGGAAACAATGCAATGAACAAGAGTTCTGTTCTTTATAAATGAAATTATTCTGAAGAACAAAAGCCTCCTTCTGATGTCCCTGTATGGATTCTGCTCATTAAAGGGTATTACTCTTGTGACTTTTCCTAGTTTATTTATAGGTTTTCTTATATAGATGTTTGTTCTGCCTTGCGGACACCTTGGCATTACACCAGTCATACATATGACCCTTTCCAATACACATTTTCAGAATCTTTGTGGTTTCAAATGTTAATGAATGATCTGCTTTGTAGTGATGTTGAAAACAACACATGCAGTGGAAGGCCATTGCTTCCAGTGTGCATTTTGCCATGGCTGATTTCCACCCAGGAAGAATAAGCATTCTGTTTGCCCAATTTCCCTGAATGTTCAAGACGCCAGCATGAAGACCACCATGGTTATATAAGTTGTTTGTGGGGAAAAAGCACAATCCAAAACGGACTTGTTCAAACTGCATCATTACTCTGTTGTTAAAAACGTTTCTGATTCTTGACAGAATAGTTACTTTAAAGAGTAACTAAACTTTTCTAAAACTTTCTTTTAAAATGTTCTAAATAGCCTTAAAATAAGTTTTGCAATGTACTTATTAAATCAATTATACTGTTTTCCTACGTAAATAGCCACCCAAAGTCCTGGGTGCTATCGCGTCTTAAAATCATTATTCTAGTACGGCGATGTTTTTACAGATTTCACAGGGGGCTGCAGCGACCAGGCCAGCGCAGATTGCTGATCCTGCCTGTGCGCCCCTAAAGCTTGGGTAAAGTCTGGCACAGCACATCGGTACCCTGTACAGATGTGTTATGCCAGGATTTAGCCGAGTTGAATGGACAAGAGTCAAGAAATGACAGCGCTCTACTAGAATAATGGTTTTTAAGCACGATAGCACCCAGGTGCCTATTTGAACAGGTAAACAGTATAATTGATTAATATTTAAAGTATATTGCAAAAATCATTTTAGGTTATTTAGAACATTTTAAAATAACGTTTTTGAAAAGTTCAGTTGGGCTACTTTCACATCAGCGTTCTGGCTTTCCGGTTTTGAGATCCAGCAGAGGATCTCGAAACCGGGCCAAAATGGTTTCATTTAGGGCCAATATATTGTTAATGGGGTATGCAATCCGTTCCGGTAGCATTCCGTTTTGTAACTGGACACAAAACAACTGCAAGCTGCGATTTTGTGTCCGGTCATCAAGACGAAACAAACTGGATCAGTCACTAAAACCAATGTAAGTCAATGGTGCTGGATCTGTATTTTTCGGTTCCTAAAAAGACAAATCCATCACTTATTGACTTACATTGTTTTTATTGAAAGATCCAGTTTGTTCCATTTCGATTTAAGACAACTGCATCCTCTGCCGGATCTCAAAACTGGAAACTAAAGTGCACATTATTACTGAAATATCACATTAGGCCTCATTTAGATGGCTGCAGAGTGGGCACATTTAGAGTCTGTATTAGTAGAATTGTAGGAGGGCACACAAATAATTAGTGTCACATGGGCAACATAGAAATCCCTCAATTTATTAAAACATACACAGTAAACAAAAACATACAAAATCAATAAAAAATTAAAAATTAGGAACAAAATAAAATATTCAGCGCAGAGTTGTAGCTCTAATAGATTTAGATCATATATCCAAATACTTGAATCCCCATAAAAACACTCCTTTAAATTGATCAGCCTCGAGGTTACGTGTCTTAATGTCTAATCTCTATATTTGATCTATTGAATATATATGCATTCCAATATAGATGTAAATTCCTCCATGTAATTGTTCCATGTCAGGAATGCAGGTATGTCCTTTTTTTTAACATCGGCTGTGGTACCACAGATAAGGTCATGTTAACAAGGATTAGTCTATTAATGCTGTAATACTGCGGCCAAATACTCTTTTTGTTAGTGAATAGTTAGAGTTCACTTATTTCATATATTCTGCTGGCTTAGGGTACTTTCACACTTACGTTGGTGCGGATCCGTCTGTTTATTTGCACAGACGGATCCGCACCTATAATGCAAATGTTTGTATCCGTTCAGAACGGATCCGTTTGCATTAGTTTTAAAGAAAAATGACAAAGTCCCCATTGACTTACATTGTAATTCAAAACTGATCCGTTAGGCTCCGCCTCTTCAGACGAACACCAAAATGCTGCAAGCTGCGTTTTGGTGTCCGTCTCCAAAACGGAATAGAGGCGGAACGGAGCCTAACTGATGCATTCTGAACGGATCCTTATCCATTCAGAATGCATTGGGGCTTAACTGATCCGTTTTGGACAGTTTGTGAGAGCCCTGAAACGGATCTCACAAACGGAATCCAAACCGCTAGTGTGAAAGTACCCTGAGTGTCATACATTACCAGTCCCGTGCCCATCTCTGCTCCTGCCTTTATATCCCATCTCCATCCGTGTTGTTGGTAAAGTCCGCTCGTTGTGTAGGGGTCTCGGTCTTCACACGCGGCGTCCCACGTGCTCACAGCGTCCCACGTGGTTCCTTTACTCCAGTACTATTGGTTCTGTTATCGGAACACTGTGGTTACTCTTTAGCACGGACTTAGGGTAAATCAGGGCAGCGGTACTTGTATGCAGGCTGGGGACAACTTATATAACATATATATATATATATATATATATATATATCTATCTGGTGAGTCTTTTATGACATCGCTGTACGCCAATTTAGAACATTTTAAAAGAAAGTTTTTGAAAAGTTTAGTTAGGCTACTTTCACATCAGCGTTTTGGCATTCCGGTTTTGAAATCTGGCAGAGGATCTCACAGCCGGGCCAAAATGGTCTCAAAATCTCAAAACCGGAAACCAAAGTGCACAATATTACTGAAATATCACATTAGCCCTGATTTAGATGGCTGCAGAGTGGGAGCATTTACGCTGGGTTCAGACCTGAGCGTTTCTGAGACGCGCGTTTTCCGCGCGTCTTTGGCAATAGTAAACGCGCGTTTCACGCGCGTTTGTGTGATTGACTGCAGTGTTGTCCAATGACTAAATATCCCTGTCTATATGAAGTTTGGCCAATCAGAGCTGGGGTTTGGCCTTTCCAGCATGTTGCAAATTCATAAACGCGTGTTCGAACGCGCGTTTTCAGTGTAAAAAACGTGCAAAATACAAGCGTTGCGCGCTCCCATTGAAGTCTATGGGCCAAAACGCGCGACAAACGCCCCAAAAAAAGCTCAAGTACTTGTTTATGGGTCAGGCGTTTTTCAGCACTTTCGAACGCGCTGTAAAACGCGAAAATGTGAACCAGTCCCATAGGGAAGCATTGGTTTGCATCGGTTATGCGTTTTACAGTGCGTTCGAACGCGCTGTAAAACGCACAAGTGTGAACTGAGGGTTAGAGTCTGTATTAGAGCTGTGACTAATAGCCTGACTGTGGGTCTGATAAGCCAGACATACGGTGCACAACACGTGCGGTCCACATCCATATGTCCGTTCTGCTGTCCAGAAAAAAAAAATAGACCATGTCTTGTTCTTGTCCATCTTGCAGACAAGAATAGGCATTTTTAATATAGGGTGGGATGTGCAGAATGGGAAAAATGCAGAACCCCCACCGCCTTGGATAAGGTTGTGTGCATGAGACCTTACAGGGATCTATAATGCAGCTAGTCAATAAATCCGCTGTCAGGCCAGGATCTATGGCAGTAATAGTGAGAGGAAAATTTGGCATCATTATGGTGCCACTATATTGTCTTTGGGGATGTTCAGCGTGAACTAAATTTAGATTTTGCGACAGATTTCACTCATTTCATTGCCATGTATAAATCTGTCACATTTGTACTGAGAGCTCACTCTGTACATGTGAAAATATGCAGCATGCCCTAAAATCTGAATGACATTGAATTGCAGATTTTTATTTTTTTGTCTTCAGTAGGAAAAAATACACTAGGTACATTCCCGGTGCAGAAATGCTCCAGCATGAGATAAAAGTGCGAAGTAGTCATATTCCACCAGACACCGTTTTCTAATGAGGGATGCAGGAGCAGATGATCAAACCTGGTGCAGAAGAAAATGAAGAAGTAGTCCATGGCTACCAACTACTTCACTGCTTACAGTTTCTAAAGGGTCTCTGAAAAATGAGTGCTGATGTCTGCCATGGGCAACTACACTGCAGTGGTGACAGACTACAGCCATGGATTTAATGCAGCCGTCACTTGACTGTGTTGAGAGGGCTAATATCAAGGCAAATATCAAAAAAGCGCCCCACACACATAGTGTTAATAATAATAGTACATAAAAAGATCAGTGCAAATAAATACATCTTACCAATACACCAGAGGTGCACAACCTGCGTCCCAGGGTCACATGTGTCCTTCGATGCCATTCTTTGCGGCCCCCAATGATCTGGTCACAGATGTGCTCGTCTGTGTCTGGTGCCTGCTTAGGGTACCTTCACACTGGCGTTTTTGTTTTCCGGCATAGAGTTCCGTCGTCGGGGCTCTATGCCGGAAAAAAACGCTTCAGTTAAGATAATACAACCGCATGCATCCATTTAAACGGATCCGCTTGTATTAACTTTAACTATTTTTTAACATTGTCAAAACGGATCCATTTTAAACTCCATTAAAAGTCAATGGAGGAAGGATCCGTTTTCTATTGTGGCAGAATGTCCCCATTGACTTACATAGGGGGTCATGACGGATCCGTTTTGCTCCGCATCCCAGGCCGGAAAGAAAACCGCAGCATGCTGCAGTATTTTCTCCATCCAAAAAAACGTTCAGTGACTGAACTGAAGACATCCTGATGCATCCTGAACGGATTTCTCTCCATTCAGAATGCATGGGGATAATCCTGATCAGTTTTTTCCGGCATAGAGCCCCAGCGACGGGAGTGACACATAGATCAGCAGCTGGGATGGATCTGTACTAACGGTTTACTGTGTGGTCATCTCTGGGACCCCATATAATAGCTCTGGGACCACACTGCAGACTCCAGCTGTCCAGACTCCTGCTTTTACCTGTATCTGTGTTGATGCAGATACAGTTGAATACCATCAGCTCCTTCCTTCACCATTCGCCACTGGTGGTTCAGCACAAGCAGAAAGCAATGACATCATTGAGCCTGCCATGCTGAGCCACAGGCTCACAGAGCTAAAATGTGAGTGAGCAAAACAAGTAGCACATAAGTAGGCAGATCTACCACAAACCCTGTTCTTGGTGAACAAATGCACCAAATACTACTTCAATGGACCACACAGCTAAATTATAAATTGTAGCTAAATATGCTACATGCATATTTGAAAAACAGCTGCATAAAAAACACGGCCATGTCATGGTGGCATCTTGAATGCTGCATAAAATGGCCATTTTACATGGCGGAATTCGTGGCAGATTTCATCTGTGTGAACCCAGCATTACATTTGCCTCTGCCAGTACATAGTAAAACGTAGACATAGGCGCACTGTTATACATACATTTACATGCACCTTGTTACGATTTTACATATATACACAGGGGCAACTCGCCACCAGTGGGCAAACAGCTGCCGCCAGCATTAAAGAGGAGAGGCGCCTCGAGTGCTACTGCCCAGTTGGGAAGCCGCATCCACGGACACTTCCAGAGCTCCCCCCTACTAAATCTGTCCTTTCTAAATACAGTACTTTTCAGGTTGCAAGCCATTAACCTGAGGAGGACTCGCTTCTAGGTACAAGGGACACCCTTTACACTGCTCAACAGATGTCTGCACCCAGCAGCACGAATCTAGACCCAATTATGATTATGGTAGTTTGAAATGCCATTGCTGATATTCAGAAAAAGGCCGACCAGAGCAGCAAGTTAGTTAGTGGCATAATGCGGCAAGGCACTTTAGTTTACTTTAAATTGCGCCCCATTTAAATCTGGCAATTTACACTAAAATACTAAGATTGGTTCTCAATTTCATTTCAGTCATTTACATATATGTACAGTATTGAGAGAATGGGTGCCTGGATGGTACTTTTTTCCCTTTATATTTTATATTACTATTTTTTTTTTTAACCCATGTATATAGGTATTTGTTACATAAAAGATCCCCCTAAGAGGGTAATAAACCACCTCTGGAGAGAGTCACACTTATAATGCAGCAATGACAGAGCTGATCTGGGTCAGATAAGACCCGTGAATAGGATGGTTGGACAAATAACCAGTTGAATAACGGGCTGTATGTCCAGAAAAAACACCAAGGGAGGCGCCAAACCCCAGAGTCACCGAATGGCTATGTGGTGTAGGGTATAGCCATAATCGAGTGAGATAGCCCCAAGTGGGTAATGACTCTAATAATGATTCTTTGGAGAAAAAAGTTAAGTAGATGGAGTCTGTACTCACTTCACAGGGGGGGAAACACAGGATAAAGCTCAAGACACCTGTGTCTCTGCCCTGCCAGGGTCGCGTAACAGAATGGTACAAATCGATGCTGCTCACGCACAGGCTTCTGGTCAATAAGGTTTATTAGGGACCCTAATAAACCTTATTGACCAGAAGCCTGTGCAAGCAGCCGTCGATTTGTACCATTCTGTTACGCGACCCTGGCCAGCGGAGAGACACAGGTGTCTTGAGCTTTATCCTGTGTTTCCCGTGAAGTGAGTACAGACTCCATCTACTTAACTTTTTCTCCAAAGAATCATTATTAGAGTCATTACCACTTGGGGCTATCTCACTCGATTATGGCTATACCGTACACCACATAGCCATTCGGTGACTCTGGGTTTGACGCTCCTTGGTGTTTTTCTGGACATACAGCCCGTTATTCAACTGGTTATTTGTCCAACCATCCTATTCACTGTCCTTAAAGGGGCTTGGAAGTCCTTTCCATCCCCCCAACACCTGTGCTGCCCCCCTACAATCCTTGCTATTCTTCCTGACATCTGATTTAACCCTAACCTACCTTCATTTTCACTGTCCCATCTCCACCACCCTGTTGGCGCCTAATAATCCGGGGTAACTCTGTTTAGACAGCATTACTCAAACCTCTCTTTTCTTTCCTCATTACATTCAGATAAGACCCGGCAGTTCTGCCATGGCGAGGGGCACCTGGGCTTGATAAAGGCAGATAAACTTCCCCTGTATCTATTCACAACATTCATTGAGAGTTATGTGGGCTAAAATAGAAAAGACAGGATTTATGAACCATTTCTTTGGGTCCTTGGCTGTCTCTGAAAACCTGGCACCCAAACTTCTTCTGCTGGATTGCAGATGCAGGAGCAATGCCAAAAGATGTCGCTGTAAGCACAGAAGCTGCGCCAGCTGCCACTAGGTTCGAACCAGGTAATATTGTTGAACGGCGATATTTGTTGGATTCATTGAACCACTTTCACAAAGTCTAGATCTGATCTGTATTTCACATCTGCATTTGTAAGCCAAAACCCAGAGTGCAAGAAGCCACTGAAAACAGAGAAGTGTTTCAATTAGACATTTTCGTGCTTCTTCCTGGTTTTTATTCTCGTGATTCTTCCTGGTTTTAGAATTTAAAAAAAATGAAAAATACAAAACAAAATCTAAAATTCTCATGGCTGCCAGCTAAGTACATAAAGACCTGATGCTGTCAGCATTATTTCATGTAGAAGCAATGATACAGTTTCAAACTGTGGCATGGGTGGCAGCATTTTGCTCTGCACTGCGGTATCTGGTTCTGCCTACTTCTCTTGTCCTGCCTTCTGTCAATTTGGACCCAACCACAACATGGGGCTACTTTTAGTTTTTTTCCAGGGCCTCTTTAAGTTCCCAGTCTACCCCTGGATCTCTGCAAGTTCCATACAGGTGAATGCAGCTAAACCGCAGTTTACCAAGAGGCCATTAGCAATCAAACTGCCTTTAAGTGCATCCAGTTTGAAAACCATGTTTGTCCCCATATTGTCAACCATAGTGTTACCAGAGCTGTGACTTGAAACAAGTCAAGTACAGTACCTGTGTGATCATCACATGACCCGGACTGATTTGCATCCACTGAAAGTAAACAATGGAGGTTCTATTAAATGACAGCAATCAGATGTTTTGAAAACCATGAGGAACTAAAACAGAATGTATACCGGAAAAGTGTAGAACTTTTTATTGCACAAAGCATAAGTTTTGCTTCCTGAAACCAGAATATCCTTGAATTTTGAAGAGTTTGCTTTTGGTACACGCATGTCCATTACAATGGTATTTACACTGTGACTGTTTGCGGAATCTGTCAGCAGAATATAGGTGGCTGTAAGTAAAATCTGTATTATAAAAATATATATCATGAACAGAAAATGTAGGAATGAAGACCGGCACTCGCTTCAGTTCATTTTCAATATTGCTGCTTTATTGGTCACAGCGTTTTGGCATTGATTTGTGCCTTCATCAGACTAATGAGTCTGATAAAGGCACAAATCAGTGCCGAAACGCGTCACCTAAATATTATGTGACCAATAAAGCAGTAATATTGAAAATCAACTGAAGCGAGTGCCGGCCTTCATTCCTACAGTGTTTCCAGGGACGCCGACCCATAGACACGTGCACCGCCACCATTATCCAGCAGCGCCGACCAGTCCAGCATTGAATGAACAGAAAATGTGATATTCCCTACAGTTCTACATGTTTTCAAACCAACAAACTCTGACAAAACAGTAATATCAAGTTAAGAAAATCACTTTCACGCAGTTTCCCAATATTAATTGAAGGTTTTGAATCACAGAAATAGAACCTAGTGAAGAGTGATTAGCTCCAAAGGCAGAATTTTTTTTTTTTTTTACTGGACCTTTGGGACCTATTATGGAATTGGAGCTTGGGCCCTCTGGTGGGTCAGCCTGGCCCTCGAAGGGGCACTTTTTCCCAGGTCTCATATGTTACATGCATTTGAAGGACATATGGAAGTAAGGGTTCTTTTACAAGGGGCAGATAGTTGCCTGAAACAAGCCCGATCGACAATATAGCAAATTAATGGGTACTTGTTTTTGCAGTGGAGAATTGCGAACGACCATTCATTCGTAATTATTCATTCGGCCCTTTCTTTCTAGTACAAGCAATAGCAAATCCCGTTTACACAATGGGCTGTGCTGCCAACAAACAATCATTTTTATGTGTTCATTTATCCTGTGTTCAAGTCAGGACAAACACTTGTTTTATGCTTATGTGAAAACCTGACTCAGAGACTGAGAATATAAAAACATTTGGAGAATAAAGTATGGATCACATGTGGGGTTCAGCCAAGTTAGAGCTTCCTTACACTCAGTTAGAAGAAAAGATTACAGCTTGTGTTAGGTCTTCTGTTATTTTTCCCCTTATATTTTGTAACTGTTGGTTGTTTTGTCTGTAGTTTTAAATTTTGTAAGCAATGCACCTTTTCTAGTAGAGCTTAAAACTAAAAATACTGGTCCTTGTGTGCTCTGAAAGAATCCATAGCCATTCGTATGTCTTGGGTTACCTAGCAGGCCTCAGAATTCAAAAGGTGGTGCAGCAAGTGTGTATTTTGCATGTCTGGACTGTATTGGGGTGTGACTTATGCTCAATCTGTACGGTGGCACATGGAATCCCTAAACTATCAAACTGTTGGCATTTAGCATGCCACTGTATTGTGCAATGAAAATGGGAATTAGTTCCTAATGGTTATTCGTTTTGATAAATCCATAATGAGAGCACCATAAGAGGTTGACTTCTTGACATCTCAAATAACAGAAACACAGAGAGGTTAAAAAGTCCGTCACACTACCACTCTCTGTCATCCCTCATGACCATGGGCGTAGCTATAGGGGGTGCAGAGGTAGCAGTCGCTACCGGGCCCAGGAGCCCAAGTGGGCCCAATGACCCTTGTGCTGCATAGGAAGACACACAAAGCACTGAGGGAAGGGGGCCCAAGAGCCCGTCAGCTACGCCCCTGCTCATGACAGCACCACAGGAGCAGTACCACATCAGTTGATCAGGGAAGGGCAATAACCTGAAGAGTTTTATGTTTAAAGACAAGAGTGTTAGGCCCCTTTCACACTTGCGTTTTAGCTTTCCGTCCTAGAGATCCGTCCTCGGGTCTCTAGGACGGAAAGCTACTGATCAGGATTCTCCTAATGCATCCTGAATGGAGAGAAATCCGTTCAGGATGCATCAGGATGTCTTCAGTTCAGTACTGAGATGTTTTTTGGCCGCAGCAAATACTGCAGCATGCTGCGGATTTTGCTCCGGCCAAAAATCCTGAAAGCATGACGGAAGGACGGATCCGGAATTAATGCCCATTGAAAGGCATTAGTCCGAATCCGGCCTTTAGCTAAAAGTCGTTTCTGCGCATCGGCGGATCCGACGTTTAGCTTTTTGTGAATGGTTACTATAGCAATCAGGACGCTAAAGTCCTGGTTGCCATAGTAACTAGTGGAGCGGGGAGCGTATACAGTCGGCGGCTCGACGCTCCTGAATGACGTCAGAGCGCCCGTATGCATAGATCACGTGATCGCATGTATCACGTGATATATGCATACGGGCGCTCTGACGTCATTCAGAGCGCCCGAGCCGCGCCGACTCAGGCATGCCGCTCCCCGCTCCCCACTAGTTTACTATGGCAACCAGGACTTTAGCGTCCTGGCTGCCATAGTAACACTGAAAGCATTTGGAAGACTCATCAGTCTTCAAATGCTTTCAGTTCACTTGCGTTGTGCCGGATCCGGGGTGCACTTCCGGCGACGGAAGTGCACGCCGGATTCACACAACGCAAGTGTGAAAGAGGCCTTATTCCTAGAGAAGGTATGGATGTATCCTGCTCCCAGGACGCTGACATGGTTCTAGTAGAATGGACCTCAATTCCAAAAGAAGGAGCAGTTCTTTCGATTTTGTAAGTCTCTCGGATGGCAATCGTACTTTTACGTACTTTCTTTTCCTTTTTTCTTTCCCCTAAACTAGATCTACAGATTGGTGTCAATTCTCCCAAATTTTGTCAAGTGGTATTTTTTTTACCTGCCCTTCTAACATCAAGTGAGTGAAATAATGTGAAATTATTTATTAAGACGCGCAGCCCTGTTATGCAACTTTTTAAGTGCATATACACCTAAATTTAGGTGCACATGGTGTTTTTACGTCACTCTCGACACAGGAACGGGAACATTGTGGGGGAGTGGTGAGGGCGGGGCCAACAGCCCAAGCAAATTAGCTAGCATTTACACCATGAATTATGGTGTGTGCATTAAATACTGAGGTAAAAGGCTGGTCTTTCATAAATGACCCTCAATGTCCTAGTTTCTCTGACATAAGGGAGCAACTTTAGTAAGAAAGGTGGGAGATAATCTCAGGGTGATTTTGTCATCTAAGATTCTCAGGTATGCATCATGAATGGAAAGAGCTTGTATTTTAAATATCCTTCTTGTATCAGGATCTAGGGAGCCATTTTCCAAGGATCCCTTTTTTAGATTGGATGGGGAATGCAATTACCTTCTGTGGAAGTACACATCTTTGTTTTTAGAGAATTCTGGTCTGTATCCCATAAGGATACAATTAGATCTTTAAATTTATAACACAATGCATATGTATGCCCTCTTTTATCCGTCACCTATGCCTTTATATCTCTGTTGTGAAGAGGGAAGGAATAAGTGTTACAATAATATCTTCCTTCAAATATGGAAGATGGTAAAGCTCAGTTCCTCTAGGAGATGAAGAATTAATCTGACTTTAAAGGATTTAAGAGGAATCTGTTATGAGAAGGAAATTGTCCAGTTAAGGAACTCTGCTAATGTTCTTTTACCTCAGCAATGCTATACAGTGGTCTCTCAAGTTACAATATTAATTGGTTCCAGGAGGATCATTGTATGCTGAAACCATTGTAAGTTGAGTAATCGGTTCCAAAGCCCCAAAATGTCATCCAAGATAAGAGAAAATGAAGATTTAAGAAAAATAGGTGGATAACAAAGACAGATAAAACAAGTCCTTATATATATAACAGTCAGGAATAGCTGCTAACTAGCAACTAATCCAGCTGTTTTACCAGAGAAGTGGCCTGGATTGGTTGTATCTGAGTCTGAGACATTGTATGCTTAGTCTAGTTTCAACTTACGATGGGTTAGAAAAGACCATTGTATGTTGAAAATATTGTATCCAGAAGCCATTGTATCGTGAGGGATCACTGTACTTCCTCGAATAGCTTTGTAAACAGATAACATGCTTAAGGAGTAACCAGGAAACATAATCATGTTTTATTAGAGGGGTGGTTGGTCAGATGGACTGGACCATCTTAAATCTCGTGTATTTTACTCACTTGCCTTGGTCGGGATTTTTTTTAAGCAGAAAATGTTTGGAATAGTGACCTCAGAAGTTTCTTCAGAAGAAATGTTTTTATTTAGTTTTATATCACGTTTGAATAATTTTAAGAGTACATGGATTTTGAGTAATATATGGAATAAAAAAAGTAGTCTGTACCCGACTGTTTTTGCGCTATTGTTTTCCTGAGCTAGCGTTTTCCTCCTTTGGGATAACTCTGTCTTTCAGATTTCCATTTCCCTCCTGTTTTTCCAGACTGGACAAGTTTGACGAAAGAAAGAATTCTTCTTTGCTGGCTTTCCCTCCAAGAAGTATTTTGTCTGCTTCCTCCAATCCCCCAAAGGATATATATAGAATAGAATAAAGCTTGTTCTTAGAGAATCTGTCCCCTGAGCACATCATGTGCCACAGGGCTCAACTCGTGGGGTTGCATGATGCTGCAGTTATGGCAGCCAATCTATCTGATTCATCTAGAAACCATCTGCCCATCTGAAGTACAGAAAAGGAATCCAAAATCCATATGCCTTGCTCCGAGACCACTGAATATATGTCATCTCTACAGACCAGGGCTGACAAAATGTTTATGGTCCCTTGGATAGTCATGAGGGTATCTTTATCCTCTTAAGAGACATAACACTTCCTGTCTTCAACCCCTACAATTGAGGAGACTTCCTTTTCTTCCCACAATCCTCTGTGTCACGGCTCAGCGGGTGTGGACTCACTGTGCCACTGACTGGCTATACTGTGGAGGGGAGTATCTAAGCAACTACCTGGTATTCACTAGAGCCTCTGATGGAGAGGATAGGCTTGAGCCGTTAGGACAGTTGCCAGGGGCTACTCCAGAGCAACTATCAAGTCAGTGGCAGCTGGTGTGGGCGGATCAGAAGGTACCTGAGTAGGTACCAGAAGTACAAGCATAGTGAGGTGGGCAGAGTCGTTAACAGGAGCAATGGTGCAGGACCAACTGATGAGGCAGAGATGTAGTCAGACAGGCAATAGGTCAGGGTAGGCGGCACAGGAACAGGTCAGGCAATCCGGGTCGGCAACAGGAGTGTCAAAGCAAGCAGGCAGGGATCAGACGATAAGCAGAGTCCAGGAACGAAGTATAGATCAGCAGCACCAGTGGTTATCAGGCTTTTTAGCAAAAGACAAGGACCTTAACACTGAGGCATCTGGGAAGAGGGCTGAGCCACTTAAATACCTGAAGGAGAGCTAGGATTAGTCAGCGAGGTCACATGACCCAACCCAGTCAGCCCAGGGAGTGTATGCGTGCCGCCCCTAGAGCAGTGTAACAAGAAACCAGCTGTAATCATGCTGTGAGTAGACCGACTGGAAGCTGTGGAATGGAATCCTCTGAAGCACAGCACACACACCGACAGAGCCCAGGACTGTAGCAGTAGGTGGGGGAACAGTGGCATCCCACAGTCGCTGTAACAGTATCCCGTCCCCCCTTCTTTTTGGCAGATGGTCCGAATGTCTTCACGGGAGGAATGTCTTTTACTGGGACAGGAGCCACAGTGATAGAGCGAACAGGATCTACAATATACTGGGGCTCCTCCTGTAGGTTGGAGGAGTCATACATGACTGGTGAAGGTAGAAGCAGAGATCTTGAAGATTTCTTAGAACTCTTTAAAACCGCAGGGGTTATGTCGCTTGTGCTAGCGTTCCCTCCAGATGCAGATTTCTTGGAGGACTTTTTATTTTGTGATGGGCGTGCTTTACCGCAGCGCCATACATCATCGTATTTCACCTTCTTCTTTTCAGAATTCTTCTTCGGCTCGGAAATTGGAGCACGTGATAGAGCAGCAATCTGCTCATGTGCTGCGGGAAGCTGCTCCTGAAGTTCTGCCAGTCTGTTTTCTCCCTCTTCCTCAGAGTCCTCTGAGCCTCCAAACAGGCAATAGGAATGACAGAATCTGACCGGAGTTCCAGTCCAGAACGGTGGAGAATGCTGACGCAGCCAAGGACGACCAAGAATAACCAGATTCATGGATGCTGGCAGCACGTAGAAGGAGATCATCTCTGAATGCAGAAGCACAATTTGCAGCTTGAGGGGCACAGTGGCTGTTACGCTCTGTCTACAACATAATAGGACTCCTTAGCAGATTATCAACTAGATTTCACCTTAGTCCTTTGCATTGCTCAGACATTGAAGTGGAGTCTGGGGAACTAAATTACTCAAGAAAATAATCCTCCATCTGAAACAAGTTTTTTTCAATTTACCAATCAAGGGAGGTTGTTTGTCTTTAAAGAGAAGCTGGATGAGGATATCAAAAAATAAGGGAGTTGGAGTACAACAATGGAACAAATGCCAGATACCGTACAGGTGGAGAGCAATGAATAAAGGTAAAAGGAATAAAACCTAGTAGAAACTGAGCCTGAACTTCAGTCCAAATAAACAGCAAACAAAATAAAATAAAAAATTCACAAAACCTAAACAGCAAACACAAAGCTGAACCGTCAACAAACACAACTACAATAAAGACAACAAAAGACTATGAATTATGACTATGATTATGAAACTATAAATAGCACAATGCACTCAACAAAGCTAATGGACTAGGATTTAAGACTCTGGAAACAACTGCACATAGAATTTGCTATACCCAGTAAAGAGGCACAGAAGCTAAAGAGATTTCAAGGAATAACAAACTAAAATTTCCTCCCAGAAAACACCAGCCTTAGGCTACTTTCCCACTGGCGTTTTGGATTCCGTTTATGAGATCCGTTTCAGGGCTCTCACAAACGGTCCAAAACGGATCAGTTAAGCCCCAATGCATTCTGGTTCTTGTATAACGGTGTTGTCCACATCTACGTGTTAATACAGCATCCACCTCCGCGTCACAAGTCTGAGCGTCCTAATATCCTCACACTTCACAGATCGGTTCCTTCAATAAGCACCTTTACAGACGAAAAAACACCATAGCGTAGAACCATAGGGATAAAATAAGTATAATAAGTATAGAAATTTATTATACTCACAAACATCCGATAATATGCACACATAAAATGCCTTGGGCATTTTATGTGTGCATATTATCGGATGTTTGTGAGTATAATAAATATCTATACTTATTTTATCCCTATGGTTCTACGCTATGGTGTTTTTTCGTCTGTAAAGGTGCTTATTGAAGGAACCGATCTGTGAAGTGTGAGGATATTAGGACGCTCAGACTTGTGACGCGGAGGTGGATGCTGTATTAACACGTAGATGTGGACAACACCGTTATACAAGAACTAGGATCATTTGCAAGCGCTCGTTCCATCCCCTATTTTGTGAACTATATCCATAGGAAGCTGACCTATTCCTGCGGAACTGTGCTGCTGCTATTTAGTGGACTTTTCAACTAAAATTTGTATATTCCAATGCATTCTGAATGGATAAGGATCCGTTCAGAATGCATCAGTTAGGCTCCGTTCCGCTTCTATTCTGTTTTGGAGGCGGACACCAAAACGCAGCTTGCAGCATTTTGGTGTCCGTCTGACGATGCAGAGCCGAACGGATCCGTTTTTAATTACAATGTAAGTCAATAGGGACGGATCCGTTTTCAATGACACAATATGGTGCATTTGAAAACGGATCCGTTCCCCATTGACTTTCAATGTAATTCAAAACGGATCCGTTTTGGATTTTGTCATTTTTCTTTTAACTAATGCAAACGGATCCGTTCTGAACGGATACAAACGGATCCATCTGTGCAAATAAACAGACGGATCTGCACCAACGCAAGTCTGAAAGTACCCTAAGCAAGTTGATAAGAGACCCAGATCTAGGTGTAGGGCAGTTGCATAGTGCCAGCATCAAACAAAGACATCCCTGTTGCTTGTAACATCACCACCCCTGCAAGAAGAGCTATAGAGCCCTTACAGGGGTTGGCCGGTTACCTATATTGATGACCTATTCACAGGATAGGTCATCAATATCAGATCAGCAGGGGTCTGTCTCCCGGCACCCAAAAATAACCACACACTCAGGCTGACCACGGATGAGAACACGCCTAATAAGAGGAGACACAGGCTTAACAGGGAACAATGAAAGGTATTGGATATTCTTATGCTTTGCGGCAGGTACAACATGAAGGATACTGGATTGATCTTTCTTATTATTTTAAAAGGACCAATAAACCTAGGACCCAACTTGCCACATGGTTATAATAGCCAGATGTTCTTAGTAGACAATCACACTCTATCCACTACCTACCTTTCTTTATAAAATAGATTTTAGTGATATGCAAATGACTTGCATAACGTTCCCAAGGGGATGTCCTTTCCTAACTTGGTGCCCAGCCGCACCCCTCGGTCCGGTGCCCATCGCCGCCTCTAATATAATATATTCAAGAGCCGGTGCGCTGATGTAATCGCTGAGCCTGTTGGAAATCCCGCGCGTGTGCACTACACACTGTAGTCTGTGCCCGTGCGGACTACAGGTCCAAGCATCGTCAAGCTCAATGCATATCACTAAAATCGATTTTATAAAGAAACAAATCTACACTGTTAGTTAATAAGGGCATCATTTGATACTGCTCAGGGAGACCTACAAGTAGCTATGTTTAACTGTAGGGGGTAAAATGTGGTGACAGAATCCCTTTAAACTTGTGTGCCATGAGGTGGAGTCATACTTGTGTTTAGCACAAAGAGAAAATGAGCCCAAAGGCTTATGGACCTTACTCCACACTGACTGTATCATCTTGGTCCTCTGAAAACCATAATTACAGAAAAAAGGAGAGCATTACTTGATACATGACACTAATTATTATAGGCAAAGTCAGCCCATGGCAGGAATTGAGACCAATCTTAACATAATCCTGAAACAAAGCACCAGAAGTATTAGTCTGGTTCACCCTGGCACTCCATGTGTCAGAAACTCAAATCTATGGTATCGAGGGGCAGGTGTAGACTTGAGCTATAACTTACACCAGTTTTGTAAATCGGCTAAGCCCCACCCCTTTTCATGGCACTTTAGAAAAGTGGCGAGAAGCTCAAAAAGCTGCAAATATGACATGCCCCATAATTTATGACTTTTTAATGCCACAATAGATTGATAAATCTCTCCTTATATTTTCTCGTATACAATGAAGTCTCACAACTTGTTGGACAAAGAGCATAATAAACAAAAATCACAGAAAAGAGATAAACAAAGATAAAAACATCCTGCACGATGTGATAAACATGCGGATGTCGCGGGCTACATTCATGAGAAGAAATCACAGAAAAAAAGATAATAGTGCACTAACAAAATAGATGCAAGCATTATATATGGACTAAGCCCTCACTCTGGTGTAATAAAATCTGAGAAGGCGCGCCTATTTTATCTTCCTGTGCACTTTTGCCTTCCTATCAAACAAGTTGCCTTGATTAGGTGGTACATATAGGTGTGCGTGCTCCTCCTCTCATTGGTTGCTGATGAACAGAGGTAACTAGGAGCAGCACACTATATGTGCAGAGTCTGCGCTCCTGAACATAGATACATAACGGCATAGGTAGGTTTAGCGTAGGACCTGCCTGACCTGAGACCACCTTGGCGCTGTGTAGGTAAACAGATGTGTTTTCATCAAAATATATTGGCTAAGTCTCAGATTTTATTACATCAGAGCGAGGGCTTAGTCCATATATAATGCTTGCATCTATTTTGTTAGTGCACTATTATCTTTTTTTCTGTGATTTCTGGACAAAGAGCATAGCCAGTTTATTAGCAGGGGGTAAGCCGGACAGAAGGTATGAAAAGTACCATCTTTCTGAACATGTCCACAACCACCCAAATGGTATCCTGCCCCCACAAATTTTAGTTGCGTTCCCATACCGTAGAGCAAATCGCAACATGTTGTAGTTTGCTTTACTCCCCTGGATGCGGAGCAAGACGGATCTGGCATGACCCCCAATGCAAGTCAATGGGGACGGATCCGCTTGCTCTGCCACAATAGAAAACGGATCTGTCATCCATTGACTTTCAGTGGAGTTCATGATGGATCCGTCTTGGATATGTTAAAGATAATATAACCGGGTCTGTTCATAACGAATGCAGATGGTTGTATTATCAGTAACGGAAGCTTTTTTGCTGAGTCCTGCTGGATCCAGTAAAAACACTAGTGTGAAAGTAGCCTAAACTGATAAAGAGTAAGGTTCTGAAGTTTACCAGCCAACTTGATGACCAGCCAACTTGCTACCATGACAATGTATCAGAACAAACAACAAGTAGGCAGAATGCCCCCATTGTCTCAGATATGAATATCTCTTTAAGCTTTCAGAAGAAAACTTCCAGGAGAAAAAGAGACACTGATCCAACCTATAATCTTGAGGATGCTCTTGTAAAAGTACCGACATTATAGGCTTGCATCTGAACAATAAACTGCAGCTCTGGTTCTCTCTGTGATCTTGCCTGTGCTTCCAGTGCTTTGCAGCGGTGCTTCTGACCTAGTATATCAGCTCACAACTACACTGAGACTATTTTAAGAGGTAGCAGCTTGGTATCTTCCCTGCAGCAAAGTCAGATTCCTGTAAAGGGTGAAAACCAGGGGGCCGCCAGGGTAACTCCCTCAGGTCTAGCTCAACGCCAAACTGGTTAGTTGGCATAGTGGTTCCACAACCATTGTCTTTACGTTTCACCATTGATCCAAACCGCTCCCCCATACAGCTGCATGAGGTTTTCTGTCTTTCCTCTACACAGAGAAGCGTGTGAGCCACACAACCTTCTAGCATGGCATACCTTTTTTATTTTAGGGTTTTAAAGGGGTGGTCGTGTTTAACAGTGAAGAACTATCTTCAGAATAGGTCACCAGTATCTGATTGGTGGGGGTCTAACTAAAAGCACCCCTGCTCTGTGACCGCTGCAGCCTCTTCTTAGGCCAGTGACCTCACGTTCATTGGTCACATGGCCTAGGCACAGCTCTGGCCCATTCAAGTGCAATACCAAGCACAGCCGCTATACAATGGATGGTGGTGTGCTTGGTAAGCTGTGAGGTGGCTGCAGCACTCAGTTAAGTGTTGTGGCCTCTTCAAACTGCTGATCCGTGGAGGTGCTGGTCAGATACTGATGACCTATCCTGAGGAGAGATCATCAGTTATAGGCCTCTTGCACACGGGCGTCATGTTTGACGCCCGGATAAGAGGCGGGTGCGTTGCGGGAATATGTGCGTTTTTCCCGCGCGGGTGCAAACGTTTGCAACACGTTTTGCACGCGCGTGAGAAAAAACGCCATGTTTGGTACCCAACCCGAAGCCGGACTTCATCACTGAAGTCCGGTTTCGGGTCTACTGGAGAATTGATTATTTCCCCTTATAACATGGTTATAAGGGGAAATAATAGCATTCTTAATAAAGAATGCATTGTTAAATGAAGAGGAAGGGGTTAAAAATAATAAAGTTAACTTACCTTAGCCACTTGATCGCGTGAGTCGCGATCTCTCCTTCTTTCCTGCAGCATCTATAATCTAAAGGACCTGTGATGACGTCACATCACATGGTCCAATCACATGGTCCATCACCATGGTAAGATGGACCATGTGATTGGACCATGTGATGTGACGTCATCACAGGTACTTTAGAACATAGATGCTGCAGGGAAAGAGAGGACAGATCGCGACTACGTGATCAAGTGGCTAAGGTAAGTTAACTTTTATTATTTTTAACCCCTTCCTCTTCATTTAACAATGCATTCTTTATTAAGAATGCTATTATTTCCCCTTATAACCATGTTATAAAGGGAAATAATAGAGATTGGGTCCCGTTGCTAAGCAACAATGCGGGAAAATCGCAACGCATCCGCACTTGGTTGCGGATGCTTGCGATTTTCCTGCAGCCCCATTCACTTCTATGGGGCCTGCGTTGCGTGAAAAACTCAGAATATAGAACATGCTGCGATTTTCACGCAACGCAGAAGTGATGCGTGAAAATCACCACTCATGTGCACAGCCCCATAGAAATGAATGGGTCCGGATTCAGTGCGGGTGCAATGCGTCCTCCTCACGCATTGCACCCGCGCGGAAAACTCGCCCGTGTGAAAGGGGCCTTAGGCATTATGCACACGGCCATTGTTCGGGTCCGCGTCCGAGCCGCATATTTCGCGGCTCGGCCGCGGACCCATTCATATCAATGGGACCGCAAAAGATGCAGACAGCACTCCGTGTGCTGTCCGCATCCGTTGCTCTGTTACGTGCCCCCGCAAAAAAGAATAGAGCATGTCCTATTCTTGTCCGTTTTACGGACAAGAATAGGCATCTCTATAATGAACCGCGTTCCATTCCGCAAATTGCAGAACAGAACGCGGAGCAGCTTCCGTGTTTTGCGGACCGCAAAACACCAACGGCCGTGTGCATGAGGCCTTAAACACTCGGACAACCTCTTTAAGTTAAGAAATTCATATGGATTTTGTAGCAGGTTTGCCTTAGATTTTGCCCTTTGCTTGCATGGGTTAAATTCTTGGCATAAATTATCAGTAAATCTGTGTGGGAGAAGAAATGTCCACGTGGCTATGCCACAAAGGTCTTCTCAGACTACCTCTTTGAGCCTCATGCACACAACCCCATTCTTCATGCATGCCCTCGCATATCTTTGACGCTATCTGTATTTATTGCTGATCCGTGTGGCCGCAAATTCTAGAACATCTCCTATTCTTGTCCGTATTGTGGATGAGAATAGTCATTTCTATTGATTGGAGTGAGAATAATGCGGAATGCACATGGAAGGTAACCGTACGTAACCTTCCATCCGGCCGCGGTCATGTGCGAGGGGTTCTCAACAGTGCACATACAGGGCATATCCTCCCAACACTGATTTGATTCTTTGGAGTTGGGGGCACAGAGGTGGACAGAACTTTCCCATTTCAAGCATATTAATCCCCATTTAATCATAATCCTCACCCCAACAGTCAGAATATTAGCGCCAATACACCAGACCCCCACCTACAGCATGTTGAAAGAAACCTGGCAGTAACATTAACTCACCGCAAAGCCTCTTTCACACGAGCGTGACGGATTGGCTCCCGATACGTTCAGGGAAACTCGCACCGTTTTGCAAGCAACTTCAGTCAATTTTGTCTGCGATTGCATTTAGTTTTTTCCGCGCGGGTGCAATGCGTTTTTCACACCCGTGATAAAAAAAACTGAAGGTTTACAAACAACATCTCCTAGCAACCATCAGTGAAAAACGCATTGCATCTGCACTTGCTTCCGGATGCAATGCATTTTTCACGCAGCCCCATTCACGTCTATGTGTGAAAAACGCAGAATATAGAACATGCTGCGTTTTTCACGGATTCAGTGCGGGTGCTATGCATTCACATCACGCGTTGCACCAGCGCGGAAAACTCGCTCGTGTGAAAGGGGCCTAACCACTAGCGCCGCTTCATAGTGAACGTGTCGCTATGTACTAATCAATATCTGCTTGTGTTAAGGATGAACAAAGTCCCTGGAGGCATGGATGTGGGGCTGCCTGGCACAACAGTCCTGGTGGGTAGCCAGTCCCTAAACATGCCCCTTCTGGCCTGACTGAAACCCCTGAGGCAGTTTACAGTGAGGATGGGCGCACCTGCATCTGCTTCCCCGCTGTCTGTCGAGAGCGAGCAAGACGTATAGAGACCAGGGGGGACCCGGGTAGCGTCAGAACATGAGCGGTGTGGGATCTATAAGTACTTATTATTATTATTAATATTTTACACCAGTGCTTCCCAATCTGGGGCTCTCCAGCTGTCGCAAAACTACAACTCCCAGCATTTCCTGCAAGCCTGTGGCTGTCAGGACATTCTGGGAGTTGTAGCTTTACACCATTCTCAGCAAAATGAAGTGGCTGAATAACCCCTTCCCTTTACCCTGTGTAGCACCACAAGACCCCCTTCAGGACACACTGGAACAGCCTTTTAACCCCTGCAGCACCAGACCCCTCCATAAAGCACAAAATCTCATCAAGACATCCCCTTCAGTTCAACAGACCACTCAAGGACTGAGAAATCCAGCAGCATACATCATCTCCCTACACCAGCGGTTCTGAGACTGCACAGCCTCCACACCGCTTCATCGCGGCAAGATCATGTGACTGCCACATACCACGTGACTCCTACTTCATGTAACCTGCAGCGGCACGCGCCAGTCTACAGAGTGCCACAGGCAGGAGGGTGGCACCTGGAGGATGGCACCTGCCCTGTGCCCCCGTCTTCTGCTGCCCGTTCACACTGAGCTCGGCGCATCCCGCGGCTTGTCTCCATAGCACATCACAATGCTGGCACGCAGCCTCCTCCCCATTTCCTCCCGGCTTTCATTCAATAGGCTTCTCCCCGCTCCTATGGGCGGCTCCGGTGCCGCTAACATTAACTCCTTCCTACAAAAAGCGTGTCTCTTCCTCCTTCCTTCCCTCCTTGTATCGACCTGGAGCCGGTGTGAGCTGTGCCTGCTGAAAACCCCGGAGCACGATCCCTGGGGGAGACTTACCGGTGAGTAGCAGCCCCTGATCGAGAAGGGGGCACCTAGGCTCACCTGGGCGCTCATATGGCACCGTGCCAGCAGGGCATCGCTGTGGCCATATATGGATTTCTTGGCGCTGCCATTCGCCTATGATGTCATGTTCAGAGGATCTGTATGATCAGGGGCTGTGGTAGTAGACAAGTCATTGGAAAACGTCTACAAGTCGCTCCAGTGTGAATAAACCTCTGGGTGGTAAGATCACTTCACTGTGAAGTTTAGTCTGGTTGCAATCTTTTGAAGTTACACGACCTTTGTTATTTTTTGTAACTTTTTTTTCAGATCGGATGCAGACCATTTTCTCTTTAATGTGCTGCATGCGCAAAAAAATAATAATCCTGTTGTCCGTATTACGGACAAGGATAGGACCGCTCTATATAGGGCGGCTGTTCTGTTCCGTGAAAGGCGTACAGACGCAATTTGCGACTGCAAAAAATGGCTACGGCTGTGTGCATGAGCCCTAACTGAGTGACAATGAATCCGAAAATCATGGCCAATATTTTTTACGGACAGACTGGAAATCCACGATAAATGATAAAGGTGATAAGTAATAGGACGTGTCTATGGTTCAATGCACTAATATGAATGCATTAAAGGCTTCAGCCATAAAATAAGTACAGCTTACGGGTCAGAAAAGCCACGTGCCCTTATCGAGCACATGTGGGACTCGCCCAAAGTAAATGTGTTCCCTTCGGTCCCTTGTTTTTTGCTGAGGATCACGGTAATTGTCCACTCCTACCTGGAAATGTTAAAATGCCTTATGCCATGGATAGAGGAAGATCTGCCAAACGTGGTCTATCAGTAGGATGGTGGTCCTCCTCATTTCCGCTTGGATATTTGCGTGTACACCGCACTCTGATTGGATCAGCTACGCCGGAATAATCAATTCTCCACGATCACCAGATCGAACACTCTGCACCTTTTTTCCGTGGGGCTACATCAATAATTCATTGTATCTGCATTTCCCCCTCCTCCAGCCACAGGATCTTAATGACCTGAGACGACGCATCACTGAAAGAGTGGAGAACAGGACTACCACCTAGACATCTGCCACGTCACCAATGGACCTCACGTGGAACGTTTGTAGTGTACAGATAAAACTTCGATAGGTAGTGGGGGAGACTTATCAAAATTGGTGTACAGAAAACTTGTTTAGTTGCCCATAGCGATCAAGGCAGCGCTCTTCAAACAGCTGATCGGTGAGCGTGCCAATAGTTGGGCCCCTGGCGATCTGATATTGATGACCTAACCTCAACAAAAATGGAGAACCCTTTTAAGTGTTACACCGGTCTTAATAAATCTCGCCCCACTGTCTCTCAGGGCTCAAGAATCTTACAAGCAGCAAACTGTTATAATCTCTCGTCAGATTTACTAACTAAAATGAACCAAAAATGGTGTGTGTGGCATCTGCCAAGTGATCTTCTAAGTGGTACTTCTACTGCACCTTGAAAATTGGTAAAGACATGCCTAAGAGGGGTCAAATAATATGCTACGTATGTGGAGCATTGCTACTGATTGTTGCTATATATGCCAACCAAGAGGTGGCAGTAATGGGTCCAACATGCCTCGCAAGTTGTGCTGAATATATTATGTGCCATGTGCAGGATTCTAATTTCAAGCAATCCCATGTTAAAGGGGTTCTACCGGCTACAGAAATTCATTGGGCACCCCCACTAATTGGCTGCCACGGTGTCATGGACTATATACTGTGTGTACAGTGCTAGAGGAAGACAGCTCGTACACCATGTAGTGGCCATGCTGGGGTACTGCAGCTCGGCTCCCGTTCAAGTATGGGCTCATTCAGACGATCGTATGACTCGTGGTCCGCAAATTGCAGATCTTCAGAAGTGGGGCAGAAAGGCTCTCAGAGCTGGAAAACTCCTTTTAAATAGGACAATGTAGACTTAGACAAGGGTTAATATATCAAGTATGCCTGTTTTGGTGGAGAAGATATTTGTGCCATTTTTAGGGGGGGGGGGGGTTGCGCAATTTACATTTACTAAGAGTTTTGTGGGTAGAGCTACATTGCCAGCCAGATTTGCCAAAAAAGTTGCTTGTGTACTCCAGTTCCTTGGTGCATACAATCTGACTAATAAATATGATTAGACTGAAAAATCCATACGGCAATCAGAAAAAAAGTCACGTATTGATAGATTACGCCCACAATCTTAACCTGGAGCAGATTTGTCATAGTGGCCGATGCTGGCTGATAAATCTGCTGCATCTCTAGACGGTCTAGTCTACGTTTATGACCCCTATAAGCTGGCGTAGTTTTGCTCCATCTCCTGACAGAAACCTTGGGCACGGTAGATGCAGTGTGACAAGAACGGGCTGTCTTGTGAAAAGGTCGCGGTCACACTAGAAATCTCTTATGATTTCCTTACTTTTCCACAATCTCGGTCAAGATCAGTACTCAAAGGGGGGGGAATTTATCATGAGGGGAATATGTGAAGTCCGTTTTGCTTGAGTCTGTGTTGGAGTACTTTATGCCACATTTATCAAATGTCTCATGTTTGATAAGTTTGTCTTATCCTTAAAGACAAAGTTATGCAGGCAGTATATATTGCAAAATGTAGCTTCGCTTGTGCTGGCAAAAATCCTTGCACCAGCCCTGGTGACACTTCCCATCAATGTTTCAAAACTGGTGTGAATGGTGTAAGAATGCAAGTGAGCACAAAAAGTTGCAACAGCCCCATGTTGCAACTCTTTGAAGCCAGAATTCTGGGGTAAATGCATGATAAATCGGGACCAAAGTACTTAGTGGGCCATGCACATGTCCTGTACAGCAGTGGTTTCCGTCTAGATTTACTTAGCGCTGCCATCATCTGACTGTACTAAACGGCTCAGTGACTTTCATAGTGCCACTGGATGGCAGCTTTCCAAAGTGCGGTTTGTCACATTTCTGTCCTTAGTTTGGTCAGCTGAGGTGGGGATATTGCAGTCCTCCATACTGACACTGGATTTTAAAGCAGTGGGAGTGATAAATTACATTTATAGAGGGACCTGTCTGCTCACCTGACATGTCTGGGTTAATAAATACTTCTGTTCACCATGAAATGGCAATTTGGGGGACTTATTTTTTAGAACTCTGCATGACGTTGTTCCTTTTGCTATGAATAAATTGACAACTGGGTATTACTACTGCACTTGTCAATGCGATGTATTGCTACAGTCTGATCCTGCCCAGTCAGTGCTGACAATATCGGACCGCGCAGGAAAATCTAGAGTTATGTCTGCATATAGGCCTGAGGTGTAATACCAGGTACAGCCTGTGTACAAGTGTGGCACTGATTCTGTAAGGGCTAAGGCACATGAACATAAGGGCTCCGTACCCGGATTGTGGACCTCAAACAACTTGAATGGGTCCGCGATCCGCAAGATACGGCCAAAGATAGAGTCCGCATCCGTAGCGCGGAGTGCACACAACCAGTGCCCGTGCATTGAGGTCCACAGCACAGGCCTGGAGCCCTTACCTTGGTGTGCATGAGTACCAAAACCTCCATTTGTATATGTGTAAAAGTCCGAAAAGGATCTCTGCACTCTAATGTAGCTGTCAGCAGGAAGGAGTGGGTGTAGGCAAGAGTATCGCTTGGTCACTTGAGAACTTCCTGATTTCTACGTGTCTTGCTCAGAGAAGGATGTGTCGTCAGTGTAGAGAAGCCTGTGCACTCAAATAGACAAAATACTGGCAGATTAAAGTGATGGCCTATCCTCAGGGTAGGTCATCACTAGCTGATTGTCGGGGGTCTGACACCCTGTACCCCAACTGTTCAGCAATAGGTCCAGCTCCAATTATCTGCATGTATAAAGGACCCTACGAACCGTTGCTGGCATATACTGAACCTGGTAGAATTCCATAACTCCGGCTCACTAGGACACCCATTTTCTAAAATATCTGATTTGTGTTTCAGGTTGATTACAATGAATGTGGATCATGAAGTTGGCCTTCTTGTGGAGGAGATTCGTCGTCTTGGCACAAGAGGTAAACACGGGATGAGATTATAGGTTTACGGCATTTACAGACAATCCTCTGATTCGTCTGTGAAACGGTTGTAGTAATATGTAGGTCAGAGGCCTCCACACCTTTTGGAGGTTGTCAGCCGCTTTCAAATAACAGGTAGTTTAGTGCTGAGCTACAATGAATAATAAGAGAACATTATCAAATCTGCAACCAAATTATATGGATCTTGGGGCTCATGCACATGAACGTATTTATTTTTATTTTCTTTATCCGTGTCCGTTCAGGTTTTTTCTTTTTTTTTTGTTTCAGACTGTATGCGGAACCATTCATATCAATGGGGCCACAAAAAAAACGTAAATGACTTGGTGTGCATTCCGTTTCCATATGTCTGCAAATCCGTTCCGCAAAATGCATATGGCCATGTGCATGAGCCTTTACCCTAGTGGAGGCCTGGATGATCCTTGGTGCTCATGTACACTATGATATGTATTTTGTGGTCCGCAAAACACTGATCTCCCAAAAAAAGGATGACATCTATGTGATATCCATTTTGCATCAGTTTTTTCGCGAAACCATTGTAACAATGCCTGTCCTTGTCTGCAAAACGGACAAGAATAGGCCGTTCTATTTTTACTTTTTATTTTATTTAGTGAACAGACACGGAATGCACACAGTCATTTCGTGTTTTTTTTTTTTTTTTTTAACAAAAAAAAAAACAAAACCTTGAAATGAATGGTTCAGCATACGAACCTATAACTAAACAGAAGAAAAATACATTTGTGTACATCAGCCCTTAGCCAGATCTTGTAGCCGGCCTACTCCGAAATTGAGGAAGCAGCCTCGACTTACTTTAAAGGCCACTTATTGTTTCCAAACTGTTTCCATGTCTTAGTGACATGTGAAAGTTTTTGATTGTTAGGGGTCCCGGGACTGAGACCTCCACCAATCGCTTAAAATGAGGTGGCAGAAGTGCCCACATTTAACACTGTGCCCCATTCACTATTGCTTGGCTCTCCTGTCAGAACATAGCGAGCGGATGATGGAGGTGGAGATTTATCAAACTGGTGTAAAGTAGAACTGGCCTAGCTGCCCATAGCAACCAATCAGATTCCACCTTTCATTTTCCAAAGGAGCTGTGAAAAATGAAAGGTGGAATCTAATTGGTTGCTATGGGCAACTAAGCCAGTTCTGCTTTACACCAGTTTGATAAATCTCCCCCCATGTGTTTTCTGCATCTGTATGTTTGTTTCGCCAAAAGATAGGACATGTCCTATACTGGGCCACAAAACAACTGGATGCCACACGGACATCAAATGTATTTTGTAGATCCACATTTTGCAGATTGCAAAATACATACGGTCATGTGCATGAGGCCTAAAATAAGAGAATATATTGCAATATAGGTTTAAAGCATTCCATGGGAAGAAGACATTCCATCCGGTCATGAAGAAGCTTGTCCACACAAGAGCTGGAATGCAGCTGTATAAAGCGTGTAACCTATGGTGCAGTGAAGAGATCTCCGTATCAGACATATCTGCAGATTCCCCATGATTCCTATCACTGCAGATAATACAACGTTCAGTACAGTATATCTTTCCGATGCCAAATGTCAGTGGTAATTCACTTTTCTTGCCCCAAATAACACATAGGTCCTGTTACAAGTTAGCATCTGCCAAAACTTGTGATTTAGATAGTTCTGCAGTTTGGATGAGGCCTAAACCAGGCCACAACGTTACGGCTACTTTCACACCAGCGCTTTCCCTATCCGCTATTGAGATCCGTCATAGGATCTCAATAGCTGAAGAAAACACTTCAGTTTTGTCCCCATTTATTGTCAATGGGGACAGAACTGAAGAGAATGGAGTGCACTAGAATGCATTCCGTTTAGTTTGGTTGCGTTCCCATGACGCACACAAGAGCGAAGCAAGCAGCGTTTTTGAGTGCGTCTGGGGATGCAGAACAAGACAGATCCGTCATGACTCACTATGTAAGTCAATGGGGGACATATCTGTTTTAAAGGTAATACAACCGGATCCGTTTGTACTGGATGCAGTGGCTTGCCTAGCGTGTTCGTGTTAACTATGGGCCCCTCCATAGTAAATATGCCAATTGTGCCCCCTCCATAGCAATAATGCCCATTGTGCCCCTTTACTATTAATAATGCTCTCCATGTTCCTTTGTAGTAGTAATGCCCTCTGTGCCCCCTTCACAGTAATAATGCCCTGACACACACACCACACACACGACAGTGGGTGTTTTTTTTTTTTTTTTTATATATATATATATATATATATATATATACAGTTTATATTTGAGCACACACTGTCTGACACACAACACTGGTGGTCAGTTCACTACAAGGCACACAGCCGTTTTCTCTAGGAGGACTAGAGAGGAGTACTGGATCGAGCAAGCGGCTGCAAAGTTGGAATCTTCTTTTCCTGCCTGGAGGAGGGCGGCCAGCGGCGAGCATACAAGTGAGTGAGATAGCTGCGCGCACGCACACTAATTTATAGGCTGATTTCCCCCTGCTGTGGCGCTGCACACGTTACCTCCCCTCCTCTGTCTCTGTCACTGCTGGCTGCGCTTATCCCGCCTGAGCCATTGAGTTAATGATTCACTGAATGGCAATGGCCGGCTGGCATGCGCTCTCATTCACAGTTCGCTGCCTGATGCCGGCGGCACAGCACCCCTTGTATAGCTGACACCCGGGGTAGACCGCCAATTCCCCAACCCCCCCCCCCACCGAGCACGCCACTAACCAGATGCAGACAGTTGTATTATCATGACGGAAGCGTTGTTGCTGATCCATGACGGATCCAGCAAAAACACTGGTGTAAAAGTAGCCTAAGGCCTTATTCACACGTCCGTTGTGTTTATGGATCCGCAAATTGCGGATCCATAAACGCACCCGGCCAGGAGCCCCATAGAAATGTCTATTCTTGTCCGCAATTGCGGGCAAGAATAGGACATGCTCTACTTTTTTGCGGAGCTGCGGCTGTAAGATCGGCGGCGCGCTCCACAAAAACTGATGCGGAGAGCACAGTGTGTGCTCTCCGCATCGTTCCGTGCCCCATTCACAGTCAATGGGTCCGCATGTATTCCGCAGAATTGCGGACGTGTGAATAGGGCCTAATACGGAGTGAGAGGTAAATTGTAACATGACAGTATGTAGACTGCATGCAGTTTTGTGACCTAGCTTAATTAACAGAAACCAGTATATAAAGGTGATGACCATAACTTGTTGGGGTACAGCTTTCTAGTGAGATTAGAAGAAATATATGCAGTGATGTAGCTGTAGGTGCCAGTAGAGTTGTCGCAATACCGAAATTTGAACTTTGACACGGATACTCGATACCAAAACAATACTTGGCTGCCCCAATACCACTTTATGCGGCCTCACCCTAAGTGGTACTATTAAGGTTAATGAGTGAGGTAAATTATGAAATGACTTACTATTAATTTGAACCTCCTGGAAGTTCAAAATGGTAACGGCATGTGCCTCACATTAATAGTAAGTGGGCCCCATCCAGTACCTCCTCACATAATAGGCAACATTGGGTTGAGTGATATACGTGATGGTGTTACTTGCTATTACCCCTTAATGACCAGGCCTGAAAAGACCTTAAAGGGATTGTGCCATTAAAAACATTCTACATTTTTCAAACCAGCACCTGGATCTGAATACTTTACTACACTTTTACTTGCATACAATTAGAATAGCTACTAAGTTATTCAATAAAATGTATCCGTATAGTGCCACCTTGTCCACCTCACTGAGGTGGTTGCACGCACTCGGTTTAAATCTTCAACTGCCACCAGCCCTGTCTTCTGTTAGAAGCTGTGACAGTTGGGCCCCATGCACATGACTGTAAGCATTTTGCGGTTCATAAACCACAAATCCATAAAATATGGAAGTGGTCTGCCCTGGCCTCCCCGTGGCTCCCGCATGCTGATGATCTCTTTCATAATGGAAGTAGTAGTTGGCATTCGGACTATAAGACGCACTGCCACTTTCCCCCAAGTTTTTTCCTGCGGAGAATATATATATATATATATATATATATATATATATATATATATATATATATATCCTTTTTTTGCCTATTTATGTCAATGTTTTGCACTAAATACCCAGACACATGAATTCTTCTCCAAATATGTCTCTCTTTTTATTTTATGTGTTCTATTAAATGTATTGTATACTAAATAATGACATCTTTTATTCTATTTTTCTCATTGTTTACATTTTTATTTATTACATTCTTTATAAAAATCCAATTATGTAATTACTATTTTATAACTTATTTTAAATGTATTTCTATATTTACTCTTCTAATTATGGTCTGTGTTCTATGACACAGGCTGCTGTTAGGGCAACATTAGTGTGCCCTTCTAGCAGGATAACTGAACAGACAGCCTTGGGGTTCCTTGTAGATCCTCAGGGCTGACTGCAGATGGCTCCCCTATTCTCTGATCAGGGGACTCTGAAACCTGGCAACCTGATCATAGGGGTGAGTCCCCTTTGATCATGCCATGGTTTAGAGATTCCTCTGATCCCAGATGTGAAGTAAGAGCCTGTGTTAAGAACTGGAGCTGTTAGTAACAGTCGGTTCTCGGCACTGTAGTACTCCGGGAGCCCACAAGTCTCCTCTGGGGAGGGAAAAACCCACTTGGCTCTCTGTAGTGAGTGGACATGGAGTGAATAAGGACCATAGCAGAGCTTAGCCAGCCCTATCTATCCGGGTTACAGTAGAGGATAAATATCTATGGAAGATGGTTGTCTAAACAAGATGGCAAACTTCAAGGAAAAGAACAATTAGGTATGTTTCATTTTAAATGGGTTTTCTGGGATCAGGATATTGACCGTCTATCCTCAGGATAGACCATCAGTATCAGATTGGTGGCTATGCAACTCTTAGCACCCTCGCCAATCATCAGTTTGAAAGAACCATGGCACTCATGTATATAAATCGATGATCAAATTGCTTATAGGCGGGAATGCCAAGAGTTGGACCCCCAGCATCAAAAAATTGATGGCTCATCCCGATGATTCGCCATCAACATCCTGGAAAACCTCTTTGGATCAATGGTTTCTTAGTGAGACCGCAGTGGCGTTTTCTCTACACGTGATTGAAATAAACATGTACATTCAGCCAAACTTAGTGTGTATGGTTATGGTGCACCTAGTGTTGCTAAAGGTTTTTTCTGGCATTCTTGACAAGGGGATGGGGCTTAGTAAGGTGGAGCTTTGTGGGAAAAGGTTGTGCCTAAGATGTACCATTTTGTGCTAAAATTGTGCCAAAATTCTGGTGTAAAAAAACTCATAGGCTACATGCACACGAACGTATTTTGTGTCCGTTCCGTATTTATTTATTTTTTTTTTGCGGATAGGATGCGGACCCATTCATTTCAATGGGTTTTCAAAAAATGCGGACAGAACACCGTGTGCTGTCCGCATCAGTATGTCTGTTCCGTAGCCCTGCAAAAAAAATAGAACGTGTCCTATTCTTGTCCATTTTAGGCATTGTTACAATGGATCCGCAAAAAAAAAACGATTGCATACGGATGTCATCCGTGTGGTTTTTTTTTTTTTTTTTTTTTTTTTTTTTTTTTTTTTTTTTTTTTTGCATACTGCAAAACATATACGGTCGTGTGCATGTAGCCTAAGCCAACCAATAGTTGGTATAGAGTCACAAAAAGTTTTTATCCCTGTACCACACCGCTGTGATAAATCTGGTGCATCTTTAGGATTAGTAAATTTAGGCAATTTGGTTCAAGTGGAAATTCAAGACCTTTTGTTTCCCTTCTCCGTGGTCTACCAATAAAGATCACGCAAAGAGCAAGGTGTGTAATAGTCTGCGAGGACACAAAGGAACCCAAAGTAACCTCCGAGCAACTGAAGGCATTTTTCACCTTGGCTAATGTTAAAGGGGTTGTCCCATCTCAGACAATGGGGGCATATCGTGACAACCCTATTTCATGCACTATTGTAGCTGTGTATGGCCAGCTAAAAGGGCATCTGTCCACTTCAACTAGAGTAAGGGCTGTATTGCATTTAAAGATCAGACCGTTTCTTCACAGCAATCACCTGCTTGTCAGCGGAGGAGACTGCTGCTATTACATATAGTGATCTCCTCCTCAGTATGGGGATCAGTGATCACTAATGCCATTGCTTGTCCCCATACAGAGTCATTATTTGCCGGCATCAGACTGTGATTAGACAGCACGATCTGCTGCCAGCAAACAATGATTTTTAAGCATGCTTAAAAATCTGGATTATCCGATTTATGAGCATTTGCTTGTTCATTGGGTAATCGGCGGCAGTACTAGGCTGGATTCACACGTCCATTTAACACGGACTTGAATTGTCCGTGGTAACCTGGGCTGGATTCCTGCTTAGAGCAGGAGCGCACGGCGTCATTGGTATGACTCCATGCGCTTCCTGATGCCCCTGCAGTACAGTAATGCATATGCCAGTGTAATACAGCCCTAAGAGGAGTAGAGTGCAAGTGATGCTGAGTCGGATTGTGTAATTTTTGATCTATGATAAGAGTAGGGGGACAGAGACCGTTCTTCTGCATCTAGTAAGTGCTGTAGTTTACGAAGGTGTGCAGGATTTTCTGTGCAGGACGTTTTACAGTGTCTTATGCTGCTGACTAGGCGCTACCTTTTGTGCCAATATTGTATATGTTACTACTTTGTATCTTTTATATTATTTAACCTGGAGAATCGACTCCAAAGAATAGTTAACAGTTTATTTATTTTTTTTGTTCCTTTTACAGGAAATGATGGAAAACTCCAAGTAAAGTTTGGTGTGTTATTCAATGACGACAAATGTGCTAATCTATTTGAGGCTCTTGTTGGAACCCTAAAGGCAGCTAAACGGAGAAAAATCTTAACATATGACGGAGAATTGCTTCTACAAGGAGTTCATGACAACACAGACATTGTGTTACTTCAGGATTAGAGGAGAATGCCCATGGTCTTCTGAATTTCAGACCAAGGCCTCCTGCCCATGACTGTATCCATTCTGCACTCTGCAAATCGCAGTTCCGCAAAATACAGATTCGGTTATTGTGCGTCCAAATTGTAGAAATGCCTATTCTTGTCTGCAGAACGGTTGAGGATAGGTTCGGTTCTAAAATTTGGTGCACGGATGCGGACAACACACCGATGACATCCATGTGCTGTCTGCATTTTTTTTTTTTTGCGGCTTAGTAGAAATGAATGGGTCCTTGTGCAGTCCACAAAAAAATGTGGATCGTATGTGGACCAGAAATGCAGTCATGTACATGAGACCTAAAGATGTTCACCTCAATGAATTGTGTGCAAAGTCAAGAACTAAAAATTTTTTAGTTGGACGTTGCAATAAATTTCCAGTCCGTTTTTTTTTTTTTTTTCTTTTTGGGGATGGGGGCATACATTACTTTTGTAACCTGAAAGGACCAAAATTGCAATAAAGTTTCTGAAGAATTATTCTGAAATACTAATGTGTTTGTTGATGGCTGTTCAGGGCCCCATATCACGCGTCTGGTAAAATAAAGGCCCTGTTCACTACATGATTTTTGTGTCCCATTATTGTGTAATAGGCTGATGCAAACCAGCGCTGATTGACGTGTTTATAGCCGATTGACGTGCATCTTGCCCAAACACTGGACAGTTTACCAGGAACCTAGGTCTGTGTTCCTTTAATTTATTAGCATGGTCTTAACCAGTGCTGAATTTCCGTGCATAAATGTCACAAAGCAAAACTGTAACCAGGATCACAGTGGTGAAAATGCAATCAAGGCATCGTCATGGCTTTCCACAGAAAGACGTTCTATGTATGTATTTATATATAATTACTATTAATTTTATTTATTTTTTTAAGAAAAAGTGGTCTACAGAAAAATGGCATCGCTTTTCTCTTTAATGTGGTAACCTGCTGTGTTTAGGTTACTTTCACATCTGCATTTTAGCTCTCCGGTTTTGAGAACCGGCATGGGATCTCAAAACAGCAAAACTCTTCTGCTATAATAATACAACCGGCTGCATCCATTCAGAACTGATCCGGTTGTATTATATTGAAAATGATTAAGCCGGATCCTGCACTAAAACCACTAAGTCAATGAGCGCTAGATCTGGCTTTGTGTCTGGAAAAAAAAACTGATCGGGCACCATCGACTTACATGTTTTTTTTTTTGTTGCTGGCTTTTCCGGCTTTTTTACTTTCCCACACCGCACACAAAAACGCTGCTTGCAGTGGTTTTGTGTCTGGCATGGGAACGTAACAGAACACGTTCTGGTCCACGCCATTCCGGTTTTTCAGTTTTGTCCCCATTGATAATTAATGGGGACAAAACTGAAGCGTTGTGCTGTGGTTTTGAGACCCTGTGCAGAGCTGTATTCTCTTTGCTTACTTTTCTGTCACTGTGACACTAGTCTTAGAATAGAAGTGAAACCAAATGTAAGGGACGTATAATTTGGAAACCTATTATGGAAAAACTTATACGTAACTTATAAATTGTACTCCAGAACACTGTAGTGACATCCATAGCCTGTTAGGCCGCTTTCAGACGAGCAAGTGCCGCTCTCTGGACTTTCAGTGCTGGAAGGTCAGGACAGGAGCTGCACTGACGGGGTCGCATAGCATTATAGTGATGTATGATGCTATGTAGCCCTTAGGCCTCTTTCACACGGGCGTCATGTTTGGTGCGTTGCGGGAATATGTGCGTTTTTCCCGCGCGGGTGCAAACGTTTGCAACACGTCTTGCACGCGCGTGAGAAAAAACTCCATGTTTGGTACCCAACCCGAAGTCGGACTTCATCACTGAAGTCCGGTTTCGGGTCTACTGGGGACTTGATTATTTCCCCTTATAACATGGTTATAAGGGGAAATAATAGCATTCTTAATAAAGAATGCATTGTTAAATGAAGAGGAAGGGGTTAAAAATAATAAAAGTTAGCTTACCTTAGCCACTTGATCGCGTAGTCGCGATCTGTCCTCTCTTTCCCTGCATCAGCTAAGAACTAAAGGACCTGTGATGACGTCACATCACATGGTCCATCACCATGGTAAGATGGACCATGTGATTGGACCATGTGATGTGACATCATCACAGGTCCTTTCAGATCATAGATGCTGCAGGAAAGAGAGGACAGATCGCGACTACGCGATCAAGTGGCTAAGGTAAGTTAACTTATTATTTTTAACCCCTTCCTCTTCATTTAACAATGCATTCTTTATTAAGAATGCTATTATTTCCCTTATAACCATGTTATAAGGGGAAATAATAGAGATTGGGTCCCGTTGCTAAGCAACAATGCGGGAAAATCGCAACGCATCCGCACTTGGTTGCGGATGCTTGCGATTTTCCCGCAGCCCCATTCACTTCTATGGGACCTGCGTTGCGTGAAAAACGCAGAATATAGAACATGCTGCGATTTTCACGCAACGCAGAAGTGATGCGTGAAAATCACCGCTCATGTGCATAGCCCCATAGAAATGAATGGGTCCGGATTCAGTGCGGGTGCAATGCGTCCTCCTCACGCATTGCACCCGCGCGGAAAACTCGCCCGTGTGAAAGGGGCCTTAGGCCTCTTTCACACGGGCGTCGCGTGTGAGGGCCATATAGAATGCGGGTGCGTTACAGGAAATCTCGCGTGAGTACAATGCGTTTTGCACGCATGTGAGAAAAATCGGAATGTTTGGTACCCGAACTTCTTCACAGAAGTTTGGGTTCGGTATTCTGTAGAATTTATTTTCCCTTATAACATGGTTATAAGGGAAAATAATAGCATTCCTAATGAAGAATGCTTACTAAAATGTGGATTGAGGAGTTAAAAAAAATAAAATAAATTAACTTCCCTCATCCACTTGATCACGCAGCCGGGAAACATCGTCTTCTTTAAGGACCTGCAAAAGGACCTTTGACGTGGCGAGCGCAGTGACATCAGCGCAGGTCCTGCTGAATGAAGATAGAAGGATTCCTCTATCTTCATTCAGCAGTACTTGCACTGAAGTCACCACGTGGTAAGCGCGATTACGACGTCCTTTGCAGGTCCCCAAAGAAGAAGAAAGAAGACGATGCCCAGCTGCGCGATCAAGTGGATGAGGTGAGTTAATATATTTGTTTATTTTTTTTATAACCCCTCAATCCACATTTTAGTAAACCTTCTCTATTAAGAATGCTAGTTTCCCTTTATAACCATGCGATTTTCACGCAGCCCTATTCACTTCTATGGGGCCAGCGTTTCGTGAAAATCGCAGAATATAGAACATGCTGTGATTTTCACGCAACGCAAAAGTAATGCGTGAAAACCACCGCTCATGTACACAGACCTATTTAAATGAATGGGGCAGGATTCCGTGCAGGCGCAATGCGTTTGCATCACGTTTGCACCTGCGTGGAATTCTCGCTCATGTGAAAGAAGCCTTACTGTTATTCACTTCTTGATCTCTAACAGTTTTTATAAAAGCACCCTAACATTTCCCACAATGCACCACAGGAGATTAGGCTGCTTCTATACACTGAGCTGGTATTGAACAGCTATGCATCATGTCATGTTCAGTCACATCCAGAGATGTCTTTAGTTTACTTGCCATTAGTCTTTAGGCTGTAGGGCAGGGCTTGGCAACCTCTGGCACTCCAGCTGTGGTGACAGTATGAGTCCCAGCATGCACACGAGCTAGAAACTCCCACAGAAGTGAATGGAGCATGCTAGGAGTTGTAGTTTCACAACAGCTTGAGTTCCAGATCCGGAGGTTACTGAGCCCTCCTGTAGGCTGTGGTTGACACAAAGTCCTGACACTAACGGGACAGAACCTAGCACAGTGTTGCCTATTGCTGAACAAATGTTTGGAGTAAGAAGGGTTGACATATAGTCTAGTCTGGGGGTCTGATGGTAATATAGCGTCTTTTTTTTTCTTTATATATAAACCATGTCCCTAAAAAAGACACTCAAAATTTTGCTATGACTTGCTGCTTGAGTATAACCCTGTGAAGAGTTCTCTACATCTACACCCAGGGCCGGCATACCCCAAGTGCCACTGGCATAGCTATAGGGGTTGCTGTGGTCGCAGTTGCAACCGAGCGCCTGTGGCGTTGTATTGTTTGCTTTATAAGATGCAGTGCGTCTTACAAAGCGAAAACTAGTGTGCGCTTCCATTATGGACTCCTGGTCCACTGTCCTGACTGCCTACAGTACAGCGGAGGCCCAGAAAAGATGAGGGAGCGCAAATGCAGGGGAGAATGCCTGAAAGGGAGAGTGGTGGCAGAGCAGGAGAGGTAAGTTAATTTATTATTTAAGTCTGATGCTTTGGGATTCTAATTGGGGTCTGATATGGGGCCTATCTCATACGGAGTCCTGATATGGAGGTGTAAACGGGGTTTGATCTGAGGTCTGATATGGGAAGGGGGGGGGGGCGGGGGGTCTCATCTGAGGTCTAAAAATTGGGGTCTGATCTGATATGTACTGACACATTATAAGGGGGTATTTTTTGTACTGGCATACATGCTCTGTCTGTTGTATTTGGCAACATCTATAATACATGCAGTTTGGTTGCGTGTGTTGTGCAAAATGCCACAAAGTGGCCCACCGAGACTATATTGCTCAAGGGCCCACATGAACCTGGAGCTGGCCCTGTGTATACCATAAAAAGGAATATATATGTTTACAAACACGGGTTTGTAGCATATTTTGTGAAAGATCCACTCCATACTTGTGTATCTTATGCCACGTGGTATGCACTATCTTCCACGAATAAAGTGAAATGCCGCAGACCTGCCGTCACAGATTTTTATGTGGCAAATCCACAGCATTTTACAGTACCAGCAAAGTGAATGAGGTTTTACCCCTTTCTGACATGTGACGTACTGTTACATCATGGAAGTTAGTGACTTCCTGCATTTTGACGTAATAGTACGTCATGGTGATTGGGCGGGCATCGGATCGGTGCATGCCCGATTACTGCAGGGGTCCGGCAGTCCCTGATAGCCGGGCCCCTGCTGTAAACAGCAATGCTGGTGGATTAACCCCTTCTATGCCGCGGTCAGTGCGACATAGAAGGGGCTTGCTGCAGTTGAGGCAGCACATCGAGTCCCCGCGCTGCTGGGGCGGGGACCCGATGGGTGACAAAGCACAGCATCGGGACCTGCCTTCAACGGGTGCCCAGGAGATCCAGCCTCAAGCTGCGTCTCCTAGGCAACCTGTTAGTTAATTACTCTGTGTAATATGCTAACAGGCAATGCATTATAAAAGAAATGTATTGTAATGCATTGCAGAAGGGATCAGACCCCCAAAAGTTGAAGTCCCAGAGTGGGACAGAAATAAAGTTTTAAAAAAAGTGTTTTAAATAAAAAAAAATGCCCGTTTTCCCCAGATTTTATAAATAAAATAGAAAAAAAAGGAAAAACAAACATATTATGTATCGCCGCGTCCGTAAGTAAGACTCTATAAGTATATCACACGATCCACCCTGTCTGATAAACACCATATCGGACAATAAAATAAAAACTGTGTCAAAAAAGCCATTTTTGTCACCTTACATTACAAAAAGTGCGACACCAAGCGATCACAAAGGCGTGTGTCGAACAAAATGGTACCAATAAAACTGTCACCTCATCCCACAAAAAATGAGACCCTACCTGAGACAATTAGCAAAAAAAATATGACTCTCAGACAATTAAGACACTAAAATATGTTTTTCTTTTGTTTCAAAACTGCTATTATTGGGCTAAAGTGAAATAAATTAAAAAATGCAGACATATTAAGGCCTCTTGCACACGGGCGTCATGTTTGACGCCCGGATAAGATGCGGGTGCGTTGCGGGAATCGCCGCGATTTTTCCGCGCGTGTGCTAACGTTTGTAGTGCGTTGAGCACGCGCGTGAAAAAATCCGCATGCTTGGTACCCAGACCCGAAGTCAGACTTCATCACTGAAGTCTGGTTTCGGGATGAGTATTCTGTATGTGTAATTATTTTCCTTTATAACATAGTTATAAGGGAAAATAATCGCATTCTAATTACAGAATGCAATGTTCCCCGGGCTTTAAAGGGTTAAAAATAATAAAGAGTTAACTTACCTTCTCCCATTGTACGCGCAGAGCCCCAGAACGTCTTCTCTCTTGATAGTTTGGATGCTTGAGGACCTGCCGTGATGTCACAGGATCACATGGGTCACATGGTCCACTCTAATGCTTCTATGATTGGACCATGTGACCCTGTGACGTCACCACAGGTCCTCAAGCATCCAAACTATCAAGAGAGAAGACGCTCTGGGGCTCTGCGCGTACAATGGGAGAAGGTAAGTTAACTCTTATTATTTTTAACCCTTTAAAGCCCGGGAACATTGCATTCTGTAATTAGAATGCGATTATTTTCCCTTATAACTATGTTATAAAGGAAAATAATAACGATCGGGTCCCCATCCCGATCGTATCCTAGCAACCATGCGGGAAAATCGAAACGCATCCGCACATGATTGCGGATGCTTGCGATTTTCCCGCATCCCCATTCACTTCTATGGGGCCTGCGTTGCGTGAAAATCGCAGAATATAGAACATGCTGCGATTTTCACGCAACGCAAAAGTGATGCGTGAAAATCACCGCTCATGTGCACAGCCCCATAGAACTGAATGGGTCAGGATTCAGTGCGGGTGCAATGCGTCCTCCTCACGCATTGCACCCGCGCGGAAAACTCGCCCGTGTGAAAGGGGCCTAAGTATTGCCGCATCCGTAACAACCTGCTGTATAAAAATATCACATGACCTAACCCCTCAGGTGAACACCGTAAAAAAAATACAATAAAAACAGTGCAAAAAAGACAGAAAAAAAAAATATGGCATTCAGAAAATGGAGACACAAAAACTATTTTTTTTTCAAAAATACTTATGTAAAACCGAAACAAACAAACAAGGAAAGTAGACAAATTTATTATCAATGCGTCCGTAACAACCTACTCTATAAAAATATCACATGATCTAACCTGTCAGATGAATGTTGTAAAAAATAAAAACAGTGCCAAAACAGCCATTTTTTGGTTACCTTGCCTCACATAATATAGAGCAATTAAACATTATATGTACCCCAAAATAGTACTAATAAAACTGGCACCTTATCCCCTAGTTTCCAAAATGGGGTCACTTTTTGGGAGTTTCTACTGTAAGGTTGCATCAGGGGGGGCTTTAAATGTGACATGGCATCTAAAAACCAGTCCAATACAAAAAGGAGAAAAAATTTGCGCGTTCCTGGGTAAGCTATAGGCAACAGCAGTCCCAAATCATTGGGGTAGGTCTCACCCCTAAATTTTATCAGTAATATCAACACGTTCTGGGTCTGTGCTAAGGCGCAAGCACGGCGAAAAAGTGTATAACCAGACTATGTCTCCACGTGATAGTTGTCGCTCAGACGCGGCATCTCCCCGGAGTCTTTATACCGACCAGCATTCAGGCTTTACTTCTTGATGCAAACTTGTCATAAAACATATAAATCCGTATGCCCGACCAGTAAAAACCAGTCCAGCAAAATCTGCCAAAAACCATATGGCGTTCCTTTCCTTCCCGCCCTGCCGTGTGCCCTTACATCAGTTTATGACCACATGTGGGGTGTTTCTGTAAACCGCAGAATCAGGGTAATAAATATTGAGTTTTGTTTGGCTTTTAACCCCTGATGTGTTAAAGAAAAACATGGATTAAAATGAAAAATCTCATAAAAAAGTGAAATTTAAAAATGTAATCTCCATTTTCCTTTAATTCTTGTGGAACACCTAAAGGCTTAACAAAGTTTGTAAAATCAGTTTTGAGTAACTTGAGGGGTGTAGTTTCTGCAATGGTGTCAATTATGGGGGGTTTCTACTATGTAAACCCCACAAAGTGACTTCAGACCTGAACTGGTCCTTAAAAAGTGGGTTTTGGAAATTTTCTTAAACATTTTTAAGAATTGCTTCTAAACTTCCAAGGCCAGTTTCACACTTGCGGCAGGACGTATCCGACAGGCTGTTTACCCTGTTGGATCCGTCCTGCCGCTATTTCGCCGTGCCACCGGACTGCCGCTCCGTCCTCATTGACTATAGCGGCAGGACGGAACAGGGTGAACAGCCTGTCAGATCCGTGCTGTCACAAGTGTGAAAGTAGCCTTAGCCTTCTAACGTCTTAAAAAAAGAAAATTACATTTTACAAAATGATACAAACATAAAGTAGACATATGGGGAATGTTAAGTAATAAATATTTTATGAGGTATCACTTTCTGTTTTAAAAGCAGAGAAATAGAAATTTTTAAAAATTGCGATTTTTTTTTTTTTAATTTTTTGTAAATTGGGGATTTTTTCATAAATAAAAGTGAAATATATTGACTCAAATTTATGACTCTCATGAAGTACAATGTGTCATGAGAAAACAATCTCAGAATGGCTTGGATAAATAAAAGTGTTCCAAAGTGACACGTCAGATTTGCAAAAAATTACCTGGGCAGAAGGGCGAAAACTGGCCCGGGGTAGAAGGGGTTAACAAATCTCATCCACACACTGCATAAAAAATCAGCAGCATTAGTTGACCTGTGGTGGGGATGTGTATTTCTATTGCGGAATTTCCCTCTTTGCAATGGAGAGAGTGAAATTGCACAGCAAAAGTCGCATGTAATACATGTGGATTTTACTGCAGTTTTTACCGTCGCAAAAACGGTGGTGGACATTTCTGCTGTATTTTCAGTCATGTATGGACATACCCTTAAATAGGTTTTACTGTACTTTAGAAAGCCTTCAAGTATATCTTCAGTTTTAGCAGTTTTTACCATGTTAAGGTAACGCCATGTGGATTTCATTGCAAATGTCAAAATTCACAACAGAAATGACAATCTGTTGATTTGAAAATCTACATCCTATCCTGAATTCTGCCCTCATGCCTTGTACTGTAACTTGTGGATTTTCAGTGTGGTTTCCATTGTAGAATCCACAGCAGTTTTACAGTAGAATGCATGTGGATGGGGTATTAAAAATTAACAGTGGATTTTCAGCAAAATCTGCAACATAAAAATTCTAGAACATTGTAGACTCCACCTCTAAAACATGGCATGGCTGTTTTCTTTAGTGCTAGTGACGTACTGGGCTTTACATGAGTATGCTAGGTGGAGATTTCTGCTTGCAGAGATGCCTCCGGCACAAATGGGCGGTCTATAGTGTTGCCCTAGGCAGGTGATGTCACCGGCATCTCTGCTAGGTGTAAGCCTCTGCCTAGAATTGTGAGGATGTAAACAAAACAGACCTTGTTCCGATGCGCTACTCATACATGAAAATGAGTGAAGAAGAAGTTATGTCCGGGTCCAGCTCTGAAATTGAACAACCCCTTTAAATGACCATTCATTACAATGAGAATTAAAGGGGTTGTCCGGGTTAAGAGCTGAACCTGGACATACCTCCATTTTCACCCAGGCAGCCCCCCTGACTTGAGCATCGGCACAGTTCATGCTTCGATGCTCTCCTTTGCCCTGCGCTAAATTTCATAGGGAAAATACATTTTCCAGAATTCCGGTGACGAACCGGGCTCTCCATGGGGCTGCCAGGAAGCCTGGTGATGTCACAGGCACTGATGGGCGGGCTTTATTGCTGCCCTAGCCTGTAAAATGGCTAGGGCAGCGCTAAAGCACGCCCATCAGAGCCGGTGACGTCACCGAACACACTGCCGGGTAGAAGCTCCCGCCCGGCAGTGTGTTATTGTAAACCAGTGGTGCCCAACCATTTTTCGCCTGAGGGCCGCACTAGACCTGGTATAAATTTCGCGGGCCGGAACCAGGTAGCTTTGCCAGAAAGAAATGCAAACACTGTGAGGGGGCACATGTAAGCATTACTAAAATACATAATACGTAGGCCTTCAAATCTGCGTTTGGAGCCTCTGTTGCAGATTCTGTCAAAAAAAACTGACAAAAAAGCCTTGTATGCTGCATTTTTGTGTCCGGTAAAAAGACAGGATCCCTAACGGAAACTGAACTGATCCCATCATAGTTGGTGGAGTCTGTTCAGCTTCTTCCCTTTGGGGTGACAGGAGGAGGGGGGAGCAGGGTCACTAGTGAGGTGACAGGAGGAGGGGGAAGCAGGGTCACTAGTGGGGTGACAGGAGGAGAGGGAAGCAGGGTCACTAGTGGGCTGACAGGAGGAGGTGGGAGCAGGGTCAGCAGTGGTATGATAGGAGGGGAGCAGGGACACTAGTGGGGTGACAGGAGGAGGTGGGAGCAGGGTCACTAGTGGGGTGACAGGAGGAGGTGGGAGCAGGGACACTAGTGGGGTGACAGGAGGAGGTGGGAGCAGGGTCACTAGTGGGGTGACAGGAGGAGGTGGGAGCAGGGTCACTAGGGAAGTGACAGGAGGAGGGGGAGCAGGGTCACTAGTGAGGTGACAGGAGAAGGAGGAGGAGGGAGCAGGGTCACTAGTGAGGTGACAGGAGAAGGAGGAGGAGGGAGCAGGGTCACTAGTGAGGTGACAGGAGAAGGAGGAGGAGGGAGCAGGGTCACTAGTGGGCTGACAGGAGGAGGTGGGAGCAGGGTCAGCAGTGGTATGATAGGAGGGGAGCAGGGACACTAGTGGGGTGACAGGTGAGGGAAGCAGGGACACTAGTGGGGTGACAGGAGGAGGGGGAAGCAGGGTCACTAGTGAGGTGACAGGAGGAGGGGGAGCAGGGTCACTAGTGAGGTGACAGGAGGAGGGGGAGCAGGGTCACTAGTGAGGTGACAGGAGAAGGAGGAGGAGGGAGCAGGGTCACTAGTGGGGTGACAGGAGGAGAGGGAAGCAGGGTCACTAGTGGGCTGACAGGAGGAGGTGGGAGCAGGGTCACTAGTGAGGTGACAGGAGGAGGGGAAGCAGGGTCACTAGTGGGGTGACAGGAGGAGAGGGAAGCAGGGTCACTAGTGGGCTGACAGGAGGAGGTGGGAGCAGGGTCAGCAGTGGTATGATAGGAGGGGGGAGCAGAAACACTAGTGGGGTGACAGGTGAGGGAAGCAGGGACACTAGTGGGGTGACAGGAGGAGGTGGGAGCAGAGTCACTATTGGGGTGACAGGAGGAGGGGGAGCAGGGTCACTAGTGAGGTGACAGGAGGAGGTGGGAGCAGGGACACTAGTGGGGTGACAGGTGAGGGAAGCAGGGACACTAGTGGGGTGACAGGAGGAGGGGGGAGCAGGGTCACTAGTGGGGTGACAGTAGGAGGGGGGAGCAGGGTCACTAGTGGGCTGATAGGAGGAAGTGGGAGCAGGGTCAGAATTGTGGTCATAGTAGGAGGGGGGAGCAGGGTCACCGGGGACCAGTCACATGAGTCCACGCTCTTTACCTCTCCAGCGGACCTGTTAAGTTGCCCAAGGTCTTCCGGCAGCATGCTCTGCTCTACAGCCTCCACGGGAGCCGGCCCCTCCTCCTACAAGCTCCCGCCGGCTTCCCCTTTCTGACTGAACGTGTATGCGCTCATTCAAACCAATAACAAAGCTCCTTGCTGTAAGGAGCTTTGTTATTGGTTATTTTAGGCACAGGCAGCATCGCTGCGCTGCCTGTGCCATTCACATCGCTGATGAATGTGGGGAAAAAGTCTAAAGGCGTACAGTATTGTTACGCCTTAGACTTTTTCCAGGAAGTCTTACGGGCCGCATGACAGAGCTCCGCGGGCCGGATTTGGCCCGCGGGCCGTAGGTTGGGCACCACTGTTGTAAACAAAAGAGCCCTTGCCTTGCGCAATCTAGCGCAGGGCAAGGGAGCGCATCAGAGCATGAGGTGCTCCGATGCTAATGCCAGGGGTGCTGCCTGGGTGAAAATATGAACCCAGACAACCCCTTTAATAGCTTAATGCATACTTAAAAAGTTGCAAATATGGCTTTGTGACGTTTTGGGCTTATTTGTGCAAAAATTTTGAGATGTTCTATGTTGTTACACCACTCACTCCAGTTTTGAATAGTGGTTTGAAAAGTTAGCCTGGTTAGCCTATCAAGCCAATTTAAAGTGTAACTGGCATATTTTTTGAGTGCAGAATGATATGAAAAAAAAAAAAATTATTTTTTTATTTTAGCACAAGGCAGCAACATGACAAAATGTGAAAAAAGTGAAAGGGTCTGAGTGCATTGTATATAACTGGCCTGATGCATCTATTTAGGGAATGTGGTAAAGTCTTTCCAGACAATAATTTTCATTTCCAATACAATGTTGCAGTGGCATTCATCATGTGAAACATAAAGGATGTACATGAAAGATAAAAACCTGAAACAGACATTATCATTCTTTTCACTGCTTATTTTTCGCTGCTAACAAACTAAAGCTATCATTCCAAAAGATAGAACAAGTGCTATTCTTGTTCGTTTTACGGACAAGGATATGACATTCTAGAGGAGTTTGATAAAAAATGGTGGCATGCACTCGGCCGGGATTCTTGTTTTGTGGATCGCAAAATAGATATGATCGTGTGCATGAGGCCATGCAGTGGAGAGTGGGGGCTTGGCTCTCACTTGAGACTCCTGCTCTAACGGCCTGGATTGGCAGAAGCGCTGATCCAGGCTGTTTAACCCCTTAGATGCCACCGTTAATTGCGACCATGGTATCTAAGCGGTTACAGAGGGAGCAGACTCCCTCTGTTTTCCATCGGCACCCCATGAATTAGATTGTGGGGTGCTGATGTCTGTGCATAGACCTAATAATAGCCCCAGCCCTGCCTTCAGTGTATGCTAGCAGGCTGTGCCTCTGTGGCGCACCCTGTTGGTGACTGTCAGTATTGCACTGACAATTCTCTGCAATGCATAAGCAATACAGAGAATTATAAAAGCGATCAAAGGTACAGCCCCTTGTGGGATTATTAAATGGTTAAAAACAGTTTTAAAAAGTTTTTTTCAAAGTAAAAAAATGCAAAAATAAAATCCCCTCCACATATTTCATATTGCTGCATCCGTAATGACCCACACTACACATTTATTATGTCATTTATCCTGTACAGTAAATAGCTTTAAAAAAATGCCAGAATTGCTCTTTCTTGCTTATTCATCATAAAAAATGAATAAAAAGCGATCAAAAAGTATTATGCATCCCAAAAGGATACAAATTAAACAAAAAGTGGTCCCCTAAAAATCAAGCCCTTACAAAACTCCATATAACGAAAAATGAAAAAGTTTTGGGTCCGTGGGTGTGGCAACGCAAAACTATAATTTTTTTTTTAAAAGGGGCTTTTATTGTACAAAAGTAGTAAAACTTGAAAAAAAAATATACATATTTGGTATTGCTGTAATTGTCTGATATGTGCAAGTCTCACCTCTGGGAGAACGGAACTGGGAGAGCTGTGGCTGGAGGACCCTGAATTTCCCGGGGTCCGTCCACCACCAAGTGCTCCCCGCTGCTCACATAGAAGTGAATGGGAGCGCACCGTGCACGCATGGCCCCTGCTCCTATTCATTTCTATGGGGCAGACGGAAATAGCCGAGCCGGCGCAGTGCGACCTCCGTTCATTTCCCCACTCTGTTCTTATTGTAGGTGCGGATCAGACATTGGGGGCATAGCCGTTGTTCGGGTCCGCGTCCGAGCCGCATATTTCGCGGCTCGGCCGCGGACCCATTCATTTCAATGGGGCCGCAAAAGATGCGGACAGCACTCCGTGTGCTGTCCGCATCCGTTGCTCCGTTCCGTGCCCCCGCAAAAAAAATATAGCATGTCCTATTCTTCTCCGTTTTGCGGACAAGAATAGGCATTTCTATAATGGGGTGCGTTCTGTTCCGCAAAATGCGGAATGGAACGCGGATCAGCTTCCGTGTTTTTTCCCCCCACTTGTTCTATCAACAATAGTACCTGGATTTCACATGGAAGTCTGGGTGGTCACTTCAGAAACCAGGAGAACTCATGTAATCATCGGGTGAAGTAAAGTAAAAAATGGTGGGGCAGATTTACTAATTGGACAGCAATATGCTGTGTGAGAAAGTTAGAACATTAGACTCTTGCCTTCATTGGGTGATATACTTTAGGCCAGCATTTTTCACCCAAACTGGTGCACTTTATGAATCAATAATATTGTCACATCTGCCCTTTTACTTGGCACATTTAAAATGCGCCTAAAATGGTGTAAACACCTGTTAATTTTGGCGCAATTCATTAATAAATCTGTCTAAATTGATTTGCGCCAAAATTATGGTGCAACAATAGTAAATCTAGCCCAATTTGTCTTCTTAGAAAACCATAACTGTGTGCGCCAATGCCCACAACATTCCGACACTGGAGACCCGCAGCTCTAGAGTGTGGTCCCCTGAGCCTGTCCTCCGTCATATTCAAGCTGTTACTGGCCGGGATCACTTCCGTAACTCCTATAGAAGTGAATGGGACGTACATGCCACCTTGTACAGCCTGGACCAAGCCACCTTGTGAAAGCCTGGACCAAGCCACCTTGTGAAAGCCTGGACCAATCCACCTTGTTAAAGCCTGGACCAAGCCACCTTGTACATCCTGGACCAAGCCACCTCGTGAAAGCCTGGACCAAGCCACCTTGTACAGCCTGGACCAAGCCACCTCGTGAAAGCCTGGACCAAGCCACCTTGTACAGCCTGGACCAAGCCACCTTGTACAGCCTGGACCAAGCCACCTTGTACAGCCTGGACCAAGCCACCTTCTACAGCCTGGACCAAGCCACCTTGTGAAAGCCTGGACCAAGCCATCTTGTGCAGCCTGGACCAAGCCACCTCGTGAAAGCCTGGACCAAGCCACCTTGTACAGCCTGGACCAAGCCACCTTGTGAAAGCCTGGACCAAGCCACCTCGTGAAAGCCTGGACCAAGCCACCTTGTACAGCCTGGACCAAGCCACCTTGTACAGCCTGGACCAAGCCACCTTGTGCAGCCTGGACGTGGTGGTCAGGGGGACCAACTGAGGCAGGATGGATCTGAGTCCCAGAGGTAGCCCACATCTATCAGACATTTATGGTATATCTTGTGATTATACCATAAATATCTTAGGGTAGGTTCACATCTCCGGCACAAACTGCAGTAGTCTATAGTGAGAAACAGACCACTGGAGTTTGCCGTATCCAGCATGGCTAGATACCACAGGGCGCCACCGGGTCCCCATTCACTATAATGGGATCTGGCGGTTTTGCAGCATAAATGCTTGAATACTGACTATCGGAGTTTGTGCCAGAGACGTGAACATAGCCATAGATGAGATTATCACTTTAAGGCCTCATGCACATGACCGTTGTTGTAGTCCGCGTCTGATCTGCATATTCTGCGGCTCAGGCGCAGACCCATTCACTTCAATGGGGCTGCAAAAGATGCGGACAGCACTCCATGTGCTGTCCGCATCCGTTGCTCCGTTCCGTAGCCCCGCAAAAAAAATAGAGCATGTCCTATTCTTGTCCGTTTTGCGGACAAGAATAGGCATTTCTACAATGGGCTGCGATCCGTAAATTGCGGAACGCAGAGCAGCTTCCGTTTTTTGCGGATCCGCGGTTTGCGGACCGCAAAACACCAACGGTTGTGTGCATGAGGCCTAAAGGAGTTGTCCGGGTTCAGCTCTGAACATACCCACAATTTCACCCAGGCAGCCCCCTGTTATGAGCATTGGGGCATGTCATGCTCCGATGCTCTCCTTTGCCCAGCACTGGATCGCACAGGGTAAAGGCATTAAAGGCGCTAAGGCTACTTTCACACTGGCGTTTTGGCTTTCCGTTTGTGAGATCCGTTCAGTGCTCTCAAAAGCGGTCCAAATGGAACAGTTTGCATTCTAATGTATTCTGAATGGAAAAGGATCCGCTCAAAATGCATCAGTTTGCCTCCGATCAGTCTCTATTCCGCTCTGGAGGCAGACACCAAAAATCTGCCTGCAGCATTTGTTGTCCGCTTGAGAAAACTGAGCCAAATGGATCCTGACACACAATGTAAGTCAATGGGGATGGATCAGTTTTCACTGACACAATCTGGCACAATAGAAAACGGATCTGTCCCCCATTGACTTTCAATGGAGTTTATGACGGATCTGTCTTGGCTATGTTACAAATAATACAAAAGGAATCCGTTCATGACGGATGCATGTGGTTGTACTATTGTAACGGATCCGTTTTTGCAAATCCATGACGGATCTGCCCAAAACACCAGTGTAAAAGTAGCCTAAGGCGCTAAAGCCTGTCCATCAGAGCCGGTGACGTCACCAAATACACTGCTGTGCAGAAGCCTCCGCCTAGCAGTGTAAAAACATAAACAAAAAAGCCCTTGCCATGCACGATCCAGCGCAGGACAAGGAGGGAGAGCACCGGGGCATGAAATGCTCCGATGCTCATAACAGGGTCTGGGTGAAATTATGAGTATGTCCGGATTCAGCTCTGAACCCGGACAACCCCTTTAACCTTTTTTCGATTTTCCGTTTTTGTGTCCATTTTTTTCCCAACCGGCCTTCCCAGAGCCATAACTTTATTATTTTTATTCACATAACCGTATGAGGGCTTGTTGTCTGTGAGACAAGTTGTACTTTCTAATGACACAATTTACTATTGCACACAATGTAGTGGGAAAAAATTCCAAATGAGGTGGAATTGGGGAGAAAAAAGGAAAAAAATACCAATTTGATGGGTTTTGTTTTTACGGCTTTTCCTATTCAGTAAAACTGACATGTTACCTTTATTCTCCGGGTCAGTACAATTATGGCGATACCACATTTATATAGTTCTTCTTGTGTTTTAGTACTTAAAAAAAATATTTGAAAAAAAAAACAATAACTTTTTTTGCCTCTGTATTGCCATATTCTGACCCCCATAACTTTTTTTGCGGGGCAATATGTACCATTTTGGGCGATGTATTACTTTTGGATCACTGTTTATACAATTTTTGTGGAAGGTGAATCAACCAAAAAACGTTGAATCGGTCATTTTGATTTATTTTTCTGTTACGCAGTTTGCCGTATGGGATAAATAATTTTATATTTTGATAGTATAGCTGTTTTCGGATGTGGCGATGCCCATGATGTGTATTTTTTTTTGGGGGGGGGGGGTGATTTTAATTTTTCTTTATACTTTTTTTTTAACACTTTTTAAAAGTTCCCCAAGGGAACTTGAACATGCAATGATCAGATCGCTTTTGTCATAGACGCCAGTGCATTAGTATCGAAGTCTGAGAATTTCGCTATGTCCCGATGGAGTCCCGCTACAGACTGCGGCAGCCTCGGATCATTCACTAGGACCAGGGCTGCCACAGGAAATGAATGTCTCCTCCAATCAACGTTAGGGGGAACCATTGCAGTCACATGCTCCCAGTTTTTTTTTTTTTTTTTTAGCTCTCATGCCATGGTCATGTTTCACCACGGCATCTGAAGGGTTAAATGTAACGCCGATCGCAGACAATAGCCCTAGGAGTCTGCTGCGCTTGCGAGCAGGTGCTATCTTTGAAGACCAGACCCACGCTGTATATTTATGGTGCTGGTCGGGAAGGGGATAAAAAAAGGACACTCCCATCAAATTCTGGACTGTTGCCAACAATGTCGTTGGGGTACATGCACCCAGTGCGCGTTACGCACAGATTTTCTTCGGGGACAATCTGCACTGTAATAAAGTACCAGCTAAGTAGATGAGATTTTTAACATCTCACGTACAGAAATTGACCTGCATTTTAGTGCAGATTTCAGCATTTGCTAAGGCAAAGGGTGCGATCTGGGGCAAAATCCAAAAGTATCACATGTGGAGTGTTGTGCGTAAACACAGGGTAAGCTGCGCAAAAATCGGTGCTGAAAATCCACATAAACTACATTGCTGTGTGAATACAGTGTTTAGGAGATTCCGTTCCTAAAATCCACACAGAAAATGCATGCCATCCACCTCCCATGGATTTCAATGGGAAAGCTGCACGGTAATTCACACGTTGTGTTTTTTCCCACTGACGGATTAAAAAAACTGTGGTGTGGAAAAAAAAGGTGACATGAATATCTATTCTTGGTGCAGAAGATGCGCTGTCTGTATCCGTATGTCCGTTCCAACGACACGCTAAAAAATAGAACATGTCCTATTGTCTGTTTTACGGAAAAGGATAGGACATGTTCTAAAGAGAGCAGGACGTTCCGCAAAATGGAGAACACACACAGCAGGCGGACTGCAAAAACGGCAACGGCCGTGCGCATGAGCCCTTAATACGTCAGGAAAAAGCGTTGTGGGAGCCCAGTGCTTTTGTGGTGTTTTTGGCATCTCACCCCCTCCCCCGTGCTCAGGCGGCTTTTTTCACCCGCAAACACTGTCCACAATTTGAGGTATGTCTTTGGTGCCATTTTGAAGCATTTTTTTCCCTGAAGTAAAATAAAACCAACAAATGTCCATTTATCATTTTATTTGCACTATGTGTGCAGGAGGCATACACATTTATAAATGGCCATGAAATTGGACCGCCGCGGTACCAGAGACACCATGCTGAGGTGGCCCAGCCTCTGGTATCTCCTGTATTCCCAGAGAACACCACGACGCATAGTTTCCCTCCATTCCATTGTGTCATGACAGAAATGCTGCAGTACACACGCCCCACAACACGACTCCCGCCACGGATTGGAAGGAGCGGGGGGTGCGGACATGGACTGGATGGAGGGCGGCCCTGAGGGAACGTGCGGTGACGTCACAAAGGGATGGGCCGCTGGCCCGTGACGTCACAAGAGACAGGGGGAAAAAACTGACAGAGGGGAGGGGCCGAACGCACGGAAAGCAGAATCAAAACAACGAGACACGCCTTCTATCCCTGGCTGCAAACACAGCCACCCATGTCCCCCCGGGCTCTGGGCACACTGCATGCTCCTGAGTGACGCTCCGTGCCCTGAAGGACAGCACGTAGCGCTTGTTTCCAGCAATCCGGCCCCCATGGAGGCCGGCGGGGCGAGCAGCTGAAGGCTCTGTGCGCTGAGCTGATTGCGGGCTCCGCAATGCCTAACGTGAAGAATAGCAAGGGCAAGAAGAGCAAGCGGGCGAACAGCAGCGGGGACGAGCAGGATAATGGAGCCACGGCGGCTGCAGCGGGAGCCATGGCAGCAGCCACAGCGGGAGCCGCAGCTGCATCCTCCTCAGCGCCCGCTGCAGCATCGGCGGTAACGCCACTGGCATCGGCAGCACCTTCCAGTGACAGCAGGAATGGTAAGAGTGCCCGGCTCACCTGGGCCATGGAGGCTGAGGCACCCTTGGCATCCATTCTGGGCAGGGTGGCCAGGAAAGTACCTGCACAGCTCCCTGGCCACTAATCTCACTTCCTTATTTGCCAGCCCCAGCATAGCCCTCTCTTGCTGTGCCCTGTGCTGAGCAGGCGCTACTGTCATAGCGCTTTGTGCCCAGTGCGTCCCCAAAAATGAAAGTGGAACTATAGTACTTTGCAGACATCTAAGTCCCCTTTGTGGCGCTAAGGCCTCTTTCACGATAAGACGGTCACTGGGTCATCAGTGTTTGGTCCGTTTTTTTGTCCTTCACGTTATCTGTGTTCCACTAGGCTGAAAAGTAATTTCCATGGCATGTCCTATCAACGATCCATGAAAACCGCAGACCAAACACGGATGACGGCCATGGTTTTCCCGGACCCATAGAGTGTAACGTGCTTGATTAGTAGCCACCGACAAAATAGGGCATGCTTCTGTGGTACATGGAGACCACTGACAGCACATATACATGACGCGTGAAGGAGGCCGAATCACAGTTTCACCCTGCTTTCCTAGACACCTGATTGGGATATGTGCCTGGACGTGCAGCAGTGCGTCGCCTGTATTAGTGCAGGGGGTCAGCAGCGCTGTCATTCAGGGACTTGGGGAACCCCTGGTGACAACCTAGCGGGGGTCAGATGTCATTTTCTGGAAAGTAAGAAATGGTGATATAGGATCTATTGTCAGATCGGTGGGGCACTGTGCTAAGAACGTATCCCGTCGGCTCTGCTTGGCTTTTTTTCGGGGGGCGTCCTTATTGTCCGTCACTGTGTCTGCCACTTTGCCTCCGGAAAAAGCAGATCCAACAGGAGACAGTGGTGAAGTGCCCTCCTGGGTCTGCTGCCTCTGTTCTAGCACTTGGCAGGGGTCATAGCGGCCGGACCCCCACCATAACTTTTCATGCAGCATTCGGCCATAGCCAGCAATGACTCTTTATGGTTATAGAAACATCAGATTTGTCCCAGACAGTTGGGTAGATGGGAAAGGGGTTGTCTCTGCAGCACGGGCTCACATTTACATCATGCAGATGAAGGGGTCAGGCACGGAGATCGGTCTTACCACAGGGGTGCCAGCGGAGGTGAGTATAGCTTTCTGTTTTTTATTTTAGACGCTGTTTTCGGGAGAGAAATCGTCAAAAAAGAATAAATCGGCACAGTTTGGTGCATATTTCCCTGTGGCCTTCTCCAGATTCACTGCAGAAATATTCTGCAACAAATTTGCTATTTCTGGATGAACCTTACACAAGAAACATTCGAAAAGAAAGCGAATAAAACGCATTTACTTATTTGTAACCAGTCCCTGTTTTGGGTCATAAAATACATCAAAAACTGCACTGTGTGAACAAAGGTCACATTTAGGCCTGATTCTGATGGCTGTGCCGATTTAACCTCAACAAAAAGTAGACCTATGTAGTGTTGAGCGAACTTGTGTTTCCAGTTTGGCGTACAAGGTTCGGGTTCTCTAAGAATTCTGTTATGGATTCCGCTACCACAGACTATAAGTTATGGTGGTTCATGGTAGCAGAATCCATAACGGTTTGCCAACCCCCCCACCCCATTCTTTCATAACCCAAAGGGAAAGTGGCTGCCTGGCCAAAGGGAGTGGCTGCCTTGTGTCCAAGTACCTACTGGCTATACGATCCAGAGCAGCATTACATTAACTAATTGTAACCAGGGCTGTGGAGTTGGAGTCAGAGTCGAGGCGTGGGAGGCAATTTTGGGTACCTGGAGTCGGAGTCGGCAAAAAATGAACCTACTCCTACTAAATTTAAATTGGAATAAAAAATAAATAAAAAAAAGCAAGTTCACAAAAAGTTATAATTAATTGCTTCTCTACTGTAAGAATAAAGGCCAATGCATGCAGTGCGTCACGTTACCGCAAAACGAACATGTTAAGTGACCGTGAAGAAGCATGCTTTTCATATGCTTCACTATATGGCACGCAACGCACAGTTAACCCCTTAAGGACCGGGGGTTTTGGGATTTTTGCGTTTTTGTTTTGCGCTCCCTGCCTTCCAAAAGCCATAACATTTTTATATTTCCGCTCACATAGCCATATGACGGCTTATTTTTTGCGGGACAAGTTGTACTTTTTAACGCTACCATTTATTTTTGCATGTGATGTAGTGGGAAACGGGAAAAAAATTCCAAATGGGGTGAAATTGCAAAAAAAAAGCAATTTCACCACAGTTTTACGGGTTTTTAAATTACAACGTTCGATTTGCGATAAAACTGACTGGTTAATTTTATTCTTCAGGTCAGTACGAATCCGGCAATACCTAATATGTATAGTTTTTCTTGCGTTTTGATAGTGAAAATCTGAACTTTTAATTGATACCATTATGGGGTGTGTATGATGTTTTGATCACTTTTTATTCTTTTTTTAGGAAATGAGCGTCCAAAAATGGCGAATTAGCCATTTGGACGCTTTCTTTCGTTTTTATGTTTACCGTATGGTGAATATTTTTAATATTATTATAGTATGGGCGTTTTCGCACATTACGACACCCATTATGTGTAATTTTTTTATTTTTTATTTATTTTATTTTCATTTTGGGGAAAGGGGGTGATTTGAATTTTTATATTTTTTTATTTAATTTTTATTTTTAAACTTTTTTTTTTTTTTTTACCACTTTCTTATAGTTCCCATAGGGAACTATAAGATGCAATCATCAGATTGCTATTCTCATATATTCAATGCAATAGCATTGGAATATATGAGAAAATCACATATTTCTATGGAGCCTATTACAGTCATAGGCTCCATAGGAATACTAGTAGTAACCTAGGTTTCATTCACAGAAACCTAGGGTACTACATGCATGCTCCGGCTCCCCCTTGTGGCCATCAAGGGAAGCCGGAGCATAAACAGTGAAACTTTCGGTTTTTGCGCGATCAGATGCCGTGGTCAGGATTGACCACGGCATCTGAGGGGTTAAATGTCCGCGATCGGCATCGCTGCCGGTCGCGGACATGAGCTGCGGGTGTCAGCTCGATGAATCAAGCTTTTACCCGCAGCTCGGGCGCCCGCTCCGTGCGGGAGCGGGCGCCATCTTTAAAGTGCGGACGAAGGGCGTACATGTACGCCCTTCGTCCTTAAGAGGTTAAAGGGTTTCTGTCACCAGGATTACACATTATATGCTGTCTGAGATTAACTATGTGCTAATGTCAGATCAGCTTGATAATGTGCTTTATATGTATTTCTGATGTATATTTAAGCTAAAAAACGTCTTTTTATAATATGTAAATTAGCCTCTAGGAGCAGGGGGGCGTTGCCCCTGCTCCTAGAGGCTCCGTGCGCCAACCTGCTGCCACGCCCCTTCTTTCTTTGATTGACAGTGCCGAGCAGCGATCCTCTCCTGCCTCCGGCACTGTCTCCCTGCTAAATCCTGCGCCTGCTGTCCTCAGCTCACCGCACCTGCGCCGAATACAGAGCTGCGGCGCAGGCGCGGGATTTAGCAGGGAGACAGTGCCGGAGGCAGGAGAGGATCGCTGCTCGGCACTGTCAATCAAAGAAAGAAGGGGCGTGGCAGCAGGTTGGCGCACGGAGCCTCTAGGAGCAGGGGCACGCCCTGCTCCTAGATGCTAATTTACATATTATAAAAAGACGTTTTTTAGCTTAAATATACATCAGAAATACATATAAAGCACATTATCAAGCTGATCTGACATTAGCACATAGTTAATCTCAGACAGCATATAATGTGTAATCCTGGTGACAGAAACCCTTTAAGGAGCGGCAATACTTATACTTTCCATTGTGTTGTGTTCCGCTGTTACAGGGAACCCAGCGCCCATGGGTAACCCAGCCTCTCACTGATAACTGATTAAGTAAATATGATTTTTGCAGGACTAGAGACACTTGTATAAGTGAAGGGAATGGATAGTCAATAGTTCAAGACTGAAGCTGTAAACCATTAGAAAAACTGCTGTCATTCAGCTAAGGCTGTAAAAACTTGTAAACTCAGATTGCTAGCTTAAACTTTAAACATGACTATGGGGGTCTACTAGAGAAATGTATGAATACATTCGCATATTAAATACAGAGGAGTCGGAGTCGGAAGTACCAAAAACTGAGGAGTCTGAGTTGGAGTCGGAGCATTTATCTACCGACTCCGCAGCCCTGATTGTAATCACATTGTTTATTCAGTCTTCATTGTTAAAGGGGTTGTCTCACTTCAGTAAGTGACATTTATCATGTAGAGAAAGTTAGAACATAGTACTTACTAATGTATTGTGATTGTCCATATTGCTTCCTTTCCTGGCTGGATTTATTTTTCCATCACATCTCTGCAGCTCAGATCCGGTGGCCGGGATGGCAGCTGCTACACATGCATACCTACATACACTCCTATGGTCCTGTTCACCAGAGAGGCTGGTGCTGTTTCCTATAGTGTGCAAGCACGGCCACCGCTGCTGGAATATAGGGTGGTCTGTAACCATGGAAACCAGTAGTGTATAATGTGATGGAAAAGAGTCAATAAGGACAATCACAATACATTAGTCAGTGCCTTGTATGAACTTTCTCTACAGGATGAATGCCACTTGCTGAAGTAAGACAACCCCTTTAACGGCTGCATGGTAACCCGCAAAACTGTGCTTCTGTGCAATATTCAGCCACATCCCAACTGCAGTATGTGCGCTCCGCGTGGCCATACCCTAATAGGTCCCTGGATTGTCCATGAGTCGTTTATTTCGCACATGGCCGGATAATACTGTGATGTGGTACAGGCCGTCATATAGCTATTAGAAGGTTAGTAATGTTTTACTGGAATCCTCTTCCTTCCACCATTGACCTTAAAATCTGTCAGCAGAACCCCCTAGGACAACCATTTATTGCCTTACATTTTATTCCTAGGCCTCGCGCTGACAGGCACATCCTAGTTATCTACTGCAGAACAAAAGGAAAGTCCCAAACTTCTTTAGTGCACGAGGTTCGCCATTTTAATAGAGCCGACCTATCCCGCTATCACCAGTTGTGCACGTGAGCCACAAGCTGTCATAAAACTGCTGGTGACAGATCTGATGAGAGTTGTCATTCCCTCCACTGTCCTGCTTTATTACCAGGCTACATTCACACCACAGTGTACTCCTGTGAGTAGTTAATGGGGTATTCTGCTTATGTATCAGATTGGCGGGGGTCCGACTCTCTGAACCCCTGCCGGACAGCTGTCATGTGAGCGCTGCGTCCTATTCTTTGTCTACCTGTCAATGAATGGAGACAGCGTACGTGAATGGGAGAGGAAGTTGTAATTACACTGCGCCGCTGCTACATGTAGATGGCTTGCAGGTAAGGCTAGTTTCACACTAGCGGCACGGACCTCCGGCAGGCTGTTCCGTCGGGTGAACAGCCTGTCGGATCCGTCCTGCCGCTAGTGAACGTGTGCTCCCGGACTACCGCTCCGGCCCCATTGACTATAATGGGGGCGGGGCAGAGTTCCGACGGCAGCGCACGCCGAGGAGCCGCCGGAATAAAACTATGACATGTGGCCCTTAAATCAGCTGATCATGGAGGTGTCGGACCGCCACTGATCTGATATTGATATCCTGGGGATAGGTCATCAGTATCCCGAAACCAGAATACCCTTGTAACACTATTCCCTTGGAGGCTGCTCTGGTTCTTGCGCAGTTCCTGGTGTTTCTCCTTTGAGACTTAATACACAAGTGCTGGTCACTGCTGATCCTTCTTAGCTTCAGTATTAGAGTGAGGAGCCGTAAGCCTAGGTGTACGTGTACAGTTGCTACAGCAATACCAATCTGGGAGGGACAGAGATTGTCCTGTTTGATTCTGTCAGAGAAAAGTGATCGATGGTTCACTATGTGCCGCTCCATTCATTTCTATTGGAGTTACCGAGATAGTCAGGCTGTGTACTCTGCTATCTCCGGAACGCCCATAGAAATGAATGGAGCGGCCGTGCACATGTGGGAACGGCCGCTCCAGTCATTTTAGGGGAGCAGCAGATGGCCTGCATGAGGTACGGGGCTCCTGTTCTTGTAATTGGTGGGGTCCCAGCCGAGGGACCCCCACCGATCTGATAGTTACCCCCTATCCACTTTTACCTACCGGAATACCCCTTTAAAGGGGTTGTCTCACCTCAGCAAGTGGCATTTATCATGTAGAGAAGGTTAATACAAGGCACCTACTAATGTATTGTGATTGTCCATATTGCCTCCTTTGCAGGCTGGATTCGTTTTTCTATCACATTCTACACTGCTTGTATCCAGGGGTTACGACCACCCTGCAATCCATCAGCAGTGGCCGTGCATGCACACTATAGGAAAAAGTGCAGGCCTCTCTGGTGGCCAGGACCATGGGAGCTCGCATAGGCACACATGCACAGCAGCCCCTGTCTGAGCCAACTCGTATCTGCACTGCAGCGGTGGCCATAACCGTGGAAACGAGCAGTGTATAATGTGGTGGAAAAATGAATCCAGCCATTAAAGGAGGCAATATGCTGATAACAATACATTAGTAAGTGCCTTGTATTAACTTTATCTGCGTGATAAATGCCATTTGCTGAAGTGAGACAACCCCTTAAACTACAGTTCTAATTGAAATATTTCTATTGACATTCTAGATCAGGACTTCTCAAACATTTGGTTCTGGGCAGGGGCCCAGTGTTGTAGGTGGGGACAACCGAAGTAGACGGGGCCTGAAATACTGTAGTGCAGCACAATATACCGCCCCAGCACAACCAAATACCACAGGACAGCAAAAAATATTGCCGCCCTCACCACAGTGTTCAACTGTATCGCCATCATGAGGACATTAATACAGTTGAGCTCAGGAGGGCACCTGCAGCCGTTGAGCATCAGATCATTATGTACCTGGCCTGCGGCCATCAAAAGGGCTCGAGTGGCCCTCTGAGCATCGGCCCACCGGGAGATTTCCCTGTAGGGTCTATGGCCAATCCACCCCTGGTTCTGGGGCCTCACTAGCTAAACAAGTGTGATGTGTGGGCCTCACAAGTGGTCAGCTTCCAAAAGTAGGACAAGGAGTGGGCCACTAGTGCTAGCCACAGTTCCCCAGGTGTCGGCAACAGAGCCCCCAGTCAGACAAACACTTTGCTTCTTCTCAGTCCAACCTGGTCTGCTGCAAAGAGGAAGATGATTCAAAACTTCCTGTTCACTGTTTTCCTGGAAGAAATCTGTGATGGATTCCTTATTCCAAGAGCAGGAGGGTGCAACCAAACAAAACCCCCCTCCGCAAAAGCCAATGATTGCACATTTGTGCAGCCATTACTTGCCGCCGGAGGATGTGACCTGATAGTGTGCACCAGCCATACCATCTGGCTGTCCCCTCAGACTTTCTTACTACATCCAGGACACTTGGTAGACATGTTGTGGCTCTTCAGGAAGTGAGTGGGGCCTTATAATTTCAGATGCATTGGTCTAAACCAGGGATGCTCAACCTGCGGCCCTACAGCTGTTGTAAAACTACAACTCCCACCATGCCCTGCTGTAGACTGATAGCTGTAGGCTGTCCAGGAATGCTGGGAGTTGTAGTTTTGCAACATCTGGAGGGATGCCTGGTCTAAACAGTGCTGCTCCCAGACTCCAAAATGATTGATCTTATCAACCCCTGCAAGGGTACAGTGGTGCAGTTGGAGCTACCAACCATGAGGTTGCTTGTTTAATTGCTTAAAGATCTTCTGGAAAGTGGGGTTCCGTAGTGCTTCCGTGGGGTTCCATGCCTCCGTTCCGCACCACAGCTCCAGATTGTGGACCCATTCAAGTGTCCATGAGGCCTTACTCAGATGGGGAAGAATGTGCATAGGTCAGCTGTTTAACAGGTACTTCACTAGTTGCAGCTGAGATTGGCATCGAAAAAGCCACTCATAAAAAAATAATAGTGAAAAAGCACAAGAGAGAAAAGGTAAACGGGTTTTATGGGGTCTGATGATGCAAAAACTGAGCTTCATGCCCCTTATAATAAACCATCCCCACCGGTATAGCATGGTATGGCGGCAGTACTATGTTGAGGAACTGAAAGGTGAAATGTATGTATAAAATACAGGAAGATCCTGGAAGAATGCTCACTCTGCATAACGCCCGATGCAAATGGGGATACTTTTCATCCATGGGCTATCCTTGTGCACACTGGACAGCGAATAAGGTAGATGGCTTCAAAAACGGTTTAGATGACTTTTTAAGTCAAAATATCATTAAGGCTTATGACAATGTATCGAATCATGTTCTACACACCCTTTCCCTTTGGCCCAACTACTTTTTAAAAGGAAGATGGACATTGATCCAGTGATTTGTTCCATGGATCAATATAGCAGGATTACAGGTTGGACTTGATGGACTTTTGTCGTTTTCCAACCTTAACAACTATGTAATGGAGCTTTTAAAGTCAGTGGCTCCATCAGCACGTCTGTATGTCTGCATGAACTGTTGGCCCGCGTGGAGAAAGTCGCAGCGTGTGCTGTTCTTGTCATTGTTCTGTCCGAGACTCATTCCTGTATGGGTGTCCATGTGAGTTGAGATGCTTCTGTTGTTTTTTTTTTTTTTTTTGTGGACCTAAATCGGAATAGCCGTCTGAATGAGGTGTCAAATTTATTTTCCTGCAAGACAGCAGCTCAAAGTCTGATCAGGAAACCCAACCACAACTTTTACTTAGGTCACTTTCAGACAGTCATGATATGGCTCCTAGACCCCACATGGTTCTACCGGATAAAACGTAAAAAAAACCCACTATAAAACCCTATGATGATCGAAGTTCAGTTTTGCAGAACCAGATGGACTCTGAGAGTCGAGCTTTTACTAGGTTTGCAATTTCTGCCTGTGTGAAGTAATAGATTTTTTTTATCTAGCCCTTTCTTTTGATAGAGGTGAGAAAAAACGGAATGCACATGGAAGCAGTTTTACAAACATCCATTTTTTTTGTGGACAGAAAATCAGGCCTCAGGGTATTTTCACAATAGCGGCAGGGGAGTCCGTCAGGATGTTCCTGCGGGTGAACAGCCTGTCGGATCCGTCCTGCCGCTAGTTCATGTGTGCCCCCGGACTGCCGCTCCGTCCCCATTGACTATAGAGGGGGCACGGGCGGAATTCCGGTGGCAGCACGGCGAGAGGCCCCCGGTCTAAAAGTACGACATTCCGTACTTTTACCCTAGGTACACACCTAAGCGTTTTTCAGCGCGTTCCTACGCGCTGAAAAACGCACAACATGTGAAATGCCATGTATCCCTATGCAGGGCTCCAGACTAAAAAAATTAACTAGGAGCCATTGGCTCCTAAACTGAAAAATTTAGGAGCCAAATAAAATTTTTAGTCGCCAAATTTAAATAGATATATATTCATGATAGAAAAAATTGCCTCATTAACACGTCAGTGTTTGGTCAGTGATTTTCATCAGTGATTGTGAGCCAAAACCAGGATTGGAGCCTCCACAGACATAAGGTATACGGGAAAGATCTGCACCAGTTCTGTGTTTACAGCCGCAACTGGTTTTGGCTCAAAAATCACTGATGGAAATCACTGACCGAACACTGATGCCACAGTCACACACGGGTTCACATTATGTTTCGGTCATATAATATATTATACTATGACCGAAACATAACGGACGCCTCAGACAGATGCCATACTGCGGAACCCCTCACCATAGAGTTCCATTGTACAAAAAAATGTATATATTTTTTCTGGACTTTACAGGATGGGAAGACGTGGTACACTACGATCTCCCATTCTGCAAAAAAAACTTATAAATTAGCATATATGTTTTTTTGTACAATGGAACTCTATTGGATGGATGCCACAGTATGGCATCTGTCTGAGGCGGCCGTCAACATACATTTTTTTTTGTATATGTTAAACGTATGACAAAAATCCAACACTTTCATTATTTTCATTGTTCTGCTCATCAAACGGAGCAGAACAACAGAAAAAACTAGTGGTGGTGTGAATGGGGCCTGAGAGGTGGGTGTGCAGGGAACCATTACCGGTCTAATAACATGAAGCAATTATAGAGAAGTGATAAAGTCCAGTCCAATATGGCGGAACCTCCCTGTACGTTATCACTTGGCTATAATAGCCTGCTGTGTATTTACTATACACTGCGCCACATACATCACTGCACTACATACATCAGTGTGAGCTATATGTAGTGATGTATACATGTGTACTGTATGATGTATGTAGTGCAGTGTGTGATGTGTGTAGTGATGTATACATGTGTATGATGTATGTAGTGCAGTGTGAGATGTGTGTAGTGATGTATACATGTGTGCGATGTGTGTAGTGATGTATACATGTGTGTGATGTATGTAGTGCAGTATGTGATGTGTTTAGTGCAGTGTGTGATGTATACATGTGTATGATGTATGTAGTGATGTATACATGTGTGCGATGTGTGTAGTGCAGTGTATGATGTATGTAGTGCAGTGTGAGATGTGTGTAGTGATGTATACATGTGTGCGATGTGTGTAGTGCAGTGTATGATGTATGTAGTGCAGTGTGAGATGTGTGTAGTGATGTATACATGTGTGCGATGTGTGTAGTGCAGTGTATGATGTATGTAGTGCAGTGTGTGATGTATACATGTGTACTGTATGATGTATGTGATGATCACACACTCCACTACATACATTACACACATGGATACACAACACCTTGCGCTGTCTCCTTCTTCTGCGGCCCCATCTTGATGCTTCAGCTCCTCAGCGCGCCCAGCACTCCTTGCTTCAGCCACCCCCAGAGCCGGCTCCTCCTCCTTTTATCTCCCGCCGGCTTTCTCTGCTGCACGGCGCTGTATGGCTCTGGCGCACGCCCAAACTAACCAATAGCAAAGCTCCTTACTGTATGGAGCTTTGCTATTGGTTATTTCAGTCTGCGCTGCCTGTGCTGTGCCGCTCGCTGCGTGGTGCGTCTGCTGAAGTTTTTTTTCTTTTCTTAAAGCTGCAGCGCAGCGGAGGGACAAGTCGCAAATGGCGATAAGACTTAAATTTCTTATCGCCATTTGCAAATTCCTAGTCGCATTGGCGACCATTTTGGTCGCCATCTGGAGCCCTGCTATGGGCATGGTACACATTTGGGCGTTTTACAGCGTGTTTAAACGCGCTGAAAAATGCCTGACACAAACGCTATTGGAATGCATGGGAACGCTTCAAGTTGAAGATATGCGCGTTTTCTGTTTTAAAAACGCGCATACGATCGCGCGTTTTTCTCATTTGACCCAGCATAAAAAGGCCCAATTTGGCTAACAGTCTGCAACTTTCATATAGATGGGCCTACATTTTTAGTGGATCTGGAACTTGTCAATCAAAAAAACGCCTCAAAAACGCGCGTTCCTTAAATGCAAAAACGCCCATGAAAACGTGCGTTTGTCGCGCTAAAAAACGCTCAAAAAAACGCCCACTCCAAAAACGCTTAGGTGTGTTCCCAGTCTTAGTCCAGCTGCCTCTTGCCGGAACTCCGGCCCCGCTCCATTATAGTCGATGGGACGGAGCGGCAGTCCGGGAGCACACGTGAACTAGCGGCAGGACGGATCCGACAGGCTGTTCACCCATCGGAACAGCCGGACGGACTCCCCTGCCGCTAGTGTGAAACTAGCCTAACAGGTTGTGGTTTTGAATTTCAGCTTTCAGCCACTTAATTTAGCACAGAGAAGTTGAATCGCCTCCAGGATTTAGATCCAGCAATATTAAGAAATTATAACAATTTGGCCTGACAAAGTCAAACTACTTACAAAAAAAATGTTGGCTTGGAGCATTTAATGCTTGTCTTTTAAGGGGAACCTATCATCAGATTTTGCCTATAACTAATTACCTTCCATTCTCCCACTGCTCACCTCATACTTTTTACATTACTTTTTTTTAGTCCGCAGAGCCTTTTTGCAGAGATCACATTTTGGAAAAAAAAGGTTCACTATAACCACAAAAAACCTGACCCTTCAGCTCCAATTGACATCCCCTTAGCTCGTTCACGTCTTCATCAGCGCCTCTTCGCCTCGCTAAGGACACCTCATCCTCAGAAACTCATTGCGCTTGCACCAGAACCAGCTGCAAGTCTTGCAGCGCATGTGACAAAGACCAGAGTGGTTTCAGCAGAACCATCAACCATTGTCAGTGTAGCACTGTCATTCGTGCTTATACCAGGGTGGCAAGCAAGGGGAATTAGGAGCAACCACGTATGCATGAGATCAGGGCCGGCTCCAGGTTCATGTGGGCCCTTGGGCGATAAAGCCTCAGTGGGCCTCCTTGTGGCATTTTCCACAACACACGCGGCAATGAAGCTGCATGTGTTATAGATGTTGCCAAATACAATAGACAGAGCACACTACAGAGCGGGTATATGTGAATCAATCCTTATTCCCCTACTTTTTTATCTACCCAGTGTTTTAATCCCTCAGGTCTCAGTATTCAGTTTTTACTGTATACCCTCTAAAGAGAAACAGACATTGGATATGAAAATACATTTCAATATGAATGCTGATAGCACTATGCTGCTGCCTGCCCCTGTGCCCCCAATGCCCAATAAATATCAATATGATGAGATTTTAATTTGGAGCACAGCAGGGCGGGCAGCAGACTACTATCAGCAGTTCGGAAACCTCAGATTTGCACAGGCCGTGTGCAACAGAATCAGATTCATTTAGTACCTGCACTTGGTTGTCTGTCTTGGTTGAGAAAATATGGAAGAGAACTACAAGGCTCAGCATGTCCAGGCTGTCATTACTGATTACCAGAGGACAGTACTGGTAGATAGTATGGTAGAGAACTACAAGGCTCAGCATGTCCAGGCTGTCATTACTGATTACCAGAGGACAGTACTGGTAGATAGTATGGTAGAGAACTATAAGGCTCAGCATGTCTTTGTCCAGACTGTCATTACTGATTACCAGAGGACAGTACTGGTAGATAGTATGGTAGAGAACTATAAGGCTCAGCATGTCTTTGTCCAGACTGTCATTACTGATTACCAGAGGACAGTACTGGTAGATAGTATGGCAGAAAACTACAAGGCTCAGCATGTCTTTGTCCAGGCTGTCATTACTGATTACCAGAGGACAGTACTGGTGGATAGTATGGCAGAGAACTACAAGGCTCAGCATGTCTTTGTCCAGGCTGTCATTACTGATTACCAGAGAACAGTACTGGTAGATAGTATGGCAGAAAACTACAAGGCTCAGCATGTCTTTGTCCAGGCTGTCATTACTGATTACCAGAGGACAGTACTAGTAGATAGTATGGCAGAGAACTACAAGGCTCATCATGTCTTTGTCCAGGCTGTCATTACTGATTACCAGAGGACAGTACTGGTAGATAGTATGGCAGAAAACTACAAGGCTCAGCATGTCTTTGTCCAGGCTGTCATTACTGATTACCAGAGGACAGTACTGGTAGATAGTATGGCAGAAAACTACAAGGCTCAGCATGTCTTTGTCCAGGCTGTCATTACTGATTACCAGAGAACAGTACTGGTAGATAGTATGGCAGAGAACTACAAGGCTCAGCATGTCTTTTTCCAGGCTGTCATTACTGATTACCAGAGAACAGTACTGGTAGATAGTATGGCAGAGAACGAGAACTTCTCTGCTATACTATCCACCAGTACAGTCCTCTGGTAACAAATAATGACAGGCTGGACATGCTGAGCCTTGTAGTTCTCTGCCATATAGAACACATATTGACTTTGTCCCTATCCACCCAGTAGTGCAGACCAGGGCTTTTCAGTTTTATACTGGGTCTTTACCATCCAGAGTTAGTGAGCTTCTAAATTAGGATTGTGGATGGGATTGAAACGTGTAATCCAATGTATCCGTGGATAATTTTAAGAAATTGGAAATAAAGTTTGGCAAATTTTAATTGCTCCTGGTGCTGGATGAACTTCTATTTAGAACATAATTATCCTTGTGCCTCACCATTTATCATAATCTATACAAAAACAATATATTAAAATGTGTCCAGAACCCAGTATAGCATTGATATAAGCACAAAATCGAATCAACTGTTGTTGGACCAGTGTGATTGGTGTAGCTGATAATCATATTGTCAAAACATGGGTCACATTCATCCGTTCTTTTGCGGATGTTCTTTTGGTGGATGGAGCGTGGACCCGCATGCATGGCTGCTGTTCGTTTGCTTTGGGGGCCACGTTTTGGAGATAAGAGCGGCATATCATAGCCATATGCCATCAATGTCCGAGATGGGAACACCCCTTTAAGAGTACGTTGTCCGTGATGCAACCTACCAAACCTGAATGTCTGTGTCATGGTTAAGTCACAGATTATCACCTGGATTTCCTCTCTGTTTCTTGAAAACCTGCTACATTATTGAGCAAATTACCGTAAGTGACAAATGAAGTCCTCTACCTCAGCAAGTCTGTATGCTGCAATCACTGTTACACTAGTAAGGCTAGGGCTACTTGGTGACGTGACGGTGAAAAGTTACTGTGTTTTTTGTAGGGATAATGGCGTTGCAGTGCGACAGTTGGTTGCCCCAATGGTTGGCTAACAATAATAATATCCAAGATCGACGTTCTGGGACCATTACCTGGTGTAGTGATGCATGGGGACACATCTATAAATTGCTAACAGATTCTTAATGGACGTATATGATCTGACGCTGTAATGTGCCATAGAAAACCGTGTACAACTTGGCCTGATCTGCAGGTTGTTGGTGTGGAAAATGTTACTTTAGAAATTTAGAGCAAATGGGATAACAAATCAGAACACATCCTCAAACCAGAAAGGTCACTAGGAAACATGGAAACAGTGGTGACTTAAAGGGGTTGTCCTATGAAAAATATTCTACAGTTTTTAAACCAGCACCTGGATCTGAATACTTTTGTAATTGCATGTAATAAAAAATTTTGTATAGCCACTGAGTTATTCAAGAAAACAGCCACCTGCTGTTTGTTCTTTTTTTTTTCTTTGTCCTGCTCACAGAGATGGCCGCTCATGCTCAGTTTCATCCTTCAACTGCCTCCTGAGCTGTGATAGGGAGGGCTGAGACACCCCCCTGAGCTGTGATAGGGAGAGCATGGACACACCCATTAACAGCAGCAGAAAAGACACTCCCCTTGAGCTGTCCGCTTGATATAAGTCTAGCAATGAATGGGGAGATCTCTGGATCCATGTGAGGTACAGGGCTGGTTTGTTAGAAAGAGATTGCAGTGTACTATATGATGTCTGATTTTCATTTTTTACATTAATCCTGGGATAGCCCCCTTAATGCCTTCTAAATATAGGACTTGTGTTTGCTCCATTTTCCATTTCATATCTTCTAAAAACTCACAGACCACTGTCTTTCACAGTTTCCAAAACGGGCCCTATTGTTTTGAGGTGTCTCATGTGATGTGTATGCGCCATTTCACCAAGAAGGATCTGTGCTCCCCAGTCATCCTGTTGTGTGAATAAGCCTACATGCACACGACAGTTGTTTTTCTCAGCTTCCGTTTTAGTTTTTTTTTTTTTGCAGGTAGGACAGGAACCCATTGATTTCAATGGTTTAGCAAAACAAATGCTGACAGTTCATCTGTTTGTGTTCCGCGTCCGTTGTCCGTATGTCCCTTCAGCAAAAAAAGTTGTGCATGTCCTACTTTTTTCTCATTTGCGGACGAGGATAGGCATTTATTACAAGGGCTCTGTGAAAACAAAGGAATCCTCCCAAACAAATTGATGGACCATCAGTTTTTTTTGTGGACAGCAAAAAACAACTGTCGTGTGCATGTAGCCTAAAACTGAAAAGTCCTGTCCTTCCCTTAGAAGTAGAGAGGATGTTATTTCCAGATAAAATCATCAGCTTTTAGTATTACGCTAGCGGAAGGGTCCATATGATGTGGTTGGTGGTCTCGGTAAAGCTTTACACAGAAAGGCCATTTTTTATTAAAATATCTACAGTTTAGTCAGCAGATAATGGCCACACAAAAAAATACAACAGCACTCTGCAGCCAGAACTCTGCCCTGCCTCTATGATAGAAGCTATAAGAGGTAGTTAGTGTACATTTTGATCAAAAGGTAATAAGCCACTCGCCACGCCAAGGCCGCCTCGTGAGTGGTCCTAACGCTAAATCCTACCTGTTATGGGCCAGATAATGGCCACGTTTTAGCATTATCATTCAATAAACTGACTATGGCGCTTTAAAAAAGACATCCCAGTTTTGTCTTTTGGTCGAGGAACTGGATTTATTAAAACATTCGATGATGTATTTTGATGGAGAACTATCGAGGTAGGGAATACAAGTCAGACAACAGCTGTGGTAATATGATAGTTTTTTTTAACTGTAGATCTTTATTTTTACTGTTACTCTTTTTAGTGATCCGACTGTTGCTAGCTCTACTTTTGGAACGGTTATTCTTGCAGGGAGATGCATTTACATTATTATTATATTTCTTTTAGGCTTGTTTTTTTTGGCTTGTAAAAAAACACCATGAATTTCATGGGTTTTTATGTGTTTATTTTGTGACCTTTTTTTTTTTATATTTCAGCTTAACCCTTACTTACGACAGTGGAGCTTAGCTGCAGTACAACGCGTGGACTGGTATGGCGCTCTTTTTGGAAGAAAGCAGCCATGTTCTTACTAATCCATGCAACCCCTTTAAATGACTGAGTAAGGCTAGTTTTTTAACACTAGCGGAAGGGGAGTCCGTCAGGCTGTTTCAGGGAGTGGGGGTGAACAGCCTGTCAGATCCGTCCTGCCGCTATTTCGCGTGTGCCCCCGGAATGCCGCTCCGTCCCCATTGACTATAATGGGGCGGAGTTTGGGCGACAGTACGGCAGCGCACGGCGAGAGGCCGCCAGACTAAAAGTACTGCATGCACCAAGTTGCTCAGCTGAAAATTAATTTCCAAAGAATCTCCGATCAGTCATCTGTGAAAAACAGATGCAACACAGACACAACATGGATGCCATCCATGTTGGGTCAGTGATTTTCACGGATCCATAGACTTCAATGGGCGTGCTTGGTCCGCATCATGGATCAAAATAGTGCACGTCCCCGTGATTTTTTTTTTTTACTGACCCACTGTCTTTAAAATAAAATACAGAAATGTGAACAGACACATTTTAAATCAATGGGTACATGTGCTGTCTGTGGATAATGCGGTCAGCACACGTCAGTGAAAAATGGAAATGTGAACGAGGCCTAAAAACTAGATGAGAATATATTGATTTTGCGAGGTTGAGAGGCGCATTTAAGAACTGCACATGGTTTTACAAAAATTGCTGTGGCTTGGTAATGCAGTTTTAGGACTCATGCACGTAGACATATTTTTTTGTCAATGGATCCGCAAAAAAACAAACAAATGTAACTTGGATGTGACACGGATGGCATCCGTTTTTTTTTTTTTGTGGATCCATGTTTTGTAGACTGCAAAATACATATGGTCGTGTCCATGAGCCCTTAAGGCCCCTTTCACATCTGCGTTGTGAGGATCCGGCGTGCACTTCCGTCGCCGGAAATGCCCACCGGATCCGTCACAACGCAAGACAACTGAAAGCCGTAGATCCATACGGCGCATTGCTCATATAGCATAGCTATGTGAACCATGCGACGCAGGGACCCGGTGACGTCATCGAGGAGCGCCCCGGCCGCCGCACAGAAGGTAAGTAGCTTTTCCCCTGGCTTCCCGCTGCTTTTCCATGGCAGCCGGGACTTTAGCGTCCTGGCTGCCATGGTTACCATTCTTAAAAGCTAAACGTCGGATACGGCGATGCGCCAAAACGAAGTTTAGCTTAAAGTCGGATCCGGATTAATGCTTTTCAATGGGCATTTATTCCGGATCCGTCCTTCCGGCATGCCTTCAGGATTTTTGGCCGGAGGAAAATCCGCAGCAGATGCTGCAGATTTTGCTACAGCCAAAAAACGTGTCGGTACTGAACTGAAGACATCCTGATGCATCCTGAACGGATTTCTCTCCATTCAGAATGCATTGGGATAATCCTGATCAGTATCTTTCTGTCCTAGAGCCCCGAAGACGGAACTCTAGGACGGAATGCAAAAACGCAGATGTGAAAGGGGCCTAAGCGGTATCATTTTTACATATGGCTCAAGAACCATGTGGCTGGAAACCCCGACAATTCATGATAAAATCACATATAGTGTTAAAATGTGGTCACTTTTATGGAGCCAGAGCTGTGCGAAAAACATACAATATAAAACCTGCTGCAATTTTTCGTGAACGCAGAGATGATCAGTGGTCAACGATGCTCATGTACACTGACCCATTGAATGAACGGCTCAGGATTTAGTCCAGATGCTATTCGATCATAACATGAGGCCTTAGTAGTTTCTCTTATTTTTCTTCCTGTATCCTCATTATAGGCAGCGCGGTGGGCAAACAAAGACTGGCATAAAAGGACGGTCTTTGTAAATGACCCCCACTGTCCTCTGTGGGGCTCTCAATCTCGTTTGCTTCTCGGTATATCTTTGGTATGTGGGAAAAAACCCACATAAAACAAATTAAATTGCACATTAGAAACAACCTCATGATCTAGAATTAAAGGGGTATGTCTTGGACCCCCGAAGCGAACAGAGATCAGCCAGGCATGCACAGCCATCCTCCATTCAATGCTATGGGAGTTCAGTACTCTCTCTTTACAAAAATGCTCCTGGCTAATTTTGGAACTCTTCTAGTGATGAATGGAGGCCGTGCATACGCAGCGTACTCTTCTTCACTTCTGGGGTCCCTTGTTCTAGATAGGAGCAGGTCCCAGAAGTGGAACCACACCTATGTGACATTGATGGCATATCATGGCGACATGCCATAAATGACCCAGAGCGGCCAACCCAGTCATAGGGGTTTTCTGTGATTTTCATATCCTCCAGAATAGGTCCTTAATATGAGGTTGGCAGGGGTCTGACGCCCTGAACCCCCACTGATCATCTGTTTGAGGAAATGCTGTGGCCTCCTTGTATGTCACCAAGCACAGCACCGTAAATGGCTCCTGCCATTTCTCACCACTCCCAAGTGGTGAGGACGGCATAAAAATGCCTATGTGACAAAACATTGTAGCACAGGCATTTAAAAAGTTGCAAAAAGGGGTCTTTCAACTTTAGTTTTTTTTTATGCCAAAAACTGGTGTAGCAGTGTTAGTTAGAGGAACCCTGATGGGTTCTTGTGAAGATGCACTCAACAAAGAGACCCCAAAGTCTAATTTGAAATTCATAAAGAAACTGGTCACTTTTATGTCCTATCAGTCTCGTTTTAAGAACTATTGAAGGCAGTGGACGTCTCAGTATCCCGTTCCCCAGGGGGTAGCGGGGGAGAGAAAAAGGCGGGTGCGCACAATAGGGTAATAACGTTTTTAAATCGGGTTATACAACGTATTAGTTGTGGTTAGGCTCACCTTTTGGAGTTGTGTTATTGATAGGCACAACTCTATTGATTGCGTGTGTCTGCCGAAACTTGTCTCAGGTATCCAGCCGCAGAAAATGTGTTCTCCTCCGTACAGGATGTCCAGTCCTCCGGAGAAGAAGTCTTGAGGCAAGAAGAGGGGGAATCTGCTTTCTGGCGCAAAAACCACAAGTCTTGGCAGAAGATAATTGTACCTGATGAAGGGGAATTTCTTGTCCCCGAAACGCGTTGTACATTGTCGGTATCCATATACTTTACCTCTTCCTAATAAAAGAAGAGCCATTTAAAGACCTATGTAGACTTCTGCCAAGACAAGACAAGGTTTTTGCTCCAGAAAGCAGATTCCCCCTCTTCTTGTTTTAAGAACTATGACCCTCTTATGCCTGGGAGGAAGATGTAATGATGAAGTCAAGCTGGATCCACATACCTTGAATGGATCATATTACTACACATCCTGGGGAAGATTTTTTTTTAAAACTGGTCCAAAGAAAAACTGACTTAGTTGCCCAAAGCAAACAATCAGATTCCACCTTTTTATTTTCTAAAGGAAGTCTGAAAAATAAATGGTGGAATCTGATTGGTTGTTAGGGACATCTAAATAGTTTACGTGGAACAATTCAGCAGGCAATTGTCGGGAAGTAAGCGTTCCTTCCCAGCAATCGCCTGCGCGTCAGTGGAGGAGACTGTTGTATCTGCATCCAGCGATCTTTGCAGCATGGGGAGGAGTGATCGCTATGCCGTACAGGATCATTGGTTGCCAGCAGCAAAGGCTGTTAACACTGCACAATCTGCTGCCGGAAAACAACGATTTAGGTGACAGATGTGATCACCTGATAAACAAATGGGTAATCTGTGGCAGCTTTACATCGCTAGATAATCGCTAGCGAGTGTTGCTATGAACGCTTGTTAGCGATTATCTGGCCGATTCTTAAGCCTCTTTTCCTTTGCACCAGCTTTGATAAATCTCCCCCTGTATCTTTTGTTAGGCATGGCTATGTGAGGAGCTTGTGTAGTAGTCGCCCTGCCTGGTGTTAATTAACTCCTTAGCTGCCTGACAGTATCCACTTAACCCCTTTAGTGCTAGTAGGTGGGCCAATTTAGGTCCCTTTCACACAAGCGAGTTTTGCGTGCGGGTGCAATGCGTGATCTGAACGCATAGCACCCGCACTGAATCCTGACCCATTCATTTCAATAGGTCTGTGTACATGAGCGTTGTTTTTTTTTTTTTCACGAATCAGTTCTGCTTTGTGTAAAAAAACGCAGCATGTTCTATATTCTGCGTTTTTCACGCAGCCCTGGCCTCATAGAAGTGAATGTAGCTTCAGTGAAAAACGCATTGCATCCGCAAGCAGGTGCGGATGCAATGCGTTTTTCACTGATGATTGCTAAGAGATGTTTGCAAACCTTCCGTTTTTTTATCACATGCGTGAAAAACGCATCAAAACGCATTGCACCCGCGCAGAAAAAACTGAACGCAATTGCAGACAAAACTGATTGAACTTGCTTGCAAAATGGTCCGAGTTTCACTGAACGCACCCTGAACGCATCCGGAGCCAATCCGTCACTCTCGGTGATGCTAGACAGATACATTTTATTGAATAACTCAGTGGCTATGCCCAAACAGTAACAAATATACAGTGTTTCCAAGTGCTACTATTTGGGACTTTCAAGGCACTTTATGGACTTCCTGCACCTTATTGATCTACGTTTTGGAGATGAAACAGCAGTCATTGTATGTGATACATGTTGTATGAGAAGAATAAAAGAACATCGGCAAATGGAAATGTTGCGGTTTCGATGTGTTCTTGTTGTACAGACAGATTTGTTGGGCCGGAGAGAGCCCAGGCGGAGACGCAGTCCCAGTAGTTTGAAAAGTGATTGACCATATTATATATGTGCTGGTATCTGAAGGGTTAAAAGGCCAGGATCAGAGTTTTCTACTATCACTGGCTGCATCATCCCTGTGCTGTCCATTTTCAGTGCTTGACGGTAACTAGATTTTGTGGCATTAAAGGGTTAATGCTGGAAAAAATCCATGATTGTTCCAGAAAGTGCAGTTTGTAGGACGCAGCCAAATGTTTAAAGGAGTTCCATTTCTCGCCTATCCACTTGATACGTTTCTGAACACTGGGGGCCCCGCCAATGTGGAGAGGTTGAGCATGTGAGACACTGCTCCGTTCAGATCCTGGGGTCTGACGGGCACTTTTACCGGTTGAAGGCATTTTGCATTGATTTTTCTTTTTTTTCCAGAATATAAATCCTAGCACTTCAATCTCCATCGTCTAATCTGTATTCATGGTCCTAATGTTTCAAAAGATGGGGAATGTTGTATTTATTTTTTACATTTTTTTTGTGTGTGTGTTTTAGACGCTATCCATTCTCTACCATTAGTTGCTATGGAAACAACCAAAGGGATGAATATGGGCCACTCTCTCACTTTGTTAGTAAATGCAGCTTTTATTGGATATAGTGTGGTTTTCTAGCACATCCTATAAAAATAACAATGGGCTGAAGAAATAACATGAGCGCGCAGATCTGTTATATGACTGTATTTCAGTACTGCTGAAGTATGTACAGAGCTATGGACGCCTAATGTGGGAGTTTATGATCTGTGATTGTGTTTGAATTTTTTATGACTTCTCCTTAGGATAAAATCCAGAGATCTATGCAGGAAAACCTGAAACAGAACAAGGCTTCATGCACATGAGGGTACTTTCACACTAGCGTTATTCTTTTCCGGCATTGAGTTCCTTCCTAGGGGCTTAATACCGGAAAAGAACTGATCAGTTTTATCCCAATGCATTGTGAATGGAGAAAATACCGCAGCATGCGGATTTCTCTCCATTCACAATGGGGCTCAATACCGAAAAAGAACTGATCAGTTTTATCCTAATGCATTGTGAATGGAGAGAAATTCACAGGCTGTGGTATTATCTCCATCCGAAATTCCGGAACTCTTGCCGGAATGCCAGATCCGGCATTAATTTACATTGAAATGTATTAGTGTGGATCCGGCATTAAAAATACCGCATTGCCGGATCCGTTTAAAAATGTAAAAAAAATAAATAACGGATCAGTTTTTCCAGATGACAACCGGAGAGAGGGATCCGTTATTGCAATGCACCATATTGTGTCATTGAAAACGGATCCGTCCCCATTGACTTACATTGTAATTCCAAACGGATCCGTTCGGCTCCGCATCTTCAGAGTGACACCAAAATGCTGCAAGCTGCGTTTTGGTGTCCGCCTCCAAAACATAATAGAGGCGGAACAGAGCCGAACTGATGCATTCTGAACGGATCCTTATCCATTCAGAATACATTGGGGCTTAACTGATCCGTTTTGGACCGTTTGTGAGAGCCCTGAAACGGATCTCACAAACGGAATCCAAAACGCCAGTGTGAAAGTACCCTTACCCCTTCAGCCACTGTGACGTACTGGTATGTCACGATGGCTGAGGTAATGTATGGAGCGGGCTGGTGCAGTGAGCCCGCTCTGTACACAGCGAGTGCTGACAACAGGCACCCAGCAGCAATGACTGGGAACAGGGATCACACCAAACCCCGTCATTTAATCCCCCAGATGCTGCGATCAACACAGATAGCGGCATTTGTAAGGTGCTGCTCCCTCTGTCTTCTGATTGGATCCCCCGCAGTAAAATCTCTGATCGGTTACCATGGCAGCCTGGACACATCTGAAGCTTCCCAGGCTTACCATGGTAAGTTCCCTGCCAAACTGTGCACGAGGCACAGCTCAGCAGGGAGCGTGGTATAATGCCATTCACCCTAATAGATCTCTATTAGGGTGATTGGGACAAGGGATCCAAAGATTCCAGGTTTTAGCCCCCTAAGATAATTCAAAGTTATTATAAAAGTAAAAAAATATATAATTTTAATTTTTTTTAATCACCCTCCCTTTCCCAAATTTACATCTAAAAATATATAAACAATAAAAAAAAAACATATAAGGCATTGCCGCGTACGAAAATGTTTGAACTATTAAACACACGATTTGCAGTTTTTTTTAGTCACCTCCAACCCCCCCCCAAAAAAAAAAGTCTGTGTGTGGGGGGAGGGGGAGTCGTACATACCACAAAAATGGTACCATTAAAAAACAGGCCCTCATACAGCTCTGTGGAATGTTAAACAAGAAAAAAAAACTATACAAGTTTGGTATCTTCGTACTCACATTGAAAAGAATACGGACGTCATTTTTAGCGGACAGTGAACACCATAAAATTTAACCCCACAGGGATTTTTTCTCCCATATTCCAATAACAAACATGATAACTTAAATGTTGCCCTTAAAAAATAAAACTTATCTCTAGTGATGTCGCGAACATAAAATTTTCCGTTCGCGAAATTCCGCAAATATTCGCGAACGGGTGAACCGCGATAGACTTCAATGGGCAGGTGAATTTTAAAACCCACAGGGACTCTTTCTGGCCACAATAGTGATGGAAAAGTTGTTTCAAGGGGACTAACACCTGGACTGTGGCATGCCAGAGGGGGATCCAAAACTCCCATGGAAAACTACATAGTTGACGCAGAGTTGGGTTTTAATCCATAAAGGGCATAAATCACCTAACAATCCTAAATTTTTTTTGAACAACGTGGTTTTAAACATCTAGTGTGTGTATAAGATCAAGTATGATGTTGTATCGATCAGGTAGTGTAAGGGTTATGCCCACTTTACAGACATTGACAGACCAAACTCCCCTTTTAATGCACCGCAAACAGTCCATTTGCACAACGGCAAACTCCCCATTTGTACAAGGTTGGATACCAAGCTAGCCACGTCCCGGTGATGTCATTGAAGGTTGCTTCCTCCACCCAGCCACGTTACAACACCAAGGGTCCCTGAAAGGTAAATTGAATTGATTTTTCGAACGGAAACGCTGGCCCCCTCCCCTTGTTTTAATCCACGGTCACTGCGCCTGCGCCGTGCAATTTTCTGTCACACCCGATATGAGTGGTATTTTCTGTAGCTCTCTTCTCATCAGTTTAATCCCTGTTACGTCCCCAATCGGGGGGTCATTTATTGAATTGATTTTTCGAACGGGGAGATGGTTAAAAAAACGCTGGCTCCCTCCCCTTTGTTTTAATCCACGGTCGCTGCGTCTGCGCCGTGCAATTTACTGTCACACCCGATATGAGTGGTATTTTCTGTAGTACTATTCTTATCAGTTTAATCCCTGTTACGTCCCCTATCAGGACGTGTATTCAATGGATTTTAGATAAGTGGTACTAAGCGTGCTAGATACTGTGCCACCCGGTATGAGTGTTGGGCACTAGCAGAGGGCACACTACAGTCTGTGGGCCTGACACACACACACTGGCGGGCAGGCAACTGAAATTAGATTAAAGTGTACAGATAAAGTGCCTTATTTTAGGCAATGTCCTGTGCCGCACAGTATGATTGATGGGCAGCACTGGCAGAGGGCACACTACAGTCTGTGGGCCTGACACACACACACTGGCCGGCAGGCAACTGAAATTAGATTTAGGCCTAATTCACACGTCCGCAAAATGGATCCGCATCCCATCCGCAATTTTGCAGAAGGGTTGCAGACCCATTCATTTCAAAGGGGCAGGAATGGATGTGGACAGCACACTATGTGATGTCCGCATCCGTGTTTCCGTTTCCGCAAAAAAATAGAACATGTCCTATTCTTGTCCGCAATTGCGGACAAGAAATGGCATTCTCTATATAGTGCCAGCAATGTGCGGTCCAAAAATGCGGAATGCACATTGCAGCCGTCCGTGTTTCCGCAAAACACACTACGGACGTGTGAATAAGGCCTAAAGTGTACAGATAAAGTGCCTTGTTTTAGGCAACGTCCTGTGCCACACGGTATGATTGATGGGCAGCACTGGCAGAGGGCACACTACAGTCTGTGGGCCTGCAGCTCCTCACACACGGGCAGGCCAGGCAACTGCAATATATATGTGGAGAAAAAAAAAAGCAGACTAATGTTGCAGCCCTAAAAAGGGCTTTTTGGGGTGCTGTCAGGACGCTGTCCTTACAGCAGAGATCAGATGAGTCTTTCAGGACTGGAGTGGACACTGAATTCACTAGCCTAGCTATCGATTTCCCTATTAAATCAGCAGCAACTACACTCTCCCTCCTCTCACTAAGAGTGCAGCTTCAGAATGAATCTAAAATAGATGCTGTGCGGGAGGTGGGAGGGAGGGTATGCTGCTGATTGGCTGGAATGTGTCTGCTGACTGTGAGGTACAGGGTCAAAGTTTGCTCAATGATGATGTATAGGGGGCGGACCGAACAGCACATATGTGCGAACGCGAACAAGCTATGTTTGCCGGGAACTGTTCGCCGGCGAATAGTTCGGGCCATCTCTACTTATCTCGGAAATATTAAGCCCTATGGGACAACGCAAAACCAAAAATGGGACTGGTACTTAAAGGGTTAAAATGGCAGGCTTTGGGCTCCTATATGCACCAAGCTATATGTTTATATTGGAACAATCGCATCTTATGTAGAATGGAAGTTTTTGGAGAAAAGTTTTAAGTGGCCCCTTTTGCTGCCAGGGGTATTTGGACATTTTGTACCTCTGGTAGCCAGGACAATTTTCGCAGTTTTGACATGTACAAATAAAACCTAAATTATGAAATAAAAAAAAACATACTAACCCCCTATTCCCATATATTTTCTGAAAATAAACACCTGAGACATGGTCAAAATGCCACTCGGCACTTTATACACAGAGATACCTTCATGCAATTTTGTGTCAAAGTGTAATTATTGCATAAAGTTTTATACTAGTGGGTAAAAGCGTGACCGTCGTTTTAGACATCGTTCTTAATAAAGGCCCTGGGCTAGCGGTGGATCCGAGCTGTCTTTTATTTTTATACCATTTCCACACCTAAAGAAGGCGTAGAAAATGATGAATGAGGTGGGCCTGCTGGCCTGTCCTCTTCTCCGCCCACACCACGCCTACATCTTTAGATCTGGCGTGAGCGGGGCCAAGTCGCAGAAAGCGGCGCAACTAACCGTTGTGCTGCCATCTGCCCCTAAAATATGCCCAATTTAGCTTAGTAAACGACCCCCAAAATTTCAACATGTAGAATTTATATATATGTTATAAGGGGAAATAATAGAGATTGGGTCCCGTTGCTAAGCAACAATGCGGGAAAATCGCAACGCATCCGCACTTGGTTGCGGATGCTTGCGATTTTCCCGCAGCCCCATTCACTTCTATGGGGCCTGCATTGCGTGAAAAACACAGAATATAGAACATGCTGCGATTTTCACGCAACGCAGAAGTGATGCGTGAAAATCACCGCTCATGTGCACAGCCCCATAGAAATGAATGGGTCTGGATTCAGTGCGGGTGCAATGCGTCCTCCTCACTCATTGCACCCGCGCGGAAAACTCGCCCGTGTGAAAGGGGCCTAACTCCCCCCACACACATGACTGTAACCACAGGTCCTGTAACCACAATGTAGTGTTTAGTCCAGACTGGAGCTGCTCCTGATGAGAGAGATATCCGTGAGGGGCGGTGCTTCTCAGAAGAGGGGCGGGGCTTCATGTGGGCCAGATCTGGCAGCTTCTGATACAGCGCTCCTGACTAGAAAAAGACCATGTGTAAAAATACGCATGAGTCTTTTTCCAGGGAGTAAAATGGTCTGAACAGGCGTCCATGACACTTGTACCGGCATTATTGCGACCTCTGCTGGGAATTATGTAGTATATCAGTTCTATCCCCTTATACAAATTTTAACATTGATAAATTCCTAAACCTAATATGATGCATTAAGGTTTATTTCAGACGGGCATAATATGGGGGCTTTATTACTCTTGTATTATAGGCACAACCCCATCCGAAAATGATTTAGGATTTCAGGCTTTTTGATGCAGTTTTTGAAGCCAGGTGTGGATCATAAAGAAGAGAAATATATGGAAGGCAGATACAACATCACTTTTGGCAGCACCCTTCAAGCACCGTAACTGGTTCTGATGAACCGCAGGAGGTCCGGGTGTTGCATTCATAATATAGGCACAAAAAAGACCCTGTATTACACCCATCTGAAAAGCAGTTTAACGCTTGAAAACATTTATGGCAACAGTCAGTGAGTGAAAATGTCTTTTGTGACTGACAAAAATCTTTTCCATCTGTCAGAGTTTATTTTTAATGATAATCATCACAATCACTGCAGCATGTAATAGGTATCACTCAAGAAACAGTCTGTATGCCGTATTTAAGGCTACTTTCACACTGATGTTTTGGTTTCCGTTTGTGAGATCCGTTCAGGGATCTCACAAGCAGTCCAAAACGTATCTGTTTTGCCCTTAATTTGGCTCCGTTCAGTCACCAATTCCGCTCTGGAGGCGGACACCAAAACGCTGCTGACGAAACTGACCCAAACGGATCCATCCTGACACACAATGTAAGTCAATGGGGACGGATCCATTTTCATTGAAACAATCTGGCACAATAGAAACCGGATCCGTCTCCCATTGACTTTCAGTGGTGTTCAAGACTGATCCATTTTGGCTATGTTACAGATAATACAAACTGATCCGTTCTGATGCATGCAGTTGTATTATCTGAACAGATGCGTTTGTGCAGATCCATGACGGATCGGTACCAAACGCGAGTGTGAAAGTAGCCTTACTCTAAAGATTGGGTATGGAAAGGATAGGGAAAGTGTAAAATGTAAACTTTATTGATATTTCTGTGTTTGGTATCACTTACTCAGCGATCTAGACGCTTATTTGTGAGCTTAACGCTGGTAAGCATCTGGGTCACTGAGTAAATGGCCTAATTAGGCGCATAGGGATAATTAAATGAGCAAATGCTCATCTTCTCTCTCATTTTCTGGAAAATGCCCGCCCCCATATCTGATGGTCTGAGAGTAAATATGCTATCTAATTGATGGGGAAGGGGGAATGATAACATGCACAGAATTACATGATATCCTTCCCCTGTAGACATGTACAGTTACACAGGATAAGACAATCTATTTCGGAACATCACCCGCTGCCTTTCCTCTCCTCCACCACTCTGGCTGACATCCCCGCCAATTGAAGAGTGAGAGCTCTGAGCCTTGTCATGTTTTAAAGCTGACAGTCTAAGTTCTCATCATTAGCTGCTCTACATTACGAGATATGGCCTTTTATAGATTGGGTCCAAAGTCAGAGCTGGATGTATATGCAGCCTTGATGCGACTTGCTTCTAAGTTCCTCAACTCCCAATGTATCTGGGCTAGCGCCAGTCTTTTTTTATTTTTTATTATTTTTTAAAAGTACTGGACACAGTTATATCTTGCCTCTATTTATAAATTAAACTTCATCCTGTATGACTAAGGACTAACTGTAAGAGTACGTTCACAGGTTGTGCATATCTAGTGGATCAAATCCGCAAGTAAATTTTCAGCACGCTCTTCAGTTGCAGATTTAAATTTTATTGGTCATAGTGCAAACAATCTGCAAGATAAATGGCATGCTGCGGATTTGAAAGTCCAATCTACATGAGCAAATCGGCAGGTAAAAAAATCGGCAGTATTCTGATGGAGATTGACACGTATTGTACTGTATTTTTTGCTGTGGATTTGTGATGCGGAATTATCATTGCAATCTGTAAGAATTACAGAACATGGGAACTTAGCCTTAACTTTGCAGTAGTTGTAGTTGATTAGTAGAGTCCTCCTCGTTTCTGAGCTCCAGCAACACAAATTGCGCACATACAGATGACTAGGAGACTGGGCTCAGTTGCAGCACAAGCGTCTGCCCTGCTTGAACTTGGAAAGAACTTAAACTTAGATTAAGTATCTCTTATCCACAGGATGGGGGATAACTATTAGATCAGCGGGGTCCTACCACTGGGACACTCACCGATCAGGGTCCGGTCGTACATGCCCATGGTTCCTCTAATCATTTCTATGGGAGTTCCGGAGATAGCAGAGCAGAGCGCTGTACTTGGTTATCTACAGAATTCCCATAGAAATGAATGGAGCAGCCACATGCGTGCCTGACCAGACACTCCATTCATTGCAGGGGGTACGATTCCCCCATTCTTGTGATTGGTGGGGGTCCCAGCGGTAGGAGACCAACAATCTAATAGTTATCCCCAGTCCTTTGTAACTTAAAGGGATTTTCCAGGCTTTTAATATTGATATTGTAGTGGACAGTTGCAAGACGTCTTATTCTGATCCATTGAGTGGTGTGCTGCCATCGGTTTCATGTTTTCTGTGCAGTAGTATAGTAATTTTTTTTTCCTTTTTTTTTTTTTTTCTCCTTTTACAGAAGCGGTTTGTGCTACTCCACTTATTTGCAGTCTAGGTAGACCCGTTGACCTAGAAAAGGACGACTACCAGAAGGTCATTTGTAATAATGAGCACTGCCCTTTCAGCACATGGATGCATCTGCAGTGCTTTTATGAATGGGAGAGCAGCATTCTTGTCCAGTTCAATTGCATTGGCCGGGCACGCAGCTGGAATGAGAAACAGTGTCGCCAGAACATGTGGACTAAGAAGGGATATGACCTGGCTTTTCGCTTTTGCTCTTGTCGCTGTGGCCAGGGCCACTTGAAGAAAGATACGGACTGGTATCAGGTAAAACGAATGCAGGATGAAAGAAAGAAAAAATCTGTTCCCGATAAGACCACAGGGAGATCTATGTCCGAGTCTTCAGATGATGTAAAGAAATGTCGTGGGTCAGCAAAACCTCAAAAAGGGATGAGCTTTGACCCTCCACGTAGACATTCTGTGGACAGACAGAACTCCCAAGAAAAGGGCAGTGGCGGTTCACATGGGCTCCGTTCTCCATGTGTTTCTCCGGGTCAGTCCCCTCCGGCTGGCTATCCTATCCTCTCCCCTTCTCACTTTAATGTCCCCCGCAGTTCTAGATACTTAGGTGAATTTTTAAAGAACGCCATTCATTTGGAACCTCACAAGAAGAATCTTGCCACTGGCGGAGTGCTCAGGAATACTCACTTTGACTACAGTATTTCTGGATTGCAGGCTCATAGGGCCGGGCGTCTAGATGCCCCAGTACAGTTTCTCCGGAGACTTGACCTTTCAGAATTATTAGCTCATATACCACGCCATAAACTAAATACTTTTCATGTCCGCATGGAAGATGACGCGCAGGTTGGGCAGGGGGAGGACCTTCGGAAATTTATCCTATCGGCCCTCAGTGCCAGTCACAGAAACGTAGTCAACTGTGCTTTATGCCATCGGGTCCTCCCTGTGTTTGAGCAGTTCCCACTGGTGGATGGAACATTATTTCTCAGCCCCTCAAGGCACGACGAGATTGACTACGACGTACCTTGCCATCTTCAAGGTAAAATGTTTGTACAATGTTAAAAAAAAAAATTTTTTAAAGCAAAAAAACATTTTATGATTGCTGGTCCCACCTCGTACATACATTATACGGTTGTGATATATAAAATATTATGGTTGGGTAAGGTCACAAGGTGGTTTCCTCACTTCTGGATGAAATGTCATCTAATGGATTTCCCCATGTAACTTCATATGCAGTCCTCAGTCCTCCTTTATTGGGTTACGGAGCCCAGCAGCCATATATTTTTTTAGCGTAGTCCTCTCTCACTGTGTAGGCACATGCCCTGTTGACAAGGGGAATGGTAACGCCCAGTTGACAATTTACTCAGAAATCTATAGTAGGACTAGTAGAGAAATGGCACAACATACAGTTCCAAGAAAAGATTCTCCAGAAGTGTCATTGCACGGGGAAGTTTACAAATAGAGCAACTGCGAAACCTCTGATATCTGCCATTTACCCCTCTCAAAGGGGTTGTTTGGGGTGTTTAATATTGATGACCTGTCCTTAGAATTGGTCATCAATATCAGATAGGTGGGGGTCTGACCTCTGACACCGCCACCAATCAACTAGGCCAGTGATGTCACATTCATCGACCTCGGTACAGCTCCGTTCCATTCAAGTGAACGGTGCCGAACTGCAGTACCGACCACAGCTGGTATCAAATGGATGGCTGTGAGGAGGCAGTGGCATTCACCGAAGCGCCATGGCCTCTTCAGATGATTGGCATGGATGCTCGGAGTCAGAGCAATCTGATATTGATGACCCAACCTTTTTTAAACACTGTGGTCAAATCCGTTTAAAGGGGTTGTGTCACTTCATAAAGTTGCATTTCTCATGTAGAGAAAGTTAATTCAAGGCACTTACTAATGTAATGTTTCTTTTGCTGGCCGGATTCATTTTTCCATCACACTTTAGGCTGCTCGTTTCCATGGTTACAACCACCCTGCAATCCATCAGCGGTGGTCGCGCTTGCACATTATAGGAAAAAGCGCCACCCTATGTGAGCTCCCACGGTGCTGGTACTTTTTCCTATAATGTGCAAGCACGACCACCACTGATGGATTGCAGGGTGGTTGTAACCATGGAAACGAGCAGGGTATAATGTGATGGAAAAATGAATCCGGCCAGCAAAGGAGGCAATATGGATAATCACAATACATTAGTAAGTGCCTAGTAACTTCCTCTACATGATAAATGCCATTTGCTGAGGTGAGACAACCCCTTTAAGTTCAGTTAAAGAATCTTTTAACTACAATGTGAATTAAAGGTGACTGTGTCCCACAATTATGCCTCAAAAATTCAACATGAGCTCAAAAATAAATTATTACCACTGGACTGATGGAAAGGAGATTTAGTTCTCAAGATTAGCTACATCCTGAAAAGGACTAAAATGCAGGTTGCTTTACTGTTAAAGCTGCGATGTATGTCATAGGGTTTTTACTGTCCGCAGATTTTAGGCCGGTTTAATCTAGATGGCTTGCAGAGTTTATTTGCCACGCTGCAGATTGGACAGTTTAGTCTCTGCGCAGTACGTCAGATGGCATAATGGTTTCTGTCACAGGGCTGCATAATGATCTTTGTAAGGGACAGCGGTTACCCAGTCTCAGTGGTAAGTAACCATGAAATGGCTGTATGGCTGATTATAGGGCAAGTGAATCAGACTAAAGCTTCTAAATCTTCTTAGGCCTTTGTAGACCTAGATCAGTAAGCCGCAGAATCCCAGGTGAAAATGGCGCGTTCAAAGAGACCAAGAAAAAGCATCACATTCTGCGTGTATAATGTTAGTCATGTACATAAAATAGAGCTCTACACCTGCTGGGGCAATACTTAAAGTGAAACTCCGGGCACATTTTCAGAATTAGTGAAATAGAGCTACTAGAGGGATGTAACATACCAGGGAGTTAAAGGGGTTGTCTGAGTTAATAAATAAAGCTGGTTAAAAGAAATTATAATCACCAGCTAAAATCCCCTTCAGGTCTGATGCCCCGATTCTCTCCGCTACTTCAGCCACCACATTATGGTACTGGCTGCAGCGATGACATGCCGTATATCCTCTGGCGTCGGTGGTATATGGCAGGAGACTGCTGAGATCAGTGAGTCACTGGGTCCCTGCTGGCCATCGCTTTCTGGTCCCAGCTCAACGCATAGGATATAGTAGGAGGTGCCTGGTCAGCCAGTAAGCATATCCAGGGAGCCAAGCCGGGACCAGGTAGAGGGGACCAGCGAGGACCTGGTAAGATTTGAAGCAGCAGCAGTGGGGGATTGGTAATTATTTTATCCTGCCAATAAACAACCTTAATAAATAAGAGTTAAAGGGCTTGTGCAAGAATGGGGGTCGGTTTTTGCAAACCCCACCACCCACTTGGCCGTACCTGTAAGGTCCCTTTCACACGGGTGAGTTTTCCACGCGGGTGCAATGCGTGAGGAGGACGCATTGCACCCGCACTGAATCCGGACCCATTCATTTCTATGGGGCTGTGCACATGAGCGGTGATTTTCACGCATCACTTCTGCGTTGCGTGAAAATCGCAGCATGTTCTATATGACGCCCGTGTGAAAGAGGCCTAAAGGGAAGATTACTTACCTGCTTCCCGTCACTGGCTCCTTCTCCTCCAGGCCTTCAATGCTCTGCTGGGCTCCCTTTTGACATGGCTGCAGCCAATCACAGGCTGCGGTGGTGACCGGATCCCCTTGAATCCACGTGATCATTTGCCATAATGTAAGTGATTGGCTGTGGCAATGTCAACCGGATATTTTCAGCAAGGGAATCCAGCAGAGCATTTCAGGTCAGTAGGAGAAAGAGTGGGGAGCCAGGTGAGTAACCTTACTTTTACAGGTCCGGCGTCGTGTGGGGCTTTGCCAAAACACCCCCTTCCCTTCCATTCTTGCACAGCCCCTCTCAGACTCCTTTACAATGGACAATCAACTGGAATGAACGCTCACTCCAGATAATCATCCCGTGTAAAGGTGCCACTGATCACCTGATGAATGAGCAAACGGGTGAAACCATTATTGACGTGGACACCAAAATCAGCAATTTTTGTGCAGGTTTAACGCGGTTTTGCCGCGGACCTCAACCTTGCATTGAAAAGGGTGAAATCCTCACAAAAAGTGGCACAAAGAATTGACACGCTGCGGATTTCAGAATGCACACATCAGGTCACACGGAGCAAAAAAAGCAAAGTGGACATAATATTTGTCTAATCTCATTCACTTTGCTGGATCTGTATTATGGTGCGATTTTTCTGCACAAGAATTCGCATGGAAAAGTGTGCAAAATGTGTGCGAGTAGCCTGACTGCTGATTTTGAGCCAAAACCAGGTCCAAGTCAAAAACACAGACTAGGAGCAGATCTTTCCCTTATACCTTACGTCTGCGGAGGCTCCACTCCTGGTTTTGGCTCACAATCACTGATGGAAATCACTGACGTGTAAATAAGGCCTTTTTTCGGATACATAAGGTAGGAATAGTATTGTCTTGCAGTACACAAGCTGTCCACAAGGTGGAGACACAAAACAGATTTCTGTGCTCTACGACTCCCAGCATGCATGGACAGCCTACAGCTACTAGGGCATGCTGGGAGCTGTAGTTTTGCAACAGCTGGAAGGCCGCAGGTTGAGCATCCCTGCTCTATATGCATTTGCTTGTTCTGAGATCGGATCTTGCTCTGTCTTCTGACCATAGCTGTGTTTTCCATGACAGGACGACTTATGCACTTGTATGCTGTCTGTGTGGACTGCTTAGAAGGTGTTCATAAAATCATCTGCATCAAGTGCAAGTCGCGATGGGATGGAAGCTGGCATCAATTGGGAACAATGTATACTTATGATATTTTGGCGGCTTCTCCATGTTGCCAGGTTTGTAAAATGCTAATTATTTTTTTTGTATGTTCTGGTTTAGATGATATTTAATTGTAAAAGTGCCACATGTAAAAGATACATGTAAGGGCATGTTCACACACAACAGATTTGTTGTAGAAGTTTCTGTGATCCAATATGTAACAGCAGGCAGATCCCCTATTCTGCAGAAGTGCCTCAATATATAGGGGATTGCAACATTGGCCCCGAATTATCACTATATTAACGCCACAAAGTAACCGCTGCTTCACCTAACAGGAATACCAACAAATATGAGTAATACTATGTTCCTTTAAAATTCACTTTTATTAAACATGTTTAGAAATAATTCTCATTTCATGATTTTGGTAGGGATTTAAATATATTGCGCCATAATACATATACAGTATACAGGTTCAGTAATTTCGGTACTAAACGTTTAATTCCAGTGGTATAAAGGCTTGCGTGACACGTCCCAGGCTGTAACTAGCCCCTAAATAATGATCAGCCTTCCTATGCACAACTAATGACAATGTTAATCTAATATAGTGTCGACAGACTACAAATTACTATCTGTAACATACCTTAGGCTGAATATAAAATGGCGACTTCCCTTAACGCACGTTTCGCGTCACTGCTTCTTCAGGAGGAGAGACTTAAGGGAATGCCGGGATAGAATTTTAAAGAGATGCTAGGGACTGCTACATGTGACTCATCAAACATTATGGTCATATTATCGGCGGATGGCCAATCCTTGCCTGCCACGTGTCTGCTACTTCCGCCCTTCCTCTGAGGCCGACGCCGGGAAGAGCAACCTCCCGCACCAAAGTGACGTCGGTTGACGTTGCCGCATGTCTTATCTTCTTTGGAGACTGACGAAAGTTCCATGGCTGCGAGACCCGCCATGCCACATGACCATTATATTGGTATACATATTGGTCTTATACGCCGGGTCATCTTATATGCCCAATGCAAAGGAAGGCCCCTCTACTCTGTGGCTGCTGGGCTTCTCCCCTATGGCTGCCGGGCTCTCCCTCTTCTGGTAACTTACATGTCTGTGTGGCACATTGCTTATGTAGCATAAGCAATGCACCGCACAGATATGTGAGTTACCAGAAGAGGGAGAGCCCGGTGGCCGCAGCACATACAGTAATTGACGGGGCTGATGAGAGACTAGGAGGCTGATGAGAGACTAGGGGGCTGATGAGAGACTAGTGGGCTGATGAGAGGCTGGGGAGCTGATGAGTGGCTGGGGAGCTCATGAGTGGCTGGGGAGCTCATGAGAGACTAGGGGGCTGATGAGAGACTAGGGGCTGATGAGAGACTAGGGTGCTGATGAGAGACTAGGGTGCTGATGAGAGACTAGGGTGCTGATGAGAGACTAGGGTGCTGATGAGAGACTAGGGTGCTGATGAGAGACTAGGGTGCTGATGAGAGACTAGGGTGCTGATGAGAGACTAGGGGGCTGATGAGAGACTAGGGGGCTGATGAGAGACTAGGGGGCTGATGAGAGACTAGGGGGCTGATGAGCGGCTGGGGAACTCATGAGAGACTAGGGGGCTGATGAGCGGCTGGGGAACTCATGAGAGACTAGGGGGCTGATGAGAGGCTGGGGTAGTCTTATACCGCGAGTATAGCCCAAACCCTATAATAATACCCTGTTTCTGTACAGCTTCTCATAGCAGGTGTAAAATATTCAAAGTGAGATCATTCCTGACTCACCAGGCCAACAATACTCTATTATTATGGGGGTCAGACCTCTGTGAACCACCACTTATTCTGAGAATCCTTTCCCTGCACAGCAGTACTCCCAGCCACCCAGCTGTGCAGAGAAGTGCAGCCTGTCCCTTTTACTTGTGGAGCTGGGTTGTAGTACCCACACACAGCGGGTGTCCAGAGCACTTTGTGCAAAAAAAGGCTGTGAAGGAGCCGTAGTGCTGAATAAATGATGCTTTCCCTTCATTCTCTGGATCAATGGTGGTTATTCACAGGCACAATATATGATTATAAAAATACCTGTGATATCAAAGTAGAGAGAACCTATATTTTTAATATAGTAAGGCAATATCCTTTTATTATGGGTTAAATTAGGGAGAAAAAGATAACCGAAGAAAAAATCGAGAAGTCTCTCCTGGGATTTGAACCAGGGACATCTACATGCAAGTATAATGTGCTGAAGCCTGGAATTAAGTGAAGAGTGGTTTTCTATACTTAGAAAGCGAATACATATTACTAGTGTCTTTATACATTTTGTGCCTGTGAATAAACCAGTAATATCTATTAACTTTCTAAGTATAGAAAACCTCTGTTCTCAACATGGTAAATCTATAGTAAGTATTGTAAACAATATGTGCATGCTAGGACACAGCTCTGCCCTCAACATGCTGATTTCTAGCCCTGTCAGTCAAGGGAAGGAAGGAGTGTGCAGAGTACAGGGATGTGACAAAAGTAGTGTTCCAAGGATTCAGCCCCGAGCCTTGGTATACAACTGCTCGTTTACATATGTATAAACCACAGATATCTCTGCAGCTGTTTATCATACAGACAAAAGAAAGGTATTGTTTTAATCAGCAGGATCAACTCCACTATGCAGTATGCCTGGTTTAATAGGATTTATCATGTTGACTAGAGGCTTTTTAAATGGCTGTTATAGTCTATCGGTCTAAGCCCTATTTATTAAAAACAAGGATAACTAGCCGGGGATAGAGTCAGTTTTGGATGGTCAGAGTCAGAAGTTTGCCATACTGACTCCACAGCCTGTTGCTGACACTGTTATTACCACTGGAAGACCACTATCCATAATGCATATGTGTTGTAAAACTGCTTGCTATTTCATAATTTTCTCTGGTTATTTTAGGCCCGTCTGAACTGCAAGCACTGTGGGAAGCCCGTCATCGATGTACGCATTGGAATGCAGTATTTTTCGGAATACAGCAACGTTCAACAGTGCCCTCACTGTGGGAATTTAGACTACCACTTTGTGAAGCCATTTTCCTCATTCAAAGTACTAGAGGCCTATTGACGAAAGCTTTGTTTTATTAATAGCCATTTTATAGGTATTACTACTTTGTTACATATCTTTTATAGGAAATATTCTGTGAGAAAATAACTTTTGTTTTCTAATTCTAAAACTATTGCAGCAGTTTTCCTTTCAGTTGTTACTAAATCCTGTACATAGTATCTACAATTTCCCATTTTTAAGTGGGAGGCGTAACATGAAAATGTGACGGGTGAATGTAAGTCTACGCCAGCAGCGTGTATTTTTTCTGTCTTGTTTAAGTATTTGGGGATAGCACTGTAATTTCTATTTAAATTTTTGCCCCAGCGACTTAGCACTTAAATGAAAAAAAAACCTTTCCACCAAAGCAAATTTAGATATTTTTAAAAAAAAAATTTGATATTTGAAGCCATTTCCTTTTTTTGGTAGGGTTTTTTTTCTAGTTGGACAAAATTCTTGAAACAGTTTTTTTTTTAATATTTTTTTTAAAATGTTATACATAAAAACTACCGTTATGAATCCTTATGAGTAGAGGGAAGCAAAAAGTCACAAGTGTGACTTGTGGTCCACAGATTGCAGATCCGCAAAACACAGATACCTGCCATGTGTGTTCTGCATTTTGCGGAATCGAACATCCTGCCATCTATAGAAGGGCCCTATCCTTGTCCATAAAACGGACAAGAATAGGACTTTTTCTGTTTTTTGCGGGGCCACGGAACAGGCATACGGATGCAGACAGCACACAGTGTGCTGTCTACATCTTTTGTGGAACCATTGAAGTGAATAGATCTGCATCCGAACCGCAAAAACGGTCATGTACACGAGACCTTATTGAGTTTAGAGGCTCTTTTGCAACCATTTTTGTTATTGCCCTAAAGAATTTACAGTATAAAAGTGAAGCAACTTTGTTTATAGGTTTGAATAAAGATGTCCTACAGCTTTGTGTATTAAGCTCCTATGCAAAGCTATGTGTACCCATGGTTGCAGACTACAAATAAACCGTGCGGTCTGATTCTGCAGTCGGGAGTTGCTCTTCCATCTGTCTCTTCTTCTTGCTAACATGCTGACAGTATAAGAAAGGGGTAGAAGGAGTCTAGTGAGACCCAACAAATAGTACTGCCTAGGAGTGTTTTTTCTAGTCCTTTTTGGTGCGTGCATTGCTGCTATGTGGATAGATAACCCACTTTGACTCTTTGCTGCACCCGCCTATCCAGTAGAGGATACCAGTCAATTGCATGTACAAACTGTGGATGTGGTCCTGAAGTGCAGAGGCATGGCATCCTGGGATGTGACATCAGACACAATTAGCACCGATGCACATTCATTATGCAAATTTTTATGAAGGTCATGATTATACTGTATGGCAAGGACCTAACCGTCAATGTGTAGGAGCACCAGAGTGCTAGGTCCTTGCCAAGTTAGTGTGCTGGACATTGAAAATGCAGTTTGAGGTGCGGGGAACATGTTGTAGAGCAGGAGAAGCTGAGGAGATTTATATGTGGTTTTGTTGGAAACAGTTTATTATGACTCGTCATTTATTCATCTAAAACTCTGAGCGTAGGAGTCCAGTGGGTGGTACTATTCAATGACTGACAGCCTTTCCTGTGTTGGTGTATATAGAGAACAGACCGCTTACTGGACTTGTGAGCCCAGAATGACAAGTAACAAGTCTTTTCCCAAAAACTGTATATCGGTCTGCCCAGCTCCTTAAAGGGTAACTGTCATATTTTTTTATTTGCTAGTTTATTAGAGCTAGGCATGTATACCTGAGTTAGTCTGTCAATGATTGTCAGAAGATCTGTAATTACCTCATAATAACAGCTTTCATTAATGTCTCTTTCCACTGCTCCCTTAAAAGACCGTTGCTAGGGCTTGTCTGTCTTCCTTTTAGTATAAACAGAAGACAGAGGGGCGGTTCTTCACACTGCATGGCTGCATTAGGCTTCAGAGTGAGGAGGCGTGTCTCTCAGTAATCCAATCTGATTGGCTGGCAGGGAGCTGCTGGATACAGCAAGTGTGTATGGGAAGTGAGGGAAAGCAGTTTTGGCCTCAGAGAACTGGCAGAGGAGCCATCTTGAGAAGGTCCTGATATTGTAGGGGTTAAAACAGCCGTAACTCTAGGATAAAAGTGGTATGTGAGGAAACTAAAGATTGCTTTATGCATAATGCTGCTGCAGCAGTCACATCTGCTAGAATTAATTTTTTGATGAACACATGGCAGTTACCCTTTAAGCTTTTTGAGTTGCAACCTGCAGATCGGATTGAACTTTCAATGCGACAAGTTCCCTTTAATTCACCTATGTGTTAGGGTACATCCACATGTAGCGAAATAGCTGTTGAAAGTTTTTGCAGCCTTTCTGCAAGAATCCGCAGGAAAATTGTGGTTTTGGGTAAAGCTAAACCAAATTGTGCGAGTTTTCTGTGCCTTCTTTGCCTGGTTTCCTGGTCCTCTCCTGGTCTCCTGCAATGATGTCTTGTCCCATGTGACTGACAATGCAGCCTGTGATTGGCTGCAGTGGTCACATGGAATTAGATGGTATTACAGGAAGCCGGTTGTACAGAGACCAGCACGGCAATGGAAGTGCCAGAGGAGGCGAGTATAGTGTTTATTTAGGTCATGCGGATCCATAGCAAAATATGCAGCAGTTGCGGTTTCTAAATCTGCAACAAACATGGACCAGAAATTTACATACAGTGGATTAAACCACTTTGGGATCTGGGCATGCACCTTCATTTGCAGGTGCCAGTTGTATTATATAGGTGGCACCCTGCTCACACTACTGGGATCAGAGATAACACCAATCCTAGCAATTTAACTACTCAGATGCCATGCTTAGCAGTACAGCAGCATGTGAGCATTGACACTGAAGGAGGGAGCCCCCTGTGTCCTCCAATCAACACCTGTGAACGCAGTCACTGAGTGCCGAGCAGTTGGCTTGTAAGCCAGGGGCCCAGGATGTAATAGAATACTCATTAGAATACCAATACACTGTAATACAGAAGTATGACAGTGTATGGTACAAGCAATCAAACTATGGACGGTTCAAGGAGACTTTAAAAATGTTAAAAATAGTTGAATAAAGTATTTAAAATTCTGAAAAAAAATAACTAAGATATTAAAACTCCAAGTCCAACCTTTTTTGTAGTTTCACATGTATAAAAAATTTAAAAAGGGATACATAATTGGATTCACTGCATCCGGCAAAGATCGAGTCTATTAAATTATCTCATTATTTTACATGCACGGTAAACCTCATTTATATAAAAAATAAAAAAAACTGAATTTTGGGCACCTCATCTTAAATTTCCTCGAACAGCTCAGTCGACGGAAAAATAAGAAAGTTATGGGTATCCGAATACAGATTTTTCATTTTACAAAAATAGTAAAACCTCACAAAAACTGTCTAAATTTGGTATCTCCATGTTCGCACTGACTTGACTCGAAGGATAAAGTTAACATGTCCTTTCTATCATATACCGTAAAAACTGAATGCTAAAATCTATTGTGGAATTGTGTTGTTTTTTTCAAACTGTTGTCCCCACAAACATTATTTAAATACAACCCCAAAGTACCCCAAAATGGGGGCATTGAAGAATACAACTCATCCTGCACAAGCCCTCATATGGCTTCCGAAGTGTGGAGATGAAAAAACGAAAAGTACCAAACTAGGCTGTGTCCTTGGTACAGCGTGTGGATGAGATTTGTACAAAAGTGGTATTATAATCTCCGGCAGATTTACCACGGCAACTCCATTACGTGTGGACGCTCCCTAAGAAAGCCTAACCCGTTTAGTCTGTAAATCCCCCAGGAACCAACCCGGCTTCACTATTTGTTTGTATGATCGCTCATTTACCAGTGGGAGGACTTGACACTTCTTTGTGTTAAACCAATCAGTTTTTTAATTCTTGTAATTCTGAAAAGCACTGATTTTTTTTTTTGGATTTTTTATTAAGGTGCTCTACTTGTTTATTGTGCCACTGAAATTTGAAAAGTGTTTGATTTAACAGCATTTCCCTACAGATCTTGGGTTTGAATAAAAGAACAAGCAGATAAAAAAATGGTTGAATAGTTTGCACAGATAAAGCCATGACAATCTCGTGAATATAATAAAAGTTGTGTTATAATCTAATACGATTGATTTTCTCGAAACCTGTCATAAGTCATCCTTCATATATAAGCTCTGGGTAGTTACCCATCATCACAATCAGAGTATGCTTCTACGGCCAGAATACAATGTGTAGTTTCCACCAATGTTCATGATTCTGCGGTGGATTTGTAGCTTGTGATACCACGGATCGGACCGTAGATCAGCCCCATTCAACGTCTGAAAGATACACCAACAAGGGACCTGACCCTCCTTGATAAGGATTTCAAATCCACAACTGTTTGAAAGGCAGCGCAGATTTCCATTGTAAATAATAAGAAATGGAATTTCCTCGGTTTTTACATAAATTTCAGTGCAGGATATGTACCGAAATACACATGAAATTTAAACAGTGTGAACATGCCCTTAGACTATTTTACATACCACAATCTGTGTCATTTTATTACTCACAAATAGTATGATGGTGCGCTTCAAAGGCATTTCCACTTGCAATCCCTGTTTTACAGTTTATTAAAAATATTTTCCATGTACAAGGTCTTGTGACTTTATAAATAACACTGAATTGGTTACGGCCTGTGTTACGTTTAGGAGCTGCATTCACAGTGCTTCTGGTTGCCATTGGAAACGGTCAACAAACTTTTCGTCAGACCCATAGAACAGCATAGCTGAGCCCTCAATACAGTGGTAGTTATATTTGTCCGACGTGATTACTTTGAAGCACGGTTTCAAGAACATCAGAGCACGCTGTGTGCAGACATGGGGGAGAATTTACCACGTCTGTACTTGAGAATTCTGCCTTCAAAAAGTCACAAAATAAGGCTTTTTTTTACATTTGCACAAATTGTTTGCAACAAAAGGGGTTGTCTCACCCAACAATGTACATTTATTTAGTCCCCTGTCTTCCTAGGATCATCCCTGTAATGTACTTCAATTTTACGAATTGCTTTTGTCTCCATGTTTTCTCCCCTATTACAGCCCCATATTTCATGCTCGATGGATGTGATATGCCATGAAGTTTTAGGATTGCATTGAAAAGATGACTGGGACAATAAATGACATGATTTACTGGAAAGGGGAAACTTGAAAGAAGATGAATGTGAAAAACATACAGGGAAAACTTGATTCACATGACAGAACAGATAGGCCCCTTTCACACGGGCGAGTTTTCCGCGCGGGTGCAATGCGTGACGTGGACGCATTGCACCCGCACTGAATCTGGACCCATTCATTTATATGGGGCTGTGTACATGAGCGGTGATTTGCACGCATCACTTCTGCGTTGCGTGAAAATCACAGCATGTTCTATATTCTGTGTTTTTCACGCCTTGCTGGCCCCATAGAAGTGAATGGGGCTGCGTGAAAATCGCAAGCATCCGCAATGAAGTGCGGATGCAGTGCCATTTTCCCGCAAGGTTGCTAAGAGATGGGACCCGATCTTTTTATTATTTTCCCTTATAACATGGTTATAAGGGAAAATAATAGCATTCTCAATACAGAATGCATAGTAAAATGTGGATTAAGGGGTTAAAAATAAAAAAAAATAAACACCTTATCCACTTGATCGCGTAGTTGCGATCTCTTCTGTCTTATTCAAGCATTAGCTGCCAGCTAAAGGACCCGTGGTGACGTCACATCACATGGTCCATCACCATGGTAATGGGCCATGTGATGAGCGCAGTGACGTCACCACAGGTCCTTTAGCCGACAGCTAATAAATGAAGAGAAAGGAGAGATCGCAACTACGCGATCAAGTGGATATGGTGAGTTAATTTTTTTTTATTTTTAACCTCTTAATGCACATTTTACTAAGCATTCTGTAGTGAGAATGCTATTATTTTCCCTTATAGCCATGTTATAAGGGAAAATAATAAAATCTACAGAATACTCAACCCGAAACCGGACTTCAGTGATGATGTTCGGGTCTGGGTACCAAACATGCCGATTGTTCGCACGCTCGCGCAAAACGCATTACAACAGTTTGCACACGCGCGGAAAAATCACGCATTTTCCCGTGACACACCCGACTCTTATCCGGGCATCAAACATGACGCTCGTGTGAAAGGGGCCACAGTGACAAACAACTTAACATTGGATGTAACGATCTGCTCTGTGATCCCTGAGGCTGCTAATGATTTTACTACACCAGCAGCCTCGGGAGCGTGCACTCAAAGTCAAGAGGCGAGGTTGAATGCCTGCCCTGCTGGCTGTGCCTTGAAACTCATATTCAAGCAGAAAATTGGGGCCTTGTGAGCAGCGAAGCAGCCTGCAAATAGTGAGGGATACAACCCCATTAATAAACAGCATGCACCGTAAATTCCGCCCATTGTGCCTGCTGGGAGATTTCAGCTGTGAAGCATGCAGAATAGTGAATGTAGTTTTGGCGGTCAGTTGGAGATTTATAATTGAATATATTTTTTTAGTAACTCCGCTTTCTACATGTGTAAACTGTAGAATGGTGTTTAAGGATGATAAACTAAGCATAAAGCTTACTATCAAATACCGAACGACAAAATGATTTTAGTAAAACATTGAAAGATCACTTCTGTTTATCTGTAAAACATGTTATAACGTACTGTATACTGTACGGAGCTGTAAAGAGCAAAATAACTGTTAAAGACGTTGTCTTCCAGAACTGGCTTTCAGTAAAGGAAATAAAGAATTGCCTCCTTCAAGCATCTCCTTTCCAGCATTGACAGTCTCATCCCCACCTTTTTCTGGTCACCTTTAGACTGGAAATGTGATGTCCGATCCGTAATAATCTCATGCAACTCTGCAGCCATTTCCTGGCCGCGGCGATCATGTGACACGTCACCGCTGATGAGAGTGAATGGCTGCAGCGGTATACAGGATGATGTACAGAGTGTCACACTTTCAGTCCACAGGGGAACAGAAACAACGGGGACAGGAAATTCAGTTGTGGAACGGAGCTGCATCAAAGAGGTGAGTGTCCTTTCTTCTTTACAGTAAGCATATTCCAGCCCTTAATTAAATGTGGGTTAGGGATCGGACAACTCCTTTAAAGTGACTTGACTTAATTATGTTAATAAGTACTTGGGGGACATTCACGAAGCCCAGCAATTTAGATGCTGGTCTTCGTTCCTCATGCGCTGGCGGTTCATCCGCCTAAGTTATGTAGAGGATCTGGCTGCTTCCTCGCTGGCGTAGATTTAGACAACTTTCTATGCCTAAGGCCTCATGCACACGGTTTTTGTTTGGGTCCGCGTCCGAGCCGCATATTTCGCGGCTCGGCCGCGGACCTATTCACTTCAATGGGGCTGCAAAAGATGCGGACAGCACACGTTCCGTGCCCCCGCAAAAAAAATATAGCATGTCCTATTCTTGTCCGTTTTGTGGACAAGAATAGGCATTTCTATAATGGGCCTGCATTGGGGCTTAACTGATCCGTTTTGGAGCGTTTGTGAGAGCCCTGAACTGATCTCACAAACGGAATCCAAAACGCCAGTGTGAAAGTACCCTTAGGATGTCTGTGCACCAGAAACTGAAATCTACACCTGTTAGGAGCTGGTATAGATTTCTGGTGTAGTTTACGCTAGTTTTCTGGCTTAAATGGTGTTAAATTTGTCGATCCACATCAATGCCTCTTTGGGAAACGTGCAACTTTTTGGCACCACTGCCAGGGGATTCTTGATCGTTTCCCCCAGGGTCTTTTTTGCAAAAAAAACAAAACAACCACTGTTCAATGTAACTCTAGGAAATGATGAAATATGTTTTATTTTGTATAGTTTCACTTCATTTTGGTTGCGTTTTTTGGGTCTATGTAAGGAGAAAAAAAATGCATGTCATAAATTAGCGACCAAAAAACAGCCACCAAAAAAACACTTGTAAAACAAACCCATAAGATTCATATGTAAAATCTGTATGCAAAGGCTGCCAAGTTAAATTAAATAGTTTTTTACCCTTTATTTTTGAACAGACCTCCCCCATCCTGGTCAGACCTGAAAAGGGAAGAATACTTACCTGCTCCCCGCTGCTAGGTCTTTTGCTGTCCTGCTGTTGCTGCCTCGCTCAGTTCCCCTGCTGTCAACATCTTCTTTGACGCTGCAGCCATTGACTGTGACCAACTAACATGAAACAAGAGGGGCAGGCCACCACTGCAGCCAGTCATTGGCTGCAGCTGCTTCAAAATGGATGTTGGCAGTGGGGGACCTGAATAAAGCAGTGCCATGCACGCGGCAAAGGAGGATCTCAGCCTCCTCCTCCCCCAAAAAAACAAACAAAAAACAACAACCCATTTAAGAATAATATTGTACCTGCCACACTTAGGGCTCATGCACAAGGCCGTAGTTTCGGATGGGTACTGCTGTCCGCATCCATAAGTTAGTTTTTTGCGGACAAGAATAGGACATTTCTGCCTAATTAAAAAAAAATGGCAAAATACTTAAGACCGTGAGCATGAGCTGAAAAAGTCCTAAATATTTTATTAAAATTGCACCTTAGTTGGTGCTTAGCTCATCTGCCCCTTACCTATGGCACTTGCTGCCTAGGACTAAGTCTGCAGACTACATAGTTCTGCTCATTCTAGAATACAATACTCCCATACTGTAGGGCGACTCATGAAGTGGCGCTATACATATTAAACTTCAGAATTTTATCATAGGCATGCTTTTATTGCATGAATACAAGGCTTTGGGCTGATTTAGATCACTATACTTCTTTCTACAAGTAGAACTGTCCTTTATCATTTTGTATTTGGTATTTTGACGGGGGCAAGAAATAGAGGACCTTATTCATGAATGCTATCTGTCCAAAAACTGGCCTTGTTTCCCATAGCAACCTACAGCAGGGCAGGTTTATTTTAGAACAAAAAGCTGATTGGTTGCTATGGGCAACCAGTCTAGTGTTTTTAATAAACAGTGTCAATAAAGGGGGCCATAATTTAAATTTATTTAAAAAGGACTCATCTCTATCAGGCTCGCTAATGATGAAGCTCTTTGTAGAGAAATTATCTAGTTCCCAGCTGCGAGTTAGGGCTCATGCACACGAATGTGTGCGCCCCGTGCCTGTACTGCAGACCGCAAATAGCACAGGCATTGGCCGTGTGCCCGCTGTTTGCGGATATGAATCCATTCACTTGAATAGGTCCGTGATTCGCAAGATTTAGTCCACACTGAAGCGCTCCGTATTGCTTCTATGTGCTTCTGCTCCGTGCCTCTGCTCCGTATCTTGCGGATTGCGGGCGGCAATACGGACGTGGGCCACACAAGTTTGTGTACATGAGCCCTAAGGCTTGGGCTACATGGCTGACGCGTGACCAAGGATTGCAGAGTAACAGTGCAGCCATAGAAACGAATGGGGTAGCAACGTGACTGACAAGTTGTCAAGACCAAGACCGCAAAATCACAAAAAATGCGCATAGTGGAAGAATGGATTCGTTAATGCGTCAATTTTCAATGTCGGATACGCCCTTAATACATTTCAATGGAAATTAATGGCGGATCTGTCATTCCGTCAAGTGTTTCCACATTTTTGGATGGAGAAAAAAATACAACATGCTGCGCTTTTATCTGCATCCAAAAAACGTGAAAGGACTGAACTGAAGACAAACTGATGAAAACTGAACGGATTGCTTTCCATTTAAAATGCATTAGGATAAAACTGATCAGTTTTTTCCGTTAAAGAGCCCCGAGGACGGAACCTCAATGACAGAAAACTTTGACGCTAGTGTGAAAGTACCCTTAGCTGAATGACAGCAGTTTTTCACATGGTTTACAGCTTCAGTCTTTAACTATTGACTATCCATTCCCTTCACTTATACAAGTGTCTCTAGTCCTGCAAAAATCATATATTACTTAATCAGTTATCAGTGAGAGGCTGGGTTACCCATGGGCGCTGCGTTCCCTGTAACAGCGGAACACAACACAATGGAAAGTATAAGTATTGCCGCTCCTTAACTGTGCGTTGCGTGCCATATAGTGAAGCATATGAAAAGCATGCTTCTTCACGGTCACTTAACATGTTCGTTTTGCGGTAACGTGACGCACTGCATGCATTGGCCTTTATTCTTACAGTAGAGAAGTCATTAATTATAACTTTTTGTGAATTGGGACATTTAAACTTGCTTTTTTTTTTTTTATTCCAATTTAAATTTAGTAGTAGTAGGTTCATTTTTTCCGACTCCAGGTACCCAAAATTGCCTCCGACTCCTCGACTCCGACTCCACAGCCCTGGTTGCTAGGATGCTCTGGGAATTAATTTGCAGCCTAGCATTGTACATGGAATATGGATGACACACAGAGAGCAAAAATGGACACACGGACCAAACATGGATTCTTTACGGGCATCTTCTCAGATGAACCCCTGACCATCTTGTCACAGATTTCATCATGGACACGGAAGTGTGAAAAAGGCTTTAGGCTTCAGGCAGACGGGCGACCATAGAAAAATATGGTCCTAATACAGGGTTCTATATGAATATGCAGAACTCCATATGGCTTCCTGTGTTGGTTCCACATGCGTTTTGCTTTGCTGTGTTTGGTTTACTTATGCTCTCAATATACCCACTGTCAGGAACAAGGAGTAATTTTGCATATTGCAATACATTGCACATTCAGTAAAACAATACAGCACTCATAGAAGCCAAATGTTGTCATCTCCATTCACTGACTGAGTATAGAAATACAACCATCTAAATATATGTCGTGGGCGTGAGCCTGTAGATAATTAAGGTAAGGCTACACATGGCTGTTCCACTGCGGACTTTCTGTTTCTGTTAACAACCCCTTTGACGTCTAAGGACTTTGGTGTGGAATCGCGCAAACAATTGACATACTACGGATTATAAAATCCGCATGGCAGGTCAATTTGCACATGAAAAAATATGCAAACTGTACATGAGATTTGTCAGATCTCATTTTCTTTGCTGGGACTGTATTACAATGTAGTGTTTACCTTATGAACATCTGCACTGAAGAACCGCAAGTAATCCGCAACGTGTGCAGGTAGCCTTAAAGGGTTTGTCCTGCCATTTAAATTGATGAACTATTGTCAGGATAGGTAATCAATAACAGATTTAGCGGAGGTGCGACACCTGGCACCCCCCCTCCCCCCGATCAGCTGTTTAAAGAGGAGGTGGCACTCCATGCGAGCGCTGCTTCCTGTTCACTACACTGTGCGTCGTCTCCTGAGGAGCAGTGGCATAGTGTAATTACAAGTACTCACTCCCCTCAAGTAAATGGAAAGAGTGCTTATCATTACACTCTACCGCCGTAACTTCCCAGACGACGGACGGAAAGCAGCTCTCACATGGAGCACCACCTGCTCTTCAAACAGCTAATCGGTGGGGGTGCCAGGTGTCCTGAGGATAGGACATCAATATAAATGGCAAAACAACCCCTTTAAAAGGCAGGACAACCCCTGCTTTTTAGAATGCTATCTTCCTATAGTGCAGTGATGGCGAACCTTTGACAGACCCAAAACCCACTTATTTAGTGCAAAGTGCCAACATGGCAATTTACCCTGAATACTACAGTCTAATATAGTATATCTTCCATGTACTTTATCATTTAGCGATAATAGCCTGCCTACATTCAGTGTGCTGCCTGTGCTGTTCATAGCACATCCTGTACTGATGAGCGGCAGGAAAAGTCTAAGGCATATTGGTACACCATAGACTTTTTCCAGGGTGCGAGTGCCCTCAGAGAGGGCTCTGAGTGCCGCCTCTGGCACTCTTGCCATAGGTTTGCCACCACTGCTATAGTGCCGCACCTGTTGTGTCTGGTTCTGCAGATCAGCTTTATTGAAGTGAAGGCAACTGAGTGCTGTTGACAGGTGTGGGGCAGTTTTTGGATGAAAGCAGTCATGTTTTTCTGTTCCTGTATATCACATTTAAAGGGAACCTGTTTGTCGTGATTACCATGCAAAACTGGTAAGTGTTTGAGAGAGAAATACAGACATACCTTTCTGGAGTATTGAGAATATGAGTTTTTATTCTGCTAGATTCTGCTCCTTAAACTCACCATTGTCTGAATACTGTGTATGTGCATACTAATTCATTGGCACTGTCATTCTGCTCTTTAACCACAAGATGCCGCTGTTTCTTAACCGAGCTAACATATTGCAAGCGTTTGAATATTCATTAGAGGTGGAGTTTGAGAGCCAGAAGAAGAACCAGGAAGCTGCAGATGCCTCCATCTTGAGAGGAACAGAGAAGGACTGCGTGTAAACAGAATCCTGTCGCATCCAGGCGTCGGGGTGTCCTGGAATGGACGGAGTCATGGCAGAGAGGCACTGATTGCTATCCCATACCCAGATCCTGTCCGGAGTCAAAGGAGTGTTTCCAAGAAGGCTGTTAGGAGCTTTTGAACGGAGCGCTGCCTACCCTGCAGGACCTCATATTTGCTGTAGAGACTTGTTGCTGTTCAGTTTAAAGACATCATCGGATACAGAACAAGACCCGGGTCAGTAAAAGCGTGCACGTACCAAATTACAGATTGGCACCTAACAGACTAAGGCTAGGTCTGTTAATTAGTTAGATAGGGACTCTGTGTTATATAAGGCCAGAAGTGTTTGCCACGTTTACTCCAAGGACTCCATAACTCAAAGGACATTGCGCAATTGAGAGCTGACAACTTGCCCACGACTTCAATTCAATCCAGCGCATTTGCTCAGGAACAATATTCTGATACAGGTTGCTGGACTAGTTATGGGAGGGGAGGTATTCTAGAGTTGATAAGATTGTAAGCTGCTGTGCTGCACCGCAGATAACCTCGTACTAAGCACTCAATCGTTTGTGACGTCAACAGGGTAATAACAGGTATGGTGGGGTAGTTTTAGTGTACCCGCCAGTAGGTAAATTATAGCAAACTTCCTCGGGATCCACCAGGGGGCATCTTGCTGTGCAGCACAGGGGTTCTCAGCTGTGGCTGAGTGTATGTAACTTCATTTGCTTTGCCTCCATATTTGGGAGTGTGTTTATTGCTATATCTTTCAGTAAAGAAAGTTCTGTTTTGCACAAGCTGGTGTCGGTGTTGCTTTCCTCGTTCGTGACTTCGCTATATCCTGGGGAGCCCACCCCGGTACACGGCTTACATGTGAATACTTCTCTTGTCTTGTTCTAGCGATCAGGTGGGGTCTCAGCACTCTACCCCCCAACGAATCAAAACTTTTGATATGTTTTATATCAACATGTTTCATATAACATTGTTTTGAGAACTCGGTGACCCTTTATGGGGACTGTGAAATGCTCTCTGCAATGATACGCTTCACAGCCCCGCTTTTCTGCTCTGACTAACTGTTATAGTGGTCTCCTGGTTGGATTCTATAACTGTCACTCAGAGCAGGGGCTGTAAAGCATCTGAATGCAGAGAGCACTTCACAGGGAAGCCCTACCTCCAGTGAACCTTCAGGTACAGAATCTGGGAAAATGAAAGTTCACATTCATACTACTGCTAGTAATAAAAGCTCCATTAGGCAGCTTTTACACATTGGTTTTTAGATCTTGGTCACATCTGCATTGGAGGCTCAAATAATATTCATAATGCGGACTGCCTAACAGACGCCAATGCTGAAACCTTCAGCAGGCCAAGCGCCTGGGGGGAAAACTAGACCAGCAGCATCATGATGCCTGGCCCTGTAATACCGTGCTTGTGATGTGTAGATCAGTCGGTGTATGCTCAGTAGTACTCCGGACTTACTGCACATGCATGGATTGATCTATACAGCATAGGACCAGCCATCTTGACACTGCTGATGCCTGGCCCTGTCAATCAAGAATAGGAGCAAATAATCCTGAGTAAAGGAGATAAGGTGCACAGAGGTGCTACCAACCCACCCTTCAGTGCACTTAAACCCTCATTTGCGTATTTAATAAAAGTTAATTTTCTGAACAATGCTTCATTGTAGAAATAAATGGAAGGTATGTTTTTACTCAGCAAAATCCACTCTACCAGGCATTATGTAGAGAGAATAGCGTGACTCATAGCAGTCTAAATTCAGGAATTTATTTTTACCTTTACTCCTATTGTACTTGTACAACGCTTGATTTTTTCAGCATCAATGCTTTTTACTTTAGTTTTATATAGTGACAATGTCTAACACATTCTTTTTTTTAAATGTCAAGTACAAATGTGTGAATGGAATAACACATTATTTTTACTTACTGAATTATAAAATGTTCCCAAGCCTAAAACTTAGAAGATGTCATTCTTCATATTCATGTTCAAAGTGGCACACTGCTGTATATCTCCTGTATAAAAAATATACTCCTTCAATGGAGAAAGCTGCAGACAAAAAGTTGTGAAAGCAGAGACATAAACCAACAACCATAGTAGACTAACATACGGTACGTTCAGGCGTCATTGAAATGTTATGCATCTTAATACACTTGGCCTCTCGGTCCTTCACCATTTCAAGATCCATGCTTGCGGCCACTGAATAAAAAGAATTTGCATTCAACCTAACTTAGTCCTGCCCACGCAACTGATGGGTTTGTTGCCATGATCTTTGGTCATGGATTCCAGACTGATAGTTCTCACCTGCAATAATACATTGAGAGCCCATTAACTATGTGAAAGTAGGACTAGGCTGAATTTTCGCAATACATTTTTGTAACATAAATTCATATTTTAAGTCATGGACAGCAGTACACAAGGGTTTACATTTATTGTAACAGACTTTTATACAACTGGAGGAACAGAAAATGAAATCTATGCCTGATTTGAGTAGGTGTAGATTTGTGTCAAAATTTGCACCATTTACTGGTTTCTTTAGTAGTAAATCTGTCTTACAGTCTTGATGAAGGGCTGGATTCTGTAGCCCGAATCGCGTCACTTTGATGTAATTTTCTGTGACTTTGATGGATTTTATATGATGAGCCAATAAAGAAACGTTTTTATTCCATAAGAAGCTGGATCCCATTTTTCCATTGTCTTACAGTTTTAGACCACACTGTCCTGAAAAACCCTGCAGGGATCATTTATAAAAGACGATTTTAGTCCTTTTTTTATCTGGCCATGCAATGATATTTAGTTGCACTGCCGTTTTCAACTTTTGTGGAGCACAGAATGATAAGTGTAAATTTGGAGGGTTTTGTGCTATAATACCGCTGCAGCCAATAAATGTCCTCAGCGGTCTGAGGACAGTGACTGACTGCAGGTTTGATGTGTTGTATCCCGGCACATCACTGTCACTTTGACGTGCAGGTATAGAGAATGTCAAGGCTTTAGGCAATTACTGTCCTCCGTGCTGACCGCTTCAGCTCAGACCTCCCAGAACAATGATTGGCTACACCAGTATTAAAACAAACAGAAGAGGAATCGGATCAGCAATGCAGAGAAAGATGCCGGAGAAGGGTGAGTATAACATGGTTTTTATTTTAAGTCATTTTAGGGCTTGTCCAAGATTTTTAATTGTCTTGGACAACCACTTTAAGATAGGATGACCTATTTAAAGTGATATTTCATTGTTACGCACTGAAGAGTAATGATTAGATGGTGAAAAGTTTTGTTTGACTGGTCATCAGCAGCGCAAATGTTTGCCACAACATTTCACTGTACTGTCTATAAAATGTATTGGGCTGTAGATTGGGATGTATAGCCAAAGGGTTGCCTACACTGGAAACAGGCTATATCTACGTATTTATGGATTTTCAGCAGCTAAAAGAAAACCAGAGTGGCGCCATTCACTTACACCACACAGGGTTATTAAAAATGGTAAAGAATTTAAAAATAAAATTCTCCCTGCTGGAGAGAGCCCAAGGGGGCGTGCTAAAGTAGTGCAGTTGCGGAGCCACGTCTTCAACCAACCACAGCGAGAGGGCGATGCAGTACTCCAATGCCCTATAGGAGATGTTAAATGAAATACAGCAGCAAGACCCAGAGGCCATGGGAGCCTTCTGGGAGGTGGACCAGCTACTAAGAGACCAGTTTATAGTGGGGCTCTCCAACAAGTTCTTACAGGACAAATTGCAAGAGATGACTCGGCCGATGGCCGACATGACATTCTACAGCGTCTACCTAGCCGCCGTCTAGAGAGAGGAAGAGCACAGGCCTGTGATGGTGAGAGTAGTGAATAGCACCCTTGCTACGAGATGTCAGTCTGCATCTGAAGACTCAGATTCTTTAAAGGATGTGGTCCGGGCCCTGCAGACACAACTAGGAGAACTTTGTCTGGACGGGTCCCAGATGAAGGCAGGATCACCCCGGCTTCCGGAGATGACCCCCAACGCCCCATGCCACTCCACACAGGATATCTCAGGTGCAGGAGCACGTTAAAAGAGGGCCCCTCTGCTGGGCTTGTCGACAGTACGGCCATATGGCCAGTGAATGCCCCGAACAGATGAAGTCTGAGCCAACGCTAGACTTCCGACCGCCTCAGTAGACGGCTGCCAATAAAAGAGAGATGGACGTCCGAGGGTTAGTCTGGATGCTGATCCAACTGTTTGGGCAAGACATTGGCAAGAAGGGGGTCGTGCTGGTGGATCATTCGTCCCGGAGAGGAATGGACGTGACACTGGATATGAATGTGCTGAGCGACCTAGACCATCAACGCTATGCCAAAGAAGGGCTTAAGTATTGGCAATGGGCCACCACACACCGGCCAACCCACAAGGTTCTACAACAGATGGTGAGGAGCTGTAGTCTGCAAAAAAGCAACATGTCCGGTCGGCACATTGGACATGTGAAGGTGCCGCAGAGGACCCCGGTGAAGATCCCACCTCGACATGAACAAATATTGACGCTGCCGGTGGGGGCTGGAGGACAGCTGAATGAACTGGAGGTTCTGATCGAGCCCGCTTACCAGGAGGAAACGCAGACTTGCCCACTGATAGCCCGGGCTCTCACTATTGTGAAGGATGGATGTGTGCCTGTACGCTGCCTCAACGTTGAAGACTGCGAGTTAACCGTTCCTGGGAATACATTGCTGGCCCAAGTTTATATGTCCGAAAGGGACATCCTTCAACAAAGGGACTTCATGCTACAGCCAGATAGGAGATCAGCCTGGACCTATTCTGTAAAGGTCCATCAAAGGTAGACCCCAACGGGGATGGGGGTGGACTGCGAGACCCTGACTCCAGGACAACAGAAGTTGCTGAAAGACACCCTTTGTGGCACATTTAAAGTGGGGTGTTGTCCAGGATGTCCCTGGTGTTGGGAAAGACGTTGGCTGATTGGGAGAGAGTCTAAAACAGCTGTCCGGAGCTGTGGAAGGTGAAAGAATGGGTCCGGACCAAGATCTGGCCTAGGCCAGAAGAGTGGGCCCGCCTGACTACAGAGGGCCAAAAGTTGTTGAGGCAGTGGGATAAGCTATTACCCAGGACCTCCTGTGTCGGACCATATACTTGCAATCACAGTTGCAGTACCCCACCAGTACCCCACCAACAGATTGTCATCCCCATGTCATTGGGACCGGAGACTGCCCGGGAAGCCCATGAGAGGGGTGCCCATTTTGGGAGTGATATGGTGGCCGAGGCATGTCTTAAGTGTCGGCCATGAGGGCTGTATAAGAGTACTAAACAGCGAGCTGCTGTCCAGGCCATCAGGACCTCAGTGCCCCTAGAGCTCCTTATGATCGAATACGTACAGATTGGGTACTCCCTCGGGACACTCATACTGCTTAATCATGACAGACCATTTAACAAAGTATGCGGTGGCTGTGCCCACCAGAGACCAGACGGCAGAGTCGGCTGCTGAAGTAGTCTGCAAACACTTTATACAGGTGTTCGGGTGTCCACGATTCCACCACACCTTGCTCCAGATCCTGTGGACTCTGGAGGACAGCCAAAAGGCTCGGTGGACCGAGTACCTACCTGAACTGATGTGGGCCTATAACAACAGGGTACACAGTACCACCACATGGGTGCAAGAGCACCGCCACTGGCAGAGAGGGATCCACAAGGTTGTAGGGGAGTGCCTGGGACAAATGATACACCCCAACCCGAGACCAGTGCAGAGATGGGTATGTTCCGGGGGATCGAGTGATGGTCAAAGCCAAACGGCTGTCTGGGAAGTTGGAGGGGCGGTGCGAGGCGGTCCCATACACTGTGAAAAGAACGGTAAAAAAATGGAGATTGCAGTCAGCACAACCCAATACACAGGTGCACGTTGCTATGGTGAAATACACATACAAACGTAAAAACAAAGGTGCAATGGCACACTGCAGCTAGAGCTCCGTCCTGCCACTATGCTGGATGTTAGATGAGGCATTAGTTTATATTTTGGCCAAATTATGTAAGCCACCCACCACTTCACGGTTGCCTCTCGAGTGGTCCCTAACATTAATTCTTACCTTTTATGGGCCATATCAGCCACACAAAATCCAGGGGGTGCAGGTGCAGCATGCATGCCAGATACACTCTGCTTGTAACCCCGTCTGGTGCCATACAGCGTTCATCAGATCAAGGGATGCAAATACCAACATGCATGCTGAGCCCACTAGTACTTCTCCTGGAACCAAATGGCTTCTGGTAAGTTCTATAAAGCAGACTCAGTTTTATACTGACTTTAAAACCAGCCTACAGGGCGGATTCACTAGTCAGGTGTGCATGACTGCATGGAGGTCACCACGCCTCCCATATATGCTACAAAGGAAAAAAAATGGAGATTGCACTCAGCACAACCCAATACGCAGGTGCACGTTGCTATGGTGAAATACACATACAAACGTAAAAACAAAGGTGCAATGGCACACTGCAGCTAGAGCTCCGTCCTGCCACTATGCTGGATGTTAGATGAGGCATTAGTTTATATTTTGGCCAAATTATGTAAGCCACCCACCACTTCACGGTTGCCTCTCGAGTGGTCCCTAACATTAATTCTTACCTTTTATGGGCCATATCAGCCACACAAAATCCAGGGAGTGCAGGTGCAGCATGCATGCCAGATACACTCTGCTTGTAACCCCGTCTGGTGCCATACAGCGTTCATCAGATCAAGGGATGCAAATACCAACATGCATGCTGAGCCCACTAGTACTTCTCCTGGAACCAAATGGCTTCTGGTAAGTTCAATAAAGCAGACTCAGTTTTATACTTTGCATCCCTTAATCTGATCCAGCATAACATCCAGCATAGTGGCAGGACAGAGCTCTAGCTGCAGTGTGCCATTGCACCTTTGTTTTTACGAAAAGAACGGTAGACCCTGCCATCCCGGTTTATGAGGTAGAACCAATAAGGACTGGGGGGCCCTCACGAAACTAGCACCATAACATGTGGAGGTGAGTAATTTTGATGAACCAGTGTGCGCGGATGAGATGCCTCTTTCTGCTCAGAGTACAGAGGAAATTCCCTTAGAGGAGGAGGAGGAGGAATGCTGGGTTGCCCCTGCCTTGGTACCTACCGAGGTGCCAGCCGTGGCAAGTTTGCCACCCAGGGAAAGTGTTGAGAGGTCAGCAGCTCCTCTCCCGTTATATGTGCCTGACGTCCCTAGTGCTCCTGAGTCTATCACTCTATGTAGGTCAACAAGGCCCAATGCTGGTGTGCCCCCACAGCGCTATGCCCAGGATGAGTTTGTATGGGGAGAGTTGCCGAGGACAACAACCTCTAATGCGGTGGCATGTGAGATTGAGAAACTTCTTAGAATCGAGCTGAGAAACTGTGTGTGAGAAGACAAACTGATGGATCCAGGAGTGAGAGGACCCTCTCAGTGACCACAGCTACAGCTAAGGCCTCTTTCACACTTGCGTTGTTAGGATCCGGCGTGCACTTCTGTCGCCGGAATGCACGCCGGATCCGGCACAACGCAAGTGAACTGAAAGCATTTGAAGACTGATCAGTCTTCAAAATGCTTTCAGTGTTACTATGGCAGCCAGGACGCTACTAGCGTCCTGGTTGCCATAGTAGCAGTGGGGAGCGGGGGAGCGGCATACTTACATTCCATGCGGCTCCGGGCGCTCCTGAATGACGTCCAGAGCGCCCGCGCGCATGGATCACGTGATCCATGCGATCACGTGATCTATGCACTGGGGTGCCCTGACGTCATCCTGGAGCGTCCCGGAAGCCGCACGGAATGTAAGTATGCCGCTCCCCCGCTCCCCCTACTCTTTACTATGGCAACCAGGACTTTAGCGTCCTGGCTGCCATAGTAACCATTGACAAAAAGCTAAACGTCGGATCCTTCAATGGGCATTAATTTCGGATCCGGCGTTACGGCATGTCTTCCGGATTTTTGGACGGAGACAAATCCGTAGCATGCTGCGCTTTTGTCAACGTCCAAAAAACGTTGACATACTGAACGGAAGACATCCTGATGCATCCTGAACGGATTTCTCTCCATTCAGGATGCATGGGGATAATCCTGATCAGTAGCTTTCCGTCCTAGAGACCCGAGGACGGATCTCTAGGACGGAAAGCTAAAACGCTAGTGTGAAAGAGGCCTAAGTGAAGCTAATCATTTCCAAGACACAGATCCTGTCCAGGGAAAGGAGGACTGTTTCCAGGAAGGCTGACAGAAGCTGATGAACAAAGCTGCATACTCTGTGGGACCTCATGTTTGCCGGAGAGACTGGTTGATCGGTTAAGTCATCAATGGACAAAAAGCAGACCCGGGTCGGTAAGATTGTGCACGTAACTTACTGCAGTATTGGCGCCTAGAGACTTAGACCAGGCCTGTAGTTATATAGTTAAGGTATCTGCTTTGTGTCAGTTCTAAATTGTTGCTACTGGTACTACAAGGACTCCATTACAAAAAAGGGACATTGTACATTTAGGGAGCTGATAAATACCCCCCCCCCCCCCCCCACGAACTCCATCCGGTTCAGCGTTTTGCTCAGGAGTAATAATCAGGCACATGCTACCTGACTAGTTATGGGAGTTATTGCACTGCAGGTCAGCCCGTACTAAGCACCCAACCAATTGTTTGTGTTAGTTTTAGGGTAATAATGGGTATGACGAGGCAGTTTCAGTTGTGTCCGCCAGTAGATAAATTACCGCAAAACTTCTGCTGGCATCCATCAGGAGTCGCCGTGCTGTGTAACACAAGGCTCTCAGCCTTCAGGCTGGGTGTATGTAAATCTTTCTTATGTTCTCAGCTTTTGTGGTTATGTTTATTATCAGGTGTTAGTAAAATTCTGTTTTTGCAAAAGCTGGTGTCAGAGTTGCTTTCCTCGTTCATGACTTCGCTGTATCCTGGGGAGCCCACCACGGTACACGGCTTACATATTGTCAGTGGGGGGTTCAGCAGGGGGTGTGGAGTTTAACAGAGAGTCAGGATTCCCAGAATATAAGGGAGTTGAGAGCAGTTCTGTTGGCTTAAAGAGAGTTACTACCCAGAATACAGGGGAAGTAAAAAAAATTCAGACAACGCCACGGTGGTATCCTACCTAGGAGGAAAAATCTTATGTCCTTAACCACATACATTTTTTCTCTAATCATTCCTTATGTTCCTTTTAATAATACAGTGCACTTAAGGAGAACAGAAAACAAGTTGGTGGTTTATCTAAGCAGAAACCATTTGGATCAGGGAGAATGGTGTTTAAATCAAGAGGTCTTCAGTCAGATAGTCCAGCTGACTTTTTTGCAATCAGACAGAACAAGAAATGCAGCCTATTTTTTTCTCTAAATCTGAGAGATTTTCTGTCAGGGATAGAGCGCCTTCTCCCTTCCATGGCCTTATCAGCTTCTGTATGCCTTTCCTCCTCTAAGACTTCTTCCGAGGGTGTTACAAAAGCTGAGGCAGGAACAGATGAGGCTCATTCTAATTGCTCCTTTCTGACCAAGAAGAACTTGATTCACTTGGCTGAAGAAGCTATCACTTGCAGATCCCTGGTATTCTTCCGGACAGGCAGGATCTGTTGTTTTAGGGTCCTGTCTTCCATCCGGAAGTGAGAAACCATCATCTAACAGCCTGGTATTTGAAGGTAAAATCTTAGAGCGTGGGGGTCTATCTAAGGAAGTTATAGCTACCCTTTTATCATGTAGAAAAGAAGTAACCTCCACTATTTACCTCAGAGTATGGACCTTCTTAGATTTTTCTAAGGTCCAGGTAGATCCCCTCCTATGTCTAAAATTCTAGATTTTCTACAAAGGGTCTAGATAAGAACCTAAGTCTTAGCACCCTTAAAGTTCAGGTTTCTGGCCTGTGATTAGATCTTCTGTTCCCCCGTGGGATCTTGATCTAGGATGATGGAGCCTCCTTTCGAACCTCTGCAGGAATTATCTATTAAAGCGTTGTCTTTTAACCCCTTAAGGACACGGCCATATTTCACCTTAAGGACCAGGCCATTTTTTGCAAATCTGACCAGTGTCACTTTATGTGGTGATAACTTTAAAATGTTTTTACTTATCCAGGCCATTATGAGATTGTTTTTTCTTCACATATTGTACTTCATAACACTGGTAAAATGGAGTAAAAAAAATTATTGTTATTTATAAAAAAAAAACTAATTTACCAAAGTTTTACGACCACACGGCGGGGCATAGAGGGAAAAGAGCGCCGTGTGGTTTTTGAAAGGCAGATTCTGCTGGACTGGTTTTTTGACACCATGTCCCATTTGAAGCCCCCCTGATGCAACCCTACAGTAGAAACTCCCAAAAAGTGACCCCATCTAAGAAACTACACCCCTCAGGGTATTCAAAACTGATTTTACAAGCTTTAATAACCCTTTAGGCGTTCCATACGACTTAATGGAAAATGGAGATAAAATTTCAGAATTTAACTTTTTTGGAAGATTTTCCATTTTAATATTTTTTTTTCCAGCAACAAATCAAGGGTTAACAGCCAAACAAAACTCAATATTTATTGCTCTGATTCTGTAGTTTACAGAAACACTCCATACGTTGTCATAAACTACTGTTTGGCCAAACGGCAGGGTGCAGAAGGAAGGGAACGCCATATGGGTTTTGAAAGGAGGATTTTGCTGGACTGTTTTTTTGACACCATGTCCCATTTGAAGCCCCCCTGATGCACCCCTAGAGTAGAAACTCCAAAAAAGTGGAAATAGAAATTGTTAAAATGGAAAATTTGCCCAAAAATACCTGTTTTGGCACCGTTTTTATTCTTTATTATTTACGTTCATCTGACAGATTAGATCATATGCTATTTTTATAGAGCAGGTTGGTACGGATGCAGGGATACCTTATATGTATACTTTTTTTAGTTATTTTAGTTATTGCACAATAATATCATTTTTGAAACAAAAAAAACATGTTTTAGTGTCTCTATAATCTGAGAGCCACAGTTTTTTCAGCTTTTGGGCAATGGTCTCAGGTTGGGTATCATTTTTGCGGGATGAGATGACGGTTAGATTGGCACTATTTTGGAGGGCATACGCCTTTTTGATTGCTTGCTATTACACTTTTTGTGATGTAAGGTGACAAAAAATAGCTTTTTTTAAATCGTTTGTATTTTATTTTTTTGACAGTGTTTACCTGAGGGGTTAGGTCATATGATATTTTTATAGAGCCGGTCGTTACGGATGTGGTGATACCTAATATGTATACTTTCATTAATTTTTTTAAGTTTTACACAATAATATTATTTTTGAAAAAAAAAAAAACATGTTTTAGTGTCTCCATAGTCTGAGAGCCATAGTTTTTTTTATTTTTTGGGCCAATGTCTCATGTAGGGGCTCATTTTTTGCGGGATGAGGCGCCGGTTTGAATGGTACTATTTTGGCATACATACGACTTTTTTGATCACTTTTATTACCTTTTTTGGGAAGTAAGGTGGGCAAAATTTCAATTTCATCATAGTTTTTATTATTTTTTTTTATGGCGTTCACCGTGCGGAGAATATAACATGACCGTTTTATAGATCAGGTCGTTATGGACGCGGTGCTATATAACATGTGTAGGGAATATTTTTATTTTTAATCAGTGATAAATGTGTTTTTTTATTTTTACTTTTTTTCACTTATTTTTTTTACCCAGACCCACTTGGTTCTTGAAGATCCAGTGTGTCTGATGTCTGTATAATACAGTACAGCACACTATATAGTATACTGTACTGTATTTCACTTACACTTCTGTCTGAACAGATCTCTGCCTTTAGCACAGATCTGTTCAGCACCATGGACAGCAGTATGCCTGAGAAGGCGTCCTGTTGCCATGGGAACCTTCCCCGTCTGCCACAACTGGGCAGGCTCCCTTCCTCTGTGCTCCCTTTCAACAATCGGGGACTGCAAAGGCACAGCAGCCCCCCGATGGGAGAGGGAGGGAGCTCCCTCCCTGTTATCCCCTACCATACAGCGGTCCCTACAGACCGCAATATGGAAGGGGTTAAAACGGCTGACATCTGCACAGATGTCAGCCGTTTGAATCAGAGTGTCAGCAATGAGCTGACACTCTGATTCAACCGCTCGGCCATCCTGAGAATGAACGGTGGGCGGCCGGATGATCGGGCGTCCACCCGCCACACTGCTGCACCGCTTCCCGCAAATTTTATGCGAATTTTCGCAATCAAGAAAATAATATTATTTTCTTGATTGTGAAAATGTGCATATAAAAAATTAGCATAAAAATTCGCATAAACTGGTATTTTAAAAAAATTAATGTTCGCGAATTCTCGAAGTGCCAATATTCGCGATTAAAATTCGCAATTCGAAAAATTTGTGATTAACACTACTGTTTCATAGATCCCAAGATATTGTTCTTCCATCCGTGTATCAATCCCCAAAGAACGAGAAGGAAAGAAGGCTCCATTGTCTAGACGTTAAAAGATGCCTGTCTGAATTTCTGAAAGTCAATGGTCAGTGGAGGAAATCCTCTAGGCTGTTTGTACAGTTTAGTGGAAAATACACGGGTAATAAAGTTTCTTCTAGAACTCTAGCCAGATGGATAGTTGGGGCTATCGCTTTAGCCTATTCCTCAGTGGGTGAACCTCCACCTTTGGGATTTGGTCCTCACTTAACCAGATCCATTTCTAGTTCTTGGGCAGAGAGGGCTGATGCATCCTGAGAACAAATTTGTAGGGATGCTACCTGGAAGTTTCCATGTACTTTTTTTCCAACACTACAAGTTAGATTTAGACAATAAGGACCGGCTATATTTCGAGAGGAAAGTTCTGCAGGAGAGGGGCCCCCCTTAAGCTAGTAACTATTCTATTCTTTCTCTCAAGGGTTCTATCATGGGCGTAAGGGAAATTCAGGATTACACTTACCGGTAATTGTTTTTCCATGAGCCCATGACAGCACCCGGTTTGTATGTAATACATACGTAATAATAAAAAAGGTTATGTTTAGATATGTTTTAGGACAAGTTCTCGCAATTAACTGGTGGTATAGGCAGAGCCCCTCCTAAAGAGCTCTCCACGGAAGTTCCTGTTTCCTGTCCTGGATGGAGGCAGTCTCTCAAGGGTGCTGTCATGGGCTCATGTAAATAAAAACATTACCGGTAAGTGTAATTCGGAATTTTCGGCAACCCCAGGACTTTGCCGGCTGCTTTACGAGATAGGTGCGGGTCCCAAGGATGGAACCTGCAAACTATCAGACAATGGAGGCATATCCTAGCTAAATCATAGCAAGCACGGAGCCATATATTGTATGGTGGCTGTGCTTAGTATTGCAGTCCAGGCCCATTCGTGAATAGTACTGAGCAGAAAGTAAGCCATGTGATATTGAAGACCTATCCTGAGATACATCATCAGTATTTTACTCTGGAAAACCCTTTTAACTTTATGTTTGAAGATTAGGGCAATGATATAGTGTAGTACAAATCTCCAGCCATGTATTACATGTTTGTGAAATGATGGAACATGCAGTGATTGATAAAGGCATTGTCTCACCTCAAACATTGGTGACATATCGCTAGGATAGCTAGGTCACCTCTGGGACCTGCACCTATCTCCAGAAGAGAGCTCCCAAAGTGAACAAGATCACCCTCAATTAATTTCTGTGGGAGTGCAAAAAATAGCTGAGCGATGCGCATGCAAAGTGCACTCTTCTTCACTTTGGGTGCTCAGTTCTGGAGATAGGTGTTGGTCCCAGAGGTATCCGCTTCTACCTGACTTTGGGGGCATGTCCTAGCGATATACCACCAATGTTTGAGGTAAGACAACCGCTTTAAACAGAAGGTAACCTAGAAATTAGCAGTATAAGGGTATGGCCACACGGAGCGGCCGTGCTGCGGTCGGGTTGCAGCTGTACTGTGGTAAAGAACCGCATGGCCAATTAGTCCTCAGCTTCCTTTCATTTAATTAATAAACACTGCACTGTATAGTCGGTCTTCATTGCTAATGGCCACACGGTATTGAAGGTGCCATGCAGCCATTAACAGTAAATACTGACTATCCAGTGCAGTCTTCATTAGTTAAAGGAAGCTGCGGGCTGCACGGCCGCAGTATCAAGTTGGGTTCTGTCAGACAGTTGTAATGTGGGCACATTTTAACATCCTCATTACAGATTCAAATAAAATCTGATGATGCACCCTAAGAGGGAACTGTGATGTCATAAGTTCAGACTCACTGTTCGCCTAGGATTTGCCATTTTAATATGGATTCTAAAATGTGGCCACATTCCAGCTGTCTGAATGAGGCCTTATTTCTTTAAGATCTCTGCTCGCAGTCATTCAATAGGAATCTTTAATGGAAACTTCTAGCGAATAAATATCTGTCCAGGTCATGTGATGGGCATGCACGTGTAAGACACAGCTCTGACGATTATAACAAGTCCTGCACCCGTGTGTGCGTCACGTGCCCAGAACAGAGATCTTCAAAAAGGAGAAATTGACTCAAAAAGTATTTTTGAAAATTGCATCACTTCATTAGATTGTACAATGACTAAGCTTTATTTTCTGAAGCTGGAATACCCCTTTAAGGAGTACTGATTATCACAGTTATTATAAGCATTCTAATTCTGTTGACATCATCCTGTCCTCTTGGTCAGGGACTGTTAATGAAGACCAAGATGAATTTTTCTGCAACTGTCGCTTCACAGTCGCAGCATGTCGCATGTCGCACTGCGACACCATAGACTATCAATATAAAAATTGTCGCGTGACATTGGTGCGACAAAATGTTGCACGACACATGTTGCAGTGTAGTTGTGCCCTATGTGTCGCACGACTTATTGTCGCACGACATATTTCGTCATGTAGCCCTAGCCTAATTCACTGACACAGTCATCGCTGCTCATCTGCACTTGTTACAGCAACAAATAAAAAGTCATTTTCAGTGTGTGTTTGAGTATGAGTTCCTTGTATAGATTTTGTCTCTGTTCCCCTGTCATATTTTCTACTTTAACTCTTTGGTTTTGATAAAATTTGAAACCGAAAGTATAATTGATGCTTTTGCAACTTGACTGCAACCTTTGTGCAACTCGACATTTGCATCCTAATAATTTCAGTAAGAGACACGTGACTGGGAATCATGCATCACGGCCCTGATTATTTTAGGTCTCCGCTGATTAGTTTCCTAATATATCTTTATAGAGGATGGAGCGCTTCCAAATCTTTTGCACAGGTATAGAGGTAAAGAGGATAAGTAACCTCTCCTGACATGTCTGTTTTTGTGACTACCGTATTTTCCGGCGTATAAGACGACTTTCTAACACTAGAAATTATTTTCAAAAGTCGGGGGTCGTCTTATACGCCGGGTTTAAGGCAGCACAGGGGAGAAGGAAGCAGTCCCTCCCTCTCCCCTGTGCTGCCCGCTGCCACCAATGATGAGAGAGGAGTGGAGGAGGGGCCTGTGGTTTATTTTTTTGTGAAGAAACGATATTATAGATATACAAATTACCAGTATCGATATCTTTGTGCCCAAGTGTCTCTCGCCGTTTTGTGCCCAGCCACGCCCTGAATCCTGGATCCCAGCGCCGCCCCTCTCTTAATTTATTCACTGCACTTCTGTTTTTTTATCTTCTGAAGCCGCTCGTAATCTCGCGAGTGCTCCAACTAACTGCGCATACGCGAGATTACGAGCGGCTTCAGAAGATAAACAAACAGAAGTGCAGTGAATAAATTAAGAGAGGGCAGCGCTGGGATCCAGGATTCAGGCGCGGCTGGGCACAAACGCGACAGACACTGGGCACAAGATAGCGGTACTGGTAATTTGTATATCTGTAAAATCGTTTTTTGCAATAAATACAGTAAAACACAGGTGGGCTCCGATCGGTTACCATGGCAGCCAGGACGCTACTGAAGCCCTGGCTGCCATGGTCAGTTCCCTGGACTGGAGAAGATCGTCTTGGAGACAGGGAGGGCTGGGCAGGCAGGGAGAGCTGACACAGCCAATCCAAGCAGGCTTTGTATGAAGAGTGCACAGAAAATACAGGTACATCGCTTGCTGTGATTGGCTGGTTGTTGTATACTGGGTTGGATTGGCATGTGTTGGAAGAGGCGTAGTCTTATACGGCGAGTATAGCCCAAACCCTATATTTTAAATGGAAAAGGTGGGGGTCGTCTTATACGCCCAGTCGTCTTATACGCCGGAAAAATATTTCTGTACTCCATTTAGGGTACTTTCACACTTGCGTTTTTGTTTTCCGGCATACAGTTCCGTCTACAGGGCTCTATGACGGAAAGAAACGCTTCAGTTACAGATAATACAACCGCATGCATCCGTTTGAACGCATCCGCTTGTATTAACTTTAACAATTTTTTAACATTGCCAAAACGGATCAGTTTTGAACTCCATTGAAAGTCAATGGAGGACGGATCTGTTTTTTTATTGTAGCAGATTGCGCCAGAGAAAACAGATCCGTCCCCATTGACTTGCTTTGGGGGTCATAACGGATCCGTTTTGCTCCGCATCCCAGGATGGGAAGAATGCAATTTGCGGCACGGGTACGGGGCGCACATGTTCGTGTGCAAGAGGCCTAACGACTGATCAGTATTCTTCCGGCATAGAGCCCCGACGACGGAACTCTATGCTGGATCTTCAAAAATCCAAGTGTGAAAGCACCCTTAGGCCTCTTTTACACTTGCGTTGTTCCTTTCCGTCCTAGAGTTCCGTCCTCGGGGCTCTAAGACGGAAAGATACTGATCAGGATTATCCCAATGCATTCTGAATAGAAAGAAATCCGTTCAGGATGCATCAGGATGTCTTCAGTTCAGTATTCAAAATTTTTTTTGCTTTTGAAAAATCCGCAGCATGCTGCGGATTTTCCTCTGGCCCAAAAAACTGAAGGCATGCCGCAAGGACGGACCCAGAATTAATGCCCATTGAAAAGCATTAATCCGGATCCGACTTTAAGCTAAACGTTGTTTTGGCGAATCACCGGATCCGACGTTTAGCTTTCTGAATGGTAACCATGGCAGCCAGGACGCTACTAAAGTCCCGGCTGCCATGGAAAAGTAGTGGGGAGCCAGGGGAGAAGCTATTTACCGTCCGGGCGGTTCCCGGGGCGCTCCACAATGACATCACAGCGCCCCTACGTCGCATGGATCATGTGATGGCAAAAACCTTCCTGGAACCATAACTATTTTTCCATTCACATAGCAATATGAGTTCTTGTTTTTGCAGAGAAGTTGTACTTTTTTTATTACAGTGTTCACTGTACGTCATTAATACCTTTATATTTTAATAGTTCAGGCATTTTGGGATGTGGTGGTGCAAACTATATAATTTTTTTATTTTTTTTATGGAAAAAAGCGGGAGTTGATTTAAATTTGTATGTATTTATTTATTTTTTTAACTTATTTTTTAAACTTTTTTACACTTATACTAAATCACTTTAGGGGACTTGAATAAGCAATTGTTAGATCACTTGTTCCATAGACTGAAAAGAATTACCATTGCAGCTAGAGATGAGCGAATTTCTAAAAAATCCGATTTGGTTGGTTTGCCGAATTTTTCCTGGCTGCTGAGAGCCTTTATAGTGGTGTAGAACACTGTGCCTTGCAGCAACACGCATAGGGAGTCTGCTGTGGTAGTGAAATAATACTGTGAGTCAATATGACACGCAGATGACAGGCGTTGCTCTTAGAATCATTACACACTTCACTTAGTTGGGCAGTAACGGGGCCAAAACTGACCAAATAACTCAAGTGTGAACGCAGCCTTACAGGTCGATGTTAGAGTCAGGTATAAAAAAACGTGCAGAGGCCCAAGATCCTACTATAGCATGAAAGAGCGCACTTCTTTTACACCATGGTCAGCTGATTCCACATAGATGTCTACAGAACCTGTTCTATTAAACGCTTATACAAGTAGAGCCCCCCTGACAGAGTGGAGAGGGTATCAGAAGTAAGTTTGTGTTGACATCATTAATTATTTTGCTCTTCCTTTGATCCATCAGGACAATAACCCCAAAAAAACGAATCCTGTCTGTTGAGTATCTGCCGTTACTCGCTCAGCATTTGGTCACTAATCCATCACTACTGCTAATGCCAAAAAAAAAACCAGGAGTGGATCCAAAACAGAGATGACAGATGAATCGAATATTTGCATGTCTTCTGTGTTTTCTACCCACTCCTGCTTTTGGCTATCAAATCATAAGCCTATTCTGATAGGACCATACACGCTTACAGCTGCTACACAGACAGGATCCGTAGTGTGTCTCATTTTTCATTCCTTCTGACAGATCAGAAGAAGGGTCAAATAAAGGATGATGTCAACTAGGCAAAAAGGCAAAATAGTGGGCCAGTCATAAAGTGGGGAGGGTGGGAACAGCATTAGAAGTCCACAGAGTGGCCGAATGACATAGTGTGGAGGTGACAGCAGCATCAGGAGACCACAGAGTGGCAAGGTGACATAGTGTGGAGGTAGCAGCAGCATCAGGAGACCACAGAGTGGAACAATGACAGAGTGTGGAGGTGGAAGCAGCAGCATGAGGAGGTCACAAAGTGGCTAGGTGACATAGTGTTGAGGTAGCAGCAGCATCAGGAGACCACATAGTGGCAAGATGACATAGTGTGGAGGTAGCAGCAGCATCAGGATACCACAGAGTGGCAAGGTAACATAGTATGGAGGTAGCAGCAGCATCAGAAGACCACAGAGTGTCAAGGTGACATAGTGTGGAGGTGACAGCAGCATCAGGAGACCACAGAGTGACCTGCTGACAGAGTGGGGAGGTGGGTGGTACAAAAAGTACTCGCTGACGATGGTGAGTGTAAGAAGGAGCACTTGGCATCAGATGTGTGGCATCAGGCAGGTGGCAGCATCAGAATAGTAGCTGAGGCAGGTAGCCAAAAGAGACCTGTCTCTTGTCGAGGTTTGGGTGAGGCAGCATGGATGATCTAATTTGATGCATTAGGCATTGATGGGTGAAAATCCAAGCTGATCCACGAATGATGGATGATGATCCACTGAATGTGTCAGTCTCCACATTTTAAGTGGACAGACGAGTTCTCCTTGGGTAACTATGGCCTCCGACCGCATTGAACACCTGCTCTAATGCCACACTACTGGCCGGGCAGGACAGATTTTCCAGGGCAAACTCGGCCAGTTGCGGCCACAAATCCAGTTTGGCTGCCCAGTAGTCCAGCGGATCTTCAATGACGGCTGGCAGGGTACACTCCAAGTATGCCACCACCTTCTGGTTCAGGTTCTGCTCTATATCTAGCTGCTGGTGAGTACTTTTTTCACTATGCAGGTGAAAAAAGCTTCTAATCAGTAACTCTAGACTCTAGGCTGCTGCTGATGGAGCTGGTACTGCTCCTGCCACCCCCGCTTTTAGGATGTCTTGCAGATGGGTGAAAGACTTCAGGAAACGCTTTACAACCAGATTGAACACATGCGCCATGCAGGGCGCCTGGCTCAGCCCTCCTTGCCGCAGCGCCGACACCACGTTCTACCCGTTGTCGGTCACCATGGTCCCAAATTTCAGTTGTCGCGGAGAAAGCCAGGATTCGATTTCTTGATAAGGGACGCGGAGCAGTTCCTTCCCTGTGTGACTCCGTTCACCCAGGCAAACTAGGTGCAGAACAGCATGAAACCGCCATGCCCTGCACATGTGGTATGCTGGTGGGGCACTTAATTGTCCCTGCAGTGGAGGCTGAGGACAAGGCAGAGGATGAGGCGTCAGAGGCAGACATTGTCGCTGGACCAATGGCGTGGAATGTAGAGGGGAAGCGACGTCCCCTGGCAAAGTTGCTGGTTTGGCTGGGCAAGAACCACATTTACCCAGTAGGCTGTAAAGGACATATATTGTCCTTAACAGTAGTTAAAGCTCCACTCGTCAGCGCTGCCGTGCACTTTGGCAGACACCGACAGGCTCAAGGACTGGCCCACCTTCTGTTCTACATATGTGTGCAGGGCTGGTACTGCCTTTTTGGCAAAGAAATAATGGCTTGGGACTCTCCACCTCGGCTTGGCACAAGCAATCAGTTTTCTGAAAGGTGTAGAGTCCACCACTTGACAAGGGAGGGACTGCAGTATCAGCAACTTGGCTAGGAGCACGTTCAGCTTCTGCACCGTTGGATGAGTGCACGTATACTGTTGTCTCTTGGCAATCACTTCGGTGATCGATTGCTGACGGAATGACTGACTAGGAGGAGGAGAAGCAGGAGCATCAGGACCAGCAGATGATGGGAAGGAGAGACAGCTTCCTTCGGCTGAGGTGGTGGAGCCTTGACTGCCTGAAATCGGGTTCGTGCCACTGGGTGATGCAGCGGTTGCTGCGGCAGGCTGGATCACCACATTGGAGCCACGGTTCTCCCAGGCCACTTTATGGTGATGCTACATATGGTGCCAAAATTGGCACCCTGATCACGCTTCACCTTCTGCCCACAGATTTGACAAATGGCCATGTTCACCTCCCCCTGCGGCTTAACAAAAAAACTGCCACACATGCCTCAGTGAACCCCTGCACCACTACTCTCCGGGCACTGAATTGTCCCAGCAGTGGAGGCTGAGGACAAGGCAGAGGATGAGGAGTCAGAGGCGGACATTGTCGCTGGACCAACGTCGCTGGACCCAATGCTGCCACCCTGCTGACTCACGAACACGCTACAGACTTGCTGGCTCCACCGCTGCCTTACGGGCAAGCTGCCACCCTCTTCTCCCAATGATGATTAAGCCCCTTCGTCACCCAGTTCCCAATTGCGATCGGCTACATAATCATCGAGTACTGTCTGCATGTCACTGATGTCTTCCTCAACTGTCTCTGAGCCAGGAGCCTGACCGCTCGCAACAATGGCTCCCACGCCACTTTCCTCATCACTACTTGCCCGCCTACCGGAGGAAGCGGCGGATGTCTTCTCCAGATCTTGGCTAGTAGCTGCTGACTGTCCTCTAGTAGCTCGTCCTCGCTATATTGTGGAGCTGAGCCCACAGCATGTAGTACTTCTCTGGCTGAGGGAACAGAAATGGATAGAGGCAGGTTGAGGATAGATGAGGGCACAGGGCCTGCTCCCGGGCCATGCCAACTAAGGGTTGTGTCTGACAAACCTGCCAACTCTGGGCTGGGGGTGTCTGATGTAACTTGCGATAAAGTCGAAGATCGAGTCAACCATTCAAGAACCGGTTATTGGTCAAGACATGACCGCTAGCGTATATTGGGAGCTCAGGCCTCTCGAAGTGACCCCTGCTGCCACGACCCCTTACTCTGCTGCGACCTGTGCCTGTGCCAGAAACATTTAGGCCTGTGGCCCTCCCTTGTGCAGGGTCTGTCACTTCTCTGTCTGACATACTGTTAGACCAAATAAGTAAATAAAAAGGAAATTAATACATGCCAAAAAGGGCTTTAATTTTCTCACTTTACCACACAACAGCTAATAAGCCCCTTTTCCCCCCACTAATACATGCCAAAAAAAGGCTTTAGAACATATAACTGCGGCGTGAAAGGAAAATAATACTTTTTTTTGCCACTAATACACTCCAAAAAGGGCTGTAATTTTCCCACTTCACCACACAATGGCTAATAAGTCCTTTTTCTGTTTCCCCACTAATACACACCAAAAATAGGCTTTAGAACATATAACTGCGGCCGTGAATGGCAAATAAAGTTATTTTTTTGCCACTAATACACACCAAAAAGGGCTTTAATTTTCTCACTTCACCACACAACGGCTAATAATCCCTATTTCTTTTTTCCCACTAATGCATGCCAAAAAAAGGCTTTAGAACATATAACTGCGGCCATCAACGGCAAATAAAGTTTTTTTTTTTGCTACTAATACATGCCAAAAAGGGCTGTCATTTTCTCACTTCACCACACAACAGCTAATAAGCCTCTAGGTGCAGGGGGGCGTTTACCCTGCTTCTAGAAGCTCTGTTCTCCCAACTAATTACACGCCCCCCAAGTCTTGATTGACATGGCCAGGCAGCGTTCACATCCTCCTGCCGGCCCTGTTGTCACGAGTAGGTGGGGATGTGAGGAACACCAAAAAATAAACAGCAACAGAAAGCAGACTAGGCCTCAAAGCTAGGGAAGAGGAAATATTAACCTCCTAACAATCCCTGAGCATTTCCCTGACTGCTGACAGTATGAGCAAGTCCTGATGGTGAACAAAGTCATACGCTGGAACCTATGCCCTGCTGATACTGTTGCACACCCTAACTTAGGGAGCAGGAAATGAGAGAGCCGGTTCCTTCCACCATGAAGGGACCAGCGTCTCCCTGAGACCTAGAAACAACACACACACCAAGGAGACAAAAGGGGAACTTAGCTTGAGATGAAAGGGAAGCAGATGATCCACAAACAACTAGCATAGAACTCCAGCAGGAAATACCAACTGCATGGTCAGCAGTGAGAGGCGGACTTAAATAGAGCCTCCTCACTGATAACGAGCAGAATCTGTGGAGAGGTGGGATCCTGCCAACAATAACAAACAGAAAGGAAAAACAGAGAGATCTGTCAGATAGAATCACGTGCTGCAAGTCTATCTGATCTTCTCAGATCTCTCACAGGGAAGGCAGTGACACCTATGCGCTAGGGAAATCTCAGCGCAGGCGCGGTGAGGAAGCTGGTAGCCGGCGAGCGTCCTTCCCTTACCGCGCCTTCGCCGAAAACTGAATGGTGCGAGATTTCCCCAGCGCACAGGGCCAGCAAGAGGATGCGAACGCTGCCTGGCCCTGTTAATCAAGACTTGGAGGGCGTGTAGAAATTTCTGCAACAAGTCTGTGTGAATGAACCCTAACAGAAAATGGAAATATTGAGCGATTTAGCAAACTTACCTTCACACATTCAGTAGGTTTATCTATGTTATCCCATCTAAGTTAGACTAGCCTACTGACACATGCTATACGCCCCTGTGGTACCTCTGTTTATGGTCACCTATATGCCATACAATACATTGTGTGTACACGGGCAATTTAATTTAAACCCACATACTGTATGGATATGTTCACATTACATTTTTTTGTAGACTGAAAATACAATGATGAATTCAAGAGAAATCAGCACCAGAAACCCGTGTGTTTACTAACATATCTTCAACATGTTTTTTAATTGTGTATTTTTACAAATATTCCTGCCTCTCAAATGCCTGGGAAAATTTGGGATGTAATCTCTGGTACATATTTCTAAATTAAATCAATTAGACATAGTTTGTGGGTGTATTTGTATTCTGGTGTGGAATATGCACATATTCTGTGCTGACACACACATGAATATATCCTGTGTGACCATACCCTATATATTAATACACGTCTTGTGGAGCGATGTTTGAACTACTTTAAATAGAATAATTTACACTGTGAGTCAAAGCTGTCTTGATCTGGATTTTAAACAAGATTACAAGCCTTTGGTCTTTCAGTTGTTGTGAGCATAGGAGGATTATGATCTATTTTGGTCCTTTGTCCATTGTGCCATTAGTCTTCTTTATCCTCTTGAGAAGAGAAGGTCAACGCTCTGTACATTAATAGATGTGTCATGTTGTATGTGTTGTCAGCGCTGTTCTCTCTAAACTAAGCAATTTGGAAAAGAAACTCTTTTTGTAAGGCTACATGCACACAAACGTATTTTGTTTCCGTGTCCGTTCCGTTTTTTTTGTGGATAGGATGCGAATCAATTTCTTTCAATGGTTCCGCAAAAAATGCGGACAGCACACCGTGTGCTATACGCATTCGTATGCCCGTTCCGTAGCCCTGCCAAAAAAAAATAGAACATGTCCTATTCTTATCCGTTTTAGGCATTGTTACAATGGATCTGCAACAAAAAAACGGATGGCATACGGATGTCATCCATTTTTTGCGGATGCACAATTTGCGGAACGCAAAACACATACGGTCGTGTGCATGTAGAGATAAACTGGTAAATTGTACCTATGAAGATTGGTAATGGTATAAAGGGCTTGCCATTCTTACCATAATCTGTACACTACATCTACTTTCAATGCAGTGGCATAACTAGAAATGACTGGGCCCCACAGCAAATTTTTGAATGGGGCCCCCCTCCCCCAGTAATTTTTTCACAACACCTTCCTTTCATGCTGCCCCCTTTCCTGTGGCTACTAAAGATCGCTCTAACAGACCAGGCCCGGCAGCTGTTCCATCCGTTTTCTACACTGTCTATACTGCCATTGTATATAATTTCATTGTGTAATAATGTTGAGGGGCCCTGACAAAATCTTTTAGTACTTCTCCTCCTCCTCTTGGATGGGCCCCTTCTGGGTTAGGGCCCCAAAGCAGCTGCTTCCCCTGCTTCCCCTATAGTTACACCCCTGTTCCAATGTATACAATTTCATGGGGAAATCAAGGTAATATCATCTTCTGATGTATTATAGTAACATACACTCCACTACATTGAAATTGCATCACCAAGAAGGACCATTCGTAAGGTTATGCAAATTGAGGAAGAACAATTGTCGCTCTGATCTGTAGATGATCAAATTTTCACATCTGTGGCATGTTGGAGAGGCTTAAAAGCCAGATTGAAAGCAAAGTTTTTTAGCCACATGAAACTTCAAAAATGAGATCAAGTCATGTGGGATGATTGGGCAATGCACCTGTTCATTGCCATGCCAGTTATCCCCACTTGTTGCAAACTGAAATGGGCAGAATCCTTTAAATGAAAGACCTTGGTTTATCACTCCAACAGATCGCTACACACCTAGGCCGAGATGTCTGCACTGTTCAATATTTTGTGTCCCAGTAGTTGGGAGAACAACAACAACCTGGAATAACAGCAAGAGGTGCACAGAGAAGAGCCTTTACATGGACGGATCATATGATTAGAAGAACTGTGCGGAATGATCCATTCTGTACTGCAAGCGAAAGCCCAGAATGGCAAACAGTGTCAACACAAACTATTAGAAGGTGCTTGCATTAAATTGGGCTACGAACCAGATGTCCAACTACAGGTGTTCCATTGTCTTCATGCCACAACTGACAAAGGCTATCATGGTGCACAGCAAGACAGCAATAGAGGCTGTTATGGAGGTATAGCCTCTTCAGTGATGAGTACTGCTTTTGTCTCGGATGCAGTGATAGCTGGAGATTGGTCTGGTGACCACATAGGTAGTGCCAAGAAGAGACCTTCAAAGGGGAACATCACACTGGTCCTACTCTCAGGATTATGGAGTGGGGTGGCATAATGTATGGTAGCCACACTCTTTTATTCTTCATTCCAGGTACAGTAACAGCTTGGCATTACATTGATTTGGTCATAGAACCAGTGGCACGGCCATTTCTCCAGAACCTGTTTTTCAACAGAACGCCAGACTGCATGTTTCTCATGCTACTGTGATTAGCCTGTGTGGCCTAAATGTGCTATCATGGCCTGCAGCGTCTTCAGACTTGGCTCCCATCCAGCACATCTGGGACTTTATTGGCCAGCAGTTGCAAAGGGAGCTGCCAGCAGCAGATCTTGATGATTTGCATGCTCAAGTGCATTTAGTATGGCAGAACATTTCTCAGACAACCATTGCTAAAGGGCATCTGTGTTGATTCATGTTCATGTGTGTCTGCATTGCTGAGAATAATTATGTTTTAATTTGTAAAATTTAGCCTCTACAAGCAACAGGGTACACCTAGATGCTCTGTGCTCTCTGCAACTGTAATGCCCCCATGGCTCCTAGAGGCTCATTTGCATATAATAAAACTTTATTTTTCTCAGCAATGTGGGCACATATGAACATGGGACCAACACAGATGCCTTCAGCTGCAAAGCACATGTAACAGGTCAGCCAGCTTCATAGGTACAAATGTGCTGACAGAGGCCCTTTAACCTTACTGATACCATGCCTAGGTGTGTAAGTACGTGTATTTCTGCGTGTGGTGCTCATATTAGATAAATCAAGATATTTTGAATATTTTGTTTCCATTTTTATCATTTACATATTATTAGAGTGTCTATTGAGATTTCCATAATTCCACGACTTTTCCTTCTTGGTGCTGCAATTTCAATGTTTAAGAGTGTAGTACTATAATGACATACATCTGTCAAGTTTACCCTGTTATCCTGCAAAGCTGATCCAGAGAAAGGGGAGAAAAGGGAAAAACTTCCATGAGTTAGAACCTCATGGACTCAAAATCTGCATTCAGCAACTTCCCTCATAACTCAAATTCAGTGTCAAGCCCTTATTCCAATGAAAGATGTCGGAGGCAGCATGTCCGGTTCAAATCCCTTTATTTGGGGACTGCTCACATGAAAAACGTGAATACAAAAGGTTGCTACGTTTCGGCTATCACATAGCCTTTGTCAAGCATAAGTGTGCTGGCCGTGGTCGTATTGCGGCTTGCATACAATGGGTCCGCAATACACGGACTTCGGCCATGTGCATCCCGCATCACGGATCACGGAGCTCATACACAATTAGTGCTCATGCACGTTCATGTGCATGAGCCCTAATTGTGTATGAGCTTATTTATTCTTGTATTTCAGAATCCATTGTAAAACAAGTGTGTAAATCAAGGTTTCAGGTTCACAAACACTTAACAATCACATCCTCTGATAGATCGATATGACATGTAAGGCTATGTTCACAATGTGTTTATAATAATTGGCATATAAGTTGTGAGCACATATACAAATAGGCTATTATAAGCCAAAAGTATGCCAAAAGAGTGTATTTTTGACATATATTTGGCCGGTATAAATTGACATTTTCTAACTTTATTGAAAAGCAGAGTCTCTATTTAACCACTTCAGCCCCCCTAGCTTAAACACCCTCAATGACCAGGCCACTTTTTACAATTCTGCACTACACTACTTTCACCGTTTATTGCTCGGTCATACAACTTACCACCCAAATGAATTTCACCTCCTTTTCATCTCACTAATAGAGCTTTTATTTGGTGGTATTTCATTGTTGCTGACATTTTAACTTTTTTTGATATTAATAAAAAATTAACGAAATTTTTTGCAAAAAAACAACATTTTTCACTTTCTGTTGTAACTTTTTTTAATAAAACTACATTTCTATATAAATTTTTCTCTAAATGTATTGTTCTACATGTCTTTGATAAAAAAGAAATGCAATAAGTGTATATTTATTGGTTTGGGTAAAAGTTATAGTGTTTAAAAACTATGGTACAAAAAAGGGAATTTCCGCACTTTGACTTTCTGAGCACCTGTCATGTTTCCTGAGGTACTACAATGCCCAGACAGTACAAATACCCCACAAATGACCCCATTTCGGAAAGTAGACACCCTAAGGTATTCGCTGATGGGCATAGTGAGTTCGTGCAATTGCGGACAATTGCTATATATTTTCTATATTGTTCTGGCAATGTGCGGATCCGCAAAATGCGGAAAGCAACACATACGGACGTCTGAATGGAGCCTCACAGGGGGGTAATCAATGGCAGGGGGTGACAGGGGGGTAATCAGGGAGTTAATATTGGGTGATCAGGGGTTAATCAGTGACGGGGGGGTAGTGTGGTGTTTGGGGCAACTTACATAGCTGCCTGCTCCTCTGGTGGTCCCAAGCAAAAGGGACCACCAGAGGAGCAGGCAGCAAGCCACAAAGTTTAATATGACATTTTTATAATTTTACATTTTGATCACTTTTATTTTTAAATGTACAGCTTGCCAGCAAACGATCAGCGCTGGCAGGCTGTACAATAACTTCTTCCCCACCTCCTGCAATGAACGTGCACGTCCGCGTGCGCGCGTTCACTGCAAATCTTGCATCTCGCGAGATGACGCATCGGCGCGTCAAGGTGGAATATCCTCGGCCGCCCGCAGGACGCATCCCTGCGTGAGGCAGTCCGGAGATGGTTAAAGGGGTTGTCAGGTTCAGAGCTGATATTTTCACCCAGGCAGCCCCCCTGACAAGAACATTAGAGCATTTCATAATCCGATGCGCTCCCTTGCCCTACGCAGGATTGCGCAGGGCAAGGGCTTTTTTATTTACAATAACACACTGCCGGGCGGAGGCTTTTACAGGCTAGGGCAGCACTAAAGTCTGCCCATTAGTGCCGGTGACGTCACCAGGCTCACCGCTGGGCGCAAGCCTCCGCCGGGCAGCCCTAAGGACAGCCTGGTACATCACCAGATCTCCTGAAAATACCTTTGATGAATAAATTGCTAGCAGTCTGTATTAAGGGTACAGAGGAGTGGTAACAAATTGGGGGGGGGGGGGGTGCAAAGTCTGAAAATGGCAGCACTGACTAGATGGAGTGAGACTGTGCAGGTCCCCCCAACTGGTTACTACCCCTCTGTACCCTTACTGCAGACTGCTAGCAATTCATTCATAACTTCTAGTAGAAATAATAAAGGAATAGCACAACATAGAGCCATACGAATAGATGCTCCAGGATTGTTATTACATGGAGAATGCATGAAGTTATTAAAACAGGCATGTCAGGAGTGGTGGATGGTCCTCTCTAAGGGTTCCTCACAAAAACACATGCTGCACACCATATATTTTTTTGCATTGGAAGTCAATGGCAGACTAATGGAACTGTATAGGCATGATGTTGTGTATTTCCTGCAGCACTGTGTAAACAGAAAACAACAATACACACAAAAATTGTCTGTTCAGCATAATGAGATGTTCACAAAAAACTTTTATTTTTGCTAATCCAATAAAAAAACACCTGGCATCGTGAAAGCCAAAAACAAACACAGTCTAACAGAACTTGTCAAAAAAGTGAATTAACACTTATTAGCTATAATAAATTACAAAAAAAAAGCATTAGTATTTCATTGAGATGGCTTAGACTGTAGATGTGTAGCTAGTTCCTCTAATAATTAGAACCGCATAAGTTTAAAGGCTATGTACACCTTCGGAGGATTTTTTTTTAATGATTGCATTATACTAATTTTTGGCTAAAATCGTATTTTCAGTTGGCCTTTATTAAAAATATTAAGCCATTCTGTCAAAAAGGGTTAACTGTTTTTCTGACTGTGTGACTGGTACTTTCAATTTTACTTTGTGCTGGTCATTTAATAAACCTTATCTCTAAACTACTAAGAGGTCATAAACACTTATTTAAGCCACACTCTTATCAGTAAGATAAGAACTGAGCTATAAGTGTTTATAATGTCAGAGAGCAGGCATAAAGAGCCCATCAGCTCCCCAAATGACGGAAAAGACAGAAAATCTACAGGTTGCTACTACAGCATCTTAGCTATGTACACAAAAAATGATTCCATATTTTTAATAAAAATTATTTTTAGCTCAAAATAATTACAATGCAATAATAAAAAAATTGCTTTTAAAGATGTATATAGCCTTTAAACCTAAAGCAAGCCAAACAAACAATATGAAAGCTTTCCGCACCTGTGGATTTCATTGTGATCAGCCGGTGATCTTATGTGTACAGTCTCCTCCTGACTAACATCCATTGGCAGATGTCAAGAGAAAGTTGAATTTCAACATGCCCAATCGTTTGTTCCCAGGGTATACTGTATAAACTGCTGACAGAGGCATCTCATCCATTTTTTCATCTGACCCTCCCTGTTGCCTTTTCTCCCAAGTTCTATACCTGGGCTACTACACTTCGGGATACCCTCCTGGGTCTTCCTGCCTGTATTACGGGTGGTTCTCTGTGTTGCAATTTTTTTTCTTGGGGGGTGCCTCTGTGATTTTTGCTGTGTTGTGGTGTGTGTTTTGCCCACTAGCGTGTTCTTCATGCCGTTTTCCTCTATGGAAAATGCCTAAAACAAAAAGATAAGAACTCCAGCATGCTTCATTTTTGACAACCTAATGAACAAAAATGCCAGTAGCAAAAAAACACCTATGTTGCCTGCATTTCATATTTTCCGTAGACCTTCAGCTAAACTCTAGCCACACGCCACCAAAAACTCAAAAGGGTAAAAAAAACTATTTGTGAACCCATCCTTAACGGCATTATATGCCCATAAACAGTTCAATGTGAGGGCAAAGAGCTCCCACCATACAGTCACCAAATCAAAAATTGGAACTCTCAATTCTGAAGCTGAAAACGGATCTCTTAGGCCTCTTTCACACGGGCGTCATGTTTGACGGCCGGATAAGAGGCGGGTGCGTTGCGGGAATATGCGCGTTTTTCCCGCGCGGGTGCAAACGATAGCAACACGTTTTGCACGCGCGTGAGAAAAAACGCCATGTTTGGTACCCAACCCGAAGCCGAAATTCATCACTGAAGTCCGGTTTCGGGTCTACTGGGGAATTGATTATTTTCCCCTTATAACATGGTTATAAGGGGAAATAATAGCATTCTTAATAAAGAATGCATTGTTAAATGAAGATGAGGGGGTTAAAAATAATAAAAGTAAACTTACCTTAGCCACTTGATCGCGTATTTGCTATCTGTCCTCTCTTTCCCTGCAGCATCTATGATCTAAAGGACCTGTGATGACGTCATGTGATTGGACCATGTGATGTGACGTCATCACAGGTCCTGTAGCTCATAGATGCTGCAGGGAAAGAGAGGACAGATCGCGACTACGCAATTAAGTGGCTAAGGTAAGTTAACTTTTATTATTTTTAACCCCTTCCTCTTCATTTAACAATGCATTCTTTATTAAGAATGCTATTATTTCCCCTTATAACCATTTTATAAGGGGAAATAATAGAGATTGGGTCCCGTTGCTAAGCAACAATGCGGGAAAATCGCAACGCATCCGCACTTGCTTGCGGATGCTTGCGATTTTCCCGCATCCCCATTCACTTCTATGGGGCCTGCGTTGCGTGAAAAACGCAGAATATAGAACATGCTGCGATTTTCACGCAACGCAGAGGTGATGCGTGAAAATCACCGCTCATGTGCACAGCCCCATAGAAATGAATGGGTCCGGATTCAGTGCGGGTGCAATGCGTCCTCCTCACGCATTGCACCCGCGCGGAAAACTCGCCCGTGTGAAAGGGGCCTTAAGGAGTGTTGTCAGTCACTGTAAACTATTTTCGTCCAGAGGAGCTTTCACGTTAGAGCTCACTGACACTTTCATTACATATTCCATCAATAGGTAAGGGTCTTTTCACATTGCATTATTAGCCTCTGTTAAATGTATCCGCCAAGAAAAGCGTATCTATTAAACGGAGGCTGTGATGGACACCTAACAGTGTCATCCATCACCCATCATAGACTATTATGCTTCTTCTGCGCTATTCCATCCAGAAAAAAAACAACAACCATGTATACCAGCAGTATGGAGACCAACGTGGCCTCCATCAGGTGAATGGGGTCCTATGGGTCAGTTAAACATCCTGTAAACGTATACTGCCAACATCATGTGAACAAATCCTAAACTGGTTTCACTGGTCTTGACATGAAGCAGAAGTTAAAGCACAAAATACGTGCTGGGAGATACATGGGCATCCCGCGGGTTAGGCAGACTTGCCACTACTACTAAAAGGGGCACCACTGGCACTGATAGCCTGACCACTTACAGCTTTGCGCTCTTGTTTCCTTTTCAATACCTGAACCAGTAAGGGATGGCAGCTGTACTGGATCCTAGTATGTTCCCAATTTGCAGCTTCATATAATTATCCAGTGTTGTGTAAATGGTGAATTTATGCTTTATCTATCTATTTATTGTGAGGTTGAGCTATGTCACTTTTTGAAGGGATTATCTGAGATAGGCTGCTTTCAGACGAGCATATTTGCAATGTGTATATTGTCCGGATTTAGGCTACTTTCATAGTAGCGTTTTTGCTGGATCCGGCAAGGTTCAGCAAAACGCTTCCATTACTGATAATACAATCGTCTGCATCTGATATGAACGGATCCGGTTGTATTATCTTTAACATATCCATGACGGATCCGTCATGAACTCCAGTGAAAGTCAATGGAGGACCGATCCATTTTCTATTGTCGCAAATTGTGACAGAAAAAACGTCTTGCTCCGCATCCCAGGATGGAAAGCAAACTACAACATGCTGCAGTTTTCTCTCCGATTTGGAAACGCAAGTTAACGGAACGGAATGCATTTTGGAGCATTCCGTTCTGTTCAGTTTTGTCCCCATTGACAATGAATGGGGACAAAACTGAAGCATTTTTTTTCCGGTATTGAGCCCCTATGATAGATCTCAGTACCGGAAATAGAAACGCTAGTGTGAAAGTAACCTTAAAGTACCGGAATCCGCTGCTAATGTTAATGACTGAAGATATTCACATGGGTGATTAATTTTCATCAGTATTTGAAATCCGCAGCATGTCCGAGTTTTGTGCGGATTAGTTTCCAAATACGCACATTACTGTCTGTGCAGTGCACAAATAATGAAGGAAGGAAGAAATACGCATGTAAATCCTGCTGAAATCCTGAAGCAATCTTGATGACAATACTAATGGTATATCATCAGGATCCTGAGACAGAATACTATCAGATTTCAATACGCTCGTTTGAAAGCGGCCATAAAAGAAAAAAGTTTTCCCGCAGAAGCAGTGCCACTCATGACCATAGGCTGTGTCGGGAATTGCAGCTCATGCCAATTATAGTGAATAGAACAGAGCTGTAATACCAGACACAGCCCATGGACATGAGTGGCCTTGTTCTTGAAAATAACTGATCCTTTTTAACCCCTCAGACAATCCCTCCAATAGGGCCCTACTATAACAGAAATCACTGACAATCCAGACCTAATGTTTAGTCTACATCTTCCATATCATTAGTTGGTGGTGTGTGCTGTGATTCTGTTTTTGAAGGTTTGGATTCTGAGCAGGCTGCATCTTGTAATGACTTTGAGGGATTTTCACCGGCCAACTCGCTGTCATCTGGGTGTAGACATGGTGAACCGCTTTCTTCTGCTGGCTCCTCAAGAGTGTGGGTCACCTTAAAAGCTGTTTCCAGATCTCTGATGATTCTTTCATCTATTACAGAAGACTCTGTCACAGACCTTTCATTAGCAGGAGCCGTAGCAGAATCTGGGACCTCATCTGCCGTTTCTTCCTCCTCCTCCTCGTCTTGTGTCTTGGCATCTTTAATTCGTTTGTATAGTTCAATTCTTTCCTCCTGTAGTGCTCTGCAAAGCTTCTCCAGACGCTCAATTTTCACTACAAAGCATTCATATTCTTTGGCCCTCATGGCTTTCTGCAGGAAAATGTAAGGTAGTAAGGATTTGTATAATACAGTAATGATAACCGTTGCTTATTGATGCATATGTCTAGTATAGAAAGTCATAAATGGCCAATGTCATGGAGGGCACCTAATATTGAAGCAATGCTAGTAGCAAGGTAAACGCTTACATCTTCTGCATTTCATATTCCCCCCAAAAAAAAACACACACCAAAATTTCATGTGCAAAAAAAATGCCACAAAAGTGCAGAAAAACGCCACTAAAAATCCATGTGAGTAGCCACCCTTAGGCCCCATTCACACAATCGTGTTTTTGTTCTGCATCCTATCCACATTTTTTGTGGATCGGATGCAGACCCATTAATTTCAATACGTATGTCCATTCTGCAGCCCCGCGAAAAAGATAGAACATGTCCTATTCATGTCCGTTTTGTGGACAAGAATAGGAATTGTTACATTGGGTCTACAAAAAAAACAATGTAACACAGACGTCACATGGACATCATCCGTATTTTTCGAGGACCCTTCTTCGCATTCACACAGTCAACAGCATTCAAACTCAATAACCACAGCAGAAACCCCTGGCTAGCTTAGTCTTTCACTAACATTTACATGTAAATGTTTAGTAAATTTGCTGGGGCTGGGGTTAGATTGTGATATAGTGTAGCTGATACTGTAAGTTCCAGTGCAGCGTGTTAGGTAGAGTGATGGGTTCTGCTGTCCATACATACATGCTACAGACATGGTGCTGTGATGTCACTACAATACTTAGTGCACCAATCACTAATATGTAGTCAGACCTGCTAAAATGTCAGGTTGCACGTATTGCGCAAGAAAATGGGCATCAGTAATTGACGATTTGCGCAATTGTGAATATATCGGAGCACTCTAGCTGCTTAAAAAGCTACTGTAATGTTCTGCCGTGCCAACCATTTTCTCCAGTCTCAGGAAACTTCTAGCAGGTTAAAAAATGTAGCAATAGTAACCCACGCCTGTATTGCGCGCGCATTACATGCATATTACATTGCCGATTTTCGCAATCAAGAAAATAACCACAAATTCACGAATATATGACGAATATTCTACAAAATACTTGCGAAATATTGCAAATTCCAATATTGCCCCTGCCGCTCATCACTATTTATGACATGGTGCATACCTTGTCATAAATTAGCAGAATTTTATGGCAACGTAGGGGGGAATGTAAGACTGGCATAAAAGGCCAGTCTTAGCAAATGACCCCCTTTATGTTTATTATTCAACATTAGACAAGTTCAATGATTATTTCAAGCTTTTTTTTTCACATAGGATGATTATGAAATGTATGGTACTTGTCAGGGTCAAGTAAAGTTTCCTCTGACAAGAGCAAAATAAATGAAACTGTCGGAATACAAAGGCAAAAAAAGAAAAAAAAAACTAGCAATCCCCTGCACGGCTGGCCAGCCATGATGTGATAGAAAATCTCTCACCTCTTCAATCATGTCCAGCAGAGTTTTATTACAATTTTCAAATCTCGTTTTCCAGGTGTTTGTGTCTTTTTCTAGTTTCTTAATCTTCTTTGTCATCTAGAACATTTCACAACACAAATTCCAGTTAGCACATAATCATAAAAACAAATGACTGGATGCTGGTGATATAAAATGAACAAGGCGTTGAAGAAAAAATGTCACAGCGCCAAAATGATCACTGTATTTTGACAAAGGTAATTACATTTTATGTCTGCTGTTCAAAGGGAGACTTTATTATGACATTAATATTTTATAACTTTGGTTTTTTGAGAGCAGACATGATTTATCTTACATTAAGAAGAATACTTTGGTTTGGTAAAGTACAAATACCAAAATAAACCTCCACTATGCACGGTTCTGAATTTACAGTGTGTATGTGCTGCAGCATTTATTGGCAGGTCGTGGTATTAAACATTTGTATGTAACACGATATGTACTATCCCCTGACAGCTTAGGCCACTGCTATTTCTTGTAGAAGAGAGCCTCCAAAGAATAACATCAAGGACAGGAGTGATCACACTTCAGATGGGGCTGAGAATTTTCTTCCATTTGTACCATGTGTTATTACATTGTTTGGTTATTTATGAATTATTGTGTATCTGCTGTGAAGACCCTCATACTGTCCCTCTTTTATCTCTTCTGGAAATCTAATAATAAGTAAACACTAATGTATCTAGAAATATAAAATGTAATATAATATAGAATTATAATCTATCTATCTATCTATCTATCTATCTATCTATCATCTATCTATCTATCTATCTATCTATCTATCTATCTATCTATCTATCTATCTATCAATGTTATATACATAACTTAAATCCATGTGGCAGTCCTCACACAGATAATCCCTAGAGTGGGGGAAGTGACAGGACGGTGAAACCTTTCTACCTTTCTTCCCTCAGTACACACCCTAATGTTGGGGCTCCTGTTTGATGGTAGTTCGGGTGCCCTTGGTGGTATGAGTTTGGCATGGGTGCAAGGCAGGAGGTGTAGGTGCTGTGGCTGGCAAATGGTGCTGGAGTCAGCAACCAGTAACCAGGCCGGTTTTTAGAAAAAAGACACATTTTTCTTTACTAAAGTGCAGAATGGGAGTTATAGTATATTCAACGGTATCAAAACACAGTTCCAATCAATCCACAGTGCAAATCTTCCCTGATAGCAATGTATGGATATAGCCCAAGATAGGGGTTGTAGCACTCTTTGTCTCTATCTTTCTCTCTCTCTGTAGAATCTAAGGCTGGTAACAAGGGGCCAGATTTATCATTAGCCTAAGTCACTTTTCTGGAGTTGAAAAGTCGCAAAAAATTGCGCAAAAAGCCAAATTGCGAAATTTTTTGCGACTTTTTGGAGACTTACGCCACTCACTCCAAAACCAAGTTTATGGGCGTTTTGTCGTATGTAAATCACTTGCAAGACAGATTTATTATTGCGACTTTTTAAATAGTCGCAAAAAAGTCGCAAAAAATTGCGCAAACTCACTCCACTCATGACCATGCTTATGTTTGACAAAATCACTTTTTTAAAATGGCGACTTTTCCAAAGACAAAGCCAAAATACAACTAGGAACAAGAAATACACCACATTTATCAACCTCTGAAAGAGCCCATGATAAATTTGACTTGACTCAAATACACATACGCCTTCTTTGAAAGTGGAGTGAACTGCAAGAGTAATGATAAATCTGGCCCCTTCTTGCAAACTTGCCTACAATTCCAAGCTCAGGGGTACAGGAATAAGATAAGGTTGGCCAAACTGCATCCAAGTGTGAAAGGGTGTATTAGCAATGTCCCTCTCAATGCAGTAAAGTTTCTATCAGCCTTAGGCCTCATGCACACAAATGTATTTTGGGTCCGCATCCAAGCCGCGTCCTTTGCTCCATTCCGTGGCCCTGCAAAAAAATATAGCATGTCCTATTATTGTCCGTTTTGCGGACACGAATAGGCATTTCTACAGTGGGCCGCGTTCCGTACCGCAAAACACCTACGGTCGTATGCATGAGGCCTTAAACAGCGAAAACCTTATTGGCTGACTCCAGTGCTCGGCCTTGTAGATTCTGGACATTCTAGTTCTTTCTATCTGGAGTACTGTAAAGTAAAGATGGCTCTCTTTATGCAAATTTCCCAGAGATGGGGATTCTCTGAGACTTAGCCTACATGCACACGACAGTGTTTTTTCTCGGCTTCCGTTCCGGTTTTTTTGCGGATCCCATTCATTTCTATGGATCCGCAAAAAAAACTGATGCCTCTTCCGTCTCCTGTCCGCGTCCGTATTCCGCATTTCACGTTCGCAAAAAAAATATGGCATGTCCTATTCTTGTCCGCAAAAAACGGTTTGCGGACCCATAGAAGTCAATGGGTCCGCAAAAAAAACGGAAGCCACACTGAAGCCTTCCGTTTTTCCATCCGCATCCGTTTTTTTTGCGGATGGTTGCTTGCAAACCAGGGCACTTGTGCTGGTACTTTAATAAACTGTTTCAAGCCTTCCGTTTTTTTTGCGGATCCGCCAAAAAACGGAAGACACACGGAAACACAACCTACAAAATTTGCGGACACAAGGAAAGGATGTGGATGTGAAAAAAAAAGGGAGACGGATCCGCGATTTGCGGACAGCAAAAAACAACTGTCGTGTGCATGTAGCCTTAGGACTAGTCTTCTGAAGAGTGCGCCCATGTATTTCCTATCTTCCTAAGCTAACACTAGACTAACACATGAAAACTAGGGGCAGACCGAGGTCCAACTCCTAACCTCCTACAAAGGCAAAGTCAGGTTTTGGTAAGAGTGACCTATCCATACAAAACTATGTGGTTGCAATGCATCAGAACATTAAATAACAAAAACTATTTAGCAAGCACCCTATTCTGGGGTACTGCATATATATGAATGCTAATATTCACCTTCTCCATTTCCTTTTTGAAAGTTGAAAAAACCTCATTGCTTTTCGTCAATGAGCTCTGGAACTCATCAAATCTCTCAGAGTATAGAGCAATCTGCCAGCAGAGAAAATGAGACTAATGAGCAGTGTATTGACAAATGACACTTACTGCTGTGTTCATCTGATTCATTATGACATAGTAATATAATAAATCATTGCAAACAAATCTAAAAATGCTCTAAGAATGTAACATTTTTCAGAACACATTGGTAAATTCCCCCTATTTAGCATTTTTAATCATCACATATGCTGTTCGGAAATCATAATTACTGTAACTTATCTGCTCAAAATTGTCACTAGACTTTACAAAGTATTCAGGGTTTATGCTTTCCTGCCAACGTAGAAGGGATTTTTCCACTTTGCGCATAGTTATAGCATACAGTGCTATTCATTGTGCATGTAGCAATTAGAACAGTATGGCTACCATACAAAAATCCGCATCAAAACCATCATAAAAATCCACAACTTTGTAAACATCTGCACCTTCATATCTTCTGGTGGATTTTTCTGCCACGTGTCAAGGCACCCTATAAGAACACAGTCATGTGTGTTCCCACGTTTGAATGTAGTGTCTTACACGCATGCGCATTGCCGCTTCATTCAAACTTATGTGGCTGCCGGAGATAGATGAGCGCATGTACTTGGCTATCTTGGCGTAACATTTTGTTTTTACTGAAATTTTTCATATGAAAAAAGCATACTAGATACTTATATTAGTTTATACTTGGCTATCTTGGGAAGTCCTCTAGAGATGAATGAAGCGCAGCATGCATGCATGCCCATTTCTCCATTCAAACACGGCCCCCCATTCCAGTAATCTGACAATTGTTGACCTTCTGTGACTGGTATGAGAGAGTGTGAGAGCGGTAACACCAAATGTAACACACCTGCTCCCCATTCACACCTGAGACCTTGTAACACTAATGAGTCATATGACACCAGGGAGGGAAAATGGCTAACTGGGCACAATTTAGCCATTTTCACTTTTGTTGCCAGCGGTTTAGACATTAATGGCCATGTGTTGAGCTATTTTGAGGGCACACCAAATTTACACTGTTATACAAGCTGTACACTGGCTACTTTACATTGTATCAAAGTGTCAGATCTTCAGTGTTGTCCCATGAAAAGATAAAATAAAATATTTACAAAAATGTGAGGGGTGTACTCACTTTTGTGAGATGTTTTATTTGTTCCTTGTGTTAATGGCTATGTACACCTTCAAGGGCATCTTTTTAAAGGGTTGCATTTTACTTATTTTGGGCTAAACATCAGTTTTTCAATTAGTGTTTCTTAAAAATATTCAGCTGTTTATGAGATAGGGGTTTAGTTTCTTAGATGGAGTCACTTTTATGGAGTTTCACTCTAGGGGTGCATCTGGGGGCTTCAAATGGGACATGGTGTCAAAAATCCAGTCCAGCAAAATCTGCCTTCCAAAAACCATATAGCGTTCCCTTCCTTCTATGCCCTACCATTTGGCCATACAGCAGTTTACGACCACATATGCAGTGTTTCTGGAAAATACAGAATCAGGGTAATAAATATTGAGTTTTGTTTGGCTGTTAACCCTTGCTTTGTTACTGGAAAAATTGATTAAAATGGAAAATATGCAAAAAAATAGCTGTTTTGGGACCGTTTTTATTTTTTGTTATTTACATAATTGATCTGACAGGTTAGATCGAGTGCTATTTCTATAGAGCATGTTATAACGGAGGCAACAATACCAAATATGACTACTTTTTGGGGGTTTTTTGGTTCAGTTTTTCATAACAAAGCATTTTTGAAAAAATTATTTTTTTAGTGTCTCCAAATTCTGAAAGCCATATTTTTTTTAATTCTTTGGGCGACTGTCTTATGTAGGGGCTCATTTTTTGTGGGATAAGATGATGGTTTGATTGGCACTATCTTGGGGTGAATATGACATTCTTGTCGCTTGCTATTACACTTTTTGCGATGTAAGGTGACAAAAATGGCTTTTGATACGGTATTTATATATATATTTTTTGCTGTGTTCACCTGAGGGGTTAGATCATGTGTTAGTTTTATATATCAGTTTATTACGGACGCGGCGATACATAATATGTATACTTTTTATTTATTTATTTAAGCTTTACACAATAATATAATTTTTGAAACAAAATAAAATCATGTTTTAATGTCTCCATAGTCTGAGAGCCATATTTTTTTTATTTTTTTGGGCGATTGTCCTATGTGGGGTATCATTTTTTGCGGAATGAGATGGCGATTTGATTGGCTCTATTGTTAAGTGCATATAACTTTTTGATCGATTGCTATTACAGTTTTTGTAATGTGAGGTGACATTTTTTTTTACATATTTATATTTATTTTACTTTAACACAATAACAGCATTTTAGAAAAAAAAAATGTTTTAGCGTCTCCATAGTCTTAGAGCCATATTTTTTATTTTTTTGGGCGCTAGTCCTATGTAGGGGCTCATTTTTTGCGGAATGATATGGCGGTTTGATTGGTACTATTTTGAGAAGCATACGCCTTTTTGATCGCTTGGTATTGCACTTTTTGTGATGTAAGGTGACAAAAGATGGCTTTTTTTACACACTATTTTTATTTATTTTTACGGTATTTACTTGAGGGGTTAGGTCATGTGATATTTTTATAGAGCAGACTTTTACGGATGTGGCGATACCTAATATTTGTAGTGTATTTTATTTTTTAAATTTTTATTCAGTGATATGTGTTTTTTTTTATTTTTTACATTTTTTTTGACCCAGACCCACTTGGTTCTTGAAGATCCAGTGGGTCTGATTTCAGTATAATACAGTACAGTACACTATATAGTGTACTTTACTGTATTTTTAACTTTTCACTAGTCTGGTCAGACTTCTGCCTTTAGCAGAAGTCAGATAAGACTTACATTACCATGGCAAGCAGGACGCCTCTGAAAGCGTCCTGCTGCCATGGTAATCATTACCCGCTGCCAGAACACAGCAGCGGGTGATGGGGAGGGGGCTCCTTCCCTCTGCGATCCCATCAAGTATCGGGGGCTGCAAGGGCACAGCAGCCCCCGATGGGAGAGGGAGGGAGCTCTCTCCCTGTTAACCCCTTCCATACAGCGGTCCGTACGGACCACGGCATGGAAGGGGTTAAACTGCTAACATCTGCAGCACAGATGTCAGCAGTTTTTAGCAGAGTGTCAACGATTAGTACACCAATGATTACTACAGAGGAGGCGGGCGGGGGATCGCAATTCCCGCACCGCCCGCAACCACCCCTCCCCGCACCCCCACCGCCACAATGTGATTGGGGGCTGCGGGGGGGGGGTTTCAATTTAATCGTTTAGGCACATTTTTAGGTCTCTGATCCCCGCGGTCACAGACCGCGAGGATCAGAGACCGCAGAAAGCGCTGCAAACAGCAGGTCTGAATTGACCTGCAGTTTGCAGCGATCGCCGATACGGGGGGGTCACAGGATCCCCCTGGACATTGTAACAAGGTACCTGCTGAATGATTTCAGCAGGTACCTTGTTCCGATCACTGCCGGCTGAGCAGCAGTGATCGGAAATACTTATAATGTACCGGTACGTCATGTGTCCTTAACCACCTCAGCCCCCCTATCTTAAACACCCTTAATGACAGGCCACTTTTTACAATTTTGCACTACACTACTTTCACCGTTTATTGCTCCGTCATGCAACTTACCACCCAAATGAATTTTGCCTCCTTTTCTTCTCACTAATAGAGCTTTCATTTGGTGGTATTTCATTGTTGCTGACATTTTTACTTTTTTTGCTATTAATAAAAATTTAACGACATTTTTGCAAGAAAATGACATTTTTCGCTTTCTGTTGTAAAATAAAATAAAAAAAAAAAACTACATTTCTATATAAATTTTTCTCTAAATTTATTGTTCTACATGTCTTTGATAAAAAAAATCCAATAAGTGTATATTTATTAGTTTGGGTAAAAGTTATAGCGTTTACAAACTATGGTGCAAAAAAGTGAATTTCCGCATTTTGAAGCAGCTCTGACTTTCTGAGCACCTGTCATGTTTCTTCAGGTGCTAGAATGCCAGGAAAGTATAAATACCCACCAAATGACACCATTTTAGAAAAAAGACACCCCAAAGTATTCGCGGAGGAGCATGGTGAGTTCATGTATCATTTCATTTTTTTTCACAAGTTAGCAGAAAATTACACTTTCTGAGGAAAAAAAATATATAATAAAGTTTCCATTTCTGCTAACTTCTGGCAAAAAAAAATAAAATCTCAGACGGACTCACTATGCCCCTCAGTGAATACCTTGGGGTGTCTACTTTCCGAAATGGGGTCGTTTGTGGGGTGTGTTTACTGTTCTGGCATTTTGGGCAGGCTAAATTGTAAGCAGCCATGTAAAACCTAAAGGTACTCGTTGGAATTTGGGCCCCTTTGCGCACCCAGGCTGCAAAAAAGTGTCACTCATGTGGTATCGCCGTACTCAGGAGAAGTAGGGCAATGTGTTTTGGGGTGTATTTTTACATATACCTATGTTGGGTGAGAGAAATATCTCTGTAAACTGACAACTTTGTATAAAAAAAATTAAAAAGTTGTTGTTTACAATGATATTTCTCACACAAAGTATGGGTATATATAAAAATACACCCCAAAACACATTGCCCTACTTCTCATGAGTACGGCGATACCACATGAGTGACACTTTTTTGCAGCCTGGGTGCGCAAAGGGGCCCTAATTCCAATGAGTACCTTTAGGATTTCACAGGGCATTTTTACGCATTTGGCTTCCAGACTTCTTCTCTCGCTTTAGGGGCCCCTAAAATGCCAGGTCAGTATAAATACCCCACAAGTGACCCCATTTTGGAAAGAAGACACCCCAAGATATTCCGTGAGGGGTATGGTGAGTTCATGTAAAATTTTATTTTTTGTCACAAGTTAGTGGAATATGAGACTTTGTAAAAAATATATATATATATCAATTTCCGCTAACTTGTGCCAAAAATTTTTTTTTTCTGTGAACTCGCCAGGCCCCTCACAGAATACCTTGGGGTGTCTTCTTTCCACAATGGGGTCACATGTGGGGTATTTATACTGCCCTGGCATTTTAGGGGTCCTAAAGCGTGAGAATCCAAATGCGTAAAAATGCCCTGTGAAATCCTAAAGGTACTCATTGGTTTTAGGGCCCCTTTGCGCATCTTGGCTGCAAAAAGTGTCACACATGTGGTATCGCCGTACTCAGGAGAAGTAGGGCAATGTGTTTTGGGGTGTATTTTTATATATACCCATACTTTGTGTGAGAAATATCGCTGAAACGCATAACTTTTTACATTTTACATTTTTTATGGGCTCTAAAGTGTGAGAAGAAAATGTGTAAAATGCTCTCCTAAAAGGTACTCATTGGAATTTGAGCCACTTTACGCATCATGGCTGCAAAAGTGTCACTCATGGTATCGCCGTACTCAGAGAAGTAGGGCAATGTGTTTGGGTGTATTTTTACATATACCCATGCTGGGTGAGAGAACTATCTCTGTAAATTGACAACTTTGAATAAAAAAATGTAAAAAGTTGTCGTTTACAGCGATATTTCTCACACAAAGTATGGGTATATATAAAAATACACCCCAAAACACATTGCCCTACTTCTCCTGAGTACGGCGATACCACATGTGTGACACTTTTTTGCAGCCAAGATGCGCAAAGGGGCCCTAAAACCAAAGAGTACCTTTAGGATTTCACAGGGCATTTTTACGCATTTGGATTCTCACGCTTTAGGACCCCTAAAATGCCAGGGCAGTATAAATACCCCACAAGTGACCCCATTGTTGAAAGAAGACACCCCAAGGTATTCCGTGAGGGGCCTGGCGAGTTCACAGGAAAAAAAATTGATATATGTATATTTTTTTTACAAAGTCTCATATTCCACTAACTTGTGACAAAAAATAAAATTTTACATGAACTCCCCATACCCCTCACGGAATACCTTGGGGTGTCTTCTTTCTAAAATGGGGTCACTTGTGAGGTTTTTGTACTGCCCTGGCATTTGAGGGTCTCCGCAATCATTACACGTATGGCCAGCATTAGGAGTTTCTGCTATTCTTCTTATATTGAGCATACGGGTAATGAGATTTTTTTTTTCCGTTCAGCCTCTGGGCTGAAAAAAAAAAAATGAACGGCACAGATTTTTTCATTCGCATCGATCAATGTGTATGAAAAAATCTCTGCCAAAATCAGTGACTGCGGTGCGGTGGGCTGGGCGATAGCTACCTAAAAAGTAGCTAACTAACTGGCGGTGATAAGGGACCCTTATGCCCCATTCACATGTCCGCAATTCTGTTTGCGGAACGAAATTGCGGACCCATTCATTTCTATGGGGACAGACTTTGTCCCGCTTGGATCCGGAATTACGGATCCGCGCTTCCGGGTCTGGACTTCCGTTCCGCAAAAATATAGAACATGTCCTATTCTTGTCCACAATTGTGGACAAGAAAAAGCATTTTCTATATAGTTCTCGCAATGTGCGGATCTGCAAAATGCGGAAAGCACATTGCCGGTGTCCGTGTTTTTAGGATTTGCGGATCCGCAAAACACATATGGACGTCTGAATGGAGCCTTACAAGGGGTGTGATCAGTGACAGGGGGGTGATCAGGGAATCTAGATGGGGTGATTAAGGGGTTAACAATGGGTTAATAAGTGAGGGTGGTGGGGGGGGGGGGGGTTAGTGTAGTGTTTGGTGCAACTTTACATAGCTACCTGGTCCTCTGGTGGTCGATCCCAGTAAATGGGACCACCAGAGGACCAGGTAGCAGGTATATCAGACGCTGTTAACAAAACAGCGTCTGATATACCTCTTTGATGCGATTTAATTCGCATCTACAGCCTGCCAGCGATTGATCATCGCTGGCAGGCTGTAGTTAAACTCCTGAGACGCACAGCACTGTGAACGCTCGCGCGCACACGCGCGCGTTCACAGGAAATCTCGCGTCTCGCGAGATGACGCGCCGATACGTCGGATCAGAACTACAGGACCGCCCGCCGGACGCATCCGTGCATTAGGCGGTCCTGTAGTGGTTAAGTACCAGTGTTGTCATGTATCCTTAAGGGGTTAATGTCCCAGTTGCGCAATGCTGATAACAGTAGTGGCAATGATGGAAAAATTGTGCCAGAATGAACTGTAGTTTTATGATCTGTCCTGGCCTTTCTCCAAGTGTTTTCCAAGTATGATGTGTGACTAGACACGACACCTCTTAAAAAGTTGTAAAAATACATGAGTTTCAAGTAAAACACCCCAAAAACTTAGCATGGAAGCACCCATAAGGGGTCTGGTTAGAAATGTTGTTTAGGTGGTTTCTTTTTTCCAAAAAAAAAGTGCCACACAGTTTCTGAAATCATCCATAATTTTCTAATTCTGGACAGCCAGATGTAAAGATTCAACATGTATTTTATTTTTTATAAACTTTATGGTAGTGTAAGCAAACTACATGCAAGATCACATCCTCCATCACACATCAAGGTTACAAAGCAGGGAAATACTGTATATAGTACCAAACTGAATATGACAGTAACCACTGTGTCCTGTGGTTAACTGCGGTTGACAAAAAGTGACAATAGTTTGTTTAAGAAGAATACCATGAAATCCAAACTTTAGAGGGACAACCCTTATTTTATACACAATATTTTATTGGGATTGGCAGAATTAACAAGGACCTTACAATGACCAAGTGACAAGTGAGGTAGTACTATCTCCCAACCACCAAAGAGCTATCACCTTGAGAGCCAAGAAAAGGCTCTCATGGAAAAATATTTTTACTTGGTGAGGGTATAGAGCTTCAACTAGCAGATCAAATAGGTAAATAGACTGGAGGATGATTAGGGGAGAATCAAGAATTTCTGCTAAAAAGGTTAACAGCATCATCCCAGAATGATGTAATATATTGATAAGTTCACATTAAATGCCAGAAATAGAGATGAGCGAATTTCTTAAATTTTCGATTAGGCTAATTCGTCGAAATTCACAAAAAAATTTATTTGCCACGAAGCTCATTTTTTTGTAAGTAGTGGGTGCAATGACAGGGAGCTGCGATTGCGCCACCCCACTCATTGTACCCCTCATACATGATCGTGGCATCTGAGTGTACAAACAGTGTGAAATTAACATTGAAAAAAATCATTACATCAAACTTACCACGTCCATTTACTTGCGACGGGCCGGCTGCAGCCATCTTGTTTAAAGATCTCAGCCGAAATCACGTGTGGCGCGAGATTATGTCATCGTGCCAGCTGGTGTGATAATGTAATCTCGTGCCGCACGGGATTTCAGCTGAGATCTTCAAGCAAGATGGAGGCCGGCGGCCCTTCACGAGCAAATGGAGGCAGTAAGTTTGAATTTCAGGATTAATTCGCTAAAACGAAGCACGAGAAAATTTGGCTTTTAGGCGAATCGAATAATTCCTGAAATTCGGATCGAATTTCACTTTGTGGGATTCGATTCGCTCATCTCTAGCCAGAAATCTCCATCCTCTGTAGAACAGCCATAATATCTGCAGTAGGAGAGCCTACCAACCCTAAACAATCTTACTGGGTTATATAACTCTAACGAAAGGTTAGGAATCAAGGTTCTTCATCTAGTCTCTACTATAAGCTTAGTAGAGGTCAAGTTGTCAACCTTTATTTTCTGAGTTTACCTGTGTTTTTAGTACAGTTTCCTGATCTTTCAACATTTTGGTCTGTAACTTCCATTCTGCAGCCTGGGTAAGCAACTGGAAAAAAGAAATAATATAATTCAGTTGATGATTTATCAATTTATTTATGGTAGGACAACCTCTTAAAATACTAGCATCTACAACACATCGAGTCTCTAAACGGGCATATTGCAACACTGAGAGCCACTGACAATTTGCAAAAGAGTTTGCTGCTCACCGAGCAAGCAGTCTTTGGGGTAGATGTGGGGGAGGGTGACAGAAAGGAGGCTGAGGAAAGTGAGGTAGCTAGCTGGGTGACAGTAAGAAAGGGGGTAGAGGGAAGAGTGCCAGGGAGGCTAGCCCTGATCTGACACACCCCAACAAGTTTGCACGTTTGGCAGATGAGGGGGATGGCAGCTCAGGGACAGCACCGCTGCAGCCAGACACTTCCTCTGCCGGTCAGGGGAATGTCAGCTCCAGTAAGCAGGGGACCAGGAGAGCAGGGCAGGCCAGACAGGTGCTGGTAGTGGGAGACTCAATTATTAGGGGAACAGATGTGCTGTCTTCCTGGCGCTAGAGTTCGACACATCGCAGATCGGGTTGACAGATTACTGGGAGGGGCTGGAGAAGATCCAGCGGTCATGGTCCATATCGGAACCAATGACAAAGTTAGAGGAAGGTGGAGCGTCCTTAAGAATGATTTCAGGGATTTAGGTCAAAAGCTTAGGGCAAGGACCTCAAAGGTAGTATTTTCCGAAATACTGCCTGTACCACGGGCCACACAAGAGAGGCAGCGGGAGATTAGAGAGGTTAACAAGTGGCTCAAGAACTGGTGTAGGAAGCAGGGTTTTGGGTTCATGGAGAACTGGGCCGACTTTGCTATCGGCTACAGGCTCTATCGTAGGGACGGGCTGCACCTCAATGGGGAAGGGGCAGCCGTGTTGGGGAGAAAGATGGCTAGAAGGTTGGAGGAGTGTTTAAACTAGGGACTGGGGGGAGGGAAATTACATTACAGGAGGGGAAGATAGTGCAGAATGAGACCGGGAGCAAGGTAGTGGGACTGGGGGAGAAATGGAAGGAGGGACTAGAAAAGTTCAGAAAGAAAGGTGTAGGGCAAAAAATATGCATAAACCTCTCAAATGTATGTATACTAATGCCAGAAGCCTGACTAATAAAACTGGGGAACTGGAATTAGTGATGTGTGAGGAGAATTATGACATAGTGGGAATAACTGAGACATGGCTGGACGATAGCTATGACTGGGCTGTTAATGTACAAGGTTACAATCTGTTCAGAAAGGATCGTCAAAACCTGAGAAGACATCTCTGAGGGACACGAAAATGTGGAGTCATTGTGGGTGGAGATAAATGGAGCCAAAAACAATAATAAATTACTAATAGGAGTTTACTATAAACCACCTAATATACCAGAGTCCGCAGAAAATCTATTACTAAACGAGATAAACAAGGCGGCAAACCATAATGAGGTGGTTATTATGGGGGACTTCAACTACCCAGATATAGACTGGGAAACTGAAACCTGTACATCCCATAAAGGAAACAGGTTCTTGGCAATAGCCAAAGACAATTACCTTTCCCAAATGGTTCAGGACCCAACTAGAGGGACGGCCATACTGGACTTAGTATTAACCAATAGACCTGATAGAACAACAGACGTGCAGGTCGGGGGACAACTGGGAAATAGTGACCATAAAGTAATAACCTTCCAATTATCCTTCAAACGAGAGTTTCTACAGGGAGGAATAAGAATACCGGACTTCAAAAAAGCAAAATTTAGCCAACTAAGAGAGGCCATAGGCCCAATTAACTGGGACATAGTCCTCAAAAATAAAAATACAACCACAAAATGGGAGATTTTTAAAAGCATTGTAACATCAAATTGTGATCGATGCATACCTTATAGAAATAAAAGGCTAAGAAATAAGAAGAAACCAATGTGGATAAATAGAACCGTAAAAAAGCAATAAATGACAAAAAGAAAGCATATAAATCACTAAAACAGGAGGGGAGCCAGGAAGCACTGATAAACTATAAGGATAAAAATAGAATATGTAAAAAACTAATAAAAACTGCCAAACTAGAGACCGAGAGATTAATTGCCAAAGAGAGCAAAACTAACCCTAAAATGTTTTTCAATTTTATAAATGGTAAAAAATATAAACCTGAAGAAGTCGGCCCTCTACATAGCAATGAGGGGGGAGTTGCAGAAAGCGACGAGGATAAAGCCAAGCTATTAAATATTTTCTTCACCACTGTTTTCACTGAGGAAAATAAACAGATGAAATGCAAAATGTAAAAGTAAATTCCCCTTTAAAAGTGCCCTGTCTGACCCAGGAAGAAGTACAGCAGCGACTTAAAAAGATTAAAATAGACAAATCGCCAGGACCGAATGGCATACACCTCCGTATCCTAAGGGAATTAAGTGATGTCCTAGCCAGACCCTTATTTTTGATATTCACGGACTCAATACTGACAGGGAATGTTCCACCAGACTGGCGTATAGCAAATGTGGTGCCAATATTCAAAAAGGGTCCAAAAACAGAGCCTGGAAATTATAGGCCGGTAAGTTTAACATCTGTTGTGGGTAAACTGTTTGAAGGTTTTGTAAGAGATGCTATCTTGGAATATCTCAATGAAAATAAGCAAATTACACCATATCAGCATGGCTTCATGAGGGATCAGTCATGTCAAACTAATTTAATCAGTTTCTATGAGGAGGAAAATTCTAGACTTGACAGCGGCGAATCAATGGATGTCATATATCTGGACTTCTCCAAAGCATTTGACACCGTACCACATAAAAGGTTAGTATATAAAATGAGAACACTTGGACTAGGAGAAAATATATGTATGTGGGTAAGTAACTGGCTCAGTAATAGAAAACAGAGGGTGGTTATTAACGGTACACACTCAGATTGGGTCACGGTCACTAGTGGGGTACCTCAGGGTTCAGTATTGGGCCCTATTCTCTTCAATATATTTATTAATGATCTTGTAGAAGGCTTGCACAGTAATATATCAATTTTTGCAGATGACACTAAACTGTGTAAAGTAATTAACACTGAAGAGGACAGTTTTCTGCTACAGAGGGATCTGGATAGATTGGGGGCTTGGGCAGAGAAATGGCAGATGAGGTTTAACACTGACAAATGTAAAGTTATGCACATGGGAAGGAATAATGCAAGTCACCCGTACATACTAAATGGTAAAACACTCAGTAACACTGACATGGAAAAGGATCTAGGAATTTTAATAAATTACAAATTAAGCTGTAAAAACCAGTGTCAGGCAGCTGCTGCTAAGGCCAATAAGATAATGGGTTGCATCAAAGGGCATAGATGCCCGTGATGAAAATATAGTCTTACCACTTTATAAATCACTAGTCAGACCACACATGGAGTACTGTGTACAGTTCTGGGCTCCCGTGAACAAGGCAGACATAGCAGAGCTAGAGAGGGTTCAGAGGAGGGCAACTAAAGTAATAACTGGAATGGGGCAACTACAGTACCCTGAAAGGGTATCAAAATTAGGGTTATTCACTCTAGAAAAAAGATGACTGAGGGGAGATCTAATAACTATGTATAAATATATCAGGGGTCAGTACAAAGATCTCTCCCATCATCTATTTATCCCCAGGACTGTGACTGTGACGAGGGGACATCCTCTGCGTCTGGAGGAAAGAAGGTTTGTACACAAACATAGAAAAGGGTTCTTCACGGTAAGAGCAGTAAGACTATGGAACTCTCTGCCTGAGGAGGTGGTGATGGTGAGTACAATAAAGGAATTCAAGAGGGGCCTGGATGTATTTCTGGAGCGTAATAATATTTCAGGCTATAGCTACTAAAGATGGGTCGTTGATCCAGGGAGTTATTCTGACTGCCTGATTGGAGTCAGGAAGGAATTTTTTCCCCTTAAGTGGGGAAAATTGGCTCTACCTCACAGGGGTTTTTTGCCTTCCTCTGGATCAACTTGCAGGAAACAGGTCGAACTGGATGGACAAATGTCTTTTTTCGGCCTTATATACTATGTTACTATGTTACTATGTTACAACAGTGGTGGCGAACCTATGGCACGGGTGCCAGAGGCGGCACTCAGAGCCTTCTCTGTGGGCACCCGCATTCTGGAAAAAGTCTATGGTGTACCAATATGCTTAGACTTTTCCTGCCCTGCAGCAGCGCAGAGTGCACTATGAAAGGCACAGGCAGTGCACTAAATGTAGGCAAACTGTTATATCTAAATGATAAAGTACATGGAAGGTATAATATATTGCACTGATTATTCAGGTTAAATTGCCATGTTGGCACTTTGCGATAAATAAGTGGGTTTGGGGTTGCAGTTTGGGCACTCGGTCTCTAAAAGGTTCTCCATCACTGATCTAGAAGGAGCTTTGCCTTCTTCTAGATGGCAATTCAACCATTGTCCGATTCTGAGGATGGAAAGTTTGACTATGTATGGTCTGTATGGTAACATTAGTTGTAGAACCTTTCCTGGGTGCACTAAAGAAACACTGACATGATTGTTGTATGTGCAGCACACACATTTTGGGGGTCATTTATTAACACTGGCGTTTTAGATGTCAGTCCTTATAACCCCTGTGTGCTGTCAGTAGATCCACTGAAGTTATGAAGAGGTGTCGGCCTCTACATAACTTTGCCGCATCCACTCCCGATCTAAATGTAAGACAGCTTGTAAAACAGACGTATAAAATGATAAATGAGAAGGGCCTTTTGGCCCTTCCCTGCCCATGCCACAACCTCTTTTTTAGGGAAAAGTCGCAGATTGTAACACAAATAATTTTGGCTGATTTGCCGAATTTCACAAATAAATTCGCTTCGTGATGAATTTCTTCGCCACAAATCGCATTTTTTTGTAAGTACCAGGTGCAATGACAGAGGGCTGTGCTCCCCCATCATTGTACCCCTCAGATGCTGCGTTCATACATGATCACGGCATCTAAGTGTACAAACAGTGTGAAATTAACATTAAAAAAAACTTCTTGCTTAAATATCTCAGCCGAAATCACGTGAGCTGCGAGATTACGTCATCACGCCGGCCGGCGTGATGATGTAATCTCGTGCCGCACGGGATTTCGGCCGAGATTTTCAAGCAAGATGGAGGCTGGCGGCCCTTCGCTTGCAAATGGAGGTGGTAAGTTTGAATGACACGAGGCACGAGGAAATTTGGCTTCTAGGCGAATCGAATACTTCCTAAAATTTTGTGGATATCGATTCGCTCATCTCTAGTCTTTACCTATACAGAATTGCTCTTCCAAAAATTTTTTTATTAAGTTTCTCAGAAATAATAGTCAATATTTTTTTTACACATTTATATAGCGCTACTATATTCCACAGTGCTTTACAGACATTAGCATCACACTGTCCTCAATGGGGCTCACAACCTAAGTTCCCTTTCAGCAGGCTCGGACTGGCCCACAGGGGTACAGGGGAATCTCCTGGTGGGCCGCTGGGCAAGGTGGGCCCCAGTCTCCCACCCCCTTTACAAGTGGCACATAACACAGTAGACTTACTGCACTACATACATATATTCAATGTACAGCACCTCATCCAGCCGATGTTCATATAAAAAACGTATTACATTATTTATTATATTTGAATGTATCCGTACGGTGGGCCCCCAAAATAAATTTTACTGCTGGGCCCTAGGTACCCCAGTCCGACACTGCCTATCAGTATGTCTTTGGAGTGTGGGAGAAAAACAGTGTACAAGGAGGAAACCCACACAAACACAGGGAAGAACATACAAACTCCATGCAGATGTTGTCCTTGGTTGGATTCAAACCTAGGACCTCAGTGCTGCAAGGCACCAGTGCTAACCACTGAGCCACCATGCTGCCCACTAAAAATGTCATCTATTTTATGATGACTTTATGTGGAGTTTGTGCTTGTCAAACTTTAAACATTATAGCCCTTCATTTTCAGTAATGTCAGTTTTGCAGACACAACATTCTAGCAAAAAGTTTTTGAATATGTTTAGAGAAATTGTCGACCTGCAACTTCTGAAGCTCCTCCCAGACTTGTTACTGTCTTGTAGGACATTTTTCCCATTGCCTGACATTGAAAACAGAGTTGTTTGGAAGACTCTGAAAATACTTAGGGCATCATGGGGAACTGGTGGTGGGGAAAGATGGTGATACCATTGAATGTGGCAATCAATGACGTTGGAAAATCCAGGGCACCTGGCCAAAACCTGGGGCATGTGCTTTGGTGCCTGGTGCTAGCAATGTCATTAGATAATTTGGTTGAGATCTACATATTGTGATGGCCATCTAAGGTAGAGCTCCTGCTCTGTCTCTCTTCTAATAGTTTTTATATAACTTTTATTCTTCAGACAGGCTCGGACTGACCCACAAGGTAACAGATGAATGCCCCAGTGAGCCCTTGAGCAAGGCGGGCTCCTAGTCCCCTACTCCCTGCTCGAGTAGCATATGGCACAGTAGACTGAAATATAGATAGGCTGGCTGAGATGTTATCCAGTATATTGCCTATGTCCATATAAAATCTGGATAGTGTGGGCAGATAGTATATGCATGCAGCTAGAGATTAGTAAACTAGTCTAGATTCAATTTGGGTCCGGTTTGCTGTTTTTTTTTTTAAAGTTTGTTTCGGACCTGAACTGATTCAGGCCGAACCAAAGTTGCTCCAATTGCCCTGAAAGTTGATATATAAACCCCTCTAGCCTTCTAGGACTCATAATGTTTAGGAAAGCCTGTTATCTCTTTTCATTCATTTTTTATAAACAATTTTCCCCTTCCACCTCCCCAAGCTCTGGAACGCAATGACAGCACTAGTAAATGATGTCTGAGTGATACTGACATGCATAGCTATGGGTAAACGCACGTATATATGCAGCCTAAATAAATTGACCCCCCCCCCAAAAAAAAAGAAAAATTCAATTGTGACCATGTGGAAACTGAATATACATAAATGGATGACTGAGGCTTGATTCTCCTTAATACACTCAGGTAGATTGCTGCTACACCTTGGGTATTGCACCATGGGTATTGCAGCAGTAATCACGAATACATGCAGCTAAATTAAATTAAACCCCCTCCCCCAAAAGATTTCAATTGCAACCTCGTGGAAACTGAATATACTTAAATGGACAATTGAGGCTTGATGCTCAATTTCACCCTAATACACACAGGTAGATTACTGCCACATCTTGGCTATTTGCTGCCGTAATCACATATATATGCAGCGTAGTTAAATTGAACTACACAAAAAAGGATTTCTGTGCAAATGGGGGGGAAATTAAAGTATTTGCTTGCAGGTAGCTGCTTTTGAGGTCAGCAGTGCAGCACCTGCACTTCTAATAGCAGGCATAGCCAGCCACAGCTCCTGTCTTCTCTTTACCTGTTTGTCAGCCGCCCTGCTTGTCTTCTTTGGAATCCTATCCTTTCCCTTCACTCTCCCTGGCAATAAGTTTGATTGATTTCTGACAGACCCTGATTGATTTTTCACTCTCTCTGACTGACTAAGATCATTTTCCTGACAGACACTGTAAGACCCAACCACTTTCATTCACAGCCCAGCACAGAATGGCATTCTGCCTGTTCTGCTACGGCACCTCCTTGCCTGCTGCAGCACTGATAGGCTCATCCAAGCCCTCCCCCCACTTTCTGTCACCCTTATTCTTCCTCCCTAGTGCTTTTTTTTGCCAAAATGTGCAGTAAAATAGCACTATGCGCCATTTTAGTGTATTCGTCAGAAACTAACCTAAAAATATTCGGGTTCATCTGCCGTCTGAAAAATAGCAAACTTCAGTCCGAACTGGTTCACTCATCACATGAAGCTTCACAGTGGGCCCCCAGAATTCATTTTACTGATGGGTGCTAGGCACCCCAGTCCGGCACTGCATTTAGATAATTGTGCTGCTGCAAGATTAATTTACACCATTTCTATGTGTTACATGTTCTTATGTTTTATCCAAACACTTTAGACTTGGTCTCATCCAAGACTCTGATGAATTTTTGTGCTCGTTGCTTATCATGTTTAGTGACATTGTGCTCACACTCTGCCTATGGTGATCAGTGCTGGACTGGGGTGCCTAGGGCCCACAAGTAAAATTTATTTTGGGGTGCACCGTACGGATTCAAATATTACCTGCTCACACAGCAGCAAGATGCTACCACATGATTGATTATGGGAGTCCCTGCAGCAACTTTGAGAAGGTAGATCCTGGGGAAAAGAGGATACTGGCTAGCTTTCCTCTATAGCTAGAAGTCATCTCAGCTCTGATCGTGTCAATAATAATAAACTGGGGAGTTTCTTTAATAATCTATCAAGGTTTTTATATAAACATAGGCTGGTGGAGGTGCTGTACATTGTATGTATGTAGTTTTCTTTAATTCTATTAAATTTATTACGTTCTAAACAATGTATACTATTGTGTTTTTTTACATATTAAACTCATTATTGATACAGGTGTTATTTTACATTATTCAAAACACATTAATATTTACAAGTTATGATTATCTTTTAGAATTAATGGCATATAGGAGTTATATGAAATAGATACATATACTTATCCAATTATCTACAGCCTTTTACTGTGTGTGGAGTTGCTCATACCTCATTATGACCACCAGATGGCAGCAATAAATTGAAAATCTAATTTGGGTAGTAAGACATCTTTCTATTGCAGTATTTTCTTGGTTGGATTGCAGTAGTAAAACAACACTTGGAATGCTGATTGCTAATCCATTATTCATTTTCATAGAGAAAAATACTTTATGGGCAATTTTATTATGAACAATTTATAAATGAAATATTAATTGAATGCAGCCAAAGCATACATTTTACAGCATTTCCCCCACTTTTATTACCAAGGTGTCTTTTCTATTGAGTAGTTTGGGAAAGACAAATGTAAAAGGATGCCAGAATAAATGAAATATCGCTGCATAAAGTAAATATACCTAAGTGTACACCTTCACAACCACTTTTTTTTATTGTCGCATTGTATCTGAAATAAAAAAAATGAAGTAACTTGGCAAAAGGTCTTTATTTAATAATTTCCTACAATTTTATCTATACAGCTCCTATTCAGACCTATGTGTTTCCATGGTAATAAACAGCAAGCAAACCCTGTATAGTCTGATCCTATAGTAATACTTTCTTTGATCAATCCCCTACTGAATGGGGAACAGATGGAAGAGAGTATGACTGCAGGATGAACTAATACAGGATTTGTGTGCTGTCTGTTGCTGTGAAGATGCATAGATCTGCATTGGATGCCTCTCCCCAGGGCTCTTTCTATATCACGTCCCAGGTGTAGGAAATACCGAGTGGTATGTTGCGGCCTAAAATGTCTCTTTATGTATGTCACTCTGCTCCTACCTGGATACAGCTGGACCCCAGGCTTTGGCTTTGGCTCCGAAGCAATAAATAAGGGAAATTAAAGGATTTCTGTCACTAGAATTTTCACTATTAAACTGGCTGACATTAGCGATGCGGGGCTCTGCTATATCTCTGTTTCTCTCTGACTCTGCTGTACTGACAAGCTGTCTGTCTAACTCAGCTTCTTCAGTATGCTGCACTTCTTCTCTGTAGTCTGACTCTAGGTTATGCCAGGAACTTTCCTCCTGGCTCCTGAGGCTTCAAGCTTTGGCCTCCATGGCTAGCAGAGCTTAGGGTGCTCTGGCTGGCGTGGGCTAGTCCAGCAGAGATGTACCCCTGCACACCCTTCCCCTAGCTGTGGGTCAACTAGGCTCTAAACCTAACTGGTCCCCACCCTTCCTTCAGGAAATAGATCTAGCCCTACAGAGGGGGACTAGAATGGAATGGTAAGTTCCATCCTATCTAAGATAGCTCTGCCGTGTTTCTAGAATGGAATGGTAAGTTCCATCCTATCTAAGATAGCTCTGCCATGTTTGCTGCCACCTGCTGGTGAACCAGGCATATAACAAGAACATAACAGTTGCAAACAGATTAGGAATGCACAGTGTGGAGGACCTATACAAAATACATAGATGGCATTAGTGTTAGACCATTAAATACAGAAGCAGGGTGCAAGAGTGGTAACACTCCTCTGGGGTGTTACAGATCCTCATAGAGCTTTAGATCCCCAACAACAGGGTATTTTAAAATATAAACTATTGCAAAGCTACGTCAGTTTTTATTATAGATGCACTGGCACAATAAAGCGGTTGTGAAGGTGAACATAGCGTTCAACACAATTTAGTGGGACCAATGCTAGTATTGTATTGAACTTCACTGATTGTAATGCCTCTTGAGATAGATGGCTGGGGAAGTCAATGATGATTTTGTCTTGAGTGCAATAATGTTATAAAAATACAAAATAACGCAAACTGACTGCTGCCGGATGTAGTTACTGCCACGGTGGAGTATATTGGATCCCAAATAGTCCTGGCAATACACTGGCGGTGCACAGCAATATAAAGGTCAAATATGCAATGTAAAGAAGTCAATAGATTGCTACTCTCGCCATATAAAATCTTTATTTAGCAAATTAAAATCCAGGCAGGTAATAAGATGCTTAGGGGCAAGCAGGCAACAGCCATTCCGTGCGGTATGCACTTTCCCAAGCCTCTCTGATTAAACAGGTGCATTGCCACATATATGTGCACCTGCATCATCAGAGACCTCTCTCTTTAAAGGCTGCGTTAGTCTGGCTGATTTTTTTGTCCGATAATCTCTTATAAGCATCTGCATGATCATCCTGCAGTGCAATACTGCCGGCGATTTCCCAATGAACGAGCAAACGCTTGTTCATCGGACAGTTCTAAATTTTAAGCATGCTTGAAAATCAGCACTTGCCGGCAGCAGATCGTGGTGTCTAATAGCGATCTGCTGCCAGGAAAGCACTAGACAGTATGGCGATGAGTGATGGCATAGAGAGCGCTCCTCCCCATGCTAGCGAGCAGGCAATTACCATGAAGGAATGCTACCCTCCCGACAATCACTTGCTCAATCAGCCTGTCTAATACAGGCTTAACTCTTTATGCGATGCAAAAATTCTGGAAAGAGTTTGTACAAGAATGCATTATTTATTCACCAAGCCAGCAGAGGCAGTATCAGCAGAGAAGATGTCCCGCGATGCAAGAAACCATCCAATAGTTTGAATCAAGTTCAGAGGTTTTTATTCAGCGCGTGGTACAACGCGTTTCGGGGACAATGGTCCCCTTCGTTAGGTACAGAATGCTTGCATACAGTATTATGAATGTTACACACATGTAAATGCCCTAAAAACCGCCAAAAACACATGAATGTACTAGGTTTTTATTGATTTTTAATAAAAGACTGATATGAGCGAATAAGAAGCGTTAAAAAAAAGTTGGTGGGGTGAGTGGTGTGCAAATATTATTTTTATTTTACAAAGCGGAATCCTCTTCAGCAATGCCCGGTGTTTGGCGAAGCAATCGCGGTGTAGGAGCGATCACATGACCTGGGTCAGTAGTCACGTGATCGCAGGAGTGGGCACGTGACTGCCGCTGCCCAGCAACGAGACGCTCGGGCAGCCCGACGCGGTCAGATAGTATGTGCTGACGGGTGGAGAAGCGCCAGTGGCACTAGGGGCTGAGCGGATCCCTGTCAGTATTAAGCTGGCCGGGGGATCCTATGGGGGCACACACAAAGGCACATTAATCATTTGTAGGATGCAGCAATTGAGTGACATGTGGGATGGAAAAGTGGGCCATCACATTAGTGATGCCAGAATGGGTCACAGGTTAATTTCAAATGCCTTGTTAAGGCCGTGTGGATTTAGAAAGTTCAGTTTATAAATCCAAAACATTTCCCATCTTCTTAAGGACTGAATGATATTGTAATCGTCGGTTTTGGCTTGCTCAATTGGGGTTATAGAGAATCCGAAAAAAGATCCTTGATAGTGGGTTGTGGCATGTCTGGATATACTATGTTGTAGGAACTTCTTTTTGACATTGGATCTATGCTTATTTAGTCTATTACGGAGAGATTGGATGGTACGTCCTATATATTTTAAACCAAGGGGGCAGGTGATCAGATAGATGACGTTTTTTGAACCGCAGTCCAGATGGTCCTTAATTGGGAATGAAGATTGATGTAAGATGTAGTCATTGTCACTGGAACAGTTGTGTCTTATTCGCATAAATTGGCTGAAGGGAATATTGTTCTTCCACTTTCTGTGATGTTCACTGGAGAAGTCCAAATAGCTGTTGCAGTCGACTTTCTTGAAATAGGTTCTGGTGGGGATCCTACCACTGTCAGCCATTAGTTCCAGATCCAGATATTCTGCTGTGGACTTGTTTTGTGTGCCTGAGAAGGAAATCCCCCAGTCGGTAGAGTTAAGATGTTCAATGAACTCGTTAATTGATGTTAAATCTCCATCCCATAGGAAAATCAGGTCATCAATGTAGCGACGGTAGAATATGATGTTATTTATCCAATAGCTGGATTTGCAGATAAAGAGGTTTGCGAAGCTGGGCACGAAATGCGTGCCCATAGCGGTACCCTTGGTCTGTAGATACATGGTGTCTTGAAATTTGAAAACGTTATGAGTGAGTATGAAATGGATCCTTTGCAGAATAACATTTTTTTGATCCTGTAGAATCTGGTCGTCTTTGTCTAGATCCCCCCCCCCATCCTTTCCCAGAGCCCCGCAGACCTTGAGCCGTACAAGTACGGCGCTGGTCCTTAAGTCATGAACATCTGCGCTGTACATGTACAGCGCTGGTCATATCTACACACCATTGTGCATCATCATTCCTGATCTCCATCACCATTTATCACCAATTCATCCATCAAGCCATTTATATTTATATTCATTTATTTAGCCGAATTAAGAAATTAAAAATTAAAAATCCAGAGACCTCTTGTCACCATTTATTAACTTATTCATTCTTTTAACCCAGCCCCTAGACTCCTCATGGTGTATTTTTGTTTTATTTTATTCATTTACTTATGTATTTATTTGCATATATAATTTTTCTTTTTCTTAAGTCACTCAATTGTTATATCTTACAAATGATTTTAAATAACTTTTTGCATCCTTATTTTAACATTAATGGGCTCCTGTGTGCCCCCATTGGGTCCCCTGGCCAGCTTAATACTGACTAGTGATGAGCGGCAGGGGCAATATTCGAATTTGCAATATTTCACAAATATTTGGTAGAATATTCGTCATATATTCGCAAATTCAAGAATTCACGAATATGGTCTTTATTGCAAAAATCAGCAATGTAATATGTGCGTATTGCGCACGCAATACAGGTGTGGGTCACTATAGCTACTTTTTAAGCTGCTAGAAGTTTCCTGAGACTGGAGAAAATGGTTGGCACGGCAGAACATTACAATAGCTTTATATGCAGATAGAGTGCTCCAATATATTCGGGATTGCGAAATCGGCACTAATAATGCGAATATTTTGGCGCAATACATGCAACTTCACATTTTAACAGGTCTGACTACATATTACTGATTGGTGCACTAAGTAATGTAGCATGTATGTATGGACAGCAGAACCCATCACAGTACCTAACACCCTGCGCTGGAACCCTCAGCTGCACTATGTCACAATCTAACCTACACTGACTATCTCCCACTAACTATCTGTATTATATATATAAACTAACTAACTATCTAATGTAAAGTGACACAGGAAAGCAGAGAGCACAGCAATAACACTGCTGTCTCTCTCAGAACTGCAAAATACTGCATACAGTGGCTGCTGGGGAGGTTCTTATATAGTAAAGGGGTAGGCAACTTTCCTATTGGTTGCTGGGGATGTTGCTAACCTCAGACAAAGACATTGCAGCCTTCTAATTGGCCCACAATGTGACCACTGACCCGGGTCACGTGAGCGCTCCTACACCACGATTGCCTCGGTTAACACCGAGCATCGCTGAAGAGGATTCCCCTTTGTAAAATAAAATAATATTTGCACACCACTCACCCACCATCGTTTTTTTAACCTTTCTTATGCGCCCATATCAGTCATTTATTAAAAATCTATAAAAACCTAGTACATTCATTTTGTTCTATGTCCCCACCCACACCCACCCCCTGATCCCCAAGTCAATGTGTTTTTGGCTTTTTTTAGGGTATTTATATGTGTGTAACATTCATAATACTGTACCTCGTTTGTGTTTCCTAGCTTAACACAGCCTGCACAACCACTTGAGCAGAGGCAGTATGACACTATGGGCAAAGTTCTGCTAGAAAACTTGGGTCCTGGCATTCATATGGATTTTACTTTGAAATGTTTCACCTACCTAAACATTGATATAGACATAGTACACCCCTTCATGGTAAGTGGTATTCCCAAATAGCAGTGGCCTCTTTCATCTGAATAATGTGCTTTGCCACACAGCAAAAAGTGTTCAGTAATGTCATGAGAACATGACAAAGAGTTTGAGGTGTTAATTTGGCCTCCAAGTTTGGACTTGTTTTTCCAGCACATCGCACAGATACCTGATGCACCACCTTGCAAATTATAGAATGTGCTGCTAACGTCCTATTGCCATTCACCACAGGACACTTCAATATGTACAGTATCTCACAGATGCATATGAATTTTTTACCTGAATGTTTATGTCCGCACTGAATACTGCCATACAATGACCTCACGAAGCAACCCAAACAATACCATATATACAGTATCTAAATAATACCGTTATACAGTGTCCAAATAGTACTATCATATAGTGACTACAAATGGTAACATAAATTGGACAATATTAGTCCATGGATTGCCTTCTAAAAGAGGGCTGCTGCCTGCAACGTGCTTACTCTATCCCAAAACAAGAAACAAAACATAAAACAATGAAGAATTTTGACTGTGGATTATGTAGAGGGTTACATCAAGGGGCAGGTGTGTAATAACTGACTTCATTTTGCAATTTTTATGGCCTGAAAAATATTTATTTTTATAGGAGGGCTTGCATTTAACACTATAATAAAAAGTGGGTTTATCTTTGGCAACTGCCTTATTTTAAAACTCTTTGATGTTATCCCCTGCTTCTTGTGTTGTCCACAGTTAATAGATATTGGTAAGGAATATAAGTCTTTTGCAGCCTAGTGTTAAAAGCATGGCAAAGACAAGGACGAAAACATAAAGGTCAAAAGTATAAATGTACAGGAGGACACCTACATAAACTCATAGACACCCCATAGTAAACAGCCTAAAATGTCATTCCGGTAGCTCCTTTGCACAATATGTAAAAGGTCTGAAATACTGTCGGCACATGTGGTTTAATATGCTGACAAGAAGTTAAGACGCTAAGCTCATGGCGATCACAGCCTTGCAGAATTTTTCCATTCTAGATGTCATTGTTAAGACAATCTGCAGGAAGTTTACACCAGGCTTCCTGATGCATCTCCACTGGGTTAAAACGGCAGTTTTTTTTCATACCTTGTGGTCAAGCAGCGCCCACAACAACATATTAGAGTTGTAATTTGGAAACTGTGCTGGACAATTCATTACAGACAGTATGCCAGCTGACTTTGTTGTAAAATTTGGAGAAGTACAGTACTGTTATAGGTAAGGCATGGTACTGCATAATGTTTATGCAAATTTCATTTATTTAAAATAGTATTTATTATCCTTTTATTAAATTTAACTGATTAATTTGATATTTTTAGTTTTAGTGTCGAGTATAACACCAATTAGCTACAAAACCAGAAATACCGTATCACACTGTAGCTTGTTGGTACTCTTCAAAACCGCTTTAAAAGTTCGCACAATGTCAATAAGGATAGTTAGACAATTGATCATGTCATGATTCATTTATATATATTGGGTAGCTAAACAATTCACAATTTTACCCAGTTGGAACCCAAACTTTTATTTTTTATGATTTCAAGGGACATAAGGGGGAGGCAACTATAGAGCACCCCACGCTTTTTTTTTTAGAAGTTTCCAACAAATTCAAAGGCTTTAGTGGGAACTCTACCAGATATGAACAATAGATTCCTCAGTTCAACATGCCAAAGCAATGATCGGAAGCCCTATTTACAGCTTGTGTTGATTTAGAAAAAAACACTGTAGAAACAATGCATTCACTAAGGATATGTAGATATCTAAATCCAGTCTACTCCTAATGAGTATCTCTGGTTATAGTCCATAAATCAGTAGTACATGTAAAAATAAAAGAACTTTGTATTCAAAAATGCCTCTTTCATCAGGCTCCTTTCCTTATCACCCTGCCTCCTGAACTGTTCACGCAATCTGAATCCACTGATAAAATCTATCTTCAAAGAGGAGCCAGCTTTTTAGCTTCACTGAGAGATCCATCCCCCCTTGCAGAAGTGGCACAGTATACTGACTACACTACATACAAATAGAAAGCATAGAACATTCCAGCTAGCCTATGCTGGGGTAATAGTGGGCTCCTGGGCAAGAGTGGGCAAGGTGAGCACCTCTCTATTGGGGTTTCCTGGTCTTTATCTTTGGACATGACATTATTACCCTAGGGAGCGCTGTGTCTCTTCTTTTTTTGGTGGATGCTGACTGGAAGGAACGGCATATGGTTTTTGGACGCCAGATTTTGCTAGAATGGTTTTTGGGTGCCATGTTGTATTTTAAGGGACCCTGAGTTACCCACACAGTGGAATCCCCCAAAAGTGAACCCATTTTGGAAACTACACCCCTCATGGAATTTAGTAAGGAGTGTACTGAGCACTTTGACCCCACAGGCGTTTTACTGAATTTTGAAACACTTGGCTGTGAAAATGAAACATTTCTTTCAATAAAATTTTGCTTTAGGCCAAAATTTTTAATTTTCACAGGGGGTAACAGGAGAAAAAGCATTCCATAATTTGTTACCCATTTTCTCCTGAATACAGTAACACCACATATGCAATCGTAAACTGCTGTGAGGGCACACCACACGACTCAGACGGGAAGGAACGCCATATGGCTTTTGCAATGCATGTTTTGATGGATTGTTTTACGGGCACTAGGTTGGTATTGCACAGTCTCTGGGGCACCAATATAGCTATTTTCTGATAACTATACATTTTGTCGCCGTCTGAGGACTTATTTTTTTGCAGGATGAGTTGCCATCGTCATTGGTTCTATGTTGGGGCGCAGAATAAAAAAAATGCAGCAATTCTGTCATTGCTTTTTGGGTTTTGTTGTTGCGGCGTACACCGTGCGTGAAAAATGTTATTTTTAGTCTGCTGGTCAGTACGATTGCAGAGGTACCAAGTTTATATATATATATTTTATGTCTTACCACTTTTTCACAAAGCATGTTTATGAAGAAAAATCATGTTTTTGAATCACCATTTTATGAAAGTGTAATTGTTTTTATTTTTTTGGGTGACTATCTTGTGTGGGGGCTCATTACTTCCTTATAATGGAGCCCCCTGGGATTTAATGTGAATAGTAATTTGCACATCCACCTACTGAGGTGGTCGCACATGCTCAGTTCCATCTCTTAATTGCCACAAGCCATAATCTCTGTTAGAAGCTGTGGCAATTAAAGGGAGAGAGCTTTAGCAGAAAGGACACATCTCCTGAGAAAGGACCCTGCCCCTTGAGCTCCCATCCTGAAGAGAATTTAGCAGAGTAATTGGAGCAATGAATGGGGAGATCTCTGGATCCATGTGAGGTACAGGGCTGGTTCTAGCTTTGTTAGAGAGTGTCATGTGGTATATGATGTCTGATTTGAATTTTTTACATTAATCATGGGATAACCCCTTTAAATAAAGGAGCTCTTATCACTCTGCATGTGTGCTCCTAGCTGTTTGTAGTTACAGAAAACTGGTTTTGTTAAAAAGTAATTGTCATGCACTATATGATGTCTGATTTATTTTTATTTTTACATCAATGATGCATAACCCCTTTAAGCTTTATTTACACATATGTTGCATGATAATTAGATGCCAAGTGTGTCACTGGGTGGTGCTCAAGCCATGATGTGTTTTAAAGATTTCATGACCCTACTAATCCCCTACCACCTGGACCTGTCTGACAGTTCAAGTTTTACCAAGCATTGTTATATGTGCTATCCAAATCCCACTAATATGCCTTGACATTTTATGATTCGGAGAACATGTAGAATGACACAGGGAATGCTAGATCTATCAATCAAGACCAGAGGGTTGGAGTTTGGGAGGTTTTAGTCATGAAACCTAAGGAAACTTCCCGCCTCGAGCAACACCCAGTGGACATGTTTCATCTAATTTAAATGTGGCAAGTGAATGAATAAAGTTTTGTCTGTGTTAATCTTGTACTATAACATCAAAAGTGATGATCAATTTTCTATAATTTTTAAATAAAACTAATTGACAGAATTTGAAAGTTGTGTTTTCCATTAAAATTTTCATTTAAAAAAAAGTTTACACTATCGCATTTACAATCACTAAGTTTGGCACACAGGTACATCAGGAAGGTTTTAGACCGGGTCTCAGCTATTCCGAAAAAATGCATTAGCCAATAGAAGCCTGGTCACATGACCCTTATCAGCCAATAGAAGCTCGCAGGCCCTTAGTCTCCACATACACACAGTTTTATACCAGGTTTCCATAACAACCCAGCCATTTTTCTTCACTGCTGTGGGTTAGCTTTAAAGGGGCAGGGCGCTGTAGATGACACTGTTAAGGGAACGGAGTGTTGTGGAGGTCACAGTTAAGGGGGCAAAAGATGGACTTAAAAATCCCGCCCTGGGCCCTGCTAAGCCACGCCCCCAACCCAGTTAGGCCATGCCTCCACTCCATAGCCAACATGGATTGAAAAATTGAAGGTAAAAATCAACTTTTGTCAGCTGCAGGGGTGGAAGGGAGGGTGACTTTCTCCGTGCAGCTCACGCTCAGACAGCACAGTGCTGCTGTCTGAGAGTGAGCTGTTCAAAAGGACATCCCTGTGTCCGTCCAACGGGAGTTTGAAAGCCGGACTGTCCGGCCTAAAACCGGACCTCTGGCCACCCTAGAGGCAGGCTTCTGTGGAGGTCATAGTTAAGGGGACGGTCCACTATGGAGGTCAGTGTTAAGGGGCAGATTGCTGTAGAGGCCACGATTAAGGGGACAGGGTGTGGAAATCACTGTAAAGGAGATGAGGTACTGTGGAGGTCACTAATAAAGGGGCGACCACTGTAGAGGTCACTGTTAAAGGGCGGGCTGCTGTGGAGGTCACTGTTAAGGGGGCCGGATGCTGGGGAGGTCACTGTTAAAGGGGCGAGCGCTGTGGAGGTCTCTGTTGAGGGGGCAGGGAGAAGTGGAGGTCACAGTTAAGGGGACGGTCCGCTATGGAGGTCAGTATTAAGGGGCAGGTTGCAGTAGAGGTCACTGCTAAGGGGGTGGGGTGTTGTGGAGGTCACTAATAAAGGGAGCGGCCGCTGTGGAGGTCACTGTTAAAGGGGAGAGTGCTGTGGATTTTACTGTTAAGGGGCAGGCTGCTGTGGAAGTCACTGTTGAAGAGGAGGGGTACTGTAGATGTCACTGTTATAGTGGATATTGTCGATATCTTTTATCAACACACACAAACATTAAATAAAATAGATGAAATATACCCGTGCGAAGCTGGGTCCTTTTGCTAGTAATATATAAAGCTGAGTGTACGTATGTGTGTATGTCCGCTAATGGAATCCGCACCGTCGCATTTACAATCACGACATTTTGCACAGCCACCTCATGTGACTCAGGGAACGTCATAGACTATATTTTGAGTAGAAATTTTCACCCCGCACTTTCCAATTATTTGCCAAAAAGTACGCTTAGTAGCCTAACCGCCAAACTACAGTAGTCATTGTCTGTTGGCTGTTGTGGCAGTTAGACTGGATTTTCATCAGGTTGCATATAGCAACCAATCACAGCTCAGCTCCTTTTTTGCTACAGGTCATTAATAAGAGCTCTGATTGGCTGCTATATGCAACGGAGGACATTCTTAGTATAAGACAGCTTATGTGTGAGTTAATATGATTTCGATTGTGATGCTTAGCCAATGTTGTTGTAGAGGCTGATGTAACTCACATGACCTTATATGTATACTAATTCTGTGGGGTTTTATATACTTTTAATTAAAGACAATAATGCCCCGCTGTGGAGTTCTTTGTTAGGGGGGTGGGTAGGGTGATGTGGTGGTCACTGATAAAGGAGTGGGCTGCTGTGAAGGTCAAACTTAAGGGGTTGGGCTGCTGTGGAGGTCACTTTTTAACGAGGCTGGGCACTGTGGGGGGTTAGTGTTAAGGGGCAGGGTGCTGTAGATGTCACTGTTATAGTGGATACCTAGTGGATACTTTAACGAAACACACAAACATTAAATGAAATAGATGAAATGTACCCATGCAAAGCCGGGTCCTTCTGCTAGTATATATATATATATATATATATATATATATATATATATATTAAAACAAAAACAAAACATCTCAAGTATTTATGCTCCAACCCTTAGTATAAAAATGCCATAGAGATCACAAAAAATATTTTTGTTGGTGTGTCCGAGTATATCACTAGTATTTTCATTAATCAAAAATGTAGACTTGTCTATAGTCTAGTGAATGTACTGTACATGTACAACATAAAATACTGAAGTTGCACTCATAGGTACTGTAGTAGTTGCAATTCATGGTCTCAGAAGTAAAACAAAAATTCTTATGAAATGACTATGTTACAAAAGATGTATTTTCTATCAGTACATTTCTGCGTTGGCAAATATATATCGAGATATATTTTAAAGAAAGTATGTTTTCTTGTGATTTGTTGTTATTGCGGTCAATAGATACAACTCTTCAGCTAAAAGAACATTATGTTTTAATAAGCGTCTGGGTATGAATTGTAAAACTAAGCAATAATAAATAGAAGTTGCAGCTGCCAAGTAATAGAGAAAGACAGGAAAGTGGAACAGCTGCCTCCTTAATCAAATTGTTTAGGAAGAGTATATGAATAGCTGGTATAGACAGATGGCAATGCCTGAGGGATGTGTCTAGCTGGATAAAAATATGATCATCTTGGGCTGCTAGTGTTGCTATCTTCAATTACTAAATAGAAATAACACACTTATTTTATTCTATAATGCAATCTTCATACATATGGAATTTTAGTTTGTTAAGATTGGAAAATACATCATGAGATGGTTGTACTATGTATACCATATCAGTAATACAGTACCAATAAGTGAACCAGTGAGTGCTAACATCTTGTTGGCTCATCATAGGTAAGCAGTAAGTTAGAGCATGACCTCACAGATATAACTCATTCGGTCTGATGTTGGTGGATTTACAAATGTGATGTAATTTCCAGGTATAATTGCAAACTATAAATTGTCCTATTCCCTTAGGACAGCAGTAGACTCAATCAAGGCTCTTCATACCATTGAGGCAAACCATGCAGTGGCTAAGGGCCCCTAGAAAGAGAGAGCCCAACACTGGTTAGTGCCATCTCTTTTTTCACCAGTGGCGATACCTGCTCAAGACTCCGCTTTCATAGAGTAAACAAATTGTTAAGAATAAGAAGGTATTGGCACAATAGTCATGAAAAGGCGGTCAAGGGGGATACAAACACCAGAACTTTCTGACCTGGTTGGTAAACCTGGAAATATAATGGGGACTCATTTGTATCTTTGCATTAGGGTCTACTCTGTTCTATGTACACTGCTGGGGTTGATAGTAACAGGACTCATGTCAACCACTGAACTTATTTAGAGCACTGTGTCAACCATTGAAGATATTTAGAGCACTGTGTCAACCATTTAGTGCCATACTTAAAATAAATTGCAGTCTCTTAAGAGCTGAAAATGATCTTGTGGATGTAAGAAACATCAAGGAAACAGGAAATGAAATCATTCTGTTATTATCAAGGTAAACAAGTGGATTCTACACAAAACAATCCTAACCTTTCAGCTCAAGGATGAATAGTTGACAAGTCAATAGCTACTTGGATTTTTCCAGTGGTCACAATAAGAAGTAGATAGAAAACAACCCTTTAAGTCAATTTAAGAGGGTTAGGAAGTATTGTACACTAGATTCTGACTTCCATGAATAAGCCAAAATACTGAACAAGAGACTTAGTGATAACTTTTGGTGAACCGTGCCTACAAGAAAACCATAAATCTGAACCAGGAGAATTGTCTGTCTTCTATGAAACAGACATCTTCGCATTTTTTTTTTAAACCAATACAAATCCAGATGTAAATTTCATCACACTCTAATAAGAAAATCTATTGAGAACCACTAATATATTCTTCTGCTGGGCCCATATTTAAAACAAAACCATTCTCATTAGACCTAAGTGACATCCCAAAGAGCACCATCCGGGAAGATCATTCTGGCTCCCGCAAGTCTCCTGCCCCACTGGACCAAGTCAATGGATCTAGACTAGGGAGCTACAGATGCGGATCCACAAGATGTCTCTGCTGTAAAATCATCCATCACAACTGAGTTTCGTTCTCCTCCAATGTCACCAAGGAATCCTTTAAATACAGACTCACCTGCACATCAGCATTTGTGATTTACATTATAAGTTGCACTTGTGGACTACAATATGCAGGGCGCAACATTCAAGAACTTCATAGGTGTCTGAATAAACATAGATCGAACTGCAATAAAAAATTCCTTCTGCATAGTGTTTCTAAACAGTGTACCATCAATTACAATGGTGATTTTAATTCCTTTTTTTCATTCTCCCCATTGATTTTATTCCAGAAAGGCAACATAATAAATTTGGTACTGTATGTAGATGGGAAACATACTCAATCTTCAAACTGAGTACTATTGTTCCCAATAGCGTGTCTAATGATGCTCTGTTGCTGGCAAAAAATAATTCTGAATGGGTACAAGCGATCGCATTAGCGATCGCTCCTCCCCACACTGTGGAGGAGATCACTACATGTAATTTCAGCGGTCTCCTTCACTAACAAGCAACCGATTTTCGGGAAGGAACGCTTCCGCTTCATCTGCTAGTCTAATACAGCCCTTAGTATGTAAAATTTATTTTGTCCCATAGTGAATCTATCTATTTTTAGTATCTTATTGTCCCTTTTATCAGTTTCTACATTCCTTCTGTCTCCCTTAGTATTTTAGATTATCAGGTTTTTCTTCAATATTTTTGTAGAACTCATACAAATTTAATCAAGTGGATATACATTAAGCAGATAATATTTATTATAGTTAAAAATGTACAGAATTATATACAAAAGTGCAGAAAATAGGAAATTACGCTGTCAATTTTCCACAAGGTCAAGCATCTTGTTTGTCTTGGCCATATGGTAGTGCAGCGTAATCGAATATATAAAAGCTGACAACTTATTAAGACAATAAAGATAATAATAAAAAGGATAAAGAAAGAAAATAAATTGAGGGATAAAGTAAAAGTAAGGAATGGAGCAAGGAATGGAGCATCACGTACCTCCATTACTCTCGCTCTCGTTTCTATAGTTGAGGAGATATCGAAGTCAGGACCTCTTGTTGTGTAAATTCTTTGTTGTATGGCCATACACTTCTCCAGATCTTTGGCATATGGGTGCTAGTAACAGCAGACGTGTTTCAAGGTATAGCACCACCTCTTCCACAGTGGTTGCACTCCAATTGCCCATATCTGGTAATTTATACTATGTCTGGTTGAAACAAAGAGATGAGATGGAGCAATGGATTGTCCAAAATTAAATAAAACTTGATGCGCTTTTGGGGCGTTTCTAATGCGCTTTATTCATATCCATGCGTTTTTTTGTATGTATGGAGTTTAACCATAGGAAGAGGTATGGAGTGCACTGAGGAAGAGGTAGTGCTATACCTCAAAACGCGTCTGGTGTTACTAGCACCCATATGCCAAAGATCTGGAGAAGTGTGTGGCCATACAACAAAGAATTTACACAACAAGAGGTCCTGACTTCGATATCTCCTCAACTATAGAAACGAGAGCGAGAGCGGAGGTAAGCACATATAAAGTGGATTACTGAACATTAAAAGAAAAGCTGGATCAATTGTAAATACAGTGAATATAATACAAAATACATCACTGTTTATACTGGCATAATGTGGGTTGATGAGATGGGCTAATAACAGCAATAAACCCCCTCACAAGGACATTTCCCAATATAGAGACTTTGAATAGGAGCCATTTGGATTGTGAAACCGTTTCTAATTTTTTATTTTCTTTTAAAGAAGCATAACCATATTTGAAACTTAGGGAGTATCGCCATCACTTACTATATCTTAGTGTCTATTAGACATAATACCGTTAACCAGCACTATATTTTACAAGCCAATAAGATATAAGGAAGATACGCTTCTTGCTCCATTCGTTACTTTTATTTTATCCCTCATTTTATTTTCTTTCTTTTACTTTTTATCATTATCTTTATTGTCTTAATAAGCTGTCAGCTTTTATATATTCAATTACGCTGCACTACCATATGGCCAAGACAAACAAGATGTTTGACCTTGTGGATAATTGACAGTGTACCGGTATATTCCTATTTTCTGCACTTTTGTATATAATTCTGTACATTTTTAGCTATAATAAATATTATCTGTTTAACGTATATCCTCCACGTGATTACATTTGTATGAGTGCCTGTCCATTGCCAAAATTTTCTTTACTTTTTAAAAGAGTGATTCAAGTGGGCAAGAGCACTAAACCAGGGCAATAAAGGGTGAGCCAGCTCTTCACTAATAACTCGAAATATATTCTGTGACCCTCCTCAAATCATTCATCAATTTCCTCCCTGTTCTGACTGCTTCCCCATGTAACCAACTCCCTCTGAGGGCGATGTCTGAGCAAACCTCTTGTTCTTCACACGATGCCCACACTTTCCCGAAGGGAGTACCAGGTGCTACCTCAGAGGGGAATTGGAACACAAGGGAATAGGGACCAGAGTGTGAACCCACTAGACTGACCCCACAATACATCCAGTGGATGCCAGGATTCCAGAGGCTGATCAGACAGAAGCGTAGTCAGGGTACGAAGGCAGAAGTCAGGACAGACGGCAATCAGGCAACGTCCGTAAAACGTAATCCAAAATTCGGTACAGAGAATGACAAGAACCAACAGAACACCTTAGCTCAAACAGGAAACTAGACTAGCTAGGAACCTAATTTGCTCAGGCGCCTTCCTGTGGAAGGAGGCACCTTTAAATACCTCCTACAGACCAGCCATACGCTGGGGAAGATAGGAGGCATACGCATTCTGCTTCACATAAGTACGAGAGACATGCCTGCAGACACTGAGCCAGAGCGCAAGCTCTGCTCAGAGCTAGGAGGAAGATGCTGGCTGCAGGAGAGCAGACCCCAGCTAAGAACCCTGTTGCCCATGCCTGTGAGCACGGCATGTAGCAGCGAGGAGGAGCGGGGGAAAGAATCGCAGGCACGGGAAGCTGGGTTAACACTCGCACTCTGTATTGAGGGTTTGCATAACTGCTTTATCATTGCCCTAGTGCCTGATCATTTGGTATGCTCAGACACAAATTGTCCCTCGCGTTCACATTTTAGTTGGGAACATCACGTTTTACCACCCTTCTCCCTTTTAACAGTGCCGAAGGGTCACTGGGACATTACCCCCTTTTCCTCCTCTGAACCCTAGTTTTTCACTGCCCCTCTTGATCGAATAGGAGTGTTGCTTGCTCTGACTGCGGTATCAACAGTTTCACTGTAGCTGATGTTTCTCTTGGGTTTCTGGAACTTCAGGATGCTCCTGACCTTCTATTACCAAGGGGATCAGGAGTGCCTACTTGCCTACTGTTCAATCCGGTAAAAGCATAGCATTAGAAGGCTGATCTCTGGACACTCCTGACCTTCCATTCTCAAACAGAACAGGAGCACTCGCTCGCCAGTCTTCTCAAATTAATAATTTCCTTTGAGCTCACTGTATATTTGTTATATTTATTGATTATAACTGGCTTATGGTGTTTTTTAGTATATTAATACATGTGTACAGGCAGGATGATCTCATTTGTTTTACGTACAGGATGATGCTCATTTATTTTACTTATTCACATTTTCTTAACAGGTTGTATAGATCTTATTTCCTACTATGTTCTGTGCAAGTTAACTCTGTGGCATTCTTTCTTGGACTCTGAACACCCTTGACCTGTGACCATGTGTGTCTATGTTGTTTTATTGCGTAAAAACACATTGCTTTTTACACATTACGATAAAAGGTAAAGTAGCTGATGTCTTTAGACTTTCTTACTTTGGCAATGCCTGAGAAAGTCCTTTCTGTTCTCCTTGACACATCTGTACACAAGCCAGTTTTCTGCACCTGCTCAAAGGCCTTTATACTTATCCTTCAATACAGTGTGCCTAAGCAATGCACACCCTGAAGTACAGTAAATGAAGCAGCCCTCCTGTGAATTGGACAAGAGGGCCTATGCGGCAGTGTTAACCTCATCTTTGCCAGTCGTAGCTACACTTATACACAGGGAGTATGAGATCAATAGGTTACTCAGTGGGTGTAGCTCCATTCATCTTTTAAGTTTAGCTTTAAAAGGAAGCATTGATGAGCATATTGTAGACCAGGTAGATACTAAGTAATTGTTTTCTTGAGGTTAATGTAAAATCACGGACATCACTTACAAATTCTTTCTCCCGCTTATGTTTTTCGCCGGCTTCTTTCATCAGTTCTTCGGCATGCTCTAGCCTGGCATCCACCAACTTCTGCTGGAGCTCCCTCTGTTTAAATATCTGATCCAAATGCTTTAAAAATATGAAAAAGTTATAAGATTATAATTATCTGCAAGATTTCTAATATTCAACATCTTCCAGGAAAACTAGTTCTGTTTTATATGGATTGGGACACGATATCTCTCCTGTCCTATATATTGTGTCAGGGACCCTTAAAGGGATTTTCCATGATTTTAATATTGATGGCGTATCCTCAGGATAGGCCATCAATATCTGAACAGTGGGGTCCAACATCCTGCACCCTCACAGATCAGCTGTTTCAGAGTGCTTTCAGAGCCAGAGCCAAAACTGGTCCCATTCCCTTCAATGAAAGCAGTGCTGCAGTAACTATCTCCGTCCAATTTATGGTTGTCAGATGGCAATATCAATATAATGGAAATTGTGGGCTTTACAGGTGGCTGCCAAATAAAATTATCCCATCTGAGGATAAGGCATGCCCATAAAAATTCTGTTGATGTATTAAATTAAAGGGGTTGGACAATTTCTGGTTACTGTTTATAGGGTTGAGCGAATCGTTTTCGGATTGCCGAAAACTTTGTTAACAATATCTGCACCTTTCTACTGTAAAATGTATAGCCTCTGTGGAGGTCTTTCCGAAGTTTCAGCAAATATAGCGAGACTTACTTTGTCTCACCTCTATTATGTGCCACTTCATTTATTTTCATAAGTTACTGTATCAAAATACTAAGCAGAACTAGGCTTCGTGCCTCATTAAAGAAGCTGAGTTCTGCGTTGTGGTTTGATACAGTAATTTATGCAAATTAATGAAGTCACGCGTGATAGAGGCGAGACAAGGTAAGTCTCGCGATATTCGCTGAAACTTCGGAAAGGCCTCTGAGGAGCCATACATTTTACAGTAATACAGAGCCGATATTCTTAAGGTAGTTTTTAAAAGATTCAGGTTCAGATACAACAATCCTGACCCGATTTGCTCATCCCTAACTGTTGATCAATGTGTATGTAAGATTATTTTATGGCTATTACTAATATAGCCTTTGTTGAAACTCTGCCTCATTTTCTATATTTCATTAGGTATGCCCCCTTGTTTGCCAAGTCTTTGGTGCTGTCCACATAGACTTCCTGTCCATAAAATGGCTGCTGATGGAGAGCCAAACAAGGCAAATCACTTGTGATGTCTCCTCCATTCAAATACTCTGCGACTGCCATCTGCCCTTGCAGTGTTGGGAATTTAGTGCAGGTGCCGTGTGTATGAATAGGGGGGAGTGAGTCATGTGCCTGGTCACATGACCCTTCATCAGCGGCCATTTTGTGGACAGGATCTCTCTATTAAAACAGTACAGAAGATTTGCAAGGGAGCATGGCTTATGAAATATAGCAAACTGTACAGAATATCAACAAAGGTTATACTAATAAGTGCCATATAGTCACCGTATATACACATTCGTCACAAATAGCCAGAAAGTGGCCAACTCCTTTAATGCATTTGATTGTGATGTCTTTCACAACTTACACAACTAGTAAGATTCCAGACAGAAATCTTTGCCCTAGTGGGTGTATTACGAGGTAGTTGAGCAGTACAACCCTCTTTGGGTCAGTTTACATTTTACACGGAGTAGATTGTGAAGTAGCCCAAATGTTGTTTTGCATTTTCCATCCTCCTCCTCCTCAATCTTTACTTATAGGAGATCTGTCACCTAAATATGCTTTCTTCTTGTCTCCCCTGAGCCTCTCAGCAGTGATTGACAGGCTGCTATTATTCATTCATACACAGCAGCCTGTCAATCACTATAGAAAGAGGAGGGGAGCGTACTCTTCTGAATACAGCAGACATCACCTATGAGCCCACTGTATCATTTGATCACTCCTAGCACAATACTTTTGTTCCTTTTTGGCTAATATGGGAATAGACTTGTCCCTGCTGTATGCTGCCCTTACGTAATGCAGCATATTTAGGTGATAGATCTGCATTAAAAGAGTTGTCTCACTTAAGCAAATGGCATTTATAATGTAGAGAAAGTTAATACAAGGCACTTACTAATGTACTGTGATTGTCCATATTGCCTCCTTTCTGTCTGGATTCATTTTTCCATTACATTATACAATACTTGTTTCCCCGGTGTTATGACCACGGCTGCAGTGCAGATACGAGGTGGCTGGGACAGGAACAGCTGCGCATGTGTGCCTATGCACACTTCAGTACTCCCAGCCACCAGAGACGCCGGCGATTTTTCCTATATTGTGCAAGCACGGCCACAGCTAATGGATTTCAGGGTGGTCGTAACCCCTGGAAATGAGCAGTGTATAATGTGATGGAAAAATGAATCCAGCCAGCAAAGGAGGCAATATGGATAATCACAATACATTAGTGTCTTGTATTAACTTTCTCTACACGATAAATACCAGTTGCTGAAGTGAGACAACCCATTTAAAGCAGATCTGTCTCCTAAATATGCTGCCTTACGTAAGGGCAGTATATAGCAGGGACAAGTGAGACAACCCCTTTAAGTGCAGCAAAATGCGGCAAACCGCGGATTGCGGAAAGGAACGCGGCCCTTTGTAGAAATGCCTATTCTTGTCCACAAAACGGACAAGAATAGGACATGCTCTATTTTTTGGCGGGGCCACGGAATGGAGCAACGGATGCGGACAGCACTCTGTGTGCTGTCCGCATCTTTTGCGGCCCCATTGAAGTGAATGGGTCCACGCCCGAGCCACAAAATATGCGGCTCGGATGCAGACCAAAACAATGGCCGTGTGCATGAGGCCTTATTAACATAATTTTAGTGACAAATACATATTATCATGATATAGTTACAGTTATTGAAGCATATATTTGTACATACATTTATGTAAGTAACACCCATGTAAGGCCGGCTTCACACGTCCGTTTAACACGGACGTGAACTGTGCGTGGTGACCTGGGCTGGATTCCTGCTTAGAGCAGGAGTGCACGGCGTCATTGGTTGCTATGACGCCGTGCGCTCTCTGCCGTCGCTGCAGTACAGTAATACACTCATATAGATCATACCGGTGTATTACTGTACTGCAGCGGCGACAGAGAGCTCACGGTGTCATAGCAACCAATGACGCTGTGCGCTCCTGCTCTCAGCAGGAATCCAGCCCAGGTTACCACGGACAGTTCACGTCTGTGTTAAACGGACGTGTGAAGCTGTCTAAGACCCCATCATTGCTTTCCATAGACACAACAGTTCCTCCATAGGGGCGCTATAACTGATACTACAGCTCTGCTCTAGTCACCTGCAGTTCAGCCCCTTTTCTGCTGATTGGTGGGTGTCCTGAGGATTGGACCTCTACTGATCACCCATTGATGGCCTATCTCAAGTATAGTGTATTCCTGAAAAGGCCCTTTAAGTCTTCAAATGGTTATTACATTTTCAATTATATTAAAGCTCGAATGTTGACACATCTGTAGTAATGAATGTGTTTTCTAGCATAGCCTAGAAGAAAAACAACTATAAAACATTATCTATCCAATGTTGATGGTAATTCATCAAAATCTCTTTGGATTTGCAGTCACGGCTAGCAAGTTAGTTGGTATGCTATCCACACTAGAGCCTCACTAAATGCTAGATTATTTCCATATGGAAAGAGTATTTCTGAAACGCAATAAATAAAAGTAATGTCTAGCAAATGACATCCATAGGGTAATATACATAAACAATTATTTAGCAATCTTGTCATTTATCCATAGTAGACTGTGTTCGGTGAGGTAGTAACATTCAGTTAATATTCTTCATATGGAAGTCATTTATTTCTATTACACAACTAACGGTGTTTGGCATAATTGCATAGTGCACCTGTTGTGTTCATAAATCCGGTAATATCAATATAAAACTCCATGTGGACTGTAAAGCATTTTATTGCCTCCCTTTACAGGTTTGCTTGTTTTCAAGGAAGATTGACAGCTAGGGCAGGTGTTCCACCTTACCTCTTCTCTGACTTCATATTGGCCAACAATGCTCTTGAGTTTCTCTGCCAGCTCGGCATTTTCCTGGCACAGCGCAGTGTTTCTCTCACTCTGCTGCTCGATCTGACTCTGGATTTCTGCCAGTGTTATCTGGAAATGGTTAGTGATTTCTTTCCGTTTTTCTTCATCTTCACGAGCTCTTTGAATGGTCTCCTCCTAAAAGCAACATTTACAAGTGATATAACATGCTGGAGAGAATTTCCATTTAATCGGATGTCATTGTATGTTGCTGAATATTTACATTTGGTCATTAAAATGTAGTTTTCACCCTTAGACACCAATTTACTTGCTTGTAAATATGTGTCTGCATCAGTGCTTGCTGTGTATATACAGTGTGTGCTGGTGTATGCATTTATACTATTAGTCTGTTTACTTGTATTATCCTCTAGAACTAGGATATGACACTCTCTTATTACAGCAGAGGTGTGTCCTGTCCCAAGGGAACAGATTTGTCTTAAAACTTACAGTGCACTAAGATTTCTAGGTGCAGGGATTTGTAAAGCCTTTCCCTTCAAAGCTCATCTCTTTGTGCTGTAGATGTCTCCTTCTTCCTAACTAACATGAAGTTGTTATCATTGTCTACATGTTACTGATACGGTGGAGCGGACGTCCAGTCACCAGTCTTGGATCTTACAGTCCTTATATTTACTCCTCCCTGCTGTTAGTAAATTCCTGTAGTCACACATAGTACACACTACCTGCCTGAATTACCTGCATTATTACTGCATGCAGAACATACTACCTGCATGAATCAATGCTGTAATAAGACAATATGAGATGGCAAGCTCACTCAACATATGCAGCTTGTATTTCCCTGTTTGGGTAAAGATATTCAATTTCTCTCTAGCTGACAGCAGCAGGGAGGAAGTAAAGGGAAGCAGTAATGGGAATCTCCCATTATGTCCAATAATGAAATGAATCAGCTAAAAGCATCATAAAGCTCAGCTTCATACAAACTACTTGTGTTTTAATGGCTACTATTGAATTGTATGTCAGTGTATTGCAGGATGAGAAATTGATGATTAAAGGGAATGTGTCATCAGAAAATTACCTATTTTGTAACCCTTAGGATACCGGAGGTTTTTTAATTTTTGCATTTTAATTTTTCTTCCCTATCTTCCTTGAAATAAGTTTTTTTTATATTTCCATTCACATAGCTGTATGAGGACAAGTTGTACTTTCTAATGCCACCATTTATTATGGCTTACAATGTAGTGGAAAGCAGTAAATTCCAAATGGGGTGAAATTGGAAAAATAACGCAATTCCTCCACCGTTTTACGGGTTTTGTTCCCACAGCAATTAGTGTGCTGCAAAACTGACCCATGCTCTTCATTCTCTGGGTCAGTACGAATATAATGATACCCCATACGTATAGGTTTTTATGTCTCGATAGTGTAAAAATAAATGTAAACTTTGAAAAAAATTATACTCTAACCCCCATAACTTTTTTATACTTACCTACTGAGCTGTGTGCGGGACAATTTGTAGTTTTTATTGATACCATCTTGGAGTGTGTGTGACTTTTTGATCACATTTTATTTTATTTTTTGAGGTAAGAGAAGCAATGAAAAAATGGCAAATTGGCCATTTTGACCCTTTTTTCCGTTACGCCATTTGCCGTATTGGAAAAATATTTTTATATTTCAATAGTACGGGTGTTTTCGGTCACGGTGATACCCATGAGGTTTATATTTTTTGTTATTTATTTATGTATTTATTTTTTTATTATACGGAAATGGGGGTGATTTAAACTTTTATATATTTTTTTATTTTTGACCCATGTGACTGCAATAAAGGAACAGCTCAGGCAAGATGGCAGCCCCTATAATAATGTTCAGAAAATAGAATAAATAAATCTTTAATCAGAAAATAACAGATTAAAAAAAGGATATGGTTGCTATCTAGTTTTAACTGGCAGATATAATTTGGTGACACATTTTCTTTAAAGACAGAAATCAGTTTCCCATCTTTGTTCTTTTTCACAACATGACAAACTATGAAAAGTATTTTTGGGTAATTATCATGTAAATATTTGCTGCCTGTCATCAGAGTCTGATTTATTTATTTAAAATACTTGAAAATAGATGCAGATATTCTCTGTTTTCCATCATGTCAAAATCCATTAGTATAAAAAAGAGCTCTGAAAAATAAAATGTTACTGAATATCACAAAAATGAATTGAATACAAGCTTATGTTATTGCTTACGGTACTAACATTATATAACCCAATCTCATTTCTTTTAAATTACAAAAATTTGAATTTGATACGTCATTTTTCTGCCAAATGTCTGTTTTAAACTGTAAGTTTTCCATGTGTACTATGTGGAATAGTCTGAAGAAGATACTGCCAAGCATCTTATTTTACAAAAATAAAACCCATGCTAAATGAACTTCATATGAGCCTTGATGACAGTGTCTCAGATAAGGATCCTATTGTCCCATTCTAACTAGTCAGTATCATCTAGTGAGCTTTCTGACACATATAGGTACTTTTGTGTATTTCTTATTAGAAACCCAGAAAACCCTTTTAGTCTCCACTAACCCAAAAAATCAAGTAGTAACCTCTTAATTGCCCTAAACCACCAGGAAAGCGTAATCTCCACTGCTTTCCATTTGTGGTAAACGTATTGTGCTAATCAGGGCAGGTAAATAAATTTCCGTCAGCACTAAAGAAATATAATCACTGCCTGGCAAAGATGGTTAAAAAATAATTATAATACCTTTTTTTTAATTGACTACTAAAAGTGGTAATTGGCCATTTACAGTATTTGGTAATGTGTGGGCCAGTTTTCGCTGAGTGTTCACTATTATGACATGATGTGTCCTGTTTCACCATGAACATGAATGAAACTCATCAGACACAGTTGACCACTTGCTTTTCTTGATTTCTCATTATTTCTTATGTTAGGTTGACATTATGGAGGCAATTACTAGCTTCACATAAAGGTATAGTCTTAAAGGAGAACTAAACCCTGAAAAACATATATAATACAAATACATTTAATCCATAGTGCACACACATAGTGCTATGTCAAGAAAGCGCTCCCCAAACTGCCATCATAAGCTGCTTAGGAGAAATCTTGCGGATAAAACGCTTTGTCCTCTCTTATCTTTGGCTACCGAATGGCTGAGTGAGCGAGCGTGATGTAATAGTTCAGGAGAGGGGTGGGACTTAACCACACTGACTGAAGTGCCCACAGATGGATGTGCCCGCAGTGCTATAGTACTCCCTGCCCTAGGTCCCCACACCCACTTTCACTCCCACTCTCCTGAGATCTATTATCTGCCTTCCTTGTCATAGTTGTCAAATACCAGGAGTTATAATTTTTTCCCTCATACTGACTCCCTGTAATGTCCCCTGATAGCCCACAATTACATAGTAGAAATGCTGAGAGTTGTTGTTCTCTCCTATTATATCTCTCTCCGTATAATGGCCACTGATGACCCTAATAACAGTCTGGACATGCTAGGAGTTGTAGTTTTCTTCTGTTATTATCATCTACATGTAATGTTTACTAATACCTCATAATAACAATCTGGACATGATGGGCATTGTAGTTCTCTCATATTCCTCTCCATGTAATGGCCAATGGTGTCCCATAATAACAGTCTGAACAGACCAGAAGTTTTAGTTCTGTCCTCTTATCACTCTCCATGTAATGGCTGCTGATGCCTCATAATAAGAGTCTGAACGTCCTGGGAGTTGTAATTCTCTTCTCTCTTACCCCTCTCCGTATAATGTCCACTGATGCCCCATAATAGCAGTCTAGACATACTGAGATTTGTAGTTCTCTTCTCCTATAACCCTCTCCCTATAATGTCCACTGCAGACCCATCATAATAGTATAGACCTGCTGAGAGTTGTAGGTCTCCTCTTTCACCTCTCTCCCTATAATGTCCACTGATGTCCCATAATAACAGTCAAGACATGCTGGGAGTTGTAGTTCTCTTCTCTTATACCTTGCTCCCTATATTGCCCACTGATGTCCCATGATAACAGTCTGGACATGCTGGGAGTTGTACTTCTCTCTCTCTTTGTTATTAAGATCACACACCCAGACTCAGCAGTGCCTGACAACAGTTCATTTTTCTAGCATCTTCAGTGGATGTCATTGTACGACATCTGTCTGAAGCAGCTGTTTAACGTATATGTCGTATCTGAGTAGGGAGGGCGATTTATCTTGGTCAGTTTTGTATTCTGTAATCTATTACAACTCCACATGGTGGTAACCCAGCTTTCCCAGGAACTTGATAGGCAAATCTGCCTAGCAATGGCACTATTTAGGAATGGGGAGTTGGATTTAGTATTCTGCAGTCTATTACAGCTCCACATGGTAGAAACCAAATGTGACACTCACGGATACCCCAACACGTATTTCGCGTTGCTACCTCAGGGGGGATTGCCCCTAAGGAAGCAACATGAAACACGCTTCAATAGAGATGGTATTTATTTTTAATACATTATTGCAGTGTTCTACTTTGATCGGTATTGCTAGTTGCATATTAGCACATGCATTTTACCATTTACAGCCCAAATTGTGATATCTGACAAAACAAGAGCAAATAATACATAAGGAGATTATATAAAATTTTGTTAGTTGTTCTTTTTTTGTTGGAGTTTGGATTCTGGCTTTAGTTCCCCTTTAAGTTAGTATATCTTCAAGTTACAATGCTAGTTCTGAAATGAATTAATGTTAGCATTAGAAAGGCCACTTAATTAAAATACTTTAGAAAAATAAAATTATTGACATGGTATACCTTGAGTGTTTTGTTGTGTCTCTGCAGCTCCCGGCACAGGCTCTCGAGTTTGCTTCGAGCAAGGATGGCTTTGTTATGCTCACTTTGTAGTACGTCTTTCTCTTTTATAAGTTGAACTTGACGTTTTTGCATCTGTTTCATATGCTTTTGCTCTGTTCGGTGCTCTTCAAGCTACATAGATACAAAAACTCTAATATCATTTTATATGAACACAAATGATAGATGAGCTAACCTATATATAGCAGCTTATGTTAACGATAGGAAGCAAAACACTAAAGTCTGGCATTTCATATGTCTGTTGGAGTAAGAGTTGCACACCTCTTAATAAATGTGTTTGATGTTCTGCTAACCATGTGCTAAAAAATGAAATATATGCCAGCTATGAGTTAGTGCAGATTTCAGTTATAATTTTTTGGCATGCAGCTATTGATGGCACTACAGAGGTCTGGGGAAGTATCTAGTACTGCACTGTAATGTTTAGTTCCCCTTTGGGGGTATTTTTTGCTGCACTATGATATTGATACCCCCCTACTCGTGTTAGCCCTGCCTACACGTGTTGCTCTGCCTTATATCAATTTGGATCCACCTACAACATTGGGGCCACTTTTAGTTTTTTCTAGGGCTTCTTTTAGGTCCCAATTCATCCCTGGAAATGTTTGCACAACATGCACAAGAAACTGTGACTGTTGTATGCCAGAAAACTGCTTTATTATAATGGGATCAGACAGGAATCTGGCATCTTTACGGCATAAATGCAGGCTTTTGGCAAAATACCCAATATTTGTCCAGCCGAACGCCAGTATTTAAGGCAGCCAGACCCCCTTTGGATCCCATTACAGTCAAAAGGGATCTGGCAGTGCCCAGCATTATCTGGCTATGCCGTATATGGTAACTCCAGTAGTCTTTTCCTTTGCCAGAATAGATTTCTAGATTACCTTTACAGATGTGAACCAACCCTTAATTTTCAGAAAGCTCCCAGTTACCCAAAATTCCATCTAGTGTAAACCAGTAAATAGAAGACAGGGAAGAGGGAGATGGAGCTCGCTCAGTGTTTCAGTGAAATGGGATGAGTAGGAAATCTGCTCAGTGAACACAGTCCGGCTCCTACAACCCACCTGCTCAGCAAGCATGGAAAGTATAAATGTTCATTTACACAAACCTTCAGAACAAGGAAAAAGACCTCAAATCTGCAAGCTATCTAATATACATCTACAGATGTCTTTGCAGGAATTTTTTTTGTAACACTGTGTATTCTGTAAGAATTTGCTGTTAGCTAATAATCAAAGAAGTAACAATCAGGCATTTCTTCTGGTATAATAGGTGGTCGGGCAACAAGGTGTACAAAACCATTATCATTATTGGATAAGGAATGACTTATGGTATACTGATTATTGACTATAATAGGAGCCGGCAGGTTTCTGGTATTAGGGCCAGGATTCAGCTAGACAAACAATGGTGCTTGCAGTGTATTTTGTTCTGCTGAATCCCAGCACTAATGCCTAAAACAGGCCGGATGCCCGCCTGGTCTAATTATAGTCAATGGGCTCTAGCTGGATATGATGAACTCCAGCAGGCTGTTCCTCTGCCGAAATAGCCTGCCTTTAAAAGGGGGTTGTCCACTTTCTGATTACTGTTGACTAATGTGTTTGTGAGATGATTATATGGCACTTACTAATAAAGACTTTGTTGAAATTCTGCACCATTTTCTATTTTTTATAATGTATATCCCCTTGTTTACAAAATATTTTGTACTGTCTACACAGAAGTCCTGTCCATAAGATGGTCACTGATGGAGGGTCATGTGACCCTCCGTGTGATGCCTCCTCCATTCAAATACACCACATCTGCCATCTGCACTTGTTCAGTTTAGTTTAGTGCAGGTTCAGTGTGTTTGAATGGAAGAGACATGACATGGAAGTTAATTGCCTGGTCACATGACTTTACTTCAGCAGCCATTTTGTGGACAGGTCCACTGTGTGGACAGCACAAAAGACTTTGTAAACAAGGGGACATACGTTTTGAAATTGAAATATAGGAAATGGTGCAGAATTTTAACAAAGTCTAAATGAATAAGTGCCATATAATCATCTCACAAACACATTGATCAACAGTAGCCAGAAAGTGGACAACCCCTTTAAAATTTAACACTAGTGTGAAACTAGCCTTACCCAATGTGGTGGAGATGTCCAAAGATACAACCATAAAAATTGAATTAAAATTATTAGTGATATTTAGAAATTTCAACTTCAAAGTACATTTACACATGTATTTTTGGTAGTATGCTTCAGGTTATTGGCTCTAATTTGAATGAGTAAATTATATATAAACTGCTGTTTTTTGGTTGCCAGAAAGGATTCGCACTGTAAATAAAAATAGGAATATAAAAACATGGTCATATGTAAAAAAAAAAAAATATTTTTTTTTCTATGTATGAGGAGAACTGGATTCCCTGGGTGAATTTACTTAGTAATAGATTTGGGATAGGGGAGGTTTTTTTTCTTAAGTAAAACCATGTCAACACTCACAAGGGAGGGGGATGAGGACCAGGGTTGGTGGAAGGTTGCTGGTGAGAAAAACTAGAAAATACAGAAAGTTTTGGGTTCAATATTTATTTACAACTTTTGGTTTCTATGTGGAAATAATCAGAATATATTTGGAGTCCTCAGGGTAGCCAAAAGCTGGTCCATGAAATATGCCGCAGCTGTTTATAAAAAAAAACTTCACATTCTTAAATAATATTGCACTTTGCTCTCACATTTTACAGAATTGTGCTCAGGTTTTACACAAATATTTGTGCTCTTTGCTTTAATATTTAGCAGCTGTGTCATAAAATACTTTTCCATATATGAATCCTTTTTATAGTCCTCCAGTGTTATACATTTATTTTCAATGGAGTGAAAACTCAGACACAACAATATTTAAATCCCAATCTGCCTACATTAGCCATATGGATCATTTCCCCTTATAAAACCAATTATTAGTAAAAAGATAATTAAAATGGGATAGTAACATCTAATGCCTAACATAACACCTAATGCTTGTCCTATTTCATATCCAATGCATTTGAAAAATATCTCTGCCATTCCCAGTTTTAGAATTTCACAATTGTTAATGCATATAGTGTAATAGATTATGTCTTAATTACTGTATTATCCTCATTAAGAGAATATTACTTGAATGGTATGACGTATCCCATATTTGTGCAATACCAACCAGTTCTGCATACTTCTTTGTCAAAGCTGCCATCTTCTCCTCGGGGGTGTTCAGTTTGTTTAAGCTTTGGAGCAGGAGAGCAGCCTCTTTACCTGAAATTAAAAATACAATATAAAACTCTATATCTAACTGCTTCAATATCTACAATATAATGACTATGGCTTATGGACTATATATTTCTTAAATCACTACCAAAGCACGATCCTAAAAATAAAATAAAAAACTTGGAAAATCATACATAGACAATAAGGAGTCACATTATGGTGCTGGGTATTTTGAACAAGAGCACAACCACATGCTGAACGTTTCCCCTTTCATGACATTTCCATGACCATTGTCCCCCAGTTTGCTAACACTGCGTATCCTCTGGAGGGGGGGGGGGGGGATCCTATAAAGGCTTTCACCATCAGTAGTAATGGCACCGACCAGCATCAAGTTCCATCTGACCAAGAGCCCCATAATAGCTGCATGATCTGCCTATATGGTATCTTAGAGTTCTGCAACACAAAGTCTGAATATTTTTTAGTAGTGTCTTTATTTTATTTGTTGCTTGCTGAAAAAGCTGTCCTTACAGCTCTGATGACGGATATCACTCAGAATAGTATGCACTAAAATACAGTCTTCAGACCCTTTCATCTTTTTCACATTTTGTTATGTTGCGGCCTTGTGATAAAATAAAAAAAGTTACCTACACTTAATACCCCATAATGAGAACATAAAAACAAATTTTTAGAAATATTTGCTAATTTATTGAAAAGGAAAAACTAAAATGCTGCATTGATGTAAGTATTCAGACCCTTTACTCAGTACTTAGTTGAAGCCCCTCTGGCAGTGATTACAGCCTCCAGTCTTCTTGGGTATGATGCCACAGGGTTTGCGCGCCTAGATTCAGGATTTTCTGCCATTCTTCTCTGCAGATCCTTTCTAGCTCTGTCAGGTTGGATGGGGACTGTCGGTGGACAGCCATTTTTAGGTCTCTCCAGAGATATTCGATTGGGGTCAAGTCAGGGCTCTGGGTGGGCCACTCAAGGACATTCAAAGAGTAGTGTTTGTTGTCTTGGCTGTGTTCTTATGGTAGTTGTCTTTTTGGAATGTATACCTCTGAGGTCCAGAGCACATGGATCCGGTTTTCATTAAGCATATCTCTGTACATTAAGCTTTCCCTTAAAGGCAATGTGCACCTTTTTTTTTATTGCATTTGAGTAATATTTGGCTAAAAAGCATTTTTTTAATTGGCCTTTGTTAAAAATATTGAACTGTTCTGTCACAAAGTGTTAACTGTTTTTCTAGCTGTGTGACTTGTACTTTTACTTTGTGCCAGTCATCTAATAAACATCACCTCTAAACTACTGAGAGGTCATAAACACTTATTCAAACCATATGTTTATCAGTAAGATAAGAACTGAGCTATCATGAGTGGTTATAATGTCAGAGAGCAAAGATAAGGAGTCCGCCTGCTCCTGGTCTGACGGAAAAGACAGAAAATCCAAAGCGTGTTACTTGAGCATCTCAGCTCTACAATGCAATAATTTTAAAAATTGCCCACAAAGGTGTGTATAGCCATTAAAGGGGTTATTCCATGACTAATGTAAAAATGTGAAAATCAGACATCATATAGTGCATAACAATTTCTTTCTAACAAAGCTAAAACCAGCCCTGTACCTCACATGGATCCAGAGATCTCCCCATTCATTGCTCTGCTACATTTATATCAAACTGACAGCTCAAGGGGAGTGTCTTTTTTGCTGCAGCTCAGGAGGCGTGACCATGCTCCCCCTATAATAGCTCAGGGGGCGTGTCCATGCTCTCCCTATCACAGCTCAGGAGGCAGTAGAAGGATGAGACTGAGCATGTGTGGCCTTCTCAGTGAGCAGGACAAAGAAATAAGAAAAAAACAAACAAACAGCAGGTGGCGCTATACAGATACATTTTATTGAATAACTCAATGGCTATGCCAATTTTTTTTTTATTACATGCAATTACAAAAGTATTCAGATTTATGTGCTGGTTTGAAAACTGTAGAATATTTTTGTGAGACAACCTCTTTAACCCTGAGCAGTCTGCCTATCCCAGCCACTGAAAAGCACCCCCACAGCATTATGCTGTCACCACCATGCTTCACTGTATGGATCAAGGGCAGACTGGGATATTAAAGTGACCCTAGAAAAAAAAAACTAAAAGTGGCCCCATGTTGTGGGTGGCTCCAAACTGACAAAAGGCAGGGCAACACAAGTATCAGCAATACCATAGCACAAAGTACCGTCCCAGCAGAGCCATATATCACAGTGCAGCCCAATATACTGATCCAAATGATGTCCCTCTGTGGTGACCACCAATAGCTGCCATTTTCTGTCCTCCTCCTCTAGTTGTCTCTGATTAAGACGTAGACGAGGGGGCTTAGGAGGTGATATGCTGGCCATAGCAGTTGAATTCAGGAGGGCATGTACAGGAGGGCATGTACATTAGTACTTGATTTTCACAGCGTTAAATGGGTTGTCTTGTTTCAGCAAATAGCATTTATTATGTAGAGAAGGTTAATACAAGGCACTTACTTATGTATTGTGATTGTCCATATTGCTTTCTTTGCTTGCTGGATTCATTTTTCCATCACATTATACACTGCTCGTTTCCATGGTTACAACAACCCTGCAATCTGTTAGTGGTCGTCGTGTTTGCACACTATAGGAAAAAGCGCCAGCCTACTTTGAAGGGGGCTCATTAGGGCATAACTACTGTGAAGGGGGCACAATGTGGGTATTACTTCTGTGAATGGGGCACAATGTGGGCGTTACTACTGTGTGCTGGCACAAACGGGGAATAATTACTATGTGGGGGCATTAAGGGGACTCGGTGTATATAGTTATGCTTCGGGTGGTGTTAGAGGCATGGCCATGCCTCTGGGCTGGGCTTTACAGGCAGGTCTTCCCTTCTCATGGTTAGGTTTTTGCTCTGATATGCATTGTCAGCCATGAGACCTTATATAGGCAGGGTTGTGCTTTCCGAATCATGTCCAATCTACTGAATTTACCACAGGTGGATGCCAATCAAGGTGTAGAAACATTTCAAAGATGATCAAGAGAAATGGGGGGCGCCTAGAGCTAAATTTTAAGTGTCATAGCAAAGGGTCTGAATACTTATGTCCATGCAAAATGTTAGTTTTTCTGTTTTAGTACATTTGCAAACATTTCTAAAATTCTAAAAAAAAGAGAAAAACATAGGGCCACATCTTAATAAAGCCCCATAGCTAGTGGTGGATCCGCTGAAGTTATGAAGAGGCGCAGGCCTCTCCAAAACTTTCGCGCATCCAGTGCCAGTTCTAAATGTAAGACATGGCATAGAAATGTAAGTTCTAAATGTAAGACATGTGCAGTTGAAGAAGGCTGGACGGGCCGAAATGCGTCCTGTGACACTTTTTTTTGGAATAAAAGTATACTTCTGATACGCCTGCTGTGATTCATCGATTTTTTTGATTTTGTTGGGGATGACCCCTTCCCGTGCAAGCGTCCCAGTGGTGAGCTGTTTTTTACTTTATATTGAACTAAATGTAAGACAGGCATAGAAAATGACAAATGCCCCGGCCACACCCACAATTTTAGACCTGGAGTGAGTGGTAAAAATTCGCAGATAGCAGTGCAACTCACCGTTGCGCCACCATCTACACCTTAAATATGCCTAATTTAGTCGTATTTCAGATTAGTAAATGACCCCCATAGATCGCACATCCACATGCTATGCTCAGCACAATTAACATCACTTCTCAGCGTAATAAATAGTAGCCCCATGAATACAGGCCCATGATATACATACTGTACATGAGGCATTGGTATACGTTTTGATCAAAATGCATAAGCCCACCAAGGTTGCCTCCTCGAGGGGGAACCTACTCTAATTTCTTAATCTTAAACTAGGTTTAATACTTGGTAGTGCGGAACCTGCTAACTAAAGCTAACTTTTATTGTGAAAATACATTTTGCTATTCTTTTTTTTTTTTTTTTATGTGTTTTTAATTTTTTTAAGCATCACTTTTATTAATCCACATACAAATAAGGAGAATCATCTTAGTTGAATGTGGAGGCGATAACAACATTGCATAGTTCCAATGATGAGGCATAATAACAGAAGTAGAATATAACAAATAAAAAAAGAAAATATCAAACATTAATATGAGCTCTACAGAGAAGATCAATAGATATGGAACATAATGATAACATAGAGTATTATGACTTTTAATATTGCATATAGTATAGTGAAAAGATATTAGTAGACCAGTTTTTCCTAAAGGAAAGGATCTGACCCTGGGCTGAGGCAGAGATTTTCTCATACCAACAGTTTTTGTTAATTCTCCTAATTATGCTACAGATTGAAGGGACACGTGTGTCCTTCCATGAAGCAGCTAATCTTTGCCTGGTTAGAGTAAAAAAGTGAGTTATGATACAAAAAGGGAAGGTGTGGATATCAAAAGAGAGAAGAGCTAAAGCTGGGTTGGGTTTGTGAGTATACTTACACCTTCAAAACAACAGCAATTTCAACAGATTTTTTTTTACATATAAGAAATTAATTTTAATTAAAGTTTACTAATCTAACTAAACTTTTGTCATCCATAGAGTGAGAACTAATAATTTTAAAGGCTATGTATACCTTTGGGCCATTTTTTTTTTTATTCTTGCATTACATTCATTTTGAGCTAAAAATCTATTTTTCAATTGGTCTTTATTAAATATTTTGAACCCCTGCCTTTACAACCTTGAGTTTCTCCAGTAGCAGGCTCAGAATTTTCACTGTGTTTCATCAGGCAGCTCAGCTGACTGCTCGTTATCTCTGATCTCTGACCTTATATACACTCATTATAGCTCAATTCTTATCTTACTGATAAGAATATGGATTAAATAAGTGTTTATGACTTTTTAGTAAGTTTATTACATGGCACAAAGTAAAAGTACCATTCACACAGCTGGACAAACAGTTAACCCTTTGTGACAGAACAGCTGAATTCTTTTAATAACATGATTTTAATTGAAATTTTTTTTTTTAGCCCAAAATAGGTAAAATGCAATCATAAAAAAATTGGTCCCATAGGTGCACATAGCCTTTAACCCCTTCAGGACCCTGCAATTTTTCACCTTAAAGATCAAGCTGTTTTTTGGAAATTTGACATGTGTCACTTTATGTAGTGATAACTTTGGAAAGCTTATCCAAGCCATTCTGAGATTGTTTTCTCGTGACACATTTTACACCGTGGTAAATTTCAGTCAATATTTTTCATTTTTATATTAAAAAAAATACCAAATTTGCAAAATAAATTTGAAACATTTGAACTTTCCAAATTTCAATTTCTCTGCTTTTAAAATAGATAGTGATACCTCATATAATAGTTCTTACTTTACATTTCCCATATGTCTACTTTATGTTTGGATCATTTAGTGAATGCCATTTTATTTTTTGGGGACATTAGAAGGCTTGTAATTTTAGAAGTAAATCTTAATATATTTTTGAAAATTTCCAAAACCCACTTTTTAAGGACCAGTTCAGGTCTGAAGTCACTTTATGAGGCTTACATAATAGAAACCACCCATAAATGGCCCCATTTTAGAAACTACATCCCTCAAGGTATTCAAAACTGATTTTACAAACTTTGTTAACCCTTTAGATGTTCCACAAGAATTAAAGGAAAATGTAGATGAAATTTCAGAATTTCACTTTTTTGGCAGATTTTCCATTTTAATCCATTTTTCCAGTAACAAAACAAGGTTTAACAGCCAAACAAAACACAATATTTATTGCCCTGATTCTGTAGTTTACAGAAACACCCCATGTGTATAGTCTGAAATCCATATTTATTTTTATTTTTTGGACGACTGTCTTATGTAGGGTCTCATTTTTTGTGGAAAGAGATGACAGCTTGATTGGTATAATTTTTGGGTGCGTATGACTTTTTGATCGCTTGGTATTGCACTTTTTGTGATGTAAGGTGACAAAAAAATTGCTTTTTTGACACCTTTTTTTTAATTTTATTACGATGTGTACTTGAAGGGTTAGGTCATGTGATATGTTTATAGAGCAGGTTGTTACGGACGTGGCAATAACTAATATGTATACTTTTTTATTTATTTAAGTTTTACACAATAATATTTTTGAAACCAAAAAAATTATGTTGAAGTGTCTCCATAGTCTGAGAGCCATAGTTTTTTTTTTTTTTTGGGAGATTGTCTTAGGTAGGGTGTCATTTTTGCGTGATGAGATAGCGGTTTGATTGGCACTATTTTGGGGTGCATATGACTTTTTGATCGCTTGCTATTACAGTTTTTGTGATGTAAGGTGACAAAAAATTGCTTTTTTGACACCGTTTTTTTTTTTTATGGTGTTCACCTGAGGAGTTAGGTCATGTGTAGTGTTGAGCGAACAGTTCGAGCATAGTTCGGGTTCGTACCGAATTTTGGGGTGTTTGGGACACGGACCCGAACCCGAACATTTTCAAAAAAGTTCGGGTTCGGGTCCGTTGTTCGGTGATTACTTCCCGCTTTCTGAAGGGCTGCACAGCAGCCAATCAGCTAGCGGTTTACTTCTTGCCCTAAGAGCCCATCACAGACATGCCTACTAATGGCATGGCTGTGATTGGCCAAGTGCAGCATGTGACTCAGCCTCTATTTAAGCTGGAGTCATGTAGCGCCGCACGTCACACTGCTCTGATTAGTGTAGGGAGAGGACGCAGCTTCTGTGAGGGCGAGATTAGGCAGGGAAAAGTCAGCAACAGCACCTGATGAACTGATCGATCTACAGCTGTGAATGATTGAACTTCTGCTAGTTACTTGCTCACTGGTTTTTAGGCTGCACAGAGCGTTTTTCTGTCACTTATTTTCTGGGTTGATCGGCGGCCATTTTGTGACTTGTGGTGCACCAGAACAAGCTGCCACCAAGTCCATCAATCCATCAATACTAGTTTTTTTTTTGCTATATCCTACATCAGGGGCTTGGCTGTGCTAATTGTCACCCCTAGAAACTCAGGATAGCAATTTCTATATTTTATTAAGGGGTTAAATACAATTGCCAAAATACCAATCCCCTAAATCTGGTGTTTTTTACAGTATAAATCATTTTCTGAAGTTATTATGGGAAGTCTCGCAAGACTTTGCGAAGTAATAACTTTGGCTCATCAGAGCCAATACATTCTAATACTGTACGGAGCTCCGTACAGTATTGAAACTAAGTTTTATGCGAATCGACTTCGGATGTTTCATCCAAAGTCGATTCGCTAATCCCTAGATACGTTGAGCCAAGAGAAAGGAGGGAAGCATGTGAATTACAAGAAAATAATACACGCAGTGCAGCACATATGTTTTATCTTATTCTAAATCATATCATGTGCAAATACTAAACAACACCTAAATGACAGAAACCATTTACCATACGAGCAGTGAAGATGATGTTAATTTCAAGAAGATATGTTCATGTTCATTTAATACATGTTTTAAATTTCAGTAAAATGTACCAATAATCATTTGTAACGTGTGTTAGACTTGGACATGCCCATTTTGGAAATCACGCACACTTATGCCATGCTCTAGTTCTGTATGAATGGAATCAATTATTCCACTTACTGTGACATATCGAAGAATACAATGCGCTAACTATTTAGCTTCACTGAAGAAAAGAAGAGAAAGCCTTATTACCATACCCATGGAAACCATGAATTTGGGTAATCCATGGATTCATTTGCAAATCTAATGAGCAGGCATGAAAAAGACTCACATCTGCTGGATGTGTGCTAGAAATGTTTAGAACTCGAGTCTTCATAAAGGGCTATGATTATCAAGCATAAAAAAAAAGATTTGAGAAAAAAAATGTAAGGAGGTCTCTAGACAAAACAGAGATAAACTCTACATTCCACTAAGGCTTCTCTTTCTAATATTACATTGCTTCCTCTATTTAATTTATATCAATTTTTATTTGGAAGCAAGTGGAATGGAATAACTGCTTTGTCATGTGAAATGCTATTGTTAGAAAAGCTTCTACTCTATACGTATTTAATAAAACACCTGGAGTTTCAAAGTTAAATTATTATTAGGAATTAGATTTTTCTTTTATAATTTTTCAAAAAGTAAATGGATGATTAGAATAATTTGACAAACATAACAAATCCAAATAGAATATCGGATTTCTACAAAACCCTGTATGCAGTTATGTCTCAGGCAGATATGTAACTGATTACAAATGTGATCTGATTAGATACTGGGTCTTGCCACAAGAGGGCATAAAAGTAGTTCCCCTGCTGCCCTATAAAAAAGGCTATTAGAGACTATTTTTGGGTAGTGTACCTCTTGGTGAGGTGATAGATAGTTAACTGTTAGATATGTTTATATGATGCACTCGATAACATTTTGCCCAATTGACAGACTTTGGGAGGGAGGACATGATTGGACTGAGTGAAGTAGGATAGTCATTTCAATGAATTGCCTGCCATCTAGGCCCTTGTGACTTAGCTATTAAAAGGTGTAGGAAGCAGTGGTTATGTGAGGGCATGCACACAGAGCAAACAGATTCCAGATGGCCCACACAGTCCAAAAGTAGAGGCGATTGTTTGATCTGCCAGAAAGCATGAACATCTCCCACAGTTTCATTGTCAATTATGCAGACAAGGGTGGCACCTTGTCTTTTGCCAGACACATGCCTGTCTCTGGCCAGAACATTTCCATGCACTTAACAGAAGGAAATTTGGTGTCACAGCACCCACTACATGCCCTTTCATTGATGGACAGCCATGTTTACCTTGATTTGCAGTGGTTTTGTGAATGAGAAACCTGGACTGCTATGAACTGGAACTATATTGTCTTTAGTGAACATTCTGGATGAGTATGGAGGCCTCTTGCTGAGTGCTTCAATCCTGCCTTTGCTATGGAGCGACACACTGCCCCAACTGTTAGTGGGATAATCTGGAGAGCCATTGTAGACAACAGTTGGTCACCCCTATCAGCAATATAAGGGACACTAGGAGCTCAGCTATATGTGCAGGACTTGTGACAGCCACAAGTGTTGCCTCTTTTGGTAGGGCTTCCAACTGGCATTTTTCTGCACGATAATTCTCGGCCACACAGCAAGGGTTTGGCAGGAATATCTTCACCAGATTGCAACACTTCCTTATCTTGCCAGGTTGCCAGATTTATCATCAGTTGAGCATTTCTGGGACCAGCTGGTATGCCAGCTTTGGCAACCTAGGAGTGTGCAGGATCGTCAGGCCCAGCTACAACATCTGTGGGCAGATGTGCTGCAGGATATCATACGGAAACTGTATGCCTCCATGCCCAACAGTATCTCATTTTTTATGCAGGCTGGAGGCGGCCCAACAGGAAATTAGAGCCTCTGTTAACTTTTTACAGTTTTCCCCAATAAACTTATCCTTTCTCTCTAATATTGTAGTCACTTACATATATCATCATTACATTCAAACATATAAAGTTAATTTTAATCCAACAACTTCTGCATTAATGAGTGTGTGTGAGGGTGTGTATGTGTGTGTATATACAATGAGCAGCAGCATACTGCTTAATGCACAAAGACACGGTGAATATATGAAAAAGTAAACTGGGCCTGAAACTTGTAGGCCAAAAGCCCAGGAGAGGCATGTGTTAGAGTAGGTCCCATCGCCTCAAAAGGAAAAAGGCCACTGCCCTTATTCACAATAAGGAGTCTACTTCAGGAGGTGGTCACAGCGGGAACATTTGATGGTTTCAAAAAAGGCTTAGATGAATTCTTAAAACTAAGCAACATTTACACTTATCAAAATGTGTAAAATTCTGGTTTTCCACTCCCCTTCCCTTAATTCACATCCTCTCGATTACTTTGGTTGAACTTGATGGACATATATTTTTTCTCAACTGTAGTAACTAAGTAGCTATCACTTTGTATTTTTCACAATTAAATGAAATGATTGATTTCTTCTTCATGTTGGCTATAAACTGTTATTAAATCTTAAGACTGTTCATATAGATCATTACATAGTAGTGTTAAAATATGTGCTGTGTAATATTTGCAGGACTAGGTATGTACCGGTTTTCTTAAAACCACATAAATTTTTATTTATATGTTGATTAAGGGGCATTCACATGACTATGGGGCTGCAATATGCACAGCGCAGAGGCACAGACCCGGAAGCACCCTGAAGTCAGTGGGAAGTCAAAGGGTTTGCACTGCAGCTTGCAGTCTGCAACATGGGCACAGCGGCCCTACGGTCGTGTGAATGCCCCCTTACATAAGTCAAGAAAACCCAGCATGCTACAACATGTAACAATTATGTGTGGATCTTGGGCTAAAGTAGCTTGGAGACCTCTGTTTAAAACACATTTTGCAAAACTATCTGTCTTTTGTCCATATGAAATAATACTCTCATTGGCTTATTTTTCTACGTCATAATTGTTTAGAATAGATAAAAATGATTTCTGAAAATGTAATCACATACCTAAGCTTTTCAACATTTTCTTCTCCAGTTTTTGGTCTTTATTTGAAGTAGATTCTTTGGCTGATAAGACATCTGATGAAAAAACGGCTTCCTTTGGTTCCTCTGTATTTGTATCTTCTGTATCTCCATCATCAGTCGATTGTTCTTCTTTGATTGGCAAACCAGCATTCTGGTTCTCCACACTCACAGAATCTGAAGATCCGTAGGTCTGAATAATGTCTTCCAGCTGCCTGCTCAATTCCTCTGAAATGTCTCGTTCCACCTGTCCACATATATCATCTTTTCTGGACTGCAATTCAGTTACTTTTGGTGAAGCATCAACAAGAGATGACGACATGCCATTTTGATCAGGGGACACTGTGCTATCATTAACGGAAAGCTGATTATCTGGTTTATCATGGCAGTTCTCATTATCATTGTTGTTCTGCATGTTGTACCTAAAGAAAAGATGAAATATGGCATTTAGTTTACACTAAATTATTTTCTTTAGGAAAAAATATGTTATGGACAGTGCTCAATGCCAAGCAGCAGTTATAAAGTTTAGTAAAAAGTATAATGTAACCTTTGAGGCCACTGCTTAAATATAGGGTGCCACATTACAGAAAGGACTGATTAAATTTGAAGAGGGTTTGAAGACAGGCAACTAGGACAACAAAAGGCATGGAGGCTTTCTATTGGAAGAAAAGTTTGGAAAACTAGGCTTTTTCTAGACAACAAACTAAACAGAAACTGGCCATAAAATGAACTGATAAAATGTGAATAAAGGAATGTGTATTCATTGGTTAAGAAATGGCTCAATAATCAGAGAGGGAGGGTCATTATTGATGGCACAGCGTCAGATTGGGTCACCAGTCTTCCACCACAAAGGTCTGTATTGAACCCCCTTCTCATTAATATGTTTACTTATGACCTCATACCGGGCTTATTTTGTAGATTTTCAATATTTGCTGATAATACTAAGCTCTGCATCCTAATCAACATAGAGTAGGATAACATTGTATTGCAGAGAGATTTGGAGAAGCTGGAGGCTTGAACATGGAAATGAAATTCAATGTGGATAAATGTAAAGTTATGCACTTGGGATGTTAAAACATGGGGTAAAATATATGGATGGACAGTATGAAGATCTTTTTAATGATCTGTTTATGCCTAGTCCTGTAACCATCAACATAGAAGGCCTTTCTTAAACTATCAGAAGTTGTTGGTACTAGATTTCTGGAGGAGTGGCATTGATCCACATCTCAGGGGAGTTTTGGGTTCCGGTGTATCAACACTGTAGGATTATAAATTGGACTTGTGATGGACACTTGTCTTTTTAAAACATTATTGTCTATGTAGCATTATGAAAGATGCGTTTATGGACACATTTGTCATGTAGTCGCTGTTTCAAGTAGGGAATTATAAAAGTCACAACCAATATGGCTGCGGATCCTGCTTCCACAGACCTGTAGAAAAATACCTATGGAACACAGTTAATATTCTTGGTTACTTCTGCGATTTTTTAAATATACCTATCCAATTCATAAACCTGTGCTGACTAATGTATGGTGTAAAGCTCAGTTTTTCTGTTACAGAGGGTAGGACTTACTAACTTGCCAGGGGATCCTCTAGTGGGTCCAAGATCTGACACAATAATGGACCCCTAACAAAACAAAGCCCCCTAAGACACTCTCATTTTGAGCTTATCTTGGAATCAATGATCAGACAGATAGTTTATTAAATCTTATTGATCATTGATCCCGTAATTAGAGAATACATCTCTGAGGGACATGAACATGTGGAGCCACTGTGGGTAGAAATACATGGAGCAAAAAACAATAATAAATTACTAATAGGAGTGTATTATAAACCACCAAATATACCAGAGTCCACAGAAAATCTATTACTAAACGAGATAGACAAGGCGGCAAATCATAATGAAGTCGTTATTATGGGGGACTTCAACTACCCAGATATAGACTGGGAAACTGAAAGCTGTACATCCCAAAAAGGAAACAGATTCTTGGCAATAACCAATTACCTTTCCCAACTGGTTCAGGACCCGACTAGAGGGACGGCCATACTGGACTTAGTATTAACCAATAGACCTGATAGAACAACAGATGTGCAGGTCGGGGGACACCTAGGAAATAGTGACCATAAAGTAATAACCTTCCAATTATCCTTCAAACGAGAGTTTCTAAAGGGAGGAACAAAAATACCAGACTTCAAAAAAGCAAAATTTAGCCAACTAAGCGAGGCCATAGGCCTAACTAACTGGGACAAAGTCCTCAAAAATAAAAATGCAACCATAAAATGGGAGATTTTTAAAAGCATTGTAACATCTAATTGTGAGAGGTACATACTTTATAGGAATAAAAGGCTAAGGAACAATAAGAAACCAATGTGGATAAATGGAACCGTAAAGAAAGCAATAAATGACAAAAAAAAAGCATATAAATCACTAAAACAGGAGGGGAGCCAGGAAGCAGCGATAAACTATAAGGAAAAAAATAGAATATGTAAAAAACTAATAAAATTTGCCAAACTAGAGACCGAGAGATTAATTGCCAAAGAGAGTAAAACTAACCCTAAAATGTTCTTCAATGATATAAATAGTAAAAAATATAAATCTGAAGGAGTCGGCCCTCTACATAGCAATGAGGGGGGTGTTGCAGAGAGCGACGAGGATAAAGCAAAACTATTAAATATTTTTTTCTCCACTATATTCACTGAGGAAAATAAACTGTCAGATGAAATGCAGAATGTAAAACTAAATCCCCCATTAAAAGTGTTCTGTCTGACCCAGGAAGAAGTACAACAGCGACTTAAAAAGATTAAAATAGACAAATCGCCAGGGCCGGATGGCATACACCCCCGTATCCTAAGGGAATTAAGTGATGTCATAGCCAGACCTTTATTTCTGATATTTACGGACTCTATACTGACAGGAAATGTTCCACAGGATTGGCGCATAGCAAATGTGGTGCCAATATTCAAAAAGGGTCCAAAAACAGAGCCTGGAAATTATAGGCGGGTAAGTTTAACATCTATTGTTGGTAAACTGTTTGAAGGGTTTCTAAGAGATGCTATTTTGGAGTATCTCAATGAAAATAAGCAAATAACGCCATATCAGCATGGCTTGATGAGGGATTGGTCATGCCAAACGAATTTAATCAGCTTCCATGAGGAGGTAAGTTCTAGACTTGACAGCGGCGAATCAATGGATTTCGTATATCTGGACTTCTCCAAAGCATTTGACACTGCACCTCATAAAAGGTTAGTATATAAAATGAGGATGCTCGGACTGGGAGAAAATGTCTGCATGTGGGTAAGTAACTGGCTCAGTGATAGAAAAGAGAGGGTGGGTATTAACGGTAGATACTTAGATTGGGTCACTGTAACTAGTGGGGTACCTCAGGGGTCAGTATTGGGCCCTATTCTCTTTAATATATTTATTAATGATCTTGTAGAAGGCCTGCACAGTAAAATATCTATTTTTGCAGATTACACTAAACTGTGTAAAGTAAGTAACACTGAAGTGGACAGTTTTCTCCTACAGAGGGATCTGGATAGATTGGAGGCTTGGGCAGAGAAATGGCAGATGAGGTTTAACACTGACAAATGTAAAGTTATGCACATGGGAAGGAATAATGCAAGTCACCCGTACATATTAAATGGTAAAACACTCGGTAACACTGACATGGAAAAGGATCTAGTAATTTTAATAAACAGCAAATTAAGCTGCAAAAACCAGTGTCAGGCAGCTGCTGCCAAGGCCAATAAGATAATGGGTTGCATCAAAAGGGGCATAGACGCCCGTGATGACAACATAGTCCTACCACTTTACAAATCACTAGTCAGACCACACATGGAGTACTGTGTACAGTTCTGGGCTCCTGTGAACAAGGCAGACATAGCAGAGCTGGAGAGGGTTCAGAGGAGGGCAACTAAAGTAATAACTGGAATGGGGCAACTACAGTACCCTGAAAGGTTATCAAAATTAGGGTTATTTACTTTAGAAAAAAGACGACTGAGTGGAGATCTAATAACTATGTATAAATATATCAGGAGTCAGTACAGAGATCTCTCCCATCATCTATTTATCCCCAGGACTGTGACGAGGGGACATCCTTTGCGTCTGGAGGAAAGAAGGTTTGTACACAAACATAGAAAAGGATTCTTTACGGTAAGAGCAGTGAGACTATGGAACTCTCTGCCTGAGGAGGTGGTGATGGTGAGTACAATAAAGGAATTCAAGAGGGACCTGGATGTATTTCTGGAGTGTAATAATATTACAGGCTATAGCTACTAGAGAGGGGTCGTTGATTCAGGGAGTTATTCTGATTGCCTGATTGGAGTCGGGAAGGAATTTTTTTCCCCTTAAGTGGGGAAAATTGGCTTCTGCCTCACAGGGTTTTTTTGCCTTCCTCTGGATCAACTTGTAGGAAACAGGCCGAACTGGATGGACAATTTTTTTTTTTCGGTCTTATATACTATGTTATTGATAAATCCTGCATGCTGAATGATAGCAAAAATGGGTTAAAGGAAATGTATCACCAGATAGTAACACATATTCTTTTTTTTTCTAATTTTCAAATTTTTTTTTTTTCTGTTTTCTGAACGTGGCTATGGGGCGGCCATCTTGCATGAGCTGTTCTTAACAGCATTTGAAAGCATTAAAAAAAATTGCCTTACAGCAACCACATTGTCCATAGACACAATGGTCTGCAGGGGACCTCATTGACTTCTATGGGAGACTTTTCTAGGCATGTTCTGTGACAGTCACCTATTGTGAATTGTGGGTCCTATCTTATCTGTCATTCTAATCCTGCCTGTAATGATATCACCTCTCTGTATAGTTAAGCAGGTAATTGCGGCAAAAAGATCTGTACAGACCACGAAGTGGCGCCAATAATTAGGCTTAGAGGTCAGTGTAAAAATTGCAGGATTATATATATTTTGTTTAAATATAGATTTTGATATGGAGACATCAAAAACGTGATTTAAACAATAATAGGTCATTTTGTAATGACACATTTCGTTAACCCTTTATGACATACACCAAACATGTAGGGTGTATTTCATGTCTTTAAAGAGCGGGTGTCCTAGCTAGCGTGTGCCTGCTGTTTCATACAGCAGCTAACTGTGCCTGCTGTTTTATACAGCCAGTGGCGTGCCCAGGTGGGGGGCGTGGGTGCAGTCCGCCCCGGGTGCCAGCTGTCAGGGGGGTGCCAGAGAAGCAATGACCGCTTCCACATACTGCGGCAGGGCACGGGAGCGCATAGTTCCCTGCCCCGCCGCCGATCACTGCCCGCCATAGGCTTCAGGCCTAGTAGGCCTGAGGCCTACACGGTAGTGAAATCCCATCACAGACGTGCGTAATGACGTCATCGCGCGCCTGTGCCTGGATGCAGCAGTGAAGTTTTTTTCTTTTATTTGCCAAGAAACTTTGGGGGACACAGGAGGACATGTGGGGGGAAAATATTATGGTGGGATATTGTGTGGGGCAAATAATTATGGGAGGGATTACTATGTGGGGGGGCAAATTACTAAATGGGGGCAATATGGGGGAAACTACTGTGTGGGGCAAATTACTATGTGTGGGCAATTACTGTGTGGGGGAAACTACTGTGTCGGAGCAGTGTGGCGTACACTACTGTGTGGGGGCAGTGTGGGGGAAACTACTGTGTGTGGGAAATTACTGTGTGGGGGCAGTGTGGGGTACAGTGCACTATTGCGTGGGGGGCAGTGTGGGGGACACTACTGTGTGGGGGCAGTGTGTGGGACACTACTGTAGGGGGGCAGTATGGGGGACACTACTGTGTGGGGGCAGTGTAGGGGACACTACTGTGTGGGGGCAGTGTGGGGGACACTACTGTGTGGAGGGCAATGTGGGGGACACTACAGTGTGGGGGACACTACTGTGTGGGGAACACTACTGTGTGGGGAACACTACTGTGTGGGGGACACTACTGTGTGGGGGGCAGTGTGGGGGACACTACTGTATGGGGGACACTACAGTGTAGGAGGCAGTGTGGAGGACACTACTGTATGGGGGCAGTGTGGGGGAAACTACTGTTTGGGGGAAACTACTGTGCGCTGCAAATTTCTAGGATGGGGACGTTGATGGAAAAACTGAGAAATCTAACATGTCTGTATTACAAACTCTGTAGAGACGAGATGCGGAAAGAATTTGTCATGGCGGTCTAACGGAGGAGAAGAGGAAAGAGAAGGTCTATATGACAGAAGATGTCCCTGGATGTAAGAGGTATGTGCTCAAGTATTGCCAAACACCCTAGGCACGCCACTGCATACAGCAGCTGCTCGTGAACATTTAATCTCTCAGATGCCATAGTCAAATGTGACCACATCATCTGAGAAGCTGGAAACCCAAAAGTGCGCACTTTAGGGGCTTGAACGCCTCCGGGAAGGTGTTCATTCAAAGTAATAAGCCTGAGTCTGTATTAAGCTTTCAGACTCATTACTTGTATATTATAGTTCAGGCCAACAGATGGCAGCACTGAACTGTAAAATACCTATTTCTCTATAGGATAATGGAGAAAATTCCATTACCATGTTGATTACATGTTGTGGCTCATAGGGGACCTAATAAATTAAAAAGTAAGTAAAAAAAGTTTTAAAAATATAGGAAAATTAAAAATATTTAAAAATTCGAATCACCACCCTTTCCCCAAAATCAAAACAATTAAACAATAAAAAACAAATCAACATCATGGGCATCGCCGCATGTGAAAACCTATCCCATGCAGTGAATGGTGTGACGGAAATAAATAAAAATGGCCGATTTGCCATTTTTCCATCAATTTAAAAAATGAGTAAAAAATTAGTCATACACACCCCAAAATGGTATTATCAAAAACTAAAGCTTGTCCCGCAAAAAAAAAGAGCCCTCACACATCTCTGTAGACAAAACTATAAAAAAGTTATGGGGGTCAGAATATGGCAATGAAAGGAAAAAATGTATTTTTTCAAAAGTTTTATTTTTTTCAGTATTAAAATGCAAAAAAAACTATATTATGTGGTATCACTGGATTCATTCCAACCTGAAGAATGGAGAGCACAAGTCATTTTTACCACATAGTGAATGCTGTAAAAACAAAACCCATAAAACTGTGGTGGAATTTATTATATTTTTTTTCAAATTTGATTTTCCCACTTTCCATTACATTGTATGTCTTATTAAATGGTGGCATTGGAAAGTACAACTTGTCCCGCAAAAAAAAACATCCCTCATACGCTATGTGAATGGAAAAGTTATGGCTCCGAGAAGGCAGGGAGCAAAAAATGAAAACGCGTTGGAAAATCGCTGCGTCAGGAAGGGGTTAAAAGTGGACACTCACATATCCTGTATACATAGAGGGTGGTCCATAAGAACAATTTGGAGCCAAGGAAATTCAGTCTGATGTGGGTTACAGATCTTACATTCTCAGGATCTCTCTTTCTATTTCAGCAGAGAGCTGTTTAAACTCTACAGGACCTGGTTAGTCAGCACATAACATGGATGGGCTACTAATTTCAAGTAATGCTTTATTTCTAGTCTTGCATTACTACAGGAAAATAATCTTTCACGCTAGAGCTACATCGCAACGTTTCTTGTTTCACTACAAACAGGGTACAACTGCACTGCAACCGGTGTCGCACCAATGAAACTCAACATTTTTTGTAATGATAGTCAATGGTGTTGCACTACAACTGTCGCACAAAAATCCAACTTTGATAGATTTTTTGCAACTGTCGTGTTGCAGTATGTCGCATGTCGCAGTGCAACACCAAAATGTTGAGCAACAGTTACATAACAACTGATTGCAGAATGTCAGAAGGCAGGCGACCAGATTTGTATAATTTTATCCAACTGAAATCAAGTCTAAGGCGCTCATCCAGTTGCATGATTTATTATTTATAGACTAAATGTCCATGCAACATGCAAGACGTTGGATGTACCGCACAATGTCTCAGAACACAAATGAACAAGTACCAATATAATGTCTAGGCATGTCATTCTGAGGGTTTTTTGCAGTAGCTCTCTAAAGTGGCTAATAGAAAGGGATCCTGAATGAAGAACTCTCGTCCATTAAATCTATATTTTCTAACTGGGCATATGCTATTAGGTTGTCTAAAGCAGACAGTACCTTTAAAAGAGTTATTTCTTGTTGTTTTCATATATTGGTGGGAGTCCAGCTTCTGGGTCCCCCCTAATTTTAAGAATATGGGGGCTATAGCCATCTTGCTTTGCAAAGAACTGCACATGGTCCCATTTAAACAACTGTATACCTAGTCAACGCATGAAAAATGTCCTGAATAATCCACTGCTAACAAGTGTGAATGTAGAGGGTGGGCAGAGCAGGAAGTGTGTGAGGTGACACTTCAGAAAATAGATGCAGAGCACTAAGTGATGTCATAGAGGGGTATGGTTTCGAAAATTTCTCCTGTACAGCCGTTACATGCAGCCTTTTTTTTTCGCGGTGTTGAACCAGCTTAAGCAACTTATTATCTTGCATTTTTTGGACCAGAAAGAATTAATGGTCCTACTATATGATCTAACCATAGGAGGTCCATTTTACTATCTGCGAATATTACTATCTGCCTGGAATTTCACATAATTGAGTGGAACTGATCTTCTATATTTTGGCGACAGTAAAAGTTATTGAACCTACACGTGACAAACATGTGTATACAGCATATATATATATATACATACACTGCCTGTCCATAAATATTGGGACATCGTCACAAAAGTTTGCATATGTGCCCCCCACTTGCTACGGGACCAAAAGTAATGGGGCAATTGTCTTCTCAGCTGTTCCATGGCCAGGTGTGTATTATTCACTCATTATCCCAATTACAATGAGCAGGTAAAAGGTCCAGAGTTAATTTGAAGTGTGCTATTTGCATTTGGAATCTGTTGCTGTCAACTCTCAAGATGAGATCGAAAGAGCTGTCACTATCAGTGAAACAAGCCATCATTAGGCTGAAAAAAACAAACCCATCAGAGAGATAGCAAAAACATTAGGTGTGGCCAAAACAACTGTTTGGAACATTCTTAAAAACAAGGAACGCACCGGTGAGCTCAGCGACACCAAAAGACCCGGAAGATCACGGAAAACAACTGTGGTGGATGACCGAAGAATTCTTTCCCTGGTGAAGAAAACACCCTTCACAACAGTTGGCCAGATCAAGAACACTCTCCAGGAGGTAGGTGTATATGTGTCAAAGTCAACAATCAAGAGAAGACTTCACCAGATGTAAACCATTCGTGAGCCTCAAAAACAGGAAGGCCAGATTATAGTTTGCCAAACGACATCTAAAAAAGCCTTCACAGTTCTGGAACATCCTATGGACAGATGAGACCAAGATCAACTTGTACCAGAGTGATGGGAAGAGAAGAGTATGAGGAAGAAAAGGAACTGCTCGTGATCCTAAGCATACCACCTCATCAGTGAAGCATGGTGGTGGTAGTGTCATGGCGTGGGCATGTATGGCTGCTAATGGAACCGGTTCTCTTCTATTTATTGATGATGTGACTGCTGACAAAAGCAGCAGGATGAATTCTGAAGTGTTTTGGGCAATATTATCTGCTCATATTCAGCCAAATGCTTTATAACTCATTGGACGGCGCTTCACAGTGGAGATGGACAATGACCCAAAGCATACTGCAAAAGTAACCAAAGAGTTTTTTAAGGGAAAGAAGTGGAATGTTGTGCAATGGCAATCATCTGACCTGAATCCGATTGAGCATGCATTTCACTTGCTGAAGACAAAACTGAAGAGAAAATGCCCCAAGAACAAGCAGGAACTGAAGACAGTTGCAGTAGAGGGCTGGCAGAGCATCACCAGGGATGAAAGCCAGCGTCTGGTGATGTCTATGCGTTCCAGACTTCAGGCTGTAATTGACTGCAAAGTATTTGAAACAAAGTATTAAAAAGTGAAAGTTTGATTTATGATTATTATTCTGTCGCATTACCCAGAAGCAGAAAGATCCGGCTTCACACGGGTATATTTCATCTATTTCATTTAATGTTTGTGTGTGTCAATAAAAGATATCAATAGTATCCCCCCTAACAGTGACTTCTACAGCACCCCGCTCCTTTAACAGTGAACTCCATAGCCCCCACCCCTTAACACTGCCCCCCACAGTGCCCCGCATCCTTAAAATGGGACCTCCACAGCTGCCCATCCCCTTAACTTTGAACTTCACAGCAGCCCACCCCTTTAACAGTGAGTTTTACAGCACCCCACTCCCTTGACAGTGACCTCCTCAGGGGCCTGTCCCCTTAACAGTGACCTATACAGCACCCCGCCCCTAAACACTGATCTACATAGGGGACCGTCCCCTTATCTGTGACCTCCACTGTTCCCTGCCCCCTTAACAGAGACCTCTACAGCACCCATCCCTATAACAGTGACTGCCACAGTACCCAGTTCCCTTAACAGTGACCTCCACAGTACCCAGCTCCCTTAACAGTGACCTCACAGTGCCCTGGTGACTTACCAGTGACCTCCACAGCAGCTGCCCCTTTAATAGTGGCCCCTGCCCCCTTAACAGTGACCCTAATGATGGCTTGTTTCACTGATAGTGACAGCTCTTTCGATCTCATCTTGAGAGTTGACAGTAACAGATTCCAAATGCAAATAGCACACTTCAAATTAACTCTGGACCTTTTACCTGCTCATTGTAATTGGGATAATGAGTGAATAATACACACCTGGCCATGGAACAGCTGAGAAGACAATTGCCCCATTACTTTTGGTCCCGTAGCAAGTGGGGGGCACATATGCAAACTTTTGTGACGATGTCCCAATATTTATGGACAGGCAGTGTATGATATATATATATATATTATATACTGTATACACATGTTTGTCACGTGTAGGTTCAATAACTTTTACTGTCGCCAAAATATAGAAGATCAGTTCCACTCAATTATGTGAAATTCCAGGCAGATAGTAATATTCGCAGATAGTAAAATGGACCTCCTATGGTTAGATCATATAGTAGGACCATTAATTCTTTCTGGTCCAAAAAATGCAAGATAATAAGTTGCTTAAGCTGGTTCAACACCGCGAAAATAAAAAGGCTGCATGTAACGGCTGTACAGGAGAAATTTTCGAAACCATACCCCTCTATGACATCACTTAGTGCTCTGCATCTATTTTCTGAAGTGTCACCTCACACACTTCCTGCTCTGCCCACCCCCTACATTCACACTTGTGGTCAGGGCTAGGAGCGTAGGGCGGCCGGGACCCCTAACCCTGAACCAGGTGGTTGGAGTATGCCGGGAACCACGCACGCGGGATATACCAAAGAAAGGGGCCAAAAACAACAGTTAGGAAGCAAGCTTTATTAACAACCTTTCACAGAGCCAAGCTACGGAAAGCCCTAGATATTTCAGTTTGCGGATTGGGAATGTATCTGCTGAAACATGACGATTTCCAACGACCCATAGAGCGGATCACATGAGCCGGCACCTGATGTTGAGATGCAGCCGAGGCCGCCCCTATACGAAATGAATGTCCCGAGATACATTTTGGATCATGGCCCAGACCCTTGGCAAGAGACCGGATGTAGGAAATGAACACAGAGGTAGAGAGGGGTTTCCCTGCGAGTGGCAATAAAGGACTGTCGGCCGGGGCATCCTGTAGATGCAGGGATAACTGCTGCAGTACTTTCACCGGGCACCACTCGTTAGCTGTGGGATAATATCTGATCTCGGTAGGTGGGCCTGTCTGGCTGGTTTTGGTGGAAGGCAATGTGAGGGTGAAGTGGCCCTGTCCCCAGGACAGCTGACGCTGCGGGGATGATGTTGCCGCTGGGAACCCACTGTGATTTCCCGGGTCTAAGGAAACCGTAAAGGCCAGGTACATAGTAGCTTTGACAATAAGACTAGTTGAGGGCCAAAGGACAGCCGTCCAAAGCCGAAGAAAGCCCTCTGAACAACACGCCAGACACGGGCTTCCTTGCACGCTTTGACCCCCGCTTTGTTTCTGGATTCCCGAGCGCCGCTTTGACGGCTTGAATCGCAAAAATGGACCAGCGTTGCGGAGTCCGTCAACATCCGATGATGCTGAAGGCCCGCTAGATAAAGTTTGATGGTATTATATGACAGGGACAGGCGAGAATGGCAATAGGCGATAAAGGCCAAGATGTAGGAAGACTCGTTGAGGACCCCACGGGGTAGATATCAGAAAACGTGGCGAAGGCCTTCAACCCGGCTTGGTAGTTTCTCGCGGTATTTCGAGACAGAGATTTGGACACCAGGAGCTTGGCCTCCTGAATGAGGGAATCTAGTCCAGGGTGAACCTGCGCAGTGGTGGAACCGGGACACCTGTGAGGTCTGCTTCGGGCATCTCCTGAAAGAATAGTGGAAAGTTAAACCGTGAGAGCGCGTCGGCCGCCTTATTCTGTTCACCCGAAATGTGTATGCTGCGCATGTGGAAGTTATGTTTCAAGGAGACCCAGACTAACCTGCGCAATAAGGCCATGACCCTGCCTGAATTAGCTCTACCACTGTTAATGATTTCTGACAACGATTGGCTGTCTGTCACGAATGTGACGGGAGCGTTAGCCCAACGATGACCCCAAACTAACGCTGCAGCCACGATGGGGTAAAGCTCCAGCAGAGGGGAAGATTTGAGAGCCGTTGGGTCCGAAGAGACAACCACAGGCCACCTGGCAGCCAGCCAGTGCGACTCAAAGATGGCCGCGAAACCAGTGGAACCAGCTGCATCAGAAAACACCATGAAGGACGAAGAATCCCACCGGGAATGAATAAGGAGATGCCATTCCAAGCCGAGAGAAAAGACTCCCACATGGTGAGGTCCGATACAGCCTGCCTGTCGAGATGGACGGTGGCGTCCTGATCTGGAGCCGAGGGCAAAAGACGAAGGAGCCCAGACAGAAAGGTCCTACCCTGAGGCATAATCCTGGTAGCAAAATTCAGGAGACCTAAGAGGGACTGCAATTGAACTTTAGAAAGTGACAGCGAGCGGAGTGCTTGGACAATAGCGGAACGGAGTTTGTCCAACTTCTCTGGAGGAAGACTGGCTTCCATGCTGACAGTGTCCAGGGTTATGCCCAGGAATGTGACCCTGGTGGCTGGGCCCTCGGTTTTGTTGACAGCTACCGGCACTTGTAAACTGGAAAAAACTCCCAGAGCTTTATGGGGAATGGATGGAGGCCGACCGGGTCTCTCGATTAGAAGGAAGTCGTCCAGGTAGTGGACTATCGCCGGGGCCCCACCGTGGTGTAATAAGATCCAATGCAAAGCTCTGGCGAGTTGTTCAAATAGCCAGGGGCTACTTTTCGAGCCGAAGGTGAGTCGGTTGGCAAGTAGAACTTGCCGGCCCAGTGAATACCATAATACTGCCAAAGCTGGGGATGGATAGGGAGCAACTTAAAGGCATCCGCAATGTCTATCTTCGCCAACCAAGCACCGGATCCGGCTTGAAGGATGAACTGAATGGCCTCATCCACTGAAGAATACCGCATAGAATACTCCTCTGACGGGATGAGGGCATTCAAGCTGGGGCTAGAGGACATATGAGGCGCTGACAAGTCGTAGATGAGGCGCTTTTTATTTGACGACTGCTTAGACACCAAACCAATCGGATTGACCCGCCAGGTGGAAAAAGGAATCCTATCGAAGGGGCCGATAATAAAACCCTTAACTAATTCTGCCTGAATCAATGAGTCCACAGCCTCAGGGTCGCTGGCTGCGGAGCGCAAGTTGGGACCTTCCCAGCAATCCTGAGGCAGCGTGACCAGACCAGTGTGAAAACCATCCTTGAAGCCGCGCAACAGGAACCCCACGAAAGGCCGGTCAGGATGGTCTTGCAGGAGGACTTCGAGAAGATCCACATTGAGGTCGGATAGTCAGGAATCTTTAGCGGATTTTCTGGGGCAGGACGAGCGTGGGTGGGCCCGAAAACAGATAGAACAAATGTGCAGGGCTCTGCAGGCATTGAATGCGCAACCTTTAGCGTTGAAGTTATTGCATACCTGGCTGCTACCCAGGTACACAATTGGCCTGCCTAACTTGTCTACCGAAGAAGAAGAACGGGACGAACCCGAGGGTCCTGGCGTTGAACCAGCCTGATTGGACTGCGACGGATCCGGACACCAATCCGACGAGTGGAAAATGGATTGGCAGATCGAGCATAAGCGGGGCCTTGAGGCCAGCAAAATGGCGGCAAAAGAGTTCCATGTCTAAATCAGCCCAATTCGTAGCAATTGGTACTGATTCAGAGCCGCGGCTGCCTTGGCTGAAAAAGAGCGATGATAATCATAGAAAGCGGACCCGCCATACTTATGTGCCAAATCCAAAATGCGATATAGGTACATGTCCAGCTCTTCCCTGCGTTCGGGATGGGCCGAGCAGATGACATCCCTAAAGATGCTGAAAGCAATGCCAAATTCGGGCACTGACAGTTTCCGATTAAGCCGGGCATCTTTAGCCCTAAGAACCACTGAAACTTCCCCACAGTTAATCACACGATTTTCAGAGACATCCTGGGAGGCAATGAGGATCGCCGCGAGATTGACGTCCTTGCCTGCCAGGATGTCCTTTTTAAGGTGGTCAGGAATAAAGTGGGAAGGGGCTACTTGAGGGGTAGACAAAAGCCTACCCGCCACATCCTGGGGCATGGCAGGAGGGCCTACCGCACCCGGAGCAGGCACAGCGACCATGGCTGTCGAACTGTTCTCCAAAGTCGAGACCCTGGACTGCATAGCAGACATGTTAGCAGAGAGGTTGCTGATGGAGGCCTGGATCTGGGCTAGAGTTTGGTGCACTGAGCTAATATCTGACTGCTCGGCCGTAGGACTGGGGGCTGTCATAAGCAAGCGATATAGCTCTGCTTTACGAGCAGAGGCGGGATGCCGAATTCCCCGACGATTAAGTTCCGTGATTAGCTTGGGCACAGTCCATTTGGAGAGTGAAGCGTTGCTAGCCCGGCCTGAGATGGAAGTTCCTGGCAAGGAAGCGTTGTCGTCCATCCCGAACTGAAAGACATGCCAATCCTGACAAAAACCGGGGTGCTTATTGCTGCAGACGGAAGCAAAAGGAGAAGGAATACTAAATAACGAATTGGCCTCCCCACCCCGCCCCCTATCCTGAACCAATAACTTACCTGAATACACGCGAGGTACCCTAAAGTGAGGCTGGATGTAGCGCCAGAAAAATGGCCGTCTAAGACACACTGAACAAACCAAAAACAAGTGTTATGGCATGCGCCTGCCTTTACCTGTGGGTTTTTTTTTTTTTAACACACCCGAACAAAGTGCCGGAAGAAGCCCGGAAGAACCCAAGAATCCTAAAAATGAACCCCCAGACCGGAGAATCGGAAGCACAGACGGCCTGAGCGAACCGGGAGACACAGACGGCCTGGGCGATCCAGGACACACAGAGCCTGGGCAGACCAGGAGACACAGACGGCCTGGGCGATCCAGGAGACACAGACGGCCTGGGCGATCCAGGAGACACAGAGCCTGGGCAGACCAGGAGACACAGACGGCCTGGGTGGGCCAGGAGACACAGACGGCCTGGGTGAACCAGGAGACACAGAGAGCCTGGGCAGACCAGGGGACACAGACGGCCTGGGCGATCCAGGAGACACAGACGGCCTGGGCGAGACACAGGCGGCCTGGGCAGACCAGGAGACACAGACAGCCTGGGCGATCCAGGAGACACAGAGCCTGGGCAGACCAGGAGACACAGACGGCCTGGGCGATCCAGGAGACACAGAGCCTGGGCAGACCAGGAGACACAGACGGCCTGGGCGATCCAGGAGACACAGAGCCTGGGCAGACCAGGAGACACAGACGGCCTGGGCGATCCAGGAGACACAGACGGCCTGGGCAGACCAGGTGAAGCAGATGGCCTGGGTGGGCCAGGAGACACAGACGGCCTGGGTGAACCAGGAGACACAGAGAGCCTGGGCGATCCAGGAGACACAGACGGCCTGGGCGATCCAGGAGACACAGACGGCCTGGGCGATCCAGGAGACACAGAGCCTGGGCAGACCAGGAGACACAGACGGCCTGGGCGATCCAGGAGACACAGAGCCTGGGCAGACCAGGAGACACAGACGGCCTGGGCGATCCAGGAGACACAGAGCCTGGGCAGACCAGGAGACACAGATGGCCTGGGCGATCCAGGAGACACAGACAGCCTGGGCGATCCAGGAGACACAGACGGCCTGGGCGATCCAGGAGACACAGACGGCCTGGGCGATCCAGGAGACACAGACGGCCTGGGCGATCCAGGAGACACAGAACAAACCTGACGGGACCGAAGGCTACACCTGAGTGAACCGAACAAATGAATCAGAATGCACCCCTGAGCCCCAGAGACCCCAGACCCAAGAACGTAAGGAGAGGTAATTGGTGAGCTGAATAAGAGCCGGCGTATGGACCCAGGAGGAAAAATAACCCAAGAGAGACGGAAAAAGTGAGGATTACCGAAGTAATAGTAGGGCAGGATAATGGCGTGACTCCTAAGTCCAAAAAGGAGACCTAAAAAGGGGCAGACAGTAAGGTTAGCGAAACTAACCGCAGAACAGACACAATCAAGGAGATGAGAAAAACCTCTCCTTAACTAAAATGGACATGTCTAATGCTAAGACTCCACCCAGGACAGGCCCAAAGTATCAACCGAGTAGTTTTAATTACCTCAACACAACTGAAGGCGTTGGATTAAATGAACCTAAAAAACAGAAATAACCAGTTCTTTCCTTTGCAGAAGACAACCTGAAAGACATTCAAGCCTGGCATAACAACAGAGGGACGCTGTGATACTTCAGCTCCTGTGCTGCCGAAGTACCACCGAATGCTGACATGAGTAACCCTCGCGCCGGCCGGCGCGCCGCTTGCAGACCCGCCCGGACGTGTGAGGCAGGGAAGCGGCAGCGCAGCAGCCAAGGCGCGTCATACCTGAGGAGGGACCGAGAAGACCAGCTCTCCAGAAGCAGGGCGCGAGCTCACCGGCACTGCGCATGCGTCGGGAGGAACGCGACCGGAAGGCTGACAGGCGTACTGTCGGAAGGGCAGGCTGGAAGACTGCGGCGTGCACACGGAGCGGGCGTCTGGCTGTGGCCATCAGACGGGGGATAAATAGCCAGACGCCCCTCCCACAAATACAGGCTGCAAGCAGCCTTAACTACTTGTTAGCAGTGGATTATTCAGGACATTTTTCATGCGTTGACTAGGTATACAGTTGTTTAAATGGGACCATGTGCAGTTCTTTGCAAAGCAAGATGGCTATAGCCCCCATATTCTTAAAATTAGGGGGGACCCAGAAGATATTCCCAAAAAATGCAAATATGGCACATCACATGAACTATATTAGCCAATAGAAGCCTGCAGGTCTCTCTCTACATATCTCAACTGCCATACACACTGTCACATGTCCCTTATCAGCCAATAGAAGCTGTGGAGGTCTTATATGAAAATGAGTTTTTGTCTGTCTGTCCGTCTGTTTGTTCTTTATGCATGACCAAACGACTGGACCGATCTTCATCAAATTTGGCACACAGGTACATCGGGTGATCTTAGCTCTCTAGGACGTACCGTTCCTAAAAAATATTCCCCAAAAAATTACCTGCATTAGCCAACAGAAGCCTGTAAGTCTTTCACTCATATCCCAACTGCCATACACACGGTCGCATGTCTCTTATCAGCCAATAGAAGCTCGCAGGCCCTTAGTCTCCACATACACACAGTTTTACTCCAGGTCTCCATAAAAACCCAGCCATTTTTCTTCACTGCTTTATGCTAGGGCTACACAAAGACAATAAGTGCACAACACATAGGGCACAACTACACTGCTACATGTATCCATCCTGGATGGATTTTTTTCAGCATGACGCATGTCGCAGTGCGACATCATAGCCTATCATTATAAAAATTGTTGCACGACATTGGTACAACAAAATGTCACGCGACACATTTTGTCATGTAGGGGCAGGGCGCTGTAGAGGATACTGTTAAGGGGGCAGGGGCCACTATTAAAGGGGCAACTGCTGTGGAGGTCACTGTTAAGGCAGCAGGGGCCACTATTAAAGGGGCAGCTGCTGTGGAGGTCACTGTTAAAGGAGCGGGGACTGTAGAGGTCACTGTTAAGGGGGCAGGGGCCACTATTAAAGGGGCAGCTGCTGTGGAGGTCACTGGTAAGTCACCAGGGCACTGTGAGGTCACTGTTAAGGGAGCTGGGTACTGTGGAGGTCACTGTTAAGGGAACTGGGTACTGTGGCAGTCACTGTTATAGGGATGGGTGCTGTAGAGGTCTCTGTTAAGGGGGCAGGGAACAGTGGAGGTCACAGATAAGGGGACGGTCCCCTATGTAGATCAGTGTTTAGGGGCGGGGTGCTGTATAGGTCACTGTTAAGGGGACGGGCCCCTGAGGAGGTCACTGTCAAGGGAGTGGGGTGCTGTAAAACTCACTGTTAAAGGGGTGGGCTGCTGTGAAGTTCAAAGTTAAGGGGATGGGCAGCTGTGGAGGTCCCATTTTATGGATGCGGGGCACTGTGGGGGGCAGTGTTAAGGGGTGGGGGGCTATGGAGTTCACTGTTAAAGGAGCGGGGTGCTGTAGAGGTCACTGTTAGGGGGGATACTATTGATATCTTTTATTGACACACACAACCATTAAATGAAATAGATGAAATATACCCGTGTGAAGCCGGATCTTTCTGCTAATATATATATATATATATATATATATATATATTTATATATATATATCATTGTGACTGAACTTTCAGTTTGGAGAACTTACATCATGGGAGAGGAGAACAGCTGCACTAAGCTCTGAATAGCTATATCTATTTCCAGCACAACACAAAAAAGTGAGCAAAACCTTGCAAGTCCCTGACTGTATATTTGAGATATCTATCAGATAAAACTTGTTTCTTTCACCATATTACAGCTAAATAAAGCAGATGATTGTGTGCTGACTGGGAAACATTATATGATATGATTTTGGTATAATGTATTCACTACTGTGAAGCAACAAAGCTAAGCGCATTTACATAGACATCAGAACTTACAAGTAACTTCTAATATTCTTAATAATGTGTGGGCAGAACTTAATGTGAGTCATTGATTGCTTGATATGAAAATCCCGTGCATGTGGTGTTTACAAGAATTACAACTCCCAGCATGGGTGCTTTAGTTGACGCCCCCCAGTGAAAGGTGCTGCGTGTGTGGTAGGTATGACTGTGGGGACACTATGATTAGTGATTTTAATATTACTAATTGAAGGCAATGTCTACAGATGAGTTGGAGCAGAAAAAGTGTTTGTGGAGGCCTGGCCCAAATGGAGGAAATGCGGAAACAGAATAACTCCAATTACAGAAGACATCACCTGTGAGTCACTGGATGTAATAGTTGTGTATTTTACCTATCACTACGCTGATCAGTTCTGTACTATACTGTATGTTCTGAGAGGCTGAATTTAATTGAAAAAGTAAGATTCATCCTGGGATAGTGGATTTTAAGACTCTAGCAACACCCGAGATAATATTTACACTAGAGATAAGCGAATCAAAGTTGACAAAGTGGAAAACGATCCGAATTTCAGGAAAAATTGGATCTGCACCGAATCCGAATTTTCTCACTCTTCATGGTAGCGAATCAAATTTTTTCTAAAATGGCTGCTGCACCTTAGGACATGGAGCAAAGAAAGAACTCTGGGAACGAGGGATCACCCACAATGCCATGCATGCAACCAATCAGCAGCCAGCCAGCCCTGTGATGTCACAGCCCTATAAATAGGCTAAACCATCTTGGATTCTGCCATTTTCCAGTGTACTTAGTGCAGGGAGAGACGTGACAGGCACTAGGGACAGTGTTAGAAAATACTTTATTGTGCTGAAAAAACAATTTACAAGTTTAGAAGAACTTAAAAAAAGAGAACAGGGTGCAATAGGAGAGTGTACAGCCTGGGTAATAGGAGCAATTACTATTACACCTTGCTGCACTTATTGGGGTTCCAAATTACTATTATACTGTTGCTTTTAGGTTTGCACTAGAGGATACCTCTGTAATTCCAGCAAACCTTGCTTGTTATTGGGGTGCAAGTGCTGTGTGATACAACCATTTGCAGGGTGTATTACTAAAAAATATATGTATGTCGTATTAACCATTCTGCAGTGCATTTAAATTGTTCTACAGCTTCTTTTGGGGTGTATTAGTGTAAAAAAAAGTACATCTTATTGGCCGTTCTGCGGTGCAGTTACATTGTACTACAGCCTTTTTTGGGGTGTATTAGTATAAAAAAAGTACAACTTATTTGCCGTTCTGCGCTGCAGTTACCTTGTTGTACAGCTTTTTTTGGGGTATATAAGTGTAAAAAAAGTACATCTTATTTGCCGTTCTGCAGTGCAGTTACATTGTACTAAAGCCCTTTTTGGGGTGTATTAATAGTATAAAAAAGGAAGTCTTATTTTCCGTTCTGCTTTGCAGTTACATTCTACTACAGCCTTTTTTCTGCGGTCCAGTTACATTGTACTACAGCCTTTTTTGGGGTGTATTAGTGTAAAAAAGAGTACATCAAATTTGCCTTCCTGCGGTGCAGTTATATTGTACTATAGCCTTTTTTGGGGTGTAGTAGTGTAAAAAAAGTACATCTTATTTGCTGTTCTGTGGTGCAGTTACATTGTACTACAGCCTTTTTTGGGGTGTATTAGTCTAAAAAAAGTACATCTTATTTTTAATTCTGCGGCGCAGTTACATTGTTCTACATATTTTTTTGGGGTGTATAAGTGTAAAAAAAAGTACATCTTATTTGATGTTCTGTAGTGCAGTTACATTGTTCTACAGCTTTTTTGGGGTGTATTAATCTCGTTTTAATTAAATTATTTTATCTAACAGTATGTCAGACAGACAAGTGAAAGGCCCTTAAAAAGTAATGGAGAGTGACCAAAATGTTTGTGGCACAGGCACAAGTAGAAGCAGAATAAGGGGGCGTGGCAGCAGGAGTCGCAGCGAGAGGCCTGACCTCCCGGTGTCAGCTAGCGGTCACGTCTTGACCAGCAACCCAGCAATGCTTGAATGGTTGACTCTGTCTTCTACTTCGTCGCAAGTAACATCAGATATCCCCAGCCGAGTCGGTGGGTTCTTCAGACACAACGCTTAGTTGGCATGGCCCGGAAGCAGGCCCTGTGCCCTCACTTGTCCTCAACCTGCCTTTGTCCTTTTCTGTTCCCTCTGCTATTATATACCATAGGCTCGGCTCCACTTTTCAGCGAGGACGAGCTACTAGAGGACAGTCAGCAGCTACTGCCCAGCCAAGATCTGGAGTTGAGATCCACCGCTTCCTCCTGTAGGCGGGCAAGTAGTGATGATGAGAGTCATGTGGGAGCTGATGTTGCAAGTGGTCAGGCTCCTGGCCCTGAGACCATTGAAGGGGACATCAGTGACGTGCAGACAGTAGTGGATGATGATGAAGCCGATTGCAGTTGGGAGCCGAGTGAAGAAGGGGCTTCATCATTATTAGGAGAAGAGGGTGACAGCTTGCATGTGAGGCAGCGGCTGTGCCAGCAAGGTGGTAGCATGGCCGGGATTCAGCAGGGTGGCAGAAGTGGAAGGTCGGGAGCCAAACGTGCCCGGGGTAGACCGCCCGCTTCGCAGGAGACTAACTGCCCTGGAAGTAGCTGTGCAGGGGTTCACGGAGGCAGCGGTAGCAGGCAGTCAGTACGGAGTGTTGGGGGGAAAATGCCATACTTGGCGGTGTGGCCGCCTGAGGAGGTAAACATGGCCATTTGCCAAATTGGTGGGCGGAAGGTGAAACGTGGCCAGGGTGCCAATGTTGGCGCCACCATCTTGCATCAACACATGCAGTGTCACCATAAAGTGGCCTGGGAGAACCATGGCTCCGATGTGTTGGTCCAGCCTGTTTCAGCAACCGCTGCATCACCCAGTGGCACGCACCCAATTTCATGCAGTCAAGGCTCCACCACCTCAGCTGAAGGGAGCTGTCTGTCCTTCCCATCATCTGCTGGTCCTGATGCTTATGCTCATAGTCTTCCCACTACTTATCAGTCATTCCGTCAGCAATCGATCACCGAAGCGATTGCCAAGAGACAATAGTATGCTTGCACTCATCCAACGACGCAGAAGCTTCCTGAAGTCTTCTGCACATCTACAAGACATGCTGAAAATGGCCAGGAAACTTTGCATGCACTTTAGCCACTTGTACACCACCAAGCACACCCTCCTTGAGCTGCAGCGGCAGAACGGCATCCCCCAACATAGGGTGATATGTGACGTTTCCACCCGTTGGAATTCCACCCTCCATATGTTAGACCGATTATATGAACAGAAAAAGGCCATAAATGATTTCTTGATGATACAGGCAGTCAAATGCTGACTGAGGGAAAGAGGATGCTCAACAGACAGGATCCGATTTTTGGGGATTATTGTTCTGACGGATCAGAGGAATGGCAAAATAATCAGTGACGTCAACACAAACTTACTGCTGACACACTCTCCACTCTGTCAGTGGGGCTCTACTTGTATAAGCGTTTAATAGAACAGGTTCTGTTAACATCTATGTGGAATCAGCTGACGCTGGTGTAAAAGAAGTGCTCTCTTTCTCGCTATAGTAGCATCTTGGGCCTCTGCACAGTTCTTTATACCTGGCGCTAACATTGACCTGTAAGGATGAATACACACTTTAGTTATTTGGTCAGCTTTGGCCCTATAACTGCCTAAATAAGTGAAGTGTGCAGTGATTCTAAGAGCGACGCCTGTCATCTGAGTGTCATACTGACTCACAGTATTGTTTCTCTACCACAGCAGACTCCCTATGCATGTTACTGCAAGGCACAGTGTTCTACACCACTATATAGGCTTTCTGCAGCCAGGAAATAGATGTTTTTTAACACGATTCGCCACAAATAAATTTGAAATCGAAACAAATCTTTTTGGAAAATTCGGCGAAGTGACCGAATCGAATTTTTTAGAAATTCGCTCATCTCTAGTTCACACCAATTCATACGTGGTCCTGGCACAACTTCCAAGTAGATCTCATGACCCTTCCACTTAAATAAGGTGGATCGCCACTTCTCTAAGGTTTTCTACCTCCAGTCTACAGTAGATGTCAGACAAAGAACTGCATAAGACTTTAGAAAATATGTACTGTACCATAAATTTCTATTTAATACAAATCAATGGTATTTTTATGGTGCTGCTGATCTCTCTACCAGCAGAGACGTTCTGACAATCAACGAATCATCGTCTTGATGAAGGGCGAGAGATGATGTACCCCAAAATGCGTCACAGTACTTGTTGTCTGCCATTTATGTCCGATTTTATTGAAGCTAAATAAAAGAAATTGCACATGGAGCTGGAACCTTCTTTTCTTTTTTGGATCGACTTGTTCATGTATCCATTGACTTTAATGTGTGTATAACATATCAGTGATTTTTCAAGGAATGTGGGTCTGTGGTGACACCACTAAAGCATGCCTTACTTTTTTCTATGATTACAGATCCCTCGCGCGCATTATAGTCTAGGTGTCCATGAAAACCAACAACACAACATGGATATCATCCATGTTTGGCCCATGGGTTTCAATTATCATTGCTAGGACATGCTCTGGATATTAATTTTTAGCCTAGCAGTGTAGGTGGAATACAGATGGCATCTTCACCGATTAACCACTAACCGTCTTGTCACGATGTCATCATAGGCACGGTCATGTGAAAGAGGCCTAACAGAAAAATCACTTATTTGCAACAGCAGAGAGGAAGACAGGCTGTTGGAAGGTAGAAAGAAGTATTTAATGCAACTGTTGACACTGGAGGGGCTAAAGTTTGTGTCAGTGGGAGGGCATTATGGCTGGCACTTGGGATACATACTTTCTGACAAAGAGCTTGGTTGTGGGGGAATTCTGCAATGGGTGTCTGTTTCTGCAGAAGTCTTATGAAAGAATGGTATTATGACACTGGGGAAGAATTCTGGCATTTAGGAGACATCCTGTAGGCACCTGGAAGCTATGGGTCCACCATTCATTGATTGATAAGAAACAAAGTTTTCCTTTTAGATAGATCTTTAGATGGATCTGCAGTATGTGGGCTGTGTATTATGTACTGTAACAGCTGGGACAAATAATTGCATAAGGGTATGGTCACAGGATATGCCATAAATCTCGGATAAGTGTTGCTCATACTTCTGGGACCTGCTTGTATCTCATGAATGGGGCCATGCACTGGCAGGGATGGAAAGGAGGCCATGTTTCCATGGCTCTCTCAATTCACTGCTATGGAACTTCCGAAAATAGCAGAGAGGGAGAGGTGGGAACCACTCCTATCACAAATCTATGGAATATCCTGTTGATATTCCATAAGTTTCTAAATAGAACAAACCCTTTTAAGGTTCTGTTTATAGTTCATTTAAAATTATGTTCAACCACTATATGTTGACCAATGAAGGCTGTTTATGCCAATAGGAGCCCTTAGGTTTATACCAGCAGGCTGCGCTGGCTGTTTATTCAAGGTTGAGGTTGGGAATAATGTACACCCTACTGGACTGCTGTGACTCACATAAAAGCACACGCCTGTGTTTGTGCTCTCTACAATAGAAAATAAAAAAATATATAGCTATAATATATATACCTAATGCAAGCTCTGGGACATAATAAGCTGCTTCATAGACTCGTTTTACACAATCATAGATATAATAGGGCTAGAAAGCAGCAGACTGGGAAAATATCAAAGCTAGAAAATAATAGCAGCAGTCACATGTCAGGCTAGAATATGTATAAGTTACTCATAAGCACAATGGTGAAACCAGCTGTGTGCACCATCTGTAAAAAAAAACTGTGATAAGGAATTTCTGTGCATATTTTGATTTATTCACTTTCAAGTATGAGCGCCATGCACAGCAATACACTAACTTACATGTCTTGGCATGCTATCAATGATATTATTAATGGGTGTCTGAGAAAAGTTCTGCCACGATGAATGCACTTGGGCACGCAAATTATCAAGATCTTGCAGCTTCCTTAGAAATTGCCAACCAATGATGTCCCAGTTGTAGTCGATGGGAGACAAGTCCAAAGACATTGCTGGCCATGGTAGCATGTGTAGGTAATGCAGTCTGCTCACAGTAGCATGAGCAGCATTGTCCTGTTGAAAAACTACTCCTGGGAGTTGCGTTGGTGAAATGGCCATACTACTGGATCACCAAGCAAATCAGTTGTTAGCGTACCTGAAATAAAGAGTAGAAGGGGTTGGCTACTGTACATTTAGCCCTCCCATTATCCCAGGAGTAGGAGCGGTGCGATGTTCCCTTATGAAGGCCTTTTCATGGCATTGTCCATGTGGTTGCCAGGTCAGTATTTGGCTATTATTGCATCCAAAACAAAAGCAGGACTCATTGCTGAAGAGGATAGACCTCCATTGCCATCTTGCGGTGTACCACGATAGCTTTTGAGAGTGGTGGTGTGAGGTCAATGTAACACCCTGAGCTGGACACCTGGCTTGTAGCCCAATGTCGAGATAATGCCTTCTCGTGGTTTGTGTAGACAATGTTTGCTGTCCAAGCTTGGGATGTGACATCCAGAATGGATCACTATGTGCCATTTTTCTAATTAGATGAACCTTTTGTGCAGAGTTTTGCTGTCATTCCAGTTTGTCGTTGTTCTCCCAAACACTGGGATGAATGGTGCTCACATCTCAGCCTAGGCTTGTGATGATCTGCTAAAGTGATAAACCAAGCTCTCTCAGTTCAAAGATTCTGTCCCTCTCAGTTTGCGACAAGTGGCGATAACTGTCATGTAGACAAAAAGGAGGCTTTACACAATCATCCCACATGATTTGATCCACCTTTTGAGGATCCATGTGGCTAAAAAACTTTGCACTCAATCTGGTTTTTATGCCCCCTCCAGAGCAACTGCAGGAGAAGACCAGGAAGCAGTGAGTACAGAGCCAGCACAGGGAGCACTGTATTCACTGTTTCCCAGTTGTGATTTACTAATGAGCCCTTCCATAATGAGTGCTTCCACTTTGGAGGGAAAAAAGTGTGTTTTGCAGGGCAAAAAATACAGTAATGAGTGCTTCCACTTTAGGGGGAAAAAAGTGTGTATTAGACCTCATGCACACGACCGTTGTTCTGGTCCGTATCTGAGCCGCAGTTTTTGCGTATCGGATATGGACCCATTCACTTCAATGGGGCCGCAAAAGATGGGGACAGCACACGGATGCCATCCATGTGCTGTCCGCATCTGTGCCACAAATGACCAAACATGTCCTCATCTTGTTCTTTTTTAATACGAAAATAGGTGTTTTGACAATGGGGCCCAAGAAAAGTGCAGGATGCAAATGGCTGATTCACGGTTTGAATGTAGCCTAATTATATTTTTATCTTATTTAGTCCACAACTTGTAAATGACACCTAGTAGATAAACTCTCCACTTATACTTTTGCAATATATGCTGTTAGCTAGCTTGCTTTATTATATGTTTACCTATGACTTTGTTTTTGAGCTGTCAGATATTTAATTAGGCAGAATACATCATTATGTGAACACTTGCTTGCCTCTTCACGTCTGCTGTAAGCAAATAAGGGAGAGGTTGTTTTTTTCCATGTGGTTAGGAATAATATCTGCTAAAAGAAGATATTTATAGCTGAGCCTAGGAAGGCTTCTCAGTGAAGTATGTGATCTAAAGCCATTCACAATGATACAGGTATACTACATTTACTTTTTGCTGTATTGAAAATATTCTTCATTTTGAAGATTGCTGCTAGTTACTAGTGAAAGGGTAATAAAATAATGGAAATAGTTTAGTCTAGGCTAAATACAGCAGCGGCTCAAATCTATTTCCTATCCTGATAGTATGCTACAATGCATTATTCTGAAGTCCGGGCAGTTTAGCTTACAGAGAATTACCTAGACCAGATACATTGTAGCAAACCCTCAACTGGGACTGGTGAAAGTATTTTTAATTTTCCATGTCACTATCTATATATATATATATATAAAAAAAAAAAATCTAATCCAATTTTCGCACTGGACACAAAGTTTAATAATAGGCGCTACTTCTTGGTCAAGACAAATCACTTCTCATCTTTAGGCTACATTCACACGTCCGCACGTGTTTTGCGGATCCACGGAGCCGCGGATCCGCAAAACACGGACACACCGGCAATGTGCATTCCGCATTTTTGCGGACCGCACATTGCCCGAACTCCATAGAAAATGCCTCTTCTTGTCCGCAATTGCGGACAAGAATAGGACATGCTCTATTTTTTTTGCGGAGCCGCGGACCGGAAGATCGGCGGCGCGCTCCGCAAAATCGGATGCGGAGAGCACAGTGTGTGCTCTCCGCATCGTTCCCGGCCCCATTCACAGTCAATGGGTCCGCATGTATTCCGCAAAATTGCGGAATACATGCGGACTACATTGCGGACGTGTGAATAGGGCCTTATTATTATAGGCAGGATTACCATGACAGATAACACCTCAATATATAGGTAGCAAGAGATCCATTCACACATAATAGGTGTACAACTACCTCTGCATGTTTCATAAAGTATGTCTAGAAAATTATCCATTAGATATCCTGATTTATTTATGGATTACAGATTTTTTTATTTTATTTTCTGAAGATGATTATGGGAATGCCATGCTGCCTAAGCTATTCTTAACAGCATTTAGACAATTGCTTTATAGTAGCCATATGGGCCAAAGACATAATGGACAGGAGGGGATCTCATTTACTTCTATGGGAAAGTATGGCATACTCTGTGACGTTTGTTGAGGTTAGGAGGGAGTAAATAAGCTTTGACAATCACTATTGTAAATGTTGGATCCTGTGTTACCTGTCATTCTAATCCTACCTATAATAATAAGCAGATAACTGCAGTGAAGTGACATATGCAGACCAAGAAGTGGTGTCTATTATTAGGCTTAGTGACCAGTGTGAAAGCTGCGGGATTTTATGGGTTTTGTTTAAATATAGATATTGACATGGAACATTAAAAATAACATCATCAAAAATTCTTTAAAAATATGTTTAACTTAGAAACATGATTTTAAACAATAAGTCATTTTCTAAAGACACATTTCCTTTAACTAGCAGAAAGAAAATATACTTGACACATTCCCTTTAAAGAGGTTGTCCCATCTGGGACAATTATGGCATATTACTAGTATATTTACAGTACATAAATGTCATATAGGAATGGGTCCCACCTCCGGCACCTTCTCCTGTCTCCAGAACACAGCACCCAAAGTGAATGGAGAGCATACCATCCATCCGTTGTGGGACAGCAATATATCATAATTGTCCCAGATGGGACAACCCCTTTAATTTTTTAGATTATGTGAAAATGACTATCATCTTTTTAATGTAGTTTGTGCAAGTCTACCATTGCAATAACTCAAACAAAACAATAGCTGATCTTAGGGAGACCAGCTTTAGAAAACACTGCGGAGCCTCATTTAAGTGTCTCAACACAGCAATCCGAAGTGCAATGCTCCCTGAGAAATAGCAATATGCAAAATAACTGTGGAGCCCCAGTTATGGGTCTTCAACACAGTAAAAACCAGATATACCTCAAAGGAAGGAAAACAGAGCAAAGCACTTTGGATTGCTGTGTTGAGACTCTTAAATTTCAGTAGCTGGTCTCCCTAAGATCAGCTATTGTTTTGTTTGAGTAGTATCCAAGGAATTGCTCCCAATTAGCCAGAATCCTACTCCACACTGATGAGGGGCAACACCTCGAAACAGCTGTCTGTGGATGGATAACTGGCTTAGGTCTTACCTGTCACATCCTAAAAGCTTGTAAAAAAAACGGGATCTTGACATAGGGGCATCTTAATATGGTGAATCTGGTGATCTCTGTAATGGATCAAAAAGGCATATGCCCCCCAAAATAGTACCAATCTAACCATTACCTCATCCCACAAAAAATGAGACCCTACCTAAGACAATCACCCCAAAAATAAAAATAAACGATGGCTCTCAGAATATGGAGACACTAAAACATAATTTTTTTTGTTTAAAAAATGCTGTTATTATGTGAAACTTAAATAAATAAAAAAATGATACATATTATGTATCGCCGCATCCGTAAGAACCTGCTGTATAAAAATATAACATGAACTAACCCCTCAGTTGAACACCGTAAAAAAATAAAAATAAAAACAGTGTAAAAAAAAAACATTTTTTGTCACCTTACATCACAAAAAGTGTAATACCAAGCGATCAAAAATTCATACGCACAACAAAATCATAGCAATCAAACTGTCATCTCATCCCACAAAAAATGAGACCCTACCTAAGACAATCAACCCAAAAATAAAAAAACTATGGCTCTCAGAATATGGAGACACGAAAACATGATATTTTTGTTTAAAAAATGCTGTTATTGTGTAAAACTTAAATAGATTAAAAAAAGTATACATATTATGTATCGCCGCATCTGTAAGAACCTGCTGTATAAAAATATCACATGACCTAACCCCTCAGGTGGACACCGTAAAAAAATAAAAATAAAAACAGTGCCAAAAAAGCAATTTTTTTGTCACCTTACATCACAAAAATTGCAACACCAAGTGAACAAAAAGGCGTATGCCCCCCAAAATAGTACCAACCAAAATGTCACCTCATCCCACAAAAAATGAGACCATACCTAAGACAATCTGTTAAAAAATAAAAAAGCTAACACTCTCAGACAATGGAGACACTAAAAAAACTGCTTCAAAACTGCTATTATTGTGCTAAAGTGAAATAGATAAAAAAATAGACATATTAGGTATTTATTCATATAAACATGCTCTATAAAAATATCACATGACCTAACCACTCAGATGAACACCGTAAAAAAAATAATAATAAAAAGTGTGTCAATAAAGCCATTTTTTGTCACCTTACATCACAAAAAATTTAATACCAAACGTTTAAAAAGTCATATACACCCTAAAATAGTACCAATGAAACTGTTATCTCATACGCTTTATTATGTAAATTTGAAACAAACAACCAAAAACCGTAGTCATATTTGGTATTGTCGCGTCAGTAACAACCTGCAACCTATAAAAATACCACATGATCTAACCTGTCAGATGAACACTATTAATAATAAAAAATTAAAAACGGTGCCAAAACAGCTATTTTTTGCCTCACAAAAAGTGTAATATAAAGCAACCAAAAATCATATGTATCCTAAAATAGTACCAACAAAACTGCCACCTTATCCCATAGTTTCCAAAATAGGGGCATTTTTGAGAGTTTCTACTTTAGGGGTGCAAATGTGACATGGCAACTTAAAATTATCCCAGTGAAATCTGCCTTCCAAAAACCGTATGGCGTTCCTTTCCTTCTTCACCCTGCCGTGTGCCCGTACAGCAGTTTACGACCACATATTGGGTGTTTCTGTAAACTACAGATTCAGGGCAATAAATATTAAGCTTTGTTTGGCTGTTAACCCTTACTTTGTTAGCGGAATTTTTTTTTTATTAGAATGGAAAATCTGCCAAAAAAGTGAAATTCTGAAATTTCATCTCCATTTTCCAATAATTCTTGTGGAACACCTAAAGGGTTAACAAAGTTTGTAAAATCAGTTGTGAATACCTTGAGGGGTGTAGTTTCTAAAATTGGGTCATTTTTGGGTGGTTTCTGTTATGTAAGCCTCACAAAGTGACTTTCTACCTGAACTGGTCCTTCAAGATTTGCTTCTAAACTTCTAAGGCCCCTTTCACACAGGCGTTGCGGGTGCACTCCGTCAAACAGTGCGGGTGCGTTGCGGAAATCGCCGCGATTTTTCCCTGCGAGTGCAAAGCGCTGTCATGCGTTTTGCACGCGTGGGAGAAAAATCTGCACTTTTGGTACCCAGACCCGAACCTGCACTTCTTCACAGAAGTGCATGTTTGGGTCAGAAATTGTCCCGCTGGTATTATTTCACATTATAACATAGTTATAATGTAAAATAATACCCTTGGCCATCTTCCTAATGTTTAAACCGGTGCAGAATAGGTTAAAAATAATAAACTAATAATAACTTACCCGTTCCATTTGATCGCGGAGCCCGGCATCCTCTCCGTTAGCTTGCTAGTAGGTAAAGGACCTGTGATGATATCACAGCATCACATGGCCCAATCACCTGCTCCATCACTATGTTGATGGAGCATGTGATTGGTCCATGTGACCATGTGACATCATCACAGGTCCTTTTCCTACTAGCAAGCTAACGGAGAGTATTATTAGTTTATTATTTTTAACCCATTCTGCACCTGTTTAAACATTAGGAAGATGGCCAAGGGTATTATTTTACATTATAACTATGTTATAATGTGAAATAATACAGTACCGGTTACACATCCCGATGGTTGCATAGCAACCATGCGGGAACATCGCAAAGCATCCGCACTTGCTTGCGGATGCTTGCGATTTTCCCGCAGCCCCATTCACTTCTATGGGGCCTGCGTTCCGTTAAAAAACGCAGAAGATAGAGCATGCTGCGATTTTCACGCATCGCAAAAGTGATGCGTGAAAATCAACTGTCATGTGCACAGCCCCATAGAAGTGAATGGGTCCGGATTCAGTGCGGGTGCAATGCGTTCACATCACGCATTGCACCCGCGCGGAAAACTCGCCCGTGTGAAAGGGGCCTTAGCCTTCTAACGTCTCCAAAAAATTTAAAGGCATTCACAAAATGATCCAAACATGAAGTAGACATATGGGAAATGTAAAGTAATAACTATTTTTGGAGTTATTACTATCTATTATAAAAGTAGAGAAATTGAAATTTGGAAGTTTTCACATTTTTCCAGATTTTTGGTAAATTTGGTATATATTTTGGTATAAATAAGAATGAAATTTTTTGACTCATTTTTACCACTATTATGAAGTACAATATGTGATCAAAAAACAATCTCAGAATGGCCTGGATAAGTAAAAGCGTTTTAAAGTTTTTACCACATAAAGTTACACATGTCAGATTTGCAAAAATGGCCTGGGCAGGAAGGTGAAAACTGGCCTGGGGTAGAAAGGGTTAAATGATACACCACAGTGTTTTCTGTAGCTGGTCTCCCCAAGATCAGCTATTGTTTTGTTTGAGTAGTCTCCAAGGCATTGCTCCCGGTTAGCCAGAATCCTACTCCACACTGATGAGGGGCAACACCCCGAAACAGCTGTCTGTGGATGAATAACTGGCTTAGGTTTTCCCCGTCACATCCTTAAGGCTTGTAAAAGAGCAGGATCTTGACATAGGGGCCACTTAATATGGTGGATCTGGTGATTTCTGTAATGGAGACACCCCTTTGCTCGGTTTTCCTTCCTTTGAGGGATATCTGGCTTTCATTGTGTTGTAGACCCAATACTAGGGCTCTACATTTATTTAGCATATTCCTGTTTCCCAGGGAGCTTTGCACTTTGCATTGCTGTGTTTAGACTCTTAAATGAGGCTCCACTGTGTTTTATGTAGCTAGTTTATGTAGCTGTCTGTGGATGGATAACTGGCTTAGGTTTTCCCCGTCACATCCTTAAAGCTTGTAAAAAAGTGGGATCTTGATATAGAGGCCACTTAATATGGTGGATTTGGTGATCTCTGTAATGGACACACCCCTTTGCTCAGTTTTCCTTCCTTTGAGACATATCTGGCTTTCACTGTGTTGAAGACCCATAACTGGGGTTTCACAGTTATTTTGCATATTACCATTGCAATAATGCCAGGGACATCAACAGAAAATGCTAGGTTCCATAACAAATTTTTGATTGGTCTCCTCCCCCTTCCCCCCCCCGAGAAACTTTCCTGCAAGCTCCCTCCGGTAAAAAAATATTAAAATAAAATGCTTACTAGCACTGGTCAGGAGGAGGAGTAAAGTGTTTACCTGATAGTATGCTGGCCAGGCCCTGTATGCCCTCTTAGTGCCCCCATAAAGGAGAATGCCTCTTTAGTGTCCCACACAGTAGTTATGATCCCTTAATGCCCACACAGTATAAAGCTCTTTTAGTGCCCTATCACAGTAGTTATTCTGCCTTAGTGAACACACAGTAGAATGCACCCTTAGGGCCCCATGACAGTAGTTATTTCACTGTAGTGCACCACACTGTAGATATGCCCCCCTAATGCCCTTACACAGTAGTTATTCTCCATTGGTGCCCCCCTCAGTAGAATGATCCCTTAGTGCCCGATCTCAGTAGTTATACCCCCTTTGTGCACCCTTCACAGTAATTATACCACCTTAGTGCCCCCTACAGTAGTTATTCCCTCTTAATGCCCCTTCACAGTAGTTATGACCACTTAGTCTCCCCTTCACATGTTTAGTGCCCAAACATCAGTCATGCCCTCTTAGTGCCCCGGCACAGCAGTTTTTTCCCCTTAATACCAACTTACAGTAATGCAGCCGCCTTACTGTAGTGAAGTCTCTGTGGTATTAATAAAATAAAAAAGTAATACTCACTTAGCCCTGTTCCCAGAGTCAGATTGTTACAGAAGAGTACCAGAGAATCTTGTGGTGGGCCCAAGCTCCGACATGATAATGGGCTCCTTATTATAAAGGGCCTCTTAGGAATAGAAGTAGACAATTTGGAACCATCAGACTAACCTGATTAAACCTTGAATATGCTGATAGCAAAAAGACCTAAAAGTGAAGATGCATACGTCTTGTATACACAGGCAGTGGGCCATCAGAATAATTTCCTATTGTGGGCCCATGGAACTTCAGTCTGAAGCTTCCTGTTACCCTACTGAACAGAGCACTTCATGCTCTCCCCCGTAGCAGGTGTGATGCAGCGACGTCATCCCACCTGCTAATCCCCTGGCCCTTGGGTTCTCTTGCTCTGCACATCAAGCACAATGATGTCACTGTATGACACCTGCTGCTGGGCAGAGGACATGCTGAGGAGTGAGGCCTGGGCCCTAATGAATGACAGACACAGCAGTCAGACTGGGGCCCGACTTTTGGGCCAGAGTCCGGCTGCTGAGGGTACTTTCACACTTGCGTAGTGAAGATCCAGCAGACAGTTCCATCCTTGGAACTGCCTGCTGGATCCAGAAATACGTGTGCAAATGGAAAGCATTTGTAGACGGATCCGGATCCGTCTAACAAATGCATAGAAACACCGGATCCGTCTCTCCGGTGTCATCCGGAAAAAAGGATCCGGTATTATTTTTTTTGCATTTTTAAAGGTCAGCGCAGACCGGAAAACCGGATCTGTTTTGCCGGAACACTTGGTCCCGTATCTGGCATTAATGCATTTCAATGCAAAATAATGCCAGATCCGGCATTCCGGCAAGTGTTCCGGAAATTTGGACGGAGAAAATACTGCAGCATGCTGCAGTATTTTCTCCGGTCAAATACTGTAAGCGTGACTGAACTGAAGACTAGGAAGGAACTCAATACCGGAAAACTTTAACGCAAGTTGTGTGAACTTAAAATATGTTGCTCTGTACTAAGGGTACTTTCACACTTGCGGCATGGCTATCCGGCAGGCTGTTCCGGCTAGCCGGATCCCTAAGAAAGCATGTTATACAGAGATGTCCACATATTGGCACACTTTGCATGTCAAGCCCTCAGCCCTTTTTTTGACGAAAAGCCCTCAGCAACAGGCTGCACACTGTCTTGAGGGCCCCGGCCCTGCGATGACCAAGGAGGTGGGTGGGGTGGATGAGCTGGTGGAGTGGGGGCAAAAGCCCTCAGTAGTGAGGGGCTTGAGGGCCCTGCGATGACCAAGGAGGTGGGTGGGGTGGATGAGCTGGTGGAGTGGCGGGAAAAGCGCTTAGTAGTGAGGGGCCTGAGGGCCCTGCGATGACCAGCCCGTTTTGGGGGCGGGCGAGGGGGGGGTGATGAGCTTTTGGGAAAAGGCAAGCCCTCTGCCGACTGCCGCACTCTCTGAGTAGTGAGGGCCCTGGCAGATGACCAGGGAGTGGGGGAGATGAGCTGGCGGGAAAAGCCCACTGACTGGAGTAGTGAGGGCCCTGGCCTGCGATGACCAGCCTGGTTGGGGGGGGGGGGGCTGAATTTATTGAATTAATTTATTGATGGTCTTTGGGCTGATAATTGATCTGGTGGCTGATGGGGGGGGGGTCTTTGGGCTGATCTGAGGTCTGATGGGCATGGGGGATGACTGGGGCGGTCTTTGGGCTGATGATCTGGTGGCTGAGTTGGGGGGCACTATTGGGGACCACAGGGCACAGTATTGGGGGTAGTAGGATGTTTTGTCCAGAAGATGGTAGGATGATGGAAAAGTAGTAAACTAAGATTTTTTGTGTCAAACTACAGAGATTAAAAATGGCATAAAAATGGTGGTCTGGTCTGAAAGGAGAAGACGAGGACAGAACAGAGAACATCTACATTGAAGGAGACGTCCCTGTATGTAAGAGGGACGGGCGCGATTTATGGGTGGGGCTGTGTGTTGGTGTGGTTTGAGGGTGGATGGGGACACAGGGGCCCCATAATCTCCTATTGCCCAGGGAAGTGCCCCTCCCGAGACGGGCAGGGGGGGCATGGATCAGTTTCGCACCGGGGCCCCGTGTATTGTGTGTACGCCACTGGCACCAAGGTTTGGGATTTGGTGCATATCTGCAGCACAATGTTGCATCAAGTTTTAGACCTCTTTATGAAGCAACAAGTGGCATGGCAAGATGGGAAAGAGTATGACTTAGTGGAAAGGGGTATTGTCTAAGATATACATGTGTTAAAATAGTAGCAACATTTTGGAACATAATTCTGTCTTAAATTAAGCCAATGGTCAGTATAAAATATGACAAAAGTGTCAAATCATGCACTGAATTCATTATCTAGCCTGAGCCACTGTGATAAATCTGGTGCAGGTCTAGACATGTCTACATTTCACACAGGATTAGTAAATCTGCCTCATTGTTGTTTTATTAGTTAATTAACTCATTAATTTAGCTGTTCCAAGGCACCATTCCCTAGGGTGGTATTACACTTCACAATCTTCGGGCATTGCGAACACCTATGAAAGATAACACATTCATTGATACTTGTTTGCACTGGCCTGATAACTCAGATTAATGCATACCGAATGTAGACGGAGTGATTGCTACCGCAGCAGTTCCTCCCTCCTTCTGTTCTCTTCATTATCGGAAGCACATCCCTGATTACAGGAAGAAGTGCTGCTGATAATTGGGCATCTTTCTTCCCGATGAAACATGCCGATGATCCGATAAACAAACGTTTTCTTGTCAATCGACTGATCTTCAGCTTGATTATGTGAGCCAGTTATCACAAACGAGCATTCCTATTCCCAGTAAGTGTCCCAAAATTGTGCAGTGTAATATGGCCACTGGGGTTATGAATTAAAAACAATCTATCTTTCTGGATCCAGTTTTTATACAGGCACCAAGAAACTTAGCATACTGCTTTATGTTGTTGTTTTTTAACCACCTCAGCCCCCCTAGCTTAAACACCCTTAATGACCAGGCCACTTTTTAAAATTCTGCACTACGCTACTTTCACCGTTTATTGCTCCGTCATGCAACTTACCACCCAAATGAATTTTACCTCCTTTTCTTCTCACTAATAGAGCTTTCATTTGGTGGTATTTCATTGCTGCTGACATTTTTACTTTTTTTGCTATTAATCAAAAATGACCGAAATTTTTGCAAAAAAATGAAATTTTTCACTTTCTGTTGTAATATATATTTTTTAATACATTTCTATAGAAATTTTTCTATAAATTTATTGTTCTACATGTCTTTGATAAAAAAAATCCAATAAGTGTATATTTATTGGTTTGGGTAAAAGTTATAGCGTTTACAAACTATGGTGCAAAAAAGTGAATTTCCGCATTTTGAAGCAGCTCTGACTTTCTGAGCACCTGTCATGTTTCTTCAGGTGCTAGAATGCCAGGATAGTATAAATACCCCCCAAATGACACCATTTTAGAAAGTAGACACCCCAAAGTATTCGCGGAGGGGTGTGGTGAGTTCATGTATCATTTCATTTTTTTCCCCAAGTTAGCGGAAAATTACACTTTCTGAGGAAAAAAAATAATAATAAAGTTTCCATTTCTGCTAACTTCTGGAAAAAAAATTAAAAATCTCCCACGGACTCACTATGCCCTTCAGTGAATACCTTGGGGTGTCTACTTTCCGAAATGGGGTCAATTGTGAGCATCCCTGTAAAACCTAAAGGTACTCGTTGGAATTTGGGCCCCTTTGCGCACCCAGGCTGCAAAAAGTGTCACACATGTGGTATCGCCGTACTCAGGAGAAGTAGGGCAATGTGTTTTGGGGTGTATTTTTACATATACCCATGTTGGGTAAGAGAAATATCTCTGTAAACTGACAACTTTGTATAAAAAAATTAAAAGTTGTCATTTACAGAGATATTTCTACAACCAGCATGGGTATATGTAAAAATACACCCCAAAACACATTGCCCTACTTCTCCTGAGTACAGCGATACCACATGTGTGACACTTTGCAGCCAAGATGCAAAGGGGCCCAAATCAATGAGTACCTTTAGGACTTCAGAAGGCATTTTTACGCATTTGGATTCCAGACTTCTTCTCACGCTTTAGGGGCCCCTAAAATGCCAGGGCAGTACAAATACCCCACATGTGACCCCATTTTAGAAAGAAGACACCCCAAGGTATTCCGTGAGGGGTATGGTGAGTTCATGTAAAATTTTATTTTTTGTCACAAGTTAGTGGAATATGAGACTTTGTAAAAAACAAAAAAAATAAAATATCAATTTCCGCTAACTTGTGCCAAAATTTCTGTGAACTAGACATGCTCCTCACGGAATACCTTGGGGTGTCTTCTTTCCAAAATGGGGTCACTTGTGGGGTATTTATACTGCCCTGGCATTTTAGGGGCCTAACGTGAGAATCCAAATGCGTAAAAATGCCCTGTGAAATCCTAAAGGTACTCATTGGTTTTAGGGCCCCTTTGCACATCTTGGCTGCAAAAAAGTGTCACTCATGTGGTATCGCCGTACTCATTAGAAGTAGGGCAATGTGTTTTGGGGTGTATTTTTACATATACCCATACTGTGTGTGAGAAATATCTCTGTAAATGACAACTTTAAAAAAAAAACTTATACAAAGTTGTCAATTTACAGAGATATTTCTCTCACCCAGCATAGGTATATGTAAAAATACACCCCAAAACACATTGCCCTACCTCTCCTGAGTACGGCGATACCACATGTGTGACACTTTTTTGCAGCCAAGATGCGCAAAGGGGCCCAAATTCCAATGAGTACCTTTTAGGAGGGCATTTTTACACATTTTTCTTCCCACGCTTTAGGGCCCCTAAAATGCCAGGGCAGGATAAATACCCAACATGTGACCCCATTTTGGAAAGAGGACACCCCAAGGTATTCCGTGATGGGCATGGCGAGTTCATAGAAGATTTTTTTTTTGGCACAAGTTAGCGGAAATAGATTTTTTATTGTTTTTTCTCACAAAGTCTCCTTTTCCGCTAACTTGTGACAAAAAGTTAAATTTTTCATGGACTCACTATGCCCCTCAGAGAATACCTTGGGGTGTCTTCTTTCCAAAATGGGGTCATTTGTGGGGTGTTTGTACTGTTATGGCATTTTGGGTGGGGCTAAATTGTGAGCAGCCATGTAAAACTGTAAGGATACGGTGGTTTGCGCTCCAGCCTGGATCCATGCCCTGTGTAACCATGACAACGATCGCTGTTTGCCTCCCAGGCTGGAAGCAGTGGCCGCTGGGCCGTCTAAGGTGGCTCCGCCCATCCACACTTGGTCAATAAATAGGAGCCAGGTGCTGCACAGGGCGTTCCACTAATGGAGTGCGCACCCTGCCTGCTCCATTCACCACGAGGACGCAAGCTCCTAACTACCTGCAACTCTGAACCTCCAGGAGAAACCCTCACCTACCTTACCCGGCTCCACCACTGCAGGATCCCTGCATGACTTCTAACAGCAAGTATCAGCCTGTCATTTTGTTTCACTGACATTGCTCGCTGAAAGGAAGGGACTCGCGGTGGTGGTTATTAGTACTGCAGACCTGGGATTCCTGAATGTTGTCAAGAGCTGTTATATTCATGAACTCTAATTTGAACTCCCACTACTAAAACGAACTTCCCTCACTATTAGTTTTACACTCTATCTTTAGTACGCGGTACATGATTTTGTTACCCCATACTCTCCGCTTAAGACTGAGAGAGCCGCCTGGGGTACACACTGAGCAGCCGCAAAGACACCATCAACACTCAAGTAGTGTGACAGGAGTGGATGTCAAAGGACTCCGCAGTTGAGATCCTAGCTGATCAATTTGGTGCGTTACAAAAACCTAAAGGTACTCGTTGGAATTTGGGCCCCTTTGCGCACCCAGGCTGTAAAAGTGTCACTCATGTGGTATCGCCGTACTCAGGAGAAGTAGGGCAATGTGTTTTGGGGTGTATTTTTACATATACCCATGTTGGGTGAGAGAAATATCTCTGTAAATTGACAACTTTGTATAATTTTTTTTAAAAAGTTGTCGTTTATAGCGATATTTCTCACACAAAGTATGGGTATATATAAAAATACTCCCCAAAACTCATTTCCCTACTTCTCCTGAGTATGGCGATACCACATGAGTGACACTTTTTTGCAGCCAAGATGCGCAAACGGGCCGAAATTCCCATGAGTACCTTTAGGATTTCACATGGCATTTTTACGCATTTGGATTCTCACGCTTTAGGACCCCTAAAATGCCAGGGCAGTATAAATACCCCACATGTGACCCTATTTTGGAAAGAAGACACCCGAAGGTATTCTGTGAGGGGCATGGCGAGTTCACAGAAAAAAAAAATTTTGGGCACAATTTAGCGGAAATTGAGATATTATTATTATTTTTTTTTACAAAGTCTCATATTCCACTAACTTGTGATAAAAAATAAAATTTTACATGAACTCACCATACCCCTCACAGAATACCTTGGGGTGTCTTCTTTCTAAAATGGGGTCACATGTGAGGTGTTTGTACTGCCCTGGCATTTTAGGGTCTCCGCAATCATTACACGTATGGCCAGCATTAGGAGTTTCTGCTATTCTTCTTATATTGAGCATACGGGTAATGAGATTTTTTTTTTCCGTTCAGCCTCTGGGCTGAAAAAAAAAAAAAAAGACGAATGGCACAGATTTTTTCATTCACATCGATCATCGTGGATGAAAAAACTCTCTGCCAAAATCACTGACTGCGGTGGGCTGGGCGCTAACTACCTAACAAGTAGCTAACTGGCGGTGATAAGGGACCCTTATGCCCCATTCACACGTCCGCAATTCTTTTAGCGGAACGGAATTGCAGACCCATTCATTTCTATGGGGACAGACTTTGTCCTGCTCGGGTCCGGAATTGCGGATCCGCACTTCGGGTCTGCACTTCCGTTCCACAAAAATATAGAACATGTCCTATTCTTGTCCGCAATTTCAGACAAGAAAAGGCATTTTCTAAAAAGTTCTGGCAATGTGCGGATCTGCAAAATGCGGAAAGCACATTGCCGTCGTCCATGTTTTGCGGATCCGTGGATCCGCAAAACACATATGGGCATGTGAATGGAGCCTTACAGGGGGGTGATCAGTGACAGGGGGGTGATCAGGGAGTCTATATGGGGTGCTCATGGGTTAACAGGGGGTTAATAAGTGACAGGGGGGGTAGTGTGGTGCTTGGTGCTATTTTACATAGCTACCTGGTCCTCTGGTGGTCGATCCCAGCAAATGGGACCACCAGAGGACCAGGTAGCAGGTATATCAGACGCTGTTAACAAAACAGCGTCTAATATACCTGTTTGATCCTTTTTATTTTAGATCCACAGCCTGCCAGCGATTGATCATCGCTGGCAGGCTGCAGTACAACTGCCGAGGCACGATCTGCTCGCAAGATGACGCGCCGCCGCGTCAAGGAGGAACAAGCCTGCCGCGGCCTGGACGCAGCCCTGCGTTAGGGGGTCAGCAGGCGGTTAATTAAAGGGTATTTCCCACAAGGGAAAGTGGTATTATATCCCTGGAAAATGTATCAGATAAATCACAGCCAAGAAGTAAATATGTTGATAGTGGTTTTATTCACAAAACATGGAAATTGCGGCTTTCCTTATGCGTGCAAATGTTTTCAGCCAACAATTCGGCCTTCGTCAGGTACTGTGCCGCTGGAGGGTAGTAGATGCCGGAGCGATACACCGAAGAGAAGGGGAGCATAGAAGCCGCCTGTAGTAAATGGGCAGCTTTTATGCCCCCCTTCTCTTCGGTGTATCGCTCCGGCATCTACTACCCTCCAGCGGCACAGTGCCTGACGAAGGCCGAATTGTTGGCCGAAAACGTTTGCACGCATAAGAAAAGCCGCAATTTCCATGTTTGGTGAATAAAACCACTATCAACATATTTACTTCTTGGCTGTGATTTATCTGATACATATCAACGGGGCTGGGAACCCTATCTAATTCTACAGCCGAAACTAAGCAGGTTGCTACAAAGTTTGAATATACGTATATATCCCTGGAAAATGTCATCACTTTCACATCTGTGGTGGTTGGACTGGTCAGACTCCCATAATCCACCAAATCAAGAAACCCCACCACATCAGCTAAGTAAGTGTTATAAACCTCAGGCATTAAACTACGTGGATTCTTTACACTTGGCTAGGGTTAATAAAATGCATTCGAGGAACACATCGCTGCATTTTGTGTCATCAGAAAATCACCTATTGTTAAAATCAAGTTTTTATGTTAAACATATTTTTTTAGAGTTTCTGGTGATTTTTTTCATTTTTCATATTATTGTATTATCGCTTTTCAGTAGTTATATCATATCATCACAGGGAGGATTACAATGAAAGGTGATACTAGAACTTTAAACTTCCGCAACTTCTGAAAGATGTTTTAGAATTTTTATTAAAAATAACTCATTGTAAAAAACACAAAGATGTCTTTTGCAGTTTTCAGAAGTTTTAATTTCTAATATTGTCTCAGTTAGAAACCTACAACCAGCACCTCCCACTACCCTGGTGTGCCTTGATTTTCTACACAAACAATGAAAAATAACATACATAGATGACACAGGATCCACCATTCACAAAAGATGACAATCAAAGCTTATCCACTCCCCTCCCTTTACAATGACCCTCTGCACAGGTCACAGGGTAAGTTTTGAAAACTCGACCATAAAAGCATATCTCTAAATGCTGTAAACAACAGTTTAGGCAAGATGGCTGCCCCTGCAATTATGTACAGATAGCCAAAAAATAAAAACTGATTAGAATGAAATAATATGTGTCTCTATATGGTTTTAATTTGTAGAGGTGACATATTCCCTTTATAGAGCCCTAACTTTAAGGAATGATCTAACTGACCTAGATGACTTGAGCTGAGTATTCTCTGGCCATACATCTTTAGGCAGTGTCTTAATGCTCAAATGGTTGACTACCTTGTGTCCTACTTAGGCCTCATGCACACAACCGTTTTTTTATGCTGTCTGCAAAAAGGGGTTCCGTTGTTCAGTGATCCGTGTCCGTTTTTGCCTTCCATTGTTTTTCCGTGTGTCTTCCGTTTTTTTTTGCGGACATGACCCAAAAGATTTTACCAAAAGACAGGCTGACAATTTTTGCCAAGTGCCTGCCAAGGGATCCGCAAAAAAAACGGACACGGATCGCGGATGACACACGGATGGCCATCCTCATTTTTTCACGGTCCCATTGACTTGAATGGGTCCGTGAACCGTTTTTCACGGACAAGAATAGGACATGTTATATTTTTTTGATGGACTTGAATCACGGACCACGGATGCGGAGGACAAACGGTGCATTTGCCGAGTTTTCCACGGACCCATTGAAAACCAATGGGTCCGCAGAAAATCACGAAAAACGGATCAACGGACACGGAATCAAACAACGGTCGTGTGCATGAGGCCTTACTGTGTACTCAGTGGTCAATACTCTCAGTGATCAGATGTACACGGGGGACCTGCCACATGAACAAGGAGTTCCAAATTGGACAACGGAACTTGGATTAAACGAGCCATTCAGTAGAGAAAAAAGTATATTCACATAAATGTAATCGCAACTATCACCACAGAATATACCATTTTACCAGCCGAGTGTGTAGAACGCTCTAATTAGGAAGTGACAAGGGGAATTTTTACATATGCAAATATCAGAGGCTCTAATATAAACAGTGTTCGTAGCCAGCTCTTAAGCAATTGTACGCTTTGCTAATGTTAGCAAGTGTATTCCTATGTTCTCTGCTCGGCAGCCCTTCAGACACATGACACCTGTTGTGTAGGCACAAGTTATTTTAGGCAACACTTAAATCCAGCCTGTGGTTTGTTAAAACTATTACTGAACACATTTCACAGAGAGAAAACAAAATGTGAAGAGTATACTATCTATGCTATATATTATAACATCAACACTACATAAATCGTAAACCAGACATGCATAACATAGCTAAAAAAAAATATAATAGAAATGGAGGAAACCAAATTCAATATGTTTTATTAGTCATCTTAGGCCAATTTCATACAGCCGTAATATAGACATGATATTATCACAATTACGGTAGCATCCCACAGTTTAAGTGAGAACTCATATGCCTGTAGGATCAAAGTATGGTTCAGCTGAACTGCGAGAGGTCCAAGTGTTGCAGCCATAATGTGGACAGTAAAAATCTCTAGTGTTATAGCCACATGAAAGAGTTCTTAGACATATAAACTGATTCATTTATATATTGATATCATCTAAAAAGCCACAAAGTACAAGTGCTGTTTTAAATACTAAATAGTAAGATAGTTGTACCTTTATTTTATAGATTTTGTAAATAACTTGCTAGGTGTAACTGTCATGCTATAAGGATTATGACATGATTTTTCAAAAAGAATGTTTTATGTCATATACAACGACTAATACATCAATTATATACAAAAATACAATATAAAATTGGAAGTTGATATTTGGAAATAATTGAAAATGACTTACCAGAAGAATGTTCAAGGAGAGCAGAAAGAGGGGACTTGTTAAGACCAGAGCCAAAATTGAGAGAGGCCAAGAGACAACTGGAGCTAGAGGCTGGACACTAAGAGGAAAGTTTTGCTGGGGTGGTGGGTGGAGGGGATGTTAGAGCAGATGACACTGTGTAAGAGGCACACTAGATGCCAAATTTAGAAGGGTCCATTTAGCAGCTGATAACTGAGGGAATGAACTGTGTGAGAGAACAGCCATCAAAACTATAGCCCTTGATAGTGTACAGTTAACCTTTACTTGCATATAAGGAATTGTTAAAAAGTCCACGTTCTTGACCTCTAAAATGTGAAACTACCTCACTACAATGTTATTTTTCCCCTAGAATTTACAGAAACATGCCAAGATATGCACCTATAACATGATTCAAGACTATTTCATCCACAAGATTGATGATTACAGGGGTCACGATCACGATGCCAGGGGTGCTCAAGTCTCCTTTGTGAATGAAGAGGCAGTACGCATGCATGATCACCGCTCCATTTACTGTCTATGAGTCTGATGATAGCCAAGACTTAATTCCAGAGGAATGTATGCATGTGCTGGACCAAGAGTGAGGCCCATTTTAATTTTTTCTTTGGAGTTTATTCTTGTTAGATTACTAACTTTATGGTTTATGTGTACATATAACTTGTTAGACCATACATGATGAAAATGTAATAATTTTGCTACTGCTAAAGAAAAAAAAAGATTGTAAATAACCAGTTGTAGAAGTAATACTATAAAATCGCCTGAAGATCCTAAAAAAACTTGTACGTCTAGGGATTTTGTATTGTTAAAATAATTACTTCCTTTTATTTCCTATACATTCATTTTAATTGTCCTTTATTTTTACAATTAAAACCTTTGAAACCAGCTTATATATTTTTCCTTCTGGCATACAGAATAGTGACCAATTGAAACTAGAGATATTTCTGTAATAATGCTATTGAGTTCTCTTAATATTTATTTTGTCACATAAGATTGACGGGAGAGCTCTGTGATAAGATGAAGTGATAGAGGTGCCACTTATAGATAACTCTTCTGCTCTGCGGGATAATAAAAATCAGTAGGGCATAGAAAAAGGTAAGTACTTATAAGGGTAAGTACTTAAAATTGCCCAGGATCATCACACTCCCTGGGTAACAATGATCCCTGGGTAGCACTGGTGTAATGTCCTGGGGTGCCATTACCACTTCTTTTAGGCACCTTGCTACCGTCTCCTATATGCTAATGTATATCATCTAATGTACGTCAGGTCATCTTCTAATTATGTGCATATTCATTCCTGTAGCTGTTTATGTTCATGCAATTGCCTGGTCCACCAGCAGATGGCGGCAACATTGGCACAGATAGGATCTATGGAGAACAATCTTCTTGTTCCTCCCAGCCCTCTGTAGAGAGGGAGGAGTTTAGTTAGTTAGTCAGTGAGTCAGTGTCTAGTCAACCCTCCGTAGGGAGAGGTTTTGAGTAGGCTAGCAGAGCACCTTCTGCTCTGCTAGGCCCAGAGGCCCTGCCTCAGAAGTCTGGGCTTGTATTAACTCCCAAGCTAACAGAGCTTGATGCCAGGACAAGAAGTTCCTAGGATTACAAGTAAGAGACAGACTACAACTAACCTAAGTTCCAGCAGAAGAGTTTCCTATCTAACTCAGCCAAGCATAAGAGAACTGAGAGAAAGCTACCGCATAGCAGAGCTCAGATTGTTGCAGAGAAGTAGTTGACTGCCAGATTAAGCCAATATCTGCTGATGACCAAGAAAAAGTTTGGAAACTGTTTGGATTAACTTTTATGCCAAGTAAAGCTGTGTTCAACGTTACTACAAAGTCTGGACTCTATTTATTCTACCTATTCATCATCCATGTTCAACTACCCTTTTTGCACTGCCTCGGACCACACCACGTCTGGGATCCAACTGTATCCAGGTAGGAACACCATGACACGTGTATGTAACATCTACAGAGATTGTAGGCCACCCTGCACCACTCTGGCAATCCTACCCTGGGTACCACCAATACCATCTACAAAGGGGACTCTATGTCCTCGCTGCTTCATGGCAGCTGGCATCACTATTACTTGCTCTATAAGAGGGACATATTTTCTAGAAACCTCCTAAGGGTAAGGGATACCCCCTAGGTGCGGCCAGTGGCTCCTGCTGCACAGGTTAGTGTTAATAAAGTTCCTGGGTGGCACTGGCTAGAGTTAATAAAGTCCCTGGGTGGCACTGGCTAGGGTTTATAAAGTTTATGGGTGGCACTGGCTAGGGTTAATAAAGCTTATGGGTGGCACTGGCTGTGGTTAATAAAGCCACAAGGTGGCACTGGTTAGGGTTAATAAAGCTAATGGGTGGCACTGGCTAGGGTTAATAAAGCCCCTGGTTGGCACTGGCTAGGGTTAATAAAGCCCTTGGGTGGGTTAATAAATCCCCTGGGTAGCACTGGCTCGGGTTAATAAAGCCCTTGGGTGGCATTGGATAGGGTTAATAAAGCCCCTGGGTGGCACTGGCTAGGGTTAGGAAAGCCCAGCGATGGCACTGGCTAGGGTCAATAAAGTCCCTGGGTGGCCCTGGCTAGGGTCAATAAAGCTCCTGGGTGGCACTGAATATGGTTAATAAAGCCATTGGGTGAGACTGGATATGGTTAATAAAGTCCCTGGGTGGCACTGGCTAGGATTAATAAGTACCTGGGTGGGCTTTAGGGCGAATGCACAGCAGGCAGGTATAGCCAAGTGATAAAGTACAGTCTCATACACAATATATTTGACTGTGGCTCTGTACTTTATCTCTTGGCTATAGGGGCACTTGGCTATTTTCTTGCCGCTTTAGCTGCACTGCAATTGCCACTATTTAGGGAGCACCAGGGCTTTCACTATTTTGGGGCACTGTAGCTAAGCTATTGCTATTTTTGGGAGCACTGTAGTTGTCAATGTTATATTGTATGTAAAGAATGTATATGTATATATACGTTTGACATACAACCATACACTACTTCCGTCTCATCAGAGTGATGCAGACCGTGGAAATCCACCCCTTGGAACCACAACACCAAGTGTTCTGCCCAGCAGGGTTAGAAAATGATTCTAATTCCTTCTGCCAGGGTTTTGGTATTTCTCAAGCATTTAGTGTGGTTATAGCACCATCTAGCGCTGTTAAGTTGTATTACACTTTGCTTTTCTGTTACAATACATAGTAACATAGTACCATGGTAACATAGTTTATAAGCCGAAAAAAGACATCTGTCTAACCAATTCAGCCTGTTATCCTGCAAGATGATCCAGAGGAAGGCAAAAAGACCCCTGTGAGGTATGAGCCAATTTTCCCCACTTAAGGGGAAAAAGATTCCTTCCCGACTCCAATCAGGCAATCAGAATAACTCCCTGGATCAACGACCCCTCTCTAGTAGCTATAGCCTGTAATACTATTACACTCCAGAAATACATCCAGTCCCCTCTTAAACTCTTTTAGTGAACTCACCATCACCACCTCCTCAGGCAGAGAGTTCCATAGTCTCACTGCTCTTACCGTAAAGAATCCTCTTCTATGTTTGTGCACAAACCTTCTTTCCTCCAGACGCAGACGATGTCCCCTCGTCACAGTATATGTGGAGAGAGAGTAAAGAGCGAGGGTTAATCAGATCTTAGGGAATGATATATCTGAAAGATAAGAAAACTCGAGGCGCCAATGGAGTAGGAGTGTGCGTGGTGGATAAACCACTTGATAGCCGAAATAGTAGGTGGAAAAAGAGAAAAGAGAAAAAAGAAAGAAGTCACCAGTAGGTGGTATAGAACGATATCAATCCGCGTATGAATCACCTGAAACAAATAAGGCTGGTAGCATGTGGGTTCATTAAATAATAATGGACCCAGAACAGACCCTCGTCACAGTCCTGGGGATAAATAGATGATGGGAGAGATCTCTGTACTGACCCCTGATATATTCATACATAGTAATTAGATCTCCCCTCAGTCGTCTTTTTTCTAAAGTGAATAACCCTAATTTTGATAATCTTTCTGGGTACTGTAGCTCCTTCATTCCAGTTATTACTTTAGTTGCCCTCCTCTGAACCCTCTCCAGCTCTGCTATGTCTGCCTTGTTCACAGGAGCCCAGAACTGTACAGAGTACTCCATGTGTGGTCTAACTAGTGATTTGTAAAGTGGTAGGACTATGTTCTCATCACGGGCATCTATGCCCCTTTTGATGCAACCCATTATCTTATTGGCCTTGGCAGCAGCTGCCTGACACTGGTTTCTACAGCTTAGTTTGCTGTTCACTAAAATTCCTAGGTCCTTTTCTATGTCAGTGTTACCCAGTATTTTACCATTTAGTTTGTACGGGTGACTTGCATTATTCCTTCCCATGTGCATAACTTTACATTTGTCAGTGTTAAACCTCATCTGCCACTTCTCTTCCCAAGCCTCCAATCTATCCAGATCCCTCTGCAGCCGTATACTGTCCGCTTCCATGTTAATTACTTTACACAGTTTAGTGTCATCTGCAAAAATTTATATTTTACTGTGCAAGCCTTCTACAAGATCATTAATTTATATATTGAAGAGAATAGGGCCCAATACTGACCCCTGAGGTACCCCACTAGTGACAGTTGCCCAATCTGAGTGTATACCGTTAATAACCACCCTTACTTACCCACATACAGACATTTTCTCCCAGTCCGAGCATTCTCATTTTATATACTAACCTTTTATGTGGTACAGTGTCAAATGCTTTGGAGAAGTCCAGATGTATGACATCCATTGATTCGCAGCTGTCAAGTCTAGAACTTACCTCCTCATAGAAACTGATTAAATTCGTTTGGCATGACCGATCCCTTATGAAGCCATGCTAATATGGCGTTATTTGCTTACTTTCATTGACGTACTCCAAGATAGCTTCTCTTAGAAAACTTTCAAACAGTTTACCCACGACAGATGTTAAACATACCGGCCTATAATTTCCAGGCTCTGTTTTTGGACCCTTTTTGAATATTGGCACCACATTTGCTATGCGCCAATCCTGTGGAACACTCCCTGTAAGTATTGAGTCCTTAAATATCAGAAATATGGGTCTGGCTATGACATTACTTAATTCTCTTAGGATACGGGGGTGTATGCCATCTAGTCATGGCGATTTGTCTATTTTAATATTTTTAAGACGCCACTGTACTTCTTCCTGGGTCAGACAGGGCACTTTTAACCCCTTAATGACCACCCATACGTGTTTTTACGGCAGTCACTAAGAGGCTTTAGGCTGGGCCGCCGCGTTTTTACCGCGGCCCAGACTAAGCACTCGCGGACCCAGCTTTCACAAGAGAGCCGGGGCCCTGCTCTAACAGCCCAGACTGGCAGAAGTGACGATCCGGGCAGTTTAACGCTTTACATGCCGGGCACAATGGTGCCCGCCGCATGTAAATCGTTGACAGAGGGAGCGGACTCCCTCTGTCACCCATCAGCACCCCGCAAATGTGATCGCGAGGTGCTGATGTGTTGTGAAGCCTTACCCGGCTTCCAATCCCTAGGCCCTGTCCTTCCTGTAGTAGATCCAGCAGGCTGTGTCTCTCTGGCGCAGCCTGCTGGTCAATTTTAGATATTGCTGTTAAAATACAGTGCATTATAGAGGTAATGCATTGTATTTTAAAAGCAATCAAAATACTGTTTGTTATAGTTTATTAAGTGGTAAAAAAAAGAAAGAAAAAAAACATTTATTAAATAAAAAAATTCCATAAAATAAAAAATATCATTTTTCACCCCAACATTGAAAATATGCTTTTCGAAGAACAAAATTCACCCCAAAAAATTCTCCCCCATATGTTTGGTATTGCAGCATCCGTAATGACCCAGCCTACATAAATATCACATAAATTATCCCCTACGGTGAACGCCTTAAAATTTTTTTCAAAGAATTGCTCATATATTCTTAGTTGCCACCGAAAAAAAACGTAATAACAGGCGATCAAAAAGCGCCATTTACTCCAAAATGATACCAATGAAAAATACAAGTCAAATGGGGAGAAAAAAGACTGGATCGCACATCCACAATGCTTAACCCTTGATAAACGCTCTTCAGCTAAATACTATGATACTAAGCCCCCATATCGCATGCAGATAGTGGAGACATTGGTTTACTTTGATCAAAGGTAGTCAGCCCACTCACCAATGTCACGGTTGTCTCCTAGAGCGGGTATCTACTCTGTCCATAATCTGACGGAGGCGCCATGCTGCATGGCGACACGTGGCACCATCCCAGCAGGCCGCAGCTACGCAGGCCAGCCAGAAAAGCACCACGACAACAGAGGCCACCATGCAGCATAGCACCGTCTGAACAGGAGCCTAATGCAACCTGCTCAGTACTAACAAGCAGCATGGCGCCTCCGTCAGATTATGGACAGAGTAGATACCCGCTCTAGGAGACAACCGTGACGTTGGTGAGTGGGCTTACTACCTTTTGATCAAAATGTAAACTAATGTCTCCACTATCTTGTCTCCACTATCATGTCTCAGTTATTCCCACTATATCATAGTCCTCACACATCACTAATTCCAGTTCCTCAGTTTTATTAGTCACGCTTCTGGCATTAGTATCCATACAATTAAGAGATTTATGTATATTTTTTACCCTACACCTTTGTAGCTGGCCAGCTAAGACCTGTCCTAGGTTGCTAATATGGCTTATATGTGTATAAAGCTAGACCTGCCAATAACCTTAGTACAGATCATATGTTTATATGTTAAAAATCAGTTATTTACTGTGATTTCATGTTTTTGGATGTCATGTAACAGTTATATATTGTGTTCACAGAAGCAGAAAAGATAATATGCCTTTAAGATTCAGTAAAATGAATGTAAGGTACAAACAAAAAGCATAGAGTTACACTGTTGTTACTGCCCAGGAGTCTTCACCAATCACTGCCAGCCTCACAATGTGCAGGAGTCTTGACCAATCACAGCCAGCCTCACACTGAGCCTGTGTGGGAAATCCCCTAGCAGAAGCTTCTGGAATCAGTATAGACCAGGAGAGGAGCTGAACAGACATTTACTCCACTAAGAGCTGAGTTTTATGGAAGCAAAGAGGCCAAAATATGTATTTAGAACAGTTGTGATATGTTCCTATTGTTAGTATTGTGGTTAGAACTGTATACTGAACTAGTTATGTATGTTTACTTACAGCTCCACCAAATTGCGACCAAATTGCATAAAAGCATTCAAACTGCATAAATCATATCGCAAAATACGTAAAATCTGCGAACTGCTCATACCAGACCAATCTGCAATTATATAGAACAAACTGCTCAAAGCAACTGTATAGAGCAAACTGTAAACGAAGTTGAGCAACTAGAACTATTGGTTAAACCTCAGATATACCTCTCAGAGAGATCATAAAGTGCTTAAATAACTTAAAGTGAGAGTACAGATACTGAAGAGAGAAATATATCCAGCATTTTATGCTGAATGACAAGATTGAACAGTTGAACCACCATTTTGTGATACTTTATTCAACACGTGTTTTGTACATGGACTATCTGCTGTGGAGGTGGCAGTGTTATATATGAAGAAACGTTGAAGTTAATAAAGAAGTTATCTTAAGCATTTGGTGCGCTCTCTAAGCCTACTGTTTCCATAGAACGGTGCTAGAAGAATTAAAGCAGAGGAACAGTCTGGTTGGACTAAAAAGTTAGAGATATCAAAATTCTTCTAATGCCACAGCGCATAAGGCACTTAATTGTGCTCCGCCTGCCACAGTGGAACTATTGCCCTCAGAGGGCAAAGCATTAGTGCTCCTCAACTTGCACAGTAAAGAGCGCATCTGAGCAGCAGAGCGCCAGCATATACCACCGCAACTGTTCCCTGAGTGAGCAAACAAAGACACCTCAGCGGAGCCACAATAGAGGCCATAAAATGTGTATTAGTCAAACTGCAGCTGACTCTTAAAGTGGCAGAACGGCAAAGGCAAGATAGTCAGAGAAAGATCACCACCCTCTTGCGATCCCTAGAGAGAGAAAGAGACACATGGTGGCAGGCCAGAGTTCAGAGCTAGAGTGCCCACACCGCTAACCACGAAGAGGCCGCGTATTGCAGCCAGGTAGTTTCCCACCACTAGGCCCAAAGCCTGCAGCAGTGTATCTAAACCAGCGGTCGCAAGTCAGCACAAAGCTTCGCACATCAGCACAGAACTTTGCAAGCAAAGTATCCATGCCTGCGCTATCAAATGGAAGCTGAAAAGGAAGCACAGCGCTATTAAATGAAAGCTGAAATGGAAGCACAGCGCCAACAGATAAAAAGTTTGAAAAGTTTGGAGAAAGAAGTTAAGTTCATAGAAGCCAGGCTCAGAGTACACGAAGAGGATATGAATCAGAGTAGTCTTAGGTTCAAATCTGTACAAAGTGAAGAAACAGACTCCTATTTTCCTCCATACGCCCAGGAGAATGGAAGGAAATCTCCAGCATGTAGTGAAGAAATAAGTCATTATCCTTCCATCCTTGGTCAGAAAGACAAAGAGAGGCTTACTCCAGTGTTAGGAAAAAGGAGTGTGAATTTACCCTCTATCTCTCCAGAAAAAATAAAGAAAGGGACTCATCTAATTAAGCGGATGATTCTATTCCTAGATGTCACGGCAATGCTCAGGAGAGTGTTAAAACCATTGTCCCAGCAAGACAACAGAGAACAGTCCTAGCTAGACTTCCCGTTCCGAAACCCACTGTATTTTCTGGAAAAGTACTAAAGTTTATAGAGTGGAAGGCAAGTTTTGAAATGATCATTGAGCATCATTGCTTCAGTCCAGTTGACAAGTTATTCTACCTTCAGAGATATGTTGGTGGAGAAGAAAAGGAAGGTCTTGAAGGTAAATTCTATTGAAAAGACGAAGAAGCCTACAAGCAAGCTTGGGAAAAATTTAATGCAAGATATGGTCATCCTTTCTTAGTACAAAGAGCTTTTAGAGAGAAATTGAAAAACTGGCCTAAAATAGGTCCTAAAGAGCACTTCAGACTCCAAATTTATGGTGACTTCCTGCAAGCATGCAGCAATGCCATCCCACATGTTCAAGGACTAGAAGTACTGAACGACTATCTAGAAAACCATAGGATGCTAGCTAAGCTACCTGAAGAATTGGCTTATAGATGGAATCCCTATGTGACTGAACAGTTAGATCTAGGTAAGGACTTCCCAAGTTTTAAAGCGTTCTCTGAGTTTGTCAATAAGGAAGCACGGATAGCATGTAATCCAGTAACATCATCTTACATCTTAAAATCCTTAGAAGAAAGGCCTGCAAGAGAGATAAAACGCGCAAGAGCAAATAGCTTTGCAACCAACACAGTAGCTAAAGGTCTAGACACCTATGAGAGCTAGTTCAAAGTCACTACTGGGATCAGTAGAGAGACAGAACCGACAAATCTTCAGACTACCTTCAAATGTATGTTCTGTGGAGAGAACCACTCCATACACAAGTGCCAACAATTGAAGGAGAAGTCCTCAGAAGAAAAGAAAAAATTTGCACTTGATAACCAACTGTGTTTTGGATGTCTAAGAAAAGGCCATGTTACTAAGGAGTGTAAGAAAAAGGCCACATGCAGCGTTTGCAAAGAACGCCATCCTACACCACTACATGAAGAATGTCCAAAGAAAAATAAATCCTCAATACCTAAAGATACTGAGGAAGAAAAGAAAGGATCAGTATTCTCTTGCAGAGTGAGGCAAGGAGGAAGCAACCAGCATGTCAATGGTTCTACCAGTGTGCATTTCAAATCCTAAAAGGAGGAACAAGAAGGCATACGCCTTTGCGCTACTGGATGCCCAGAGTGATGTCACCTTCATTATTCATGAAGAAATCTGCAGAAAAGTACTAGTGGCTACAGAACCAGTGAAGCTCAAACTCACCACGATGACGGGAAGAGACACATTAGTGAACAGTCAAAGGGTCAAAGGACTGAGAGTTAGACGACTTAATTTAAACTTCACATTAGATCTACCTCCAGCTTATACAAAAGACAATATACATCTAGATCGAGATCGCCTACCTACCTGTGAAACAGACAATAACTGGGAGCACCAATCTGTCATATCTCATGAAATGTCCTTGCTAAAGGAGTTTGGTGTTGGACTGTTGACAGGTTACGATTGTCCCGAAGCCTTGGTACCACAAAAGGTAATCACAGGAGGAAAGGGTGAACCCTACACGGTTCAAACTGATCTAGGATGGGGTGTTGGAGGAAAACAGCAGATTGCAAACTCAAGACAGGTGACAGGATTGTGTCATCGAATATCTGTCAAGGAGTTACCAACTGTAAGTCCAGCAAAAGTAATCAAGATCCTTGAATCCAACTTTGCAGACATAAGTTCTAAAGAAAAGAGTGTATCCCAAGAAAACATAAAGTTCATACACACTCTAGAAGAAAGTATTCAGCAGAATCAACAAGGTCATCTTGAAATGCCCTTACCTTTAAGAGAACGACATCATCTGCCAAATAACAAAAATCTTGCCCTAGCAAGATTCAAATGTTTGAAGAAAAGGATGGGAAGAGATCCCAAACTCAAGAATGATTATTTGAAATTCATGGAGGCATCCTCGAAGAAGGACATACAGAGAAAGTTAATAAGCAACCTAAAGAAGATGTGTGGTACATCTCACATCAAGGTGTTTACCACTCAAAGAAACCAGATAAGATTAGAGTAGTATTTGATTGCTTAGCAAAGTATGATGGTGTTGCATTGAACGATAATCTATTAAAAGGACCAAATCTTACAAATACTCTGCCTGGAGTACTGTGTAGATTCAGAAAGTATCCCGTAGCAGTCGTGTGTGACGTTGAAAAGATGTTCCACCAGTTTCATGTGAAGAATGAAGATAGAGACTTCCTGAGGTTCCTATGGTGGGAGGATGGAGATACAGATACAGAGCCAGCAGAATACAGGATGAAAGTACATTTGTTTGGAGCAGCATCGTCTCCAGGTTGCGCCAATTAAGTTATGAAGTACCTGGCCAATCAGAATGAAAAGGATTGCCCATCAGCAGCAAATTTTCTTAAGAAAAACTTTTAGGTAGATGATGGTTTAATAAGTCTAGAGTCCACAGAATCTGCAATCAAACTAGTGAAAGAAAGCCAAGAGTTATGTACAAGAGGAAAATTCATCTCAAACAACAGAGAGGTATTGGAATCCATTAGTGACTCTGAACGTGCATCAACAATGAAGAATGCAGATCTCAATTATGATCCTCTTCCAGTTCAGAATGTACTTGGATTGGGATGGAATGTAGAGAACAACAAGTTCTTCTTTGAAGTATCTAATGAAGAGAAAGTTGCAACTAGTCGTACCATTCTTTCCACAGTAGCTTCTATATATGATCCATTGGGATTCTTGGCCCCAGTAATCCTTACAGCAAGAGAAATACTACAAGAATTATGCAGACAGAAGTTGCAATGGGATGAGCCCATACCTGAAAATTTGAGGCCAAGGTGGGAGAGTTGGATAAGAGACTTGAAAAACTTGATAGAAGTTCGGATACCCAGATGTTTTGTACATCATGATTTCAGAAAGTACAAGAAAATAGAACTTAATCACTTTTCAGATGCCAGTAGTTATGGTCAGTGCTCCTACATCAGAGGGATAGGAGAAGGACAAATACACTGTGCCCTGGTTATGGGGAAGGCCAGAGTTACACCTACCAGTATTCAGACGATACCAAGACGTGAACTGACAGCAGTTCAAGAATATTTTTGGACAGAAGATTCCATATCTTTGTCGCCAATAGAGTTCAGAAAATTCAGGAAATAACAAATCCGGAACATTGGCATCACATTGACACAAAGCATAACCCAGCAGATCATGCGTCAAGAGGCCTGAATGTAACAGAATTGAAAAATTCAAACTGCTTCACCAATCCAGAGTTCCTTTGGGAAAAGGAAATCATACCCAGTAAAGCTCATACAGAATTGTCTATGGGTGATCCAGAAGTAAAAGTTGTACAAACATCGGGCTCTGCTGCCAAGTGTCAGATGACATATTTGAAAGACTAGCCAGATGTATCAAATGGAATACAGTCATAAATGTAGTAGCTCGAATTCAACGTGTGGCAAAGGGAGTCAGAAAGAAGGAATCATTGAATGTAGAGGAAAGAATGAAAGCTGAAGAGTCATAAAACTCATTCAACAGAGATTCTACAGTAAAGAGTTGAAGAGACTTAGTCAAGAACCTAAAAGGCTTCCAAACAACCACCCATTGTACAAGCTTAATCTTGTTCTGCAGGATGGTATACTGAAGGTGGGAGGGAGACTGGAAAATGCATCGTTACCTAGCAGAGTTAAGCATCCAGCAATTCTACCCAAAAATTTTACCTTCACAAGATTGATTATGATCACTACCACAACAAATCCTTGCATCAAGGAAGAAGCTTTACCCAAAGCTGTTTGAGAGAAGGTGGTTACTGGATTGTGAAAGTAAGCAAAGTTATAGCAAAGTATATAAGTAAATGCGTAGTCTGTAGAAAGGCATGTAGACCTACCGAAGAGCAAAGAATGGCAGATTTACTGGCAGATCGTGTAAACCCATCACCACCATTTCTTTATAGCGGAATGGATTGTTTTGGCCCATTCATCACCAAACAGAACTGCAAGGAGTACAAGAGATATGGACTAATATGTTCATATCTAAGCTCCAGAGCAATTCACCTGGAAATATTAAAAGATATGTCAACTGACGCATTCATCAACGCCCTGGGGTGTTTCATAGCCATTAGAGGTACTGTCAGAGAGCTTAGATCTGACCAAGGATCTAATTTTGTCGAAGCAAAGAATGAATTGAAGAAAGCTCTAAAGGAGATTGATAAAGAAAAAGTAAGTGAGTATTTGTTAGAGAAACTGTGTGATTTTCATATGAATGCTCCACATGCAAGCCATACAGGAGGAGTTTGGGAAAGACAAATCAGAACTGTAAGAAATGTGTTAAGCTCAGTGTTGAAAAAGAACGTCAGAATGCCAACAAGTTTGGACCCTTTAACTCCCAACCATCTACTTCAACTTAAGTCTGATTACATACAGCCACCACCTGGCAAGTTCACCAAAGAGGATTTATATGCCAAAAGGAGATGGCGAAGAGTTCAATATCTATCAGAACAGTTTTTGAATAGATGGAGAAAAGAGTACTTAGCCAATCTGATGCTAAGAAGTAAATGGCAAACACCCAGAAGAAATGTCCAAGTTGGTGACATAGTGTTAGTGAAAGAAGAAGATTTACCTAGAAGTCAGTGGAAATTGGCCAAAGTTCTAGAAGTTCAAAAGGATTAAGACAGACTAGTAAGAAGAGTGTTGTTACAAATAGGAGATTCAAAACTTGACAAAAAAGGAAAACGTCTCACTATTCTACTCAAGGTGGAACGTCCTATACAGAAGTTAGTTGTTATACTTGAGAGTGATAAACGACACTTGAGAGTTGAGTACCTGATGAAAAATTCCCCAAATTCATGTTTATTTCCTACTACTAAGAACATAGAATTATGGGCAATTTTGGTGGGAGTGTAGCTGGCCAGCTAAGACCTGTCCTAGGTTGCTAATATGGCTTATATGTGTATACAGCTAGACCTGCCAATAACCTTAATACAGTTCATATGTTTATATGTTAAAGACAAAAGCAGAGTTATTTACTGTGACTTCATGTTTTTGGATGTCATGCAACAGTTATATATTGTGTTCACAGAAGCAGAAAAGACAATATGCCTTGAAGATTCAGTAAAATGAATGTAAGGAAAGCTCAATGACACAGCAGAATTAACAACAGAAAGCATAGAGTTACACTGTTGTTACTGCCCAGGAGTCTTCACCAATCACTGCCAGCCACACACTGAGCAGGAGTCTTGACCAATCACAGCCAGCCTCACACTGAGCCTGTGTGGGAAATCCCTTAGCAGAAGCTGCTGGAATCAGTATAGACCAGGAGTAGAGCTGAACAGACATTCACTCCACTAAGAGAGGCCAAAATAGGTATTTAGAACAGTTATGATATGTTCCTATTGTTAGTATTGTGGTACACTGTACTAGTTATGTATATTTAATTACAGTTTCACCAAATTGCGACCAAATTGCATAAAAACATTCAAACTGTGTAAATCATATCGCAAACTACGTAAAATCTGCGAACTGCTCATACCAGACCAATCTGCAATTATATAGAACAAACTGTTCAAAGCAATTGTATAGAGCAAACTGCAAACCAAGTTGAGCAAGTAGAACTATAGGTTAAACCTCAGATATACCTCTCAGAGAGATCATAAAGTGCTTAAATAACTTATAGTGAGAGTACAGATATTGAAGAGAGAAATAAATCCAACATTTTATGTTAAATGACAAGATTGAACAGTTGAACCACCATTTTGTGATACTTTATTTAACACGTGTTTTGTACATGGACTATCGGCTGTGGAGGTGGCAGTGTTATATATGAAGAAAACTTGAAGTTAATAAAGAAGTTATCTTAAGCATTTGGTGTGCTCTTTAAGTCTACTATTTCCATAGAACAGCGTTAGAAGAATTAAAGCAGAGGAACAGTCTGGTTGGACTAAAAAGTTAGAGATATCAAAATTCTTCTAATGCCACAGCGCATAAGGCACTTCATTGTGCTGCGCCTGCCACAATCTTCTCATCCGATAATGTAATTACCCTCCCCCAGTCCCTAGTTTAAACACTCCTCCAACCTTCTAGCCATCTTCTCCCCCAACACAGCTGCCCCTTCCCCATTGAGGTGCTGCCCATGCCTACGATAGAGCTTGTAGCCAACACAGAAGTTGGACCAGTTCTCCAGGAACCCAAACCCCTCCTTCCTACACCAGTTCTTGAACCACTTGTTAACCTCCCTAATCTCCCTCTGCCTTTCTTGTGAGGCTTGTGGTACAGGTAGTGTTTCGGAATTAAGGACGTGGATATTAAGGACGCTCCACCTACCTCTAACTTTGTCAAAGGTTCCAATATGGACTATGACTGCTCGATCTTCTCCAGCCCCTCCCAGTAATCTGTCAACCCGATCCGCAATGTGTCGAACTCGAGCGCCAAGAAGACAACACAGTTTGACGATCCCGATCTTTGTGACAGATCGCCCTATCTGTACCCTTAATAATTGAATCTCCCACTACCAACACTACTGCATTGTGGGTGGTGCACTGCATTGTGGGAGTGCAAAGCATCCTGGGAAAGAGAAGCCTCCAGTCACCAGGACACATCAGCAGAGCTGTCCTATGCATGTCTCCTTCTTAAACTCCACCATCCTTGTAAATGCATATCTGGTGAGAGATCCACCTTTGTTTCATGGATATTATGTAATGCAGAACTGTTCAGTAAGTTGTAATTGTTACTTAGGAAGTTGTTACTATTGTTAGTTAAACATGTAGTCCTATATTAGGCAGCCATTTTACCATGTGCTTCAGTGTTATGCAAATGTTACAGTATATGCTATTCTATACATTATATATGTTATTTGTATTCTTGTAGTTTTACCGCACACTTGTACAATCTCTCACTCACACGCATTGCGCAGAGTACAACCTGTTGACCATTAAACAAGTTAGACTACAAAGAACAGTCCTCTTATTTGGAAGACAGGAATGGTTTATGCTGAATGTCAGACTGCACACTGTGTGAACATGTATTTAGACAGAACACTAAGCATTCTCCCTCCAGGAGCACCACACACAATGTGAAGTTAACATGAGGTCAGAGTAATTAAATTCTCTACAAGTCATGTCTCCATATTGGTCAGGTTGCGATATCACTTGAACACTGAAAAAAGTTTCTACTGCTAGTGTTCAATAAAGAGTTCACAAAATATCATGTAAAATACATATTTAAAAATTTATTATACCAAATATATAAGACATGGGACATAACAACCACTTGGGGGCCCAGTGTAACCCGGGCGACCACCCAGAAACTAGTGCCGGATGAAAAACACCATCCACATGGACAGAATAATAAGATCAAATATGTGAAAGTAACACTATGCACAAATATAGATTGTCACCATACATAATATCATAAAGCCAAAAATAAACAACATAAAGCATAGCTACCATACAGAAGTAAAAATATCCAAAATTTGCTCCACAGAAAAAGTACCCAAATAGTACCAATCCAAATGCAACTGCATTAATACAATACTGACCACAAAAATGGTGTGAACCATTGGGTCAATAGGAGCACATTAGGCAGTAAAACTGTTCAGATAGCCATGCTACATGTGACAATCCCTAAAAAAATATTCAGAGGGAACATATATTTAGCAAAGATAATATATGGTAATATTACCCATGATGAGATGGCGCGTATCCTGGCACTACAAACGCACCTCGATGCGTGTTTCGCCTGAATGGCTTCGTCAGATCTGAGGTCTGATGGGAGTCTGGCATGGAAGTCTGATCTGAGGTCTGATGGGGGTATGACAAGGAAGTCTGATCTGAGGTCTGATACAGGTGTCTGGCATGGAAGTCTGATGGAAGACTGACATGGAAGTCTGATCTGAGGTCTGATACGGGGGTCTGACATGGAAGTCTGGTGGGGGTCTGACATGGAAATTTGATATGAGGTCTGATACGGGGGTCTGGCATGGAAGTCTGATGAGGGTCTTACATGGAAGTCTGATCTGAGTTCCTGATTTGTGAGTCTGATCTGACGTCCTGATATGTGGGTCTGATCTGAGTTCCTGATATGGGGGTCTGATCTCAGGATCGTATAAGAGGTATCATGAAAAATATTTTTTATTTTTTCCTCCTCTAAAACCTGGGGTGCGTCTTATCATCAGATGCGTCAGATGCATCTGAAAATATGTTATAATTATGTTACTGAAGGCAATACTACATCACAACATCTAGTTCAAAAAACGTCTGGCATCACTTACAGAGAGTTGCAGGCACACCTACGTTTTAGTGAATGCCCAATATAACTGTTTCAGAGCGTGTAGTTGAAACATGTTTCACTGCTAAAATTGCATTATTACCATTATAAATAGTCTTTACCAGTGTACAGTGTGTTTATGGAAGGGGAGGGATTCAGGTTTTTACTTGCACCTCTGTCTTTAAATTACAGAAAAAACACTTGCAATTTTGCTAGTACTGTTTAATGACCTGTGTGTACCAAACCTGTAACTTTTCAAAGGTCTCATAATAAAATGAATGGATATAAAGGGTACAAAACAAAATACTCATGCCTTGCCCTCCCATAGTCAGATGTGAGTAGTATTAGCACCAGCCAACCAACCAGTTAAGTTGTAGTAGTAGTGGAACTTATAGGCATGGTGGTGGCGGTAAGTGCAGTGGTAGCAACAGTGGCTCTTGGGGGAAACACAGAGCAGGGAATAGGGTGCAGAGCCAAGGAGCCCACAATGGCATATCACAGTCTGCTAAAAGTGGCAGGGAAGTTAAGGACTATGACGATGATTGTGTGTTGGACAGGACATGGGTGCCAGATCAGGTTGCTGAGGAGAAGGTGACATCAGAGGAGGAAGGTGGTAGCAGAAGCTGCAATAAAGAGCAGAGTCAAAGTATATCCAGAACCTCCCAAAAAACTGTCAGATCTACTTCTATTGTGGTCACCTCAGGAACTAGTAATGCCGCTGATACCGTGGGTGAAGGCTCAAAACATTCCAAACCTAGGCCAAGCACGGCTGCCTCTAGCTCAGTATAAGAAACTCCTATATGGCGATTTTTCTCCACAAGACCAGCATACAAAACCACAGTCATGTGCAAAAGCTGCAGGATTAAAATAAGCTGTGGGCATTCAAATGCAAACATAGGTACCAGGGCTCTATTGCAGCACATGAGGCAGCATCACAGGATTCTATGAGAAAATAGAACTGGCCAGCATTTGGAACCAGAACAAGTCTGCCCTCCTTCTCCTGGTCTTCTTTGTGGCAGCAAGCCCACATCCCCAGTACAGTGTCCTTGTCATCATCTTCATCTGCTTCTTCTACAACAAGTAGCAGAAGCCACAACAGCCAGTTCAGTTTGCAAATTGTTACACAAAGGAAAAGTTTTTTCCACTAACTCACCACCTGCCAAAACTTGCCTCGTCAATATGGAAATGTGGTGCACTTCCACTCCTTCACCACAATGTGATTCTGCTTTATGATATTCATACTTCTGGCTAGCTGTCCCTTTTTTAAATTAAAATAAAAAAATGTTTAATTCTGTAAATGACTATGGCCCCTCACCAGTGCATACCATGTTCACTGACCCCATGGACTTCGGGGGAGGCTGACTGGAACAGTGGCCACACAGTGGAACTGGTCACACAGTCGCCACTACTATTACTTGTACTACTAGCACTACTACTACTATCACCACCACCCTTGAACAGCCACACACACACATCTACTGCCTTGTCTGTTCCATACTATGCTGCTACTATTGTAGCCAAATGCTTCTATGACTCTTTCTACATCCACAGTACTGCTACTGAGCCCAATTAAAAGGGGAATGGCTCATTCAGAACAAGCTACTTTTTCTTCTGATAATTAATACTTGTGTATGTATAAATATGGTCAGGCATTCTGCCCCCATTGAGGCATAATTTTTGGATGCTTCTGCAAGCCATTCTTCTGACATTAATATGTGTAGAAAGATGAGGCAGAGATGGTGGAGATGGTGTTCAGGCTGGAAAATGTGCCTCCTAACTGTGGGGCATATCTAAATAACAGGATGTATCCGCCTTTCATGTGACAAAGTACTCACAAGTTTGAGGGGTGGCTTGTGCTGAGGCTACTTGGACCCGGTGCCAAATACTTACTGACGATAATCTGATGGGTAATCTAGCATCGAGTCTAGAAGAGAAAAGAAAATGAAATTAGTGAACAGTCACAATGATATAGATCAGTATAATCGATACATATCATTATAAGACATTTTATTTGTGATTAAGTCCACGGGTTAGAGTTCCCAACATGTGCATCCAATAGGATTCACGTTTTTTTTTAAAGTTCAATGTGGTTGCTTGCCACTTCATTGCAGCCTGGGGACCTGCTCAAGGACTTGGAAAAGGAGTTGTGAGATATTGTGTCCCGCTTTTCAGAAGTGGTCGGATAAGGGTAACCAAGTCTTCTGATACCTAATGGTGGATTTGTGACTAGCCATCCTTTCTCTGATACATTGTGTAGTTTCTCTGATATATATAAAGCTCCACAGGGACATTTAATTAGATTGAAGACAAAGCTTGAGTCGCACATGAAGAAGTCTTGAATTGGAAATGCTTTGCCCGTATGTGGGTGATAGAAGACATTGCCCTTCAATATATTCGTGAAACTGGTACAGTGTAGTCATGGAAAGGTCCCCTTCTTCCTGGTGCTGACAAATTGTTGTCTTGATATTATAGATTGGTTAGCCGTGTATGCCCTAACTAAATGTTCCCTGATGTTTGGGCCTGTCTAGTAGTTGGGTCAGTGACAATGCGCTGAGAATTGGAGTCTAGATAATTCATTTTTCATGTTGTTGGAATGGCAGCTTGTATAATGTAAAAGGCCATTCCTGTCAGTTGGCTTTGTGCAGAGGTCAGTAATCATTAGGCCCATATCATCCTTTTTTACTAATGTGTCTAGGAAGCTAATAGAGTTCAAACTGAAATGCAAGGTAAATTCTGGTCTTACTTCATTGATATTATTCACAAAGGAAAGAAGAGTATCAGTAGGACCTGTTCATATACAGAAAACATCATGGATATATCGACGCCAACATTGAGAGTATTGGACAAATAGAGGGTTTTAGTAAACAAATTCTGATTCAAATTCTGTCATGTACGTATTAGCGTAAGGTGAGGTTCATGTTTGAAAGAGGAAAAAATGTTCTTTCAGAACTAAGGAAAGAAGGTCCAAACAGAAGTCAATGGATTCTGAGCGGAGTATGGGGTTTGTCCATCAGGTCTAGTCGCGTAGCTTTGAGTCGTGTCATATGGATGTATACAGAAAAAAAACTGTTTACATCGAGGGTCACAAGGAGACTAGAAGGTCAGGGACCTTAGATATTTCTTTCAAAATCCGTAAAAAGTGACCGGTGTCTAAAAGAAAGGATCTGGAGTTTTTAATCAAGGGGGTCACTACTTTTTCAATAAACATGGAGAGAGTAGATAAGATAGAATGGATGCAAGCTACAATTGGTCTACCAGGGGTTTGACTAGTGATTATAGATCTTGGGAAGGATTTAAATTTAGTTATTGGATGTGGGTTAATGAGAAAATCATATGTTTTTCTATCGATGGTGTTCTTTTTTAGATATGTGTCAAGTACATGTTGTATTTTAATAAAAATAGACAGGGAGAGGTAGCTTATGATCTTGGAGTATGTGGTCGTGTCTGAAAACTGTCGGTTGATCTCGTCCATGTAGTCCTTGCAGTCCATGATCACAATGGCATCACCTTTATAAGCAGGTTTAATTATGATATTTGTATTATTCTTGATAGTTCTCAAGGCTTCCTGTTCATCTCTGGTGAGATTTGGATATTTTCCTTATTGGTACTCTGTGGCCTCATGGGCAGTTGGCACATCCACCAAAGTAGTCACAAGTTTCCATATGCTCCAATTTTGTATATAAAGTATATGAAACATGCCTCATCTCCTTCTAGTCCTAGGCATGCTCATGCACATTCAGTAGCTTACAAATGCAGCTATCTCTTCTGACTCCTCTGTACACCTACATGCTTGGCTGCGCATGTATGTTTTTTTTTTTTTTAAGGAAAGGAGAAAAGTTAGCCGATGTAAGGGATGTTTGGCTTATCTCAGTAGAGAACAAAAGGATTGGAAATTAATATTCAAGGTGACTGATCCTTCTCTCCCTCACATTATCTGATGGGGAGAGTTGGGAAGGGTCTAATACACATTAGAGTGTGTTCACAGACAGTTTTTTCTATGCTGAAAAAAACCTGATCTGGTATCGGCATCAAAATTTCACGTGATGTTAGATGTGGTTTTTGATGCAGTTTTTGATCCTACCTTTTTCAATGGGAATTTTGGATGTGGATTCGGCATGGAATCAGCACCAAAAATGAATGTAATTTTTTTTCTACAACGCAGCTTTGAAAAGCACACACAGAAAAAAACTTGCTATGAAAATGACTATGCAGTTTTATCATTGAAATCAATAAGAAGTGGATTGCACACATTTTCTGAGCTTAATCTGCTCCAAAATTCACTTAAAAAATTCTGGGTAAACTCAGTCTTAGATTGTCAGTGCCACCAAAATGGCAGGTTTTCCAGTACTTGGTTTTATCATATTTGCTTTTTTTCTTTCCAGTTTTAACCATGTAAACAAATCATTCTGGTTTATTAAATCTTGTATTCACTTCCTATTCCTATATCCATCCAAACCCATAATGCACTCCTCCTTTCTCTGCCACAGCACCGGCTAGCATATAGCTTCACCCTCCCAGCTAGTTATATAGACACTCCTCGACCACCGCCCTGTTGTTTCTTTGCCATGCCCATGGGCATAACATCACAGGACATAAGAAAGCACTGCATAGACATGTGACCACAACCCAGAATGGAAAATAGGAGCAATAAAGGTAAAAGTAATACATTATAAATAACAGCTATATTCATAAATTATTATTTTAAAGGATGTTAAAATGCAAAATTAAAAACTACTGTAAGAGCCAATGTCCAGACAAATATATCCTATTGACTTGATTTTCCATAAAGGAATAATTAGTATACACTGACAATATCAAATAAAAAGTCAGTAGCATATATTTAAAGAAACTGGCTTAAAATCTAAATAATAAATAAATAATAATGATAGCAAATAAATAAGGTTCTTAATGTATGTATTAAACTTGTATAATATTATCATGGTGTCTTAATTAAACCTATTATTGAACAATTATCATGCTTAACAATATACTAAGTAAATTATAGTTGTTTATCGCCATCTAGTGTTTGACTGTGTTTTTATTGTTGGTCAGTTTGTAATGGATAACAATATACTGACCAAATCAGCATTAACTGGTAAATGGAATGAATATTCTCTTGTGTTAGTGATAACTAGAATTTTTTACAAGATGCAACACACAGGTCAGCAATTACACATAGTATATATGTCTTACCGATTAAATTGCTATTGATCTAAATTAGATGGCAACGTATTTATGGTAAATGGATAAATGTTGAAACATGCCAAAATGTTGTCTGCATCTGGTTTACATCAGAATATTGTAATAGTTTATTAAGTGCTTTTTATGTAAACCAGAAAAAGCAAAGCATTCTTCACATTGACTAAAATTGAAGCATACTTCATTGCTTGCAAAAAAATGCAAAGATATATACAAAGAGTAGAGTCCTTATTTTCCTTTGGTACAGGAGAGAAAAGTGGAAAGTCGTTTTTACCCATCAGCAGGAATCATTACCTATCATTACCATCAAGAATCATATGAAGCGTTGCAGGCTAATTGACATTGGTATGATAGGATTTACTGAACCTAAAATGAACAATCGTTAGGCAAGTGTAAGTCACATTTTTAAGCTTTTATAGCATTTTTTTATTTTATTTATATAATAATATTTTCAGTTCAACCTTGTGTCCGGTCATGGGATACATAGGATGTGTTGCTTGAATTAGATAAAATGTCTCGCTCTTAGAAAAGAGCATGAAATAAATCACTATGAATGCAACTGAAATCTTAACATTGTTAATATATCCATAGTACAAAAATTTATATTGTTGAACTATAAAAATTTACAGAATATGCTTGTTTTACTAACAAAAGCAAATTACAAATAATTTCTTAATATTACCGAATATAAAAAAAACTGTGCAACAGTGACAAATTAGTGATGAATTATACAGAACATTAGCTAAAAATTGAATCATAATAATAATAATACCAAACTATGGAGAAAAAGAATTTTTTTTTGCACATCCTTATGCCATGCGTTTATATATATATTTTATCAAGTTTGCTATTCTGTGCATGGACCTTTATAAATTTAGAGTATGTTAAATCTTCTGCCATATTTATGCCACAATTCTGTCCATGCGCCAGAGATATGTCGGTGTGCTGAAAAAAATTGTCAGTACAAAAATGTTGTCTGCCAAAATTTTGTCCGGGTTTCAGAACCGTGCTATTTTTGCCACTATCTGAGGAGACAAGGGGAAACAGACTTCTAGAACTGTCTAACAGTAAGACAAACTTAGTCTTAAACCAGATTTATCACAGTGGCTGCTGCTGGCTCATAAATCTGGCACATCTTTTGACCGATTAGTCTATTTTTATGCCTCTTATAAGCTGGTGTAGTTTACTCCTCTTTGCCACAAAGTCATGGCCCTTTTCTGCAAAGTCACACCCACTTGTCAGATAAGGTGTATAAAGGGTCAGGTTTTTTTTGTGCAAATTGGGACAAATAAACTGGTGATTTTTCAATAGTAAATCTGCCCCTATTATTTTGAACTAATCACCCTAGATTATTACACTATAACACAAAATCTAAACATATTGATAGCAGGCAATAATACTCATTTAATATGGATTTTTATTCCAAAGTTTGTAAATTAATTTTTCCAGTTTCATAAATGGTAAATTGCCTTACTCCAAATGTATAATTACATGTAGTTCTAATTATGAGGTGTGGAATAAATCCCTATGTAACCATGTTCTGTGTATATATTCTGCTAATATCTGTACATTACATTAAATGGTGATATGATATTGAGACTGAAATGTTCAAAATTTTGTTAGCCTTGAGCCTACTGCCTGTTTTCTGTTCTGCATTCAAAAAAGAACTCCTGCAAATGTATTCTCTGACCTGCTAGTAAGGTACATGATATAATCTGTAGTGAATGTAATCTTCTTACTAGTGTCTGTATTTGTGAGTTATCCCCTCCCTTCTGCTTCTCAGCTGTGTCATGTGCCCAGAAATCAGACTCTCCAAATGACACAGCATCTTATGTGTGGACAGGATGTTAGTTTCTCTATGTATTCCTATAGGAGCCTCAAGGTCAGTCTCATAGGAATGAATAGAGAAGTAACTGACTTCAACTGTGTCAGTAGGAGATCAGAGAGTTGGTCATATGACACAGCTGAAAATTAGAAGGGACGTATAACTCACAAATACAGTCACTGATGAGAAGATAACATTCACTACAGAGTTCATCATGTACCTTTCTAGCAAGTCAAAGAATACATTTTTTTTATGGGAGTTCTACTTTAATTTTCTCCAGATAATTTTGTAATAGAAACAAAATACAAACTAAACAAAATTATAAGGTTAACTGGTTTGCAAGATCCATCCTTCTCCCCTCCCACCATATTGAAAATTGTTGTGCTATAAACAATGTTACAGTGTCTAATTTAGATAATCATAAAAATAATTTTAAAAAAAATATACTACTAAGGTAGAAGTCACCCCTCCATATTCAGAACTGTTCTTTACAAATTACCAATAATAAATGTACTACTAATGTAGACGCCCACCCCCATATTGACAACTCTTGCACTATATACAAATTACCATATGTTAGTGTCTAATTATAACTGCCATATACTTTAGTGTCTAAATATCATAACTATATGTAGTAGTGTCACACAATGAGCATGCTTTTTGAAATTTGTTGTGTCCTATTCGTTGAATTTTTATTTATTTTTTTGGTTTGTGTCCAAATTGCCCTAAAAATTGGTATATGATGTCTCTTCGGACTCATAATTTTTTCTGTCTTCTATTTATTTTTTTATTTTTGCTCTCCACCCCCACCTCCCTTCCCTCTTAAGCTCATCCTTTAACACAATGAGAGCAATAACAAATAATGTCAGAGTGATACTGATATATATATATATATATATAGCTATGGATAAATGTATAGTTGAAGGTGTTAGCAAAAAAAGCATTTTTTATACTTTTTTATATTAGAGATGTTCCAAAAATTGTCCCTTATTGGGGTAGATGGTGTTTAAACACACACAATGTTATTGGACAAAAAACAGTGGCTTGTTGGGAACAAGCATCTAAAATTATGCCTTAACGCAGAATGCCTGCCTCTATTTATACACATACAAGAGTTAGAGTGTCATAAGAAATAGTGACTTGTTCTGAACAAGCATGGAAAAATGCCCCTTTTTAATTGGGAGCAGCAACAGTACAGTGTGAATATAGAAGGGGTAGGGCAACAGTGGTGTGTGGCTGCAATAGTAGAGGCAGCAGTAGCAGCACAACATGGAACAGACTAGACAGTAGGTGTGTGTGTGGCTGTGTTGGGGTAGTGGGAGAAATGGAATAGTGGCAGTAATAGTAATAGTAGCACTAGTAGTAATGGAGGAGGCAGTAGACAGATTAAAAGTGGGGAGTATCAGATGTGATGGTGGCAGATCATGATGGTAGGAATGCAGACAGCAGCAGTGGCATGATGGGACTGGCAATAAGTAGCCACTGTCAGCCAGAGGTGTGTGAAAATCCTTACTGATCCATATGTCTTTCACTTTGACAAATATGATGTTTTGTACACTGACGGAGGACAACTTTGTCCATTTGGGTGTGACAATGCCACCTGCCATTCTGAAAACTTCTTTGAGATGACACTGGATGCTATACAGGACAGTATAGTGAAAGAAAACTGGGTTAGCTTCATCCACTGTTCCAATCTGCCTGCCTAGAAGTCCATAGGGTAATAAAACGGAATATGTGCGAGGAAAAGGCCACAGTCATTTAAAAAAATGAGAACATTTTAAACGTTTAAAAAAAATGTACAGCTGGACAGAAGTGTGAATGTTATACAGCAGAATAAAATTTTAGTGAAGGTATAGAACTGCGCCCCATTTCCATAATGATAACACAACTGACAAAAGGTCCAAATGATGGCATACAGAAGAATTTAATTTTGTTGATAACGTGACAATTTTTACAGATGCATGCCAGACAAAAAGTCCAACTAATAACATACAGAAGAATTCAATTTTGTGGATGGTGAGGAGATACTTTTTGATAAAAAGTCCAACTGATGGCATACAGAAGAATAACATTTTAAAGAATTTGGTTTTGTTGTAGGCACGGAACTGCACCACTACAGAAACCCGGCCAAAAGTCTGACAGATGGCATAGCATAGAGAAGAATTCAATTTTTGAGAAGAATACCATTTTATTGAAGTCGTGGAATTATGCCACTAGGGACACCTGGCTGTTAGTCTGATGGATGGCATAGAGAAAAATAAAATTTTAGAGAATAATAAAATTTTGTTGAAGGTGTGGAACTGCAACACTATGGACACTGGGCAAAAAAGTTTAGAGAATAATTCAATGTTTGAGATTTAAGTTTTGTTGAAGGTGTGGGACTGCGCCACTACGGACACGAGGCCAAAAGTGACACAGATAGCATCAAGAAGAATTACATTTTAGAGAAGAATTACATTTTGTTGAAGGAATTGCTCCACTATGTACACCTGGGTAAAAGTAAGACAGATGATATAGCATAGAGAAGAATTTAATTTTGTTGATGGCACGGAACTGCACCACTACAGACACCTAGGCAAAAGTCAGACAGATGGGATAGAGAATTAAATTTCAGAGAATAATTACATTTTGTTGAAGGTGTGGAACTGCACCACAATTACCACAACCAAGTGGTGAAACATCAATTGCACCGCCAGCAACTTGGCCAGGTGGGAGTTCAGCTTGCACACAAGCTAACTGCTGGTCGCGAATAGGTTTTTCAGGGCCACACATTCTGTTACAGATGTCTTACGATGGAGCGGAGGACAAGGAGGAGGAGTATGCAAAGGAGAAGAAGCAGATGATGATGACAAGGACACTGTATTGCTTGGTGCCCAGCTGCCACAAAGAAGACTAGGAGAAAGAGGACAGACTGGTTCCGATTCGGAATGCTGGCCAGTCCTATTTGCCACTGGACCCGCTAATGCCGCTTCATGTGTTGCAAAAGAGCCCTGGTACCTATGTTTGCGCTTGAATACCCACAGCTTATTTTAATTTTGCCGATCTTGCACGCGGCAGTTGTTTTATGTACCAGCCTTCTAAAGAAAAACCACTGTAGTGGAGACACTCGCACAGAGCGAGCAGCACATTTTGAGCCTGTTGAGCTTGTGCCCACAGTATCAGAGGTATCAACAGTTCCCAAGCTGACCACAATAGGAGCAAAACTGGTCGGGCCAGTTCTTTAGATGGTTTTTGCCATACTTGGCCATACTTGCTCAGCACCCCAATCTGGCTCCCAAACAAAATCATCATCATAGTCCTCATCTTTCCCGACACGCTTTTCAGATTGTGATATGTCATTGTGGGCTCCTTGGCCCCTTTCCTGCTCTGTATTAGCCTCAAGTGCCACTGTTGCCATGGCTACCACTGATCCACCACCACCAATGTGACTACAAGTACCACTAATACCAACACAGCTATACATGGGGTCCCCCACCTTTCCCTAAACCTTCTCTTCATTGCAGTACAAATGCTGAAAGTTCACACACAAGTCCTGAACAGAAAGACTCTTTTGAGTGTCATAGCACATGTTTTTTTTTTAGCCTCTTCTTAGGAAAAAAGAAAGACTGAATGATGCAACTTAAAGGTATTTCTGGGGCCGCAGGGAAGAGGATCAGGGGGAATTCTGTGATCCCTGGCTCCAATGCAGGGTGTCAGACTCATAGGTGACCTTGATATCATCCTGCTCGGACTGAGAGGAGGGGTAACCGATCCAGTCCACAATGTCACCCTCTTTGTTTTAAAAAATAATGTGACCTATTGGATACCAGGGAGAACTGTGGCCTTATACAACTACTACTACTGGCCGGATGGCTGGTGCTGCTACTGTTGTTTGTACTACTGTCCACATTCTGACTGGATGATGAGGCATGGGTTTTTCATTTTCCACTCTTTGGTTTACCAGACATTTTATCATGATGCCTATATAAATAAAAAGTCAGAGGTTTGGTACACACATTATTAAGTTGACCAGCTGTCTGGGTGGCAATTCCGATGCAAAAATCCAACAACATAGTAAATCCAAAATAATGAAATGTTGATTCAGCACCATGATAGAAGCAACTCCATTTATTGAAACATGTATTAAAAATCCTGCCAGGTATTACCAAAGAGTTTCGATTGGAAAATCGATCTTAATCATGGTATGAAAAACAGCACACTGACCGCATCTTTTATGAGGTGGTGATCACCTGTTCTTAACTTACATAATTAATCATATACACGTTAGTAATTAAAAACAAGATGGATCTAAAAACCAAAAATCCATTATCCTGTATATTCATGGCTGCCAGTGTAATAAATCTCAATACTAAATGACCCTTTGTTTGCTATTCTTTGATCATGAAAAACCGCAAGTATTAGGTGACCATACACATTAGAAATCATACACTGAGGGCAATAATTATACCTAAATAGAATATTTCCTCTACATAAATAATGCAATTTTTTACCCATTTTTTATATTATTCATAATATAACATGACTTAATGTTTGAAATTGAAACCATGAGAGAATAAGTTATCACAGTGGAAAATCAAATACCTGTGTATATAATACTTTATTCCAGTCACCACCTCTAGGAGGTCTTTTAACTTTCTCAATGTCCATAACTCGGACGAATTTGACAGATCTATTGTGCACCTGTATGAAGTGATGTGAAATACCAGAAACATTGCTTCTTTTAGGATTAGAAACATCATGAAGGTGCTCTAATATTCTAGTTTTCAGTTTTCTGGATATACACCCAATACAAGATTTATTGCACTCAATTACGAGACAATGTATAAGACATATTGTGAATTACGTTGGTACCTGGCAGTATGTTACAGAATTTTTAATATATGTTTCGATAAATGGAGTTGCTTTTATCCTGGTGCTATATCTACATTTTTTTTTATTATTAAACAGTATAACATTTATTTTATCATTAAACAGTAGCAAAATTGAAATTTTTTTTTCTGTATTTTTCAGAGAGGCACAATTAAATTTACAGCCCCTTCTACAAACACTTCACAATGGTATTGACAACTTACAATAGTAATAATACATTTGCTATAGCTGAAAAATATAACATGGCTATACTAATGCAGTTATTGCAGTAAAATGCCTTTGCTATAACTGCACAGTGTCTTAAAGTAATACAATGCGTTCACTAACACGGCATATTAATGCAGTTTTTGTTGTAAAATATGTTCACTACCACGGGTATACTCATGCACTAATTGCAGTAAAATGTGCTTGCTGTAACTGCACAGTATCTTGAAGTATTACAACATGTTAATGAAATGTGCTGAAATGCACAATTACAAACAGTAGATAAATTGAAAAAAAGATTCATTAGCTCAGCATTTCCAGCAGAATGTATGCCAGGTAAGCCTATGAACTGTAGAGAAAAAAGAGATGGCTGGCTGTCCATTTACAGAAAAAAATTGTTTTTTGCAGGATTTTGTAATGCAGAACTTGCCAGCAGCTGTATGCAACTATGAAACACATAGCTTTGAGTGACCATTCCTTCACTCTATCTGTTTTCCCTGCCTCACTTCCTGGTGCCGCCCTAGGCACCAGGTCTGAATACGCCTATCAGGGCCCAAGCTGACAGAAGGTGGGGCCAACATTAGTGGGTGGGTTCAACTCAAGTAAGTGGGGCTAACAGGTAGATTGGGCCAGCAATAAATCACAGAGGGGCAGTATATTGTGCTACACCTTGGCATCTGGCTCAGCACAGGACCAAATACCGAAAAACAACACAAGAAAACAAAAACTAACTGGGAAAAAAACTAAAAGTGGCCCCATGTTGTAGGTGGGTCCAAATTGACAGAAGACGGGAAAAAAAGGAGGCAGGGACAACAGAAGTAGTCAGGCCCCCCAATACCATAGTGCAGCACAGAATACCTCCCCAGCAGAACCAAATATCACAGGTCAGCACAAAATACTGCTGCCCCAACTACAGTATTCAACTGTATCACAGTTGAGTTCAGGAGGGCACCTGTGGCCATTGAGGACCAGATCATTATGTACGTGACCTGCGGCCATCAAGAGGGCTTAAGTGACCTCTGGGCATTGGCCCAGCAGGAAAATTTCCCTGTAGGGTCTATTGCCAATCCTCCCCTGACCAAATAACACAGGGTAGCACAATATATTGCCCCATCAGAACTAAATACCACAGTGCAGCACAATATTCTGCCCAAGAAGAACCAACTACCACAGTGCAGCACAAAATACTGCCTAGCAGAACCAACTACCACAGTGCAGCACAATATACTGCCCTAACAGAAACAAATACCAAAGTGCAGCACAATATACTGCCCCAGCAGAACAAAATACCACAGTACAGCACAATACACTGCCCCAGCAGAACTTCTTTTTGCACTGTGGTATTTAGTTCAGTTGAGGAACTATATTGTGCTGCACTTTTGTATCTGGTTCTGCTGGAGCAGTATATTGTCCTGCACTGTAGTATTTGGGTCAACTGCAAAACCAAATACCACAGTGCAGGATAAAATACTGTCCCAGCAGAATCAAATACCACAGTGCAGCATAATATACTGCCCCAGCAGCCCTTAGTACCTCCCCAGAAACTGCCCAAGAAAAACCAATTACCACAGTGCAGCACAAAATACTGCCTATCAGAACCAAATACCACAGTGCAGCACATTATACTGCCCTAACAGAAACAAATACTAAAGTGCAGCACAATATACTGCCCCAGCAGAACCAAATACGACAGTACAGCACAATAGACTGCCCCAGCAGAACTTCTTTTTGCACTGTGGGATTTAGTTCAGTTGAGGAAATATTTTGTGCTGCACTTTTGTATCTGGTTCTACTGGAGCGGTACATTGTCCTACACTGTGGTATTTGGGTCAGCTGCAAAACCAAATACCACAGTGCAGGATAAAATACTGCCCCAGCAGAGGCAAATACCACAGTGCAGCATAATATACTGCCCCAGCAGCCTTTAGTAACTCCCCAGAAACTGCACCTCTGTGGTGACTGGTACCAGCTGCCAAATTGTCTCCTCCTCCTCTAGTTGTCTCTAATTAAGATATAGAGGAGGGGGCTGAGAAGCTGAGATGTGGGTCACAGCAGTGAGCCACTTTACAAACAGCATACTGTCTGCCAGCTCTACCGAACATAAAACACAATACAGTACGACTTACCTCTTACATCTTGTGATTTATCCTGTGATATAGACTTTACTCACCTTTTCAATTCAGCCCAGACTCCCATGGCAAATTCTTTCAACCGCATCTTGTCTCTGCAGAGTTTGTTACACAGACATGTTAGATTCCTCACTATACCATCAACCTCCAAACCTTCTCAGCAATGCCCTCAAACTATATACTGCTTAAAAAATAGGTGCCCCCAGTGGTAATAATACCTCTATAGTGCCTCCGGCAATAATTCACCTATAGTGCCCCCTAGAATGTCCCTAGTAATTATAATACTTCCCATAGTGTTCCCGGTAATAATGCTAGTATAGTGTCCCCAGAAATAATGTCCCCTATAATGCCCTTGTAACAGAAATGCCCCTACAGTGCCTCCAGCAATTATATCCCCTATTTTACCCCCAATAATGTACTCTATAATGACCCTAGTAATATTGTACCTGTACAAAAATACCACTACAATGCCCTGTATTAAAATGCCATCAGTACCTTCAGTAATGCCCCATGTAGTGCCAACATATTAAAACATGCCCCCTAGTAATGTCCCGTATTATGCCCCAGTATCAAAAGTCCCCAGTGCCTTCAGTATTGTTACTGTCCCCACTTTTAAATATGGTGCGCCAGTAATGTCATCCTGTGCCCCTCAAGAGTAATGTCCCCTATGGCCATTATTTATATTGGGGGCACTAATACATATTAATGGCACTGTGTCGAGAGGCATAATATACATTGAGGGCAAAGCAAGGGTTGGGGTGTAAAAAAAAGCCAATGAAATTCATCAGTTTTTAATGGCCATTATAAATAACTGCTAAACGGATGACAAACCAACGTTAAAGAAGGATAGACAGCCAGGAAATGGATGCACAGATGAATACAAAATGGACACGAAAAGCTCAGTTTATCAAATATTTAATGGAATTCGTGTGAATGTAACCTTAGCAGAGAGAGGAAAATTAGTAGCGTGCAATACACGCTGCAAGTCATTTTCCTTAAAGACGTTGTCTCACTTCATCAAGTGGCATTTATCACGTAGAGAAAGTAAATACAAGGCACTTAACTAATGTACTGTGATTGTCCATATTGCTTCCTTTGCTGGCTGGATTCATTTTTCCATTGTATTGTACACTTCTCGCTTCCATGGTTACGACCACCCTGCAATCCATCACCAGTGCCCGTTCTTGCACACTGTAGGAAAAAGCTCCAGCCTCTCTGGTGACTGGGACCATGGCAGTACACATAGGCTGGTGCTTTTTCCTATAGTGTGCAAGCACGACCACAGCAATATGGACAATCACAATACATTAGTAAGAGCCTTGTATTACCTTTCTCTACACGATAAATGCCACTTGCTGAAGTGACACAACCCCTTTAACTTGGTCAGGCCCCCACGCCACTACATTAAAAATGTACTGTTTACAAGACGATCACCAGAATAAAAAAAAAAGAGGAACATAGAAACACTTAACCACCTAGTGACCAGCCTGTTTTGCACCTTAGTGACCAAGCCATTTTTACCATTGTCTTCATCATTGCATTTCAAGAGCCATACATTTTTATTCCTCTATAGAAGACATGTTATAATTTTTAATGGCACAATTTTGGGGTACACGTAATTCATTTATTACTTTTCATAAAGTCTTTCTGAGGAGAATGGAAAAAAACTGTAATTTTCAACCCAGTCTTTTACATTTTTTTTTATGTTTTTGCATTGCCACATCCCAAGACTTATAACTTTTTGAATTTACTTTCAACAAAATTGTGTGATGGCTTGATATTTGTTGGATAACTTGTCATTTTCATTGGTACCATTTCAGGGTATATTCAGTATATGCAACCATAACACAAGCCCCAATGATGTGCCGGGCCCACCTAAATTTTAAAAAGAAGACCGCCTGCAAGATGTAAAATCGCCTCCCAGATGAGAGGCTAAGTGCTCCGACCCCCCCCCCCACCAGCTCCTCTCTCTGCCGCAAATATCCCCGATCCGCCTCTCACCGGCAGCCTGAAATCCCGCGCAGGCGCAGTGACGCTGTTGAGGCTGTTGCCCTCAGTTTCCATATCATCACGCAGGCGCATGTGTATGTATGTATGTATATATATATATATATATATATATTATATACATATACACACACACACATATATATATATATATACACAAATACACTAAGGGGTATCAGGGCAAATTATACAGGAGTAATATAACTGAGGAGGGCTATTAGGGACATTATACAGGAGTAATATAACTTATATTATATAGAGATAGCCCTCCTCAGTTATATTACTCCTGTATAATTTACCCTGATACCCCTTAGTTTTACCCCCTGTATAATTTACCCTGATCCCTCAGTTATATTACCCCCTGTATATTGTCCCCGATAGCCCTCCCAGTTATCATATAACTGAGGGATATCAGGGTACATTATAGAGGGGTATAAATGAGGAGGGGTAGCAAGCAGCAGGGAACATACTTTATGCGTTAACTGAACGTTATATAACTAACTTATATGGAGCAGAGATCCAGTGACGTAGCGTGGGTTGCCAGCACCGGGGCAAACCAAGTATTGCGCCCCCCCCCCAACCTGTGGACACGCAGTATATGTCACCTGCAGTCCTATGTAACACCACAGATAACAGTGATAACTGAGTACAGCTAATGTAATAGATGTCACCTGCAGTCCTATGTAACACCACAGCTAACAGTGATAACTCTCTGAGTACAGATAATGTAGATGTCACCTGCAGTCCTATGTAACACCACGGATAACACAGTGATAACTCTCTGAGTACAGATAATGTAGATGTCACCTGCAGTCCTATGTAACACCACGGATAACACAGTGATAACTCTCTGTGTACAGATAATGTAGTAGATGTCACCTACAGTCCTATGTAACACCACAGATAACACAGTGATAACTCTCTGAGTACAGATAATGTAGTAGATGTCACCTGCAGTCCTATGTAACACCACGGATAACACAGTGATAACTCTCTGTGTACAGATAATGTAGTAGATGTCACCTACAGTCCTATGTAACACCACAGATAACACAGTGATAACTCTCTGAGTACAGATAATGTAGTAGATGTCACCTGCAGTCCTATGTAACACCACTGATAACACAGTGATAACTCTCTGAGTACAGATAATGTAGTAGATGGGTGTGAGGCCCCAGAATTCAGAACACGTACACTGTGACCTAAAGTCTGGGGCTAGGCTTCAGCAGTGTGGGCCAAATCCTATAGCCCCCCCCCCCAACAGATATGTGGATGGACATTGCATATAATGGTACACAATATACAGTAGAATACAGCAGCACGTACCTGTTACATCCAGTGACGTCTCCTCAACGTCTTCATTTGGCGATAGGACCGCCATGATACCTTCTTTCAGCCGCGTCTTGTCTCTCTGCAGAGTTTTACAGAATTTTTTTTAGATTTCTCACTTTACTATCATCCTCAGATAACAGACGTCCCCTACCCCCGTAGTGCCCATAAGTATAATATCCTCTGTATAATTAGAATTTATAATGGCCCCTCTGTGTTATTATTATTCTTAACATTATAATGGCCCCCCCTGTATTAGGCTCCATTCACACGTCCGCAGAATGTGTCCGCATCCGTTACACAATTGTGCGGAATGGGTGCGGACCCATTACTTCTCTATGGGGACGGAATGGATGCAGAAAGCACACAGTGTGCTGTTCGCATCCGCATTTCTGAAGCGGCCTGCCGAACTTCCGGTCCGCGACTCCGGAAAAAATAGAACATGTCCTATTCTTGTCCGCAGCTTCCTTATCTCCAGTGACAACCCCCCTTCCCCTCTTACCATTATTTAGTGGACCTACCTTCTCAGACCTAGGTTTTTTAGCATTAATATATTTAAAGAATTTTTGGCAATTTGTTTTGCTCTCTTTTGCTACCTGCTGTCAGCTACAGCTGACCCCTCAGATTTGTTATTGCCCTTTTTACAGTAGCTGTAAGACATGGGGTGGGGGATTAATTTTAGCCATTTATAATTGTTATCTAAAGGAATACATTTTTTTAGTGCAATTACTCAATGTGGATTTAAAGCTCTCCCATTTATCCTCAGTACTATTATGTGACAGTAGTTGCTCCCAGTCTATGCCCTGAAATGCTGTCCTCAACCCAGGGAAATTAGCCTTTTTGAATTGTAGTGTCTTTGCTCTGCCTGACATAGTTTGTTTCTTATAGTTTAGGGGGAATATAATTATATTGTGGTCACTATTACCTAGTGTTTCTCATACAGTAACATTTCCAACAAGCTCTGCATCATCAGAAATTACCAGATCCAACAGCCCCTAGTGGGAGCTTCTACAAACTGGCCCATAAAGTGGTCCTGCAGCAAGTTGAAGAATTTTCTCCCCTTTGCGGTTGAGGCAGAATCATGACCCCAGTCAATGTCTGGGAATTTGAAATCTCCTATTATGACCACTGTGCCAGCTTGTGCAGCTTGTGCATTTGGTTATACAGTTGTGTTTCTATCTCTTCTATGATGTTAGGGGGTCTATAGATTACACCAAGTATTATATTTTTAGTGTTTTATCCCTTCGATCTTCCACCCATAAGGTTTCCACATCCTCACCCACAATTGCCTCTTTCACACTTGTCTTAAAAGTTATGCTACTTGAACTTGTGGAGATTAGAGCAGTCCCAGCTTATGGACTCCACAGCACTAGGTGACAGGGAGAAGTTTCCAGCATCTGGACACAGTCTGACAACTAAGTATAAAGTTGGGTGCGACCATTCCTTTATGGACTATAGTTCAGACAACCTTTTCAAAGAATGGAGCAGAGAGTTTGCCTGCCATGAGGGAGACTGCCCTTGGGTTGTATACTATTAGTACCAGAGGATCCATATTATTGCAAGACTAAAAAGCCTGAGCAAGATCAGGAACCAAGTAGGCATACCTATTACCATCAAGGGCACATTAACTTATATCTGGCTGGTGTTCCCTGCAATAGAAAGTGCCCCAGAGGATCCAGTGCTGTCTTTCCATCCACTTCACGCCCGCCCAGGGGACAACTTAACTGTGAGTACCACTACCCTCTCTCGGCACATCATCACTAGTGCACTCACACACAACACCCATAGGGTGTCCGGGCTTTGCACTACCTTCAAGTCTAAATACACCTGCATTATGGCTGAAATTTAACATAAACTTTTAATTACTATTTTCTCCTTCCTTTCAGACCTCATCTACTTAGCCCCTCCTATTTAAAAAAAAAAATTGTGCTGCTTCCCTTCATGCACATGCTCATATGGGAAGACTTTAGCTCAGCATTGGACAGAAACTGTTCTAGACTGTCAAGTAGTTGCCAGAATTCAATTACCCAAGATCCTTAATCTTAACAAACTGAGCATGTGTTAAGACATGGCTGCCGTCTTCACTGTAACTTGGTTATGAGCCTTTTGTTTGGGGTAAAGATGGGAAATTGTCAGGCAAAATTAAATTAAAAAAAAAGTTACATTAAATCCTCTTGTCTTATTGTACAATTCTGCAATATGGAGTTACTATGGATACTTTTTCATTTTTGGAAGTGCCATCAACCAGGTCTGTATTTTACCATTTTGGGTTCGATATTTCCAAGCTTAGGAGGGTGAACCATATGGCTTGATCTTTTGTATATACCTATTCCCGTATGTAGTTTTTCCTATAAATATAGGACCCTTATTTGTGGCACACTCCCGGTGCTTGTGTCATTGCCAATTTATTTATGTATTTTATAGGTTCTTTTTTTTAATTCTAATAAAGATATATTTTGGTATACTACTGTGTAGATTTTTGGATACAGTGTGCTTGGGTTTTCCCATATAGGTGTTATGCCTATGAATATTGCCTAATCCTTTGTTGCTTTGTAGTGTTAAACAAATTGTAGCTAAACGAATTGACTTTGATCCGAATTTCAGGTAAAATTTAATTTGCCACGAAGCTGAGTTTCCTGGTGCTTCGTGGTTACGAATCAATTTTTCCTGAAATGGGGGAAAAATTTAAGAAAATGCGGCAAATCTTGCATTTGCTGACATGTGATGCCCAGTGTGATGACATGATGAGGTCATTAGTCCACGGCAAACAGCTTTATGGTCTTGTTTTTACAGTGTTCCTTATGTGGTAAAACGAACTGTGACCTTTATTCTATGGGTCAGTACGATTACAAAGATACCACATTTGTATAATTTTTCTTGTGCTTTAATGCTAAAAAAAGAGAAACTTTGGAAAGATAATTTTTTTTCGTTGCATCGCCATATTCTGACCCGTATAACTTTTTGAAACAGCAATTGGTACTTTGATTGATACCAAATCAGCAATTGATTGATACCAAATTGGAGTTTGTATAAGGTTTTGATAACAGCTCAGGCCTATTAATACCACAGAGCTCCTTCCCTAGTCTCAGCCAGGTGAAGGCATTCTGCACCAGGAGGCTAGCACCTTCCGGTTTTAGAGCATTCAAATGTCATGCTCACATTTGAACACAGTATCTGAGGGGTTAACAGTCTGCATTCAGCATTATTGCCAATCGCAGACATTAGCCAGTGCCACAGGTCTCTGTTGTTTAAAACAGCATAAACCAGGTGATTGTGGCACTCGCTTCTCATGTGTTGTATGAAGTCTGATTTTCATTTTTTAGATAAATCATGGGATAAGGGTTCGTCCACATAACCATTTTGTTTTGGTTGTTCTGATCCTTCAGAAGAAAAAACCAAAAACGTATCTTTTATTTTAAGCATCCGTCATGCTCATTTTGCATCCATTTGTGTCATTACCATCAGAGATCCGTTATTTTTGACGGGTGGTAGGACTTGTGGATCTCTGACAGAACTGACACAAACAGATGCAAAAATGAGAACAACGGATGCTTAAAATAAAGGATACGTTTTTCTTTCTTTTTTTTTTTTTTACTTCTGATGGATCAGAAGAACGAAAACAAAAAGGTTATGCTTTTAGAAAAAATATAACAGTAAAGTAAATGTAATTTGATGGTTGAACATAGGAGAGAGCTTCATTTACATGCAGCAATCATCCCCTCAGTATGAGGATAAACAATCACTACTGTGATCGTTCATCCCCATACAGATTCACTGATTGCCAGCTACAGATCCCTGTTTAAACAGGGTTATATGGTGCTGGCAAATTAGGATTTTAGGTAGCCTATTAAAGATACCCAATGAAGTGAGCTCTTCAGGTGGTCAGCAGTACTTTTACAAGGGGTAATTATCTGGAACAAGCGTTCATACAAAATGTTGTTGCCGATAACTGCCCCCATCCTTGGCCTCCATAATAGTGGAATTTTAGTGGTAATGTAATATATATTTCAGGTGTTACCCCCTTGTATTCCCCGATGACCTCTAAAAACTATTTCCCTCTGTATAGAATCCTCTGATATATCTGCACTGAATTGTGTCACCCACTTAGGTCTGGTATGTTGACAAACTAATGCTGATTCCAGATCTACTGACTGGGAATCAATGACCTAAAACGTGCAGTTTGTGTAATGAAGACATATGTTTTGTCGCTAGTTAACCTACATTATTAAGTATACTATTGCACATTAAATGTCTGGCCATAGTAAAAGATCCTTTCTTGCATGATCACTCTTCTTGTCTCTGTAAACAGCTCATTTTGCTTGATGCATTTTTAAATTGCATTCCCGGCTTCACATGGGATTTTCCATTTCACATGTTGACGTTCATGTGCTAATGAGCATGTCACTTGTAAGTGGAGAAGAGAATAAATATGTCCAATTTTGTACGTTTTCCCAGTAATAATAATATACAGTGATTTAAGGGTGAATGAACTTGAAAAAAAATGCTTTGTTTTGCCACATATAGAGTATATTAACATATTAGGTACCATTTAGTAGAAAAATGATGACATCCCCAATACATTTACTACATGTTAGCATTTACCACGCACAATTGAATTACTCAGAAAATTGAAGGCTATAATAGGAAGAAGAAAGCTATCCCTGACATTTCTTTCTGGGATATTCACTGTGATTTCTAAGGACAGGTAGTCATGTGTATAATAAGTCAGTTAACAGCTTCCTTTTATAACAGTGCTTACGTCTGGGTTATGATCATCTGCTTAGGTAGCCATTAATGTAAATGATATTCTGCCTAACGTCAGCTTGATTGTATTCTGTTTTAGCACCGTAGGCTCAATTATCAGACATTTGAGATTCAGCTATCCTAGTTACCTCTGCTCAGGGCCGTTTCTAGGTCAAAACATCAGGTGTTTGGGCCATGGATGTTTTATCCTGGAGTCCCCAGGGGCGTAACTATAGGGGAAGCAGGGGAAGCGGCTGCTTTGGGGCCCTGACCCAGAAGGGGCCCATCCAAGAGGAGAAGGAGAAGTACTAAAAGATTTTGTCAGGGCCCCTCAACAGTATTACACAATGAAATTATATACAGTGGCAGTATAGACAGTGTAGAAAACGGATGGAACAGCTGCTGGGCCTGGTTTTAGAGAGCGATCTTTACTAGCCACAGGAAAGTGGGCGGCATGAAAGGAAGAGGTTGTGAAAAAATTACTGGGGAAGGGGGCCCCATTCAAAAATTTGCTGTGGGGACCAGTCATTTCTAGTTACGCCACTGTCCAGGACCCTATATGCTGTGTCCACAGACTACTCAACTGTATCACTGTCCTCAGGATGGCAATTCATTGGAATTACTGCTCCCTGCTCTGTCACTCACTCTCATAGGCCACAGGCCACTGGGAGACCAGAAGGGCCCATATCGTCACAATTGCCTGTGCCAGAACTCATGATGACCTCATTGCACAAGCCAGTGCCAAGCCGCGATTGTCTGAGTCCAGAAGCTATAGTCAGGCTGCAGGCGAGGTCAGTGGCCTACATCTCAGATGGCTGTGGGGAGTCAGGTAAGTATTTTATTTTTTTTTTCAAACTGGCATTGGGGGAAGGTGGTACGTGGGAGCACTATGTAAGGGGAGCACATTATGACTACAAGGGGGCTCTATAAGTACTGGGGACACTACAGGGGGTACTATAAGTGCTGGGTGCACTAAGGGGGCATTATACCTACAGGGACACTATGTGGGAGTGGGGAATTACAACTATAGGGGGGCCATTATAAGTACTGGGGGCATTACATGCACTGCGTGGCACTACATGGGTGTACTATAATACTGAGGGCACTAGAGGGGATATTATACCTATTGGATGGACTACACAGGGGAATTATACCTACTAGTGGGACTAAAGGGAGCATTTTACCTATTGGTGGTCGTACAGGGGGCATGATAACTACTGTGGGTACTGTAGAGGGCATTATAACTACTAGGGGTATTACAGTGGGCATTATAACTACTAGGAGCATTACGGGGGCCATTATAACTACTGGGGCATTACAGGGGGGGCATTACAATTATAATTATTGGGGACACTATAAAGGGGTACCAGAGGGGGCATTATAACTACTGGGAGCACTATAGGGGGTATAATAACTACCGAAGGCTCTGCAAGGGGATATTTAAACTACTGGGTGCTCTATGGGAGGCCTTATGGAAGGGTGCTATTACTATTTGGGGCACTTTAGGGGGCTATTGCGACTGGGGGCTTTATCACTACTGGGGGTTCTGTGAGCCATTATTGTTATTATTGGGCACAATATGAAGGGCACTACTACTAATAGGGGCACTCTTGAGGAGAATTATCACTGTAGGCGGCACTAATACTAATGAGGGTACTAATGAGGCAATGCAGAAAAGTCATCAAATTGTGGCTCAATTGCACTTCATCCTGTTATAGACAAATGTATCACAATACCTTGGACACAGGATACGACAGAAACAAAATGCTGTGTAACACTCTTGCATTTTATGTCAATGTAGACAGGGCTCTTTTAACACACTGGTTAGTCGCATGCAAAGTTTTCATAAGGGGGCCCAACTTCTGGAACATTGTTCATTATCTTCCCATGTCTACATAATCAAGGTGCGAACGGCACTGCACATGTGCTAGTTTGGGTATGACCACATGGCGCGGTCAAGTCATGCTCTGCATTGTTAATAGCCGCAATACCACATGTCCATTAACAATACAGCCAAGTAAACATTACATTAGTTTAATTAGAGCTCACTCGGGCTCGTATGGCTGCGTTGTACACAGCCACAGTGCAACCTCATTGCAACCGCAATATGACAGCTTTGTGTGATTGAACCCTTTCTGTGCACTGTTAGTCATAGTAGGCTACTGATGGATATTACTGGACACATGACCCTCCATCAGCGGCCATTTTGGAACCAGAATACCAGGCTGTAAATTAGAGTAGATGCATACTACTAAACCAATGGGCGTTGATGACTTAATCATAGTGAATCACTAACTGTCTTTATAAGCTGTTCCCAGCACATGTGTAGAAATAAAGATATAGTGGGCAACCCCTTTAAATATATATATATATATATATATATATATATATATATATATTTTGTAGAAAACTTAAACCACAGTAACAATTTTGATGTAATAATAATCATTCCATCAAGGGAATATAGAACAGGTATAATGGTAGTCTATATTGTAAATGATTCCTTGTATTAAGCGTACTGTGTGATATTGATTTCTGTCTGTATTTTTTCAGTATGAAGCCATGAGCCATGAATACAGGCCGGGAGATTCATGTGCTAACTACTCTCAGGCAAATATAAGCTGCCTACAAGACATATAATGTCACTGACAACATTCTTGTTGCATTGGCTCAGTCAAGCTGAAATAGATTTCTCTGGACTGTAATCCATTATAGGAATGGATAGATCTGAGCTTTCTATTATATTATCTTTGCTGCTCTTATAATGTCTTAACTGCTGTATAGTGGTATGTCTTTTGTTCTGCACACATGGTTGACATTAGATAAATCACATTTCTATAATTGCACATATGTTGCTGTGTGCATTGCCGGTTCCGTAGATTGTTGAATCCACTGGGGGGTGCACACGCATCAAACATTTCACATCCAATATGTTTTTTTGCCAAGTCTTGTAACCCGAAATAGATTATTGAATAAATATTTTGCTTCATAAGAGCTGGCCTTTACTGTTGACAGCAATTTATATCACTGTATGGCTTCCAGGGCAGTAAAAGTCACTGAGGCTCAATGTGCAGAGCTGCTAAGTGCGAGCATGGAGCCTATAAACTGGACTGATCAGGTAACAGCACATGTAATCTACAGACCTTTATGTAATATCGTTCTCGGGTCTATATCCTACACTTCATCAGAAGCCTGGCAGTGTCACACAATGATTAATTAGTCCTATCCTTTTCCCCACACGTGCACTGTGGATTATGCTGACAGGCCTTCATGAATGACTTGCAGCCCTGCAAATAATATATTGGAGCGTTCTATTGACTGAGCTTTAGAAAATCAAACTGTGGCAGGGCAAAAAAAGAGCAAGCTTCAGGATGAAGTAAAAGACCTTGAGCAATCAGATAGCCAAAGTTGATTTAATATATCAATTTTAGATTTAAGCATTGTGACTTCTGGGATTTTTTTTATCCAATATCGCTGAGAGTACTAAGTGTAAATGAAGTCCTGTCTATAATTTCAACCTTCAATAAGCAAAATATAAAATCAATTAAACAATATGGAAATACTTCCCTTGTCCTTGGAAATATTTTAACAAAGATAAGATGTTAATGGAAATGTGTCATCAAAATATCTGTCAGTTAAAACCATAGTAATACATATCCGTTTTTTCTAATCTTTTTTATTTTCTGATTATAGATTTTTTTTATTCTATTTCCTGAACATTATTATGGGGGCTGCCATCTTGCCTGAGCTGTTCTTAACAGCATTTTAAAAGCATTAAGAAAATTGCTTTATGGCCGCCACATGGTCCATAGACACAATGGTCAGGAGGGGACATTATTAACTTTTTTGGAGAGTCTTCTAGGTATGCTCTGTGACCTGTGCAGAGGTCATTGTACAAGGAAAGAACAGATAAGCTCTTCCAATCACTTAAGCCTGTATTACACCAGACGACTATTGGACCAATCAATGAGCGTTCGTATTCCAACATGTTACCGACCCCAAACACACCTCCAAGAAAACTACTGCCTTGCTAAAGAAACTGAGGTTAACCCCTTAAGGACTCAGCCCTATTTCACCTAAAGGACTCGGCCATTTTTTGCAAATCTGACCAGTGTCACTTTATGTGGTGATAACTTTAAAACGCTTTTACTTATCCAGGCCATTTTGAGATTGTTTTTTCGTCACATATTGTACTTCATGACACTGGTAAAATTTAGTCGAAAAATTTTATTTTTATTTATAAAAAAATATCAAATTTACCATAAATTTGGAAAAATTAGCAATTTTCCAAGTTTCAATTTCTCTACTTCTATAATACATAGTAATACCGCCCAAAAAAGTTATTGATTTACATTCCCCATATGTCTACTTCATGTATCAATCATTTTGGGAATGCCATTTTATTTTTTGGGGACGTTACAAGGCTTAGAAGTTTAGAAGCAAATTTTGAAATTTTTCAGAAATTTTCAAAAACCCACTTTTAGGGACCAGTTCAGGTCTGAAGTCACTTTGTGAGGCTTACATAATAGAAACCATCCAAAAATGCCACCCCATTCTAGAAACTACACCCCTCAAGGTATTCAAAACTGATTTTACAAACGTCATTAACCCTTTAGGTTTTCCACAAGAGTTAATGGCAAATGGGGATAAAATTTCAGAATTTAGATTTTTTGGAAAATTTTCCGTTTGAATCCATTTTTTCCAGTAACAAAGCAAGGGTTAACAGCCAAACAAAACTCAATTTTTATTGCCCCGATTCTGTAGTTTTCAGAAACACCCCATATGTGGTCGTAAACTGCTGTATGGCCAAACGGCAGGGCACAGAAGAAAGGGAACGCCATATGGTTTTTGGAAGGCGGATTTTGCTGGACTGGATTTTTGACACCATGTCCCATTTGAAGCCCCCAGATGCACCCCTAGAGTAGAATCTCCAAAAAGTGACTCCATCTAAGAAAGTACACCCTCAAGGTATTCAAAACTGATTTTACAAACTTTGTTAACCCTTTAGGTGTTCCACAAGAGTTATTGGCAAATGGAGATGAAATTTCGAATTTCTATTTTCTGTTACCTTGCCTCAAAAAAGTGTAATATAGAGCAACCAAAAATCATATTTACCCTAAAATAATACAAACAAAACTGCCAACTTATCCCGTACTTTCCAAAATGGGGTCACTTTTTTGGAGTTTCTACTGTAGGGGTGCATCAGGGGGCTTCAAATGGGACATGGTGTCAAATAACCAGTCCAGCAAAATCTGCCTTCCAAAACCATATGGCGTTCCCTTCCTTCTGTGCCCTGCCGTTTGGCCATACAGCAGTTTACTGACCACATATGGGGTGTTTCTGCAAACTAGAGAATCGGGGCAATATATATTGAGTTTTGTTTGGCTGTTAACCCTTGCTTTTTTTACTGGAAAATTGTATTAAAATGGAAAATTTGCAAAAAAATAGCTATTTTCGGACCGTTTTTATTTTTGTTATTTACATCGTTGAACTGACAGGTTAGATTGTGTGCTATTTCTATAGAGCAGGTTGCTACAGACGCGGCAATACCAAATATGGCTACTTTTTGGGGGTTTTGTTTCAGTTTTACATAATAAAGCATTTTTGAAAAAAATGATTTTTTAGTGTCTTCACATTCTGAAAGCCATATATTTTTTATTTTTTGGGCCACTGTCTTATGTAGGGGCTCATTTTTTGTGGGATGAGATGGCGGTTTGATTGGAACTATCTTGGGGTGCATATGACATTTTGGTCGCCTGCTATTACACTTTTTGTGATGTAAGGTGACAAAAATGGCTCTTGACACCGTATTTTTTTTTCTGTGTTCACCTGAGGGGTTCGGTGATGTGTTATTTTTATAGAGCAGGTTGCGACGGATGCGCCGATACCAAATATGTATACTTTTTATTTATTTATTTAAGTTTTACACAATATTATCATTTTTTAAAACAAAACAAATCATGTTTTAGTGTCTCCATAGTCTGAGAGCCCTATTTTTTTTTTTTGGGGGGGTGATTGTCCTATGTGGGGTATCATTTTTTGCGGGATGAGATGACGGTTTGATTGGCACTATTTTGGGTGCATATAACTTTTTGATCGCTTGCTATTACAGTTTTTGAGATGTGAGGTGACAAATGTTTTTTTTACATTGTTTTTATTTAATTTTTTTAACAGTATTTACCTGAGGGGTTAGATAATGTGATATTTTTATAGAGAAGGTTTTTACGGACGCGACGATACATAATATGTATACTTTTTATTTATTTATTTTACTTTAACACAATAATAGCATTTTAGAAAAAAAAATTATGTTTTAGTGTCTCCATAGTCTGAGAGCCATATTTTTTTATTTTTTGGGGCGATTGTCCTATATAAGGACTCATTTTTTATGGGATGAGATGGCGGTTTTATTGGTACTATTTTGGGAGGCATACGCCTTTTGATCACTTGGTATTACACTTTTTGTGATGCAAGGTGACAAAAATGGCTTTTTACACCATTTTTTTGTGATTTTTTTTACGGTATTTGCGTGAGGGGTTAGGTCACATGATATTTTTATAGAGGAGATTTTTACGGACGCGGCAATACCTAATATGTGTAGTTTATTTGTTTTTTTTTTTATTTTTATTCAGTGATATGTATTTTTCTGATTTTTACTTTTTTTCACTTTTTTGACATTTTTTTGACCCAGACCCACTTGGTTCTTGTAGATCCAGTGGATCTGGTGTCTATATAATACAGAACAGTACACTATATAGTGTACTGCACTGTATTTTTTTACTTTTCACAGTCTGGTCAGACTTCTGCCTTTAGCAGAAGTCTGACCAGAGTTACTATACCATGGCAAGCATACGGACCGCGGTATAGAAGGGGTTGAACTGCTGACATCTGCAGCACAGATGTCAGCAGTTTATAGCAGGGGGTCAGCAATGTGCTGACCCCCTGCTATACCCACTAGACACCAGGGAAATGCATTGAAAGGAGGCGGGCGGGGGATCGCAACTGCGATCCCGCCTGCCGCACCGCCCGCCTCCCGCGCCGCCCACCCGCAGCACCGCCCGCAATTCCCCTGCACCGCCTGGGGGACACTAAGATGGCGGGGTGCAGGGGGGTTAAAATTTACAATAAGGGCAGATTTAGTCTCTGATCTCCGCGGTCACAGACCGCGGGATCAGAGACTCACATAGCGCAACAAACCGCAGGTCTGAATTGACCTGCGGTTTGTTGCGATCGCCGACACGGGGGGGTCACAGGACCCCCTCGGCATTGTCACAGGATGCCTGCTGAATGATTTCAGCAGGCATCCTGTTCCGATCACTGCCACGTGCGCAGCGGTGATCGGATCTTCTCAGGGCGTACATGTACGCCCTGAGTCCTTAAGTACCAGGACGCTAGGGCGTACATGTACGCCCTGCGTCCTTAAGAGGTTAAAGGTGCTGGACTGGCCAAGCATGTCTCCAGACCTAAACCCTAGAGCATGTGGTGGGCATCCTCAAACAGAAGGTGGACGCGCGCAAGCGTTCTCACATCTACCAGCTCCATGATGTCGTCATGGAGGAGTGGAAGAGGATTCTAGTGGCAACCTGTGAAGCTCTAGTGAACTCCATGCCCAAGAGAGTTAAGGCAGTTCTGGAAAGTAAAGGCAGCCATACTAAATATTGACACTTTGGGCGCAATTTGGTACATTTTTTTTTAATCAAATCTTTTTATTTGAGATTTCTTTTTTATGCGTTACAACATAGATAACACAACAGAGAACCCTTCCCAACCCTCCCCCCCTCCCCAGCTCCGTAGTCCAGGTGCAGTCCATCTTGGGAAAAGTCCACAGCAGGTGCTAGGATGTAGTGGTCATTTTTACTTTAGGGTGTACTCACTTTTGCTGCCAGCGGTTTAGACATTAATGGGTGTGTGTTGAGCTATTTTCAGGGCACACCAAATTTACACCATATACAAGCTGTACACGGACTACTTTACATTGTATCAAAGTGTCAGATCTTCAGTGTTGTCCCACGAAAAGATATAATAAAATATTTACAAAAGTGTGAGGGGTGTACTCACTTTTGTGAGATACTGTATCTAGAGTCTTACATGGGTGTTGTTCCTTTGCTGTTTTTGGAAGAATCCATTTATCATTCAGTCTAATGGGGAACATTTTGCTGGTTCTTTGTTTCAAGTGATATAAATCAAACAAAAGGCTGTTCTATCACAATAAGCATAATACTTTTGTATGAGTAGTTCATTTCACAGACACTTTGCATACCACTTAAATGTGTTAGAGGCTTTTTAGCAATTAAAGGGGATGTCCCTTGGAAAATATTATACATTTTTTAAACCAGCACCTGGATGTGAATACTCGTCATGTACCGCATTGCATGTATATATGACGATCCCCTACTTTTCCTGTTAAAATATAGGGTTTGGGCTATACTCGCCGTATAAGACTACCCCTCTTCCAACGCACACCAAATAAAAATTAAACAGATGATCCGAGCATAAGAAAACCACTGAGAGCAGGGAGAGGGGGCTGCTTCAGGAGCGACTGGCCGGGATGCAGCGCACGGTGGCTCAGCTAGAGGGCGCCTGTCCCTGAAGCTGGAGAAGGACAGCTTCTCCATCCGGCTTGGAAGTAAAGAGGACCTTTCACTGGTCCAACAATTGTTAGATAATGATATTTACCGTATGTGTAGAGCGGCGCCCAGGGATAATAGTAAGTGCAGGGAGATCCCTGGGCGCCGCTCTACACATACATATCATTATCTAACAATCGTTAGTGAAAGGTCCTCTTAAGTTTCAGCACGCAGTATACCGGTGTATAAGACGACCCCCGACTTTTGAGAAGATTTTCATGTGTTAAAAAGTAGTCTTATACACCCGAAAATACAGTAAATAAAAATGCATTATAGCGACTGAGTTATTCCATAACAAGTATCTATATAGCGCCACCTGCTGTTTAATCTTTTCCTTACTACTCTGTCCCCCTCAGTAACATTGATGAGGTGGACACACATGCTCAGTTCCATCCATCAACTGCCACCAGTCCTATCTACTATTGCTGTGACAGTTACAGGGAGAGAGCTGCAGCAAGAAGGAACCACCCCCTGAGCTGTGATAGAGAGAGAGCTGCAGCAAAAAGTACATGTCCCCTGAGCTGCTGGCTTCAAATAAATCTAGCAGATCAATTGGAGCAATGAATAGGGAAGCTTTGGATCCATGTGAGGTACAGGGCTGGTTCTAGCTTTAATAGAAAGAGATTGGCATGTACTATATGATGTCTGATTCTCATTTTTTATATTAGTCATGGGATAACCCATTTAAGTAAAACACTTCCAACTGTCAGTAGTTCACTCCACCAAATCACTATGCAGGGCTCTGCTCAGAGGGTTGCCATGCCAACCAGACAAGTTCCAGCTAGTTGACATGCTAGTGTGACTGATAGCTGAGCCAATCATTAGACTATGGGTCCATTCACATGTCCGCAACTTGGGTCTGGACCTATTCTTTTCAATGGGGCCGGAACGGATGCGGACAGCATACTATGTGCTGTCCACATCCGCATTTCCGGATCCGCAATTCAGTTCCCGAAAAAAATAGAACATGTCCTATTCTTGTCCGCAACTGCGGGCAAGAAAAGGCATTTTCTATTATAGTGCTGGCGATGTGCGATCCGCGAAACACCTATGGATGTGTGAATGGACCTTAAGGGCTCATTCAGACGGCCGTATGTTTTTTGCTGCCCGCAAAAATGTGGATCAATTTTTTTGGGCGGTCAGTTCAGCATGTCTGCAAAAAAAGACGGACTGCATTCTGCATTTTTGTGGACTGATAGAACTTCGATGGTGCCACCGCCTGATTTTCACTGACAAGTATAGGACATGTTTTATTTGTTTTGCGAGGCCGTGGAACGGAAAAAAAGATGTGGACAGCAGATGGTATGCTGTCCACATCTTTTGGGTCCCTATAGAAGTGAATGGGTAAAGCAACATACAGCCGTCTGAATGAGCCCTAAAATTGATGAAGAAGATTAATTTTAACCATAATGAACATTTGTGAGGTGAAATTTAACAACAAGCAATTGTTTTAGCCAGGAAAGAAGCAGGCCGTGCTTGAGATTTTGTCCGATGAATGATCTTTTGTTATTGAAAGACCTTTCAGCTGAGAACTATCTTTCCTTGAAAGAATATTCCCATAAAAATCAAACACAAGACACAACATAACATTGCAAACATCGAATATATTCTCTATATAAATGAAAGTTAGACCTTAGCAAATAAAATAATTGTACCCATCCACCACAGCAAGGTGGATGGGCACAAGGTTGGAACTTAGTATACTTTACTGTACATTACTCATCTCTCCTTATCTAAAATCAAAATATTGCCACGTACACGATATTCATTGATATAGTGAATATAGCATAAGTAATATTTATAATCCACATACTGTGGTCTCTCACAGGTTCCTTGATGACCATTATCAGATAATATGATTGTAACTTGAATCCATAACTCTATGAAGAACCAGTAATCGATTCTAAAAACCAAAAATGTCATCCCAAAATAAGAAAAAAGTAAGGTTTAAAGAAAAATAAGCAGATAACCAAGACAGATAGGAATATGGTGAAGGTATGAGTTTCTTCAGGGTCTTGGATAGTATATACATGCACCAGAAAAATAAAATGAAGCCACAGCTCACCTACTGTCCAAAGGAACAGCTCATCCTTGCACAGACAGGGGGCAGTACAGGACATGTGGTACAGCAGAGAAGCTACTAGACAACCAATGAAGGTTTCTGGGGCATTGTATGTTGAGTCTAGTTTCAACGTACGATGGCCCAGAAAAGATCATTGTATGCTGAAAATTTTGTATCTTCAGACCATTGTATCTTGGGGGATCACTGTATTCAAGATTTGTTTATTGTTGCATTGTGTGTTTTTTTGTTTTTCAGTCATAGTGATGTGCACCTGCACATTTATTTCATTTTACAGGAGTGCTTACTAACTTTGCTTTTATATATTGTACATATGGAGGTGTGGTGGTCTTCAATTTAGTCCTGCACTTTAGCCACCATCTGGCTGCGGCTGTTAACAGTTAAGGCGCATTTACACTGCTCAATTGTCGGGCAGACTATTGGAAACTATTCTACTAACCCTCACTCCAGATAATCTACCAGTGTAAAGGTGCCATAGGTCACCTGATGAATGAGCAAAACGCTGGTTCTTCGGGTGAAACAATCATGTGAACAATTATTCATATAGCGCTTTGCTGCCCGGAAATAATGAGATTGTATGAGGACAAGCGACTGTCAGCAGCCATCTTACGTCCTCATACAGTGGAGGTAATCATGCATGTAAATACAGCTCTTAACCTACGATGACGAGCAGGCACTATAAAGGAACGCTTCCTTCCCGATAATAGTCTGCTAGTCAGTGTAGTGTAAATGAGCCTTTAGAGTAGAATATATCTGGATACTACTTTCTCTGCATTCATTTGAAGGCCTAGGATCAAGGAGAGGTGAGTCATTTTAAAGTAAGGTCCCATCTATAAGAGGTCACTTTGCTTGTTGGCTTTGGTATTGCAGCCACGTACATGCACATCGTTTGCAGAAAGATCACTCATGGGCAGACTGGGAACTTGTAGCCCTAGAATGTGTGTGGCTGCATTGGTCATCAGGTGATTGTTCAAGAGTTGTTTAACCATCAACCCACTTCTATATAATGTGCATGGTTACCTCAATAAATGAAATGTGTCATCAGAAAATAACCTGCTGTTTAAATCACATTTTTTTATGTTTAAGATATTTTTAAGTAATTTTTGATTATGTCATTTTTAGTTTTCCATGTCACTTTTTATATTTAAACTAAAACAAAAAATCTTGCAGTTTTTGTACTGGCCACCGTGTCTAATAATTGGCATCACTTCTTGTACAGATTACTTTTTTTTAAAAACTCAGAAAATCACATTGTATGATTTTTAAATAATTAATTTACATTTTATTGCATGAAATAAGTTGATCACCTACCAACCAGCAAGAATTCTGTCTCTCACGGACCTATTCATTTTTCTTTAAGAAGCCCTCCTACTCTGCACTCATTACCTGTATTAATTGCACCTGTTTGAACTCGTTACCTGTATAAAAGACACCTGTCCACACACAATCAATCACACTCCAACCTCTCCACCATGGCCAAGACCAAAGAGCTGTCTAAGGACACCAGGGACAAAATTGTAGACCTGCCCAAAGCTGGGATTGGGCTACAGGACAATAGGCAAGCAGTTTGGTGAGAAAGCAACAACTGTTTGCGCAATTATTTGAAAATGTGAAGAAACACAAGATGACTGTCAATCTTCCTCGGTCTGGGGGCTCCATGCAAGATCTCGCCTCGTGGGGTAAGGATGATTCTGTGAAAGGCCAGGAATCCGCCCAGAACTACATGGGAGGACCTGGTCAATGACCTGAAGAGAGCTGGGACCACAGTCTTGGCCAACAACCTCCTTCCCTCAGTAAAAGCATTGAAGATGGGTCATGGCTGGGTCTTCCAGCATGACAATGACCCGCAACACACGCCAGGGCAACTAAGGAGTGGCTCCGTAAGAAGCATTTCAAGGTCCTAAAATGACCTAGGCAGTCTCCAAATCTGAACCGGATTGAAAATCTTTCGAGGGAGCTAAAACTTAATGTAGCCCAGAGACAGCCCTGAAACCTAAAAGATCTGGAGAAGATCTGTATGGAGGAATTGGCCAAAACCCGCCTGCAGTGTGTGAAAACTTGGTCTAAAACTACAGTAAACGTCTGACCTCCGTAATTGCAAACAAAAGGTTTCTGTTCCAAATATTAAGTTCTGTTTTTATATTGTATCAAATAGTTATTTCATGCAATAAAATGCAAATTAATTATTTCAAAATCATACAATGTGATTTTCTGGATTTTTATTTTAGATTCTGTCTTTTACAGTTGAAGTGTACTTACAATAAAAATTACAGATCTCTCCATTCTTTGTAGGTGGGAAAACTTGCAAAATCGCCAATGTATCAAATACTTATTTTCCCCACTGTAGATAAGACAGGATCCACCATTCACAATAGGGTGATAGGAAGAGCTTATCTATTTTTTCCATGTACAATGACCTCTGCACAGGTCACAGAGCTTTCCTAGAAAACCTTACCATGTATGTCAATAAGGGTCCCCACCTGACCATTGTGTCTATGGTCAGTGGGGCTGCTGTAAAGCAATTTTATTAATGCTGTGTAAATGCTGTTAAGAAGAGCTCAGGCAAGATGGCTGCCCCCATAATCATGTTCAGGAAATAAAATAAAAAAATGGACAATCAGAAAACGAAAACAGATTAGAAAAAAGATGATATGTTACTATCTGGTTTTATATTTCCTTTAAGAAATGTATTAGAGGCACTCCTTTGTTGACTAGCAGACAGCATTTCCTTTTGATCACACCATTCCATTCATGTTTAATATGCAGACACGTGAACAACAAAAGCAGGTCTATGATTTGTGGATCTTGCAGTGCTGTATCGCAGATGTCACTAAACTTCCAAGCCACCTATGACTTGGAGAGGAGCAGACTGCCTAACTCTTGTCAAACCTGAATTTTTAGGTTTTCCTGCAGTTGTGCTTTTGAAAGAGTTTTCTTCCTTTGACTTCTCAGTACATAATTGAGAGCTAGCCCACCAGGACAACTGATTGTCTCTGCATTGTCATTGACATGTTTGTTTCAGTAGGATCTGTTGACAATCTAAACCCCCTCACCTTAGCATAAAAAAAAAAAAAGAGACTTGTACAGGTTGGATTTTACCTACCCCCGATACTATTATTTCACACTCAGATATATACCATGCTGAAGCTGATAATCTCCCTTGCTCTAAGTTATGTAACATCTAATTTTTATATTTATGATAATATTTATATTATGAGAAAATAATAATCATTAACAGTATATATCTTCTTTCTATCTATATATATAAAGAAGGAGGTATACATGTGTGTATATGTATGTTCCACGATCACTCCAAAACGCAACCATCGATTTCAATGAAACTTGGTATACACATTCCTGGCTACCTGGAAAGAAATCTTGTGGGGGTCATACGCCCCTACACAGCAGCTGTATGGAGTTTGTATGCTCCAACTGTTTTCGCTACACACATATTGCTCTGTAACTCAAAAACTCATCAATCAATATCTACTAAACTTGGTACACGTATCACTTACTATCTGGGAAAGATTACTGTGGAGGTAACATGCCATTACACAATGAGTTTCTGTCTGTCCCGACGTCTGTCTGTCTGTTTTTTATGAGCGACAAAACGACTTGACTGATCTTCACCAAATTTGGAACACAGGTACATCGGGTGTCAGGGAAGGTTTTAGACCAGATTTCAGCTCTCTAGGACGTACCATTCCTGAGATATTCCGAAAAATGACCTGCATTAGCCAATACAAGCCGGAAGTCTTTCTCTTCAAATCCCAACTAACGTACACACGGTCACATGTCCCTTATCGGCCAATAGAAGCTCACAGGCCCTTAGTCTCCACATACACACAGTTTTACTTCAGGTTTCCATAACAGCCCAAACATTTTTCTTCACTGCTGTAGGTCAGCTTTAGGCTAGGGCTACACGACGACAATAAGTCACACGACACATAGGGCATAACTACACTACCCTAGCATTAAAGGGACAGGACGTTGTGGAGGTCACTGTTAAAGAGGCGTTCACTGTGGATGTTACTGTTAAGGGGGCAGGCCGCTGTTGAGGTCACTGTTAAGGGGGCAAGGGCCACTATTAAAGGGGCAATTGCTGTGGAGGTCACTGTTAAGGCAGCAGGGTACTGTGAGGTCACTTTTAAGGCAGCAGGGTATTGTGGAGGTCACTGTTAAGGGGGCAGGCCCCTGAGGAGGTCACTGTCAAGGGAGTGGGGTGCTTTGAAACTCACTGTTAAAGGGGTAGGCTGCTGTGAAGGTCAAAGTTAAGGGGATGGGCTGCTATGAAGGTCCCATTTTAAAGTGGCTGGGCACTGTGGGGGGGTGGGTCAGTGTTAAGGGGTGGGGGACTGTGGAGTTCACTGCTAAAGGGGTGGGGTGCTGTAGAGGTCACGGTTATTAAGGATACTGTTGATATCTTTTAACGACACACACAAACAATAAATAAAATAGATGAAAAATACCTGTGCGATGCCGGGTCCTTCTGTTAGTCTAATATATAAAACTGAGTGTATGTATGTGTGTGTGTGTATGTCTGCTAAAGGAATCCACACCGTCGCATTTACAATCACAAAATTTGGCACACAGGTACATCAGGTGTCCAGGAAGGTTTTATACCGAGTCTCAGCTCTGTAGCACGTACCGTTCCTGAGATATTCCAAAAAATGCAAATATGGCACATCACATGACCTACATTAGCCAATAGAAGCCTGCAGGTCTTTCTCTTCATATCCCAACTTCATATCCCAACTGCCATGCACACGGTCACATGTCCCTTATCAGGCAATAGAAGCTCGCAGGTCCTTAGTCTCCACATACACACAGTTTAACTCCAGGTTTCCATAACAACCCAGCCATTTTTCTTCACTGCTGCATGAATTCTGGGGCTTTCAGAGACATACTCTGTGCTCAAATCCAGCTAAGTGCAGCCAAACTGATTGGTCAACGTTTCATAATACAGATGGACAATGACCCAAAACATAGAGCCAAAGCAACCCAGCAGTTTATTAAAGCAAAGAAGTGGAATATTCCTGAATGGCCACGTCAGTCACCTGATCTGAACCCAATAGAGCATTTCACTTGTTAAAGACTAAACTTCAGACAGAAAGTCCCACAAACAAACAGCAACTGAAAACCGCTGCAGTAAAGGCCTGGCAGAGCATTAAAAAGGAGGAAACATAGCGTCTGGTGATGTCCATGAGTTCAAGACTTCAGGCAGTATTAGAAATTAACATTTTATTTAGAATTATTTAATTTGTCCAATTACTTTTGAGCCCCTGAAATGAAGGGATTGAGTTTAAAAAATGCTTTAGTTCCTCACATTTTTATGCAATCATTTTGTTCAACCCACTGAATTAAAGCTGAAAGTCTGAACTTCAACTGCATCTGAATTCTTTTGTTCAAAATCCATTGTTGTAATGTACAGAAGAAAAATTTGAAAAATGTTGTCTCTGTCCAAATATATATGGACCTAACTATATATATATATATATATATATAATGAAAGAAGTTGGACTGCACTCCAAAAAAATCTGTGATAGATAAAAATTTATTCACCCATATGGTGGAAAATGCAACCAATCTTTCATTTTATACTGCTGGGGATTGCCAGATCCTGCAATTGGACATTGCACCCGCTGTTTTCATGGATGGTGCTTCCTAGGACTTTACTTTCTATATATATATATATATATATATATATATATATATGAAGAAAGAAAACAGCAGCACTCGTTGTATGCCGGGTGCAACTCCCAAACAAGTTTCTGGACCAGAAACGATGAATTGAAGCAACAAAGGGATTAGGCAGCACTCCGGTATTTAAGTGAAAAGTGGCTCCTTTATTACACCAAACAGCAATGCAGCATTTCAGCTCTCTCAATGGAGCCTTTGTCAAGCTCTATATATATATATACGGTAATGTCCTAGTAAGCAAGTAAGCATGCTTGCTCAGTGTGTATATATATATATATTAGAATGCCTTTTTACTTACTAGGACATTTGTTATCTGTGATGTGAAGAGAAGCCGTTATTTGATATTAGCCAAGTAGCTGGTGGGAATAGTGTCTGGATTCCCATACAATACACTGGGACCACAGCAAGCTCAGGCATAATTGCAGTTATTATACTTGCGCCTGGCACCATATGCCCCTATAAGGAAATGTCGCACTGGTGTAACATTACTAACATCTGGATACTATGAGTGCCTGTAAATGAGAACATTTGCAAGTGGGAGGATAAGGCTGGAGATTGGCAGCACCTCATTTAACTGTGTTTACCCTGTCACAGACAACTCTCTCACAGGTTAATTGTGTAGCAATACAATAGATTTGCAAATCAGTGGGAAGACTGATCTGTTCAACATGCTTTCCGATGCAAATTGTATTATTGTGTTTTACAGAATTTTAAAGAAGCTATAATCTACCAACAAACAAAGAGGCAACTGTCGTTTTATGTACTGATGGTGGTTTATGACCCTGCATGGACGTGTACATTCTTACCTGCTGCTTATCTCATTTCTCTCCTTTCTCAAAGAGATACCGATAAAAATAGAAATAACTAGTCTATATATTCCATCTATTCTTAGTTCATTCTGGGTCTAGTGAACAAACAAATGTAGACAGATATGCTGAGGTTTGCTTGAAATGCATTCCCGTCCACTGAAGAAAGCACAAAGTTGTTTTTTTGTTTAATTAAAATAAAATGTGTGCCTAGAGCTGTTAATGTGGTCATTCATCTTACATGAATAATGGCCAAACCTGACAATTTTGGTGGGACTGACCAACCATCTGATGATGAGATGAGCAAAGTTATAAAAAATTTGATCCTGCTTGTTCGCCGAAGTTCACAAAGAAATTCGATTCGTGATGCATTCCATTGTATGTAGTGGGCGCAATGAAGGGAAATGGTGATAGCTTTACCATTGCTCTGACATTGAACCCCTCAGATGCCGCGTTCAACACTTATCCTGGCATCTGACAGTCACATTCCGGCCTTTCAAGAGTTAACCAGGGGTTTAAAAAAAAAAAAAGGATACTCATCTCATCCATTTGCTCGCAGGGAGGCAGTTCTGGCCATCTTGATTAATGAAAATGAGCCAACTCTCACCTGTGCTGAGGTGATGACGTCACCATGGGTGCGGTGACATCATCAGTGATGAGTCTGACATCACTGTGCCTGGCCAACGTCAGCGCAAGGAAGATTTGGTGCGTTTTCTTCAATCAAGATGGCCACTAGGAATGAGCGAACTTATTCTAATATCTTTTTGGCTTATTTTGAGGAGTGATGTAATTTTTATTTGCATAACCCATTTGCCAAATATATTAAAGGGGTCATTTATTAAAGGCGCATTTCAGGCGCAGATGGCGGCACAACGACTTCACCCCGCTTATGCCGGGTCTAAAATTGTGAGCGTGGCTTGGACTGGGACGGGCCGGCAGGCCCGTTTCATTTATCATTTTCTTCACCCGTTTTAGGCGTAGAAAATGATCTAAATGTGAGACAGCTCGGAAGCTGGCTTACATTTAGAAGTTGTGCTGGATGCGCCGAAGTTAAGTAAAGGCCGGCGTCTTTTCATGACTTCATCGGAATCACCAACATCTATGGGCCTTTATTAAGACTGGGGTCTAAAACGCCAGTCTTAATAAATGTGCCCCAAGGTTTTTGCGAGAGTCACTGTGTCATGCCGGTGGTCTTTGCCCACTGCTGTCCTGCTGTCCCGGGCAGGCATGGGTGTCGCTCCCTGTGTGCATTGGGACTAGTGCTCAGGGCACTTTCTTTTCAGCACTGGAAGAGTTAATTATTTCCTCTTGCTCCCTGGCCATCTGCTAAAATGCTGATCTGCCTCCCCATTTAGCTGGGCTGTGGTTTCACCTCCTCGCCTGAGCTTTGGGTTATCTTGTTTCTTGTAACCAGCGAAGGTGTGAACACTCTGACTAGCCATGTACCGTTCCTCACCTGTTTACTAATTCTGTTTCTGCTCTGACCTTGAAATTGCTATCTGGAATACGCACGTACTACACCTTTTGCCTGAACCCTTGGTGTTTTGCACTGGTATCTCTGATACTCGTGGGTCAGTTGACATCTACACCAGGACTACTACAGGCCTACTCCAGGAGGTAGTGGCTTGGTTGGTTCCTTGAGATTCACGGCTATACTAGGAATAACATCAGTAGAATTTCTTGATGTTTTTGTCTCTTTTGAGAATGAAATGATTGTGATGTGTTATCATTTATCATACTAAACATATAAAAAATCTGTGCCTTTTTAGCCAGTTTCTACATTTAAAAAGAATTACTAGTGAAGACAAAGAACTTAAAAAACAGGCTAGTGATTTGAAGATTTTTTTTTTGGTTATGTGTTACCTCAAAGAGATAATTGAGAAAGCAGCTGCAAGACACGATAGGGAAACATTATCAAAATCAAAGAAAAAACTGAGGGATAAAGGGTTTGTTTTGCCCTTTAAATGTGGGTCCATGAGTAGGATGATTAAAACTGTTATTCATCAAAATTGGCATATGGTTGAAAAGGATAGTAGCTTGCAGAAAGTTGCAGCACTTAAAACAATCGTTTCATTTCGGAGAAGTAATAATATCAGGGACAACATAATGAAAGGGCGTTTTAATGATAACAAGGAGATCATACACCTAAGGCTGCATTCACACGTCCGTGGAACACGGACCGTGTGATACCGGACTGGCACCCAGCTTACTGCAGGAGCGCACGGCGTCATTCGCTCCTATGACGCCGTGCGCTTCCTGCTGCCGCCACAGTACAGTAGTACACTCGTATAGATCATAGGAGTGTATTACTGTGCAGCGCTGGCAGCAGGAAGTGCACGGCGTCATAGCAACGAATGACACCGTGCGCTCCTGCAGTAATCTGGGTGCCAGTCCGGTATCACACGGTCCGTGTTCCACAGACGTGTGAATGCAGCCTAAGGTTGCATTCACACAACCGTATGCACGAATCTGCATCCAATTTTGCGTAAAGGGTTCGGACTCATGCATTTCTATGGGGCCCCGCAAAAAAAAATTCCAATTCTTGTCCACTATTGCAGACAAGAATAGGCATTTTCTATGATAGCCGCAGTATGTGCAGTTGGCAAATTGCAGAACGCAAATGGGCCGGTATCCGTGTTTTGCGGATCTGCAATTTGCGCATCCGCAAAACACTATGTTTGTGAGAATGTAGCATATTCTTGTCAGCAATTGTGGACAAGAATAGGCATTTTCTATGATAGCCGCGGCATGTGCGGTCCGCAAATTGCAGAACGCCCATAGGCCGGTGTTCGTGTTTTGCAGATCCGAAATTTGCAAAACACCACGTTCGTGTGAATGTAGCCTAAGGACGATTTTAAATGTGGTCAATGCACTTATTGTTGTTTTTGGTTTTTAAGTGAAACTATTACAGATTAGAGCCTTAATGAATATGATATGGTATTTTATAACATGTAAAACATCTTTTGTGGTTTATGTAATTTTTTTGCCCTTTTGCGTTTTTTACATTGGTAAAACTATCTGCCCGCTATAAACATGATTTAAAGAACATCAGAATTCAATTTAAAATGGAAAAGGATGCCCTTGTTTGATCTCATGTTAAAAATGTTCATAAAAATGATAGTGGCTGCTTAAAATTTGCGGGAATTGAAAGGTTAAGACCTGTGGCTTATAGGAGTGACAGACAATGATTTGCTGAAATGTGAAGCAACACGGATATTGTGCTGCAATGCATTAGGGACAATTGGTCTGAATGACCGGAATGATTTAAGTCTATTTGATCACTTTTCTGTGTACCGTTGATATGTATTTTTTGATATTTCAAATGGTGCTAATATGTATGGTTAAGTGACAAATAAGGGGAGCGGATATTTCTACAACACATACATCACTACATAACAGTGCTATGAAGCAGCATATAACAACGTGAAACGGTTGTCGCCTGGCCTGTACACCTCTCGTTCTTGCTGTGATTTTAATGATTCTGAATAAAGATTACTGGGGAGATTTATCAAAATGGTGTAAAGTAGAACTGGCTTAGTTGCCCATAGCAACCAATCAGATTCCACCTTTCATTTTCTAAAGAAGCTATGAAAAATGAAAGGTGGTATCTGATTGGTTGATAAGGCAACTAAGCCAGTTTGATAAATCTCCCCGTACATTTTACTGGTGAATGTCACATACGTTTTTTTCTTCGATCATGGATAAATATGACTTATAGTTATCAAGGTTTTTAGTATGTAGGCCACGGACCAAGAGAAAGATGGCTCTGGCTCTAGTTAAGGGATCCAGCTAAAAGAGGCCACCGTGATATAGTAGAGGAACTCAGTTTGAAAAAAATCTGAACTTTGTATTATTATAAACTCTGAAAGTTTACACTACTCTGTTCTAAAGCATATTAATATTGTTGTACTTTTGTGTAAGTGATTAAAGTAGGCCATAGACAAAGAAGTGGAATCTGGCTGTCAAATAAATGACTTACCAGTCATCCAAAAGTATTTTAGTAGAATATGAACACACTCCAGCAAAAACATGACAAATCCCTGTGGGGGTTCTATTATAATGTCTAATCTGCCATTCATAATATAAAGTACAGAATGCAGTTGGCTACTGGCCCTAAAAAAGCGAAAACATCCATTTCACTTTTTTACTCTTTGGCCCCATTAGTCTACAGAAGGATTATTTATACTTGACCCTGGCCCTCTCTGTAGCTACTGCCTTAATGCACTTACTAGTCTTTATATGAAGTGTTATACTCCCCCAGCACACTCTTTCCAGGTCAACCTTATTTGAAATATTCCCATGCAGTCTTAAATTAGATGTCTGTTGTCTACGCAGATTTGCATAATTCTTCTGCCTATGGGTATTCCACCATGCAAATTCAAGACTTGTATTGTGATTTCAACTGCATCTGAACAGGAAACCTGCTGTGTCTATGGCACCGCGAACAAACAACTGAAACTCTGAAAACTGCATGATGTAATGGGCAATTGGAGAGTAGGTTATATTTTTATAAATCTATATCGTGTCTAGACATTACTCCACTGTTATTGTATGCTTAAATTTCAATTTACCTGGTCAATAAAAACTATTTAGAAAACATTCAAAATGCTATAAAACAAACAAAAAAAAAATACTCATCTCACCAATCTTCCACCCAGGGACAGACTGGGAACTTAAAGTGGCCCTGGAAAAAATACTAAAAGTGGCCCCGTTTTGTGGTCGTGTACAAATTGATGGAAGGCAGTGCCAGCATTATCATCTTATGGCACATTATACCAACCCAACAGAGCTAAATACCACAGCCCATCATAAAATACTGCCAGCAGCACAAAATACATCCCCAAAAACTTCCACTGGCCGGATGTGAGGAGGGCCCAAGCGGCTCCCTGGGTATCGGCCCACCGGGAAATTTCCCTGTAAGGTCTATGGCCAATCGCCCCCTGCTCTCACCACTGCCATCCCGGGGCTTCTTGAGCCCCACCAGACCTATTTGCTGGTGCTTCTCAACACATGGGTGCTCAGCCAGTCACTGACCGCTGCGGTGACCAATTCATCCAGTAATTGCCTGAGCAGTCCTTTGCTGTATGTCAAGAGGTATCAGGAATTAGGGAGCGGCATGGGACTAAGAAGCATTGTAAAAGGAAACACAGGGAATTAGGGAGATATGATATTCTTTTTGTTTTCTTATACAGTATCCTGAGCCATTTGTAAATTATTTTTATTATTGGCTAGACAACACCCACAACTACAAGGCTGGAAAAACCTAATGATAAGTATTATTTCTAGTAATTTAGCTGAAACTGTCTAATTTTGGGGTCCAGTTTCAACTCCATATGTTGAATACATTTATATATGTTCCAGATATTTGTGTTGGCTTGCATGATAATACTGATGCCTAAAGGGCTGTTTATACTGTGCAATTATTATTACGATTCAATAATTTCTGAATGATCATAACAGTAATTGCTTAGTGAAAAAGCAGAAAAAGATCAATAATAAATGATAAATTGTTAAACAATTCCTAAATGATGACTAGATATACAAATTTAATCAAGTGACAGATCTGTCACAAATATATAATAATTAACTCTGGAAGATTACACAAAAGAGAGCAAGGTTTCATTTGAAATAGGCTGACGCTTCCTGTTCTGTAGAGGTAATTTCTCAGTACTAATCTCATTATAAAACAGGCAGGATTGCAATGAAAGGTAACAACAGCTATAAATCTATAGAAAACACAGGATCCCCCATTCAGTGTAGGTGATGGTAGCAACTCACCTCCTTCCCTTCCCTGCACAATGACCTCTGCACAGGGCACAGAGAATGCGCACAATACTCTCCTGCAATTAGAAAGAAAGAATATGTATAATGAGCTGGTTTTAATTAGTAAAAAATATACTGTAGGTGATAAATTCCCTATAAACACTGTTCACATGGCTATATCAGCTAAAAATAAATAAAAGGTCTCATAGTTTACATGTTATAAAACTAAGTAAAAATGCATAAAACAAATAATAATAAAATAAGGCGGACAGTTTTAACACAATATTACTTATAAAAAAACATTTTAAGTGAATAGGAGAAGCAGCTGTAATTACTCTGCGCTGCCTCTACAAGCAAGACAACATGCAGGCAAGGCTATATTCATGGGTCATGGCCATTTTTGTAATTGCTGTCACATAGATTTGCAGAACCAATAGAGGTCTATGGGCCTGTTCACATGGCCTGTTTTTTAATGGCAGAGAATAGTAGCCCTCAAAAAATAGGACATGTCCTATTTCTGGCTGTTTTCACGATCAGAAGGACCCCATTGAAATCAACAGGCGCATTTTTGACGGTCGTTTAAACAGGAATGCACCTGTCTAACATCAATTAAAAATGGGTAAAAGTGCCTTTCAGGGGTTAAAATAAAATAAAAACATTCATATTTATACTGGAGTGCACTATTGGGGGCAATATTTATATTGAGGGACCTTTTTTTTTTATACATGGAGCACTGAGGGGGGGGGGGAGGGGGGCTTATATACACTAGGGCCACTATGTGGGACATCTTAGACACTGAGGGCACTAAAGGAAGGGCATTATAGATGCTGAGCACAATATGGTGGTTATTATAATGGCCATAAAAAGGATGCAAAGTGGCAATTAAAAACATACAGAAAATGGATGCACACAAGGATGTAAAATGGCCATGAAAAAATCATGTCATGTAGTCTAATCCTGAAGAGGAAGCAGCACCCGTACAGATGCCACCTTTTCTTCAAACAGCTGATTGGTGGTTTGATATTGGTGACCTCAGGATATAAAACCACTTTCCCAACCAGGCTTGGCCCGCGCACCGGGGAGGCTGGGGATTCCTCGGTAGGCCCCCAGTCTTCTGCGCCCGGAGATAAGACGGAGGAGTAATTATTACTCTTGTTTCTCAGGAGAGATAATTATTGTAGCTACTAGGTGGCAGTATAGCACAGTGATGTAGCCTCCTACTGGTGTACATTGTACAGGAGGCCCTGCAGTATCTTCTAAACTTCCCGGGCTGCTGGCAGTGAAGGAGGAGAGAACATGTCTGGCCATCCTCCTGCCCTCCCTGCTGTCAGAAAACTGTGGTTGCTGGAGAGAAGGACTGCTCTGCGGTGCTAGGCTGATTTCTCAGGTGTGCGACAGTAGTGAGCTGTAGGAGACTGTAAGGGGGAAATAGGGGCTTTGTTTATAGTAGACTCAGACCTGTGTATGTGTGCTGCTCTCTGCAGAGTTCAGAGTGGCATTGGGAGGACTCTGCCCTTTAGGTGCACCCCATTAGTGGCCCAGCTCCAGATTCTCCAATGCCCCCACTCTAAAGGCTCCAGATGCCCCCACTCTAAATGCACCGCTAATATTGCCTCTTCTCCAGTTAGCCCTGCTCCAGGATGCCCAGATACTACCCTGCCTCGGGTGACCCTAATGCCTCTGTTTCAGATATGACCCTCCGTTTGTGCCCTTTGCTCACATTGCTCCTCTAGCACCTTTGCTTGGGCTTTGTTAAAGGTTATGACCGGCAAAGGGGGTTGGACTTATGACTGAAAAATTCTGCACAGTGCATCACATTCTCCAGTATTGACACGTATGGTTTATATGGCGGTAGTGATGATAATCCGTATTTACAGGCATTACTGCTGCCATGTAAAGAGATACTGGTGGTGGAGTGGTGGAGTATTTAAAGGGGTTGTCCAGGTTTTCAAGTTATCCTTTCCACACCGTATGGCATAACTATATGGTTAGTGGGGTTCGATTCATAGACCCCCCACGGATCCCAGGAACGGGTCCTGTTCCTCCTTTTTGATGGTGTGGCAGGCCACACATATGCCCTGCTGCTACATTTATTCTCTTTGGGACCACTGGAAATAGCCAGAGCTGTACTCTGCCATCTCCAGCGACCCCATAGAGAATGGATGGAGAGGCAGGGCATATGCTCGACATGCCACTCAGTCAAGAAGGGGGATCAGTGGGGGCTCCAGCATTCAGACCCCCATGGACCACTTAGTTATCCCTGATCCTGTGGATAGAGGATAACTAGAAAAGTGGACACAGGAGAGCATTTCCATTTTAGTTTGACATATTTTGGGCCATATTTTTATTTTATTTATTTTTTGGGGGTCTGACTGCTGGGATCCCCATGATCAAGGAAACATGGTCTGAAGACCCTTGTGAACATAGATTGGTGGTAATGTAATTGAATGTCTAAGGACCCCTTTTTTCATGATCAGTGGGTGTTCCAGCAGTCAGACCCCAGCAATCTGATATTTATCACCTATCCTGTAGATAGGCAATAGGTCATTATGGTAGGACAACCCTTTTAAATATACTGTAGATGATGTACAATATGAGGAGGTTACGATTCGGTAAATTACCAGACATTTTTGCGTAAAGGGGTAAAGGGTTTGTCTCACTTCAGTAAATGGCATTTACATGAGGTTAATACAAGGCACTTACTAATGTATTGTGATACTCCATATTGCCTCCTTTCTATCACATTATACACAGCACGTATCCTTGGTTATAACCACCGTGTAATTCAGCAGTGATGGCAGTGCTTACACACTATAGGGAAAGGCTGGAAATGCTCATAGGCCAACACCTTTTCATATAGTGTGCAAGCACGGCCATCGCTGCTGGATTACACTGTGGTCAAAACCATGGATACGAGCAGTGTATAATGTGATGAAAAAGAGTCAATATGGACAATCACAATACATTAGTAAGTGCCTTGTATTAACTTTCTCTACACGATAAATGCCAATTGCTTAACCCTGGGTTCAGACCTGAGCGTTCTAGAAACGCGCGTTTTACCCGCGTTTTTGTCACGCGTATTTCAGCGCGATTTTGCAAATAGGAAACGCTGCTACAGCAGCACGTTGCTCTGTGATTGACTACTGTGGTGTCAATCACAAACGCGCGACAAACGCCCCCAAAAAAGCCTCAAGTACTTGTTTATGCGTTGAGCGTTTTACAGCGCGCTCAAACGCGCTGTAAAACGCTCAAGTGAGAACCAGGGCCATAGGAAAGCATTGGTTTTCATGTGTTGAGCGTTTTACAGCGCGTTTGAACGCGCTGTAAAACGCTCAGGTGTGAACTTAGGGTAAGTGAGACAACCCCTTTGACCCCTTTAAGTGTCCTACACTTAATAGGGTTAGGCATAAGGCTACTTTCACACTGGCGTTTTGGCTTTCCGTTTGTGAGATCCGTTAAGGGCTCTCAAAAACGGTCCAAAATGGATCAGTTATGCCCTAATGCATTCTGAATGGAAAAGGATCCGCTCAGAATGCATCAGTTTACCTCCATTCAGTCACCATTACTCTCTGGAGGTGGACACCAAAACTCTGCCTGACGAAGCAGAGCCAAACGGATCCATCCTGGCACACAATGTAAGTCAATAGAATAGAAAACGGACCCGTCCCCCATTGACTTTCAATGGTGTTCAAGACGGATCCGTCATGGCTATAGAAGACATAATAAAACTGTATCCATTCACAACGGATGCGTGCAGTTGTATTATTGTAACAGAAGCGTTTTTGCAAATCCATGACGGATTAGCAAAAAACGCTAGTGTGAAAGTAGCCTAAATGTCTTGGTGTGTGCATTACGTATTTCCTATGTATGATTGGTGTGTGCTATATATGTTCTATGTATCAGTGGTGTATAGGCAGTATGTGACATATGCATCAGTGGCATGTGAGCCATGTATAAGTTTCTTGTGTGCCACATGTGTCCAATGAGTAATTGGTGTGCACTGCATGTATCTTTTTTCTGACCGACTTAGGCCTCTTGCACACAACCGTGTGTGCCCCGTGGTCGTATGGCAGGCTGCATACGGCGGGTCTGCAATACACTGGGCACTGGCTGTGGGCATTGCGCATCACAGATGTGGACCCATTCACTTAGAGTGATTCCGTGGGGTTCCATTCTGCAAAAAGATAGAACTTGTCCTATATTTTTGCGGAACGGACGGATCTGGTGAATGGGTCCACGATCCGCATGCGGCTGGCCCATGGTCGGTGCTTGGGCATTTCAGACCGCAGTTTGCCCTCCACAGCACGGGCACGGCCAGCACACATTCGTGTGCAAGAGGCCTTAAGTGAAGGATATCCATATATGTGTAAATTCTGCCACATGTATGCTTGTGCATTTTGCTGTGAATGTCTGCATCATACTTCATCTTTAATATTTCTGTTACCACTGTAATTGCTCTTGAACACGACTGTTGGATGTTTTGCAGTTTACAAATTGCGGATCCGCAAAACATGGATACCGGGTGAGTGCATTCCACATTATGCGGAACAGAACAGCCGGCCTCTAATAGAACAGTCCTATCCTTGACTGTAATGCCGACAATAATAGGACATGTTTTTTTTTTTGGGCCCCATTGAAGTGAAGTGAATGGTACAGATATGGGAAAAAAAATAAGTTAGTGTGCGGGAACCCTTAGGTGGGCCCCCAGAATCAGTTACACTGGTGGGCCTTAAGTACCCCAGTCCGACACTGTGCACAACTACTTTAATCTGTATGTATTTTTAACAGACCTTCCTCCGGTTCAGACTGCAACAAAGTTATGAAATGCCCAACGACTTTGGGTTTGTTCACATGACAGTAAGGTCCGCAAACAATGGATCTGCAAAACATGGATACCAGCTGTTTGCACAAGGCATCATAGTGACTTCAATGGGTCTATGGTCTGCATGTTGTGGTTAAGTATAGGCTATGTCCTATCTTTTGAGGTGTGGATGCATGGATGGGAAAGCTCATAGAAGGGAATCCACAACACAAAAGATAGGACATGTCCTATACTTCGCCACAACATATGGACCACAGACCCATTGAAGTCAGTTGGTCCACACTGTGATACTGTGAGTGATACAGTGCAGGTGATTGCGGCATGTAAAAGCAGCTCTCACCTCATCTGATGGGCAGGCACTTCTTAGGAATGAACGGTTCAATCCCTATAATTGCCTGCTGTGTCTGCACGTGTTAAAGGGCCTTAAATGGCCCTTACTGTTACAAACTGTAGCTCCCTGTCTGTCTAACGATAGTTGTGTTTTATTGCTCAATATGTAAAGGCACTACAGGGGTGGAGAGGTAGCAGTTACACCCAGGTACTCCGCAATGTAAGAAGACACCAGTATTCTTAATGGCAGGCGGTGGAATGGCATGAGGTAGCTTCAAGTTACAGATCTAATTCACAACACTACTGTATAGAGTATATACCCATATGAATACATGACTTGCCTGAAGCTTGGGAATTAACTTGCAGCATTAACTATTATGACTAATAGTTTAGAAGATTGACAAATAATACTGAAACATTCACATTGTGAACAACACAAGAAGATTCTTATTGTCTGTGAGTAGGCCTTTATGGTATTTTCACCTCCAGTTTGAGAGAAATTTAAAAAAACAGAATTGCGCATTACAGTAGTTTCATGTCTTGGTTAAAACAGAGGGAAATTTATCAAACTGGTGTAAAGCAGAACTGGCTTAGTTGCCCATAGCAACCAATCAGATTCCACTTTTCATTTTCCAAAGGAGCATAAAAATGATTGGTTGCTAGGGGCAACTAAGTCAGCTCTACTTTACACCAGTTTGATAAATAACCCCATGAATCTCAGAAGGTTTATAACACATACATATGTATGATATTATTTTGCCTGGATCCTATTAATCTGATTAGAGATGGAAACTGTAGTATGTTCCAGTAAACCTATCAAGTAGGTAAACTGCTATTACATGTCATGTACTTTTTTCAATCTATAATTTAGTAATGACAACGGTTGACCATTATTAGGACATACGGGTAGAGACCTATTAAGTCCTGATTCACATGACTGTGCTTGGTCTGGGAAACACGGGCAGTATGTTGGCCGCATCTCCTGGACCGACTGTGGCAGTGGCACCCCTGATCCGAATGGACTGCATCATAGTTATTTATGACTATGATCTATTGTACTGTACTCATATCATCATGTATAAATCACTATGATGCAGACTACTCTCGGGGTCCAACCTATATATCATCAATAAAGTCTAATTGCTTCAAAACCTAGGACAAAGACCAGAGTTACTAGTGATTCACTGAAAAGGCAACTCCTAATATTTTTCTCTTGGATCTTTGGGGCCCATCATGGCGTCATGGACAAGCTCCGCTGGAGCATCCTCTAGTACTCTGATGGGCCAGATCGACCCTGGGAGCTGTGGTCAGTCCGGGAAATGTAGTCGACAAACAATCTTTGTTTCACGGCCTGAGCAGGCACACATGTTTTAAGTGAGTCAGGCTGCAGAGGTCCCGTCCATGGCCCCCCTCCTCCTGCCCATGCCCTGCCCACTTTTTGGAAGTGTGTGAAAAAAGCTAAAGTAGCAAATTGTGTGATTAACTAGAAACTGCATATACAGTATGAGATCTACCTGATGAAGTAAAGAAATAATCCAAGGGCATAGCTAAAGGCTCATGGGCCCTGGTGCAAGAGTTCGGCTTGGGCCCACCTTCCCTCAGTGCTTTGTGGCCAGAGGCAGGGAAGCACATTACCTTTGTGCTGCCAGAGGCAAAAATTGAAACGGGACCCCCCCCATGCCAAATACTTGACCTAACCCCTTCCCTCCAGCCAGAGGTGTAACTTGACCAGCATGCACTTTCTATAATACTGGTGTTTTCTTATACGGCATAAGGGTCTTTGGGCCCCCTCAGGCTCCTCGGCTCTCTTCACCCCCTATAGCTACGCCACTGATAGTATTGCAGTAAATGGATTTCTGGAGTTGTGGGATATTTTATACCGATCATAAAGAATATAATCAGTTATAACCACTCTATGTTTTACATGCATTTAGAATAGAACTACAAATGTTAACCACTTAATTACCGGAGTGTGTAGCCCCTTCCTTACCAGGCCAAGTTTTCAGTTTTAGTAATGGGCCTATCTAACTGCAAATAGCTATTTAATTTCTGAGGCAATCTACATGTGTTTGATAATATTTTTCACAGGACATATTATACTTTTCTTTTGTGCCATTAGATGACAGATATAATAGTTAAAATGTATACTGAAGAAAAAACTGTTAAAATTATGAAAACATATATACACTACTCACAAAAGGTTAGTGATATTTGGCTTGTGGGTGAAATTTTAGGATGAACCTAAAATGCACTCTAACCTTTACAGGTGAACTTAATGTGACCTTCTCTAAACTTTTGAATGCACATGTCCAACTGTTCAAAGTTTCAGTACTTTTTGCACAACTTGCTGTTCTCTAACAAGGAGCTTAACGACAAAATTCACAGGTGTTTGATCCATGAATCGACCGATATATTTCCTGATTCAATTAGAACTGGTATTTAAACAGCAGAGACCAATAGGAGTATATGTAGTTAAATAATAAATCACAGTGATTTATTGTTTAACTACAATACTCCCATTGGTCTCTGCAGTTTATTATATATATGGGTTAATGATACTTTAGAAGGGGAAGTAGGTTTTGGTGTTCATGGTATTTAAACAGTCCTCCTCATCATGCTGTTCACATTTTGACATCATGAGACCAAGATGACACCTAACAATTGATCAACAGTACTTCGCCATTGCAATGCTTCAAGCAGAATATTTACAGACGGAAGTGGCCACTGAGCTTAGAGTGTAACAAAGTGTCATCAGCAGGTTGCAACAGAGATACAGAGAGACTGGAAGAATCACAGAAAGGCACAGAAGTGGATGTCCTTTGGCCACATCCCACATTGATGACTGCTTCATTGTGAACAATGCCCTGCGGAACCGAAAGATAAATGCTACACAACTCCAAGCACATTTAAAGGAGGTGAGAGGCACCCAAGTGTCATGTCAGACCATTCAAAACTGTTTACATCAGTGTGGTCTGATAGCTACATGACCTGCAAGGGTACCTGACCACAAGCATCATTGTCTTGCCTGGGAGCATCTACACTGGACAAAGGGACCAGTGGGCCTCCGTGATGTTCACTGATGAAAGTTGATTCACGCTGAGCAGAAATGATGGCCACCAACGATGTTGGAGAAGTCAAGGAGCGGGCTATATATCAGCCACTGTTGTCACCAGATGAGCCTTGATGGTGTTACAGTGTGTGCAGGTATGTCTAGTCAATACAGAACTTCTCTACACTTTGTAAATGGTACAATGCTAAGCCTATACTACTTAAATAACATCATTAATCCAGTCATGAACAACACAGGCCTAATTTCATCTTCATGGATGACAATGCGCCAACTCATCGAGGTCGCATCATTAGGGAACGGCTGCTGGGTCTGGGGTACCTAAGATGGAGGGGCCTGCACTTTCTCCAGACTTGACATTGTTGTCAAGCTATAATCAATAATTAAGTCCACATGACAAGTTATTAAGACATTTTTGTGGTGGCATACTCACAACTGTTGTTGGATTTTGTTTAAAAAAATCTGAGATGAGGAAATCACCATTGCATGCTTCTACTTGAATGCCCTACTTTCATGATATAATATCACTGCAGCGTGCACTTTTTATGTTTTCCAGAAATTTCACCCGAAAGCCAAATATTCCTAACTTTTTGTGAGTAGTGGCAGTGCATATACTGTACATGGTAAGGGGAGCACATAAAAATAATTTTTATTTTGGGACCAGACAACCTCTTTTATGTTTTTAACCAGCAACATCTAGAGAGCAGAAAGAGACCCTGCTGGATTTATGCTTTTCTTCACAGTGGATCCCTGTAAGACCCATCACAGTGATCACATGCCCAGAAAAAACACTTTGGCTGGTCTCTAGGATCTTCACTGTGACTGTCTAATAACAGTGCTGTCATAGTGATCTGCTGTACCATGTGCTGGCAGATTGTAATGTAACCAGACGCCTTTATACGTTGGGTTATAATTAACATCCTAACGCCACAACGTAAAAACTCGTGTGGTGGTAGGCAAGTGGTTAATATTTCTTATATATCATATCTGAAACTAATAAGCATGAGTTCCAGATACACAGTCAGGATCTAGTTTTAGGTCATCACATTTATATTCCCAGTATGTCATGTCTTTGTTGTGTATTGTTATAAATGAATCCTCTAATGTCACATGTGATATCATCAGGGATTTTCTATTCAAGCAGCACACCTGGAAAGCTACACAAAGGAGCTCTTTTACATTTTTCTGCAGGATAATACCAGTGTCCTATGTAAACTTGAACTAACAACGCCACCTTATATTAGGTTTTCACTAAACTGAATGTATAAATGTCGGCACTAGGAAAATGTATTTTAGTCTTTTGTGATATAAATAAAAATATGAAAGGGTTTTAACATACTAACATCCCTTCTCTTGAATGATCCCACCAGCAAGTGAAAGTCTTCAGAGTGATCCAGGTGTCTATGATTTTAAGACAACCATTTCTTACTAGTGGCAATATAGATGTAATCATACATTAGAGCACTCTGCAATTATAGCTTTTATTGGCCCTGCTCAACTTTTGGGGAGTGTGGAGTACTGGTTCCACATAGATTCTAGGGATCCGTACTTCACAGAGCTCATGAAAGCTGAAGGTACATAGAGCTCTGGGCAGCGCTTCTGAACCTTTGTGATTTCAACAAAGTTTTAGGTACCATTTAACATTTTCATCCAATAGTCTCAAGTCCACGAAAGATCTTTACCTTATAGAATATTCCTAGTATATTCTCAGAGGTTCCCAGAATGATCATCAATCCTGCACTCAGTGACCTTTAACATGTATGTATGGCCAGTTTGAACAACCAATATGGAGCAAAATGTGTATAGCTGTGTGGATAGGACAATTGTCCACCAGACTATAGGTACCCATACACCTTAAATAGCTCTTGGCCAAATCCTTGTTCTGCCAGCAGTTATCTTTCCTGAATCCCCATACAACAATATAACAATAATAATAGAACAGACAGGTGCACTCTGCGGTCTTACTAACCCTCATTCTGATGTTAAAATTGAGAATTAGCCAACATATCCTACTGTGGAGGACGTGTCTGAGCCCAAGCACCACGCAAAGGTTTCTCAAGTAGCTCGGGTCCTAACACTCACCTACCTGTGCCGTATGGGCAATATCATGGGCCAGTGGACTAAATTATAGGAGTGTTTTCTAAATTTGAATCTCTCTGCTTTTAAGACAGATAGTGATGCCTCAAAAAATATTTATTAATTAACATTCCCCATATATCTACTTTATGTTGGCATTATTTTGGTAATGTCATTTTATTCTTTTAGGACATTAGAAGGTTTAGAATTTTAGAAGCAATTGTTGAAATTTTTGGGAGAATTTCAAAAGTCAACTTTTTAAAGGACCAGTTCAGTTCTGAAGTCACTTTGTGGGATTGCACAATAGAACCAACCCATAAATGACCCAATTTTAGAAACGACACCCCTCAAACTATTCAAAACTGGTTTTATAAATGTTGTTAATCCTTTAAGTATTCCATAGGAATTAAAGCAAAATAGAGGTAAAATTTCACACTTTTTTTTGCAGATTTTCCATTTTCATACATTTTTTCCTGGAACACAGCAAGGGTTAACAACGAAACAAACCTAATTTTTATTACCCTGATTCTGCAGTTTGCAGAAACACCCCATATGTGGTCGTATACAGCTGTTTGGGCACACGACAGGGCACAGAAGGCAAGGAGCGCCATTTTATGGTTTTTGGAGGGCAGATTTTGCTGGATTTGGAGGGCAGATTTTGCTAGAATGGTCTTTGGGGACCATGTGGCATTTGCAGAGATCCTGAGGTTCTCCCACAGTCAAAACCCTTAAAGGTGACCACATTTTGTTAACTACACCACTCAAGGATCTTTTAAAGGCTATACCAAGCACTTCACTCAACAGGTGTTTCATAGAATTTTTAATAGTTGGGTGTGAAAATGAAAAATTAAATTTTTTTATTTTACAAGAAAATGGTGCTTTAGGCCCAAACTTTCTTTTTCACAAAAGATAACAGGAGAATATCCCCCCACAATTTGCTACCCACTTTCTCCTGAATACAGTAACACCCCAACTGTGGTCGTAAACTGTTATTTGGGGATACGTCAGGGCTCAGAAGGGAGGGAGCGGCATCAGGATTTTCTAACATGGAATTTTCTGTCAGGGTTTTTAAGAGCGATAACTTTTTTTTATTTTTTGTTGAATGAGCTGCATGAGGGCCTATTTTGTAGTTTTTATTGGCACCATTTTGGGGTACATTTGGCTTTCTGGTTGCTTTTTATCTCATTTTTTGGGTGGTGAAGTCATAAAAAAACAGTTTGGTGTCACTTTTAACAATTTTTTAATACCATTTACTTGATGGAGTAGATTATGTGATATTTTTAGAGATCCGATCATTACGGATGCAACAATACCAAATATGTCTAGTTTATTTTTATTTTTACATTTTACACAATAAAAACATTTTTAGAAAAAAAAATCATGTTTTGTGTTGGCATTTTCTTAGAGCCATATTTTTTTCATTTTTCTGGCTATAGTCTCGTGTGAGGGCTTGTTTTTTGCAGGATGAGGTGACGTTATTATTGCTAACATTTTGAGGTACATACGACTTTTGATTGATTGATATGTTTTTTTTACACCGTTTACTTGATGGGGTAGATCATGTGATATTTTTGTAGAGCCAATTGTTACGGATGCGGGGATATCATATATGTCTATTTTTTCTTTTATTTGTTTACATTATACAATATTTTTTGAAAAAAAATCATGTTTTTGTGTTGCAATTTTCTTTGAGCCATTTTTTTTTTTTTTCTGACTAAGGTCTTGTGTGGAGGCTCATTTTTTGCGGGATGAGGTGACATTTTTATTGCTACCATTTTGGGGTACATACGACTTTTTGATTGATTAACATTATGTTTTTTTGGGAGGTGAACTAACTAAAAAAAAAATCTGTTTTGGCGTAATGTTTATTTATTTATTTACGTGTTCACCTGATGGGGTAGATCATATGATATTATTATAGAGCTGGTCATTGAGGATACGGTGATACCAAATATGTCTATTTTATTTATTTTTCTTCTATTTTTGACATTTTTTAAATAACAGATTTGGGGAGAATTTTTTTTTTAACACTTTATTTTTTATTTTTTTTATTTTACACTTTGTGTCCCCCATAAGGTCATACAAGACCTCTGGGGGACATTTAACTTAGTTTTTTTTCACTATTGATTTCTCCTGTAAGTGGGGCTGACTCACTGTAGTAGCCCCAGTTACAGGGAAAATACACCCCCAGAGAGGCTATACAGCAGTATACAGCGCTGTACAGCCTCAGTGCAGCGCTGATCGAGGTCTGTGGAAGACATGACTACTGGGCGGGACAGGAAGTGGCATAGCAATGTTGAAGGCAGGGACATACAGGAATGGTCCCTGCCTTCTCTCTGGGGTGCCCTGCTGTCACTGACAGCGCGCCCCCTGCTTGGCAGCTGCATGATTAGCGTACTGCTGCCATCGCTGAAAAGACGTTCCAGAACATCCATTCAGAGATAAAGCGACGACCTCCCAAGGACGTTTATAATCAATGGGTGGTCGGGAAGTGGTTGAAGTATCAAACAAGATGAAGAGTTATATGGAATGAAGGCTAGCTCAAGTTCTCATTTTTATTTAAAAGCTAGCCATAGACAAGTTGGCCAAACCAGATGATTTTGTTTTTAGGGAGAATCAGCCGATCAAAAGTGTTGAGAGAAAGTTCAACAGTCCTCAGACATATGTTTTTGGGGGGTGAGGAAACCAACTGAAAAAATGCACACACTGAAGCATGCATGGTTATAGGGGAGGCGGGATAGACTGTTCGACTGGTAGTTGCTCTTTCGATAAAGTTGTAGCAACTAAAATGTAAAGTTAAAGTTATGTATTATTATCAGAATTACTGTTCACCTTTCCATCTGAGCAGCCAGATTTATTTAAAAGATACACCCTTTAAAATGTCTACGTTAGCAATACACAGGAACTGAATTATGTGATATAATAATATAATAACCCATTTAAATAAATCCTTACAGCTAGAAATCCACTTGATGACATAGGTAAGTAGGAAATAGCATGCATTTTCTTTTCTATGCATGTTTATTTTCCAGATTATATTTTCTCTAACAACAATAACAGTTTGGGTTTATCTACTTTGGAAGTCGGTCGGAGAGAATTTGCGTCTACAGAGATGAGTCCTTGATATGATTGTCAGTTCACCTGAAGGTTTGTGAAATTTGTTTAAGCAAATTCTCCCAGCAAAAATCAGCGCTGTAGGAAAATCTGTTCTGACAGTGTTTAGTTAAAGGATGCCTGTGTAGCGTGTGACTGCTGAAGCAGCCCCAGGGAACTTTGCAAAAAAGGTGTATGCAAATGATTTCCAAAAAAAAAAAAACATGTCCAACAATTGGTGACAATGTTTAGTTAGGAAGGCTTTACAGACACGGGGGCAACAACAAGCTAAAACAGAAGAAAATTCCAGACATGACCAGCTCTATCCAGTCAGTGTCAACACAAGTAGACTGCAATTGTCTTTGCTTACTGACACCATGGAATTAAAGGGATTAAACCTACAAATAAATTCACAGAGTCAAAATATAAATGATATAAGCAGCCACTGATGAAGGAGCATTTGGCTCCGAAACATGAGACAGTATATACGGCAGTGTTTATATTTACAATCAAAAATACCAGATTTATGAAATCCAATTGTAAGGAGTCTCTAACCTCCAACCAAGCACTCTGGAGCAGTAAGGATTGGCATCCCCGCAACACCACACGTGGGACGCCGAACACAGCTTAGACATCAATGGTGCTCTGACTTCAGTTGATGCCTATGCTTTCCACGCAAGCTCCGAGACTGCACGGATAGAGTGGTAATGTAGCAACCTGTTTATTAATAAGTGGCGTTTTGCAACAATTATAACAAGTAAGACCTTTGATACGGCTATATGCAATTCTCATTGAAAGAAAATACTAACTATCTAAAGTAAATATCAAGAGAAATATGCGAATAATGTTTTCAAACTGGTCCACATTTATGTGCGATCATGTGATGTTACAACAAATGCCCTAAGTGAACATTGCAGACAGTTCATCTCATCACATGGATTCATTTAATTTGATTTATTTGTGTATAATTACTATATATTGACTATACCAATATATGGTCGGATAAGGTGTACACACATTACAACCTGTCCACTAACAGTTCACCCATGATTTGGTGAAGAGTGTGTGCACTTTATCCACCTATATAATGTATTGTCTTTTTTAAGAAGATATTTTTTAACTATTTAATTTATATTCATTTTATGGGGGGTTATGTTTATTTTTGATGTACTCAGCATATAGATACTACCTCTGTATGTGTTCTATATTATAGATGTGATTAAACTGTTTAACTTTTTACTTCTGTTGTGGCAATTTCCCTGCAATAACCAGATAATTGAGTGCCCTCCATATGTTCTAAAATATAAATGATATTCTCCTATCATATACTCATATATTGCAACACACTCTAAAATACAAGTAATGGCAAGATGTGATAATAATAGCAATCTAAAAAAATCTGGGAATGATGCAAGCATATAGCCCAAACTCTGAGATGTCTGTGAGTGACAAAATGCAAATGCAACTCCACCCTGTGGGCAAAGATCTCATTCATCTTCTGTGGCACTGGAAAACAGGATTAGGTCACATGCTCATGTGGTTTTATCCAGTTTTAGGCCTCTTTCAGACGGGCGTTGCGGGTGCACTCCGTCAAACAGTGCGGGTGCGTTGCGGGAATCGCCGCGATTTTTCCCTGCGAGTGCAAAGCGCTGTCATGTGTTTTGCACGCGCGGGAGAAAAATCGGCACTTTTGGTACCCAGACCCGAACCTGCACTTCTTCACAGAAGTGCATGTTTGGGTCAGAAATTGTCCCGCTGGTATTATTTCACATTATAACATAGTTATAATGTAAAATAATACCCTTGGCCATCTCCCTAATGTTGAACCCGGTGCAGAATGGGTTAAAAATAATAAACTAATAATTACTTACCTGTTCCATTTGATCGCTAAGCCCGGCCTCCTCTCCGTTAGCTTGAAAGATGTGAAGGACCTGTGATGATAACACAGCATCACATGGCCTGATCACCTGCTCCATCACTATGGTGATGGAGCATGTGATTGGTCCATGTGACCACGTGACATCATCCAAGGTCCTTAAGCACTATCCACAGCCTGAGAATAGTGATTATGACCTTGGATGATGTCACATGGTCACATGGACCAATCACATGCTCCATCACCATAGTGATGGAGCAGGTGATTGGGCCATGTGATGTGACGCCATCACAGGTCCTTTAGATCATCGATGCTGCAGGGAAAGAGAGGACAGATCGCGACTACGCGATCAAGTGGCTAAGGTAAGTTAACTTTTATTATTTTTAACCCCTTCCTCATCATTTAATAATGCATTCTTTATTAAGAATGTTATTATTTCCCTTATAACCATGTTATAAGGGGAAATAATAGAGATTGGGTCCCGTTGCTAAGCAACAATGCGGGAAAATCGCAACGCATCCGCACTTGGTTGCGGATGCTTGCGATTTTCCCGCATCCCCATTCACTTCTATGGGGCCTGCGTTGCGTGAAAAACGCAGAATATAGAACATGCTGCGATTTTCACGCAACGCAGAAGTGATGCGTGAAAATCACCGCTCATGTGCACAGCCCCATAGAAATGAATGGGTCCGGATTCAGTGCGGGTGCAATGCGTCCTCCTCACGCATTGCACCCGCGCGGAAAACTCGCCCGTGTGAAAGGGGCCTTAGGCAGATAGAAGACATGCATGCATTAGAATAGTCTTAGTAGGTCTCTGAACACACATGCACTTCTGCAAACTGTTCGTCTTGTTATATTTTTTGACTGTCTAACCGTACATTGTATGGTGTGTGTTTTTTTTTTGTCATTTTCACTTTTTCTCCTTCAATCAATGGCAGAAGAAGAACAAATTAACAGTTTTAGACTTTGTCACTGGATAGTTTAATACATTTTGGATATATCATGCAGATGGTACATTTCTCATTAAAGTAGTTGTCCCTTCATAACAACTACTATTTGCCCTACTAAATCATATTAATATAGAGGGGTAATCCCTCCGTAATAAGAGTTAAAAGTCGCTCTAGTTTTAGTGGACACGAGTCATCAACTGAATGGTCATTAGTGTTGAGCGAATTAATGTCCACGGACTTCGATCCAAATTTCACACTAAATTTAATTTGCCGCAAAGCAGAATTTCCTCATGTTTCATGGTAGTGAATCGATTTTACCCGAAATAGTGTAACCTGAAATCTTTCTTAAAGATCTTGTATGAAATCCCTGTGCGGTGACGTATTACATAACCACACCTGCCGGTGTGATGACGTCATCTCGGGCCACACAAGATTTTGCGCTAGATCTTCAAGCAAGATAGTGATGGCAGGCCCATCACGAGCAAATGGATGAGGCAAGTATGATTTTTTTTTAAGTTTTATTTTACATGCTGTTACTTATATCGGATGCCGCAATCAGCTATGAATGTGGCCTCTGAAAAGTACAATGACAGGGAGTGGCACAATCGCCGCTCTCTGTCATTGCACCCACTACTTACAAAGAAATGTGCTTTGTGACAAAGTAATTCTAATTTTTTGGTAAAATTTGGCGTATAAGACGACTGGGCGTATAAGACGACCCCCACTTTTTCCATTTAAAATATAGGGTTTGGGCTATACTCGCCGTATAAGACTACCCCTCTTCCAAGCTCCTCCTGCTTCCCCTTGCCTTCCCTCAGAATCGCCAATCCAACCCAATATACAACAACCAGCCAATCACAGCAAGCGATGTACTGTATTTTCTGTGCACACTTCAAACAAAGCCTGCTTGGATAGGCTGTGTCAGCTGTCCCTGCCTGCCCAGCCCTCCCTGTCTCCACGACGATCTTCTCCGGTCCAGGGAACTGACTGTCGCAGCCAGGGCTTCAGTAGCGTCCTAGCTGCCATGGTAACTGATCGGATCGGATTTATTGCAAAAAAACGATTTTATAGATATACAAATTACCGGTATCTTTGTGCCCAAGGGGCTGCCGCCGTTTTTTGCCCAGCTGCGCCCCGAATCCTGGATTCCAGCTCCGCCCCTCTTAATTTATTCATTGCACTTCGGGTTTTTTATCTTCTGAAGCCGCTCATAATCTCGCCAGTGCTCCAACTAACTGCGCATGCGTGAGATTACGAGCGGCTTCAGAAGAAAAAAAAACGGAAGTGCAGTGAATAAATTAAGAGAGGGGCGGCTCTGGGATCCAGGATTTTGGGGGCGTGGCTGGGCACAAAATGGCGACAGCCACTTGGGCACAAAGATACCGATACTGGTAATTTGTATATCTATAAAATAGTTTTTTAAATAAACCACAGGCCCCTCCTCTGTCCCTCTCTCATCATTGATGGCAGCGAGCAGCACAGGGGGGAGGGAGGGACTGCTTCCTTCTCCCCTGTGCTGCCTTCAGGGCCGGTGCAAGGATTTTTGCCACCCTAGGCAAAAGAAAAGTTTGCCGCCCCCCCTCGCCCATGTGACATCACAATGCCCCACCCATATGATCTGCCATATTAAAGGGGTCCTGCAGCTTATTTAAACTGATGATCTATCCTCTGGATAGATCATCAGCATCTGATCGGCAGGGGTCTGACACCCGGAACCCCCACGATCAGCTGTTTGAGAAGGCAGCGGCGCTGGCAGAAGCGCCTCAGCCTTCTCTCTGTTTACCGCAGGCCCAGTGACGTCACAACTTGTATCACTGGTCTTGGTGGGGCTAAGCTTCATTCAAGTGAACAGAGCTTATACTGGTCGTGACGTCACTGCGCCTGCGGTAAACAGCAAGAGGGCCGAGGCACTACTGCCAGTGCGTCTGCCCTCTTAAACAGCTGATCTGCGGGGGTCCCTTTAACTAACGCCAGTTCTCTCTCTCCCTCTTGTCATCCCCCCCCCCTTGTCATTCTCTTTGTCCCCCTTGTCATTCTTGTCCCCTTGTCATTCTCTTTGTCCCCCTTGTCATTCTTGTCCCCTTGTCATTGTCGTCGTCCCCCCATTGTCATTCTCTTTCTCCCGCTCTCCCCCCCTCCCTCTAGTGTAGCGTGGCCGGGTGCTGTATGGTCCATGGGTACAGGAGCTTTAGTTTTCTGTACCCGGGCGGACTGACAGGAAGTTCACACTGTGTGCGCACTTCATGTCAGTCCGGCCGGGTACAGGAGACAGATGCTCCCTGTACATGCAGACCATACAGGGCTCGGCCACGCTACAATAAGGGACTGACAGGAGGGAGCGCTGAGCGCTTCCCTCCTGTCAGCTCCTCTCCTCTTGCTGCGCCCGGGCGGTGCGCCCTCATGGACGCGCCAGCCTGGGCAGTGCTGCAGCCGCCAGAGGCTCAATACAGAGCACTCGGGCGGCTGCAGCATGAGGGGGGGCCGGTGCTCCTACGCGGCTGCCTAGTCAGCCTATAGGACGCGCCGGCCCTGGCTGCCTTATACCCGGCGTATAAGACGACCCCTGACTTTTGAAAATAATTTCAAGTGTTAGAAAGTCATCTTATACTTCGGAAAATACGGTACTTCACTCATCTTCAATCATCGTATTATACTACAACTGAAGTCTGGGGTAGGACAACTGATTAACTAATTGAAGGAACCCTTAGGATCTCAGTATTCTTGTGGAGGGCATTGTGCTTAGGTTCCTATACTTTCTACATCATGTTATAGTGCTATTATTGCATAGTGCCCACTCGATTCAGTACTGCTTTTGCGAAAATGGTATGTGCCACTTTAGAGAACAGTATTAGGCAAGTAAACATTTTTTAATTGTGTCATGTGGGAATATATAGAGGAGAAGTTTCCAGAGAAGCTTGTGACAACACACAAATGAAACTGGATATTTAGAAAATCTTGTCTTTACTCCAAAACAAGCAATGTTTCAGCTTATTGAAGCCATCCTCAGCATGCTTGAATAAGCTCAAATGTTCCGTGTTTAAGAGTAAAAACAACATTTCCTAAATATACGGTTTGACTTCAGTGTGCTGTCACCCAGCTTCTCTGGGAACTCCTCGGTGGGTGAGATGGTCCATCTAGGTTATGACCACTGGATGGTTATTTACCAGGAGCAGAGGAAATCATAGATATAGGCCTTATTAATCAGTCTGTCTTTCTTGCGGACACATCACCGCTGAAGACAGCAGTTGGCTGAATTGGATCAGGTGACCATGCTGGGTAGGAAGAAAACAAACCCCGAACCATAAGATGGAGACACAGGAGCCAGCACAAAGGACCAAAGTGGCAGGTAAGTATGATCCTTTCAGTAGAGGAGGAAGACTGCCAGCACCTATTAGAAATTATCTATTCCCAGACAATACCTTTAAAGGGCTTCTTTGGGTGGATGATTTTATTTAAAAACGGGTCAGAATGAGTCCAAGCCCTTTTCTCTGTGTCGAGTCTGAGACCTAGACCAGGAGGTATAGAGGAGCAGGTTCTGGGGCAGTGATGGTAGATTGGAGAGGTGAGTAATGATTGCTTCTTAGATTATTCTGATCCTATTTATCAATTAAATCCTCTAATTTAGATTTCATGCACACAAACGTATTTTCTTGCCGTGTCTGTTCCGCTTTTTTTGCGGACCATATGCGGAACCATTCATTTTAATGGGTCTGCAAAAAAAATGGAAGGTACTCCATGTGCATTCTGTTTTTCCGTTCCGCAAAAAAATAGAGCATGTCCTATTTTTTTCTAGTTTGCGGACAAGGATAGGCATTATTACAATGCACCCGCAAAAATAATGGATCCACAAAAAAAACAGATGCCATACGAAACGTCATCCGTTTTTTTTGCGGATCCGCAATTTGCAGACCACAAAACACATACGGTCGTGTGCATGAGGCCTTAGACTGCTTTCACACATAGGTTTTTGGTGTTTTTTGTCTATACTGGTATTTTTGCATCATATGTTGTGAAAACACCAATTTCAGATGTTAGCTGAAGATCTATGAGAAACATGAAAAGCACAACATGCAGGAGCATTTTGCTACTGGCGTTTTTGTTAATAAGGTGGCATTTTTAACTCATTAGTGACCACCAATACATCTTTCTACAGCGGTCACTAACGAGCCTTAGGCTAGGCTGCTGCCTTTCTAAAGTCAAGTATAAGGCCTCTTTCACACGGGCGTCACATTCTACAAAGCATTCTTTATTAAGATTGCTATTATTTTCCCTTATAACCATGTTATAAGGGAAAATAATAAAGATCGGGTCCCGTCTCTTAGCAACCATGCGGGTAAATCGCACTGCATCCGCACTTGCTTGCGGATGCTTGCGATTTTCCCGCAGCCCCATTTACTTCTATGGGTCCTGCGTTGCGTGAAAAACACAGAATATAGAGCATGCTGCGATTTTCACGCAACGCAGAAGAGATGCGTGAAAATCACCGCTCATGTGCACAGCCCCATAGAAATGAATGGGTCCGGTTCAGTGCGGGTGTAATGCATCCACCTCACGCATTGCACCCGCGCGGAAATCACGCCCGTGTGAAAGGGGCCTAAGAGCTGCAGGGTCTCTTATGCAGTGAAGAACGGGGACTCGGCTCTTACATAAGAGACCCACTTCTGCTCGAAGTGGCGATCTGGCCCAAGGCCTGGTCAGTATAGCACTGACAGTATAATACACTGTACTGCAAAATCAGGCCAGTGTATTATAGAAGATTACCCGTTAAAGTCCCTTTGTGGGACTGGTAACTGGGCTTTTCGGGAGTTTTATACTGATGACCTATCTCCTGGACACCTGGGATCCTCCACCAATCAGCTGTTTGAGAAGGCAGTGGTGCTTTCAGTAGCACCACGGCCTTCTCTCTGCAAACCAAGCATAGCCCCATACATTGAACAGCGGCTATGCTTGGTATCACAGTTTAGCTCCATTCACTTCAAAGGGGCTAGGCTACACCTAGGCCATGTGATGAGAAGGCTGTGATCACCGCTGCCTTCTCAAACAGCTGATTAGTGGGGGTTCCACGTGTCGGGCCCTTACCAATCAGATACTGATGACATATCCATCAGTGTAAAACTCCTGGAAAACCACTTTAAGAAAAAGTAGCAGTTTTATTAAATAAAAAAAATATCTCCACGTTAAAAAAATTAATTTAATTGCAGTTGTTTCCTTATTTGTTACCAAAAAAGGAATAAAAAGCGTTTAAAAAGTGTTATATACCCCAAAATGATACATCTCAAAACTTAAACCCTCCCACAGCTCCGCAGAACAAAAATAAAAAAGCTATGGATCTTGGGAAGCAGCGATGTGAAAATACTTTGATGCACTTTTATTAAGACCAGTGTTTTCCACGCCGGTTTTAAGTCCCGCTACACTGCTTGTGGATGCGCCAAAGTTATATAGAAGCGCAGGCCTCTACATAAGTTTGGCACTACCTCCAGAAGGCTGTGCAACACACTTGCTGGCGTAGATTTAAGACATTTCCCATGGCAAAAACTGGCGTGCAAAATGATAAACGAGTCGGGCATGCCAGGAAAAGGTTGCAAATTTCGCTGCAAAAATTCTGTGCGACAGAATCTGTAACTTTTATATGCTGTGATAATAAATGACCCCTTTTCTTTATTTTTTTTAAAAAGGGTTTTATCGTTCAACATTAGTAAAATGTGAGAAGACTATATGTATTTGGTATTGCTGTTTGGTATGTTGTTCTGCTAGAGTTTTCTTGATCCGGCTTAGCTGGATAGTGCCGCTGACCGGCAGGACCCCATTGACTATAATGGAAACCAGTGGGGATCCAGATGCTCCCTGGCATAAATGCTGGTATTTGACCGGACAAAAACTGTTGCGCGCAGAAGTTTTTGACTGGCCAAATCCTGGCTATACCGGATCCAGAGAACTCCAGCAGGCTGTTCTCTGCCAGAACAGCCTGCTGGATTGCTGTGCCGCATGTGTGAAACTAGCATCACAGGCTTCAACTTGACTGCATAGTTTATTACTAAGTTGCCTCAATTCAATTACTCTGGTGAGATGCACCACTTTATAGTAAATTGATGGATTCGGCAAGCCTAAACCCTCCTCCTCTGATCTAAACAATATTTAAAAATGATTTAATAACTTTCTTAATGAAAGTAAATTTGCTCAATGTGTATAGGTAAGATTTCTTTAATAACTCAAAAGATCTCCATTTGGGGCTCATGCACACAGACGTATTTTTTTTCTGTCCGTATGGGGATCCATTAATTTCAATGGGTCTGCATAAAAAACAGAACTTACTCCATGTGCATTCCGTTTCCGTATGTCCGCATGGCCGTTCTGCAAAAATAATAGAATATGTCGTATTATTGTCCGTATTATGGACAAGGATAGCACAGTTCTATAATAGGCTGGATGTTCCGTTCCACAAAATGCCCTTAACTCAATAATGTTTTTGATAGTAATATATCTTTTCTGGAGTGTTGTTGTTCTCTACTTACTAATAGGGATGAGCAATTCGACTTTGGATGAAACATCCGAAGTCAATTCGCATAAAACTTTGTTCCAATATTGTACGGAGCAGGAGCTCCATACAGTATTAGAATGTATTGGCTCTGATGAGCTGAAGTTATTACTTCACGAAGCTTCGGCCAATAACTTCATAACTTAATTTGTACTGTGAAAAAACATTTCCCGAACTCTGATTCGGTTCCAAGTGGTACCTTGGAACAGAACCCGTGTTCGGGAAATGTTTTTTTACAGTACAACTTAATTTATGACGTTATTACGCTGTCTCGCGAGACTTCGCGAAGTAATAACTTCAGCTCATCAAAAGTCGATTCGTTTATCCCTACTTACTAACTATACAGATTGTCATCTACATGAAATGTTTTCATCTTTTTGAAAAAATATTTGTAAAAACCTTTAATAAAAGGAGATTTAAAAGCAAAGGAAACCAGTGTGAAGGCTGCATTTGTTTTTCTATAGCTTGTGTGGTACAGAAGAGACAATTAAGCCCTTTCACAACCATAACAAAGTCTAATTTAAAAGAAAATGAAATATTTCACTATTTTTTAACTTCAGCCTCAGTATTTAAGCATTTCTGTTGTTTATTGCAAAACAAAGCACGGCACGTCTAAAGACTGATTTTTAGCTTGTCAGAATAACTTTGTATGAAATGCCAGAAAATATCGTCAATTGCAAATGATTACTACAGTCATTGTGGCAATTCTTGTCAGAAGCAATCAGAGTGAATAAAATTGCATAAAAATTAGCTTTCATACACACATAGTGGTGTAGTTGGGGGGCCCACCCATCAGTCCGCCTTTCCATGGCACTGCTGTTGCTGGGTGATGACCCACTCTCCTTCACCATGAGTATAAGGCTACATTCACAGTAGCATTTGCTGGATACGACCATGCGCCACCGGATATCCATTGACTATAATGGGAACCAGCGGTGATCTGGATGCTTTTCCAGGCACAAATGCCAGGTTTAAGCAGGATAAAAACCACTGCAATGCAATTCTCAGCAGCAGGAGCTTGTGTCTGGTATGTCCATGGACAAGGAACATGTGAAGAAAGCCATGCATAAAACTGTTGGCCGAATGCTCATTCAGCCAACGGCTATCTCTCCTGACCAGACAGATGTTTGGCTCAGATGAGCATACAAGTTTTGAGAATAGGAGAAATCCACTACCAGACACTTCTGGTGGGTGGCTTATATCCCCAAGAAAAAAAGAATCAAGCATATTGATATCCAGCATGTCCCACCCTTCTCTTACTTGACATCTGCCATTGGGAGGCCCCATATACATGTAATGTGTATGTTCATTTTTAGACTCTATCGTCAGAAATAACTTTAGGGTAGATTCACATTTGTGGTAGGTAAATCTGGTAGTCCGAGCAGATTGCCGGAGTTACTGTATCCAACACTACCTGATCCCATCACTATAATGGGATCCAATGGGTTTCTAGCTTAATTGTAGCTGTATTTTCTGGCAGAATACCGGTATTTATGCCGGAGACCGGCTGGATCCTATTATAGTGTCTGTGTCTGATAGTCTGCTCCTCTGCTGATACAGACTACCGGATTTACCCACCACAGATGTGAACCTACCCATAGAACTGCTGAAACAATATTGTTAGCCATATCACTTCCTATAATGTAGTCTAAGAAAAGCTCTTTAAAGGGACACTGTCACCATGAAAAGGCAGCGTAATCTGCAGGCAGCATTATAGAGCAGGACGAGCTGGGCAGATTGATATATTGTTATGTGGGAAAAGATTCAGTAAAACCTATATTTCATTTCATTCATTTAATTTCCTGCTCATTTTGGGCTTTTAAGTCCTGGAGACGGTCCTATCAGTGATTGACAGCTATCTATGTCTGGACGGTCATGGAGGGCAGTTGAGGGTGAGAAGGAATTTCAATGAAAGAAAAACAAGTTTTACTGAATCTTTTCCCATAAAACTATATATCAATCTGCTCAGCTCCTCCTGCTCTATAACATGCGGCCTGCAGCTCGGACACCATATTCAACCTGACAGGTTCTCTTTAAAGGGGTTGCCTCATCAACAAATAGCATTTATTATGTAGAGGAAGTTAATACAAGGCACTTAGTAATGTCTTGTGATTGTCCATATTGCCTAGTTTGCTGGCTGGATTCATTTTTCCATCAATGGCCGTCTTCATTGTTACGACCACCCGTGCAATCCATTAGTGGTGGTCGTGCTTGCACACTATAGGAAAAAGCACTGACCTCTCTGACGGTCGGGACCGTGAGAGTGCACATAGGCTAGAACTTTTTCCTATAGTGTGCAAACACGACCACCGCTGGAAACAAGCAGTGTATAATGTGATGGGAAAATGAATCAAGCCAGGAAAGGAGGCAATATGGACAATCACAATATATTAGTAAGTGCCTTTCTCTACATGATAAATGCTATTTGCTGAAGTGAGACAACCCCTTTAATCCTCCCCCGGAAATAGCATTATACCTATAGATCGACCATAGCTCAAGGAAACGGGCATTCAGGGATTCCAAATCAATACAACTTGCTATTCCTATACTTAGAGGACTGGAAAATAAGGAATTCGTCCCACTAGTGGAAATAAAGCTATCAGAAATGGTAGTAGTGTCTTAGTGTATACTGATCTTCTCCCGTGATTTTATATTCATATATGTTAATTAAACCACAGCTTGATGGGTTAATGTAAATGTGCAAGCTATTTGATTTTTGCTCATCTCTATGAGAACAGCTGTGTGTTATATAAAGTGACGCGGGCTTTTGTGACAGCATTGCTTAAGCAGCGAACAGTACATGTCCTTGGGTTTTAAAGCCTCAGTGCCTAAGATCCAAAATAGCTTTGCTAGATTCCGTATGTACGAGGAAAATGTAGAAACGGATTTAAATACTCATATGGCACAAAGCCTCAGTATTCAAATGACTAAAATGACATTGATCTGTGAAGTGATGTCAATTGATTTTTCATTACTGCCCTTGTGTTCCTCTCTGAGGTCTGATATGTGATTGCCTTTAGCTCTTGTGTGGTGGGGGAGGGGTCGGGGGGAGCGTGTGTGGCACATTCCTTCCTGTGCCCTTCAGTCAAATCATTATGTGGATACTTACAAGTGAAACACATCTTTGTTAACCTATTTGTAGCCTTTTAAAGAGCTATTTACCAGGACAAAAAAACTAGCCATCTGCGTGAAGAGTTTGCTTGGGTTTGTCACATGCACATGTATTATTGTCTTTCTCTATTTTGTACCAAAAACTGAACCTTAGACCAAAAATAACTAGAAGAAAACAAACTAATTTTGCTGGTTTGAATCCTCACCTGCGGAAGATTTTACAGCAAAATTTCCTTCTGCATGAATATTTTTAAATACATCTTGATTCTTAACCAAATCGAGGTTGAGAGGCTGATCTACTCTCTGCCTTCACTTTACTCAGTGATTTATTTCTTTTTTATATATTTTAATTTTGATAAATGAAACTTTAAACTATTCAGTCATAAGCTAAGAACGGAATATTTAGTAGTGTATACCAGTGGCGTACAAACAGAAGTGAGGGACCCATAGCAAGGATCAAACCAGGCCCCCCCCCCCCCCACAGGACAGAAGGCTTTCTGCCTAAACCCTTTTCAATGACCCTTGGGCAATTTTTCCACTGCTTCATTTGCTAAACGTTGTTCCTTTAGAGCAGGGATGCCCAACCTCCAGCTGTTGCAAAACTACAACTTCCAGCATGCTTTAATAGCTGTAGGCTGTCCAGGCATGTTGGAAGTTGTAGTTTTACAACAGCTGGAGGGCCGCGGGTTGAGGGTAGAGTCCTGACCAAGTTTTCACGTTTCAAAGAAGAGGAGATAATTCCAACTAAGACTGGGCCCCCTCTTGCTCTCGGCCCCATAGCAGTCCCATGGTCTGCCGCTATGGTAGTTATGCCCCTGGTGCATACTATACACTATAGTCCTGCCGGACCTCAATGTTTTTCATAGGGACTCATGCACACGGTAGACGGGTAGAGCCTTGAAAGGGTTTCTTTAATATGGAGCTTTACAAGTTCCCTCAGACTCTCTTGGTATGAAAGGAGATATTCGGCCTGAAATGCCCTTTACACGGGCCGAAATTATCGCTAACGAGCGTTTATAGTAGCGCTTGTTAGTGATGATTGGGCGGTGCCAATGTACCGACGATCACGTTTTCCTCGTTTATCGGTGTAATCTGTCTGCATGCACATGTGACCATTTAGCGGCCATGTAAACACGATCTCCTGCCAGCAAAGGAGTCCTTGTGGGGATGAGCGGTGGAATTAGTGATCGCTCCTCACCATGTAAATGCATTGGTCTCCTCCACCAGCGATCAGCAGATTATTGGGGAGGAACACTTCCTTCCCTACAATCTGCTGTAATATCATCATCCTGTACAAGTGGAAATGAAGGGGCGTACAGAAGTACAGTAGACACACATGTACGAAAGCCCTATAATGGTATATTAACATGCAGAAGAAATCTGTGCCACTGAAAATGAGCACCGCACATCTGAATGGAGATACAATATACATGTGCATGGAATCTTCAGCATTGGGACACTTCCCTCAATATACATGCGCATGGAATCTTCAGCATTTCTGCAACAAATTTGCCGCATGTGAATATTATTATTACTTATTATAAAAGTGCCATTCATTCCATGGCGCTGTACATATGAAAAGGGTATACATATATAATACAGTAGTACAATAGTACAAATGAGAGAGGGTCCTGCTCGCGAGGGCTTACTATTGTACAGGGGATGGGAAAAGAACACAGTAGGTAAGGGTAAAAAATACACCATTATGACTCTATACATGCATAGGGTATATACGGTAAATGGTCTAAAGGGTAATTAATAGAAGCTCGTCAAACACTCCACTGCATCTGTTGTCATAGTAAATTGGGTGTCCTTTCTTATTTTTACAACCATTCCTAATTTCCCTTACACCCCCTCCCTTAACATTAAGATGCCTGGCACCAGCTATCTTGCCTCCATAGGTAATAACATTCACATTCACCCAAAATGTATTTCGGAGGATGGGGGCTGTATGCGGTAAAGGAATTAGTCCCTTAATGTTATACAGAGTCAAACATTAGGGCTTGAAGATAAAAGTCATGATCTGTAATTGATTTCTCCTAATCCCCCTCTAATGTAATCAGTATAGATGAAAGGAAGGAAACAGTCAATTGCTATGCTGCAAAAAATAACATATAGCATCTAGTAGGTGAACACTATTGATGAAGAGGGAAAGGAGGCTGGTATAATATTGAGCTGACAGTATATAGTCAAATGTCAGCCAGTCAGAAAAACACATAAAACCACACAACCCATCCCAACTCCGATGAGATAGGATTTAGTAGCTGATACATTATACAAAAGGGGTTATCTCATGATTAATGTAAAAAGTGACATCATATAGAACATGACCATCTCTTTCTAACAAAACTAGAACCAGCCCTGTACCTTGCATGGATCTAGAGATCTCCCCATTCATTGCTTCAATTGTGCTCCTGGATTTATTTTAAGCGGGCAGCTCTCAGGGGGGCATCTTTTCTGTTGCAGCTCTGGGGGCATGTCCTTTCTGCTGCAGATCTCTGCCTGTCACAGTTCAGGAGGCAGTTGAATGATGGAACTGAGCATGTGCATCCACTTTAGCAAGGTGGACAGGGAAATAAGAAAATGAACAAACAGCAGGTGGTGCTATAAGGATACATTTTATTGAATAGCTCAGTGGCTATGATACATTTTTAATTACATGCAATTACAAAAGTATTTAGATCCAGGTGCTGGTTTAAAAACGGAAAAGTATTTATTGTGGGACAAATAAATGAATGAAAAACCAGTAAGGCCTTATGCACACATATTACTGTTTCACTGTGCAAGTGCGGATAAAGCCATAATATAGCTAACTATAGAAATTTAAGGGCCTATATACCTAGTGGTGTAACAAGAACACACTAGAAATTAAAATCTTCCGTCAGAGTGCCCTGAGCAGGTATAATGGACTCATAGGCCTTAGACCTAGTGTTATGTGACCTATGGTAGTGAACGGATGGGTAGGGAGCCAGTGGCTCCCTCGTCCCTCCTCAGTAATTCAACTGCATCATCGGAGGCCACTGCATTTAGAGCCCTGGACAAAATATCTGGAAGTTTTGACCTAGCGAAACCCGTACCCCTTGTACTACCTGTATACAATAACAGCATCAAAACGTATATTAATTTGGAAAGCTAAATTCCTTTTTTTTTTTTTTTTTTTTTTTTTTACAAATAAATCAAATCAATACTGCTGACGCCTGGGACAATGCCATCCCATATGAATAAGATCAGCACTTGGATTCTTACACCTAGGACAGTCTGATTTATTACTCAACCCAAATCTGTACATTCGCAGCGGGAGACCTGCAAATAACAAAAAGTTGGAAAAAGTCTGCCAATACCCCTTGTCAATGTAGGTAGTATTTTTTGTACGTTTCTATATATATATATATATATATATATATATAAAACTGGATATCACCAATCTGTACCTCCATATGGAGCTTCTTTTCTGACCCTTATTTCATAAGACGACATCAGATGCTGAATCAGGATATTATTCTCTCCATAAATATGGTTTAATAAATAGGCGGTAAATATGGAACTGCCTGCATGACTTGTATACTAGAGTGAAGGAACCACAGACAAGAGCACTAGTTTCGTTGTGCCCCATTGTCTGGTCTTACAGATCCTGGTTCCTGCTTCTTCACACTTGTGAATGAACTAGGGCGTAGAGAAACCAAACACAGTCTAGGCATCCATCATGAAGGGCGTCAGGAATGCAGGATGGTGTTTGTGTGTGAATGTGGGGAGGGAGTTTTTATGGTATGCATGGGGCTTCTTGGTAAAAAGTAAAACAGTTGGTGAACCTAAGGAGCAATTTAAACACCAACACCCCAATTTGTCAGACTCAGCAGTATATCAACATATCGTTTTTTCAGAATAGAGCAACCTGATGACTACCTAGGAAACGTTCACTAGGTTGTCTATTTTAGATAAAATATCTCTATATGTCCTCATCACATTTATATTCCTTATCCTAGGGGTCATGAAAATAACGAAAATTTAGAAGTGTGAATAACAGTTGAGGCGTTTGTTGAGATCTGGGGAACGGGATTGACTTGAATCCACTTTCACATGATTAGTATTAGTGGATCCAAGACATAGAAAAACTAAGAATTAGCCTAATTCATACAAATTGAATTTATGTCCATGTGCTGACCTTGCGTACAGAGAAACTCAGGACATGCACAATCTTGGTCCGTTCTCATAGAACACAGACCTGGGGACCATTCAAGACAAGTGTCTTCAGAAGCCACCAGGTCCATGTCCTACTCAGTAACATGGACCTCACTGGCATATTAAAAAGGTGTTATGGCCACAACATGGACAATTCCTAACCTGGACATATAAGGATATCTGCAGATGGGTACAAGTTAGGGCTCATTCACACGAACGTATTTTCTTTGCGTATCCGTTTAGATTTATTTGTGGACCGTATACAGAACCATTCATTTCAACGGGTCCGCCCAAAAAACTGAACTTTCTCCGTGTCCATTCCGTTTCTGTATATCCGTTCCGCAAAGGAATAGTATATGTTCTATTACTGTCCATATTAAGGACAACGATAGGACTGTTCTATTAGGGGCCAGCTGTTCTGTTCTGCAAAATACGGAATGCACGCGGACACCATCCGTGTTTTTTGTGGATCTGTTTTTTGCGGACCGCAAAATACATACGGTCGTGTGCATGAGGCCTTAACGTACAGAAGACCCGCAAGAATCTCTGAGTTTCTTCACCAAAAACCACAATTCATATTTGCGGTTATTGGTGTGGATTTGATGCAGTTTTACCGCAGATTTCACCCTTCCATTGACATGCTGTGGATTTCTGAATCAGCTGGTCAACTTCTGCATGGAAAAAGCAGCAAAGTGTACATAAGGTTTGTTTATTCTCCTACAGTTTGCTGGTAACTGTGTTACGCTGCGGTTTTTCCACACGGGAATCCAGGTTGAAAAACCATGCGTATTCCGCAACGTGTGGCGGTAGCCTAAATCGGTGTTCACACACTGCAGGTTGGTGTGGTTTTCACATTTTTTTTTTGTCGCATGAAGACTTCGCTGTGAGCGCCGAAGTGTCTTCATGAATAATCTATGCTAGACTATAAACCATCGGAAATAAGAGGTACCTACAGAGAACAGATTATAACATGTTGGTATACAGGGTTCAAACTTTCACCACATAAAGTTTAATATCAACTTTATATACTGAACTGCTCATCACTGATCACATTCACCACTCAGGCACATGCAGATAATTGGCGCACGATTTTAAGGCAATTATTACCACGAACAAGCACAATTATGAATACTTCCATATTGATCCTGGAAGCTGAACCCTAAACCTTTCGGCATCGGAAGTGGCATGTAATGATAAAACATTGTCCTCCTTCCCACATCTGCTGTAGTACGCTGTGCTGCAGGCACAAGTCTTTTTTCTTCCTTTGTTACAGAACTTGCAGTGTTTGCATTACGCTTCTAAATGTATTAAAAGGTATTATGCTTTATATCTTGCAGCAACTGGATTAACCCCTGCCGTGCTGTTTGAGTTAATCTCGTCAATGTTTGAACAGGATCTGAGAGTCTTTGCTAAGCATTCTGGGTATTTCACAGAGAAAGGGGTAATTGTTTTACAATGCACAATGGGATCATACAATACACTCAAGAAGAGCAAACTATTTCCTGTAAAGTTATGTGGTTTTGCAAACAGATAGTTTTTTGTTGTTTCTTAGAAGACCTCAGTGTTTCTCAACGTCCACATATCGTCAAGCACTAATACCTGGCAAACAACGCACCATGGATTTTAAAGGAACAGTCTAAAGCTAAAGTCTGGAGACTTTGTTCTTTTTTTTATTAAAGCTAAATTTGGAAACCCCACATTCATACAGACAACCCCATCTGTATCAAGGACACACCTTCAGTAATTTCACAAACTTTGGCGTTTTAATGGCATTTTGGGAGCTTTTTTTGGCAGCTCCAGATCTGAGCTGAAGATCTATGGGAAATATGAACTGCAGCACACAAGTGTTTTTCATTCCTGGCATTTTTGTTTATTAGGTGGTGTTTTTTGTCTTCCTTGCTTAAAAAAAAAATAAAAAATCATCATGGTGTAGCTCCCAGCATTTTTCAGACATTTTGACATCTACTTTTCTATAGGGGAAAACACTACGTAGAAAATGCTAGTCGTATGACAAAGGCAAAAACGACAACAACAAAAAAACATAGTAAAAATTATGCCAACGTTTTTTCGGTTTAAAAATTGCCAGTGCCAAATTCATGTGTTTAGGGACCTCAAGTGCCAGTCTTGTGTATATATAACTGAGCAGCTCCCTCAAAGTATTATCTGCCTCGGTGACTATATCTACGTACCATCAGGGTTGCCCTGACAGTGGAACTCTAGAACGGAACACCTTTAGAAGAGAGCAACCCAAGTCTTGACAAAATTCACCGTGTGTTACCTGGAAAATAAGTTCTCACCTTAGGAATAGGATTTAGATCAAGGATCCATTAAGTAGGAGGATCTAAAGCTACTTATTACATATCTACTGCACCACACAGGAAAGCGTACAGTTGGAACACCACAAATTTGGATATTAAATGTGACATCAGCATGTTGTGGGACAAAACAACAGCTACTTTCACAAATGTCAAATAAGGTATGTTTCAGGGGATCAATTCTACAAAAATATATTGACGTTAACTTGGGACCAAAAAAAGCCTACAAAAATAATGCAGGGTAGGAGAAGAAATCGGAAGAACTTATGGGGTCATTTATCAAACTAGTGTACAGTAGTACTGGCTTAGTTTTCCATAGCAACCAATCAGATTCCACCTTTCATTTTTGAAAGCTCCTTTGGAAAATGAAAGGGGGAATCTGATTGGTTGCTATGGGCAACTAAGCCAGTACTACTGTACACTAGTTTGATAAATGACCCCATAAGTTCAGTTACCCATAAAATATATGTAAAAGATTCAAATAACATTGACAAATTAAATCTCCAAAAGGTTAATTCAACAATGGGATATAATTAGAGCCGAAGAGGAGGAAATATCAGGCCTATTTCTGCCTTGAGTATTCAGTATCTATGTTTCACTAGACACACTATAAAGACCATTGGTGAGGGGGTGGTTGTCATTTATAGCTAGCGCAAATTAAAATAGCTACTGCCCACATCAACATGTCAGATGCTTTCACTTTCAGATCAGATTTCTCATGACAGTTAAAATGGAATTATTTGCTATAGGCAAAGTCCATGTTGTTTGCCCGAGCTTTTATGCATACCCCTCAACCTGCCTGATGAAAGTACACCAGGTTTCTTCCCTAGAAAGCAAAGCTCCAGCTAGATTTAGGCGTCTTTGACATGAAGCAGTTTTCGGTCCGGATGTGATACGTGTAGAGAACGCATAGCATCCGGACTGAATTGTGTCCCATTCATTTCAATGGATCTGCGTTCAGGAGAAATCACAGCCTGTTCTATATTGTGCGTTTTTCACACAGCCCTGGCTCCACAGAAGTGAATAGGGCTTTTGTGAAAAACGGAAGGTGTCCGGATGCAATCCGTTTTTCACTGATGGTTGTTAGGACATGTGTTTGTTACTCGCATGAAAAATTTATTATCAGCATAGAAAAAACTGAAACACTAAATGCAATCTGACAAAACTCATTAACCTTGGCTGTAAAACTATCAGTTTTTCCCTGAACAGACCCCGACTCATTCTGGTTCGCTCATGTGAAATAAACTTTAGGCCTACATGCTGAAAGGGGTGCTACAAGCTACAGATGTGGATGGCCTATCCTCTAGTTAGGTCACCAATATGAAAGTGTGGTGGTTTGACACCTGGCCACCCTTCCCTCCCCTAGACCAGATGTTTTGGGCAGCCATGGCACCAGAAACTGAGTGTAGGGCGCAAAAACAGAAGGCTATATACAGTCTCTGGGAATGGGAGCTAAGCTGCGGTAACCTGGCACTGCCACTGTGTATGACGCTGTCTGCCTCCAGCTCCATGCATAGAATAGTTTCCATTGTCGTAGCAGCTGAACGGTGGGAGACGATAGGTCATCATTATCGGGAGCTCAGAGAACCCCTTTAAGCAACTTCCAAGTAGGCACGGCATCACAAAATGCAAAAATAACACTGCAAACCGCATACAAATCTCCTGCAGCTGATGAGGCCGGTGTACTTACTTTGAAAATCCTTGTCAGAATGGCTGTAGAATCATTTTGGAAGTTTTCTGTTAGATATTAAATTGTGCAATTTATTAGTGTAGCCGGACTCAGTAAATGCTCATTTAATATCAAGCGTGAAAGTGCATTATATAACCATGCTGGCATTGATTTTCAAAAAGTACGTACATCAGTCTCATCAGCTCTAACGTATGCGGTTTATATTGTGAAATCTGGGGATGGATTCTCTTTACGATGTCTGAGATAACATATTCCTCCAGATCACAACTACTTCTTGGAACCAAAATGCATACAACTTTCCACTATACTATGCATTTAAATTCCTTAATTTCATTATCTCTGCTTGCTGTTAGTGAATGGAAGCATTCCAATTTACATCTAGCGCAAGACACCTCTGATATACTGTGACAAGTTGTGCACCTGTGTTACCAGGGCTTGTTCAGAACACATTTTCAGCATCTGGTTGTACATAAGAAGCTTTACCTTCAATGATATCAAATAGATCTTGCAAATGGTGAGGAACTCAAAGTACCCAGTGAAGTTAAATGGCTTTTCCGTATCAATTGTAAAGGGTTTGTCCCATGACAACTCAACCCCTATCCATAGGATAGTGCATAGGTGTCTCATTCGTGGTGGTAGACTGCTAGGGCCCTCACTTATCACGAGAAAAGGGGCCACATTCCTCCATTTGAATGAAGCAGCAAACACGTGTCCACCGATTCATTCAGCTCTGTGGGACTGCCGGAGAAAGCTCGACTGAAAGCTGGTGTAATGGGACAACCCCTTTAAAGAGAACCCAATATGCAGTGTAATCTGCAGGCAGAATGTTATAGAGCAGGAGGAGATGAGCGGATTGATAGTTTTCATGGAAAAGATTCATTAAAATTAGCATCTTATACGTTTAAAACTCTTCCATTTCTGACTTCAGTTCTACACAAGGGAGGAGTTATCAGTGATTGATTGCATTCTCCGTAGAATGGTGGATTTACACATGTCCATAGTTGGGCAGACAATCCTCCCCCTCTAAAGGTGCCGATGATCACCTGATGGAGTGAAACCCTCATTCATCGAGTAAAACAGTCCTTGTTGCAGGCACCTAATATATCGTTTGTGCAACAGATCGTGCTTTCTAAATAGCAGTCTACTGCCCAGACACAATGCAGCTGGATGAGGACGAGCGATCCCTCATCCTCACTGTGGAGGTGATCGATACATGTAAATGCAGCTCTTTAGTTGCCAGCAAAGATGCCTCCTTCCCGATAATTGCCAGCTACTTATTATGTGTAAATCCACCATAAGAGTGTATATAGAGATAGCGGTAAGTCACTGACAGCTGTACATGGGGCATTCTTCAACAAACTTAAAAATACAGCTCCAATTAGCAAAATAAAAATCGTATCCATTTCAGTGTTTTTTGAAAAAATTTCCAGCACAATAGTTACGCGTTTCAGACCATTTTAGTAGGGGTTCTTCTTCATGACTTTGGAGTATTCTTATAGAGGACTGTACCAAGTTTAGGAGTTATCCTCTATCCACAGGATAGGGTATAAGCTAAGTGATTGCTCTGGGTCCCCCCTCTAATCCGGAGAACTGGGGTCCCATTCCGCTGCTCTGATTAGGCAGCAGGTCTGTCTATTCATTCTCTATGGGACTGCGCCCGGCTAATTTCAGCAGTCCCATTCAGAATGAATAGAGCAACAGGGCGCATGGTCGACCTGCCAAGCCAACAGATCAGGGGAACGTAACCACCATTCTTGAATTCAGCGAGGGGTCCCAGTGGTAGGATCCCCTGCGGATAGGGGATAACTTCTAAACTTGGCACAAACCCTTTAAATACAGAAAGAGCAGAGGATTAAATGTATAAATTACAAGTTCCCACACGTCTATCTGCTCAGCTCCTCCTGCTCTATAACATGTCTGCAGATTACATGGCATTTTGTGGTGACAGGTCTTCTTGACTATCTTGTGTACACTAAACTGAAAAAGTCAAAGAAATAACAGTAATGCTACAACATTGCACCTCCAATGTCCACTGTCATTTTGGAACCACAATAAATGCAAGAAACTATGTGTTGCCTTAAATACAGTAGTACATATTCATATACCTAACCCACAGTGCATGAAACCCTGTCAATGAGAAACCCACACCATACACCTTTTTTGCCTTCGGGATGACTGGTTAGGGCTAGTTCACACCGGCTTTTACGCAAATTCCATACCAAAACTTGAAGTGGCTGAGTGGTAACCACCTGCCATTGTTTTCAATGGGAGTCTGCTGTTTGGCAGCCATGGTTTATCTTCCATGCCAAGAAAATACATTTATTGGCATGGCATCCACACAGGCACTACTGGAAAAGACAGTGGGTCCACTGCATTCAAATTTAAAAACCTTGGTAAAACCCCTATGTGAACTAAGCCAAACAACTATGATTTGACATCTTTATTTAATAGGGAAGGCACATAACCATTTAAGATTAAAACACAGTAAAATTCAATGATTATTCCAAACCTGGAATGCTACAACTAGAAGTAGTCTCACAACATGTGAAAATCCTGGCAGAGGCCTAGTCTAGGTTCTCTATCCTAATACATTTAAAGACAACTGTCCGCTGGTCTACAATTCTTATCAGGTACTGCTGACATCTGGTTAAAAGGAACTTAACATGCTTATTTTGATAAAGGCCTGGTTATTTTCATATTGATGAGCATTTAGCACAATAGCCATGAAGGTTTCATTACATCTACTCATGAAATAGACTGCAGTTAGAAGTCCATCGTGCGCATGTCAGCCATTCCTTCAGTTTTCACAGGTTACACAAGGCAGTCATTAAAGTTCCTACAGAAAAGAGGTTCACAGACACATGCCATTCCTTCTAGATGAAGGCCTTCACTCAGTAAAGGTTGGACAACGCCTTTAAAAGGAATTGTCAAGGCTTCAACAGCATGGTTGCTTTCTTCCAGTCACAGGACCACACCAGTCCACAGGTTGTGTTAAGTATGGCAGCTCACCCTCATTCGCTTCAATGGAATGAAGCTTAGATACGACCCATGCCCAAGTATGGCAGTTGCCTTTATAAAGCAGTCATGTTTTTCAAAACTTAGACAATCGTCAGCCAGTAGCTATCAGTAGGGCAAATGCATCCATCTCCACTTGTACGTGCAGCAGATGGCCAGAAGAACCCTGCACATGGCACCTCAGGGTTGATGATTGCTGGAATACACTTCCTGCTCAGACATTTCCTCTACCGCACTGGCCTGTATGGTGCCATCAACCTGCTGTGCATACTTTGCATTCCTCAAAGGGGATATTAAACATGGAATGCCTACATCATGCAAAACAATAAGCACGTATAACCAGATACCTGTTCAACAAGTTTTGCACATGTTGTAGAACATTTAAAGTAATCTGAATTGAAGCGTTTCAAAATTAATTGCTTCATTGCAAAGTAGAAAAACATCAGGTCACCCTGAGGATTACATAATGCACCTTATTTGACTGTATTTATATAGAGCTAGGCTACAGATTACTTTTCATGTAGCTGCATGTTTTGTTCGGGGGGCCCCCATGCATATTCCATAACCTGTCATCTTAAGAAAAATATGAAAGTAGTTTTATAGCTGACAGAAATTGCTGCCTCTAGGCATATTATGTACTTTACGTATGAGATTGGGGTCCTGAACATTTAAAACATACTGGACTTAAAGCCTCAAAGGGGTTGTTCAACCTTTACTAAGTGATGGTCTATCCTCAAGATAGGCCATCACTTGCTGGTTGGCAGGGGTCTGACACCCTGTACCTCCATTGTCAGAAGTTGGCATCAGAACTATTCAGCTTGGGGAACCTTGTCGTGGAGCTCAAAGTTAGTGGGAGCAGTGCTGCAGGGACAATGGCTGTCCACTACACAGTGGACAGACCTGTGTAGATCTGGCAACAACTCCGTGACTGAACTACACGCAACAACTGATCAGTGGGGGTCGGGGTATCAGAACCCAGCCGGTAAACTAGTGATTGTCTATCCTGAGGTAAGGCCTTCAACTTAGTAAAGGTTGGACAATGCCTTTAAAAAAGGAATTGTCAAGGCTTCGACAACATGGTTGCTTTCTTCCAGTCACAGGACCACACCTGTCCATAGGTGGTGTCAAGTATGACAGCTCATCCTCATTTGCTTCAATGGAGCCGAGCTACAACCCATGCCCAAGTATGGCAGTTGCCTTTATAAAGCAGTCATGTGTTTTAAAACTTAGACAACCCTTCATGACTTAAAGCCTCAAACAGAAGGCATATTTCAGGTTTAAATAAATAGGGGACTAGCATAACCATCGTTTAAATTTTATGCAGTGTTGATCTGAAAAAGCTAGGCCGATAAAGGCATTGTTAATTTAGGATTGATTAGTCATGTCTGTTTTGTTCAGACAGGAGAATTCCATCAAAACTCTGTGTACACAAAGCAGACCTGGCCAGTCGCTCCTGCAGGAACCAGACAGAAACAATGCCTTCCTTCAGCTGTAGTCTGCAAGATCAGCCTTCAAGGATATAGGATATATTAGCAAATTAGAGTACGGATTTACACCAGATAGGCACAAACTTCTACATTACACCGAAGAGCCTAGAAGTACATATGAAGTAAGGTATTTTTACCTCTTAGTACTTCTCGGGAATTTTACCCATTTCCTTCCTGCCAAATTTAATAGGAAACCCACAATTTACAAACCGGAAGCATAATCCAAAATATTTAAAAAAGAAAAAAAAAAAAAAGTTAGACGGTAGTAGAATAGTGCACGTTGCAGCTCTTTATTGACATTGGCAAATTAAAATATAATAAATTAACAAGTATTTTCTCAAAAAAAGGTTTAATACAAAAATACTGTCAAAATTTCCTAAAAAGCTTTTCAACACAGTAGTATTTTCCATGAACTAAATTAACTATATTAGCACAGTGTCAAACATTTTTAGGGAGGAAAAAAAAAAAAAAGCATTTGTGAAATGTTTTACACTGATTACATTCCACCCTTATTGTCGTATGTACACGGGTGAAACACGGGTCACACAACAAAAAATAAAAAATTAAACAGTAGGACTTCTCCTAATCCAGCAAGGCATGGCCCACATTTGTTAAAACTTCCAGTTAAACAAAAAAACAAAAAAAAAAAAAGTCTAAAATGGTGCACAGCAATGCATAGATTAACTGAAGCAAGATGGCAGCATTAGTGCAGCACGAGACCTGCTGTCAAGGTTCATGCAACCAACAATTTTCTCTCATGTTGATGCAGTCCAAAGAAATAAACTGAAATGGACTTCGTCAAAAACACCGTACATGGACGACTTGAGACCGAGACAAATAAATCTGCTGAAACACTATCTGCATAAATAGTGGCTCAATTAACAAGGCAGTGGGGTAGGGAAGGGCAGGGGGGTAAATAAGGAATAAAAATGCAGGAATCAAAAGGAAAAAAATATATATATTCTGTACAGATTAATAGTGGACTCTGGAAGCAAGATTCGATGTCCAAGGAGGAATGTTCAAAGTTTTTTTATTTTAAATTTTGTATTTTTCACTCCGGGCCCTAACAGGTCACTCTGTTGGGCTGCTGTTTGCAAACAAAGTCCGTCATAAAATCAAATTCATTCTGTCCCAGCCACAGCTCTGGTAGTTCTTTAATACGATCCAAACCCATTTCTATCACCAAGGACATGAGAACTTCCTCATCTATGAAGTCCGTGTCTATAACGCTAGGAGGCAGCATTGCTGCAGGGACGTGGCTCACCGACGGAGGCATGCCAGTGCTGTGCTTTGGATTGCAGTCTCTGAAATGCTGGTTTGTCCCATTTATCTGATGATTTGCAGGATGCAAGTCCGGCATATAGTGGTGTTGGTAGGGATGATGCGTAAAATATTGGTTGTTCAGCTTCTGGAGCTGCATACTAGCCGTAAGCTGAGCTCCTTGATTTGTAACGTGAGGTCCCATGAACTGTGAATTGTTAAACCTCGCAGCCTGTGCCATACTGCCATTAGGATGCCCACCGTTTACATTCCCGGCCACCATGGCGTGCCTGATGCCGTTATTGGAGTTCATATTCCCCGTGCTGTAGTGCATGTGTTCCCCCATCAGGCTGTTAAAGGCAAGTTGCTGCTGCTGCTGCTGATGGGGAGGATTTGGAAACTGACCCATTCCCATCCGATGAGCAGGGTGGTGGTGAAGACCATTCGTTCCATCTGGAAACCGACCATGATTCATCGCCATCATATGGTCTGCCATTGCACACCTAGGGAGAGAGAGAGCAGGTAAATATAAGACGCCTGGCCAATAACACGACCGCCACATAGAATCCAAGGCATCGGATCTCACCGCCAAGGATGAATTAAAACACGGCGCAAGTGTCACCATCTGCAGAACTGCTCAGATGTGCGCTCCGCGTTCTGCTGCCGATTACGCGTATACATTACCATTCAACGCGGCGGAAAATCGCTCCCCAACATGACACTAACAGTAGGACTGTAAAGTCCTCGACACACAAGTGACAAAGGCTCACAGCACATCTCCAACGCTCGCAGTCATTAAGCCACAGTCACGGCACTTCAGCACTTTCCAGAAACACTTCTACAAGGGCTCTCCCTCCATAATCTCATTTCTAATCATAAGCAGGCGATCAGGAAAGTATTAGCGAAATGAGCAGGGCGATCCCCCTGCAGCCACCATGACAGATACCTTCTATCAATATTGAACTTCCTCCAGCAGGAGATGAGGAGGAAACAGTCAGTCAGGGGCTCACAACAATGCAAACAAAGGTACTACATCATTACCAAGTCATGCCCATATGCCGAGGGGCTGCCGCCTGATGGGTTCATTTGCAGGGGCTCTGACAACCTCCAGCATTTAAAGGGATTGCAGCCAGAGGAGTGGTTGTTGATCCAGAAGGAGTGCAGCACTTTGATAACTTACTCCTAGTGCAGAATACATAGAATAAAGCAGCAGCAGCCCAACTTTCCCCATCACACACACTACATCTATAGAAAGGCTGGAACCAGCACCAGACCCCTGCAGCCAGAGCAGAGGTAACCCGACCACTAAAGCAACTTCAGCTGAATTATTCATCACAGCAGCCAGACAATGAGGCCAGCTCGTCGGAGAACACTTACCCCCTGTGAGTGATCCTAAACTGCTGCTCGGAGGGGATCAGGGGCTGGATCCCAGCATATAGGTGGATCCAGCGGCTCTGCCTTTTGTGTCCGCCTGTGTAATGCGATCCTGCTGCAGAGCTGACGCTTCCCTCACTCCTCAGCGAGAGGCATCGGCACTCGCCAACAATGAACTGGGCTTCTTCTTCCCTGCTTGTTAATATAGGATTGCAGAAGGGAGGAGCGATGGGGGGAGGAAAAGCAGCCGAGCGGCGGGCAGAAGTAAAACCTGGATCGTGGACGAGCACAGCCGGAGCTGGAGGAGATCCAGAGCCCTGCTGCTGCTGCTCTGCTCCCCGCGGACACGTGCGCGCCGCTGCCTGCCGCTAGGTGTCTGCACCGTCTGCTCTTTGTATGGCACACAAAGCTGCCCGATGCAGGCAGGACACACGCAGTTCTCATGTTCGCGCAGACTGGCGCTTTCTAACGTCCTTTCCTGCCTTCTCACATAGTTTTTTTCCTGCATTTATTGTGTTTTTTTTGCACCTGGGTTTTTGATGTAAAAAAAAAAGAAGCCAGCTCGACATAATGCAGGACACACAAGCGTGTATATATATATATATCTTTATAGCTATCTATCTCATATCTATCTATCTACCTATCTATCTATCTATCTATCCAATTATCTATCTTCCAATTATCTATCTATCTATCCAATTTCTATCTGTCTATCTATCTCTAGCTGTCTATCTATATCTATCTATCTATCTATCTTCCAATTATCTATCTATCTATCTATCTATCTCTGTCAGTCTGTCTGTCTATCTATCTATCTGTATCTATCTATCTCTATCTGTCTATCTATCTATCTATCTATCTATCTATCCAATATCTGTCTCATATCTATCTATCTATCTATCTGTATCTATCTATCTAATACGAAAAATTCCACAGCACTTCCTTGTTGGTGAAAAAAAGGTGCTACTTTATTTTCGAGTAAAAAGTGACGTTTCGGTGCACCCACCGAAATGTCGCTTTTTACCCGAAAATAAAGTAGCACCTTTTTTTCACCGACAAGGAAGTGCTGTGGAATTTTTCGTATTATATTTCTGTGGACATAGGGGATTGTCCTCTCAGCCACTGGCACTCCATTATTACACTGTCGAACCTGCTGTGCGATCCAGTGCATTTTTATCTATCTATCTATCTATCATATCTATCTATCTATCTATCATCTATCTATCATCTATCTATCTATCTATCTATCCAATATCTGTCTCATATCTATCTATCTCTCTATCTATCTCTCTATATATATATCTTAATTAGTTTTTTTCTTCCTGTTGTTTTGATATCTATAGGGATATTATTGATTTAATTCTATTTTTTGGCTGTAAAATAGCCAGAATAAGCACACATACTTTTTTTGGGTCCTCTTTTTGAACATGGTGCCCAAGGCAGGATGATAAATGTGGGGCAGGGCTAAACACTTTTGTCTAACTCTGCACTAACTATAAGGGGTCATGCACACAAACGTATTTTCTTTCTGTGTCTGTTCTGTTTTTTTGTGGACCATATGCAGAACCATAAAAAAACGGAAGGTACTCCTTGTGCATTCCGTTTCCGTATGTCTGTATTTCCGTGCCGCAAAAAAATAGAACATGTCCTATTATTGTCCACATTACGGACAAGGATAAGACTGTTCTATTAGAGACCAGCCGTTCCGCAAAATATGGAATGCACGCGGACATCATCCGTATTTTTTGAGGATCTGTTTTTTGCTAGGGCTATACAACCACATTTGTTGCGTTACTATTTGTCGCAGGAATGTCGCACAACATGTTTTATAATGTTAGCCTATGGTGTTGCACTGCGACATGTGGCGACTGCGACATGACTTTTGCAAAAAACCCATCCAAGTTGGTTTTTGTGCGACTGCTGTGTTGCAGCCGCAGCATGTCGCACTGCGGCACCATAGACTAGTATTCTAAAATATGTTGCGCAACATTACTGTGACTTATTGTCATGCGACACATGTCATCGTGTAGCCCTAGCCTTAATGTGGGTTTAGACGAACCAATAATCGTCCAGATTATCGTGACCGACTGGTCCTGCGAAGGCTCGTTCCTGATAATCTGGCGATGTAAATGTGCCGCCGATCACCCGATGAACGAGCTCGTTCATCAGGTGATCCTGGCACTTGTGCAGGCACTCCAATCATCGTTTCTGGGCAGCAGATCGTGCTGTCTAAACAGTGATCTGCTGCCCACAAACAATGCAGCTGTACGAGGACGAGGGATTGCAATAGTGATCCCTCGTCCTCATACTGTGGAGGTGATCGCTGCATGTAAATGCAGAGGTCTCCTTTACTGAACGAGCAGCTGACTGTTGAGAAGTAACGCTTGCTTCCTGACAATCGGTTGCTCCATAGGTCTGTGGAAAAGCGCCTTTACTTTGAGACAGATTTTTACACCAGAATTGTGGCACAATATTGAATCAAAACAGCACATCATAGGCCCACCCATTACCCGTGAAGTCCGACCCCCTACCACTAAGCTGCCCCCCCTTATTGAGGTTTGCCGAAAAAAGTGTAGAAACTCTACGCCAAATTGCGCCAACTTGCACCACTTTTTACACAGATTTTTGGAACACACACATTAGTAAATATGGGCCAGTGAGTCTTCCTACTAGTGTTTTCATCATGGCATATTTTCCCTACAGTAAAGATTATGTGATAACACCTAAAAAAACGGCAAGCACTACAGCATGCTGCGTTTTTTAAAAGAAGCAAGAAAGACAAAAAACGCTACCTAATGAACAAAAATGTCTGTGTCCTTGGTTTTTAAGTTCCTATAGACCTTGACATAACTTCTGGAGATGTTTGAAGTACTTTCACACGGCGTTTTTCTGCACTTTTGCATTTTTTGTGTCATTTTTCAGCACTTTTGCATTATGGTGCCCAATTAATATGTACAAATATTTCCATAGGGTGCCCAAATAACACTACAAGAAAGTCAATAGACCAGGCAATGTAGTTGCATCTGGTGTAACTGCCTTTTCATACTGTAGGTCTAGGCACCAAGTGTAGGATCAGGGGTACAAGCATCAGGGTCACTGCCACTACCTACAGGGATTATACATAATGCGGCATAAGCTTGGCATAGACAGGCTGTCAAGACACGCACCATCTTTATCATAGTGGCTCAAGTTAGGGTACTTTCACACTAGCGTTTTGGATTCCGTTTGTGAGATCCGTTTCAGGGCTCTCAAAAATGGTCCAAAACGGATCAGTTAAGCCCCAATGCATTCTGAATGGATAAGGATCCGTTCAGAATGCATCAGTTAGGCTCCGTTCCGCCTCTATTCCGTTTTGGAGGCGGACACCAAAACGCAGCATGCAGAATTTTGGTGTCCGTCTGAAGAGGCGGAGCCTAACGGATCCGTTTTTTTTTACAATGTAAGTCAATGGGGACGGATCCGTTGTCAGTGACACAATATGGTGCATTTGAAAACGGATCCGTTCCCCATTGACTTTTAATGTAATTCAAAACGGATCCGTTTTGGACTTTGTCATTTTTCTTTAAAGCTAATGCAAACGGATCCGTTCTGAACGGATACAAACGTTAGCATTAGAGGTGCGGATCCGTCTGTGCAAATAAACAGACGGATCGCACTACGCTAGTGTGAAAGTACCCTTAGAGATATTTTGTTTGAGACAGAATTTTACACCTGAATTATGGCACAATTTTGGCACAAAATATTGCATCTTAAGCCTCAACACATGAAGACACACCCCCTGTTGAGCTAGGTGCAGAGGATTTTTCTAAAACTAGATGTTGCACCCAAAATTTTGACCCAATTTCTAACAAGGTCTAGGCCTGTGATGGCTAACCTCCGGCACTCCAGCTGCGGTAAAACTACAACTCCCAAGATGCACACTTGCTTGGCTGTTCTCAGAACTTCATAGAAATGAAAGGAGCATGCTGGGAGTCTTAGTTTCACCACAGCTGGAGTGCCGGAGGTTAGCCATCACTGGTCTAGGTGCACTCACGTTAGTAAATCTGGGTTAGTGTGCCATAAGTGACACTTCATACCTACTGCTGGTGAGACAGCGCTCGGTTTTTAGTATGCTAACACAGTGGGGCCCAATAGGATCAGGTTATCACATCATATGTCTGATTTCTTTTTGCTTAATTTAAAAGAGTTGTCCAGCTTTGGGACACTTTTAACTGTGGGCAGAAGTGTGTTGAAAAAAGAATACTCCTCTGCTCCCTGCCACTCCATTCTGGCTCCTTTCACAAGTGTTCCAGTCCCTGTCCTGTGTACACTTCCAGATCGACAGGTCACACCACTGCAGCCAATGGCCTCAGAGGTGACATGTCCCAAGAGGCACATGACCAAGCAATGACGTGCAGCTTGGGGACATGTCACCGCTGAGGACAGTCCGTACTGCACGTGACGCTGTCTGTCTGAAAGTTTACATTGCTTTAAAACACCAGAGACACACAAAAAAAAGCCACCAAATTTAAAAAGTACACAAAAAAATGCTTGTATGTCCTGCATTTCATATTTCCCACTGCACCAAAAACCGCATGTGCAAAAACCATCACAAAAAATGCTAAATTGCTGGAAAACGCCAATAAAACCTATGTGGGAATCCACCTTCATAAGCAAAGAAAAAACCCAAAAAACTCCAGCTCCAGATGCTGGCTAAAGGTTTGCGGGAAATATGAAACACAGGGCACATGGCCATTTTTGTTTGCTAATGGCCTTTTTGTTAAAGGGGTTGTGCCATGTTTTGAAGTAGCTTTGCAGGCCAGACTTCTGCCTTTAGGCTACACAGTCAGCTTCCTGCTTCTCGGTCCTCCGTCCGGCGCAAGGTCTGGATGGATGCCCAGGAGGAGTCCTCCTTTCTTGTAGCTCAGCGAGTTTGCTTAGTCAGGTGATCAGTCATAGAAAGGTGTGCGGCACAGCAGTACCTAGAAGTCTGCAGTAATTTTTGCTAATCACCAGGGGCGGACTGGGAAATTAAAGTGGCCATGGAAAAAAACTAAAAGTGGCCACATGTTGTAGGCCGGTCCAAATTGACAAAAGGCAGGGCTGACACAAGTAGGTGGGGCCAGCAAAACCATATTGCGGCACAAAATACAGCCCCAGCAGAGCCAAATATGTCAGTGTTACACAATGAACTGCCCTAGCAGCAGCAAAAACCACAAAGCAGAACCAAATAATGTCCCAGCAGCACTAAATACCTCTAAAATAACCAGCTGCCATGTTCTGTCCTCCTACTCCAGGCACCTTTAAGATGGCACTACTGTTGACTATAGGAATCAGGATTGCACCTGTGGTCTCCAGCCAGGTACATAACTACTTGACGCCCCCTGTGTTAATTTACTCTTGGAGTGGCAGATCATTACTTACCCGGCTGGTGGCCATGAGGAGGGCTCAGGCGGCCCCTTGGGCATTGTCCCACTGGCCAATCCGCCCCTGCTAATCACAGAGTGAGTTCCGTTCCTCTTTGTGCAGAGTCATACCTCGGCAGTACATGGGTGAGCGTATGTCATCATGTACGAGTCAGACCAGTGTCCTAAGATGGGATCAGTCTGTGAAGGGCCACTGTATAATACTGTATTAACTTATTCATATCAATGCTTGTGCGGTCTTCTAGTGTATCTCCTTCCAGGAAAGATGAGTGACAACCAAGTCCCACTAGGGTTATCCAACTTGTCCCCAAGCTGTCCTACGGTCATGAACTGGGGTCTGCTACAGGTTATGGTTCTGAAGAAGTTCTAGGACTTGTAGTCCACCAAGCTTTCTAATGTTCAGATCCTGTCTAGTGGAGGTAATTGTACTAAAATACGCCCTACATTTTATGCTAGTCTTCCATTAAGAGGTCTAAGCTATATAATAACCTTTCGGGCAGTGAGGAAATGAGTCAAATATCGCAACTCAGCACCAGGTTTGATGAGTAAAACAATCATTTATCTCATAGATTTCTAGTTTAATGTGGCTGACGCTGTTATATGGATTAGGGTTTCCATTTTGTGTATTGTAGTATCGTGCCCCACTGTCTTGGGTATGATGTCGTCCTTTTAGGGGCGTGATTTCCTCCTTTTTGGGATTATGAAAGTGGCCACCCTATAACTAATTGATCGTGGAGGTCCGACCGTTGGGACCCCCACCGATCCTGAGAATGGGGGTCTTGTTCCCCCGATCTGATAGAGCGGCAGTAATGGGCAACTAAGGTCTCTTTCACATGAGTGATACAGATTGTGTCAGGATCTGTTCAGGAAAAAACTGATGATTTTGTACGCAAGTTCAGTTTTTTTCTGCGATTGTGTTCAGTGTGTGTCTTTTTTCAACCTGATTATATCCGGATGCATGCGTTTTTGATACACGTGTAGATAAACTGAAGAATAACAATCTACCTCTCCTAGCAACCATCAGTGAAACATACTGTGATGTTACATAGGACTGCAGGTAACATCTACATTATATGTACCCAGAGAGTTATCACTGTGTTATCTGTGGTGTTACATAGGACTGCAGGGAATACCTACTACATTATCTGTACCCAGAGAGTTATCACTGTATTATCTGTGGTGTTACATAGGACTGCAGGGAACATCTACTACATTATCTTTACCCAAGAGAATTAGCACTGTATTATCTGTGGTGTTACATAGGACTGCAGGTAACATCTACATTATCTGTACCCAGAGAGTTATCACTGTGTTATCTGAGGTGTTACATAGGACTGCAGGTAACATCTACATTATCTGTACCCAGAGAGTTATCACTGTATTATCTGTGGTGTTACATAGGACTGCAGGTAACATCTACATTATCTGTATCCAGAGAGTTATCACTGTATTACTACATAGTAACTACTATGCTTAAGGTGGGTCTCAACACTCAAGTAGGTTTTTGTGTAAGTTTTTTCTTGATTTTTATGAAGCCAAAACCAGGAGGTCATTGAATAAAAGAGGAGTAGTAGCAGCACCTTTTCTGTATAGGTATTTTTTACCCCTTTATGATCCACACCAAAAAACATGAACAAAACCTACCCAGCCTTAGGGCTCATGTGCACTAACGTAAGGGCTCCGTGCCCATATTGTGGACTGCAAACGGGGGGTCCGCAATATACAGGCGCTGGCTGTGTGCGCTCCTTGCTGTGGATTCGGACCCATTGTATCTTTTGTGGAGCGGAAGCATGGATCGGAAGCCGGCAGAAACAGTACAAAGACCTTTCGGGTCCATGCCTTTTCACCGCACAAGATAAGAGGTCCTATTTTTTGCTGTATTTTGTAGATTGTTGACCTGTTCAAGTCAATGGGCTGTTGCCCCTGCATTGCGGACCACTATTTTTGGTCTGCAGCATGGCCATGGAGCTCTTACATTTGTGGACATGAGTCCTTAGCGTCCATTCAAACAAACGTAAGGGCTCTGTGTCCGTGGTGTGGACTGCAAATAGCGGTCTGCAATGCATGGGTACTGGTCTTCTTGCGCACTCCGTACTGCGGATGCAGACCCATTGACTTGGATGGGTCAGAGATCCGCAAGATACAGCGAGATATAATAAATGTCCTATATTTTGGGACATGGATTGGAAGCACTTCCGTGGGCTTTCGGGTCCATGCCTCTGCACCACAAAAGATAGGATATTGCCTATTTTTTGTCGTATCTTGCGGATTGCGGACCCATTCAAGTCAATGGGTCCACATTGAAATACAGGGTTCACATGGCCCGTGCTCGTGCATTGTCGACTTCTACTTGCATGGCACGGAGCCCTTAGGCCTCTTTCACACGAGCATGCCCGGATTAGGTCCGGATGCGTTGCGGATGCTTTCAGTGAAAACTGTGCGATTTCGCAGGCAAAGCCATTCAGTTTTGCCTGCGATTGCGTTCAGTTTTTTCCACACGGGTGCAAGGCGTTTTTATGCGTTTTTCACGCGCGTGATAAAAAACTGAAGGTTTACAAACAACATCTCCTAGCAACCATCAGTGAAAAACGCATCACACCCGCACTTGCTTGCGGATGCAATGCGTTTTTCACACAGCCCCATTCACTTCTATGGGGCCAGGGCTGCCGGAAAAATGCAGAATATAGAACATGCTGCGATTTTCACGCAACGCAGAAGTGATGTGTGAAAAGAGACGCTCACGTACAGAGACCCATTGAAATGAATGGGTCAGGATTCAGTGCGGGTGCTATGCGTTCACGTCACGCATTGTACCCGCGCGGAAAACTCGCTCGTGTGAAAGTTGCCTTAGATTTGTGTGAATGGACCCTCTGCAGTTGTAAACATGCATTGGGAGGTCCACTCGGTTGGGGGCCCACTCTGATGGGTTTTGCCCCCCCCCCCCGTGCAAACGGTTCTCTGCCGCCCAAAGCCAAGATTTGGGCACACAGTGTTACTGTAGAGGCCATTTCTGTTTGCTCTTTCAGTAACTGAGCTTTTAGTCCAGTGAAGGTTATATCAATTCCTAGGTTGACGAAAAATGCATTCTAAGAAATGTTAATATTTAACCAGAGCCCAGCACTCATGTAAGCGTACTGTATACCGGCCTGACAAGAGCGGCCCCAAGAAATGTGATATTATGGTTACCTAGGTATACTGTCTGAATGCTTCCTGTACAAAATGTTTGCACTGCGGAGGCATATGTTCTGCGCAGCAGATGCAGGTGGTCGGACCCAGACCATCTTTAAACAAGCATGCTACATGTATACAGCATGTGGCTCGGCAGTGTTTGCTTCTCGCTAAGCTTCAGCTTGGTTTCTCTGCAGTATTTCTGGCATGAGGCGTCTGTGCTCTGTAAACAAAATCAGAGTCACAAGTCACCAGGATCCACCTCTTACCTACACATTTACTGCCCTTCATCCGGGAGGTGGGAGCTGCATAGGTGCCCATCCCCCCCCCCCCCCCCCCCAGAGTCACAAATACTGCCTGCTGACATATGGACACTGATATTTCCTTGATGATGAAGTTGGCTAAGTTACAAGGTCATATACTGTCTGCGACATTAACCCTTCACCCGTCAGCCTCTGCTGTGTCAGGAGGTTTTCTGTTCATTTACTGCACGCTGATAATGAAATGGATTATTGCATGAGCGCTAACAACAGGTCAAGTGGTAAGAGAAAACATTTACCCGGAAAGTTTGTGCCGTATCAGCTCTACAGACTGTCTACACTACAGAAATGGGAAAAAGTGTTATTATAATATCATCAGACATGTTACCGAGCTGGTGGTGCACAAAGGGAGGAATGCCTACATAGTGCAAGGCAAATGGTTTCTTTATGTAAATATTCACACAGGAAAAAAGGGTCAATTTTCCCCTGGGGGAAAAACTCTGTGCCTAGAAATAGTCATAATGATACAAAGTGTAATAATAGATGTAGTGCTGACATATTCAGCAGAGCTGTACAATCAGGTGAAGCAGTAAACATACGAAATGGGAAAAAGAAAGAGGTCTATTAACAAGGAAACAAAAGGAGGGAGGACCCTGCCCTGAAGAGCTTACAATCTCTAAGGCCTCTTTCACACGAGCGCGTCGGATTGACTCCGGATGCGTTCAGCGAAACTCGCACTATTTTCCAAGCTAGTTCAGTCAGTTTTGTCTGCGATTGCGTTCAGTTTTTCCGCGCGGGTGCAATGCGTTTTGATGCGTTTTTCATGCGTGTGATAAACAACTGAAGGTTTACAAACATCTCCTAGCAACCATCAGTGAAAAACTCATTACATCCGGACTTGCTTGCGGATGCAATGCGTTTTTCACTGAAGCCCTATTCACGTCTATGGGGCCAGGGCTGCGTGAAAAACGCAGAATATGGAACATGCGTTTTTCGCTTATGTACACAGACCCATTAAAATGAATGGGTCAGGATTCAGTGTGGGTGCTATGCGTTCACATCACGCATTGCACCCGCGCGGAAAACTCGTGTGAAAGGAGCCTAATGCTGGAGTCCAATTGTGAGCCCAACTATTGGGAACTTTACAACGAATTATAATCTTACCTCGAAAATGTTCCGCCAATAAACGAGTAAAATGCTTGTTCACCAGGAGAAATTATCTTTCATGCAGCAAACTGACTCATTTGTGCTCATTTACTATTATCTCTATGCCAGTTTTTGACGTAAAAAAGTCTCAAGACCCTGTTCTGTGACATTTTAAATTCCGGTGCGACAATATTTTGTCGCATGGGTGTTTTTGTGCCATGCTTGCCACTTGGGAGTGGCGGGCGCCTGAGGCTGGGACATTGGCTCTGGCAAATTTACTAACATTTATGCCTGGAAATAGGTATAAATGTTGGCGAAAAACCACTCCTGTGGCGCATGAACTGTCGAAGGTAAGGCTACTTTATGCTGATGCCTGAACCTCGTCATAAATTAGGGGCTTCCTCCGGCAGCGAAGGGGCTACCACAGACTGGCTTACAAAGGCGGACTTTCATAAGTAACCCCCATAATTTCTGGGCAGCAGTTCGTGTTGTGTTGTCCATTTGTTTGAAGATGAGAGATGGCTGTAGGCATTGCTCGTCCACCTACAGCACAGGTGATCACGTCTTGTAAATGTAGCTTTTCATCTCCACTGATGAGCAGGCAGTTATTTGGGTCCTTCCAGATAATTGCCTGCCAGGTTAGGCCGTGTAAATCCAGCATTAGGCCATTTCACACATAGGATTTAGCTGTGTTTTTTAAGGGCTAAAATGTTATAGTTCATAGCAAATAAAAATGTCTATATGTGGTGGCCTAGATTTACTACTGTATGCACATTTTTCCAACTTGCTTGAAAGGGGGCGGGCTTATCAAATGAAAATACGTAAATATTACTTTATTATAAATATATTCTCAAATGCCTTTCATTAGTTATAATGGATAATTTTGTCTGGGAAGCAATGATTAGGAGAAACAAAATGGCTGCTGTCCTATTAGTGCACACAAAACCTGTCCTAATCACACAGCAGGACAAGTTACTTCACAACACTGAGGTAAAGAGCCACCTCCTCCTCCGCTCCTTCTTGTCAGGGATTATGAACCTGAATACAGTTTAATATGATATTTAGCTGAATCTCTGTGGGAATGGAGTTTATGAGGTGACATGACGTACAGAAAGAATAGACAGGACAGACTGTGGTAATGTGGGGCTGCGGTAATGGAGACTGCATACAAGTGCTGCTGCTCAATAGCAACATCTGCTCATCAACTCCATTCCCACAAAGATTCAGCTAAATATCATATTAAACTATATTCAGGATCATAATCCCTGACAAGCAGAGCAGAGAGGAGGATGAGGCAGCTCTTTAGCTCAGTGTTGTGAAGTAACTTGTCCTCCTGTGTGATTAGGACAGGTTTTGTGTGTACTAATAGGACGGCGGCCATTTTGTTTCTCCTAAGGATTGTTACCCAGACAAAATGAGCTATTATAACTAATGAACAGTATTTGGGAATATATTTATAATGAAGTAATATTTAAGTATTTTCATTTCCTTTATTCCCGGAGAACCCCTTTAAGGGTAAATGTACATGTTCAGGATTTATGTCCAGACAATCTGTACCACAGGTGTTTGCAGGGAAACCTGTGCGGTCAATCCGCATCAATTGGTGCAGATTTACATGCGGATTTGCATGTGGATTTGGTGCGGATTTTCCGCATGCGGATTTTACTCTTCCAGTTGAAGTAAATGGAGAAATTCCGGTCAGGAGAAATAAAATAAATTGACATGCTGCGGATTTTAAAATCTGCACCACAAGTTAAAATCCTCACTGAAAAAATCTGCGTGTGCGTGAGAATTTTAAATTCTCATAGAATACAATATACATAAAGGTGTGGATTTTCCGCAAGCAAATCCACACAGAAAATCCGCACTCAATCCTGATCGTGTGCATTTAGCCCAGGATTGCTTGCCATACAATGAGACACATGCACATATAGTGTGACTCCAGTTGAAATAAGGGCTCATGCACACGAATGTTGGATGTTTTGTCATCCGCAAAACACGGATAGCGGTTTTGGAGCGTGAGCCCTTTTTTCAGCTGGTTACACTATATGTGCATGTGTGTCATTGCAGAACGGAACGACTGGCCCCTAATAGAACAGTCCTATCCTTGTCTGTAATGCGGACAATAATAGGACATGTTCTATTCTTTTGCGGAACGGACATACAGAAACGGAATTCACACTTTCCATTTTTTGTGGTCCCATTGAAGTGAACAGTTCCGCATAAAAAAATGGAATGGACCCTGAAAAAAAATACATTCATGTGCTCGAGCTGAGCCCTAAATAGAAAATGCTGTGTAACATTTGACCACTGACTTCTATTGAAGTGTGAAGAAAATTTCTGTGTAGTCTGAGACAAGAACAAGAAAGCCAGGTCATGAATACAATTTACCCCTCGGGATGCACTTCCATACCATGCTGGAAGTAGAGTGGAAGCTTAGTGATTTTTGATGGCAGAGCCACAAAGCAACAGTTGATCTTGTTTGATTTGTCTAATCCAGGGGCCTAACTATAATTCATATATATTGTCTGATTTGTCTAATCCAGGGCCCTATAGCAAAATAAGATGGTCTCCCGTCCAATTATAAAATTAATACAGCAGCATAAGTAGCAATAATTAAAGCACAATATATCAGAAAACCCACATTATAGCAAAAAGCCCCCATGTTGTTATTCCACACAAACAGTAGAATGTTCTTGTACCTGATTGGGCCCCTCAGCCACTGAGCCCCACAGCAAGTGCTATGGCTGATGGCTGCTATGGCTACTGTTATGCCCATGATCATCATTATAAATGATATTGCCAGTAATTACTATGAAAAAGAAAGATCTCTGCAAAATTCAGGTGTGATCAGGTGATTACAATGGAGGCACATGTATATAGTGCTGACCGGTTTTTCACTATGGCAGTTTTCTCAAATATGATACTGATTTAAACTTAAATTGGTTCTCCAAGATCAGCAACTTCTTTTCATATGTGCAGATAGGTTGCAGGGGTTAAAAAAAGACTCACCTGTCACTGGTGCTCCAGTTCCAGTGCTGGGCTCCCTTCTCCTCTGCTTCGGGTTCACGCTGAACGGAAACTGTGATGTACCAACTACATGTATGGTATATGGCCGCTGCCAGCCAATAAATGGCCTCAGCTATGGTCAAATGTCATGCCTGCACACGTCATCTCAGAGGCCACTGATTGGTCTGCAGAGGTGACATTTGTCTAGATGAAGATCGCAAATTACACTTCTGGTTCAACGTGGAAAGTTTTTAATATACCGTTGGTCAGCACCAGACAATATCTTTTATCTGAGCATGTGTATTTTCCATGAGAAAGGATGAGAAAGGTGAAGAAAGCCACTACCAGAGACCTCTGGTGATGGCTTATCTCCCAGGAGAATAAAAGGAACAAAATGAATGTCCCCATCATCTGTCGGGGGATACACATTAGATTGTTGGCTGGTCAAGCTGAAATCGCTAGGATATGCCCCCATTGTCTGATAGGTGACCGACACCTACAATGAGAATGGAGCGGGAAAATAAACAGAGGGCGCATTACGCATGTGCAGCCGCCCTCCATTCATTTCTATGGGGCTGCCGAAAATAGCCGAGGACTGGCTCAGCTATTTCCATCTGTCCCATAGAAATAAATGGGAGCATGGGTCGCGCATGCGCGGTGTGCTCCTATCCACTTCTATGGGAGCAGCAGAGAGCAGCGCTTGGTGGTGGACAGACCCTGGGAAATCCGGGTTCCTCCAGCCACAGCGCTCTCTGCTTCGTTCTGGTTGTAGGTGTGGGTCCCAGCACCTATCAGACAATGACCCGCACCTATCAGACAATGGGGGCATATCCTAGTGATATGCCCCCATTGTCTGAGATGGGAATACCCCTTTTAGTCTATTACGACTAAAATCAGTAATGTATAGTCAGTTCACATTGTGTTTAGCCATACAGCTGACAGTATATAGTGTAATTATATATATACATTTTTATGTAGTGGCATAGTCTGCTGCACTTTTCTATATGTTTTCCAAAGGTATGCTAACATGTACCAGCCCAAAGTGGTCTAACTGGATAATCTTTTGGTCTACAATGTGTGACCAGGGATTTCTAGTTCATACGATTATCATATTGATTAATCAAGGGGAAAGTCTCCACTTCTATAACCCTGGAACAGATTGGCATTCAGTCAGCTTTCAGACAGTTATAATATAGCTTCATTTCAACCTCCGTATTATAGCCATTTACCTGGGAACCTGTGGGTCTACTGAACTGAGCTTAGAACATCATAGAACCCCATGGTGATCCAGGTTTGGTAAATAAAACCACTGGATTGGGTGTGGGCTGTATCTTGATAAGAAAAATGAAATGCAGCCCTATTACGGTTGCCTAAAATTACACTTAGTTTTTGTGTATTTTAACAGAAATCTACTTAGTTTGGACCCATTTTATTATTGATTCTGTTGAGCGAAGAGGAAACATCAGGATCTCTCTGCCCAGTTGGTGACTAGTTCTGGCTGCTGTTAGTGATCCATTAACAGTTAACAGAAAGCACAGCTGAAGCTGCCTTTAAGTACCTAATATTTAAAAGCATTATGCAACTTTTACCAATGTTTGCATAGAAGTTACTTTACATTAACAGAACTTCAGGTGTTTGCGTTGAATGTACTTCCCAGGTCATCCAGTTAATACCAGGTACACTTTGCATAAGACTCTGCAGTTAGATGCAGCTATGAGGATGTGTGGTTTTTATTTGATCACGTTGTAGTCATGATGACATGTGGCCTACTTATTTCACAGGAATCTCTGACAGCCTTGGGTCTTCCTTATTAGGCCTCTTTCACATGAGTGATATAAAATGCGTTAGCTCAGTTCGGTGAAAAACTGATTTTTCTAACGCAAATTCAAAAAGTTGTGTCTGGGACTGCGTTCCGTTTTTCTGTCCAGATTCCATCAGTTTTTTACAATGCTCATGGGCATATACCCATTGAAATGAATTGGTTAGTTTAAAAAACAGAACACATCCGGATAAGGCCTATTGCACCCGACCGTTGGTGTCCCGTTGCCGTATTGCGGACCACATATGCAGATCCGCAATACACAGGCACTGTTCCGTGTGCATTTCGCATCACAGATGCGGACCCATTCACTTCAATGGGTCTGCAAATCCAGAGATCAGGAACAGGCTCACGGAACACTGGGGAAGCACTACGGAGTGATTCCGTGGGGTTACGTCCCGTACTTCCGTTCCTGCAAAAAGATAGAACATATCCTATATTTTTGCGGAAAGGGCGGATCGCGGACCCATTCAAGTAAATGGGTCTGCGATCGCTGCGGCTGCCCCACGGTCGGTGTTCGTGCATTGCGGCCCGCAGCACGGCCACAGGGCGCACACGTTCGTCTGCAATAGGCCTAAAAGAAACTTGCCCATGTGAAATTAGCCTAAGGCTCATTCACACAGCCATTGCCCCTCCGTTGCCATGTTGCGGCCCGGGGCACCGGCCTTGTGCATTCACGGATTCAGAGATGCGGTGCAGAACTTACTCTATCTTTTTGCGGAAGGGACACAAGTGAATAGGTCCGCGATCTGCATGCGGCTGGCCCACGGTCAGTGCCCGTGCATTGCGCACCACAATTTGCGATCCACAGCACGGGCATGGAGCCCTTATGTTCAGAGCCCTTAGGGTGCTTCCATATGTGGCAGAAAAATCTGAACTGAAATGTACATGTGCATTATTTTAGGCGTATGGTGATTTTGGATTTTATTGTGGATTATGATTTCCCATTGGAATCTATGGAGCAATTGGTCTTCACAAAACAACCACACGGTTAGGTAAATTTAAACTAGATGATGAGTCGTATATGTCTTTTAGGGTATGGCCACATGGGCAGGTTTTCTGATGCAGTTTTGGAAGCCAAAGCCAGGAGTAAATTTAAACTAGATGATAAGTCGTATCTATCCTTTGGGGTATGGCCACATGGGCAGGTTTTCTGATGCAGTTATGGAAGCCAAATTTAGAAGTGGATCATAAAAGCAAAGAAAGCGAAAAGGAATTCACTCCAGATTTTGGCTTCCAAAACTGCATCGGGAAACCTGACCGTGTGGACGTACCCTTATATTTTCTCTTTTTTTTTTTTATCCAATCCTAGTTTTGGCTTCCAAAATTGCATGAGGAAAACTGACCGTGTGGCTGTACCCTTATGTCTCACCAACAAGGCCGATTTATTAAATATGCGGACAAACTACTGGCAAAAAGAAATAGAGCCTAGCATAAGAAGAGAACATTGGAAATGACCATATTTCATATTCTGATCACAGAAGCATGTGTAGAATAATGAGTTATTAAACACATATGTATATGTAGCACACACTAGAACTGCGCTCTTTATCATAGCATGTTGCGTTTCTTAGATCACAATTTGGCATTTACGTGTCGATCGCTGCCACTAATATGTAGCTTTAATATATGTGAATGATGGGCCAGTAAGTGACGCTGAAGCAGCCAACAATTACCATTTCTACCTATTCAGAAAGTTATCTGCTACAGACTCCCATCTGTACAGGAGACTTGCCGCTTCAGCCAGAGGGCCAGGAAGTCTTCTCTTATTTCAGGAATCTCCTGAATACAATGGGAGAGTGTAGCCACATGCATCTCCCTTGCAGTTTGTATTACCCATGTGTTTGTGACCTACATATGTTCTTTTTCTACATAAACAGTATAAGGCTCCTTTCACACATGAATTTGCCTTGGAGTTTTTTTTCTATAAAAGAAAGGCCATAAAAATTAGATGTGGTTTGTTTTTGCATACCATACGCACAAAAAATGCATAAAATTGAAAACAACACCACTAGCAGAAAAGAAAACACGTGTGTCTTGAGTTTCATATTTCCTATAAACTTTGTTAACCTCCAGAGTTGGTGTTTTTGCTACAAAAACGCACCAAAAGAAAAAAACACATGTGCAAAAAAAGATATCAAAATACGTCAGTAAAAATGCCAGAAAAAAATCTAGGTGTCAATCCACCCTCAGAGTATTTATTGTGGTTACCATGCTGAAAACTGCAGGGAATCCACGTTGCTATTCATACGGCCATGGATTTTTTTTTCTCTGTGGATTTAAAAGCCACGTGAAATCTGTTCAGAAACCACGGCTGCGCATTAGCCCTATTTGTAGTTTGGTTTGGTGATTGGCAATAAGAGATGGCCGGCCATCACCCCGTGTAAAAAGCCTTTAAAGAAAACCCAGGTCTCCATGAAAGCTACACAAATCTGGAAATGCGAACAGCAAATTCCTTTACTTTGTTTGTAAATTAGTCACAAGTTGAAAGGGCATTGAATTGTAAAGGCTTGACTAGTCAAGTGGTCTCTATTACCGAGCCCTTATTCATCCTATTTACATCAAAGAATCAAGGCAGGTTAGCAAACAAATGGCTGAACAGCACAGTTTGGGGGGATTAATGTGGTGGGAAGTATGAAGTAAGTGTTACATTAGTAAAATGTATTATGTCCTATCCCTGGTTTCTTCCCAAACCGTGGTTTTGTTTATTTCACACCATTGATACAGCAACATATACCATAGCGCTGTATACAGACTGCCACCCCCCACAATGGTGATCAGGGAAAGAAGTACGGACTGTGCTTATGCACTGTAATACTAGCACTTCGTAATACAGAATTGATCATACTGGTCTCCATTAAGGTGGACATACACTTTCAATAGCTGGTGGCCTGGGAGAACAAAATGATAGGGCGAACAAATTGAGTTCCCCCGATCTTTCTCTCTCCTGACATTATCGAGAGCTCCCCATACATACTTATGGTTAACAATGCACTAAAGTATGTGTGTATGTGCGGTCCCCTGTGGTGGTGGGCCGTTTTCCTCGAAAGTCACTGAAACCCACATGCAGCAGCATTTTTCTTCTCTTGAATGGGTCCGCGATCCGGGAGATGCGGTGTGGAAAGACGGAGCGGAAAAGCACTACAGAGTTCTTCCGTGGTGTTTCTGGCCGTGCCTCCGCATTGCAAAAAAAAACTTTTTTTGCGGAATGGACGGATCACAGACCCATTCAAGTTGAATGGGTCTGGATCTGTGTGCGGCAGCCGCACGGATGTTGCCCGTGCATTGGGGAACGCAGTTGCAGTCCCCAATGCACGGAAAGGCCGGCACGCGCATGCATGAGCCCTTAGACTGGGGTTCCTTTGGCCCACCAGAGGAAATTATTCTCAAGGGCCAACTTCTATATCAACAAAAAGTTTAATAGGTTTTGCATCAAACAAATTGACCCTAGTGGCAAGTGACTGACTGAAAAGGCAGCCAAATGTTTTATTTTTCTCCTGGATCTTAAGGGCCCATCATAGTATCAGAACTTGGGCCCACCAGAGGATCGCCTGGTTATCTGCTAGACCAGTCTGACCCTGGTCATTGTCAAAATGAAATAATACTTTAATGGTGGAACAACATGAATGGAGCCCGAATGTCAGCTCTCGCAGTCCACTAAGTTGTAGGTACTTTGCTTTATGCCACACTGTATTTGCCACCCCCACCCCCCATTCTTGTATAATTGTACTGTGTATATTTAATTGCACTGTTGTCTTCTAATATTCTGTCAAGATGACTACTTTTGCGCAAAGAGGTTATCCAAGACTAAAAAATGTCTCCCATATGCCCGGGCCCCTCACATTGAATCTACTTACCTGGCTTCCCTCTGCCTGCGCGGATGCAAAGATTCAGTGTCGTGGGGGGGGGGGTATTTGCGGCGGAGACGCCAATGACAGGGGGGGACAGGGTTGAGCGTCCCAGGCGTCACTGGCGATACCGAAGCAGCAGCACTGGTGCGTGGACCAGGACCGATGCAGGGAGCAGGGAGACAGGTAAGTAGATTCAGTGTGAGGGGCCTGGCATATGGGGGACAATTTTTAGTCTCGGATAACCCCTTTATGATTGTGACAGAACATTAGGGCCCATTCATTTCAATGGGTTCATAAAAAATGCGGACAGCACACCATGTACTATTAGCATCCGTATGTCCTTTCTGTAGCCCCGCAAAAAAAATAGAGCATGTCCTATTTTTTTCTAGTTTGCGGACAAGGATAAGCAAAAAAATGGATTCCATACGGAACATCATCCGTTTTTTTGTGGATCCAAAATTTGCAGACCGCAAAACACAGACGGTCGCGTACATGTAGCCTTAGGGTAATTAGATCACATTTGACTATGGTACAAAGCTTCAAAAGTTGATGAAACGCTGTTATGGCAGAATACGGCCTCATGCACACGAACGTATTTTGGGTCCGAGTCGCATATTTTGCAGCTCTGGCGCGGACCCATTCACTTCAGTGGGGCCCCAAAAGATGTGGAAAGCACTCCATGTGCTGTCCGCGTCCTTTGCTCTGTTCCGTGCCCCCGGAAATTTTTTTAGCATGTCCTATTCTTGTCCGTTTTGCGGACAAGATAGGCATTTCTACAATGGGCAAATTGCGGAACGGAACGCGGAATAGCTTCCGTGTTTTGCGGATCCGCGGATTGCGGACCAACAAAACACCTAGGGTCGTGTGCATGAGGCGTAAACCAGATTTCTATATTTCAACACAATGGTTTTGGAGCTGTTTAGTGACTCTAACTAATGGTCACATTGGGTGTGTGTGTTTGGGGGGAAGTTTCCATATCAATAGTCAGTTAATGGAACTTTATGTGGTAAGCCACAAAATATACATATAAATGAACAATGTGTGCATAAAAACAAATGTAAGGGAAGGAGAGAGAAAAGTTCTTCTGTGTGATTGTTAGAGGCCAAATACCATCAAGTAAACAATTACATGTGAATTCTAAGCATTATACCATGACAACTAGATGGTCTTTTGTGCTCAGTAACTTCTAAAGGGGTATTCCAGTTATAAGCAATTAGGCCCCATTCACACGTCCGCAATTCCGTCCCGCATTTTGCGAAACGGAATTGCGGACCCATTAATTTCAATGCATTCCCGAAAAAAACAGAACATGTCCTATTCTTGTCCGCAATTGTGGACAAGAAAAGGCATTTTCTATGTAGTGCCGGCGATGTGCGGTCCGCAAATTGCGGAACGCACATCGCCGATGTCCGTGTTTTGCGGATCCGTGGATGCGTGGATCCGCAAAACACTTGCGGACGTGTGAATGGGGCCTTATTCCCTATCCACTGCATAGGGCATATCTATTAGATTGGTGGTGGTCTAACTGCTGGGACCCTCATTGATTATGACAACAGAGGCCCAGTACTCTGAAATGAATGGAGCGGCTGGTTGACCATGCACCGTGCTATTCCAGGAGAATACAGAAGGATCAGCCCTGCTAGACATTATGACTGGTTTAAGTTGATCCTGCTGACAGATGTTCTTTAAAGGGTCATTGTGCTTTTAAAAAACTTTTGCTATGTTATAGGGACATAGCAAAAGTTTGGACCAGTGGGGGTCTGAAAGCTGAGATCCTTTGCAGTCTTAAAAATTGATGGCATATTGGTAGCATTCACCATTAATTGAAAATATTTTTGTAAAATGAATTGCTCCAACTTGAAATTGATGTTTCATGTCTGTAGCTATGTAAATAGTACTACATGCTTGTGAGATCAGTTGCAGGGTTACTTAACCGGCTTGACCACTCTAAGTTTCATTATAAAGGGTGGGGAGGAAATTGTTACCTCTATTACCACTTAATCCTTCCATGTACATTATCACATGAATTACAGGTTGTTAGAAGCCATAGCAGTTGTATAAGGTCACTTCATGTACGTTTATACAATGCAGCATCACTTGCAGCATCTGCTACAGATAAAATGAGTGATAAAAGCGAGTGCGGGAGCTTGTGTGTCGCTAGGGCTAGGTTTACGTCATGTCACTGTCGTATGTTTAATGCAGGCAAAAAAAAAAAAAAAAGTATGCATTAAATCGATGCCATACAGAGGCGTACATCACCATTAAGTTCCATTGTAAAAATAAAATATGTTTTTTCTGGACTCTGCAGGATGAAAATGCATAATGCAATGTGTTAAAAACACCTTTAGAGAATTCTTTATGAAATTATTTTTGCCACTTGTTGGTATGTACAGATTACTTTACTGCAGTTATCTGCTTATCTGCCATTCTAATCCTGCCTGTAATGATATCACCTCTGTGTATAGATAAGGCGGGATCCAACATTCACAGTAGCTGATTGCCAAAGCTTATCTACTCCTTGCTTGTAAAATGGCCTCTGTACAGGTCACAGAGCGTGCCTAGAAGACTCCCATAGAAGTCAATGCCGTAAAGCAATTTTTTTAATGCTTTCTAAATGCTGTTAAGAACAGCTAAAGCAAGATGGCCACCCCCATAATAGTGTTCAGGAAATAAGAAATCTATAATCACAAAACAAAAACAGATTTTAAAAAAGCGATATGTGTTCCTATTTGGTTTTAACTTGCAGAAAAATAGATTGGTGACACGTTCCCTTTAAATCTTGCCTGGCTAACTTGGAAAGAAGTGCAGACCACCTTAAACAAATAAAACAGATAGATCACCTGGTCCAGATGGCACACACCTCATGTTCTAAAGGAATTTGTGGATTGCAAATATGGTGCCATTTTTCATAACTTGGTCAAGAAGGCTGCTAAATTCAAAGGAAATTAGTCATCAGAAAATGATCTATTGCGATGATAATTTTATTTTTTCTCCATTTTCTATATTTTAAATATGTATATAATCCATTCTTTATTGATAACACGGAATCCAACATTCACAGTAGGTGATATCACAGCTTACCTGATCACTCCTGATCTCTGCACAGGTCACAGAGCATGCCTAGAAAAAAATTCCCATATCAGTTAACCCTTTCAAGACCAGGCTATTTTTCATTTTTCATTTTCCTTTTCCACTCCCCGCCTTCCCATAGTCCTAACTTTTTTATTTTTCCGTTCACTTAGGCTTATTTTTTGACAGACAAGTTGTATTTTCTAATAGCACCATTTACGGTTGCATACCATGTAGTGGGAAGCGGAAAAAAATTCCAAATGCGGTAGAATTGGGACACAATTCGGATAAAGGTTTTAAATTTTTTTTATTACACTACTTCATTCTCCAGGTCAGTACGGTTTCAACAATACCACACTTGTATAATTTTACTTGCATTTTAATACTGAAAAATTTAAACCTTTGAGAAAAAAAAAATACATTTTATAACCATATTCTGACCCCTATAACATTTTTGTAGTTATGTGTACGGGACTGTGTAAGGGCTCATTTTTTACAGGACGATCTGTTCTTTTTAGTGATACCAATTAGAAGTGTGTAAGACTTTTTGATCACTTTTTCTGAAAAAAATTATTGGGTAGTTGAAGTGCCAAAAAATTGTCTGTTTTTAACTTTTTCCCGTTACGCCATTTGCCGTAATCCCTTAATATTGTTATATTTTATTAGTATGGGCTTTTCCGCATGTGGCGATGCCCATGATGTTTATTTCTTTCATTGGTCAAGTATTTTTATTTTAAGGAAAGGGGGGCGTTGAACTTTTATGTTTTATACTTCTTTTTACTTTTTTTAAGTCACCTTGGGTGACAATAACTGGCAATCATTAGATGTCTATATAGACATCAATGAACACTTAATTTGCACTATACCAATACAATGCTGTCACCTAGTGGCCCGCATTTGTATATTCCTGAAATAGGCACTGAATTCCCCTGTAGGCCAGTCCGAGCCTACCCCGCCATAACATTGCCATAGCTGGGCATGCATGCATTCTCAATAGAGAAAGGGGCGTAAGCTACTGCAGATACTTCCCCCTTATCTTTCTGAGCACAAAAATATTTGGCATGTTGAAATACAAATACCTGATCCTTCTCTTCCGTTATGACAAATGCCACGGGGAGGAGTCAGAAGGCCAACTTACTTATTAGATGGTTGGCTGCAGGGACGTAGCTAACAGCTCATGGGCCCTGGTGCAAGAGTTCAGCTTGGGCCCCCCTTTCATCAGTGCTTTCTGTGTCTTCCTATGCGGCACAAAGGTCTTTGGGCCTCCTCAGGCTCCTGGGCCCGGTAGCGACTGCTACCTCTGCACCCCCTATAGCTACGCCCATGGTTGGCTGGTCCCACCAAACCTGACATTAGTCTAATGTGTATGGCCAAGTTTAAGTAATTCTATCCTGGACTATCTCAATGAAAATAAATGTAAAACTCCATATCAGCAAGAGTTTATGAGAGATGGGTTGTTTCAAACTAATATTATCAGCTTTTGTAAAGAGATAATTTCTAGACTGGACCAAGGAGAGTTGTTCAACAGCATCTGATACTATGCATAAAGGTTTGGTACATGAAATGAGAATGCTTGGACTGGGGGAATATGTGAGTATGCACCCTCGCGGGCAGGGCCCCCTCTCCTTCTGTGCCAGTTTGTAACTCGTCTTGTTCATGCTCATTGCAGTTGTTTTGTATTGTATATGTATTCCACTTTTCATATGTACAGCGCCATGGAATGAATGGCGCTTTAATAATAAATAATAATAATATATAGGTAAGTAACTAGCTCAGTGATAGAAAACAGTGAGAGTGATTATTAATGGTTCATACTCAGAACGGGAAACTATTACTGGTGGGGTACCACAGGGTTCATGCCACCAGTACATACCAAATGGGAAAACACTGGGTAAAACTGCCATGGAAAACCACTTAGGAATTTTAGTTGACAGCAAATGTAACTATGGCAACCGATGTCAGGCAGCTGCTGCCAAAGCAAATAAAATCATGAGGTGCATGAAAAGAGGCAAATGACAAGAACATAGTTCTACCACATTACAAATCACCATGGAGTATCATGTACCCTTTTGAGCCCTAGTGCACATTAAAGACACAGTTATAGAGCTTGAATGGGTTCAAGGGAGAACAACTAAAGTAATAAATGAAATGGGTGGACTACAATACCTACAAGATTTACCAAAATTAGAGTTATTTAGTTTGGCAAAAAAGATGGCTGAGGGTTGGCCTATTATCTATTTAGCAATATATCAAAGGTCAGTACCGAGATCTCTGCCCTGATCTGGTTAAAGTATAACTGTCAATTTTTTTTTTTTTTTTACTATTGGATTTTGGTGAATAATATCACCTTGTTGGCCCTGTTTTAATTTCTGATTGTTTAATAAATAACCCCTAAAAGCCACCTAAAAGTCCCAGATGAGAACGGAGTACGCTGCATGCACTGGGAACTGATAGTGTGCCAACATTGTAAGGGAATGTATAAAATGCCAGGTTCTTCCTGACAGGAGATAACAGTGCTGGGCTGTATGTGTGAACTTCTCCACATGCCTGTGCTTGGCAGACACTCCCTTAGCAGTACTGGAGAATGTAGAGCTCAGGGAGATCTGCCCTCTGCTCAGTGTATAAACGAAAGCCTTATCTGATAAGGAGGACTATAGGCTTCATCCAGACCTGAAAGACCCCCCTATACAGAGCTGGTCTTCACTAACTTCACTGCAGGCGTCCTATGGATTAGCCTCAGGGCTGAGGGCAGCCATCTTAACAGAATAGTGAAGTTGTAGTTTTATGCAGACTGGTTGCTAAGGGCTGAATCTTATTAAATAAGGGGTAAGTAAGTCTAATAGTTATTGATTCAGGAATATTATCATATTAGTAACTACATATATGAAAACTGAAATTTGGGTCTAAATGTGACAGTTATCCTTTAAACCCAGGACTGTAGCTATAACATGGGGGCATGTTAGAGAAAAGAGCAGTGGTATTATTACTTTCTTGATTTTATTTATATTCCAAAATATGGTTACTAGATTATAAGAGATGGATTGTTGATCCAAGGATTTGTTTTAATTGCCACATTTGACATTAAAATCAGGTTCCAAAAATGTTGCCTCATGGGAGTTTTCACCTTCCTCTGGATCAACATTGCAGAATAATAGGCTGAAAAGAATGGATTTATGTCCTTATACAGCCTATCTACACATTCGAGTCACATTATTATCAGCACTTCCTGCTTTTATGTCGGCAGCGAGTAGTTCATGAAGGACGTCATGTGTCGTGAGCTGGCTTGGAGGTTATATAAGGTGTGTGATAGGCTGTCTGCACACATATCCCTCGTTACTGTTATGGGTAAAAAGGGTGATTTATCAGAGTTGTAAAAAGGGATGATTATTGGCTTTTGGGCCAAGGGTGGCAAACTGAGTCGTTTGTGAACTGTTCGTGTGCTGCTGTGGTAAAAATGTTTGGTGAGTGGACAGATGGCTCCATTGCAAATAAGTCATGTGGAAACTGTGGAGCGCCACATGCCATTGTTGTGAGAGGTGAACATCAGTTACAAAGGTACATAAGGGTGGACTGACACGCTACAGTGGAGCAGTTCCCCACCAAAATGAATGGCTTCCTTGGAGTGGATGAGATCTTCCACCAAGATAATTCAACATGTCACACTGCTAGAATGTCCTGCATTGGTTGGAAGAGCATGATCAAGACTTCCAAGTACTACCCTGGCCTCCTAATTATCCAGACTTCAACCCAATTGAGAATCTGTGGGACCATCTTGATTGTTGTGTGCACTTAATGAATCCTCCCCCATGAACCTTTCAGCAGCTGTGGGATGCACTGCAGTCATCATGGCTCCAGATACCTGTGACAACCTACCAGGACCTTATTAAGTCACTCCCAGTCCGTCTAGCTTCTATCTGTACTGAAGATGGCAGTTACTCTGGATACTGGCTGGTGGTCATAATAATGTGAATCAACTGTGTAGCTATTATGGTACTCTAAGGCTGGGAACACACCTAGGCGTTTCTGAATCGCACGTATGAGGCGCGTTTTTGGATGCGCGTTTTTGTAACTAAGAAACGCGCGTCATACGCGCGATTCAGTGATTCTCCCCTATGGCATCATTGTCCATAGGCGCGTTAAAACGCCCCAAAGAAGCTCATGTACTTGTTTGGGCGTGGGGCGTTTTACAGCGCGTTCAAACGCGCTGTAAAACGCCCAAATGTGAACCATGCCCATAGGGAAGCATGGCTTTTCACATGTTGTGCGTTTTACAGCGCGTTTGAACGCGCTGTAAAACGCTTAGGTGTGTACCTAGGGTCAGGCTCCATTCACACGTCCGTAAGTGTTTTGCGGATCCGCAAAACACGGACACCGGCAATGTGCGTTCTGCAATTTGCGGACTGCACATCGCCGGCACTATAATAGAAAATGCCTAATCTTGTCCGCAATTGCGGACAAAAATAGGACATGTTTTATTTTTTTGCGGAAAAGGAAGTACGGATGCGGAAGTGCAGATCCGGAAATGCAGGTCTTTTCCGTCCCTATTGGAAATAAATTGGTCCGCCTCTGCTCCGGTCCGCAAAATTGTGGAACGGATGCGGACCCATTTTGCGGACGTGTGAATGGAGTCTAACTCTTCCCTACTCACTCCCCATTCAACATCATTCTTCTGAACCTGAGCCATCATCAGACACTATCCACCACACCCCATGCACTCAGAAGCACTACAGATATGCGCTGTTGACTGGCTTATGCAGCTTTATATCTACTCCCTTATTTTGTTAAGATGGCTGGACCACTGTACAAAACAAGCACATTTTAACAGGTGTCACTCCTATCACCTCATTTAGATTGTGAGCAGGGCCCTCGTGTTTTAATTGTTGACTTTTTGCTTTGTAATGTATAATTGTAAAGCGCTGCAGGATATGTTGGCGCTACATAAATAATGCTTATTATTACCAGTGCCAGAGTACACAAGAATGATTTAGTGGATCTGAACACAAGTAGTTGCAGATAATGAGACTGGTGACTACTGGCCTTCTTCTGTATTATTACGTCAGTAAAGAAGCTGATAATGATCTCAAAATGCTCAATATTCATAATCCAAACCCTGAAAACAAGTTATTTTATGAAAAATTTATAAATGCTGGATTATGTTACACGTAACAATCTATATTAAGATGTCAGATGCAAATAATATGTTTCTATAACAATGTAGCCAAGAGATATTTGTGGGTTTACTGGAAGATGTAAATGCCAAGCAGAGCTTGTAGAATAATAGAGACACTACAAAGTTTGGAAATTATCGTTTTCAAGACAATTCTGCTGCTAGACTGTAATCAGAACATCACAAATTATGTTAAATGTACTACATTATTATGTTGTTATGAGGAGTAAAAAGCATTTCACCTAAAAAAAATAACCAGAAAATGTAAACCTTTTAGTCGTTCTCTTCTTTCAAGTTTTTTTTAAATTCTATTCAGTGATTTCTGGTGTAATGATATGCTTATGTGTCCAGAAAAAAATATATTTGCAAGATTTTAGAACACATTGGGCAAGTTTGCAAATGAATGATTGAGAGAAAATCGTAACATTTAAAGAGCCCATCTCAGTAGGATCAACCATATTAAATCAGGCATACTGCCTGGTAGGGCTGATCTTGCCGATTAACATGATACATGCTTTGTAAACACTTTCTGCGTTGTTTCCAAGAAAAAAGACTTTTATTCTTCATACAAATGTTGGCTTAAGTGCACTGAGGGGTGTGGCCAGCATTGGAAAGTTGAGGAGCTGAGGTGCACTGAGGGGTAGGGAGGAGCTACTGCTCTTCATTCTGGTCTAGGCACGGCAGTGCAGGGGTTTCAGTGCAGTGCTGTGTTGTGCCCCTCCACCTGGTTGACCAACTGAGCTCTTCCGCCACCACTGACTTCCAGAAGAATAGGGTTAAACTGTCCGTGAGTGTCTGTGTGTGTGCTTTATCCCGTTGCTGCGTTTAGGGGAGTGGGACTACTTTGGCGTTCAATGCAGAGAGGAGGAGGCAGCAGCACAGCACAGTAACAAGCATGGGCGGATTGGGAACTTAAAGTGGCTCTGGAAAAAAAACTAAAAGAGGCCCCATGTTGTAGGTGGTGTGGGGAGTCGCTCTGGTAGACAGCGGTGCGGGTGCAGTTTAGAGGCAAAACAAGGAGTCCAGATTGTGCAACAAACAGTGTTTTATTCACACTTGCACACCATACATGAAAAACAGTCTCTTTGGTGACAGTTCACACACAACGGAAATAACGTGGCAAAACAAAAACAGGCCAACACAGGTTCAGTCACCTGGGAGGTGTAGGTGCAGGTTCGCACCACGCTGTCGGCCCAGCCGCAGGAGAATCTAGCTTCAGGTAGCCAGGAACAAAGCACCTCCTTGCTGAGCTCTTTCCTCCAGGACAGAGAACTCCTCAGCCCTGTTAGCAGCTCCAGGATAATCACAGCCTCCAGCTGCTGAGCTGGCTGAGCTTTTAAACCCAGCCCAAAACCAGGACTGGGTCGTGGGGAGCAGCCACCCACCCTACACTTTAGCTGCTCCCGGTAAGAGCCGGCCCGGATCGGCTTTGCAGCCATGCTATTTAAACTCTGTCAGTAGCACTAGCTGCTGCTGACATCAACAAAAATGGGCTCTTACCTCACCGAGGCTATGAACCTCGGTGACACATACCTGCCATCCACGACGGCACCCTGCACCTTACCACACACTCCCCCTTTGTTCAACCCTGAGGGGTGGACACATGTGAGGCAGTGGACGCGGGAAAGGGCATCTGCATTTCCCTGCAAGCGACCTGCCCTATGTTCCACGGAGAACTTGAAATTTTGAAGGGATAGGAACCACCTGGTGACCCGAGCATTCCTCTCCTTGGCCTGACTCATCCATTTGAGGGGGGAATGGTCGGTCACCAGACGGAACCTCCTCCCTAACAGGTAGTAGCGGAGAGATTCGAGTGCCCACTTGATAGCCAGGCACTCCCTCTCCACTATACTATATCTGGACTCGGCGGGACTGAGCTTACGGCTCAGGAAGACAACGGGATGTTCTTCCCTGTTGACCTCCTACGACAGTACCGCACCGAGGCCTACCTCCGAGGCGTCGGTCTGTACGACAAACTCCTTGTTGAAGTCGGGTGTCACCAAAACCGGGGACCCACACAGGGCCGACTTCAACGCGGAGAAAGCCTCCTCCGCCTTCTCACTCCAGCTAACCCTCCCAGACTTTCGCCCCTTCAACAGGTCTGTCAATGGCGCTGCTATTGTGGCAAAGTGGGGCACAAATCTCATGTAGTATCCTACAATCCCCAGGAACGACTTTACCTGCCTGGTGGTGACCGGTCGGGGCCAGCTACGAATGGCCTCTACCTTAGTTACCTGAGGTTTGATGACTCCCGCCCAATTACATATCCCAGATATTTGGTCTCTTCCAACCCAATCGCACACTTTTTTGGATTGGCGGTTAGTCCAGCTTTCCTCAGGGCATCCACTACCGCCTGCACCTTGGGTAAATGGCTTTCCCAGTCGGTGCTGTGGATGACTACATCATCTAAGTAGGCCGAGGCGTACCGACGATGTGGTCGCAGCACTATGTCCATTAACCTTTGGAAAGTGGCGGGGGCGCCATGCAGGCCAAAGGGTAACACCTTGTAGTGATACAGGCCCTGCGGGGTAACAAACGCGGTTTTTTCCTTAGCCGCCTCTGTTAAGGGTACCTGCCAGTACCCTTTAGTGAGGTCCAGCACAGAAAAATAACGGGCTTGTCCTAAATTTTCAACAAGCTCGTCTACTCGGGGCATGGGATACGCGTCAAACTTGGATACTTCATTTAACTTGCGAAAGTCGTTGCAGAACCGCAACGTCCCATCCGGCTTGGGTATTAGAACTATGGGACTGGCCCACTCACTTTTCGACTCCTCAATGACATCGAGCTTCAACATTAACTGCACTTCCTCCGCGATGGCCCGTCGCCGAGCCTCGGGTACCCGGTATGGTTTTAACCGGACCTTGGCCTGAGGCTCAGTGACGATGTCATGTCAGATGAGAGACGTGCGGCCAGGGAGGTCCGAGAACACATCCGTGTTCCGACTGAGGAACTCCCTGACTTCCTGAACTTGTGTGGAAGACAGGCTGTCTGCAATTTTTACCGTGGTTACGGCTTCACAGGCCTCGAACTGTGGGGCTGGACCCTTTTCACCTAGAAGCCCTGGCCGGGGGCTGTGGTCGTCGGCCGTGTCCCTATCTTTCCACGGCTTTAGCAAATTCACATGGTACACCTGCTCCGGCTTGCGCTGCCCTGGCTGGTGTACTTTGTAATTTACTTCCCCTACCTTCTCGACCACCTCATAGGGGCCCTGCCACCTAGCTAGGAATTTGCTGTCAAGGGTGGGTACCAGAACCAACACTCGATCTCCCAGGTTGAAGCCCCGTACCCGAGCCTGACGATTATACACCCTACTCTGGGCTTGTTGCGCTGCCTCCATATGCTCCCGGACCAATGGCAACACCCTTTCTATCCGTTCCTGCATCTGGGTGACATACTCAATGACACTTTTGTGGGGGACAGGCTGTTGTTCCCATGCTTCCTTGGCGATATCCAACAGGCCCCGAGGGTGTCTGCCATAAAGCAGTTCGAAGGGCGAGAACCCAGTAGAGGCCTGGGGTACCTCTCGCACTGCGAACATGAGATAGGGCAGAAGCAGGTCCCAGTCCTTCCCATCTCTAGACACCACCCTTTTTAACATATTTTTTAGAGTTTGGTTAAACCTCTCAACAAGACCGTCTGTTTGCGGATGGTAAACGGACGTCCGTAACTGCTTTATACGCAACAATTTACACAGTTCCTTTATTACTTTGGACATAAAAGGGGTCCCTTGGTCTGTCAGAACCTCTTTTGGCAGGCCCACACGGGAAAACATCTCCATTAACTCTTTGGCAATGGCTTAGCTGAGGTATGTCGCAGAGGCACCGCCTCCGGATACCGAGTGGCATAGTCGAGAACTACCAGAATGTGTTGGTGGCCCCTAGCAGACTTTGGTACAGGCCCAATTAAATCCATAGCAATTCGCTCAAACGGTACTTCAATAATTGGCAGAGGTACCAGAGGACTACGGAAATGTGGCTGGGGGCTAGTTACCTGACAGGTTGGACAGGACTTACAATAATTTTCTACTTCCTTGAACACACTGGGCCAATAAAACCGCTGCAGTATGCGGTCCTGGGTTTTCTGCCACCCCAGGTGTCCCCCAAGAACATGTTGGTGGGCAAGCTCCATGACAAGCTTGCGATACGCTGTGGGCACCACCAACTGTTCAACAGGTTCACCTCGGATTTGGTTCACCCGATACAACATATCCTGCAGAACAATAAATCGTGGGAACATTAATTCAGCCCCTGGTTTCTGGGGTTTACCATCAATTTCAGCACATTCTCCCAGGCCCTGGTTAGGGTTTGGTCCCGTGTTGTGCGGTCCCAAAATTTTCCCCGGAGACATTGAGGTCTGCCAACTCAGGTCCCGGTGGCAAGTCCTCCGTGTCTCCCACCATTACACTCAGTGGGGTTGTCTCCCCACTACCGCTGCAGCAGTGGTCACCCCTACCGCTGGCCCTTCAGACTCGGGCTCCCAGGGTTCTGGCCTTCCAGGGGTATCAGGCCACTCTGCTAGGGTTACCCTGTCTCAGGGCTATTAGTCACTTTCATCTCAGGCCACAGTGACGGAAAACCAGGGAAGTCTCTCCAATTATTAGTTCATAGGGCAGCTTTGTGGAGATCGCCACTTCACAAGTCCAGGTGCCGACCGCCGTGGACAGAGACATTACAGCAGTGGGATAGTCCTTTAAGTCTCCGTGTATGCACACCACACCCACTGTCCGGCCCGTATACTGGGTGGGCTGTACCAGGGCAGCACTTACCAGGGTTACCAGGCTCCCTGAGTCCAACAGCGCCACTGCCAGGTTATCCCCGACTTGCACCTGGCACAGATGACGATTGTCTATTGTCCCGGGATGCCGGTCGCACACAGTCTCCGGGCATACATGGAAGCCCGGTACCCATAATTAGTCTCCATGGGTTCCCCCACTGTGGACAGTTGGCCCTTATGTGTCCAGGCTCCCGACACTGCCAGCAGACCACTGGGGACGGATCTGCAAGAGGTACATCCCGGGCGGGTTTGGCCGGCCGCCGGGACTGGGGTGGAGATTTCCGGGGTTTGACTGGCCCCCTCCCAAAAGAACCCCCTGCAGGTTTCTGGTGGCCTCATATCGCTCCACCAGGTCGACCATCTCAAGGGCATTGGTGGGGATACCTGGCCGATCCAGTGTTGAAGGGGGTAAGGCAAGGCCCTCCAAAACATGTCAGCCAGCAGCCGGTCCAGCATAGCAGTCGGACTTAGAACCTCAGGCTGCAGCCATTTTTGCAACCTGTGCAGCAACTCATAGTACTGCGGCCTGGCGGGTTCAGCCACTTTGAAGTCCCACTGGTGGACCCGCTGAGCCCGGACCAACACGTTTACCCCCAGTCTGGCCAGGATCTCCCCCTTCACCGTGGAATAGTCAGCAGCCTGGTCGTCTGCCAAATCAAAAAAAACTTGCTGGGGTCCGGATGCCAGGAACGGAGCAACCACCTTGGCCCATTGGTCACGGGGTAACTTTTCCCTCACGGCGACCTTCTCAAAAACCGCCAGGTACGTCTCAACGTCGTCTGCGGGGGTCATTTTTGGGATCGCCGCACGGACCGCTTTCCGGGCATCATGGACGTGGTGGGACGCTCCTGCCGCCTGTAACGCCATCACATGTTGTAGCAGTAGTTGGTTGGTCTCCCGCTGCTGCACGTTAGCCTCTATGAGAGCCTTCACAGCAGCCTCCATGTTGCCAGAAACTCCTGCTTGCAGCTTTGCTGGCTTAATATATTCCATGCACTTTAGAAAAACAAAACTTCGGCGTTCACGCCAGCCTCACTGCGCATGCCCGCATCCGACACCAAATGTGGGGAGTCGCTCTGGTAGACAGCGGTGCGGGTGCAGTTTAGAGGCAAAACAAGGAGTCCAGATTGTGCAACAAACAGTGTTTTATTCACACTTGCACACCATACATGAAAAACAGTCTCTTTGGTGACAGTTCACACACAACGGAAATAACGTGGCAAAACAAAAACAGGCCAACACAGGTTCAGTCACCTGGGAGGTGTAGGTGCAGGTTCGCACCACGCTGTCGGCCCAGCCGCAGGAGAATCCAGCTTCAGGTAGCCAGGAACAAAGCACCTCCTTGCTGAGCTCTTTCCTCCAGGACAGAGAACTCCTCAGCCCTGTTAGCAGCTCCAGGATAATCACAGCCTCCAGCTGCTGAGCTGGCTGAGCTTTTAAACCCAGCCCAAAACCAGGACTGGGTCGTGGGGAGCAGCCACCCACCCTACACTTTAGCTGCTCCCGGTAAGAGCCGGCCCGGATCGGCTTTGCAGCCATGCTATTTAAACTCTGTCAGTAGCACTAGCTGCTGCTGACATCAACAAAAACGGGCTCTTACCTCACCGAGGCTATGAACCTCGGTGACACATACCTGCCATCCACGACGGCACCCTGCACCTTACCACAGTGGGTTCAAATTGACAGAAGATGGGCCAAAACAAGTAGGTGGGGACAACTGAAGTAGGCGGGGCCTACAATACTGTAGTGCAGTGCAGAATACCACCCCAGCAGAACTAAAAACCACAGGGCAGCACAAAATACTGCCACCCTCATCATAGTATTCAACTGTATCGCCATCATGAGGACATTAATACAGTTGAGCTCAAGAGGGCACCTGCAGCCATTGATAATCAGATCATTATGTACCTGGCCTGCGGCCATCCAGAGGGTTTGGATTTCCCTGGCTGGGACACTGGGAGGCAGCATAGCACAATCCTGTGGGGGGTTTGGGACTTGGAGGCAGCTCTGAGCAATCCTGTGGGAACAACAAACAACAAGTGGCAGCACAGCACAATCCTAGTGTGTTTGTGTGTGTTTGTGTGTGTAGGGGGGGGTGGTGGTGGTGGCTGATATAGAACACAGCACAATCCTGGGGGTTAGGCAGCACAGCATAATTCTGGGGATGGGATGGAAGGCAGCACAGTACAATCCTGTGTGTGTGTGTGTTTGTGTGTTGGGGGGTACACACAATCACAAATCCTCATGGAGAGGCAGCACAGAGGCATGCATATGCACAGGCCACACAACACTAGTAAACCAATGTGGGAGGGCACACACCGGCCCACCACAGTCAGAAATCTTCAGGGGCGGGAGGGAGCACAGGCAACACAGTACAATCCTTCTGGGTGGGTTGGGATGGTGCCTAGATGGTATGCACAGTCTAACACAGTCACAGGGAATGTGGCTGGCGAGAGAGTCTGAGCAACTCTATTACTAGAGGGCCACTGAGAGAAAGAGTCCAGTTATCTTAGAAGGTCCAGAATCATCCAGGCTGTGCAAGCATCAGAAAGCAAAGTATTTGCTTGTTTATGGCGGAAATCACTAACGGGCGTTCATAGTAACACTCGCTAGCGATAATTAGAGATGAGCGAATTTCTAAAAAATTTGGTTCGGTCGGTTTGCCGAATTTTCTGAAAAGATTTGTTTCGTATTAAAAAAAACAGCTATTTCCTGGCTGCAGAGAGCCTGTATAGTGGTGTAGAACACTGTGCCTTGCAGTAAAACGCATAGGGAGTCTGCTGTGGTAGTGAAACAATACTGTGAGTGAGTATGACACGCAGATGACAGGCGTCACTCTTAGAATCACTGCACACTTCACTTATTTGGGCAGTTATAGGGCCAAAACTGAACAAATAACTCAAGTGTGAACTCAGCCGTACAGGTCGATGTTAGCGTCAGGAAGAAGCACACTCTTTTTACACTGTCGTCAGCTGATTCCACATAGATGTCTACTGAACCTGTTCTATTAAACGCTTATACAAGTAGAGCACTCTGACAGAGTGGAGAGTGTGTCAGCAGTAAGTTTGTGTTGACGTCACTGATTTTTTTGCCATTCCTCTGATTCGTCAGAACAATAACCCCCAAAAAACGGATCCTGTCTGTTGAGCATCCGCCTTCACTCGGTCAGCATTTGGTCAGTAATCGATCAGTATTGCTAAAGCAAAAACAGGAATGGATGCAAAACAGAGATGACACGTGAATAGAATATTTGCGTGTCTTCTTTTTTTTGTACCCACACCTGCTTTTGGTTACAAAATCATAAGCCAATTCTGATGCAAAATCGGGACCATGTCATACAGGCCTTACAGCTGCTACATAGACAGGATCCATTGTGCATATCATTTTTCCTTCCTTCTGATAGATCAGAAGAAGGGTCAAATAACTGATGATGTCAATCAGTCCAAAAAGGCAAAATAGTGGCCCAGTCATGGAGTGGGGAGGGTGGAAACAGCAAGAGAAGTCCACAGAGTGGCCCAATGACAGAGTGGTGAGGTGGCAGCAGCATGAGGAGACCACAGAGTGGCCCAGTGACAGAGTGGTGAGGTGGCAGCAGCATGAGGAGACCACAGAGTAATCCAGTGACATAGTGGGGATGTGGCAGCAGCATGAGGAGAACACAGATTGGTTATGTGGCAGCAGCATAAGGAGACCACAGAGTGGTGGTGTGGCAACAGCATGAGGAGACCACAGAGTGGTGAAGTGGCAGCAGCATGAGGAGACCCAGCGACATAATGTTGAGGTAGAAGCAGCATGAGGATACCACAGACTGGTGAAGTGGCAGCAGCATGAGGAGACCACAAAGTGGCCCAGTGATATAGTGTTGAGGTGGCAGCAGCATGAGGCGACCACAGAGTGGGGAAGTGGCAGCAGCATGAGGAGTCCACAGAGTGTCTCGGTGACAGAGTGGCGAGGTGGGGGAAATATCAGTACCAGCCAAAGATGCTGGCTGGCAGTAGGAGCACCTGGCAGCAGGTGTGGCATCAGGCGGGTGGCAGCATCAGAATAGTAGTTGAAGCAGGTAGCCAGAAGAAACAGCTCTTTTTTGTCAAAGTGTTGGTGTAACACCATGGATGATCTAGTCTGATGCATCAGGCACTGGTGTTTGAAAATCCGGGCTTATCCACGCCTGATTCATCTTCACAAAGGTGAGTTCCTCCACATTTTAGGTCGACAGGCGTGTTCTCCTTGGGGTAACTATGGACCCCGCCACACTAAAAACCAGCTCTGATGCCACACTTCTGGCCAGGCAGGAAAGCTTGTCTAGGGCAAACCCGTCCAGTTGCGACCACAAATCGAGTTTGGCTGCCCAGTAATCCAGGGGATCTTTGATGTGTGGTGGCAGTGTGCACTCCAAGTATGCCACAACCTGTTGGTTCAGGTTCTGCTCTATGTCTAGCTGCTGCTGTTAGTGAGTAGTTTCTTCAGTAGGCGGGTGAAGAAAACTGCTCATCAGCGACTCTAGACCTGCGCTAGGATGGGAGATGGCGCACATAGGCAGCGGCCAACTGAAACCTTAGGATGTCTCGATAGTAGTTCAGTTTGTCCTCCCTCTCAGTGGGTGTAAAAAAAAAGCCCCCATTTAAGACCAGTAGCAAGGGTCTAACATGGTGGAGAGCCAGTAGTCATCCCTCTGCCGAATGGTGACAATTAGGAGGTCACTACACAAGCAAGCGAACATGCATCGGCCATTTGCGCAAGTGACTTAGAGGGACTCCCTGTCTCCATCTCCACTACATACTGCCACGGTTTGTCTGGGTCCTATGCCTCGTCTTTCACATCACTCTGTATCTCCTCTGGCTGGTCCTGCTCCTCCAGCTCCTCCTCTTCTCTCACCTGTTTAGAAAAACCACCCATACTCTACACATTGCTTGTGCTCGAATGTCATCCTCCTCGTCCTCTAATTCATCCCCCGCAGGGCTCATGTGGCCGTGAGATGTAGTCGCCACGTCTCCTGTCCCCAGGCCAGCCAGATTTAGCCTCATCTGTTCCAGGACATGAATCAGTGGAATAACGTTGTTCATCCCGTAGTCCGGGCGACTGACAAATAAAGTGGACTCCTCCTAAGGACCCGAGCAAACGGCAGGTGTCACGCATGCGCTGCCACTGGCTAACATTGAAGTTACACAGGGGAGTACATCTGTCTGCCTGTTCCTTCAAGAAATCGTGTATCGCCTTTCTCTGTTCATATAATCGGTCCAATATATGGAGGGTGGAATATATCAGCTTATGTTGGGGGGCGCCGTTCTGTTGCTGCAGCTCTAGGAGGGTGTGCTTTTCAGTGTACGAGTGGCTGAAGTGATCACAAAGTTTCCTGGCCATTTTCAGGATGTCTTGCAGATGGGGTGAAGACTTTAGGAACCGCTTTACAACCCGATTGAAAACATGTGCCCTGCAAGGCGCATGGCTCAGCCCTCTTTGACGCAGCGCCGACACCATGTTCTTCCCGTTGTCAGTCGCCATGTTTCTGACTTTGAGTTGGTGAGGAGAAAGCCAGGATTCAATTTCTTGATGAAGGACACGGAGCAGTTCCTCCCCTTTGTGACTCAGTTCACCCAGGCAAACTAGGTTTAGAACAGCATGACACCGCAGTGCCCGGCACTGTTAATTGTCCCTGCAGTGGAAGCTGAGGACACGGTGGAGGATGAGGAGGCAGAGGCGGACATTGTTGCAAAACCAACAGCATGAGAACGTGGAGGTGGAAGCAGCGTCACCTGGCCAAGTTGCTGGTGTGGCTGGGTAGGAACCACATTTACCCAGTGGGCCGTAAAGGACATATATTGTCCTTGACCTTAGTTATAGCTCCACAAGTTGGCGCTGCAGTGCACTTTGGCAGACACCGACAGGTTCAACGACTGGCCCACCTTTTGTTCTACATATGTGTGCAGGGCTGGTACTGTCTTTTTTGGAAAGAAATGACGGCTTTGGACTCTCCACCTCGGCTCGGCACAAGCCATCAGTTCTCTGAAAGGTGCAGAGTCCACCATTTGGAAAGGAAGGGACTGCAGCACCAGCAACTTGGCTAGGAGCACGTTCATCTTCTGTCCATTGGATGAGTGCACGCATACTGTTGTCTCTTGGCAATTGCTTCAGTGATCGATTGCTGACGGAATGACTGACAAGGAGTAGGAGGAGCAGGAGTATCAGGACCAGCAGATGATGGGAAGGACAGACAGCTCCCATTTGGCTGAGGTGGTGGAGACTTGACTGCATGAAATTGGGTGCGTGCAACTGGGTGATGCAGCGGTTGCTGTGGCAGGCTGGACCACCATATCGGAGCCACAGTTCTCCCAGGCCACTTTATGGTAATGCTGCATGTGTTGACGCAGGGCAGTGGTGCCAACATTGGCACCCTGGCCACGCTTCACCTTTTACTCACAAATTCGGCAAATGGCCATGCTCACCTTCTCTTGCGGCCTAACAAAAAATTGCCACACCGCAGAGTATGGAATTTTCCTCACAAATCTCTGTGCTGAATGCCTGCTACTGCTGCCTCCATGAACCTCTAGTATCTGGGCCGGTAGGTTCCTGCTAAGCGGGTGGTCTACCCCGGGCATGTTTGGCTCCCGACATCCCACTGCTTCACCCTGCTGACTGACTGCCACGCTGCCACCATGCTGGCTCAGCTTCTGTGTCACGCGAGAGCTGCCACCCTCTTCTCCTGATGATGATGAAGTCCCTTCTTCACCCGGCTACCAAGTGCGATCGGCTACATCATCATCATCATCATCATCTGCTACTGTCTGCAAGTCACTGATGTCCCCCTCAACTGTCTCAGGGCCAGGAGCCTGACTGCTCGCAACACCTGCTCCCACGTGACTCTCATCATCACTGCTTGCCCACCTACCGGAGAAAGCTGCGGATGTCTCTTCTAGATCTTGGCTGGGCAGTAGCTGCTGACTGTCCTCTAGTAGCTCGTCTTTACTGAAAAATGGAACCGAGCCTACGGCATATAATACTTCTTGCGCTGAGGGAACTGAAAATGACAGAGAAAGGTTCAGGACAGGTGGGGACACAAGGCCTGCTCCCAGGCCATTCCAACTAAGGGTTGTGTCTGACGAACCCACCGACTCTTGGCTGGGGATGTCTGATGTCACTTGCGATGAAGTAGAAGACCTAGTCAACTGCTGGGTTGCTAGTCAAGATGTGACCGCTAGTTGACACCAGAAGCTCCGCCTCTCACTGCTACCCCTGCGGCCACCCCCCCTTCTTCTGCTCCCTGCGACAGAAACATTTTGCCCACTGCCCGTTCCCTTTGAAGGGACTGTCACATGTCTGTCTGACATACTGTATAATAAAAGAATTAAATTAAAATTAAAATAATACCCCCTAAAAAAGGCGGTAGTACAATGTTACTTCCCCGCTGAATGGCAGAGATATATATATTTTTTCTGATTAACCCCCCGCCAAAAAAAATAATACTAATCACAATTCTCTGCAGAACGACTAATGGGACGTATGTATATAACCTTTTTCTACACCACGTAAATCGCTGTAGTACAATGTAACTTCACTGCTGAATGCTGATTATGACATATTTTTTTCCCTTTTTCTACACCACAAAAAATGAAATATAACAATCACAATTCACAGCAGAACTAATGGAACATACATATCTTTCCTATTAATACACCCCATAAATGGCTGTAGTACAACGTTACTTCACCGCTGAATGGCAATTAAGACATTTATTTTATTATGATCAATAAACTCCCCCCTCCAAAAAAAATAATAATCACACTTCACTGCAAAACGGCAATTAAGACGTATTCTTTTTCCTATTTCTACAACCCAAAATAAGAAATATAACAATCACAATTCACCACAGAACGGCTAATGGGATGTACGTATATTTCCTCTTTCTGCACCACGTAAATGGCTGTAGTACAATGTAACTTCACCGCTGAATGCCAATTATGACATATGTTTTTTTTTTTTCTATTTCTTTTTTTTTTCTATTTCTACACCCAAAAAAAAAGAACTATAACAATCACAATTCACCGCCGAATAGCTAATGGGACTTACGTATATTTGCTTTTTCTACACCACGTAAATGGCTATAGTACAATGTTACTTCACGGCTGAACGGCAATTAAGACATATACCATATTTTCCGGCGTATAAGACGACTGGGCATATAAGTCGACCCCCTACTTTTCCTGTTAAAATATGGGGTTTAAGCTATATTCGCCATATAAGACTACCCCTCCAACGCACACCAAATGAAAATTAAGCAGATGATCCGAGCATGAGAAAACCACTGAGAGCAGGGAAAGGGGGCTGCTTCAGGAGCGACTGGCCGGGATGCAGCACACGGTGGCTCAGCTAGAGGGCGCCTGTCCCTGAAGCTGGAGGACAGCTTCTCCAGTCCGGCTTGGAAGTAAAGAGGACCTTTCACTGGTCCAACGATTGTTAGATAATGATATGTATGTGTAGAGCGCCGCCCAGGGATAATAGTAAGTGTAGGGAGATCCCTGGGCATCGCTCTACACATACATATCATTATCTAACAATCATTGGAACAGTGAAAGGCCCTCTTAAGTTTCAGCACGCAGTATACCGGCGTATAAGATGACCCCCGACTTTTGAGAAGATTTTCATGTGCTAAAAAGTAGTCTTATACGCCAGAAAATACAGTATATATTTTTTTCTTATTAATACTCCTCCCACCCCCCCAAAAAAATAATCACAATTCACCGCAGAATGGCTAATAGAACGTAAGTATCTTTCCTATTAATACACCCCATATCACATATCATATCACACTGAACTTGCACCCCAATCACAAGCAAGGTTTGTTGGAATTAGTGATGTATCATATAGTGCAAACAACCTAAAAGCAGCAGTATAACACCAATTTGGGTTCCCAATTAGCGCAGCAAGGTGTAATAGAATCGCTCCTATTACCCATGCTGTACACTCCCCTATTGCACCCTGTTCTCCTTTTAGAGTGTAGATGATGCATTTTTTTTTTTAGCACATTAAAGCCTTTCCTAGCACTTTCCCTAGCACCTGCTAACATCTCTCCCTGCACTAAGCACACTGGAAAATGGCAGAATCCAAAATGGCTGAGGGTATTTATAGGGCTGTGACATCACAGGGGCTGGCTGGCTGCTGATTGGCTGCATGCATAGCATTGTGGGTGATCCCTTATTCCCAGAGTTCTTTGCTCCGTGTCCTAACACATGCAGCAGTAATTTTACGAAAAAATGTGATTCGTTACCATGAAGAGTGAGAAGATTCGGTGCAAATCAAATTTTTCGATCCGCTCATCTCTAGCGATAATCTGGCAGTCTAATACTGCTCCTATTGCTTAATGAATGCTCGTTCATCAGGCAATTCAGATCTTTCAGCGTGCTGAAAGATCTGGATTTGCCAGCAGCAGATTGTGCTGTGTAATCACGATCTGTTTCCAGCACACTTCTGTCCTACATGGGGAAGAGAAATGGCATAGCTATCACTCCTCCCCATGCCACGGGGGACATAACTGCATGTAATAGCAGCGGTGTCTTCTGCTAGCTATCTGACGACTGCTGGGAGGGAACGATTCTCTCCCGACAATCGCTTGCAGCATCGTGGTGTCTAATACACCCTTTAATCAGAACAGTATAGCATGGCTGCTGTTATCTTGGGAAGACAGCAAAGTGTAAGGGAGTACTACAACTACCATCATTGTTGCTGTTGCCTCTACACTCCTATTGAGAGAAAATTGTACCTTGATATACTTTGGAAGTAAAGGCGGGCTTACATGCTGCATTGTACAGCTGATTGTTAGGAAAGTGTTCCTGCTATCGCGATCCCTCATCCTCATACAGCTGCACTGTTTCTGGACAGCAGATCGCTGTTTAGACAGCACAATCTGCTCCCCAGAAACAATATAACAGGATCACCCAATGAACGAGCATTTTACTTTTTCAAAGGTTGATCGGCAGCACATTTACATGGGCAGGTTATCGGGAACTAGAGTTTGCAGGAGCGTTTGTTCCTGATAATCTGCCTGATATTTGGGCCAATCGGCGTAATATAGTACCATCTCGTTTAACTATAATAAGTATCAGAGATTAGATATACCTAAAGAACAATAAGGTCCTATTCACAGGGAGTCTCAGAATTTGGTGTAGATTCCATACCAAAGAGCCTCTGGTAGTCACACTGAATTTGCCTCCCACTGTTTTCAATTGCAGACCGCATAGCAGTTTATGTGGGCGCGGTTTATAGCCGCAACTATGCCAAGAAAGGTCACGTCCTTTGTAAAATCTGCAGTGTGAACTAGCCCTTAGACAGGTTCTTCTGTTTTTTAACTGAATTATATAACGTTTATTAAAATGTAAAAAATAAAGCTATGAATTAGAGATTTTTCTAAACCTGCAATATAAAAATGCTAATATTTTGTGGCATTACTTTAATATCTTTTAAATGGAGTTATCATACCCTTTAAGAGTGTATACACACATGATGACACAGCAAAAAAAAAAGAGTAAGGAACTGCTCAATAGGAAATCACATCATGAATCCACATTTATGCACTACTTACCTTTAAGACTCTGGGTCCCATTGCAAAATCTGACCCCACCTATCATCTGCCAATTATTGTACTGAAGTCTTCTTCTTTGGCAGAGGGGCCTTTGAACTTCTTAAAGCTGGGCATAGATATGCAATAGTTGTTGGCCAAACAATTGTTTAGCTGCTGGCTATCTCTCCAGATTCCCTCCTGGCTTCCCTGTGCATATACATGTTTGGCTCAGCTGAGCAAGTATGTATATTTTATGGGAAGAGTGGAGAAAGCCGCCACCAGACACTTCTGGCGGTGGCTTATCTCCCAGGTGAACAAAATAATTGGGTGAAAATATTAAGAGCTGGGAGCTCCTCATACAGATTACAGTGTTGGGTTTGGCCGACATTAGACCAATGTGTATGGAGTGTATTCCCTTAACGAAGCCTGGTGGTGAAACGTGTAGGGTAAGTGAGGGACGCTGGTGTGGTAGCTACAGTTATTGGTCTACATATTGTCCTTATTTTTAGTCTATGAGTTGGGCAACTCTTAGGACTTATGTATATTAGGGCCTACTTTGTGGTGGTAGGTAGATTTCATGAGAATATTTGTGTATTCCTTCTTCTTAATGTAGATTTCCAGTGGTCCCGTACTTATTTCTTTGACCAATGTAGTGTAGACTCTTTTTCCTGTTTTTAATATGATGATTAAATAAAGACGATATTGTTTTATGGCGATTTTGGACTATAAATGATTTTTGGGAATAGACACTTTTGTAGGAGTTGTGTTTGATGTGGGTGGCCCTTATAGGTAGGTTAATATAGATGTTCAATGTATACGGAGGCCTCAAGGCACCAGGGTCCAGGTGTGACTACTACCTATGTTCCCCATTAAAGCTACACACCTGTTTAAATGTTATTTTCATGGACTGCACTGTTCTCACAGAAGTCAATAAGGCAAGGACTTGACCGCAACTAATACATGACCTAAAGGCCAAAAACCTGTAATGTGGCTCAGAAGCTTCCAATTGATTACTACATTGTGGGTTTAGAAAAATCCAATTGACAATAACGAAGAGGTAACCTGTCTCCAGTATAAAATAAGATAGTGTTTCACCTTTAAATCTGCTTAGTAGGAATTAACTTCAAAATGTCTTTTTTTACCTGTAAATTACAAACATGTATGTACATTCCAATTTCCCTGTATACATCCTTTCAGTCATCACTTTAAACCAGGTCAGGTTTCAGTCTCAATTTAGATTCCCGCTCTCCCCCTTTCATTTACACCTCTTTCATGTTTGCAATGCCTAAGCCAATCACATCTGACCTGCTGAAATGGAGACGAGGTAAATGAAGGAAGGAGATCCCTGGAATAATAGAAAATAGGCCCTCAAGAATGTGAAAAACTCACAAAAACAGCAGGAGCCTTTAGCCACCCCTCATTCATCAAGCTAACGGTCTTCAAGCCACAGATTTGGAGTCATGTTTTTATTGTAAAAAACACAATAACTATTAGCTTTGCCAATTACTTAAACTATTCCCTCATATTCATCTAATAAATCACAGGGCTGTTCTGTGAGTTGCATTTCTGGTACAAATTGTACCTAATTGTTTTATTACAGCGAATCTGGTTCCTTCTGAATGTCATTACTGTGCAGACTATTGAATAAAATTGATAAATGCTTTGTGTTTCTTTTCTGAGATGCAGAATGCTTGTTTCGGGAGAGAAAGAGGAGAAAATATGCTTTTAGTAGCCTTGTGGCCTGGTGTTACAAGGCACTCAATGGCCACTCATCTGTTTATTTTTCATGTCAGGGTCAGAGGTCAGCTAGTTGCTAAATTGAAGGTGCAGAGCTGGCCAGTGACCCATTTCTCTCAAGCAGACGGGAGACAATTTGTTGGCCTGTCACAGCATACTCTTCACAAGTAGATAAAACAATGTTTTATGAGATTTGCAATTACTCTGCCCTAATTATAGTGATATTCTCTTTCATAACATCCATTCTTAAAATTGCCGTGGCGTCCTAGAGAAAATATCTCTTTGGTTGCAGGAGCATGAAGATAACAACAATGAAACATGGCTTACTGGCACTTTTTCTTTCGACATTTACAGAGAACACAGTAATTGAGTGAGCTAATGTTACACTTCCTCAGCTAGGTAATGATTCCCTGAGAGTCCATCAATTTGACATCTGTAGAAGCTGAAATATTCAGAAAGAACTAAACTCACAACTGCTTTATTTAACAAAGATCCTATAATGTCTATAATGATAATGTCGAGAAGAAATCGAATTTTCTGTCTAAAGCCCCATTTACACATAAAAAGTCCTTCGGGGTAAGCCTGGTGGTGAATGTCACTATTACCCAGGGGTGACTCTTGCTAGTCAATGATAGCGTTTAGAAACTTATAACGCTGCCAGCAGCATTTGCAATTATAGTTCGTGGTGCCAATAACAATGAATGGTGGCACACCTGATCAGTGATAGTCCATACTCAGTTTTCCCAGTAAAATTGCTGTTTAGCTTCAAAATTGTGTGGCCATTAAAAGTGTTGTACCATCTAGGACATTTCTGGCATTTCACAAGGATACTGTATGTCATATGTCACTTTTGGGGCCCTGAAGCGAAGGGAGAACAGCCGCACATATGTGGCCACCTTCAATTCACCATCAACACCAGCAGCACTATCCCTATGAAGATGGGTGCAATCCTTCAATAACGGCTGGCTTTGCCGTCACATTGATATAAACATCAAAAGAATTGAAGCAGCACTCCAAAATGGTGAAAAAAAGAAGTGGACCAGCTTTATTCCCCTTGCAACGTTTCAACTGCACAATGCAGCCTTTCTCTTTTCGTTGTAAGGGGAATAAAGCTGGTCCACTTCTTTTTTTTTACCATTTTGGAGTGCTGCTTCAATTCTTTGGATGTTTATATATATATAGATATATATATATAGAGAGAGAGATGTTCTATGAAAAACAAAAAAAATAAAAAAAACTCATAATTGATGCATAAATGAATGAAGAAAATTAATCAAGCCCATGAGTATACTGTGGGACAGATACACCTGATCTAGTGGATAGTGTCAGGGTCACACCAGAGAAGAATACCGTTTATGTCACCAATAGCATACAGGATAAAATGCGACATATATTAGGAGCAGCATGAGAGCTTCTGACATCAGACGCTAAGCTCCGCCTCCCTCCCTCATGTCTGTTATCGGCTCTGGAGGCGGCACGCAATGTGAGATTCTGAGTCAGCTGGGGACGCTGGAGACACTGGCCGTTTGTCTGGTCCATAGCAGAGAGGATGTCCAGTCCTGTTCAGCTGCTTTGAAGTTTTCTGCGCCTCTATTGTGGTAATCCTGGATGCGGGGAGAGAGACCGGATGAGAGGAGCCGGGACGGCTGCTAGTGGTGAGCGGGCTATTGCGTGCTGAGGTGGAGGCATTCACCCTGGAAGAAGGAGAGTGTGTGAATTCCGCTGGGGAAGCGGGTCAAAAGTTGGAGGGAGTCCGCTTTCTGTTGGACCTGACTGGGAGAGAGGGGGTTGTAGACTGTCTTGTGGATGTGCCCTTCCCCTCCCCCTTTTACTAACATCATTCTTAGCGGGACCCTTTCCCCATGAAAAACTGAAGAAACGAGGGTATGGACTCCATCCACTGATATTAACAATCTACTTTCCTCCTTATGAACAAGCTAACCTTGAGGGGTTTCCTCCGCAAAACTGATGTGATAAAAGGGGGTTTTGCTTGTTTTATCAATTGTTTGTTTGCCTTGAAGAAGTAATCCGTTGGCCCGCTCCTTCCTGCCTCTCCCTGTTAATATACTAACTTTGACCCATCTTTGTGTCTGCTGAAGTGCGGTGAAAAGCGGATTTGGAATAATTTCTTTTTTTTTTTTAAGGGGACTCTTCATGTGAACCAAAACTATTAACTGTGTCTTTGCTTCTAAAAATGAATCCTCTAGACCGTTTTTTCTTGCCTCTCTAATATATTAACTTTGACTTTTTACTGTTGCCACCGAAGTGTGATGAAAAACAGACTTGGATTGAGTTCTCCTCTTAAAGGGGTTTTTTTTTTTTGGGGGGGGGGGGGGGGTGGTAAAGGGGGCAATGGGGTGTGTATATCTTTTCTAACAACATGTTCTTCCCTTTATAAATAACTTGTAGTTAGCATTTCCTTACAGGAATTTGAGCCTGGGCCATATTTTCACATTACGAGATGAAAAACCAAAGTTATTCAATTTGAGGATGCATTGACAATTGTGATATTTAGTTTGTCTTTTTTTTTTTTTTTTTACACACCCTGTTTATAAGCTGAAAATGCCTCAGAAACAAAAAGGAAGAGCAGCAAGGGTCCAGAAAATGTGAAAGTGGACTGGAAACTAGGCAGAGGCAAAAGGCCTTAAATAAATATCTGGTCTCTACAACCCCCACACTGAGATCCCTTGATTCTGAGAAAGAGTTAACTGAGGGATTAAACCCTAAGTTGAAATAAAGCTTGTCTTTAAATGATCCAGGAAATAAGTAACAACTGAAATAAATGGAAAAATGGTTAAAGATATCTTTCATACGGATACTAGACTTGAAAATGTGATGGGGAAATTACTCAGATAGGCTCGGTACAATCAGATGTGAGTTTGATTCGGGTGGGTTTGGTAAAGGTGAGAGAACGTTTTCAGGAGATGGAGAATAGAACAGCGGTGATGGAAGATGTAATATCTAAACTTGAGAAGGATGTAGCGTCCCTAAAACAATTAAAGCTGACTATGGAGCACAGATTAATAGATATAGATGCAAAGGACAAGAAGAACAAATCTGAAATGTATAAAAATACCAGAAGGGGTGGAGGGCTCAAATTGTGTGGAGTATATGGAAAAATGGTTTCGTGATAACTGTAAACCTGGAACACTCTCCAGTCTTTTTGCTATAGAGAGAGCCCACAGGGTTCCTAGTAAAAAAAGAATACCAGGGGAATACCCAAGATCAATTATGGTAAAGTTCCTTCTTTCCTACAATCGGGACGCCATCTTGTTGGAATCCAGATCTCCTGAGAAATTTCGGATTGCAGGGATAAAAATAAGAATTTTTCCAGATTATTCAGCTGCTACCAATGACAGAAGGAAGAAATATGCAGATATAAAGAAAAGACTTAAAGTGGGTGGTTTGAAGTATAGTTTGTTATTTTCTGCTAAGCTTAGGGTAGAATTCCAGTTTCCTGAACAAGCTAAGGACTGGGCGGATTCACAGGGCCTGTAAGAAATGATTTGCTATTAATAAAGGCGAGGGAGGGATATAGGGAGTAAGATGCTTAGTTTGAGAGCTTTCTCTCTTTTCTTTTGGAGCGGAGCTGTTCGGGGGAGGGGAGCTGTTCGAGGGGCGGGGGGAGGGGCTCTTTTGGAGAGAGAGAATTTTTTAAAAATATATTTAAATGTTGAGAGTAATATCATTTACTGTTCGCCGGTTAAGAGAGAGAATAAAGAGATTTGCCATTTTTGACTGGTTGAGGAGGTACATGCCAGCCGTCATCTGCCTGCAGGAAACACATTTGGATAGAGATTCTGTGAAGTGGGTGTAAAAAAATGGATAGAAGGTTTTTATCATTCCATATATACATCATGTTCTAGAGGAGTGTTTATCTTGGTCCATAACAAGGCTAATTATGAATATGTGGCATGTAAGGCGGATGACAGCGGCAGGTATCTCTTCTTACAGTGTTATATAGATGACATTAAAATGGTTATAGCAAATATTTATATTCCTCCTGCATATAAACCTGATGTGTTATATGATTTACAAAAGTATATGATAGATAAGCAAGAATGTATTTTGATAGCGGTAGGAGATTATAATACGATATTGGATCCAACTAAGGATAGATTATCCAATGATAAATCTATATTTCATAATACGAATTTGGTTAATTTAATGACTGAGTTTGATTGGGTAGATGTTTGACGATTGTTCAACCTGGAGGAAAAAAACTCACTCCTGTTATTCAAAAACACATCAAACTTGGTCAAGGATTGATATGGCCATTGGAAAAAAAATATTTGAAAAAAACATATTAATAATAAAATATGTTGCCATGGGTGGCCTTATCAGATCATTGTGCATTTTTAATGGAGATTGAACACTCTCCTAGGCAGGGCCCTCGATTATTTAAGTTTACCTACCATTGGTTAACTTTGTTAAAAGATAAGGAAGATATTAACGTAGAATTAAAGCTTTTTTTCAACTAAACAAAGATTCAACTAATAAGTGAGTAGTTTGGGATGCTGTGAAAGTCTTCTTAAGAGGCATTCTGATCAATGAGGTGAACTTTTGGATGAAAAGAGAAAAATAAAAAAATAAAAATGCTGATCAGAAGCTAGAGGAGGCAAGAAGGAGATATGTAGCAGATCCCTCAGCATATAATTTGAATAAATGGGAAGAGGAACAAGAGAATGTTAGAGACATATATATGGAAAAATCCCAAACAGCTTTGTTTTTTCAAGTGGTTAAGTGTCACGGTATTGTTGCTGTTTGTTCTACTGTGACACATTGGCCGTGCATACTGGTTGCCGGTGGCAACATGTTGTGTTCAGTATGCACGTGGACTTCCCTTTTAAGTTGTTTCATCCTTCTGTCTGGTGCACGTGGGGTTAATTTCTTTCTGGGTATGGAACTGGGTGTGGTCTCTAGGCTCTTTATATCCTTGTGTTTTGAGCCTGAGATCAGTTGTTTGTCTCCAGCCTTGGTGAGTGTTGGAGTGTTAATGTTCCTGGTTTTCATCTGTCCAGTCTGAGGGCCATCCTAGTAGAACATCAATGTCAGCCCCTTGTTTCCATGTTACTTCCCTTACTCTTACCTGTTGTTTTGTTTGGTGTGGGTTCATGTTTTGGGTGAGTGGTGATGTCTTGTTTAGTGTACTATGGCATCTTTGGTTTAATGTCCGGCATGGTTGCTAGACATCTACTTGTCTGTCTGCACCTTCGGAAGTGGGCTCTATGGTTTCCCGGAGGGGTTAACCAAAAGACTATGAGCAGCCCTTCCTGGAGCCACCATGCATCCGGTGTCCGCATGAGGGTCCAGGTAGTTTTGGAGTCATTGTTCCATCTTTGCTGCAACAGGTAAGTGTTTGTGTTTCTGGTGTGCTGTTGTTACTTTTTGAGCTTATCTGCCATTCAGTTGCTACTCAATCTCATTTTCCCTTTTGTTACTAGGCCGCTGGGAGACACCGTTTCTTCTGTGTTGTGGAGGAACAGTGGGTCTCTTGCCCTGTCACCTTACCTTAGGGTTACTCAGGGATTCCAGGATTCTGAGGTTCCTGAGTATGGGTCCTGCTACCATCTGGATCTGCTCATATAGCTAAGTGACCAGGACCACGTTAGAGATGCTGTAGGTGGTGACCTGCGCCCTTTTCTCTGTTTCCAGACTTAGTAACAGTTCACATTATACAGTGGGAATTTCCCCCACTCCCCATCGTGACATTGTTTTTTTCAGAGGGTGAGAAAGTTGGGAAGATCTTAGCTAATATAGTGAAAAACCAACAGGACAAATCTTGGGTATAAGCCATAAGAAATAATAAGGGCCTGATTGTAAAAACCTTGGAACAGATACAGTTGTGTTCAAAAATTTTCAACCCCCATTGAAATTGAGCATTTTGGCCAGTTTGACATTGATTTTGATCATTTCAGTCATCTTGTTTACAATTAAATCAAAGAGGCACTTGTAAGTCAGACAAATATAAAATAACATTTATAATGAAATAACCACAAATGTCTTTTCTGTGCTCACATCATTATCAGTTTTATTCAACCCCCAAGTGACATTCAATCTTAGTACTTAGTACAACATCCTTTTCCAGTTATAACAGCTTTTAAATGTGAAGCATAGCTTGACACAAGTGTCTTGCAGCGATCTACGGGTATCTTCGCCGATTCTTCATGGGCAAACGCCTCCAGTTCAGTCACATTCTTAGGCTTGCTCGCTGCAACTGCTTTCTTTAAGTCCCACCAGAGGTTCTCAATCGGATTTAAGTCTGGTGACTGCGATGGCCACTTCAAAATGTTCCAGCCTTTAATCTGCAACCATGCTCTAGCGGACTTGGAGGTATGCTTGGGATCATTGTCCTGTTGAAAGGTCCAACGTCTCCCAAGCCTCAGGTTTGTGACAGACTGCATCAAATTTCCATCCGATATCTCCTGGTACTGAAGAGAATTCATGGTACCTTGCACACGCTGAAGCTTCCCTGTACCTGTAGAAGCAAAACAGCCCCAAAGCACGATTGACCCCCCGCCATGCTTCACAGTAGGCAAGGTGTTCTTTTCTTCATAGGCCTTGTTCTTCCTCCTTCAAATATAGCATTGATCCATGGGCCCAAACAGTTCTAATTTTGTTTCATCAGTCCACAAAACACAAATGTGGTTTGTCCACATGACTTTTGGCATACTGCAGTCGACTCTTCTTATTCTTTGGAGACAGCAAGGGGGTGCGCCTGGGAGTTCTGGCATGGAGGCCTTCATTACGCAGTGTGCGCCTTATTGTCTGAGCTGAAACTTCAGTACCCGCATCTGACAAATCTTTTTTCAGTTCCTCAGCAGTCACACGGGGACTTTTCTCCACTTTGCGCTTTAGGTAGCACACAGCAGTCGAAGTCAGCATCTTCTTTCTGCCACGACCAGGTAGCGTTTTAACAGTGTCCTTTGCCTTGAATTTGCGAATGATGCTTCCTATGGTGTCTCTTGGTATGTTTAACATCTTTGCAATCTTCTTATAGCCATTGCCCTTCCTGTGAAGAGAAATCACCTCTTCTCTTGTCTTCCTGGACCATTCTCTTGACTTCACCATGTTTGTAAACACAACAGTAAATGTCTAGAAGGAGCTGAGTATCACAGTCATTTTAAATCTGCCTAATTGGTGCTTATTATGCTTGATTTCTGCTCCTTGACATCCACAGGTGTTTTCAATACCTGATCGAAAACACTTGAATGAACCTCTGTTCTTAAGAGTGGTAGTCTATAAGGGGTTGAATAATTGTGTCAATGAAGAAATCACAAAAAAAACATTTTATACTGTATTACAAAAACAATTGATGTCATTTTAGTTGCATTTGGTTCTTTAAAAAGTCCTGGTAAGATTTCATTCTAAACACAATTACAAATGTACACCAAATTCCCTAAAACCTTTTACAGCATTGGGGGTTGAATAATTTTGAACACAACTGTAAGTAAGGTCTTTAGGACCTATTACCAGGAGTTATATAGCTCTAAAATATCCTATGTGAAAGACATCCTATGTCATTATTTGAATTATGTTCCCTTTAAAAACTGATGAGGAATCAGAGAGATAAATTGGAGAGAGAGATACAATTAGAAGAGGGCATTGAGATCTGTTAAGGATAAAAAAAGTGCCAGGAGGAGATGGATTACCGTTTGAAATCTATAAGGAATTTAGTCAAATACTTTTGCCAGAATTAAGGGAGATCCTGTGTGAGGCCAGGAATACAGGAAAGTTGCCTGAATCCATGGAAGAGGCTATCATTGTTTTGATTCCCAAAGAGGGAAAGGACTTATTAATGCCAGAATCATATAGACCTATATTCCTGTTGAATACTGATATAAAACTGTTAGCGAAGGTGTTAGCGGATAGAAGATTGATTAACTGTAATGTTAGGAGGGTGTTTTATAATATAGAGGCCAATCGACAAAATAACAATGAGGAAGGTATACTGTCTTTGGACACGACTAAAGCGTTTAACTGTATTGAATGGGAGGTTCTTAAGTATTTTGGCATAGGGGATCACTTTATAAATTGGATTGAATTAATATACTCCCATCCCAGTGCAAGAGTGGTGGTGGATGGGGTTATGTCCCTTCATTTTGCCCTTTCGAGGGGCACTAGGCAGGATTGTCCCCTATCCCCATTGCTCTTTGCAATGGTAATAGAACCATTGGCTATTATAGTTCGTGAGAGGAACAAGTTTAAGGGCTTTCAATATGGAAATATTAATGAGAAAATAACGCTATATACTGATGATGTTTTGCTTTTCGAGAGTAATATAGAAGAGGATTTAAATAAAATAATTAGTATAATAGATAGGTTTGGATATTTTTTGAAGATAAACTGGGATAAATCACACTTGATGCATTTGGGGGATGGAGACCTGAGTGGAAATTTAAAGGTAAATACAATTGGTAAAGGAAGGAGCTTTAAATATTTGGGGACAAATATTTCAAGAAACTTGGGGGACTATATAGAATTAAATATAGCCCCACTGTTAAAGGAAATAAGAAAGACAATTCACATATGGAAAAGGTTACCATTATCAATGATGGGACGAATTAACTTGATAAAGTTAGTTTTTCTCCCCAAGATACTGTATATTATACAAAATTTACCAATCTGGATTCCAAATAAAGTATTTAAGACAATGGATGGGCTAATGGAGGACTTTATTTGGAATGGCGGAATACCTAGGATATAAAAAAAGAAATGCTTCAACTTCCTTTTAAAGAGGGGGGTCTCTCTCTTCCAAGTTGATACTTATATTTTTTGGTAGCACAATTTGAACACAAAAGTTTCTGAAGAAAGCCCTCTTATGAGAGGGAAGATATTGAATAAAGGTTATAAGAATCATCAGGTTAATAATGGATTACATATGGTGAGAAATTAAAAAAAATTATGGGTATAAAAGGTTATTTAAAATGTACTCCAATATGGAATAATATTATTGTGTGAGATTCAGAGAATTAAGCAATATGTAAATTGGGAGATTAAAGGTATTAGTTTGCTTTGTCACATTTTTGAGGGGGATAAATTGAAGGATTTTGAGAGTTTGATTAAGGAATTTGGGATTTCAAGAAAAGATTATTTTAAATACTTACAAATAAGGGATGCAATTAGTTCATCAGTAGATGTGGAGAAATATGAGAAGGCCCCTTCTGGGGACATGGAGCAATTCCTCAAGGAGGGAAAAGCTAAAGGCAATATTTCAAGGAGATATAGGATGTTAATTAAACTAATACAAATAGAGAGAAAAATACCAGCAAAATAAAAATGAAAGAAAGATATTGATGACCTCTCGGATGAGAAATGGGAAGATATTTTGAGAAATCAACCCCTAGTCTCAATAGGGGCCTCACATGGGGTCTCTCAGTTTTTCCAGATGAATGTACAGGATGTGGTGAAGAACAGGCAGGTCTTATACATCTGATTTGGAGATGCCCCAAGTTATTTAGGTATTGGTCTGAAATAGCATATAGTATTGACAGGGTTTTTGGAGTACATATATATGATGATCCGGTAGTCTGTATATTGGGAGGAACAATTCATCTGAGGCTTCGAAAGGCGGTAAAACAGGCACTTTGTAAGTTCTTGTTTCTGGCAAGACCGCTTATTCTAAAAAAATTGATTAAAAAGGATCAACCCCTGGTGTGTGAATGGAAAAAATCTGTGAATAATATGATCAGAATGGTTGTTGTAAGTGTGCAATTAACCATTTATTTTAGAAATGAGGATGTCTAAAAAGGGAATGCTAGATTTATTAATTTCCGAAGTGAATCTTAAACCTATGAAATTCAGTTTTTTTCTGGATATTCCAATACATTCCACAGAATTAGAATGTCATTAATATATCGCAATATAAATTAAATAATAATTTTATTTTGGGGGTCCATTTATCATACTCCTTCCAAAAAATCGATGATAGCTTCCCACTAGCCCAGGAGCAAATTAGCATGACTGGGGGCAAGGGGCTCCCTATAGCTGTGCCCCTGATCTGGTGGTAGAAACGTACCTCGAAGATAAAGTAGTTGTGTAGAAGGATAAATTGTAAAACCTCCAAGACAAATTGATTGTGGGTCTGGTATTGTATGTCTCTTGTTTTGAGATAATCTCCAATGGCAATGAGGCCCCAATTGTGTGGCATGCTGGTATAAACAGCTTCCACATCAATTGAGGCCAGAAAAACTTCCTCATCGACTGGTATGTTTTCAGTTTTAATTATAAGGTCAGTAGTGTCCCTTTTGTATGAGGGTAAGGAGGAGACAAAGCGGCGTACAATCTTGTCAACATATGTAATTATATTCTAAGAGATGGAATTAACCCCAGTATCTATTAGGTGGCCTTTTAAAGGGGTAAAGGGATCCCTTATGTACTTAGGGAGAGCATGAAAAATAGGGATTTGTGGATATTTGGGTGTCATAAATTGCATTTCATCCTTAGACATAATACCTACATCCAAAGCTTTAATTAAGATTGATTTAAGTTTGTTTGTGTATTCTTCTTTTAGGTTTGTTGTAAGGATTTCATAGCATGTTTTATCATTCAATAGACTAAGGCACATATTACGATAGATCCTATGGTCCATTATTATGTTACCCCCTTTTGTCAGATGGTTTACACACAATAGTGGGGTCCGATTCTAAATTTTTCCAGGCCTCCATTTCTTGTCTATCTAGGTTATTGATAGTCGTATCTGGATTTCCTTCACCCAAAAGTCCCATAATGGCGAATGAAAGGATGGCTATGCATGCATGGCTTGCTCTTCATTCACTTCTATAGGAATTCTGAACATATCCAAGCTCTCTCACTTCATTATCAATGAATAGATAACAAGCTGAGCATGTACAATGTGCTCTCCCTTCACTTTGGGGTCGCATTTTGGAAACAGAAGTAAATCCCAGAGGTGGGACCCGCACCTATCTGACATTGGTGGCATATCCTAGTGATATGCTATACATTTGTCCTCGATAGGACAACCCCTTTAATGGTTTATTCATTAATTAATCCAAGATGTCTATATGACACTTATTAATATACCCTCTGTTGAAATTCTATGCCATTATCTATATTTCAAAAGGTACGGCCCCTTGTTTGCCCGTCTTTTGTGCTGTCCATCAAATGTATGCTAACGGGGGGTCATGTGACCAGGCAAATCACCACCATATGATGTCTTCTCCCTTCAAATACACTTCACCTGTCAACTGCACTACAGTTTAGTTCAGATGCAGTTTGAATGGAGGAGACTGAGTGATTTGTCTGGTCACATGACCCTCCATCAGCATCCATTTTATGGGCAGCACAAAAGATGACAAACAAGGGGGCATACCTTATGAAAGATAGAAAATGGCCCAGAAATTTAACAACGTGCCATATAGTAATCTTACAAACACATCAATCAACAGTGATCAGAAAGTGGGCAACCCCTTAAATAGCTGCTCACCTGTGCAGGTAAAAAGTGGTTCAAACAAAAACCACACAGCCATTACCAATCAATCAAAAACTACACAATGGGTCACTCCGTCTGGCCTTACCCTAAGAAAAAAATTCTCATTAACATGAACACCATAAATGAGGCCTAATTTATTGGAATTAAAGGATATGAGAAAATGGAGTTGACTATTAACCCAGAGTGAGGTGAGGGCAGACATTTGCTATGGTAAATGATCACAACAATGCAGCATGTCTAATTAGCACTGTCTATTTTGCAATGGAGATAAAACAAATTAAACAAGTGGTTCTGAAATTATTCTATCCTGTAAGGCTGAGTTCACATGCTATGGCTGCAGTCTGCCCAAGGTATGCCTTTGATGCGACTGAAACCGCTCCAGTTTTCAAATTGACTGTGGCCAAAAGGAATTTCATGTTTAATGGTCATGAAGCAAACTGCCACTTTACTGCAAAACAGAGCAGCCATTAGCAATAAAACAACTTTTAGCTGCAGTCAATTTGAAAACCATCCTGATCTGCATATTAGTTCTGTTCCAGGGGAACTTTGGCCACAACATATGAACCGAGCCTAAGCTGTTAAACTGTGGTACTTTCATTTAATCATTATGGGGGATCTCATACTTGTCTAATAAGAAGCTAAGGGTACGGCCACACAGAGTCTTTGGAACGAGGTTTTGAAGTAGGATTTTTCGCCAAAGTGGATTCAAATAGAATTAGAAATATAAAGGAATGGATTTCTACTTCTCCTCTCTGGTGGATCCACTTCTGGCTTTGGCTGAAAATCCAGATCTACCTCAAAACCTCATCCAAAAAACTCTGTGTGTCTGTACCCCAATAATGGAATTGCTATTTTTATGTAATCACATTATGATGAATCCAATGCTCTGTAGCCAAAGTGACCATGTTGTCAGCAATTCTGAATTTTCCAACATGTGCAAAATACTGTACAATCAATACTCCTGGCATGATCATTACAAAATTGTTTCTCCTTAAAGGTTTATTTCCCCAAGTATTAAATATTGATGACCTATCCTCGGGATAGGTCATCAATATCAGACTCCTAAAACACCTGTGAATCAATTGTTTGTGGACAGGTCTCAGGGCACTAGCGAGTGCTACGGTCTCTTTCTCGGTCCAACAGTTACATGGCCTTTGTCCAGCTCACACCCATTCAAGTGAATGGGCCTGGGCTGCATATATCATGAATATCATTGACATCTGCCATCCAATGTATGACACAGTGGCTGGTATAATATGAAGAGGCTGCAGTGCTCGTCGAAATGTGGTGGCCCCTTCAGCAGGGGAGTGGTCCTGGAAGTTGGATCACATTTATGACCTATCCTGTGGGTAAGTCAACAATATTTAACTCCAAGAACACCCCTTTATAGAGGTTTACCTGGAGATAGAATATAATGTGGGTTGGGGTCTGACCCTTAGAACCCCAGGAACAAAAGAACATAGTGGCCATGGAAGGAATGAGCTCTTACACTGTTTATCAATGCTCAGTGGTGTATACAAAATTGTGGCAGTGCTAGATACTGCAGCTCAGACCTGCTCACTTGCATGTGTATATGTTACATAAACAATAAATGCATCGTGGTCCTGTCATCATAACCCAGTTTTATATTGATGGCCTATGCTAAGGATAGACCATCAATTATAAATCCTGGACAACCCATTTAAGTTTACCATCTTATTGTTTCCTGTAGTTATAATGATGATATACAAAAATGTCATCTGGATTTTATTCACATTTAGGTTTAGAAAAACATACCTCAAACATATAGGAAGAGATTTATTATGAGGGGAATTTCTAAAGTCAGTTTTGCAAGAGTCTGTGTTGCCAGTCAATGATATCTGGAGGTGTTTCTGAGCTCACGTAGTCATGTAATGGTTTCCAGTACAGAATAATGCTTGTTTTAAATGCAGTGCTGCCTGAGGGCTGGTAGATCACGAGCATCCAATGTTGACTCTCAACCTTGTCCTTTGCTCACATGGATGTCTCCAGATTCTCTGAATCTTTTGATGATATTATTTACTGTAGATGGTGGGATATTCAAAGCTTCACAATTTCCCCTGAAGAACATTTTTCTGAAATTATTTCGAAATTTTTAGATGCATTTATCTGAAAATCGGCGAATCTCTGCCCATCTTTGCTTCTGAGAGACTCTGCCTCTCTAACATGCTCTTTTTTTTCATACCCAGTCATGTGACTCAGTAGCAAAATGCTCCCCTGGCTGTTTTTGTTTTTATTTGTGCCACTTACTTTCCCAGTAAGTTTTTACCTTTGTTCTAGCTTATTTGAGATCCGTTGCTGCCTTCAAATGTTAAATGAGTTAAATATTTAATGAAATTGTAAATTGTCTCACTTTCAACATCTGATATGTGTTCTATTGTGTATAAAATATAGGTCTATGAGATTTGCAAATCATTGCATTTTGTCTTTATTTACATTTTACAATCTCAACTTTTTAGAATTGGGGTTATATAATAACAGAGAACAAACTCTTCAGTGTTGCATCAGTCTATGACCTAAATTCATTTTATCATTTTTATTGGCATAAGTGACTACTATATCAATGAATAAAGGGTCATCTAAACAACCTCTATTCATGTGGAGTGGCTTGGCCCAATCGGTGATAACAGTTGACCACTAAGAGACCCCCAATTATTAGTCCATTATCATGTGGAAAACCTTGAAGCTATGTTTGGGCAAGTAATTACTAACTCAACTCATCTAACTATAGCGTTACTTAACTAACAAGGAAATATGGTATGTTGCATAATAATAACAATATATGCATTATGCAATCATAGGGACCTATTTGCACCATTTATGCCAAAAAGTGTATTGGCCCCTGGTATCGCCCATATGGCACAGGTAGGTTGAGTGGTAGGGTCTCGGGCTACTTGAGAGACCTTGATGTGGTGTCCGAGCTTAAGACATGTCCTCCTAGTAGGATGTATCGAACTAACCTCTCAATTTTAACATCAGTGGGAGGATTTAGTATTGCCGCAGAGTGCACCTGCCTTTGCTATGGTTATGTTTTTGATTATTCTCCACATCCACATTATCGTATGTAGGATGGTTATTGTGGTACTTGTAGTCCGTTGCTGGCATCTTCCATTGTATGCATTTTTTGCTGTTGATTGCCCCTAGCAACGGACTACAAGTGCAGGATGTGCTCCCCTATATACATGCATAACTGCATGTGGGTTGAGCATATCCTGCTTGTTAAACACCACACCCTGTTTTCTAATGGTTTATATGTTTGGAGGTGTATAAACTCCAATTTAAATGTGCCTGCTTTTAATCTACAGGCTACATTCAGGTGCACCTGGGAGGCTCTGGGCCATATCAGTCGGTCTCGGGTGGGGCTCACAGGCACCTCCCACCTCCCATTGCAAGCATGGTTACATGCTGGAGGTTACTGGTGAGCTGTTTGTGAGTCAGGCCTTACGCTCCCGTAATGCCTAACGGCCCCTGGTATCGCCCATACGGCACAGGTAGGTTGAGTGGTAGGGTCTCGGGCTATTTAAGAGACCTTGACGTGGTGTCCGAGCTTAAGACATGTCCTCCTAGTAGGATGTGTCGAACTAACCTCTCAATTTTAACATCAGTGTGAGGGTTTAGTATTGCCGCAGAGTGCACCTGGCTTTGCTATGGTTATGTTTTTAATTGTTCTCCACATCCACATTATCGTTATCGTATGTAGGATGGTTATTGTGGTACTATTAGTCCGTTGCTGGCATCTTCCATTGTATGCATTTTTTGCTGTTGATTGCCCCTAGCAACAGACTACAAGTGCAGGATGTGCTCCCCTATATACATGCACAACTGCATGTTGGTTAAACACCACACCCCGTTTTCAAAAACTGTATTGATAAACGTGTTCTAAGATATATGATATGGTACAGTATTTTAGCATGGGAGCTCATATTGAATCACTCCCAAGGACTGTGAAAGCTGTGCAGAGCCATGATTTTGATGACCTATCCTTAGGATGGTTCATCAGTATCAGATCTGTGGGGGTTTTACTCCTGGTACCCCTGCTAATAAGTTTGTTGAAGAGACTGCGGTGCTTGTGCAAGTTTTGCATAGTCTTCAATGTTTACTTGAAATTTTTAGATGGTGCACAGTTAAATACTGAAGAGGATGAAGTACTTGCATGAGCTCCAGGTCCTCTTCAACCAGCTGATCGGTGGGGGTGCTGGAAGTCTGACCTCTGCTGATCTGATATTGATGAACTATACAAAGGATAGATCATCAATACCCTTTAAAAGGTATTACCATCCAAAACATTTAAGGCATATCAAAAGTATATGTCATAAATATCTGAAAGGTGCTGGTTTCAGTTCCAGGACTTTAACCTCAGTTCCAGGTTTCTCACCAATCAGCACTGAGGACAGGAGGAGGCAATACATGAATGTATCTTTCTCCATGGTAGATTTTGAGTTTTGTAGTACACCTAGCATAGCACATCCTCCCCCCTCAAAAAAAATAAAAAAAATACAATAGAGAGGCTGCATGTAAAGATGGCCACCTTTGTAAATCATACACTCCTTTCGGGAGTGCCAAGCAGAGAGTCAATGAACCCTATTCTATATATACAGAACAGAAATGGCTACACAGTACACCATTTGTTCTCTGACATGGAAACTACATGTGAGCAGCCACAGATAGACAAACATTTCAGTGTCCAGAAGGTTAAAGGAAACATAGAATTGCATTGCCGGCCACATGTTACTCCCGGGTTGTGCGCCCTTGGGCTACAGAATATACCTAATATCTTCAATGTCATGTCTACAATTGTCTGTATATTCATTGTGCTTTGGATGTTTTTTGTTCTTTGTTTATTTAAGGGAGTGTATACACTGTTAGTATTAACAGCAAAAAAAATAAAAATAGGTCAACATACTGGTTAGTACAAAAACAACCAATAGCTACAAATTGTTTGTGAGCCAATGACTCAGGCAATCCAGGTCACTCTGGAAATAAATATCAGGCCATACATACCAAGTGTATTAGTAAAGTTGGACAACATAGTAATATCGTCTCAGCAAAAAGAAAAAAGCACAACAAACATAGGCATATGATAAACAATGTGGACTTGACATGTGAATGTGCTTTGCAGAGTTCAGTCTATACATATCATCTTCAACATTTTACTAAAGAGCAAAGTATAATAAAATTACAGTGTAGTGCTGGTTACTGACATAGTAACTAACATTTGGTATAGTACAGATATATTTCTTGGTAAAGCATTTATTACATGCAATTATGTAAAAAAGTGGTATTTTCACTAGGCTATCCATAATACTTTGTGCAACAATTCACTGTAAAAAACAAAGGAACGTTAAAAAATAAAGCTAAAATTCTTTATTATGTATCTTTGTAAAACAAAACAAAACTCTAAACAGGAAGGGATAACCCTGTGTAACCAAGTGTGTCAAGGCAAAAGTAATGACTGAGGTTCCAGAGGAGGTACCTATCAGCCCAGGGGTGTTCAGATAATTAAATGACACCGCTGGGCGTATCCACCTACATTTGTCAATCGAACCCCAGGTGAATAGAATAATGGATGCACACAGTTGAAAGTGATCCAACATACACAATGTGGCAAACTGCCTGATACTTTGTATAACTTGTCCGTTGTAGCGCTTCTCGACAAGCGAATAACCAGCGGCCACTATGTGTCAAAAAATCAACTGTGAGCGCTGCTGGAGTGTCAAGACTGAGAGCCTAGGGTAGGGGCTAATTTGCAGGCACCATTAACAAGTAGCAAGGTGCCTGCAAATTAGCAGGGTGTCCCACCCGAGATGCTTATGCCCCCTTGCCCCTATTCAAGCACATGCTGTATGCTCTGTGACTCCAGCAGCTGCACACAAGCCTAACCGCGGCTTTACGCCCTTTATACAACAGCAGTGTGACTAGCTGTATGATAGTAGCTCTACCCTAACTTTCGCTCTAAACGTTTTGCCTTTCAAGCTCATCAGGAGCAGGGGGTACATTGAGCAAAGACAGACAACACATAAAACTCCATCCGCCTCATGTGGTGAGGTGGCGGCATCGGCGCTGGGATGGCCGTGACAAGGCCTCTAACATGTGCTGGCTATAAGGAGGAAACCCCTCCCACCATGCAGATCAAGCTCCTAAGCCACCCAACCGGAGAGCAGGAGACACGGATATGCTGCGATTCACCACCGCCCACCAGACGGGCTTACTCAATGGATGATCACGCTCAGAGTGAATAGTGAACACTCCACTATTATCAGGGAATAAAATGGTGGTTTGTACCATCAGCAAGGTATAGCATCAGAACAAATAGGGTCAGATAAAGGCATTAAATGAACACATCAGTAAACGGAGGTGCACTTACAAAGGGGGTACAAATTAAGGTCGAGGAGATGTGATCCTCAAAGTAATCACACTACCATACTCATTATATGGAGGTGTGTGAATACAGAATGGATGGAAAATATAACATGAGGTGCTGGAAATCCACTGAGGAATAAAAATGCAAGCACCAAACTCAAAAAAGGATCAGTGATCAAGTGGTTTGTTGAAAATGTAGTTACGCCCCTAGTATAGGGATGACCATATTGGCATAGCCTTAGGGAGCCTCAAATAAAGCACACATAAGAGATATGCTCATTCAGGCATTCTGGACGTACAGTACGAAGCCTGAATATCCACTGCGCCTCCTTTTGGAGTAGCTTTTTATCATAATCGCCTCCTCTCGGGGATCTTCTGACCACCTCTATCCCCTGAAATCTTGTCACGTCCACATTGTTGTCATGAACGGTGTAGTGATGAGTGGCATAGGCAATATTCGAATTTACGATATTTCACAAATTTTTGGCTGAATATTGGACATAAATTCGCAAATTTGAGAATTCATGATCACAAAAATTGATAATGTAATTTGCACGCGCAATTGTATTACCTATACCATATAATAAACAATCACACAAAGGCTGTATGCCAAAAGCCAGGTATGTTCAAGCTAACAACCTATCCATGAGACAGGTACAGTCAGCATAACTTACAATGGCAGCCTTGTGCACAATGACATTCAAGACCAGCTTAATTTCTTAATATAAACTAGAAAACCTACATTGCATTTAGCAAATTGGAGAACACAATAAGCATACTTAGCTCAAAATATCTAACCTATCTATTCAATAAAAGAAAAAACCTTATCTTATCAAAAGAAACTTTCTACATTGTAACTAAACTAAACTAAACTAAACTGTTCCTCATATATATATATTCCAGTGTGTGGCAGCTGTTCTTCCCATCTTCTTCCGGTCCTGCAAATAATATACATACTTTTCGCTCACTAAAAACAACATTTACAAAAACAAGTACATGAAAACCATAAAAAAACACATTCTTATTAGTGATGTCGCGAACATAAAATTTTCAGTTCGCGAACAGCGAACGCGAACTTCCGCAAATGTTCGCGAACGGGCGAACCGGGCGAACCGCCATAGACTTCAATAGACAGGCGAATTTTAAAAACCAAAGGGACTCTTTCTGGCCACAATAGTGATGGAAAAGTTGTTTCAAGGGGACTAACACCTGGACTGTGGCATGCCGGAGGGGGATCCATGGCAAAACTCCCATGGAAAATTACGTAGTGGACGCAGAGTCGGGTTTTAATCCATAAAGGGCATAAATCACCTAACATTCCTAAATTGTTTGGAATAACGTGCTTTAAAACATCCAGTGTGTGTATACGATCAGGTATGATGTTGTATTGATCAGGTAGTGTAAGGGTTACGCCCGCTTCACAGACATTGACAGACCAAACTCCTCTTTTAATGCACCGCAAACAGTCCATTTGCACAACCGCAAACTCCCCATTTGCACAAGGTTGGATACCAAGCTAGCCACGTCCCGGTGATGTCATTGAAGGTTTCTTCCTCCACCCAGCCACGCATAACACCAAGGGTCCCCGAAAGGTCAATTGAATTGATTTTCGAACGGGGAGATGGTTAAAAACGCTGGCTCCCTCCCCTTTGTTTTAATCCACGGTCACTGCTTCTGCGCCGTGCAATTTACTCTCACACCCGATATGAGTGGTATTTTCTGTAGTACTATTCTCATCAGTTTAATCCTCTAACGTCCCCGACTCCCCAATCTGGGGGCCATTTATTAAATAGATTTTTCGAACGAGGAGATGGTTAAAAAACGCTGGCTCCCTCCACTCTGTTTTAAACCACGGTGACTGCGTCTGCGCCGTGCAATTTACTCTCACACCCGATATGAGTGGTATTTTCTGTAGTACTATTCTCATCAGTTTAATCCCTCTAACGTCCCCAATCTGGGGGCCATTTATTGAATAGATTTTTCGAACGGGAGATGGTTAAAAAACGCTGGCTCCCTCCCCTTTGTTTTAATCGACGGTCACTGCGTCTGCGCCGTGCAATTTACTGTCACACCCGATATGAGTGGTATTTTCTGTAGTACTATTCTCATCAGTTTAATCCCTCTAACGTCCCCGACTCCCCAATCTGGGGGCCATTTATTAAATAGATTTTTTGAACGAGGAGATGGTTAAAAACGCTGGCTCCCTCCACTCTGTTTTAAACCACGGTGACTGCGTCTGCGCCGTGCAATTTACTGTCACACCCGATATGAGTGGTATTTTCTGTAGTACTATTCTCATCAGTTTAATCCCTGTTACATCCCATATCAGGGATTGCCTTTTGTGAAAAAAAATTTAGGCCTCGTACCTTCGACTGCCTTCACAATGACAGACCAAACTCTCATACACCAAACTGAATTGATTTCAGGAACCGGGAGATGGAAAAAGCAGCTTGGTCGGTCCTCATACTCCCAAATTGGGGCACTGTGCGTGCACAGAGCAATGTGCTGCGACACCCTATATGAGTGGTGTCTTAACTAGTACTATTCCTATCAGCGGCGGGCGGGTGCGTGGTAACTTGAGAGCAGGTGACCAAAGCTGAGCTGGAGGAGGATGGTGCATCAAGGTTCTTAGCGGAAGCTGTTGAAGATTGGGTGTCCTGTCTAAGCCAGTCAACTACGTCCTCACAATTTTTCGGGTTCAGGGTCCATGGCCTCTGAACACTAGGCATTATTCCAGGGACAGTGGAAATCACAGCACCACGACCACGACGGCCCCTGCGGGGTGGCCTGCCTCTGCCTGTCATTTTTTTTTCGATAAGTGGTACTGTGCCACCCTGTATCAGTGGTGGGCACTGGCAGTGGGCACACTACAGTCTGTGGAAGTGGGCCTGACACACACTGGCAGCAGGCAAGCAACTGAAATTAGACTAATGTGTAAAAATTAAATGCCTTATTTATCGGCAAGCTACTGTGCCACCCGGTATCAGTGGTTGGCACTGGCAGTGGGCACACTACAGTCAGTGGAAGTGGGCCTGACACGCACTGGCAGCAGGCAAGTAACTGAAATTAGACTAATGTGTAAAAATTAAATGCCTTTTTTATGCAAAGTCCTGTGCCAGCCGGTATGAGTAGTGGGCACTGGCAGTGGGCACACTACAGTCACTGGAAGTCAGCCTGACACACACTGGCAGGCAACTAAACTTAGATTAAAGTGTAAAAATTAAATGACTTTTTTGATGCAAAGTCCTGTGCCACATGGGATGACAGAGGTGGAGCACTGGCAGTGGGCACACTACAGTCAGTGGAAGTCGGCCTGACACACACTAGCAGCAGGCAAGCAGCTGAAATTACACTAAAGTGTAAAAATTAAATGCCTTTTTTGATGCAAAGTCCTGTGCCAGCCGGTATGAGTGGTAGGCACTGGCAGTGGGCACACTACAGTCACTGGAAGTCAGCCTGACACACACTGGCAGGCAACTAACCTTAGATTAAAGTGTAAAAATTAAATGCCTTTTTTGATGCAAAGTCCTGTGCCACATGGGATGACAGGGGTGGGCACTGGCAGTGGGCACACTACAGTCAGTGAAAGTCGGCCTGACACACACTAGCAGCAGGCAAGCAACTGAAATTACACTAAAGTGTAAAAATTAAATGCCTTTTTTATGCAAAGTCCTGTGCCAGCCGGTATGAGTGGTGGGCACTGGCAGTGGGCACACTACAGTCACTGGAAGTCAGCCTGACACACACTGGCAGGCAACTAACCTTAGATTAAAGTCTAAAAATTAAATGCCTTTTTTGATGCAAAGTCCTGTACCACACGGGATGACAGTGGTGGGCACTGGCAGTGGGCACACTACAGTCTGTGGGCCTGCAGCTCCTCACACACAGGCAGGCCATGCAACTGCAATATGTATATAAAGAAAAAAAAAGCAGACTAAGGTTGCAGCCCTAAAAGGGCTTTTTGGGGTGCTGTCAGGACGCTGTCCTTACAGCAGAGATCAGATGAGTCTTTCAGGACTGGAGTGGACACTGAATTCTCTAGCCTAGCTATCAATTACCCTATTAAATCAGCAGCAATTACACTCTCCCTCCTCTCACTAAGACTGCAAATTCCAAATGAATCTAAAATGGATGCTGTGCAGGAGGTGGGAGGGTCTGGGAGGGAGGGTATGCTGCTGATTGGCTGGAATGTGTCTGCTGACTGTGAGGTACAGGGTCAAAGTTTGCTCAATGATGATGTATAGGGGGCGGACCGAACATCGCATATGTTCGCCCGGCAGAGGCGAACGCGAACAAGCTATGTTCGCCGGGAACTGTTCGCCGGCGAATAGTTCGGGCCATCTCTAATTCTTATAGCTTTTATCCATACATAATATGCCAATGTTTCCAAAACACCCCTTTTCATTTACACACTCCTAGGTACTTTTGCTGAACACAACAGTCGATCAAATGGATGAACATCATAGGCATAAAATAAACTTCTGGCGGCTGAAGAGTAGGAGGCGGCTGATCGCATTGATGAGCCCACATTAGGAATCCTGATGAGACCCTGAACGTCAGCATATGTTTAGCTGACAGGGGTCAAACCTGGTGACAGAATCCCTTTAACTTCTTTTCTTAATTCTTTCACTGCTCTCTTGATCTCTGACTCCTCTGTTTTCTCCCATTTTTTTCAGGCCCCTTTCTTTTTTGTCTCATTCTTTTTTCCCTGACTTCCTCTGAATTTTCCTCTTTATTTCTAGGACAATCAGAATACAAATGACCCGTTCCACCACATAAATTATATTTCATTTCTTTTTTACAATCTCTAGATAAATGTCCATCTTCACATTTTGAACACCATATCAAGGTAAAGTCCTTTTGGACAAGCCAGACACCACAGGAACTGACGAGCCCTTCACCCACAACAGCTGCCATGGGCAGGTAAGGTGACCTCTCCTCATTGCCCAGGGACTAAGCCGTCCCCCTATACCAGCAAGGCATCCAACCACAGCTATCACCTCCAGCCAAGATGCCGAGATGTAATCAGAAGCACACCAGCTCTCTATCCAGAATTGTGTTTTGTCATGTAAACTCATTTGCATAAACATGGATATATGAAAAAGACATGCAAATTAGCAGAATATGCATGGTTTTTAAGCTGAAACACTATTTGAATGTCTTTCCCATATGCCCATGTTTATGCACATACATTTTCATGACAAAACAGTATAGAAAGGTTATTGAATATAAATGTGAGGACAATTATAAAACTAAATTTTTTTATGCAGCCCTCCTAAGTAGTGAGAGAATAGTTAGCTGGCATCCCCAATTTTTTTCTTACAATTTTTGTCACCCTAATGATAATGATCTAGGTACGCGTGTCCCCCAAGCCATCCAGCAAAAATCAAGCAACTTTGAGGCTTACTGGCTCTCAGTCAGATGAGAGCTGGTCTTGAATGTCTCTTTGCACCCAAGGCTGCCATTGTAACGTATGCTGACTATACCTGTCTCATAGATAGGTTGTTGGCTTGCACAAACCTGGCTTTTGAATACAGCCTTTGTGTGATTGTCTGTTAGATGTTGTATGTTAAAGGTAATTAATTATTTTAAAAATAAAATATAGCATCTATAAAAAGAAATTATTAATAATAGGTAAAATAATAAGTATAAAAAATAAGGCTATGGATGATAGCAAGCATAATGAGGATAAACAAAAAAAATCTTGAATATTCGCAATTCCAATAGATAAAAGATAAAATCCTATATTATAGATTTCCGTGAATTGTCAAAATGCCAAAATTCATGCTGAGCAGTAGAAGGATGGCCACAGGACGTGCAATAGGGGTATCTGAGCAATTTTGAATGTCATTAAGATGCTCATCAATCAATACTAAACTTTTCTACTTTCTGGGCTGCAGAAAACAGCTCAGCATTACTTTGTTTTGGGGGAGTTTAGTAGTGATGTTTGTTTGGCTAGAAAAGCACCGATTCATCTATTAGTTTTAGGCTGATGAGGATCCCTTGCTGTTAAGAGAATGCATGTGACGTAAGCAAGGCAGGTCAAATTACCTACCAGTCTTCCCTAGTGGATCCTCAAGGTCCATTTATATAAGGGTTATGGCTGAGACTGCTTTATATGTTTATACAGTGCATAAGGAAAGTCTTCACACCTGTTCACTTTTTTCACATTAATAAAAAAGAAAAAAAAATCAAGTTTTCCCCCATCAGTCTGCACTCAATCCCTGTTAATAAAAATTTGAAAACAGAATTTTAGAAATGTTTACAAATTTATTAAAAAGAAAAAACTAAAATTTCACATGGGCATTCAGACCATTTGCTATGACACTTCAAATTTAGATCTGGTAACCTTGAATTTCTTCTGATCTTTGAGATGTTTCAATGTCTTGATTGAAGTCAATCTGTGATAAATTAAGTTGATTGATAAAGACACAGCCCTGTCTATATAAGGTCTCACAGCTAACAATGCATATCAGAGCAAAAAACAGGCCTTGAGGAGGAAAGAACTACCTGTAGAGCCCAGTGACATACACGTGTGGAGTCACATATCTGAAGAAGGGTAAAAAAATTGAAAGTACCCGGAAAAAACTGTAAGTACCCAAGTGCACAGTGGCCTCATTAATTCATAAATGTCAGAAGTTTGGAACAACCAGGACTCTTCCTAGAGCTGACCACCCCACCAAACCAAGTAATCAGGGGGAAAGAGCCTTGGTAAACGAGATCACCAAGAACCCAATGGCCACTCTGACTGAACTCCAGAGATCCTGTGGGCAGATTGGAAAAGCTTCCAGAAGATTAACCATCACACAGAGATATTCTTAATGGAAACCTGACCCAGTGTGCTCTGGACCTCAGACTGGGTTGAAGGTTCATGACAACAAGACAATGACCTTATTCACACAGCCAAGGCAACAAAGAAGTGGCTTAGAGATAACTCTGAATGTCCTTTAGTGGTCCAACTTGACTTGAACCCAATTAAACATCTCTGAACAGAACTAAAAATGGCTATCGACGGTCCCAATCCAATGACCCAAATCCAAGTGTGCAAACTTTGTGGCATCATACCCAAGAAGGCTAGGGGCTGTAATTGCTGCCAAAGGTGCCTCAACTAAGTACTGAGTAAAGGGTCTGAATACTTATGTCAATGTACGATTTTAGTTTTTCCTTTTCAAAGATGTTGAACATTCTGTTTTTTTTTTTTTTAGCACAAGGCTGCAGTATAACAAAAAGTGAAAAAACAGAAAGGGTCTAACAATTTTCTAAATGCTTTGTCATTTTACTTTATTTTGTGTTTTCTGCACATCCGGATGGTCCATTGTAAACTATAGATAAATATATCCATCCACTTCTAGGTAGTGCCTACAGCTGCCATCCAGAACAAAATAGTGGACACACATTGAAACCAATATAGAGAATGATATCTGAATTGAGGTTGCTATTCAAGTTTGTTTGGATTGATGATGTTTTCATGATACTGATGCTGGCATAATTACAATCCTGGCAAAACTGTTAAATTGGATATGCCACTGCTGACACCGCTACAGATGTATGGTCACTTAAAACGGTTATCCCATGACTAATGTAAAAAATAAAAATCAGGAATCATATAGTACATGACAACTTCTTTCTAACAAAGCCACAACTAGGGGGCATGTCTCAGTTCTCCCTATTACAGCTCAGGAGGCAGTTAAAGGATGAAACTAAGCATGTGCGGCCTTCTCAGTGAGCAGGTCAAAGAAATAAGAAAAAAAAAAAAAACAGCAGGTGGCACTTAGAGATGTCCTGAACTAGTCGCCGGCAAACGGTTCCCGGCGAACATAGCTTGTTCGCATCCGCTGCGGCGGGCGAACATATTCGATGTTCGCGTTCGCCCCTATACTTTATCATTGAGCAAACTTTGACCCTGTACCTCACAGTCAGCAGACACATGCCAGCCAATCAGCAGCTTACCCTCCCTCCCAGACCCTCCCATCTCCTGGACAGCATCCATTTTAGATTAATTCGGAAGCTGCAGTCTTAGTGGGAGGAGGGACAGTGTAGCTCCTGCTGATTTAATAGGGAAATTGATAGATAGGCTAGTGTATTCAGTGTCCACTCCAGTCCTGAAAGACTCATCTAATCTCTCCTGTAAGGACAGCGTCCTGACAGCACCCCAAAAAGCCCTTTTTAGGGCTAGTACATCAGTCTGCTTTATTTTTTTTCCCTGTGTAATCTAATTGCAGTTGCCTGCCATCGTCAGGGCCGGTTCTAGGTGAAATGGGGCCCGGGGGCGAAAAACAATAAGGGGCCCCCCCCCTCAGTGTCACGTCATCAATCACCCCCTTCGCGTCACATAATTTCTCCCCGCCCCCTCCATTGCCGCATACTCCCCCCTCTCCCGAATGGCACATTTCTCCCCTGTATGGGCCAGTGGCAGCAGCACATCTCTCCCCCCCCCCCCAACCCCATGGCTCATTTCTCCAGCACATCTGCACATCTCCTCCCCCCCCAGCTCCCATCACTACAGAAATACAGCCCCACTTACCTCTTCCATCCAGTGACGTCTCCTGTGATGTAGATGTTCTCTTTCCTCATCTTCTCCTTTCAGACCTTCAGACCAGACCGTCAGGTTTCGTCTCTGCAGTTTGACAACAAAATAAATCTCAGTTACTACTTTTCCATCATCCTCCCATATTCTGGACAAATTATCCTACTACCCCCATATAAAATACATCAGTATTGTCCCCATAGTGCCCCCGGAGTCTCCTCTCTCCCCCATCATGTCCCCCCTCCCCCAAAATCATGTGCAGGCTCCTTCCCCCCAAAATCATGTGCAGGCTCCTTCCCTCCCCTCCCCCAAAAAAATCATGTGCAGGCTCCTTCCCCCCAAAATCATGTGCAGGCTCCTTCCCCTCCCCCAAAAAAAATCATGTGCAGGCTCCTTCTCCCAACCCCCCAAAATCATGTCCAGGCTCCTTCCACTCCCCCAAAATCATGTGCAGGCTCCTTCTCCCAACCCCCCCAAAATAATGTGCAGGCTCCTTCTCCCAACCCCCACCAAAATCATGTGCAGGCTCCTTCCCCTCCCCCAAAATCATGTGCAGGCTCCTTCCCCTCCCCCAAAAAATCATGTGCAGGCTCCTTCCCCTTCCCTTCCCTCCCCCAAAATCATGTCCAGGCTCCTTCCACTCCCCCAAAATCATGTGCAGGCTCCTTCCCCTCCCCCAAAATCATGTGCAGGCTCCTTTCCCCCTCCCTCCCTACTTACCTCCTTGCAGCGCTGGATGCAGGCCTCTTCCGGCCTGTGTCCCGTTCTATCCTTCTGCTCAGGCGGCGCGATGACGTCATCGCGCCGCTTGAACTCGCTTCTGATAGGCTGTCGGCACGAGGCCGGCAGCCTATCAGAGGAGCAGGGGAGGGAGACGCCTCTCCCTCCCCTGCCGCACTGCACAGCGATCTGTATCGCTGTCCAGAGGACAGCGATACAGATCACTATGGAGATGAACGCTTCCACAGTGGAAGCGTTCATCTCCTGTCACTGCCGCCGGTGCTGCCACAATATCGGGGGGGGGGCAATTGCCCCGTTGCCCCCCTGGATCCGCCACTGCTTGGGGGCCCCTAAGGACTCGGGGGCCCGGGGGCAATTGCCCCCCTTGCCTCTATGGAAGCGCCGGCCCTGGCCATCGTGTGTGTCAGGCTCACAGCGTATACTGTGCCCACTTGCCCAGTGCCACCACCACTTATATCTGGTGTCACAGTAGCTTGCATTTAAAAAAAAATAATAACTTTTTTGACTGTAATATAATAGCAGTCAGTTGCCTGCACGCGTGTGTGTTTCAGGCCCTGCAAGTGCACAGTGTCACCAGTGCAACTCATATCTGGTGTCACAGTAGATTACATTTAAAAAAAAACAACAATTTTGACTGTAAAATAATAGCAGTCAGTTGCCTGCAAGCATGTGTGTTTCAGGCCCTGCAAGTGCATAGTGTCACCAGCGCAACTCATATCTGGTGTCACAGTAGATTACATTTTAAAAAAAACAACAATTTTGACTGTTAAATAATAGCAGTCAGTTGTCTGCACGCGTGTGTGTTTCAGGCCCTTCAAGTGCACAATCTCACCAGTGCAACTCATATCTGGTGTCACAGTAGATTACATTTAAAAAAATAATAATAATTTTGACTGTAAAATAATAGCAGTCAGTTGCCTGCACGCGTGTGTGTTTCAGGCCCTGCAAATGCAGTGTCACCAGTGCAACTCATATCTGGTGTCATAGTAGATTACATTTAAAAAACTAAAACTTTTTTGACTGTAATATAGTAGCAGTCAGTTGCCTGCACGCGTGTGTGTTGCAGGCCCTGCAAGTGCACAGTGTCACCAGTGCAACTCATATCCAGTGTCACAGTAGATTACATTTAAAAAACAACAACAATTTTGACTGTAAAATAATAGCAGTCAGTTGCCTGCACGAGTGTGTTTTTCAGGCCCTTCAAGTGCACAGTGTCACCAGTGCAACTCATATCTGGTGTCACAGTAAATTACATTTAAACAAACAACAACCATTTTGACTGTAATAGATTGAATAGCAGTTAGTTGTCTGCAAGTGTGTGTGTCAGGCCTACAGCGTCTACTCTGCCAACTTCTGCCAGTGCACAGTGCCACTTATATCTGGTGTCACAGTAGCTTGCACGCATAGTACAACTAAACTTATCTAAAAAAAATTACAGGCAGAGGCAGGCCACCCCGCAAGGGCCGTTGGGGTGCTGTGATTCCCAGTGTTCAGAGGCCACGTACACTGAACTCGAAAAATTCTGAGGACATAGTTGACTGGCTAACACAGGACACCCAATCTTCTACAGCTTCTGCTCAGAACCTTGACGCACCATCCTCCTCCAGCTCAGCTTCGGGCACCTCTCAAGTTACCACTCGCCCGCCTGCCGCCACCACCAACACTAGCACCACAGCTGCTTCACTTGATCTGTCAGAGGAGCTGTTTACACATCAGTTGGAAGAAATGGGTGATGCGCAACCATTATTGCCAGAGGATGTAGATAACAGGGATATGTCTCAGTCAGGCAGCATTACACACATGGACGTACGGTGTGATGATGATGATGTTGTATCCGCTGCTGCTTCCTTTGCTGAGTTGTCAGATACAAGTGAAGCGGTTGATGATGACGATGTGATGACGTTTGTGACCTCTCGAAGAGAAGAAGAACAGGGGGAAAGTTCAGATGGGGAGACAGAGAGGAGGAGGAGACGAGTTGGAAGCAGGGGGAGGTCGTCACAAAGAGCTAGTGGCACACTCAGACAGCATGTATCGGCACCTGGGGTCAACCAGACAGCACGCCAATCAACGAATGATGTTGCCACCACCAGAATGCCGTCATTGCAAAGCTCAGCAGTGTGGCATTTTTTTTTTTTTTATCTGCCTCTGATAACAGCGATGCCATTTGCAACCTGTGCCAAAAGAAACCGAGTCATGGAAAGTCCAACACCCACCCAGGCACAACTGCTTTGCGAAGGCACATGATCTCACATCACAAACGCCTATGGGATCAACACATGAGTACAAGCAGCACACAAACTCAAAGCCACCATGCTCCTCCTGGTCCAGCATCTTCAGCCACGTCAACCACTGCTGTCCTCCCTGCCCCCTCTCAACCAACCGCCACTCCGCCTCTCACCTTCAGCAGTTCCTGCTCATCTGCCCACAGTCAGGTGTCTGTCAAGGACATGTTTGAGCGTAAGAAGCCAATGTCACAGAGTCACCCCCTTGCCCAGCGTCTGACAGCTGGCTTGTCGGAACTCTTAGTCTGCCAGCTTTTACCATACAAGCTGGTGGAGTCTAAGGCTTTCAAAAAATTTGTAACTATTGGGACACCACAGTGGAAGGTACCCGGCCGAAATTTCTTTTCACTAAAGGCAATCCCCAACCTGTACTCTATTGTGCAAAAGGAAGTCATGGCATGTCTGGCGCACAGTGTTGGGGCAAGGGTCCATCTGACCACTGATACCTGGTCTGCAAAGCACGGTCAGGGCAGGTATATCACGTACACTGCGCATTGGGTAAACCTGCTGACGGCTGCCAAGCATGGAATGCGTGGCTGTGCAGCGGAGTTGGTGACACCGCCACGACTTGCAGGCAGGCCTGCTGCCACCTCCTCTACTCCTCTTACTCCATCCTCTTCGCTAACCTCCTTGGCTGAGTCCTCTTCTGCTGCTGCATCTTGCTCCACATCATCAACTGCACCCCCCCAGCTCCCCAGGGGCTTTTCCACATCCCGGATACGACAGTGTCACACGGTCTTGGGGTTGACTTAAAGCAGAGAGTCACACCGGACCAGCACTCCTGTCTACCCTGAACGCAAAGGTGGATCAGTGGCTGACTCCGCACCAACTGGAGATCGACAAAGTGGTGTGTGACAACGGAAGCAATTTGTTGGCGGCATTGAAGTTGACACATGTGCCGTGCATGGCACATCTGTTGAATCTGATTGTACAACGCTTTGTGCATAAGTACCCAGGCTTACCGGACATCCTCAAGCAGGCCAGGAAGGTGTGTGGCCATTTCAGGCATTCCTACATGGCCATGGCGCACTTTTCAGATATCCAGCGCCGAAACAACATGCCAGTGAGGGGCTTGATTTGTGACAGCCCGACACGTTGGAATTCAACACTCCTAATGTTCGACCGCCTGCTCCAACAAGTTAAACCCGTTAATGAGTATTTGTATGACCGGGGTGCTAGGACAGCCTCTGCGGAGCTGGGAATTTTTTGTGCCCCGTTACTGGATGCTCATGCGCAATGCCTGTAGGCTCATGCGTCCTTTTGAGGAGGTGACAAACCTAGTCAGTTGCACCGAAGGCACCATCAGCGACATCATCCCATTTGTTTTCTTTCTGGAGTGTGCCCTGCGAAGAGTGCTGGATCAGGCCGTAGATGAGCGTGAAGAGGAAGAGTTGTGGTCACCATCACCACCAGAAACAGCCGTATCAGCATCCCTTGCTGGACCTGCGGCAACGCTGGAAGAGGAGTATGAGGAGTCAGAGGAGGAATGTGACTTTGAGGAGGAGGAAGACCAACCACAGCAGGCATCCCAGGGTGCTCGTTGTTGTCACCTATCTGGGACCCGTAGTGTTGTACGTGGCTGGGGGGAAGAACAGACCTTCAGTGAGATCAGTGAGGACGAGGAACGGGACATGAGTAGTTCGGCATCCAAACTTGTGCAAATGGGGTCTTTTATGCTGTCATGCCTGTTGAGGGACCCTCGCATAAAAAGGCTGAAGGAGAACGACCTGTACTGGGTGGCCACGCTACTAGACCCACGGTATAAGCAGAAATTGCCTGAAATGTTACCGAATTCCCGGAAGTCGGAAAGGATGCAGCAGTTCCAAAATGAATTAAAAAGTATGCTTTACACAGCGTAGAAAGGTTATGTCACAGCACAACGGGAATCTAACAGGGGAAGAGGTGAAAGTAATCCTCCTCCTACCACGACCACGCAGGCAAGGACAGGACGCTTTACAGACGTGTTGTTGATGGAGGACATGCAGAGCTTTTTAAGTCCTACGCATCGCCACAGCCCTTTGGGGTCCACCCTCAGAGAACGACTTGACCGACAGGTAGCAGACTACCTCGCCTTAACTGCAGATATCGACACTCTGAGGAGTGATGAACCCCTTGACTACTGGGTGTGCAGGCTTGACCTGTGGCCTGAGCAATCCCAATTTGCGATAGAACTTCTCGCCTGCCCTGTTTCAAGTGTCCTGTCAGAAAGGACCTTCAGTGCAGTAGGAGGTATTGTCACTGAAAAGAGAAGTCGCCTAGGTCAAAAAAGTCTAAATTACCTCACCTTTATTAAGATGAATGAGGCATGGATCCCGAAGGGACTGACAGTGGGCGAATCATTGTATAACCCACTATATTTTTATTTAATAAATATTTATTTATACATTCCTTCTGTATTTTATCTCTGCATGCCGGATAACTTGCATGACTTATCCGCCACCAACTAGGGTTTAAGCCGCAATGTTTTAGTGCAGTTTCTGCCTGGAAAACATAAATTTTTCTGGCCGCTGCTACAGCAGCGGCTGCAACAATACCTAATTTTTCTGGCATGTGTACATGCCTAATTTTTCTGTTGCACTGTGGCTGCAAAAACAAAACAAAAAAAAGGCACATACATGTGTCAATTCCCCTTTGTGATCGTTACCTTGTTGTGGTGAAGGGGCTTGCGTATCACAATAAAGTAACCACCTCTATGAGTGTGTTGGCAATGGCAATGTTGGCACACCCCAGATGATAAGGTCATTGCTTCATTGTGAACAGACCAAAAGCGATCGGCTGGATAATTTTGAATAGAAAAAACATTAATTTTCTTTGTGATCATCTAAGGTGTTCATTAAAGCCTACTAGGGGCCCACACTGCAGAATCATTGTTTTCTGGGTCACTTAACTGTCACTGAACTACCTCAGCACGACCATAGGCTTTGAAAAAACTCCATCGCCTGCAATCTCCCAAACGTGCGCACGAGCACAGTCATCACAACACCAAGATTGACGCATAGAGGAATAAAATTTATGTCATGAGTGTGTCAACTATTGACAACTCTTTGCGGTTGTCTAAAATCTATTCCATACACGTCCCCTGATAGGAGACGTAACAGGGATTAAACTCATAGGAATAGTACTACTTAACACACCTCTCATATCTGGTGGCACAGTAAATTGCAAGGCGTACGTGCAGTGGCCCAAATTGGAAGTAGCGGGACCAACCAAGCACCTTTTTCTATCTCCTGGTTCCTAAAATCTATTCCATACATGTCCCCTGATAGGGGACGTAACAGGGATTAAACTGATAGGAATAGTACTACTTAACAAACCACTCATATTGGAATTGCACAGTACATTACACGGCGCACGCGCTGTGCCCCAGATTGGAAGTAAGAGGACCGACCATGCATCTTTTTCCATCTCCCGGTTCCTAAAATCTATTCGATACACGTCCCCTGATAGGGGACGTAACAGGGATTAAACTGATAGGAATAGTACTACTTAAACACACTACTCATATCTGGTGGCACAATACATTGCAAGCCGTACGCGTAGTGCCCCAAATTGGAAGTAAGAGGACCGACCAAGCATCTTTTTCCATCTCCCGATTCCTAAAATCTATTCCATACACCGGCCCCTGATAGAGGACAAAACAGAGATTAAACTGTTAGGCCCCTTTCACACGGGCGAGTTTTCCGCGCGGGTGCAATGCGTGAAAATCGCATGTTCTATATTCTGCGTTTCTCACGCAACGCAAACCCCATAGAAATGAATGGGGCTGCATGAAAAACGCATTGCATCCGGATACACTGCGTTGCGTTGCGTTTTTCGCGCAAGTAACTTAGCAACACTCCAGGGATATCAGACAGGAAGTAGGAGTTGCTGTGTGTTTGGCTTGAGCAGCAGAACTTGGCTGCAGGAATTTTCCACCCTTGCGGAGTCCTCCACAAGAGCAAAATGCCCAAGACACCACGATCAATTGATGTGGAGAAGCTGATAATCCTGGTGCAGGACAGGCCCTGCCTCTGGGACCTGCGTTCAGCGGATTACCAGGACCGCTACAAGATGCGGCCTGGGTTGAGGTGACCAAGGAGCTTTTTGCGTCAATCTGGGACCAAACCAAAGACCAAAGGCGCATCAATCTGAGTAAGTAGACAATGTATACATGTTTGAGCCTTGTTATCCTCCCTAGTATACAGGCCTGTGTTATACGTTATCCTCTGTTGTAATGTATCTTTGTGTGAAATTTCGTTTTTATATTTTTGATTCAAAGTCGAAGAGGTCAAGAATCGTTGGCGAAGCTGCAGAGATCAGTTTCGCAAGGAACTGAAACATCATGGGCGGAGTGGTTCGGGCCCACCCAAGGAAAGGGCATATATATACAAGGAGCAACTAATGTTTCTCCGTCCTGTAATGGAGCTGCGTCCGTAAATACAATCTCCACATTGACGACTACATATTTCTCAATAAACACTGTATGTAGGTATTCTGATTAGTACCAGTTGTTAAAGTAGAAATGTCATAGTTGCCAATAGCAACCATTCTAATTACTTCATTTAAAATCCAAAGTTATGCTACAGCCTGACCATAGGATTTTTATTTGTTGATATGTTCACCTATGACACTTCTAATTTACCAAATCTTGATAAATGAACCCATAAGTCATGTGTATTGAGCTTCATGATGTAATTTAATTATGCGTGAAATTATATTTTCATCCTTAGTCCCATTAACCCCGATATAACTCAATTTGGGTGAATGGCACTTTAAACTGTCCCTGCTGGCCGGTGCTTTGTGCACATAGCAGCAAGGAGGTCACTATGCCAGCCATAGCTTCAGTTGAATCTTGACTGCCATGTTAACTGATCGTAGCCTCAAGATTATATTCCTGGGGCTCCAAACACAAGCAGCGACTCGACCACCATTGAGGACGGGAGGGAGAGTGTACCCTTGGGCCCCTGGCCCCAGTGTTTTTCATTGTGGGGATGGTGGTGGGGAAGGGACAGTATGACACCAATGACAAGTAATGCTTATGATGTGTGTGCCCCAGCATAATTACACAGCTGGCACCCTGCCTCTGACAGGGCGCTGCAAACATCGTCAGTTAACCCCTCAGGTGTCGCATCTGAGGGATTACACTGTTGAAGAACTCTGCGCCCTGTCACAGAGGCCGGCTAGCCATGTGATTGTGCCTGCGCACCCGCCTCATGTATCCGACATTAATTTTCAGGCTTGGAGCATTGCTCACGTCCATCATCCTCTCTATCCTCATTGTCAGAGGCACAGGGTGGAGGGAGAGAGTGACTCCTTCTCCCCTGTTCTGGTGATGGGACCTGGAGCACCCAGAGAGTACCACGCTCCATGATCTATGATACTAGCCTATGCATTAGCTCAGGCCTGGATCGTTCAAAAACAAAATCAGGAATATAGAATCCTTCCCGGGACCAAAGTGTGCTTTGGTTATTTAAATGTGGATACCCAAAACTGCTCAAGAATGTAAACGTTGACTGTAATCTTGTAACTACTAAATAGTGTTAATATAGTAATAATTGTTTATTTTGTTGATTTCTCAGAATGGAGGACAACCTAGAGGAGGAAGGTGAAGAGTCTTCTGCGCTACTCCCCAGTGCTTGCAAGGAAGATCCAACCACTGGGGCCCGCCAAATGGAGCTTGGGGTAAGACCCAGTATATCTGAAGCCAGGCCCCCACCTGCATCTGGTGGCGAATCCCCCTTTGGCTCCACCCATCCGGCCAAGAAGACGGCCAGTGCCTCCTGCCGAGACAAGTGTCAACACACAGGTTCTTGATTATTTGTCTCGAGCTCGGCAGGAAGATCACCATGATCATTTTGGCCGAAGTATTGCGCATTTTTGCGCCAGCTGCCTCCCCAACGATTGCTCCGAACAAGACGGGCCATCGAGATTGTTCTGGAGGAACCTACTCCCCCCCAATGATCCAACCCAAATGTATCGTGCCCTTGAAAACTTAAGCCTCCATGGCAACATGTTTGGTACCCCAACCAAGGCCACTTCCACCGACTCCCCCACAATTATGTCCCACCTGTGCCCCTATGTGGGCCACCTTACCAGGGCCAACCCACATATGGCCATCATATGCCTTCTTCATCCTCCCAACCTGGGCCATTACAGTATTCCCGGCCCCCCTCCCAGCCAGGTCAAGCACCATTCCTTGGCCCTCAGTATCAGGGCCCCCCCTTGCCATCTGCGCGGTATGTCAATTTATGATTTGTTTAATGTTTGTCAACATCTGTTTTTTTATTTGAAAAGTTGATAAAAAAAGACAAAAAGGTGAAAAGACTCTCCTTATTATGTGAATAAACATACTTTTATTTTTCCTACTTGTATTGTGATGTAACTTTATTATATACACAGCATCATAATATTTAGTTTGCACCAACACATACAATATTAATCCCGACATTACACTTCACGTGTCGAGATCATCACACATACACTGATAATTTTTATTATATGATAATCATGACTAGCCAACTGCTTGTTAAAGCAGTAAAATTATACCTTAATTCACTTAAAACCTTTGACACTTGCTAGTAATGAGGTATTAGAACATATTTCACATAACATGTTGCCAAAAAGGTAGATAAGCAAAATATGTAAGCCCGCAACCCACGTCAAGGGTCCTCATTATATTGCGAGTCCCTAACTAACAAATGCAAAAACTAACTAAAAAATAATCATCTAGGTTCATCAAAAATACGCCCCCCCAAAAAAAAAAAAAAAAATAATCATTAGTCGAGCACTACTGGTGAGAAGGGAAAGAACCAATAGGGGACAAAAAATAATCTGCAAATAACTCTCTCACTCTGAGTCCAGCAAGTCCAGATCGTCCAAGTTGGATAGTGTCGCTTCCTGATGGTGGACTCTCGACTTGGGCGTCTTCATCAGGGTGTGGCCTCATAGGTGCGTAAGTAGTTATGCAGCAGTACACACGCCTTGATAACCACATTGACATTTTGGGGGGCCAGCTGTATGGGCGACAGGAAAACCCGCCACTTATGTGTGAAAATACCAAAGGTGCACTCCACAAACCTTCTGGCTCTACTTAAACGATAATTAAAAGTGCGCCTCTGGGCATCCAACCCTCGCCTAGGAAAGGGCCGCATGAGTTGGCTAGAAAGGGCAAAACCCTTGTCCCCTACAACCACATAAGGCGCTGGTGGGCCAGTAGAGCCAGGAAGGTTTGCTGGCTGTGGTCTGTCCAGTTGGTTGGACTGAAGCCAGCGACCCATCCTGGAAGCTCTGAAGATGCGAGCATCTGCAGTACTTCCATAGGACCGAATATCTAGAATTATAAACCTGTAGTTTGTGTCAGCCAAGCAAACAAAACTACAGAGAAAAACTGCTTATAATTATAGTATTGGGACCCGGAGTTGGTTGGCTTCTTAACCCGTATGTGCTTCCCGTCAAGGGCACCAATACAATTTGGCAATTGAGCCCTCTCCAGGAAGCCCTGGGCTATATCAAGCCACTGCTGCCTGGTTGGATGTGGCAGCACCGAAGCCTTCAGTCTCAACCAAATGGCGGAACATGTAGCTCGTACCACGCCAGCTATTGTGGAGGTGCCCATACGAAAATCAAAATGTAGATATCTGCAAAAAAAATAAATAATAAGTTTAGACATCTATTACATTAATTTACATTTTCTAAAGGTAATGTCACACTTTGGGACTGTCTAAGCTTTCTATTCCTATATAGGTTCATGTCAAAAAATTAATTTAGTTTAAAAACATTCAACAACACACAGGTGACGTCTCCTCATCATAATAGCCAGGATTTGCATCATTTACCTCTGCGGAACTGAAATCTGGTGTGACTAAACAATTACTTGGTAGGACACCTACTGACTTAATCCAAATTGCCCAGGGCAAATGCACACACACTTTATTAATTAAAAGGAACAACTAAAAATCCCTGATTCATACTATTTTAGTACTTATACATAAAACTGGTACAGTTCTGAAAAGACAGGCCATAGAACAAACAGGTAAGTATTGGCAAACAGTGGGTCATTCATGTACGAGTCAGATAATATATCGTCTTAGCTTAAAGTAATAATAAGACGTTCTTCAGGTGACACACTCCGCCGCATGTTGGTGTCCTGGAAAGTCAAGGCAGGCCTCAACTCCCCCAACAGCCGATCAAAGGTAGCCACCGACATGCGGCAATAATTGAAGAACTTCGGAGGGTGCGCACGGAGGTCAGTGTACAAGCCAGCAAATTGACCTTTGCTGGCCCGCTGCGAAATTATGGGATGCACCCACATCCGCTTCCTCCGCGGTTTCTCCTCAATTATTGCTGGCTGCTCTCCAAAACAGTGGAACACCAGCCAGTGCAAGAACACATGGTCAGTTGTGGACAGGGTGAAAGTTGACATCCTGAAGAGGGAAATCTGAACACACACACACACCAACCAGACGACAAAAACTCCCCAAACAAATGGAGCTGTCCAAAAAAAACATGCATGCTGGGAGTATTTATATGTGTTGACTGTCACAGGTGAATGTAGCGGATGGATCAGTTTTTTTTCATGAGCGTGAAAAAAGCAATCGCATACAAAACTGACAGCACTCGCAAACAAAATCGCACCTTTTTCCCTGAACGCACCCTGAACGCATCCGGATCAAATCCGTGACGTCCGTGTGAAAGAGGCCTTCAGAACAGATTTTTTTTTATTTAAAAAAAAAGGAGGACAGCCTCTGCTGAGCTGGGTATTTTTTGGCTGCATTACTGAACGCTCATGCACAATGGCTGTAGGCTCATGCGTCCATTTTCCGAGGCCTTGGGTTTGAGGTCAGTCAAACCCAAGGCAACATCATCAATCTCATCCCATATGCGTTTTTTCTGGAGCGTGCCCTGTGAAGAGTGCTGGATCAGGCCGTAGATGAGCATGAAGAGGAAGAGTTGTGGTCACCATCACCACCAGGAGCAGCCTTGTCGTCATCGATTGCTGGACCTGCGGCAACGCAGAGAGAGGAGTCTGAAGAAGAGGAGTCAGAGGAGGAAGGTGGCTTTGAGGAGATGGAAGACCAACCACAGCAGGCGTCCCAGGGGGCTTGTTGTCACCTTTTGGGGACCCTTGGTGTTGTATGTGGCTGGGTGGAGGAAGAGATCTTCAATGACATCAGTGAGGACAAGGAACGGGACATGGCTAGCTTGGTATCCAACCTTGTGCAAATCGGGAGTTTGCGGTTGTTCAAATGTACTGTTTGTGGTTGTTTGCGGTGCGTTAAATGGGGAGTTTGGTTTGTCAGAGTTTGGTCTGTCACTAGTGATGTCCCGAACTATTCGCCGGCGAACGGTTCCCGGCGAACATAGCTTGTTCGCGTTCGCCGCGGCGGGCGAACATATGCGATGTTCGCGTTCGCCCCTATACTTTATCATTGAGCAAACTTTGACCCTGTACCTCACAGTCAGCAGACACATTCCAGCCAATCAGCATACCCTCCCTCCCAGACCCTCCCACCTCCTATCAAAAAGCAAGGACGGCATCCATCTTAGATTCATTCTGAAGCTGCAGTGTTAGTAGTTGTAATCGCAATGCGATTAATATAACCTGTATTATTCGCATTGCGATTACAACTTAGCTCTGAGTTCCTAATGGTTGTATTGCTAGAATATAACCTGAGGCTTGAGAGACGTTGGACCTTTCAACAGGACAATGATCCCAAGCATACCTCCAAGTCCACTAGAGCATGGTTGCATATTAAAGGCTGGAACATTTTGAAGTGGCCATCGCAGTCACCAGACTGAAATCCGATTGAGAACCTCTGGTGGGACTTAAAGAAAGCAGTTGCAGCGCGCAAGCCTAAGAATGTGACTGAACTGGAGGCTTTTGCCCATGAAGAATGGGCGAAGATACCCGTAGATCGCTGCAAGACACTTGTGTCAAGCTATGCTTCATGTTTAAAAGCTGTTATAACTGGAAAAGGATGTTGTACTAAGTACTAAGATTGAATGTCACTTGGGGGTTGAATAAAACTGATAATGACGTGAGCACAGAAAAGACATTTGTGGTTATTTCATTATAAATGTTATGTTATATTTGTCTGACTTACAAGTGCCTCTTTGATTTAATTGTAAACAAGATGACTGAAATGATCAAAATCAATGTCAAACTGACCAAAACACTCAATTTCAGTGGGGGTTGAATAATTTTGAACACAACTGTATGTTGCTGCCATGCGCAGTGATTTACACCGAGATAAACTCTACCTGCAGGCATAGCTGAATAAACGTGCTTTGTGATTAATTAATTTGTTATAAAGTGAATTTCTTAAAAAAATTGTCGAAGCGTCCGATTCGAATTTTTGAAAACTCTCTACCTAAGATGATGATGGTGTGATTCTTGGGAGAATGACATGCAATAATAATAAAAGAACCATTTCTCACCTGATAAACTCCTTGCCATTCCAGTAACGCCACTAATTCAGCGGGTGATTTAACAGGTTAGTTATCATTTTATGACATTTTCCAAATTTTTGCTGATCTCTGAAAACGCCTTTAAACTTTAACATAAAAATCAGGCTACATTTTTATATACATTTTTATAATCAGATCTAATAATACAGATAGCCTAATAAGTTGGTAAACAGACAGACAGCAGGAAAATTGTGCCAATTGCCAAAGTTGATTATGCCTAGAAAACAATGGGAAATTAGCTGCTTATGTATATGAAATACAAGATATGATAACTAAGGCCTCTATCACATGTCAGTTAATCACGGACACGTGCTGTCCATGGGCTACACAGACAGCACGTGTATCCATTGAGTTTAATGTGTATATTCACACATCAGTGGTTTTCCACAGTCAGTGGTTCCATGGTGACACAATGGAAGCATGCCCTATTTTTGACCATGATTACAGATCACTTATTCACATTATAGTCTAGGGGTCAATGAAAACCATGAACGCAACACAAATGTCATCTGTGTTGAGTCCATGGTTTTCAAGCACCATTGTTAGGAGATGTTCTTGAAATTAATTTTCAGCCGACAGTGTATGTAAAATAAGGATGACATGAAGGGCAATCTGGCGCAGATTCGGATTCAGGAATTAAAAGCTCATGGTCCTTTGGCACCACTTAACCATTGTGGATGGACTTATTTTCTGACCTAGCAGAGCTCAGGTTATTTGAAACTAGTGTTGAGTGCGAATATTCGAATCAGGAATTTCAATTGCGAATGTCGCACACTTCAAGAATTCATTAATATTTAGAATAAAGTGCTATATATTCGTTTTCGCGAACAGTGTTGATCGTAAATATTCTAAACGTGAAGTTATTGCGAATTTATTGCAAACTTATCGTGAATATTGGCACTTAGCAACATCCGTAACAACCAATAGGAAAGTTAGGGTTGATCACGAATATTCTAATCGCAAATTTTTATCACGAATATATTACATTGCCGATTTTCGCAATCAAGTAAATAATGACTAGAGATCATTCATGAATTCTCAAATTTGCGAATTTATGGCGAATATTTGGCCAAAAATAAGCGAAATATTGCGAATTCGAATATTGCCTATGCTATTTGGGACCACACCTTTTTGTTGACACTAATTTGTAGACACAGGACTGTATGGGACAATTGTCTTTGTGCTTTCCTTGCCAGCCTCCCTCTACTTATTGAATGTGCTAGAACTGGCACCTAGATCTAATATAATTTGGAGTACCTAAGCTTTTGCATGTTTTTTTCTTAGTGAATCTTGTTACACTGTGAGATTTTTCATTATTAATGCATGACTCTGCAATTAGCTTTGCTTTTCAAATTCTAGTATTAGTTGAAAAAGAAATAATCTAACTGTAGTAATGAGACATAGGTTATAGCGGTGCATGCACATGAAATTTTACAGCTTGTTAAACAGCCCTGATGGGTTTTGTAAAGGAACAGATGCTAATACTGTACACAAAGAGTCTAGTAAGCTTTTTTTGGTTGAAAGGGAGAAGTTCTGAACTACCACCTCCCCCACACTTCCTGTGCTTCTATGTATATAATGTCTTCATCCTACCCAAGGAGACAAGTTTAGGGCATGTCCACACAACAATTCACACAAAATGGATCCAGAAATTTAGCTGTCAATAGGCAATGACTGATCTGGTTGATCTGACAATAGCCATGGAGGAAGAATTCTTAAAAAAGTTGTCTTGTTTAGAAAGCAAATTTAAAATGCTTTTTCAAAGTGGTTGTCTCGCTTCAGCAAATGGCATTTATCATGTAGAGAAAGATAGTACAAGGCACTTACTAATTTATCGTGATTGTCCATATTGCCGCCTTTGCTGGCTGGATTAATTTTTCCAAGGCATTATGCACTGCTCGTTTCAAGAGGTTACAGCCACCACTGCAGCTCAGATATGAGATGGCTGGAACTTGCTGTGCTTTCGTACCTATGTACACTCTCAATGTCCTGGTCACCAGAGAGGCCTGCACCTTTTCCTCTAGATTGCAGTGGTGTCTGCAACCCCAGGGTTTATTCAGATGGTGCAGTTACAACTTGCATCTGACTTTCTTTGGAAAAATAGAATTTGTAGTTTTGATCCTGTTGCAGCTTTTCTAGGTGCAACATTTATTCATTGAGAACTGTAGCAAAAAATGCATGCTGCTTTAGCTGCACAGCAACTGAATATACCCTAAGCCAGGCAAAAATGTTTTTGCTCTGGAGCCCATTCTTGTGTTACATGGACAGCCCATTGATTTAAATATTGATGTGTGTAAAGGCGCATTTAGATGCTGCAAGTATTTCCCGATTGTCAGGAAGGAAGCTTAACCCTTGGTACACACCTAAGCGTTTTACAGCGCGTTCAAACGCGCTGTAAAACGCACAACATGTGAAAAGCCATGCTTCCCTATGGGCATGGTTCACATTTGGGCGTTGTACAGCGCGTTTGAACGCGCTGTAAAATGCCCCACGCCCAAACAAGTACATGAGCTTCTTTGGGGCGTTTTAACGCGCCTATGGACAATGATGCCATAGGGGAGAATCACTGAATCGCGCGTATGACGCGCGTTTCTTAGTTACAAAAACGCGCATCCAAAAAAGCGCGTAAAACGCGCGTCATACGCGCGATTCAGAAACGCCTAGGTGTGTTCCCAGCATAAGTGAAGGTGAAGCAAATCACGATCTGTTGCCCAGAAACGATGATTCAGGTGTTCACTCCTCAGATTATTTCAGGACTTAAAAGGACTTAATCATCTGAATATAATAGCTATTCTTTTTTAGTTTCTGTTGTGCATTTTCTGGTACTGAGATAAGTTCCTAAATCTTTTGGTCATAGTTAAATGTAATCAATGAAACAGAATGCTTTGTCTATGTGAAACTGAATATATAAATCTGTATTGGCATAAGGCTAAACATGACCACCGGCATTAGAAATTTCTATACTGATCTGGCCCAGATCACCTCTTGTCTATGGTGACTCACAGACTACCCTTTAATGTTTGATAGTGGGAAAAGTAGGGATCAGACTTGGATTTCATTTTTTTGTATACTATTGCACAAAACATGTGTCATCAGACATATCTAGCAGTCTTCTAGTTGCTCTAAATGAGGATGTCTATGATGGAGTTTGGGAAGGATTTTCTGACTGACAATTAAAGAGAAGTAGAGATGAGCAAAGTTTAGAAAAATTCGATTTGTCAGTTTCGCCAAAGTTCCATGAAAAAATTGATTCATTATGAATTAATTAGTCACAAAGCACTATAAATCAGGTATACCCAGGCCACTCTGCCTTAGGGTATGGCTACATCCAATATTGATGAGAATATGTCATCAGGAACATCCAGATCCTCCTCTCTCTGCATCTTGCTGACTTTTCTAGGACATGGAGACTTTGAGGAATGATTTGGAAGAAGTAAAGCCAGCAAAAGATGAGGATGGTCATTAAGACCTGGCCCCTCTAAGGGGTACAGGCTGGATGGTATTGGTTGGCATGCTGGCATTGAGAAAATAAAGGCTTCCATCTTATTGGTATTGAATTAGATATCTTAGTTTACAGCTGATGTAGGAATGAGTAAATGTAGGAATAAATAAATAAAACTAACGCAGAATAAGTCTCCCTGCACTCTACCTGCACTCCCCCTCTCCAATAGTCCTCATTTTAATAATTTTCAGCAACACTGTCACTAGCACATGAGCGCTTGCCACATCTCTCCCTATACTACTCCGCTCACAGGACAATGGCGGAGACCGTGCGGGATGAGGGTTTTATAGAGCTGTGACATCACAGGGGATGGCTATCTGCAGATTGCTGGCTGCTCTGCATTATGGGTGATCGTGTGTTCCTGGGCTTGTCTCCACTACACTTAGTTTCACTTTGTAACACGTACAGCAACAATTTTAGGAAAACCTAATTGGTTACCACAAAGCACGAGGAAATTCATTGCAAATCGAAGTTTTCCTAAACTTTGGACCGAATTCCGCTTCGAATGCTTTGTGTCGCTCAACTGTAATATCAAGTACAGCTTAATCCATGGCACTATTCCGAGCAATGATCTGCAGACTTCCAGGAAGATATTAAAATAGAAATATATGGAGTGTGTAATAACTGTTTCTGGCATCAATATCTTTTTTTCAACTGCCTGTAATTAAAGTCATTACAACCGCATAGAGACATGGCCACAAAATACAGTATACATTTTCACAAATAGTAATTCAGATTAATGCTTTTTAGATTAATTTGACTGCTGCTATCAAGTTGGCATAAAGAAAGCTAGGATTAAAATTCTAGGGGCTTTTCTTGCTCTCATATCAATTACAAATTTGCATTGTTACATTGAGGAGTATAATAAATGCATTTTGACAGGTATAATGTTAGTAGGAAGCTCGCAGTACTTCAACCGAGTGTTTATGTCCTATAAAATGATTGGGTGTATGCAGGACTCAGATTACAATTGGAAACATTCACCACCAATATACTAATGAGGTTGAATTCCCATCTCCTTTTGAAAATTTGTGAGTATGGCCACATGTTCAGGTTTTTTATGTTGTTTTTTAAACCAAAATCAGGTGTGGATAAAAAAAATAGAGAAAGTATAAAGGACATACACGACTTCTCCACTTTTTTTAATCCATTCCTGGTTTTGGCTTAAAAAAATTTAAGATAAAAAACCTGAACCTATGGCAGCACCCTAAGAACCTGTGATAATTGGCACAAAATAATACTGTATTACTGAATGTATATGGCAATGTTTTTATCCATATGACCCTACTTAGGACACAGATTAAGCTGAGTAGGATTGAGTAAGATACTTCATAAAAACTGTTGTACCAACGGTCATTGCCCAGTGCAGTCTCACCTACCCAGGTGGACATGGACACCGGAACACTCATCAGGTCCCTCTTGTCTGTCCTCCTGCTTACTGCTGCTAGGTACAGCTGCCAGAGTAGTGCTGCTCTCTTGCTGAAGTTCTGCTGCCTTCTCTCCTGCTGCCCTTTCTTAAAGGGTCAATGTGAGCACCTAAGTTCTCCGCAGCTAAAGACTAGCCACCTTATGGTATTTAAGACCCCTTCCAACAAGATAAGGGCCGTAAATACGATCATGACTAATCTAACCACTTTATGGTATTTAATACCACTTTCCAAGGGGATGGAGCCTTAAAAAAGCACAAGGTTGCTTCTCCTGTGGAAGGTGTATGAGCAATAGGTTTTAGTTAGCTAGTTTCCTGCGAAGGTGCTTTGTTGTCTTGTTTGTGTGCCTGCATACCAAACTCTGCCTGTTTCTGGATTTGACCCTGTGCTGTGCCCCTTGACCTTTGGACTATTTACTGGATTGCTAGTATGCTGCCTGACCTTGGCTTGTTTCCCAACTGTGATTTTGCCTGATCCCTCGGTCCTATCAATCAGTGCCTCTTGACAGCCTCTGAGATTACTTCAGGAAGTAGTGGCTTGGTGGTTTCCCTGCGGCAGAGTACAGATCTCTGTATAGGGGTTAATGGGTAAATACTAGGGAGTTGCCTGGATAATTCTACTAGGAGTAGTCCCAAGCTAAATCAGTTCAGCAAAAGAGCAGATCCACATTGGCTTTCATAACACAAATATCCAATGGCCCAAATACACACTAGTTATTAGAACAATTCAGTTTTTTTCCATCAATTCTTATTATAATAAGAGAATGTATGTGAAGGAAAAGATCAACGATAAATTATAAAACTATAATTGATCTTCATTTATCATGCTGCTATAGAAATCATGGTTATAGGCAGCATAATTGGTGAATATGTTTCATAGCGACATTTACATTTTACACAAGGCTTTTCTAAAAAGCACACAATTCGTGAGAGAACATTCTGCCTTGCAGCTCTCTTAAGCTGTTGAAAATTCTATTCAGCCATTTCTCTAGCGTATCTGTTTTTTCCTTCTTTGGTTAATGGCTGCCATTATAGTTCTCATGGCGTAGTGCCCCATCTTTCCTATACTCCCAAAAGCTGATCTGCCTTGTAGTGATATAAACAGAAATGATGTATTACTGTATAAAAAAAAGCTGACTGGGCACTCAGCAGTGAAGGAGTTAAAGGGAACCTGTCATCAACTTTGTGCTGCCCATACTAACGGCAGAATAAAGTAGAGGCAGGTGAGTTGATTTCAGCGGTCTGCCATTTATAAGTTATAAGTAAGTGGTTGCCGAGAACCAACATCACAATTATTGCAGACTGGGCCTGGAAAAGAGTCCCGGCCACCTGAGAAGAGTCATGGTTATTCATAAATTCCTGCTCTCCCTGCCCACCTGCTGATGACTGACAGGCTTCTACCTAGTTTTCTCCCTTCCTCTCGAGGAGAGAACTGGCAATGATCAGCAGATGGGCGGGAGAGCAGGAGATTATGGATAACCAGTAGTGTTGAGCGAACAGTTCGAGAATAGTTCGGGTTCGTACCGAATTTTGGGGTGTCCGTGACACGGACCCGAACCCGGACATTTTCAAAAAAGTTCGGGTTCGGGTCCGGTGTTCGTCGATTTCTTCCCGCTTTCTGAAGGGCTGCACAGCAGCCAATCAGTTAGCATTTTACTTCTTGCCCTAAGAGCCCATCACAGCCATGCCTACTAATGGCATGGCTGTGATTGGCCAAGTGCAGCATGTGACCCAGCCTCTATTTAAGCTGGAGTCACGTAGCGGAGCACGTCACACTGCTCTGATTAGTGTAGGGAGAGGACGCAGCTTCTATCAGAGCTAGATTAGGCAGGTTAAAGTCAGCAACAGCACCTAATGAACGGATCAATTTACAGCTGAGAATCATTGAACTTCTGCTAGTTACTTGCTCGCTGGTTTTTAGGCTGCACAGAGCGTTTTTCTGTCACTTATTTTCTGGGTTGATCGGCGGCCATTTTGTGACTTGTGGTGCGCCAGAAGAAGCTGCCACCAAGTCCATCAATCCATCAATACTAGTTTTTTTTTTTTGCTATATCCTACATCAGGGGCTTGGCTGTGCTAATTGTCACCCCTAGAAACTCAGGAAAGAAATTTCTATATTTTATTAAGGGGTTAAATACAATTGCCCAAATACCAATCACCTAAATCTGGTGTTCCAGCTTTGGCTAGACAAGTATAATACTGTCTGCTGTCTGGCAAAGGATAGATTATTTTCTGGGGTTAAATTCAATTGCCAAAATAGCAATACCATAAATCAGTGGTTTCAGCTGTGGCTGGCAAAATAGAATAGTGTCCGAGGTAACGCACACACGTACAGACGCACGTACACGATTCTTGAATAGTTGTATTATCGCGATAATAAAACTAACAGTGTAAAGTTGACTGTATTGCTCTAAGTTATATTCGGCATCGAATGTAACTTCTATTACAGCACACCAATACTAAAACTGACTAAGAGACAGCTTTAAGTTCTATTCGAACGCGATTGCAACTTTGGAACTTAAAGTGGTGTACGATTTTAAAAGTTGAGTACTAAAAGTTGGAATCGCAATGCGATTCTTATGTATTTGTTAATCGCATTGCGATTACAACTTGAGCTACCGATCACCATGGGAACGCCTCTCCAGTAGAATGTACTGTCGGATGTGAGAATTAAGTTGAAATCGCAATGCGATTATTATATATCTGCTTAATCGCATTGCCGTTTCAACTAGCATTGCTAAATAATTCCATCCATATTCGCTAACTTACTGACTCAGTAAGTTAAAGATATGGATGGAATTATTTAGCAATGCTAAGTTGAAATCGTAATGCGATTAAGCAAATATATAAGAATCGCATTGCGATTTCAACTTAATTCTCAGATCCGACAGTACATTCTACTGGAGGAGGCGTTCCCATGGTGATCGTTAGCTCAAAGTTGTAATCGCAATGCGTTTATTGCGGTATATTATCCCTCTGGGTGTCTTTTACAGCCTTTTTAGTGCCCAAAAGTTCGGGTCCCCATTGACTTCTATGGGGTTCGGGTTCGGGATGAAGTTCAGGTTGAGTTCGGATCACGAACCCGGACATTTTCCGGAAGTTCGGCCGAACCTCTCGAACCCGAACATCCAGGTGTTCGCTCATCTCTAATAACCAGGACTCTTCTCAGGTAGATTTGACTCTTTTCAAGGCCTGGGCTGCAATGATTATGATGCTGGTTCTCAGCAACCACTTACTTTTAGCTCATAAGTGACACACTGTTGAAATCAGCATTTCTGTCACTATTTTATGCTGCCCTCAATGAGGTCAGCATAAAGTTGATGACAAGTTCCCTTTAAGTGATAATTGTTTGGGAACTGTAATGGCTGCTATTAGTTATCAAGGGAATTATGTATATGAAAAAGAAAGGCTAGTGTAGTGCTCTGGATCAAGGGTACTTCAGGGTCTGAATGTTTGTGGACATTTGCCCTTATTAGCTATAAAATGCCATCAGCTCACTACGTTAGTTCACTTTGAGGGGTAAACATGAACTGTGATTTGTTCCATTGTTAGCGCTTACACTGTTTTAGGGCTCATTCAGATGGCCGGATGCTGTTCACAAAAATGCGGATTAGAAGCAGACCCATTCACTTTTATAGGGCCCTTTTCTTCCATTCTACGGCTCCGCAAAACAAATTAAACATGTCCTATACTTGTAAGTGAAAATCAGGACGTGGCCCCATTGAAGTCTATAAGTCCGCAAAATTGCAGAATGCAAACAGTTTTTTTGCGGACATGCTGAGAAGTCCGCAAAAAAATGGATCAGCATTTTTGCAGACAGCATACAGCCGTCTGAATGAGCCCTTACACTGTTGAATTGCATTTCATATGATACGAGGGTATATACCTGGCATTGCCTGGACATGCATTTGCTTTATTCTGAAGTCATTTGTTTCCTAGAAATACTCATTGTCTTTGGCCCAATTCGAGAGGTAAAGAAAGCATCCTCCATTTTTAAATAATTTCATTTTAGTTTATAGGCCCCCATACTCCTTAGTGTATTGTTTTCTGAACCTGTTGTTCTCGAAGGGTTCGGCCAACAGTGTAATCTGTACGGGGAGCTCCCAACTGTTCCCCAACACATGATGTCGGGAAGAGAAGAATTGGGCCAAATGAATATGATTGTGTTCCCCCGGCGAAAAGCTGCCCCCAGAAGTCTCAGGCAGTGGCTTTCTCTTTTCCCCCATACACATACATGTTCGGCGGTACAATATGTGTGGGGGAGCTGGGAAGGAGTCAGGAGGTATGATCATTCGGCCAAGGGCTATTAAATGTGTATGTCTGCCCTAACATTGTTGTCATGCCTGCAAACTTTGCAAAACCTGCTACTGCCCCAGGTTCCCATTCACAAAGGAAACATCTTTGCACCTGTTTTGGGAGTGTCCCTTTGCATATAGTCCAGTGGATCCTATATCTCTCCTTGATATCAGTGTGCCTCCCATCTATTGTGTGTACAAGACAAACTTTGCTGCCCATAGCAACCAATCACAGCATAACTTTAATTTTTACCGATATGAGCTCTTATTTTCCTAAAGCAAACCTCCCAACCGTCCCAGATCTGGTGGAACAGTCCCAGATTTCTATAGTTGTCCTATGGTCTGGGACAGCTGAGGTGTGTCTCAATTTCAACTTTCTCTGTGTCTTGAGGATGCAGGCACAGTTAAATGCAATAGTGAGGCAGAGTGTTGTCTGCTCCCTGCTTCACAATTCCCCAGCCTGTGCTATTCCCAGCCTCAGGTGGAATACTCTAACACATCAGGGGAGATTTATCAAATCTGGTGTAAAGGAAAACTGGCTTTGTTGCCCATAGAAACCAATCAGATTCCACCTTTCCTTTTTCAGAGAACCTTTGGAAAATGAAAGGATGAATCTGATTGATTGCTATGGGCATAGCTATAGGGGTGGCAACGGTCACTGTTCTGTTTCAGTATCTTGCATTGTGTATTGGTATGCTCCTCTCTTCTCCTCCCCCCTCTGTTTCTGCTTCTAGTTGGTTCAGTCTAGCCACTTCCTGTTTACCCTGTCATGCATTGCTGTTTTGTGTGCTCTAATTCTGAGGAGATTCTGAGGAGAATCTGAGGTGAATCTGTGTATCTCATGTTCTTATCAAGGAGAATATTAGTGGCATAATTCTTTTACCATCTGGATTCCCTGCATATCTTGTAATACAATCTCCGGATTAAAAGACTACTTGATTAACTCCTGGGTGTCTGATGCGTAAACTGTAAGTGGAGGATGTCTGATTCAACAAGTCACCTCACAGATGCGTGATTTGTATAAGGCTGACATTTCGAAACGCCACAGTAAAAGAATTGTCTTAGTACTCTCCTTCTCCCGGTAAGAAAATAATATTCTCCTCCTCCAAGTAATAAGCCATCATCATTTGTCTCCGTTATGCTACAGTAGTAAGGTAATATCTTTTACGGCCCAGTACTGCATTCACTTGGATCGCAGAAGCTTCTAGCAATTCCAGTTTCTTACAGGCTAGGAACTGTATTCAGCCTGTTTTCTGAGGTAAATATTGTCTGCCTGCTGTGGGCTATTAAAAGACTGAACCACCACTAGATGTCGCTGTTGTGTTACAGATGGAAATGCAGGACACAGCTAGAAGGATTTCTAAACCCTCATTAAAAATGAAAGAGGCCCTCTTAACCGACAAAATTGAGATATGTGATAATTTGTCCAGTTTGTCGGAAAAGACTGAACAATGTATGGATGCAGCACATGGATCAGGCTATAATGAAGATCAATTAAAGGCCATGTGTACAAACTTGAATAAGACCTATGATAGTTATAATAGACTGTCTGAAAAATATTCTTCTCTGTTATCAAGTCTCAACTCAGAGGAATTCATCCTAGAATTAAAGACTTATACTGCACTTAATGATGAAAGATATAGCAGATTTATGGCAGTCAAGTCAATGCTAGAGGACAAGATATCACAACAATATGAAACTGCGTCCCGCCATTCTAACCTTTTAAGGCACTCCAAGGCTTCATCCCGTTCCTCGAAATCTATTGCTCAGTCCTCATCGCTAAGGTCTCGCTCACAGCTCTCTTCGCTGAGTACCTCATTGGTGTTGGCACGCGCAAAAGCGGAAGCAGCAAAGGTACAAGCTCACTGCATTAGAAAGGAAGCAGCCATTAAGGCACAAGTCGCAGACACACAAGCGCTATCCCAAGCTAATCAAGCAGCTATACTAGCCCAATCTCGAGCTATACAGACTCAGGCGCAAGCGACCAAAGCCAAGGCCGAAGCTGAGTTGGAGGTCCTTCAGAAGGAAAGGGAAGAAGCAGCAGCCATGGCTGAACTCAGAGTTCTTGAAGAAGCTGCTGAAGAAGAAGAAGCTTATCATCCTATGTCCAAGATATCTAATGACTGCTGTACCCTGCAATTCATCCTCGACCAACGCAAAGTCAATGCATTTGCACCAGAAGATTTGGGCTCTGCACGCCAGCCTGCTGAACTCATGCGAGTAGAAAAAGAGGCAGCTGATAACTATACAATTGACCCCAGTCCAGTGGACATTTCTTTCTTTCAAACCTCTGGCACCTTACACAGTATTTTTAGGCACCATTAGAGACCAAGCCGCTTCAAGCTCATCAAATCACATTAAAACCTCCTGAGACTAGTTACATAGCAACCAAGACGTTGGCGCCAACATTACCAGATGTGAAGCCTTCACTTACACTCAACCCAGCTGCCACTCCATTCCATCTTACAACCCCAAATCATAGGGCATCAGATGGTGCCAACAACACCAGTGAGGGAGAAGTTCCCATCGCCATGATGCAGGAAAGAAATAACGCATCAGAAATCGCTAAGTACCTCACTCTTAGGGACCTCATCAGTACTAGCCTTACGAACTTTGATGATCGCCCAGAGAACTATAGAAGTTGGAAGGCCACCTTCAAGACAACAGTTCAAACCCTTGGTGTACCGCCTATGCAAGAACTTGATTTACTAATTAGATGGCTAGGTCCATGGTCGTCAAACTGTGTTAAGAGACTCAAAACCGTTCATATCTACGAACCAGTCAAAGGCCTTCGTCTCGCATGGGAAAGATTAGAGCAGACATACGGCGGCTCGGAAGTAGTTGAACGTGCCTTATTTAAACGACTATAACCGCCAAGGGTTCCAGGAATTAAGCGATCTTCTTCTTGCGTTTGAAATCGTCAAGGGAGACCCACAGCTACCAGGTTTCAGCTTTCTTGATACCTCCCATGGTGTGGGCCTGATTGTGGAGAAATTACCCCTCAATATTCAAGACCAATGGGCAACAACAGGTTCAAAATACAAGGAGCAACATCGTGTTTCCTTTCCACCATTTTCATTCTTCTGTAAGTTCATGATAAACCCCATCCTTTAAGGAAATGCCGTGTCTTCATAGCAAAGCCCTTTGAGGAATGTAAGGAGTTCCTAAGGAGTCATAATATCTGCTTCAGATGCTGTGCATCCACTGAGCACTTCGCCAGAGACTGTAAGGTTCCAGTCAAGTGTTCTGAATGTAATAGTGATCTACACATGTCCGCTGTTCACCCGGGACCAATCAGGCGGAACCTACAACCAGTTAACTGGCACAAGCCCCATTCCGATCAAGACGGGGAGAGTCATGGCGGGGAGAGTGCCGACCGACCAACCACAACCGTCATGCCCAGATGCACAAAGGTATGTGGAGAAGGACTTGTGTGCGGTAAGTCTTGTTCTAAGATTTGCCTCATGGATGTGTTTACTACTGCACAACCAGAGAAAACCACAAGAATGTATGCTATTCTAGATGACCAAAGTAATCATTCCCTAGCTAGCCCTAATTTTTTTGATCTGTTCAGGATAGAGGGAGAGACTACACCCTACACCCTATGAACATGCTCTGGTCTTGTGACAACCTCAGGAAGAAGAGCTAATGGTTTCACCTTAAAGCCCATCAAAGGACATAAGAAACTCTCTCTTCCAACCCTCATTGAGTGTGACAAATTGCCGGACACAAGGGGTGAGATTCCCACACCTGAAGCCGCACAGCATTACCCTCATCTCAGGAACATAGCCAGAGAGATTCCTCCCCTTGATAACCGTGCTGAGATCTTACTCTTGCTAGGTAGAGACATTCTTGAGGCTCATAAGGTCCTTGAACTTCGCAATGGCCCTTTCAACGCTCCATATGCCCAGAAACTTACAGTGGGTTGGATCATCATGGGGGATGTATGTCTGGACAGAACCCGCAGACCCTGCCAAGTACACTCCTTCAGAACTGAGGTATTAATAGGGTGGCGAACTTCTTACTTCAGACAGTGTCCTAACCACTACTATGTGCAAGATATGCCTTGCCCAAATATTCTAAAAACTTTAGAAAGCAGCTTAAATCCCAAGGAGTCAGCTGCAGAAGAATGTTCCTGGACAGAAGGGCAGCTTGTAGAAAGGCCTTCAGGATTTCAATTGGAGCCCTCTTCAAGCCCTTCCCAGCTTTCCAGTCCTCACACAGTTTATCATAATGAATCCTATATCTTCAGACAACATGCCTTCTGATTCATGTAGTTCTGATGAGACAATGCAGGAACGTGAGTCTTCCAGTCAACTGTTTGACACTGAGTTTAATTCAGTAAAAGAAGTATCTTCTGAACATTCTATAAAGGAGGTTCCTTCAACAGAGGAAGAGTTCATTTCAGATACTTTGCAAGAACCTTCAGTTCCATCTGCAGTTGTTGATTGCACCCAAGAGGATTACAGTTCTTCCCAGTCTTCAACGGATGAGCACCTTCATATTGCTCAGCCTTTTCTGGAAACCACAGGGAAAAGTTCACCACCAATGTCTATGACAAATACTGCATGTCAACAACCCAAGTCCATATGTGCAAAGACAGATCCCATTTTAGAAGTGAAAAGCAGACATGAGCATTTGCGTTCACGATTCATAGACCGAAAGCAATCTACATCTAAATCAGCCTCACAAAATAAGCGCTCTCGCTCTAAATTGGTGACACAGACAGAGAAGTCACATTCTAAATCTTTGGCAAGATCAAGGAGAACCAAGTCTCACTCAGCTTCTAATGAAAGCAACAGACAATCTCCTGTAATAAAAAAGAAGAAATCCACATCTGGGGTGCATATAAGATCACTCAAGAATAATCCAGAAAAGATAGGAAATATTCCTGTGCCATCTGGAATTTTTAAAGAGCACAACCTTTATAAGTTTCGGTGGAAGCAGGTAAAACATCTCGCTAGTCAGTTCTGGAAAAGGTGGATAAGAAAGTACCTCTACCTCTAGCAAGAATGCAGAAGGTGGCAAGAACCAAGGCTCAATATAAAGGAAGGAGATTTTGTTCTGTTAAGAGACAAACAAGTTGATCGTCTCGACTGGCCTACTGGACTTATTACTAAAGTCGTTTCCAGTTCGGATGGAAAGAACTTCCATGTTGAAATTCTACCAGAGATGTTGAAATCCTTCTACCAGAGATGCTCATTATCTTCTAGGACTGTTTCCAGTACCAGCTCTATGGTCTGAACTGAAGATATATCCTTTTTTGGTTCGAATAAATGTTCATTGCATGTTTCCTTCTCAGGTTTATGGACATTATTCATTGTTATTTATACAATTCCATTGTATGCATATACATAGTGGTATCTATCGATACCAGACGGGAAGTGTTCTGTTTCAGTATTTTGCATTGTGTATTGGTATTCTCCTCTCTTCTCCTCCCCCCTCTGTTTCTGCTTCTAGTTGGTTCAGTCTAGCCACTTCCTGTTTACCCTGTCATGCATTGCTGTTTTGTGTGCTCTAATTCTGAGGAGATTCTGAGGAGAGTCTGAGGTGAATCTGTGTATCTCATGTTCTTATCAAGGAGAATATTAGTGGCATAATTCTTTTACCATCTAGATTCCCTGCATATCTTGTAATACAATCTCCGGATTAAAAGACTACTTGATTAACTCCTGGGTGTCTGATGCGTAAACTGTAAGTGGAGGATGTCTGATTCAACAAGTCACCTCACAGATGCGTGATTTGTATAAGGCTGACATTTCGAAACGCCACAGTCACAATTGCAACCCTTGCCAGTGGTGCACCACCAATTATGGAAGTGCTCACAAGACCTTTCACTAAGATTTAGGTAGTGAAATACTACCTTCCTGGGCGGCCCCCGCTGACGTCCAGGCAACATTTTTATTTTCAAAATAACCCCCTGTTCGTGCGCTCCGGTCCCCGTTAGTTTTCACATGCGGGGATTTCTTGTATGAGGAGGGGACTTGTCTTTTGCCTGGGGAGTGGTTTTCCTCTCCCTGGCTGCAAGCCGAGTGCTATGGTTGGCTGCGCTAGCAGCAAGGGAGAGGAAAACCACTCCCCAGGCAATAGACTCCTAGTACAAGGAGTCCCTGCATGTGAAAACTAACGGGGACTGGGGCACACGAATGGGGGGTTATTTTGAAAAAATAAATGTTCCTGGACGTCAGCGGGGGCCGCCCAGGAAGGTAGTGCAAGTATTTCACTACCTAAATCTTAGTGAAAGGTCCTCTTTAAGTAGGCGGTGGAGTGAAATGCTGCTAGTGCTGTACTCACCCTTTCTGGTCTTCTTCAGGTCTCCAGGTCTGCGCTCCACTGCCCTGACTGCATACAGCATCAGGACGTTGTAGGCAGCCAGGTCACAGTACAGTGTGGCAGTGTGGGCCTGGCGAAAATCAGAGAGTCATGACCTGCAGAGCAGGAGACTAGGAGAGGTAAGTGAATTTATTTAATTTGGGTCTGATCTAAGTTCTAAAGGGGGTCTGATCTGAGGTCTGAAATGGGGGTCTGAGAAGGAGGTCTAAAGGGGGTCTTTTCTGAGGTCTCATATTGAGTCTGATATGGGAGTCTGATATGGAGGTCTAAAGGGGGTCTGATCTGAAGTCTGAAATGGGGTCTGACATGAAGGTCTAAAGGGGGTCTGATCTGGGGTCTGATATGGGGTTCTGACATGGAGGTCTACAGAGGGTCTGATCTGAGGTTTGATATGGGGGTCTAACATTGAGGTCTGATGGGGTCTCATTAGGGGTTTGATATGGGGGTCTGATTTGATGTATGATATGGGGGTCTGATCTGAGGATCTGATAATGGGTTCTGATTTGAGGTCTGATATGAGGATCTGTTATGGGGGGGTCTGATCTGATATGGGGGTCGGATCTCAAGTTTTGATATGGCGGTCTAATTTGAGGTCTCATATAGGCGTCTGATCTGAACTGTGATATCGGGTTCTGATTTGAGGTCTGATATGGGGTCTTATCTGAAAGGTAAGAGGGTATGTAAAAGGTTATTTTTTTTTTTGCACTGGTGCACATTATAAGGCAGTATTTTTTGTACTGGCGCACATTATAAGGAGGTTTTTTTGTACTGGTGTAGGGACACTATTTGCTGGGTCCAGTTATTTTTTAGGGTACTGTGTGCCAATAATTATTGAAGTGGGCACTATCTGCATGGTACTAGCATTTTCAGGGGGACTGTTTCAGCAGTATACCCCTTGAGAAAGCTGACCACGAAACGCAAGTTGGGTGTGGTGGTGGTCTGCCATAATACAGGAGTTTTACTGCTGGTTGGTACTATAATTTTGTTTTGACTGTTTATGTTAGTCATTTTCCTATTGTTAAATGTTCTATGAAACAGTCCTGACAGTTTATGTTATTGCATTAGCACTTATATATATATATATATATATATATATCTTAATCCAGACCACAAGTAACAGTGATTTGTTTTGTTTGTTTTAATCTGCTTTGTGGTGATATGATTCTATTATAATATCCAATTCCATATACCCGTATTGGTTTAGTTTCTGCAGTATAGTTTTGGGGAGCACAGCTGGTGGCAGGATGGGGTGCTCAGAAGATGTTTGTTTGTCAAACTCTGCAGAGACAAGAGATGGCTGTAAGAAATCATCATGGCAGTCTGGTCCGAATAGAGAAGATGAGGAAAGAGAACATCTACATCAGAGGAGACGTGGCTCAATGTAAGAGGTATATGGTCCTGTATTACCCTGTATGTTTTGTAGTGCTGTATGTAATGTTTTTCAAGTATGTCTTTAATAGCATGGCTGGAGGGAAGGGGTTAGGTTGAGAATTTGGCATGCGGAGGTTGCGATTAAATTTTTGCCTCAGGCAGCAAAAAGGCTAAGTGCACCCCTGCCCCTTGCCACAAAGCAAAGAGGGGCTCAAGCTGAACTCTTACACCAGGAACCATGAATCTTTAGCTTTGCCCCTGGGAGGGGCACACAGGCTGGGAAATTGTGTTCTTCTGACACAGCCCAGCAGACATAATGTGTCGAATTTAAAGACCCTTGGATGCACCTCTACAGTAGAAACCCCAAAAATGTACCCCAGTTTGGAAACTACACCCCCATGGAATTTTAAAAGGGTGTAGTGAGCACTTTGGGTCCCACAGGTGTTTCATAGAATTTAGAAAACCTTGGCTGTGAAAATGGCAAATAATTTTTTTTTGTGTTGCAAGAAATGCCCAATTTTAAAATTTTTACAATTGGTAACAGCAATAATACTGCTCATAAGGGACAATTTTTGGAAGCTTTGGAATGTGAAAAAGCATGAGAGCAGGGGAGGATTGGCCATAGACCTTACAGGGAAATTTCCCGGTGGGTCGATGCCCAGGGGGCCGCCCAAGTTGTCCTCTCTGCCACTGGCCTAGTACATAAAGAGCTCTCAGCGGTAATTAACCGCTTCAGCCCCCCTAGCTTAAACACCCTTAATGACCAGGCCACTTTTTACAATTCTGCACTACACTACTTTCACTGTTTATTGCTCCGTCATGCAACTTACCACCCAAATTAATTTTACCTCCTTTTCTTCTCACTAATAGAGCTTTCATTTGGTGGTATTTCATTGTTGCTGACATTTTTACTTTTTTTGCCATTAATACAAATTTAACGACATTTTTGCAAAAAAATGACATTTTTCACTTTCTGTTGTAATTTTTTTTAAAAAAACTACATTTCTATATAAATTTTTCTCTAAATTTATTGTTGTACATGTCTTTAATAAAAAAAAGTCCAATAAGTGTATATTTATTGGTTTGGGTAAAAGTTATAGCGTTTACAAACTATGGTGCAAAAAAGTGAATTTCGGCATTTTGAAGCAGCTCTGACTTTCCTGAGCGCCTGTCATGCTTCTTCAGGTGCTAGAATGTCAGGATAGTATAAATACCCCCCAAATCACACCATTTTAGATAGAAGACACCCCAAAGTATTCGCGGAGGGGCATGGTGAGTTCATGTATCATTTCATTTTTTTTCACAAGTTAGCGGAAAATGACACTTTCTGAGAAAAAAAAAAAGTTTCAATTTCTGATAACTCCTGGCAAAAAAAATAAAAATCTCAGACGGACTCACTATGCCCCTCAGTGAATACCTTGGGGTGTCTACTTTCTGAAATGGGGTCATTTGTGGGGTGTGTTTACTGTTCTGGCATTTTGGGCGGGGCTAAATTGTGAGCCGCCATGTAAAACCTAAAGGTACTCGTTGGAATTTGGGCCCCTTTGCGCACCCAGGCTGCAAAAAAGTGTCACTTATGTGCTATCGCCGTACTCAGGAGAAGTAGGGCAATGTGTTTTGGGGTGTATTTTTACATATACCCATGTTGGTTGAGAGAAATATCTCTGTAAATTGTCAACTTTGTATAAAAAAATGTAAAAGTTGTCGTTTACAGAGATATTTTTCACACAAAGTATGGGTATATATAAAAATACACCCCAAAACACATTGCCCTACTTCTCCTGAGTACGGCGATACCACATGTGTGCCACTTTTTTGCAGCCTGGGTGCGCAAAGGGGTCCTAAAACCAATGAGTACCTTTCGGATTTCACAGGGCATTTTTACGCATTTGGATTCCAGACTTCTTCTCACGCTTTAGGGGCCCCTAAAATGCCAGGACAGTATAAATACCCCACATGTGACCCCATTTTGGAAAGAAGACACCCAAGGTATTCCGTGAGGGGTATGGTGAGTTCATGTAAAATTTTATTTTTGTCACAAGTTAGTGGAATATGAGACTTTGTAAAAACAAAATAAAAAAAAATATATATCAATTTCCGCTAACTTGTGCCAAAAAATAAAAATTCTGTGGACTCGCCATGCCCCTCACGGAATACCTTGGGGTGTCTTCTTTCCAAAATGGGGTCACATGTGGGGTATTTATACTCACCTGGCAGTTTAGGGGCCCCTAAAGCGTGAGAATCCAAATGCATAAAAATGGCCTGTAAAACCTAAAGGTACTCATTGGTTTTAGGGCCCCTTGCTACCAGGCTGCAAAAGTGTCACTCATGTAGTATCCCGTACTCAGGAGAAGTAGGGCAATGTGTTTTGGGGTGTATTTTACATATACCCATGCTGCGTGTGAGAAATATCGCTGTAAACGACAACTTTTACATTTTTTTATTCAAAGTTGTCAATTTACAGAGATATTTCTCTCACCCAGCATGGGTATATGTAAAAATACACCCCAAAACACATTGCCCTACTTCTCCTGAGTACGGCGATACCACATGTGTGACACTTTTTTGCAGCCAAGATGCGCAAAGGGGCCCAAATTCCAATGAGTACCTTTTAGCAGGGCATTTTTACGCATTTTTCTTCTCACGCTTTAGGGCCCCTAAAATGCCAGGGCAGTAGAAATACCCCACATGTGACCCCATTTTGGAAAGAAGACACCCCAAGGTATTCCATGAGGGGAATGGCGAGTTCATAGAAGATTTTTTGGCACAAGTTAGTGGAAATTGATTTTTTATTGTTTTTTCTCACAAAGTCTCCCTTTCCGCTAACTTTTGACAAAAATTTTAATTTTTCATGGACTCATTATGCCCCTCAGCGAATACCTTGGGGTGTCTTCTTCCAAAATGGGGTCACATGTGGGTATTTATACTGCCCTGGCATTTTAGGGGCCCTAAAGCGTGAGAAGAAAAATGCGTAAAAATACATGTGGCATCGCCGTACTCAGGAGAAGTAGGGCAATGTGTTTTGGGGTGTTTTTTTACATATACCCATGCTGGGTGAGAGAAATATCTCTGTAAATTGACAACTTTGAATAAAAAAATTTAAAAAGTTGTCGTTTACAGCGATATTTCTCACACACAGTATGGGTATATATAAAAATACACCCCAAAACTTATTTCCCTACCTCTCCTGAGTACGGCGATACCACATGTGTGACACTTTTTTGCAGCCAAGATGCGCAAAGGGGCCCTAAAACCAATGAGTACCTTTAGGATTTCACAGGCCATTTTTACGCATTAGGATTCTCACGCTTTAGGACCCCTAAAATGCCAGGGCAGTATAAAAACCCCACAAGTGACCCCATTGTGGAAAGAAGACACCCCAAGGTATTCTGTGAGGGGTATGGCGAGTTCACAGAAAAAAAAAAAATTGGCACAAGTTAGCGGAAATTGATTATTTTTTTTTTTACAGTCTCATATTCCACTAACTTGTGACAAAAAATAAAATTTTGCATGAACTCGCCATACCCCTCACGGAATACCTTGGGGTGTCTTCTTTCTAAAATGGGGTCACATGTGGGGTATTTATACTGTCCTGGCATTTGAGGGTCTCCGCAATCATTACACGTATGGCCAGCATTAGGAGTTTCTGCGATTCTCCTTATATTGAGCATACGGGGAATGAGATTTTTTTTTTCCGTTCAGCCTCTGCGTCTGGGTCTAGATGGGGTGATCAAGGGGTTAATAGGTGAGGGGGGGTGGGGGGGGGGTTAGTGTAGTGTTTGGTGCAACTTTACAGTATTACCTGGTCCTCTGGTGGTCGATCCCAGCAAATGGGACCACCAGAGGACCAGGTAGCAGCTATATCAGACTCTGTTCACAAAACAGCGTCTGATATAGCTGTTTGATGCGATTTAATTCACATCTACAGCCTGCCAGCGATGGATCATCGCTGGCAGGCTGTAGCCGAACTGCCGAGACGCGCTTCTCTGTGAACGCGCGCGCGCTTTCACAGGAAGTCTCGGCTCTCACGAGATGACGTGCCGACGCGTCATCTCAGAGCTACAGGACCGCCCGCAGGACGCATCCCTGCGTTAGGTGGTCCTGTAGCGGTTAAAGGTGTGAGAATCAGGTACTCATGTACTCGGTCAGCGACCGCACATGTCCTCCTGAATTTATCTGATGTGGCCCCGCACCTCACCTCCTAAGCCCCCTGCTCCATAACTTAATCAGAAATAACTGGAGGAGGAGAACAGAAAATGCCATCTGTTGATGACCACCACAAGGGAACATCTTTTACGACAATATATTGTGACATAATTTACTATTGTTGTCATTGCGCTCCAGAGCTTGGCAGGGAAAAAAAATCATAAAAAGTAAACGAAAAGAGCTAACAAGTTTTCCTAAAAATTCTTTGTCAGGTGACAAAATCACTTGAATAAAGGTGGTCCTGATGTCTGTCAAAGAGATATTTAGACTTATAATAGGGTCTGTTTAGTTGCGCCAAAGTGTTTGTCATTTTGACAGGAAAAACAGTGTTGCAGTCCATCAAAAATAAAGGAATCTGTAACAGGTTCCTTACAAAGTCTCCAATGTCAACATAGCTTATGTACATATATTCACCATAAAAAATATTCTGAAGTCTTTCTTCTATTACTCCTCCTAGAAATGTATGAATAAACCGACAACTGAGTGTTATCGTTCGTCCGCTTATCAGTGGGGTCTGTCCCTACACAGCTAAAGGCCCCTTTGCACTGTTCAATTGTTGGGAAGGAAGCATTACTTACCGACATTTGCCTGCTCGTCGGTAAAGTAGACCGCTGCATTTATATGCAGCTATCTCCTCCACAGTTTGGGGAGGAGTGATCGCTAATGCCATCAATCGTCGTCTAACAGAATCATTGTTTGCTGGTGACAGCAGCTGCTTAGACGGCACAATCTGCAGCCAGCAAATGAGGATTTAGGCGACAGTATGAAAGATCCAATGGAATGATGAATGAACACTTCGCTTGTTGATTGTGTAATCTGCAGCACCTAATAAGGTTTCCTATGAATGCCTTTTAGAAATGATCTTCCTGATGTTTGGGCAATGTAAAGGGAACACATCTGGAGGAGGCCAGTATCCCATGAGAATGAAGGCTTATGCATGTTGAAATTCAACATGCTTGATATTTTCTTCCACTGACATCATTTGTCGGGCACTGGACCTCCCAATACACATAAGACACTGGGTTTGTCCCACCGAAAACAGCAGGTTTGGCTGACTTTGGTCTTGTGTTTAGGCACCATGAGGCCCCTGTTTACCAGGGACTTATTCTATCAGAATGTGGCACAGAATCCACACACAAAAAAACTGTCAGAAGCTGTGTGTTATCCGCCTCCCATTGTTTTAAATGGGAAGCTAGGCCACAGTTCATGTGGTCGTGGTCTATAGCAGTGACCACACCAAGAACATTTTTGTTTCTTCGCGTGGTGTCCAGATGAACACAGCTGGAAACAGCAGCGGTTTAGCTCTATTCAGTGCAGCTGAACCTTGAGCGGGTCTGCGGTATTCACAATGAAAAACCGTGGCAGAAACTGAAGTGGTTTCTACAGCTGAATAAGCGGCAGATTTTGCCTTTGCAAAATTCTTCTTGTAAACGGGGCTCAGTTTTGGAGAATTGTAGTTCAGTCACAAAAGTGAACATGTACCTGGAGTTTAGTGGACAAATACACAACCTGGCATAAATAATTAAAAACATGGATAAAAAAAAGTCTCGTAGTGACCTATATTGAAATGGTCCACGCGATGAGAAGAAGTTCTTCCTTTAATGTATTTGTTACGATGATTGTCTGTTTTTAAATGGCAAACATTTAGTGATTTTATACAGTTATTTATGATAACCTATGAAGGCTCCCTGTTCCCTCAGCTGTGTGCACTTGAAAAGAAAGAGATAAAAGCTTCTTCTAATGAAGACGATCAAAAGCTGCACTGAATGGATCTCTGCACAATGAGCTTCCCTGGCAAGTTACATTTTTGAAATGATCATTTCTAAAGTGCACAGTTTAGAGGAAACAGTAGTAATGAACTCAGGCTGACGGCAGGATATTACTCTTCTTAGCCTCCCAATTTCAGTCTGAATTGATTGGGGTACAGGCTAATAACTATAAACCAACAAGGGAATTGATGGCCGTCCTGATGCCCTGGTTAATGTACAAAATATTCTTTTTAGCTAAGATTGAACAGAATAAATTGTGAAAAAGCTCAATTTTGCCTTCACAACTTTTGTGTAATTTGTGTAAACTGTAAAAATAAACTGGTTTCTCATAAGTAGCTTGCTAAATTTCAATGTTTCTTTTAATCCTCCATTCAGCTACAGTTTATAAAAACAAACTTCAGAAATTCATTTTAACTTCAAAAAGTCGCAAAATAGGGCTTTTTGTGACTTTTTGCACTCATTTGCGCAAATATTTTGTGACTCCAGTTTTGAAATATGGTTGGGAAAGTGGACATTTTTAGCCATGTTAATGAGTTTCACTCGCAATTTATCATTGAGACGTGCGGGAGCCGCACGGAAGGTAAGTATGTTTCTCCCCTGCCTCCCCACTACACTTTACTATGGCAGCCGGGACTTTATTCCGGATCCGGCGTTACGCCATGTCTTCCGGATTTTTGGACGGAGACAAATCCGCAGCATGCTACGGTTTTTTTAACATCCAAAAAATCTTCACATACTGAACGGAAGACATCCTGATGTATCCTGAATGGAATGCTCTCCATTTAGAATGCATTAGGATAATTCTGATCAGTATCTTTCCGTCCTAGAGCCCCGAGGACGGAACTCTAGGACGGAAAGGAAAAACGCCAGTGTGAAAAAGCCCTAACATACACCAGCAAAGATTCAAGCAAAACCAACATATTCCCCTCAGGATAAACTCCCCCCAAAGTTTTCATGCCATAAAGGGGATGTCAACAAATTGCCCATCTTGACACATATCAATGACTGTCCTGGACATGGTACTTGATAGATCCAAAACTGTTCCAGCGACCAGACAATTATCAGGATAACTGATAACTGCCTGATCGCCAGTGAAGGTAAGAGCTGCATCTACATGCAGCGATCCCCTCCACTGTATGGGGACAAGTGCCATTAATCATCCTTATACAGATTCATTGTTTTTTGGCAGTATATCACTGTTCACACAGGACAAACTGCTGACCAGAAATGATTTTTGAGGTGTCCGCACATTCATCATGTGATTTGCAGCACCTTTACAAAGGATGATTATCTGGAACAAGCTTTCATACGAACGTTTATTCCCGATAATTGGCCCGAAAAGTGGGCTGTATAAACTGTCTGTCACGCTTCGGTGGAGGAGGGAACCCCACACCGAACGTAGGAGGGAACGGGATGAGGGGAAAAGGCCTGGAAACTAGGGAAAGTAGCAGGTCACCTCTTAGAGAAACCCTAATCAAAGTCCTGGCTGACTGCAAGTATGAACTGACCCCAGAGGTAAGTGAGTTCATACACAGGAACCTAAAGTCCTAACACACCCTGTAGGACCCTGGTACTAATGTCAGGACAAGACCTATTCCTCCAATCGGTAGGACGAACAGGAGTCTCCCTCAGGCCTAAACAAAAATGACAGGGAAAAGAGCAACACAAGAAAACCCAAACTATAAACAAAAGGGAAGAAGACACTTAACTTCAAATGGCTATGGAAGCACAGGAACTCCAACGAGATCCAAACACCAGCAATCCACAACAAGACTGAAGCTATAAACCGCACAGCATGGTGGGAGAAGCCACAATAAATAGGGAAGGTTAAATGACCATATAAGCAACACCTGAGGCAAGGGGTGTGCCCATTACCAGAAGCAACACAGACATGAATTGATCCACAAGGAACCTGTCAGATCAAAGCATGTGTTGCCAGTCTCACTGATCTCCTCGCACCTGGCACGGGAACGTCCGTGACACTGTCCATTACTGATAACCTTTTAGAACAGTGATCAGCAAGCTGAATTGTTTGTGGACATCTCTCTAATGCAACCAACACACTTGTTGGTGCACAATAAAAGTCAATGGGATGTATCTGGGTTGATTAGATAATGAAACAGCCATTGAAAGTAATAGGAACGTGATCTATGAGGGCAAGGCTTGCCAGACAGTGCCTATATGAACTCATGTTGCTCTCTAAGAACCAGGGAAGGTGAGGCTACTTTCGCACTTGTGGGACCGCAAACCAGCAGGCTGTTTCAGCAGAGAACAGCCTGCCTGAGTCATCTGGATCCAGCCTAGCCAGATAGTGTGGAGTGACCACCAGATCTCATAGACTATAATGGGATCTGGCAGGAATCCGGCCATTGCCCAGCATAAATGGAAGGATTCAGCCGGAAAAAAAAATGACTGTACGCAACAGTATTTGGCTGAATCTTGGCCAGTTCCCCTTATAGTCAATGGGCTCCGGCGGTGAATGGCTATATCAGGTTAGGCCGGATCCAAAGAACTCCGGCACGCTGTTCCTCTGTCAGAACAGCCTGCTAGATTGCTTTAGCGCAAGTATAAAAGTAGACTGACCTGACCATGTTGAATCGTGTAGGATCTAAGGGGCACATTTATTAAGACTGGCGTTTTAAACTCCCTTCTTAATAAAGTTCTAAGCTGGCAGAGAATCCGCTGAATTTATGAAGAGGCGCAGGCCTCTCCATAACTTCGCCGCATCTAGCACCAGATCTAAATGTAAGACAACTTCCAAGTTGTCTTACATTTAGACCTTTTTCTATGCCTAAAACAGGCATAGAAAATGAGGAAGGAGACGGGCCTGCAAAAATTTATATAGTAAGTATACTAGAAAGGTCTTTGTTTGATTAATAACTTACAGGTTCCTGAGGATATATTAAAATGCCCAAAATCCTAGAGAACCCCTTTAAGTCTCAAAGTGGCCAAAGACAGTTTTTTTTTTTTCCATTATCTGAAATAAAAATTTATCAGATTGTGAAAATTGGGACCTTCAAACCCATTATCGAATGTAAAAGACAACGCTGATATTGATAGACATGTGACAGGCAGCTGTTTCTTCAAGAGTTCAGACCGACTGTCTGCAAACACTGTAAATAGCAATGAATATCTTTCCTTCAGTACACATTCCTTCAGCTAATAAATAATTAATGGTCAATGCATTACTATGACAAAAACCGCACAGTACAGTGCTGTGCCTCGCTGTCACATGTCTGCAAAGAATTAATATCTAGGAAACCTATAAGCTACATTTTAAAGTAATTATTTTATGATTCAGCTCCAGACAAAATTATCGTAAGACTATGACTGACTGAAAATCATATTACATTTAAAAAAAAAATTTTTTTTATTATGTCAATTGTTAGCAATACCCGCTAAGGCTCACTTCATACTTTGCATTGCCAAATCTGTTGTCTGATAAATACTACTGGCCCTTATGGACCTCATTGACTTATAATAAGGTTTTGTTAGGGCACCCTTGTGGTGTACTGCATGCAGGACTAGTCTTCCAGTGAAATCAAAATCTGTGACTAAAGTTCAAACGCAGATGTTAACAGAACTTAACATTTCTGAAGCCCCAACATGCTTAATTTCGGGACATGCGTGGGTTTAATTTAAGGGGCTCTCTTAGCTCCTTTCTTTCTATTAAAGATGTCTATTCAACAGCAGATTTAAAGTCCTTTCACATGCTGAACCCCACTTTACTTCTATCTCCTGAGGGTTGGCCCCCAATTCAGTGAAGAATCTGATGACATGAACAGCACCAAGTAGCCTACAGTAGTTTTGTGAAGGTGAGCATTTTTTTCTCATCCATTGACAACTTATCTAACCATACTTACCTTATGAGCGCCTGCCTTTGTATTCAACACAAATTGACATACTACAAAATTCAAATCCTCACCACATGAGAAGTTATGCTGTGTGTATATATATATATATATATATATATATATATATTTATGTTGTGGTTAGCAAATATGGATTTCACTCTATGCAGTGCAGAAAATATGCAGATTTCGAAACAAACACTCTCCTCAGAGTCTGGATTTTTATTTTAAAAAAAACTCATACAAATTTCTACAAAATTCCACTGTAGAAAAAATGTTTACGCTTCTTGTGGCTTGTACTAGAAAATGGGTTTCTAAAATGGTCTTTTCTAGAAACAGCTGTGTAAGCTATTGCATCTCCGTGCTATTCATTTGAAATGGGCTACTGAGCTGCAAGACCTGACTTAGACCAGGGACAAGCATTGGTGCTCTTTCTAGAAAAAGAAACAGACCTGTTTTTCTACTCCTCAACAACCTCAAATTTTTTTATCGTAAAGGGAATCTATCATGTTGACAGACCCCATTTAATTTTCAGCATCTAAAACATTGAGGGGTCTTTAGCAGTTTAAAAACAGCATCCAATAGAGCTTCAAACATCGACAGAGCTTAGAGCTTAGATATGGAATCACCATGATATAATACTAAATTTGCTTTAAGTGTGCTCATGCACACAAACATATTTTCTTTCCATGTCCATTCATTTTTTTGGGCGGACCGTATGCAGAACCAATGGGTCTGCAAAAGTTATTCAGAAGTTATTCTGTGTGCATTACATTTCCGTATTTCCGTATTTCTATTAAAAAAAAAATAGAACATGTCCTATTATTGTCCGCATTACAGACAAAGATAGAACTGTTTTATGGGGGGCCAGCTGTTCGGTTCTGCAAAATACGGAATGCACACGGACGTCATCCGTATTTTTTGTGGATCCGTTTTTTTTTGTGGGCAGCAAAATACATATGGTCTTGTGCATGAGCCCTAATCATGAAGAGAAAAGCAGATCCCTTTTTACCAAGATTTGAAGTAACCAGTCATGAGGTGACTGGTGACCACACATGGTTAAATACTTCTTGGAGAATGCAAGCAGCTGTGGAAAGGTGCCAGATTTTGCACTTTAGTCCATAAAATAAGAATGTGCTAACGAAGTCAAGATAATAAAGCAGAGAGCAGTGTACATTTCTGGAGTACGCCTCACTTTATTGGAGATCTGTTGGATACTTTTACTTTTTTTGTTGGATAACTAGCTGCTGGTTACATAAGATTACATAGAAAAGAAAAGAAAAAAACAGGCAGCGTCTCATGTGTAGGATCGTTGGGTTATGGCAAGAATGTCACAGTATATACTGCGCTTACCTTTAGAGTTGTGAGAGTCTCAACTAGGCTTGAGCAAATCGAGCTTCGGACCATAGATTAGTTAAAAATCTTTGTTTGTAATGCTGTCTCTGTACCGCACTAAAATGTATGGGCTCCATGTACCAAAACTTCGTCTCAGACAAAGTTGTGTGAGACTTCGGTGAATGACTTCGGTATTCCTATTCGAAGTCGGCTTTGGTACCGAGGTACCAGCCAGTACCAAAGCCCACTTCAAATTCCTAATTTAATCCCTTAGTGACCACCCATATGCCTTTTTACAGCGATCACTAAGGGGCCTTAGGCTTGGCCGCCGCTTTTTTACGGCAGCCCAGTCTATGCGCTTCACAGGTCCCCCGTGCAGTGGGGAGCAGGGGCCCAGGTCTCACATGAGAGCAGTGGCCCTACTCTAACAGCCTGGACCGGCAGGAGTGCTGATCCGGGCTGTTTAACACTTTAGATGCCGCGGGCAATGGCTCCCCCATATGTTTGGTATTGCCACATCCGTAATGACCCGGACTACATAAATATCATGTAAATTATCCCCTACGGTAAACGCCATAAAAAATTTAAAAAAAAGACAGAATTGCTAATTTATTCTTAGTTGCCACCAAAAAAATTTAATAACAAGCAATCAAAAAGCATAATTTACTCCAAAATGATACCAATGAAAAATACAAGTCGTTCCACAAAAACCAAGCCCTCACACAACTCCATAGTCTTGGGAAGCGGCAATGCAAAAACTGTTTTTTCTTTTAAAAATAAGGGGTTTTTTTTGCAAAAAAGTTGTAAAACGTAAAATAACTATATGCATTTGGTATCACTGTAATCGTGCTGACCCAGAGAATAAAGATATTATTTTATTTATACCGAAAAATAAACGTCGTAAAAACGTAAAAATGCAGTGGCAGTATTGCTGTTTTTTCCATCTCTCTCCCAGAAAGAGTTATTAAAATTTAATCAGAAAGCTATGTGTACCTCAAAATGTCACCATTAAAAAGTACAACTTGTCCCGCAAAAAACAAGCCCTCATAAAGCTATATTGACGGAAAAATAATGCGACGATGAAAAAAGGAAGAAGGCCCAAAACAGGCTGGTCACTAAGGGGCTAAAATATTTTTAAATACACATATATAAATTATGGTGTATACTGTCCCTATATGGCATTTATCATGCAGAGAAAGTTAATACAAGGTACTTACTACTAAATTGTTATTATCCATATTGTCTCCTTTGCTGGCTGGATTCATTTTTCCATCTCATTATATACTTCTCGTTTCCATGGTTATGACCTTCATGCAATCCAGAAGTGATGGCCCTGCTTGCACACTATAGGAAAAAGCAACGACCTATGCACACTCCCACTGTCCCGGTCACTAGAGAGACCAGCTCTTTTTCTTATAGTGTGCGAGTGCGACCACCACTGCTGGATTACAGGGTGGTCATAACCATGGAAACAAGAAGTGTATAATGTGATGGAGAAATGAATTAAGCCAGCAAAGGAAGCAATATGGACAATTACAATACATTAGTAAGTGCCTTGTATTAACTTTCTCTACATAATAAATGCCACTTACTGAAGTAAGACAGCCATTTAAGGGGGAAGTCAGATGTGGCAGATTTGCTATGGATCTTAACAATGGATTTTTGCAGGTAAATTCTGCAGTAGTACAAAGCTAGTGGATGAGATTATACAATTAATTTTCCATTAAAAGGGTTCTCTGGGAATTAAGAAAATGAAAATACTTAAATAATACTTTATTATAAATATATTCCCAAATACCTTTTATTCGTTATAATGGGTCTTTTTGTCTGGGAAGCAACCATTAGGAGAAATAAAATGGGCGCCGTCCTATTAGTCCACACAAAACCTGTCCTGATCACACAGGAGGACAAGTTGCTTCACAACACTGAGGTGAAGAGCTGCCTCATCCTCCTCTCTGCTGTACTTGTCAGGGATTATGATCCTGAATACAGCTGATAAGATCTTCAGCTGAATCTCTGTAGGAATGGCGTTCATGAGGAGACATGAAGTACAGAGGACGGACAGGACAGACTGTGGTAATGGAAACTGCATACAAGAACTGTTGCTCATTAACCCCACCATCATGTCTCTGCTTCATGTCTCCTCATGATCTCCAATCCTACAGAGATTGAGCTGAAGATCTAATTAAACTGTATTCAGGATGATAATCCCTGACAAGTAGAGCAGAGAGGAGGATGAGGCAGCTCTTTAGCTCAGTGTTGTGAAATAATTTGTCTTCCTGTGTGATTAGGACAGGTTTTGTGTGCACTAATAGGAACGGCGGCAATTTTATTTCTCCTAATGATTGCTCCACAGACAAAATGAGCCATTATAACTAATGAAATGTATTTGGGAATATATTTATAATAAAGCATTATTTACCGTAAGTATTTTCATTTTCTTAATTCCTGGAGAACCCCTTTAAGAAAAAAGAGCACGCTGGTTATTATGAAATCCTCTGCATGTTCATTCTGTTGTAAATGTCAGATTTTCACAAGACCTCCACGATCACTAGAACGAGGAGAGAGATGTGCTCTCCTATTGCACTCTCTCTTTACTGCATAGGACGGAATTCAGATGGGCCCATAGACTTCTATTTAGCTCGTCTACTGTAGGGGGGGGGCGGGGAGAAAGCACAATATGGGAGTGCTTCTATCTCCTTGTTCTAGCTATTGGAGGGGGTCTCAGCACTCAGATCCCCACAAAACTTTTGATATGTCTCTAGGACATAACAAGTTTTTTGAGAACTCAGTGACACATTAAGATATATTAAGAAATTAATCAGCAAAACATTTTGGACCTGTTTAGATTTTTCTGTTAGTGGAGCTTCACTTTAGCCAAAAAAGACAAGATAGCATCGGAGCTTTTTATCTAGCAGATTATCCACAAAGCTTTTCCTTATGTTTGCAATCTCAGAGGCATCTACAACACAGAAACAAGAAAAGCTGTAGGCTATCTTTTCATGCATTCAAATAAATCCATAAATACAGAATTGGATGCAAATGTTATTTTTATTTTTGTTATTCCATGTACGATTTTCTCTGGACTCATGGATCATAAATGATCCTTTATGAATGTTATGTAAAACTATTATCGTGGTACAGATAAAGTATACATATGTGTTATTATATTACACCAATTACATTGTATTCAATACACAAATGGTTTATGTATTTTGTAAGCAGTCTGAAAGTAACTCAATTTCTTTTATTTTTTCAAAGCCAAGACAACATATGCCATTTATCTTGAGAGATATCTCAAAACAGGCAAAGAGGTATGGAAAGACACATCTGTATCTACCGCCAAAATGCTGGAGAGTTTGGTATCTACTTTCTCCAGTTCACCCTGACAGTACTTTTGGGACAAAATGGATCAAAAACTGCACTGTAAACCCGGCCATAGGGCTTATGCAACCATATTATGTCTCTGTGCAAGAATGGAATTAGATCCTGCCTCTGTGAGTCATAACATGACCAAGAAGGGTACGCCGATTTATCTTTCTGCGGCCATAAAACCGAAGAAACAGTAAGAACCCTGTTTGTGAGCAGTTTGGCTGCTTCGTTAGCACTTTTCAGATATTTCCTGGTTTAAAAATAAAACAAAAACTTCAAACAAAAGATAGTCAACATCAGAGAAAGCTTCAGTGCACAGTCCCCACAGACCCTCTACACAACTGCTCCATCCTTTTCTCTCGAAACCCACTTCTCCACCATTACGGAAGAAAAACTCTCCACTCTACTCTCCAGATCACATCTCAACACCTGTGCACTTGACCCAATCCTATCCCACCTCATGTCTAACCTCACCACAGTTTTTATCCCAACTCATCACTTCAACCTGTCACTAATCTCTGCTGTCTTCCCCTCTGGTTTTAAACATGCTATCATTACACCCATCCTCAGAAAGCCTTCACTTGACACATCTTTTTTGTTCAGTTATCGCCCCATATCACTTTTTTCATATGCCTCAAAGCTACTTGAGCAACATGTCCATTCTGAACTGTCCTCTCACCTCTCCTCCTGAGTGTGCCCCTTAAGTCACCAATGATCTACTAACAGCCAAAACCAAAAAACATTACTCTGTCCTCCTTCTCCTTGACCTCTCCTCTGCCTTTGACACTGTCAACCACTCCCTTCTTTACAAAGTCTCACATCTCTTGGCATCACTGACCTGGCCCTCTCCTGGATCACATCAGACCTCACAGACTGGACATTTAGGGTCTCCCACTCTTAAACCACCTCCTCGTCTCATTCCCTCTCTGTTGGTGTCCCGCAAGTCTCTTTCCTAGGACCCCTGCTCTTCTCTATCTACACTTTTGGCAGGAACAGCTCATAGAGTCCCATGGCTTTCAGTATCACTTTTATGCTGACGACACACAAATCTACCTCTCTGGTCCAGACATCACCACTTTACTATACAGAATCCCACAATGCCTATCTTCCATATCCTCCTTCTTCTCCTCTCCCTTTCTAAAACTTAACATGGATAAAACAGAATTCATCATTTTTCCCCCATCTTGCTCAAACCCCCCAACAGACCTATCTATCACGATCAATGGCTGCACACTCTCCCCAGTCAACCAAGTCCGCTGCCTTGGAGTGACCTTGAATTCTGCCCTCTCCTTCCGACCACACATCCAAGCCCTTTCCACCACCTGCCGCCTCCAACTCAAAAAACATCTCCCGCATCCGCGCTTTCCTCAACTTTGAGTCTGCGAAACTGTACATGCCCTCATCATCTCTTGCCTAGACTACTGCAACATTCCCCTCTGTGGACTTCCATTTAGCACTTTCGCACCCCTCCAACCTATCCTCAACTCTGCTGCACGACTTATCCACCTCTCCCCCCGTTACTCCTCTGCCTCTCCCCTCTGCCAATCCCTTCACTGGCTCCCCATTGCCCAGCGAATTGAGTTCAAAATACTAACAAATACATACAAGGCTGTCCACAACCTGTCCCCTCCCTACATCTCTGAGCTACTTTCCCGATACATCCCCATACGCAATCTCCGATCCTCACAAGACCTCCTTCTCTCCTATCCTCTTATCGCCACTTCCCACAATCGCCTCTAAGATTTCTCCCATGCATCCCCCATCCTCTGGAACTCGCTAACCCAACATATCAGATTCTCACCTACAGTGGAATCCTTCGAAAGAAACCTGAAAGAAACCTGAAAACCCACCTCTTTAGACAAGCCTATAACCAGTGACCCTGCTGCTTCTATACCGCCATGACTAACTTTACCCTAACCTACTGTGTCCTTCTCCCATACCATGTAAATTATAAGCCCTTACGGGCAGGGCCCTCTCTCCTTCTAGTTTATAACTCGTCTTTATAACTAGTCTTGTTCATGCTTAGTGCATATGTCTGTATTATGTATGTATACCCCTTTTCATATGTACAGCGCTATGGAATGAATGGCGCTTTAATAATAAATAATAATACTAATAATAATAATAATCCCTTGTAAAATAAAAATCATTCTAATATATTAAAGCGGCTAACCAGCTTTTTCTGAGCTATCTTCGGGATAGGGTCTGACACCCCACCCATCACTGTTTGTGGCAGCTGCCAACACAGAAACAAAATAGTGGATGGAGCTGAAAGCAGAAGGCTGGGCCCAGTTTGGGGCATTTTAGAGCCCATTTACATGGGCAGATTATGGTGTCAACTATCTGTCCAAACATAAAGGTGCTGTTGATTACCCTTATTTGTCAGGTGATCCGTTATTTTTGTGTTGCATAAAATAAACATGGAGATGTACATGTAAATACAGCTTATACCCCATGTAAATACAGCTTAACCGAGCTGGAAATTTTGACGAACAAGTAGTTCATTCCTAATCAGTGTCCTGTGTATCGGCCCATATAAATGGGTCCTTAGACCATTTTCACTATTTGGTCAGTATTTTGGACTTTTATTTGCAAGCCAAAACCAGGAATGAACCCTACAGAGAAAATGAATAATGGATAATGTGTTTTGTTGTCATTCCTCTTTTGGATAACAAATGCAGATAAAAAATGCTGATCAAATTACTGTTACTTGCCTTATTTCTATAGACAAGGAAGGGCAGGCATTTACACAAGAATAAACCTTCTTTGCATAGACTATATAAGTAAGTGTTATTATTGCAATATTTTCCTCAGGAAAAGGATCTTTGTTTTACATGAAGTCATGTACAGAGGTTTTGTCAGGTATTTTCAGTTGTGCTTCCTCATTACATAGATTATCAAGTATTTACGGATGAAATGGAAAGTAAAACCAAGAAAGGAATGAGGAACACTGTAATAATTTCCCATGACAACTACATGCATGAAAGATTTAAGAAAATGATGGGGTTTTTCTTAGATGACATTTTACTGTTACGTGATGATGGGCTAAACAACAGCAATGATCAGAATAGGCTGGATTTTGACTAGTTTGATCCTAAACCAGACCTTAGGGGGTTAAAAAAAACACGTGTTTACATGGTCTGATAGTCGGCCAGATTATCAGGGAGGAACACTCGTTCCTGGCAGTCTGTCCGTCTAAGGGTGTAGCTGATCATCCAATGAAGAACGACACGCTCGTTCATCGGGTAAAACTAGCATTCCTGATGGCAAGTGAATTATTGTTCCTGGGCAGCAGATCATGCTGTCTAAACAGTGATCTGCTGCCCAGAAACAATGCAGCTGTATGAGGACCCGCGATACCAGTAGTGATTGCGCATGGAGGCACATTACACCCACAAAGCTTAACTTAACATACTAAATAATAAATGAAGATCAATACACCTTTATGATGGAAGAAATGGAATAAATGAATACTTTAACCACATCAGCCCCCCTAGCTTAAACACCCTTAAAGACCAGGCCACTTTTTTCAATTCTGCACTACACTACTTTCACCGTTTATTGCTCGGCCATACAACTTACCACCCAAATGAATTTTACCTCCTTTTCTTCTCACTAATAGAGCTTTCATTTGGTGCTATTTCTTTCTTGCTGACATTTTTACTTTTTTTGATATTTTACTTTTTTTGATGAAATTTTTGCAAAAAAATGATATTTTTCACTTTATGTTGGAAAATTTGTCAAATAAAACTACATTTCTCTAAAAAATTTTCTCTAAATTTATTGTTCTACATGTCTTTGATAAAAAAAAATGCAATAAGTGTATATTTATTGGTTTGGGTAAAAGTTATAGCGTTTACAAACTATAGTGCAAAAAGTGAATTTCCGCACTTTGACTTTCTGAGCACCTGTCCTGTTTCCTGACGTACTACAATGCCCAGACAGTAGAAATACCCCATAAATGACCCCATTTCCGAAAGTAGACACCCTAAGGTATTCACTGAGGGGCATAGTGAGTTCATGGAAGTTTTATTTTTGTCACAAGTTAGCGGAAATGGATTTTTTTTTTTTTTTACAAAGTCTCATATTCTACTAACTTGTGCCAAAAATACAATTTTACATGAACTCACCATACCCCTCATAGAATACCTTGGGGTGTCTTCTTTCGAAATGGGGTCACTTGTGGGGTATTTATACTGCCCTGGCATTTTAGGGGCCCCTAAGCGTGAGAATCCAAATGCGTAAAAATGCCCTGTAAAATCCTAAAGGTACTCATTGGATTTAGGGCCCATTTGCGCATCTTGGATGCAAAAAGTTGCACACATGGGGTATCGCCGTACTCAGGAGAAGTAGGGCAATGTGTTTTGGGGTGTATTTTTACATATACCCATGCAGGGTGTGAGAAATATCTCTGTAAATGACAACTTTTTAAAAAATTTATACAAAGTTGTCATTTACAGAGATATTTTTCACACCCAGTAGGGGTATATGTAAAATACACCCCAAAACACATTGCCCTACTTCTCCTGAGTACGGCGATACCCTATATGTGCCACTTTTTGCATCCAAGATGCGCAAATGGGCCCTAAATCCAATGAGTACCTTTAGGATTTTACAGGACATTTTTACGCATTTGGATTCCAAACTGCTTTTGACGTTTAGGGGCCCCTAAAATGCCAGGGCAGTAAAAATACCACACAAGTGACCCCATTTCGGAAAGTAGACACCCCAAGGTATTCGCTGATGGGCATAGTGAGTTCATGGAAGTTTTTATTTTTTGGCAGAAGTTTGCGGAAATTGATTTTTTTTTTTTTTTGATTTTTTTACAAAGTCTCATATTCCACTAACTTGTGCCAAAAATACAATTTTACATGAACTCACCATACCCCTCACGGAATACCTTGGGGTGTCTTCTTTCCGAAATGGGGTCACTTGTGGGGTATTTATACTGCCCTGGCATTTGAGGGCCCCTAAACGTCAGAAGCAGTTTGGAATCCAAATGCGTAAAAATGTCCTGTGAAATCCTAAAGGTACTCATTGGATTTAGGGCCCTTTGCGCATCTTGGCTGCAAAAGTGGCACACATGGGGTATCGCCGTACACGGGAGAAGTAGGGCAATGTGTTTTGGGGTGTCTTTTTACATATACCCCTACTGGGTGTGAAAATATCTCTGTAAATGACAACTTTGTATAAAATTTTTTAAAAGTTGTCATTTACAGAGATATTTCTCTCACCCAGCATGGGTATATGTAAAAATACACCACAAAACACATTGCCCTACTTCTCCTGAGTACGGCGATACCCCATGTGTGCCACTTTTGCAGCCAAGATGCGCAAAGGGCCCTAAATCCAATGAGTACCTTTAGGATTTCACAGGACATTTTTACGCATTTGGATTCCAAACTGCTTCTGACGTTTAGGGGCCCCTAAAATGCCAGGGCAGTAAAAATACCACACAAGTGACCCCATTTCGGAAAGTAGACACACCAAGGTATTCGCTAATGGGCATAGTGAGTTCATGGAAGTTTTTATTTTTGGCACAAGTTAGCGGAAATGGATATTTTTATTTTTTTTTTTTTTTTTACAAAGTCTCATATTCCACTAACTTGTGCCAAAAATAAAATTTTACATGAACTCACCATACCCCTCACGGAATACCTTGGGGTGTCTTCTTTCTAATATGGGGTCACTTGTGTGGTATTTTTACTGCCCTGGCATTTTAGGGGCCCCTAAACGTCAGAAGCAGTGTGGAATCCAAATGCATAAAAATTTCCTGTGAAATCCTATAAGGTACTCATTGGATTTAGGGCCCTTTGCACATCTTGGCTGCAAAAGTGGCACACATGGGGTATTGCCGTACTCAGGAGAAGTAGGGCAATGTGTTTTGGGGCGTATTTTACCTATACCCCTACTGGGTGTGAAAAATATCTCTGTAAATGACAACTTTGTATAATTTTTTTTAAAAGTTGTCATTTACAGAGATATTTCTCACACCCAGTATGGGTATATGTAAAGTACACCCCAAAACACATTGCCCTACCTCTCCTGAGTACAGAGATACCACATGTGTGCCACTTTTGCAGCCAAGTGCGCAATCGGCCCTAAATCCAATGAGTACCTTTAGGACACGGCATTTTTACGCATTTTTCTTCTCACGCTTCAGGGCCCCTAAAATGCCAGGGCAGTATAAATACCCCACATGTGACCCCATTTGGAAAGAAGACACCCCAAGGTATTCTGTGATGGGCATGGTGAGTTCATAGAAGATTTTATTTTTGGCACAAGTTAGCGAATGGATATTTGATTTTTTTTTGTTTTTTTCACAAAGTCTCCTATTCCACTAACTTGTGACAAAAAGTTCAATCTTTACATGGACTCACTATGCCCCTCAGCGGAATACCTTGGGGTGTCTTCTTTCTAATATGGGGTCACTTGTGAGGTATTTTTACTGCCCTGGCATTTTAGGGGCCCCTAAACGTCAGAAGCAGTGTGGAATCCAAATGCGTAAAAAATTTCCTGTGAAATCCTATAAGGTACTCATTGGATTTAGGGCCCCTTTGCACATCTTGGCTGCAAAAAGTGGCACACATGAGGTATTGCCGTACTCAGGAGAAGTAGGGCAATGTGTTTTGGGCGTATTTTTACCTATACCCCTACTGGGTGTGAAAAATATCTCTGTAAATGACAACTTTGTATAATTTTTTTTTAAAAGTTGTCATTTACAGAGATATTTTCACACCCAGTATGGGTATATGTAAAGTACACCCCAAAACACATTGCCCTACCTCTCCTGAGTACAGAGATACCACATGTGTGCCACTTTTTGCAGCCAAGTGCGCATCGGCCCTAAATCCAATGAGTACCTTTTAGGACGGCATTTTTACGCATTTTTCTTCTCACGCTTCAGGGCCCCTAAAATGCCAGGGCAGTATAAATACCCCACATGTGACCCCATTTTGGAAAGAAGACACCCCAAGGTATTCTGTGAGGGGCATGGCGAGTTCATAGAAGATTTTTTTTTGCACAAGTTAGCGGAATTTGATTTTTTTTTGTTTTTTTCACAAAGTCTCCCTTTCCGCTAACTTGTGACAAAAAGTTCAATCTTTCATGGACTCAATATGCCCCTCAGCGAATACCTTAGGGTGTCTTCTTTCCGAAATGGGGTCACATGTGAGGTTTTGTACTGCCCTGGCATTTGAGGGTCTCCGCAATCATTACACGTATGGCCAGCATTAGGAGTTTCTGCTATTCTCCTTATATGGAGCATACGGGTAATGAGATTTTTCCGTTCAGCCTCTGGGCTGAAAGAAAAAATGAGCGGCACAGATTTCCTCATTCGCATCGATCGATGTGGATGAAAAAATCTCTGCCAAAAAATATGCAAGAAAAAAAGAGGGGCCTGGCGATTGCCAGGACATAGGGGCTCCGCCCAAACATCCATACCCACTCAGCTCCTATGTCCTGGCAAGCGTGATTTCTCCATTCACATCGATCAATCCATCGGTGTGGAGGAAGACATCTTTGCCAGATTTTTGATACAAAGTGTTTGCCAAAGCATATGAACTCCAACACCTCTCCTCAGCTCACATGCCAGGGCAAACGTACCTGTCCTGCAGAGGAGAAATCTCGTCTTGCAGCGCCGCATACACTGACTTCACGTGTCTTCTGATAGCAGCAATGCTTCTCTCAGAATGCACATCAGTGCTGCGGCGTTTTCAGTCGGTTGGTCCGTTGGTCTGTTGGTATACCTGGAAAATAAAGGGTGGTTATGGGGGGAAAGAAGAAAAAACAGGCAGCAGGCACATGACTTGAACGTTGCAAACTTTATAAAACCAGAACATTTTAAAACTTTTATAAAACATGAACAAAAAAACCTGAACTAACTCAAGATTTTTCTTTTTCTTGCTACCTGTTTAATTTTTTTTTTTTTGTTTTCCATGTCACTCTTTATTTTCCTAGCAGAAACCTCTCCTTTCCCATGGGACAATGTGTAAAGTGTAAATCACACAGAGATGGTGCGAAGTACATTATACGCGTTATCCCAAGTGAAAGGAGACGTTTCCATTTCACACTTCTGCTGTAGCACACCAGCACCATCCCTATGTGTTAGGGTCTCTCAAAACCTAGTGTCCTGAGAGACCCTAGAGCCTGAGTGGAAAAAAACTACCTGTGTAGTGCTGTCCCTAGGTCCCTAAGTGTACCTGAGTGTGGTACTTCCGGAAACACTCTCCAAGGCATAGGGCAGGGTGGTCAGGACAGTCAGGACAGAAATAGCGGGTGTCACGCCTTATTCCACTCCTGCTACAGACACGACATCTTTTCGGGGTGGCGGTTGGGTTGAGGTACCCGGCACAACGCTAGGGAAGTGCCGCTCGTGTAGACGGCTAACTACACTGGTGGATGGGGCCACGGAACCTCCTGGGTACAGGAGGTTCTCGATGATCTCTTCCTGGAATTTGAGGAAGGATCCCGTTCTCCCAGCCTTACTGTAGAGAACGTAACTGTTATATAGAGCCAATTGAATCAAATATACAGACACCTTCTTATACCAGCGTCTGGTCTTTCGGGAAACCAAATAAGGGGCCAACATCTGGTCGTTGAAGTCCACCCCTCCCATGTGGAGGTTATAGTCGTGGACCGAGAGGGGCTTTTCAACGACACTGGTTGCCCGTTCAATTTGGACTGTCGTGTCTGCGTGAATGGAGGAGAGCATGTAAACGTCACGCTTGTCTCTCCATTTCACCGCGAGCAGTTCTTCGTTACACAGTGCAGCCCTCTGCCCCCTTGTAAGTCTGGTGGTAATGAGCCGTTGGGGAAGCCCGGCGACTAGGTCGCACGGTGCCGCAGCAGCCAATCTGTTCTAGGAACAAATGCCTGAAGAGGGCCACACTTGTGTAAAAGTTGTCCACGTAAAGATGGTACCCCTTGCCGAATAAGGGTGACACCAAGTCCCAGACTATCTTCCCACTGCTCCCCAGGTAGTCAGGGCAACCGACCGGCTCCAGGGTCTGATCTTTTCCCTCATAGATCCGAAATTTGTGCGTATAGCCTGTGGCCCTTTCACAGAGCTTATACAATTTGACCCCATACCGGGCGCGCTTGCTTGGGATGTACTGCTTGAAGCCAAGGCGCCCGGTAAAATGTATTAGGGACTCGTCTACGCAGATGTTTTGTGCAGGGGTATACAAATCTGCAAATTTCAGGTTGAAATGGTCTATGAGGGCCGAATTTTGTGGAGCCGGTCAAAAGCTGGGTGGCCTCTGGGACGGGAGGTGGTGTTGTCACTAAAGTGCAGGAAACGCAGGATGGTCTCAAAACGTGTCCTGGACATGGCAGCAGAGTACATGGGCATGTGATGAATTGGGTTCGTGGACCAATATGACCGCAATTCATGTTTTTGGTTATGCCCATGCTGAGGAGAAGGCCCAGAAAAGTTCTAAGTTCGGAAACTTGGACTGGTTTCCACCGGAAAGGCTGGGCATAAGAGCTTCCCGGGTTGTCGGCGATAAATTGAGTGGCATATCTGTTTGTTTCTGCCACGACTAGGTCATAGAGCTCCGCAGTGAAAAACAGCTCAAAAAACCCCAGCGCCGATCCTATCTGAGCTGTTTCCACCCGAACTCCTGACTGGGCGGTGAAAGGGGAACTAATGGTGCGGCTGAAGTTGGGGGCTGCCAATCAGGATTTGCCAGCACCTCAGGGACTCTAGGGGCTCTACGGGCCTGTCTGCGCGGTGGCTGCGACGGGAAACTACTGCACGTGCCACCGTACCAGCTTCTACTGCCCTTCTGGTGCTCGCCACTTCACCATGTTGTACGGCAGTGCTGGTAGAAGGTCCAGGGCGGGCTGCGCTGCTGGTGTATGCCTCACCACGTAATCCGGCAGCGCCAGCCCCACTCTGCTGCCCTTGAAGCGGATCCTGCGCAACCTGCGGTCTAGCAACACGGGGCCGGGTACGCCTGCTTCTATCAGGGACCTCCACCTCCTCGTCAGAACTTTGAGTCAGAGAGCCACTGCTCTCTACAGGTTCGTATTCTGACCCGCTAGATTCGTCAGATGAGGGTTCCCATTCCTCATCCGACTGGGTCAGAATCCTGTAGGCCTCTTCAGAGGAATACCCCTTGTTTGACATTTGGCCGTCTAAATTTAGGGGTATTCCCTGAGACTACCAAGAAAAAAGCAAGCCTGTCTTACAATTGAGAGTGTAGCGAAGTACAGAAGCCGCTGCGATTGATAAAAAGATCAAAACTGATTTTTATCGCCGCAGCGCTTGTGAAGGATTGTGCAGTGATTACAAAAAAAAAAATTTTTGTCACTGCGGCGGGCGGGCGTGGGTGAACGCAGGTGTGGGCGACCGATCAGGTCTGATCGGGCAAACACTGCGTTTGGGGTGGAGGGCGAACTAAAGTGACACTAGTACTATTATATATCTGACCGTGATCAGTTCTGATCACTTACAGATACTATAAAAGTACAAACGCTGATTAGCTCTACGCTAATCAGCGAACCAGTGACTGCGGTGCGGTGGGCTGGGCGCTAACGCTAACTACCTACCAAAGGGGCCTAAACTAAGCTAAGCCTAACAGTCAATCCTAGTGAAAAAAAAAAAGTGACAGTTTACACTGATCACTTTTTTCCCTTTCACTAGATGATTGACAGGTGCTGAAAGGGGTGATCAAGGGGTTAATTTGGGTGATGGGGGCTGATCAGGGGCTAGTGTGTGGTGCTTGGGTGTACTCACAGTAAGGTGTGCTCTCTCCTGGCTCCAACCGACGAAAAGGACCCAGGAGAGAGCTCAGAAGCCATTTAATCCATCATATTTACAAATATGATGGGTTAAATGGCTTCTCATTCGTTTTTTTAAAAGTCATCAGCCCGCCAGCGCTGCCGATTGGCTGGCAGGCTGATGACTAACTCCTCCTGCGCCTTTTGCCATGCGCGATGTGCGCATGCGCGGGCGCATCTATGCGAAATCTCGCGTCTCGATCAGAAGAGCCCGGCCGCCGCGAGAACGCGATCCTGCGTGCGGCGGTCCGGGAGAGGTTAATGAATCAATAATTTATAATAAATAAATACTTAACCATTAAAAACCAATTCATTAACCATTAAAAGCCACAATCCACTCAGCTATAGCTGAGTGATAAATCCCACTAATAAAGCATGCGACAGAGAAAATATTACAATTTTAGGGAGCGAGGGCAGGCACAAACAAAGGGGTCAGATTCCTGATGTTTGCAGCCACAACAAATCAGTAGCTTGGATTTCTCCCCCAGCAACGGAAGGCAACCAATCAGCAGAGACCTCGACTCTCCAGTTAATACCGCTTCTAACCAGATTAACCTGGACATATTCTCACAGGTAAAATTCTCCTGAGGTAACTTTACCTGTCAAATACAAAACAAAGAGAGAGGGGGGGGGGGGAGAGAAAACACAAATCCTACAAAAACCTTTACCCTACACTAAAGGTGTATGTGTCCCCATGTGTCCCCCAAGCTAATCGCTATCCTATACATGGAGGCACATTACACCCACAAAACTTAACTTAACATACTAAATAATAAATGAAGACCAAGACACCTTTATGATGGAAGAAATGGCCGCAATTCTTTATTATGAGTTACCCAATAAATTAATACTTACATTAATTAATCAATAATTTAGAATAAATAAATAAATACTTAACCATTAAAAACTAATTAATTAACTATTAAAAACCACAATCCACTCAGCTATAGCTAAGTGATAAATCCCAAAAGCCACGCCTTAAAAAGGCGAGACCCCCCACAAGAATTGCAGCCCTTTCTCAATGGCACATTGCTATCCCACATTAAAAATGTCAACACCAATTTCTGACAGGTGCACATTATCTGATCTGAACAGACCTCAAACCCAGCCCTCCAGATCAATGTGCCTGTAAGAAACTCCACCCAACAATCGAAGAAACTTCTCTATGAAGTTTATGGCTCTATAAACCCTCTTACGAATCTTCTCAAAAAATAAAATCTCTTTAACCCAGTCCAGGCGGCGGCTGGTTTACTCCTCCTGGACGCCCCTCAGCGAATACCTTGGGGTGTCTTCTTTCCAAAATGGGGTCATTTGTGGGGTGTTTGTACTGTTCTATAATTTTGGGCGGGGCTAAATTGTGAGCCGCCATGTAAAACCTAAAGGTACTCGTTGGACTTTACGCCCCTAGGCTGCAAAGAAGTGTCACACATGCGGTATCACCATACTCAGGAGAAGTAGGGCAATGTGTTTTCAGGTGTATTTTTACATATACCCATGCTGGGTGAGAGAAATATCTCTGTAAATGACAACTTTTTAATTTTTTTTATACAAAGTTGACAATTTACAGAGATATTTCTCTCACCCAGCATGGTTATATGCAAAAATACACCCCAAAACACATTGCCCTTCTTCTTCTGAGTACGGCGATACCACATGAGTGACACTTTTTTGCAGCCTGGGTGCGCAAAGGGGCCGAAATTCCAACGAGTACCTTTAGGCTTTACAGGGCTGCTCACAATTTAGCCCCGTCCAAAATGCCAAAACAGTAAACACACCCCACAAATGACCCCATTTCGGAAAGTAGACACCCCAAGGTATTCACTGAGGGGCATAGTGAGTCTGTGGGAGATTTTATTTTTTGCCAGAAGTTAGCAGAAATGGAAACTTTATTATAATTTTTTTTCCTCAGAAAGTGTCATTTTCCGCTAACTTGTGAAAACAAATGAAATGATACATGAACTCACCATGCCCCTCTGCGAATACTTTCGGGTGTCTTCTTTCTAAAATGGTGTCATTTGGGGGGTATTTATACTATCCTGGCATTCTAGCACCTGAAGAAACATGACAGGTGCTCAGAAAGTCAGAGCTGCTTCAAAATGCGGAAATTCACTTTTTTGCACCATAGTTTGTAAACGCTATAACTTTTACCCAAACCAATAAATATACACTTATTGGATTTTTTTTAATCAAAGACATGTAGAACAATAAATTTAGAATTTTTTTTATATAGAAATCTAGTTTTAAAAAAAAAAGTTTACAACAGAATGTTAAAAATGTCATTTTTTAGCAAAAATTTCGGTCATTTTTGATTAATAGCAAAAAAAGTAAAAATGTCAGCAGCAATGAAATACCACCAAATGAAAGCTGTATTAGTGAGAAGAAAAGGAGGTAAAATTCATTTGGGTGGTAAGTTGTATGACGGAGCAATAAACGGTGAAAGTAGTGTAGTGCAGAATTGTAAAAAGTGGCCTGGTCATTAAGGGTGTTTAAGCTAGGGGGGCTGATGTGGTTAAAAGACCAAACTAAGCGAGGCACTATTTCAGAGAACACCAAAACAGTGTCTGGCAACATACATCTTAACAGCGACAAATCCCTATTTTTATTTCCCATAATAACAAACACGTTTTAACATTCCCAACATCATTTCCTCCTACATGTAAAACAAAGCATTAGGACGAGGATTCCGAACATACCTTCCTAACTTCCCGCAATACACTGCTCCAGCCCATTCCTCTAACACCCCGCCAGTAGACATGTAAAGATGAGCAATCAAACGATAAATTCTCAGTGAACGTTCTCTTCTCTGCTCTCTTCTGAGCCCAGAATACATATGAATGGCCAATAATCCAAACAATTAAATGAACTGAAAAAATAAAAACATAATTTAGTCTGATAATAACAGATCCGATCTAACATATAATTTAGCTCTATGTGAGTTCCAACGCCCTATTCTAATAATTGCTTCATCTCACCCACACCTAGCTGCCTCCATTGCTGTGCCAATTCTGAAAGAATTCGAGGAAATTCTAAAAGAGCTGAGCCCAAGAGCAGCCAAACATTTCTTAAGTACCGAACAAAATTGAAACCTGGTAAGAGGAGAGCCATCCTTATGAATCAAAAATGGGCCCAACACAGCCGGGCGAACTGAGAAACAAGTACGAACTATATTAACTGGACATAGAACAGAACCAACCCAAGCATTCAGCCTTATCATTCTACCCCTTCCTAATTGATCAGTTTTAGACCGCTTCAGAAAAATTTCAACAAAATCAACATTTAAGGACACCTCCGAAAAATCCAAACCCGAACAAACTGAACGACTTGCAGAGACTAATTCTCCTATCCTTAAAGCTGCAAAAAATGCTGGTATAAACCCAGTATGAAAAAGTAACACCTCAAATGAATTCGAACACACAGAAGACAAAATTTCATATAACCTTCCCTACAACTTAACCGATATCGGTCTCCTTTTATATATTCCCGAAAACCATTTACGGTAACCTTTTAGCATCTGCTCAATAGGAAAATAAGCTGACAAAGGTTTACTGCCAAATAGCTTCTGAATGAATGAAATTCCAGCAACAGTTCTAGCAACTGAAGAAAAAGACAGTTGTTGTTCACATAAACTAGCAACAAATAGTAAATCACAACCAAGATCGTCATGCTCACTGCTCAATGAATTAGAGAACATTAACCAATCCCTCCATGCGGCTGCATAAGCAACCCATGTTTTGGGAGCTACAGACTGTTTAATAGCCTTAGCTATCAATCCCATACCAGATCCCACAGATGACAGGGACAAGGAACTCCCTCCAACTCCTCTCCTGGTGCTAGCTCCCGAAATTTGCCAAACTGAAAACGAGATACAGAACCCACTAAGAAATTATATTTTCCTTAGTCCAAATATTAAGTTTCATACAACAATAAAATCACTGACAGGGGGGACTGATAACGTACCCAATCAGATTGAGAATTCACTGCTTGTATGGATACTAAAACATAAAATAATAAATTCTTTAATTCAATATCTGCTAAAACCTAATGTGGGTGGAAGGCCCCTTATATCACAAGCATTAGCCTATCAGACACTGTGCCTATAGCAAGGCACTATATGCCAATTCTAGTTGGAGTGTTATTGTGTCTGAGGGCATAAAAGACGTACACCCGGAGTTGGAGATTGCTTCTTGCGATATGCATCGTATCGCAAAAGCAGTGACTATATGGATCAACTTATTGTGTATTTAATCCTACTATCTCAGGGTGAAAATAGAACATGTACCTGGGTAGATCTGATAATAATGTGAAATGTGAGATCTGGTGTGGGTACTTGGTAAGATACACCAGGACTGTATGAGACAAATGTGAAGTCTGTTTGTCTCGTTTTACTCAACGCATTTCACCAGTGTGGGACTGGATCATCAGGAGTTCAGATAGATGTATGACAATTGTATGGAACACGTCTAAGTGGTGCCGCATACGTGGTTGCTGTGGACTGAGCTGCAACAACGTAACAGTGACATGCAACCGTGTAAGGAGAGCATGGATTGCTGACACTCAACTGCTGCAGCAAAAGGACCCACATACCAAGTAAGACAGACTGTGTCAATTTCTAGCACAGTCTAGCAGTATGGCTCCACTAGTTGATTTTCTATCTCAGTGGAAGCCACCTGACTAGTGCTCACAACCCACACATACAGTGACCTCCTGTGATGGAGGGGGTCGCCGAACACTCAAAGAGGCTGCAAAGAACGAGACAAACAGACTTCACATTTGTCTTACACAGTCCTGGTGTATCTTACCAAGTACCCACACCAGATCTATAATTATATAACCCCAGGGCATTGGGGTTCACATTTCACATTATTATCCGATCTACCTGGGTACATGTTCTATTTTCACCCTGAGATAGTAGGATCAAATACACAATAAGTTGATCCATAAAGTCATTGCTCTTGCGATACGATGCAAGAAGCAATCTCAAACTCCGGGTGTACGTCTTTTATGCCCTCAGACACAATAACACCCCAACTTGAATTGGCATTTAGTGCCTTGCTATAAGCACAGTGTCTGATAGGCTAATGCTTGTGAAACAAGGGGCCTTCCGCCCCCATTAGGTTTTAGCATATATTGAATTAAAGAATTTATTATTTTATGTTTTAGTATCCATACAAGCAGTGAATTTTCATACAATATAAAACAAAATGTCTCAATAAATGAACCACTATTTCACACTTAGACGATAGAGTACTAATTGCGAATATAACACCTTTATTATCTGTGTTGATCAGGATCCTTCTGTTCTTAAAAAAACCTTCCCCATAAAACAATTGAAACAAGAACAGGAACAAATTCTAAAAGAACAGTATTATGAGTTAATCTATTAGTAATCCATGAAACTGGCCAAGCCTCTGCTGACCATCTACCATCCCAATAAGCGCCATAACCACAACTCCCTGCAGCATCTGTAAATAAACCCAAAGCATCTGCTTCCACAAACTCCTGCCAACAACTAAAAAATTCTAACCAAATAGCCATATCATCTTTCAAACTTTTAACTAACCTAATATGCGAACGAGGAGGTTTAAGACCTCTGGTAGAAAAGTATAGCCGTTTGGAAAAAAAACTTCCCACTGGAATGATCCTGCAAGCAAAATTCAATGTACCCAGCAAGGATTGCATCTCTTTCAACATACATTTTTCTTTCCTTATTAAAGAAATCAACAAAAACATAATCTTATCTAACTTCTCTGATGACAAACGAAATACCATTTTAACCGTATCAATAACTATACCCAAAAACTCGAAACAATTGCAAGGTAAAACTGTCTTTTCTTCGGCCAAACAAAAAATCATCCAAGTAGTGTAATAAGCTGCCTTTCGGAACTAACGACTGTAAAAACCAATGGATGAACGTTGACAACGCTTCAAAAAAAAGAACAAGATAAGGAAAACCTCATTGGTAGGCATTTATCAAAATAAAAACCCCCATCAAACTGAAAACCTAGTGAATTGAAATTGGGTGGCCTCACTGGCAATAACCGAAAAGCTGACTTCACATCTGCTGACTTCACATCTGCGTCATCGAAAGACACATATTCTACAGAGGCCTTAGCCTTGTCTACCACATCACTAAGGCCTCTTGCACACGAACGTATTTTACGGACCGTATACTGGCAGTTTTTTCAGTTCAGTATACTGACAGTATACTGAACCATTCACTTCAATGGGTCTGCAAAAAATACTGAAGTGTCTCCGTATGCCTTCCGTTTCCGTTTCTCAGTTTTTTCTGTTCCGTTTAAATATAGACCATGTCCAATTCTTGTCCGCAAATCACGTTCAGTGGCTCCATTCAAGTCAATGGGTCTGCAAAAAAAACGGAAAGCATACTGAAGTGCATCCGTATGTCTTCTGTATCCGTTCCGGTTTTTGCGGAACCATCTATTGAAAAGTTTAAGACCAGCCCAATTTTCTCTATGTTATTACTGTATACTGTATATGCCAAACGGAAAAACGGAACAGAACAACGGAAACAAAACAGAAGCAAAAAACGGAAAAACGGATCCGTTATAAACGGACAGCAAAACACTGAAAAAAAAATACGTTCGTGTGCAAGAGGCCTAAGAGAGTCTTTTTCTGGAAACGACAAGTGGTGTACAAGCCTAAACTCCCCTGGATCCTTTTTTGGGACCACCCCCAATGGCGACAGGTGGAAGTGCTCAAAATGAGAATTAGCAAACGGACCTGCTTTTCTACCAAGGCCCAATTCTTTTTGTAATTTACTTCTTACTACTGCTTTGAATAAAGCAACAGATTTCAAATTATCTACCCAACAGCAACCTTTCCCCAAAAATTCAGGCACTGAAACCAAAATAAAAACCTTCAAAAATTAATTTAGCCATCATTTGGTCGGGATACAGCTTTAACCAAGTTAGCATTTCTAAAAGCTTCACTGGCGTCCATGCTTTTAGAAATTTGCTCCCTGGTACCGGGGTGCTGCTGGTTAGACTGGGAGTTCTTTTTAAAACACCTCAGCATAGGATGAGAATCACCACAAAATGAACATTCATGTTTGTAGCGGCAGTTAGATAACAATTTGCAATTTGCCTCATTGAAAGCGAAACATACCCCTTTTCGCATATTAGTCTGAGGAGGATTACCAGATTTAGCTTGAAACGGTTTCTGAGGCAACATTAAATTCACCCAAAGACCAATATCTTTTACTCCCCATTTAGGTGAAGAGTGCTCCGCTAGCTTCTGACAGAACACCTCATCATACTAATATCAGTGGCGGATCCAGAGTCCGGTCTCGGGAGGGGCACTTCCACTGCATCCATCATACAGTGGGCACACGTCCGGTGCACATCTATTGCGGACCCGCTGTTATTGTTGGCCACAATGCAGGCACGGCCATGTCCATGAGCCCTTACACATGGTAAGCTTAGATATGTGGTTCAGCAGGCAGTATAACACATGATAGGCTTAGATACAATAGCTCAGCAGGCAGTATTACACATGATAAGCTTAGATACAGTAGCTCAGCAAGCAGTATAACACATGATAAGCTTAGATACAGTAGCTCAGCCGGCAGTATTACACAAGATAAGCTAAGATACGGTAGCTCAGTAGGCAGTATTACACATGATAAGCTCAGATACAGTGGTTCAGCTGGCAGTATCATACACAGCCTTTGGCTGCCATCAGTAATATTTTCCTTTCAATCTACGACTGCATTTCCAGTAACAGCCTTTCCAGCACACGAAGACATCACACAGATATGCTATTTTGACCTTCTCATCATGGCCGATCTTTGCAGACAGGTTTAGATCTTTGCAGACAGGTATAGCTTGGCAGGAAGTAGCCACTAAGCCTGCCGGTCTATCAACCACCTAGAACATGACGTCACTTTCTGCTGCTGCTGCTGTTGAGATGCCAGTCACGGCGTCCGTAGGCGGGGCATAGTGGAATGGGTGAAGTTCAGTGTTGAAAAAGATGTGGGGCCCAAGCAATGAATTCGGCCCAATTCTCTAAGTCCCGTCCCCCCCTCCAGACCGCATTTTGCTGTACTTGCTATACAGCCCCACATACCTGTTGCATCCAGTGATGCCTCCTTTGATGTAGATGTTCTCTTTCCTCATCTTTTCCTTTCAGACCTTCAGACCAGACCATCATTTTTCAGCCATTTTTCGTCTCTGCAGTTTGACAAAAAAATCTTAGTTTACTACTTTTCCATCGTCCTCCCATCTTCTGGACAAATCATTCTACTACCCCCAATACTGTGCCGCTGTGCTCCCCAATATTATATTGCAGAAACCTATAAACCACCTGTACCACACAGAGACCCCCATATAAGATACCCCTTCTTTGTGGCCTCAGTAGAAGCCCCCATAGTGTTCCTCTCCCCCTTCCCCTATATAAAATGCCCCTTCTTTGTGGTCTCAGTAGATGCCCCCATAGTGCCCCCCAATAATGTGCCAGTAAGAAGAGCCCCATAGATGCCCCCATAGTGCCCCCCAAACATGTTCCAGTAACAAGTGCCTCTCCATGCCCCCCAATCGTGCCAGTAACAAGTGCCTCTCCATGCCCCTCCAATCATGTGCCAGTAACAAGTGTCTCTCCATGCCCCCCAATCATGTGCCAGTAACAAGTGCCTCTCCATGCCTCCTCAATCATGTGCCAGTAACAAGTGCCTCTCCGTGCCCCATCCCAATCATGTGCCAGTAACAAGTGCCTCTCCGTGGCCCATCCCAATCATGTGCCAGTAACAAGTGCCTCTCCGTGCCCCATCCCAATCATGTGCTAGTAAAAAGTGCCTCTCTGCTTTCAGGATCATCTGTCGCAGCAACTCTTCCATGGCGCAGGTCAGATGCTGGTCCAGCGCAGATCAGGTTCTCTTCAAACTGGCACTCCAGTTCAGCCAAGTGGTGCAATATAAAGTGGTCAGATTCCTGCTGTTCGCAGCCACAACAAATCAGTAGCTTGAATTTCTCCCCCCAGCAACGGAAGGCAACCAATCAGCAGAGATCTCGACTCTCCAGTTAATACCGCTTCTAACCAGATTAACCTGGACATCTTCTCACAGGTAAAATTCTCCTGAGGTAACTTTACCTGTCAAATACAAAACAAAGAGGGGGGGGGGGAGAAAAAACACAAATCCTACAAAAACCTTTACCCTACACTAAAGGTCCCCCATGTGTTCCCCAAGCTGAGGGGCCTATACATTCTCTTACTGTTGAGATTTTCACCGTATATAAATGAAGCAGTTCACCCCCACTGAACGAGCAGCCAGTTGTCGGAAAGGGACAATTGCTTCCCAATAATCAGCTGCTCCTCGCTCCGTGTAAACCCATCATTAGGCTGCTTTCACACAGTCAGTGTTTGATCAGTGATTTCCATCAGTGATTGTGAGCCAAAACCAAGAATGAAGGCTACACAGAGATAATATATAATGGAAATGTTCTCCACACCAAAATGACGGGGCTTCAATCAGTTGCCATGACAGCCTAGGGGCGTCATGACCCATTCCAGTTTCAATCACAATATACATCTGTTTTATGATATAGTGAGTAAAACAGGATTGTCTGCTGCATGTTTTTTCCTCCATATGCCATGTGTCTTGCTATCTGCTGTGACCCATGGAAGAATATTGTACAATTAGTTCCCTGGAGATTACTGCATCTGTTAGGTGATGTATCAAAGCATTTGCTCCCTAAAGAACCCCATTTCATAAACAGGAAGTATCTAGGTAGGGGGTGGCAAAGTTTTTCTTGTGCCAAGGTACTAATAATGCTGGGACTACACGCTGACAGTAAATTGATGGGAATTGATGTACATTTTAGGTGCCAAAAATACCAGCATGATTTTACAGATTTACCTTGATTTTATATTGAGGAAAAGCAGTTAATGAAATGATAATCTGGATGCCATTCAGTCATGCAATCAATGTTCAACCACAGTTCCGTGTACTCAGCCCTCTTGTTAGTAAAAGTGAATACTTCATCTCAACATCAGCCTTCCGTAAGTTCTATTTGAACACATGAATATCATGGAGGGGAGTGCCCCACTTGGTACCCCCTTTTATGGGCCAGAGAAGAGAGCCTTCAACAAGTAGCAGCTATTGCTGTTGCTGACCCAGTACATCCATATATTACATGCTTTTGAAAGGTAATGCTTCATTTCTCTTGTAGTGGCCTCTTTTAACCATAGTTTACCTTAGATGGATCAGGCCCCTTGAAGGCAGTGCCATCTTCAACTGTATGTCTTCAAGATGTGGGTACAGTTAAAAATTATAGTGGGGATAGGACCTGATGGCACCACTTACTTTTATAGACAACAGGCACTAAAGACCTGCGAGCTCCCAGATGTATAGGATATTATTGTCCCAAAACAGATGGCATGATTAATTCACTACATTCTGATGCCTACCTTGGGCTGCTAATGACATAGGAAAGGAGGAGCGGCTGCTCTGCTCCTCATGGGAACAAGGTTAGGGAGACTTATCATAGACTGGCATTTTACACAGTCCTCTGCACTGCCAGAGGATGTGCCTTAACAGAAACCTATGGCAACTGAGAGCTCAGAAAAGTGGTGTATATGGAGATTAATGTGTCAGGTCAATGGTCCCACCCCCTCCATGCATTCGGAGGTTTGCGCTTTTTGCACCAGAAAAGTGGTGTGGGCAGGGGCGTAACTATAGGGGAAGCAGGGGAAGCGGCTGCATCGGGGCCCTGACCCAGAAGGGGCCCATCCAAGAGGAAGAGAAGTACTAAAAGATTTTGTCAGGGCACCTCAACAGTATTACACAATGAAATTATATACAGTGGCAGTATAGACAGTGTAGAAAACAGATAGAACAGCTGCTGGGCCTGGTCTGATCTTTACTAGCCACAGGAAAGGGGGCCACCCGAGCCATAGGGTCCATAGGGCCACCCGAGCCCTCCTCACTACCACTGGCTGGGTACATACTACTCGGGAAACAATAGGAGTTATTATTAGAGGACGTTTAGGCATCATGCTGAAGGTAGGGCTGGCTTGTGTTGTGACCCGCATCTAACCTCCTAATCCCCCTGCCCCATATCCATATTATAGACAAATGGAGCAGGACAGAACATGGCAGCTGTTGATGGCCACCACAGAGGGTGGGAACTAGGGAGATATTTTGTGCTGCATTGTGGTATTCGATTCTGTAGGACAGTATTTTGTGCTGCACTATGGTATTACTGACCTTGCCAACTTGTCATTGGACCCATCCACTCGTGTTGCCAAACCTTTGTCAATTTAGACTCACCTACAACATTTGGGCTACTTTTAGTTTTTTTCAGGAGCACTTTAAGTTCCCAGTCCGTTCCTGGGACATGTCTTCATATTGTGGAGGTGATCGCTGTATATAAATCCAGCGCTTCACGTCCACTTAATGAGCAGCAGATTGTTGGGAAGGAATGCTCCCCGCAACATCTAAATGCAGCATTATAGTCAATACTGTGACAACAGTATTTGAGACAGCAGTAGACACAGTAGTAGTCTGGTAGCCCCATGGTAGTCTTCTGCTAGAAGCTATAAAAAAGATGTTTGTACTCCATATATCTACTCTTCAGTCCTGTCAATTAATTTAGTAACACAGTGTACGTTCAAAAGTATTACATGTGATTTTGAGAACTCCTTGTAATAATAAAAGAATTCTACTAAACATTAAGTCGAAGTAACAGTGTGTCCTTTCTTGGAAGTTATTACATTCATTGGAATAATCTGCTTATATGAATATTTAAATCATGTCCCGTATGAATTCCTTCCAAAATAAATCTTTTGAATTATATATTAGAAGCATTCTAAGGGTTTTCTACATTGCTGCTGCAATTCAATTAAGAGCTGACAAAAGCAAGGATAAACAAAAGCAAATGTAAAGGAAGTTTCCTCTCCAGAAACAAATAATCCATGTGGCTGTCTTTATTATGAAAAATGGTTCATGTGAAGAACAGCTGAATAGTCCAAACATGTTTCCCTGGAAACATATCTCTTGTCGTACCTAAATTATGTTTCATGGGAGCGTCTACGTACAAAACCCAGAGCTGGATCTTTAATAAACACCTCACAACTGTAATTGATATGAGACAAACACTTTCATTTACTAGATCCTGATTTCAGTTGGAAAATAGCAATGTGGCAAGAAATGAAACAAAACATAATGTTCTAGTTCTTTACTTTGGGAGATTTTTTTTTCTGTATAGTGACTCTGATAGTAATAGTGTGTAATTGTAGGCTAATTGACTCACTGTTAATTACATAAATGTACCCTTTATAATGATGAATGCCACCCAATCTGAAAGTTACAGAAAGCATATTTTAAAGGCGCTTCAACAATAAACCAGCCAATGGTGGGAAATACCATAGGGTGATAAAAGCAGCATTACACACCTATTCGATTCAGTGTTGGTGTTTTGTGTATTGTCAACCAGGCAAATAGATCACATCGACAAACTTGACTGCTGCAGCCAATCACTGGCCATAGCGGTATTCTGAAGTGGTCATGGGTGGCAACATGATCTGAAAAGAGAACGATGTGCATTTGAGAAGATATTAGAGTTGCCTTACACGTTAGATCGCTGTCTGTCAAACGTTCGTTCGGGTGCCAGCTATCTCTTCTGGCTTATCTGCCTTCAGAACAAGAGGATCAGTCATGTTAAAATACAACATGCTGGACCACTCTTTCCTATGAAGTCTCACATCAGGAAGAGTAGACACCCAAAATGGAGATTCTATAGTTGTCCGGTCCTGCCAAAATTATCAGATTCAGCTGTCATTTATCTAGCATGTATGGCCACATTCCCTCCTTAAAACCTAAAAGGGGCTGTCCTTTTTTTTTTTAACAGCACCATTTTTTCATGAATTGTATTTGTGTCTCATACTGGAACTCAACCCCATTTAAAGGTTAGATAAATTATCTATATGTATAACCAAATAAACCATATCACCCCATCTCCAGAAGCTTGTTGAGATATTTGAGATATTAGGAAATGTTCTGTTTAATTTGTCCGGAGAAGTGTACTATCTAGGGATATTTTTTTTCATGTGAATACCTTAAAGGAAATGTGTCATCATAAAATGAGCTATTGTTTAATTCCAATTTTTAAGTTTAACATTATATATATATAAATATATATATATATATATATATATATATATATATATATAATCTTTATTTCACACTTAAACACTGTTATATTCATAAAACATATTACAATATTTACACTACCCTCCCCCTTCCCCTATAGATGACAACTGGATAAAAAATAAAAACCCATATTCTTCCTTTTCTCCTATTCTATCTCTGATCCACACCCTATCTATGTTTAACTCCATCCCGACCAGTGGCGTAATAGTACGACGCTGCCTAATCGGGCGGGTGCACGAGCTGCGCCTGCCCGATCAGCAGCAGGTGTTCGGCTGTTCCTGTTCGACGTGCCTCTACTGTATACACCATCATTGGTGAAATGACTGTTAACGATGCTTTAACCCTTGCTAAGCCGCAGTATGGAGGGAAGATGCTCCTTTCCTGTCCCCATCGGGTCCCTGTGCAGCGGTGAGGGTGACCCGATGGTTGGGAAGGCAGCTGATGCCTTCCATAGGCATTGTGTTGCCTTCCATATAAGCCTGTGAGACTCAACCCCCTGGTCACAGTCAAGCAGGCTGTAAGTGTATTGCACTTACAGCCAATGCTTTACAATATGTATGGTAATGCATTGTAGAGGGGATCAGACCCACAAAACCTAAAGTCTCAAAGTGAGACAAAAAATAAAGTAAAAAAAAGTTTAAAAAAAATTGTTTTACATAATAAAAATGTAAAGTTTCAAGTAAAAAAAGTGACATTTTCCCAAAATTAGGTTATAAAAAAATTGTTGAAAAATAGAAAAAAAAGAAAGATAATGTTGACATATTAGGTATCGCCGCATCCGAATAAACCAGCTATGTAAAAATATCACATGATTCACCCTGTCAGGTGAACGGCGTAAAAAAATAAATAAAATAAAAACAGTGCCAAAACCTATTTTCTGGTGACCTTGCCTCACAAAAAGTGTAATTCCAAGCGATCAAAAAGTCGTTTGTACCCCAAAATGATACCAATCAAACCGCCATGTCATCCCCCAAAAACTGAGACCCTACCTAAGACAATCTCTCAAAAAATAAAAAAAATATGGCTCTCAGAAAATGTCAAAAATGCTTCTACTGTAAAAAACTTAACAAAAATAAAAATAATAGACATATTAGGTATCTGTATCCCTGCTCTAGAAAAATATCACATGATCTGCCCTGTCATGTGAATGCTGTAAAAATAACTAAATAAAACCGGAAGAGTCATTTTTTGTCACCTTGCCTTACAAAATGCGCAATATCAAGTTATCAAAAAGTCATATGTACCCCAAAATGTTACCAATAAAAAGATCACCTCACTCCGCAAAAAGTAAACCCTCACATAACCAAAAAAATAAAAAACAATGGTGTCGGTAAACCAATCAATCAAAATCTGTGCTGCAAAAGCAGTGTACCACCACATAGAAGGTGTTGCCATATTTAGAAGGAAACTGCTTTTTCTCCTGTTACCCCTTGTAAAAATGAAGCAACCTTTTATTGGAGGAAATTAAACTTTTAATTTTCACAGCCAAGTGTTTTTTTAAAATTCAGTAAAACGCTAAAGTACATCAATTAATAAATTCTATGAGGGGTGTGGTTTCCAAAATCACTTTTTGAGGGGTTCTACAATAGGGGGTATGTCAGATTCTCTTCAAATACAAAATGGTGCCCAAAAAACATTCTAGCAAAATCTGCCTTCAAAAACCATATGGCGCTCCTTTTCTTCTGACCACTGCCGTGTGCCCCTACAGCAGTTTACTATCACATATGGGGTATTTCTGTAGAATCAGAGGAATGCATAGTGTGGTTTATTTTGCTGTTAACCCTTGCTCTGTTGCAAGAAAAAAATGATTAACATGAAAAATCTGCAAAAAAAAAAATGAAATTTCACCTCCATTTTCCTTTAATTCTCGTGCAATACCTAAAGGGTTAACAAAGTTTTTGACATCAGTTTTTTTTATAATTTGAGGGGTGTAGTTTCTAAAATGGGGTCATTTATGTGTGTATTCTACTATGTAAGCCCCTCAATATCACTTTATAACTAAATTGGTGCTTACAAAAATGGCTTTGGAAATTTTGTTGAAAATGTGAACAATTGCTTCTAAAATTCTAAGCCTTATAACATCCTAAAAGAATAAAATGACAATTACAAAATGATACCAACATAAAGTAGGCATATGGGGAATGATGACTGTTAGCTATTTTATGAGGCATTACTATCTGTCTTTAAAGTAGAGAAATTCAAATTTAGAAAATTGTGAAAGGTGAAATATATCAACTCTAATTTACCACTGTCTTGAAGTACAATGTGTCATGATGAGAAAACTATCTCAGAATGGTTTGGATAAGTAAAAGCAGTCCAAAAATATTACCACATAAAGTGACACATGTCAGATTTGCAAAAAAATGGTGTGGGCAGGAAGGTGAAAACTGGCCCAGTGTAGAAGGAGTCAACAATAATTTTTGTTTATGTTATTTTTAATTTTCCATGTCAACATCTATATTTAAACAAAAACATACATTCCTGCAGTTTTCACATTAGCCACTAAGCCTAATAATAGGTGCCACTTCTTGGTTTGTACAGATTACTTTACTGCAGTTATCTGCTTATCTGCCTGTAATAATATCATCTCTGTGTATAGATAAGGCAGGATCTACAATTCACAGTAGATGATTGTCAGAGCTTATCTGTTCTTTCCTTGTACAATGACCTCTGCACAGGTCACAGAGCATGCCTAGAAAACTCTCCCATTTAAGTCAATAGGGTCCCCACCTGACCATTGTGTCTATGGGGCAGCCATAAAGCAATTATCTTAATGCTTCCTTAATACTGTTAAGAACAGATCAGACAAGATGGCCTTCCCTATAATCATGTTCAGAAAATAGAATCTAGATCTAGAAATAGATCTACAATCAGAAAATAAAAAAGGATATGTCTCACTATCTGTTCTTAACTGGCAGATACATTTTTGGTGACACATTTCCTTTAAGATGAAGTTGTAGGATCCTCAGCAGTCACTAGAGAAATATCTGCCTATCTCAGTGCTCTATTTAATCATAAATAGGTAGTATAGTGTGGTGAAATGCATGATAGAGGTGTGCTGAGGGTGTGTATCTCACCCAGGTTTTCAGTTTAGCTGGGTGAGATAACTGGAATCCAGAAATGATGCTGTTTCAGCAAGGCATAGCTTGCTGGAGATCATTTTGTTTAAAGTTGTATGGGCTGGATTTCTTTGGACAGGTTGGTGGTGGGAGTCTCTCAGTCCACACCCCTAGTCCACTACAGTTATTCCCTTTAACCTAAGGTGATCGCAGGTGAGGCTTGCTGTGTAATCATGGGGGATATATCAACCCTCTGTGTATGAGTCTGTGTGAGGACTTGGAAAAGGAAGCCCGCAGAGGCTCTGCGTGGTCCCAGCCAGGAGGGCTGGGGGGCCACGAAGCTTTGTTAAAGCCTGAGTTTTGCGGGGCCCAGCAACGCCTGAGGAAAGATGTTGCATGGTCAGAGTCGGGAGGACTCTTGGACCATATCCCCCCAAGGTACTGGTGTGATCACAGCCAGTAGGCTGTGTGAACGGCACTTTAGAGGTGAGTTAGGGAGAAGAACTGTGTATTAGGTAAAGTCTAGATGGGCAGGTGTTTATTTGCTATGTTTATGTTTGTGCTGGTGCTGAAGTGCCAAAATAAAGCACCATTTGGACTTTAACCCCGTTGTCTGAGGAGGAATCTGTCATTGCCGACCCCCTGTGAGAGAGCGATCCCTTACAATAGGTTTTGTTTGCATCTTCCATCAACAATCAATACTCCAGGGATGCCATATACTCATGAGGGGGAAGTTCTTTGGCAGTACACAAAGCCTTAAAAGGAGGAAGTTGTCAACACAAATTGCCCTGAAAATATATGCAGCAACAAAAAGCTAATAAAATACCAATTAACAGATACCCATTAGCTATATTAGATAGCGTAATGAAATGTGCGTGTATAAGATCTAGGATTGAGCTCTAACATACAGATAGAATATTGGAGATGTATGGTTTTGACAAAAGTATCTGTAGCAAATCAAATAATATAGTTTCCAGAACTATCAATCAATGTATTCTGCAGTTAAAATCCTTTGGCCACGTGTTTCTTGAAGGCTTGAGTTTTAAGAAACTCTAAATAATATAGTTGTGATACTTCTGAGCATGTGCAGACATACAGTCACATGTGAAATAAATTATAATTTCTTGATACTCCATCTATTAGGCATTAATACATTACCCAATTATGGATTATATTGAGGTGGGCTCTGACTCTCGTAGCCATGGGTGTGTGGTCAGTGTTCAGAATACTGCTGACTATACTAGCACTCATATACTAGTGCAGTGCTTTCCCTTATTAATACTTCCCCTGCATAATCTTCTACTGTATCTAATACTCCTTCTAGATTCTACTGTGGGTTCCGGCTTCTCTATACACTGATGCTGTAATGTATGATCCTCCTCCATGCAGATTTAGCCTGGATGCTCTACTCCTTCTCTAAGGCCCCTTGCAGATGAGCATGTCAGCTGCAGTCTAGATGCGTTGTGGGCGGGTTCAGGGAAACCTGTGCGAGTTTGCATGCAATTTGTCTGCGATTGCATTGCGTTGTTCAGTTTTTTCTGGCGAGTGCAAAGTGTTTTAATGTGTTTTGCAAGCGCGTGATAAAAAACTGAATGTTGGTACCCAGACCCGAACCCGGACTTCTTCACTGAAGTTCGGGCTTGGGTTCGGTGTTCTGTAGATTTTATTATTTTCCATTATAACATGGTTATAATGGAAAATGATAGCATTCTTTAATACAGAATGCTAATTAAAATGTCCATTAATGGTTTAAAAATAATAAAAAAATTACTCACCTCATCCACTTGATCACGCAGCCGTTATCATCTTCTTCCTTCTTCTTCTTGCAGGATTTGCAAAAGGACGTGCACTGACATCATCGCGCTCACCATGTGCTGAGCGCGGTGACATCAGCACAGGTCCTTTTGCAGGTCCTGCAAGAAGAAGAAAGAAGACGATAACAGCTATGCGATTGAGTGGATGAGGTGAGTAATTTTTTTTACTATTTTTTAACCCTCAATGGACATTTTACTTAGCATTCTATATTAAAGAATGCTATTTTTTTCCCATTATAACCATGTTATAACAGAAAATAACACAATTTGTGGACTTTAATGGGGTCCCGGGGCTTATCCCTATTTATTAACTTCATCTCCTTAGCAACCATCCGTGAAAATCGCATAGCATCGCATTTTAACCTAGCCCCATTTACTTCTATGGTGCCTGCATTGCATGAAAAACGCTGAATATAGAACATGCTGCGATTTTCACGCAACGCACAAGTGATGCATGAAAAACATCGCTCATGTACACAGTCCCATTGAAATGAATGGGTCAGGATTCAGTGCAGGTGCAATGCGTGCAAGGGTCAGTATTCAGTGCAGGTGCAATGCGTGCACGTCACTCATTGCACCCGCGCAGAAAACTTGCCTATGTGAAAGGTGCCTAATACAGCTTGACTTGCTCTGTTGTGAACAACCTCCTCACTTTCCTGATTGTATCTCTATGGCCTCATGCACACGACCGTATCTATTTTGCGGTCTGCAAAAAACAGATCCGCAAAAAATGCGGATGATGTCTGTGTGCATTCCGTATTTTGTGGAACGAAACAGCTGGCCCCTAATAGAACAGTAGTATCCTTGTCCGTAATGCGGACAATAACAGAACATGTTCTACTTTTATGCGGAACGGAAATACGGACATACGGAATGCACGCGGAGTAACTTCCTTTATTTTCGCGGACCTATTAAAATGAATCGTTCCGTATACGGTCCACAAAAAAACAGAACATCACGGAAAGAAAATACGTTCGTGTGCATGAGGCCTAACACTGTGCTGCTGTGAGGGGAGGGGAAGAGCAGAGGGAAGATGAGGTCAGCTCTGAGGGAACAGAACATACTGTCAGAAGAAGCTGGGCAGCCAGCTATATAAAGTGGTTGCAGAGGCTCTATGGCAGCAAAATGACAGGAAATCTTTAAAACCCATTAAAACCTATAAAAACCTAAAATTGCTTAATTTAACTTTTCGTCTTCATAAGAACAAAAAAATCGGTGCAAATGTGTTTGTAGCCTTTGAGCATGGGTGCCAGTCAGAGCTAAATATCTGAAGAATAGCATTGCATGAATAAGTGAGTACATTCCCAGTTTGCTACTAACTGGTTGATATATGAAACTAATGGTCTATAACAAGTGCCTTACTGGACCTCTGTATATACTGTACCTTATGCATTAGTCTACCTGTCATTATTACTGTATGTACCCTAGCATCTCTAGCTCGCTTTTATTCTGTATATTTGTTATGTTATTATATTTTACTTGTTCAGTAATCCTGTAAAGCACAGCATACACTGTTGGTGCTGTATAAACACAATTTCATGCAACAGAGCTTAAGTTTAATATCTTTGACCTTTTTGAGACAACGTGTGACCCCCAAGGGAGACTGTGCATAATCTAAAGTATTTTTTGAAAACACTTTCTTTTTGCTGGTGTGTTACAGAAAGTATTGCATTATTGATCATTTTATTACTGTTAGCATTCCTGAAAACATTTGAAGGACGCCAGGCAATGAATATGTTTTCTTCACCTTAGATACCCGATTGGTAATGTTTTCACAAAAATCTCTTTATTAGTATTGCTTTATTTATTGCTAGTAATATATTGTTTTCTCTCTTCATTGTTGTTTTATTAGCTTTTCATATTTGCATAGTATTCCCATAGCTTCAGTTCCATTTTTTACATATTAGTGGGATATACAGACTCCTGCTGTGTCCTAGCTTGCACTAACATTTTAATAGGCTCTCAGTGTTACTTGCCGGAGATGATTAAATAATTAAAAACAAGCAGCTATTGAAATAAAACAAACAACACAATTAGGCAATAAGTGCAGTAACCTAAAGAACAAGCTCCATTTCTTGGGGCTGGAACTCACGGATGCATGTATACCATCTAACACTTGTTACATTGACACTTGTCATTGAGGATCTGAAAGGTACACAACCTTGACAGTCCATGTCAAAGAATTTTAATGTTTTTAAAGAGCTCAAATTGTAATATTCTTCTATATAATAGAGCTAAAACACACACACACACATACAAACACACACAAAACACACTGAAAAATATATGTAGAAGCCATGGTAGCCATTCTGTCAGCCATGCAATTTAAATAATCTGTACAGACCAAGTCAATTTTGGGTTCAGTTTATACCATGTCTGTACTGCACAGTTGCTGTTGAAGGGGGAAAAAATCTCCAAACATATACACGATGTATTTATAGACAGTAACACATGCCAGGAGATGTGGGTATATATACAGATGTATAAAAAAAGAATTAAATTGTATAGCATGACATGCATCTTTTAATGCCAGTCAGTAGCAAACATATACGTGTTATACTCTTGGCATGTATTATAAAAAAAGTTATTATTATTTTTTAATTAAGCTTATGTACATAGAAAAAATAGCATTTGCCATTGCATAAGTATCCTGAGACATCACACAGTGACATAGAAAGAAAGTACCTAGGGCCGGGGTTCATAATACACATATACACAAAATATCCAGAATGATTTATGCAGCATTTTTCTAAGGTTGGATTCACACTACATTCAAGATGACAGACAAAATGTAATCGAAACAAGACTTCTATGTAGTTGATGTTTTCACACACCACTCAGATACTGTACATTGTTTTAACCCCTTCCCGACACATGACGTAATGACGTCATGACGGCAGGTGACTTGCCGCATTTTGAAGTACTATTACGTCATGGTAACCGTGCCCCTGCTGTATCGGCCAGCATCGGTATAAGACGATGCTGGCGGATTAACCTCTTTTATGCCGTGGTCAGCGCTGACATTGCTTTAGGGAGGGAGCCCATAGGGTCCCCGCGCTGTTGTGTTGGGGACCCAATGGGTAGCAAGACAGCCCGATGCCTTGCAGAGGCTGCCTAATGCCTTGCAAGGCATTGGGACCTGCCTTCTACAGAGGCCGAGGAGACCCAGCCCCAGGCCTGCCTCCTAGGCAACCTGCTAGTGTATTACTCAGTGTAATACACTAACAGGCAATGCATTACAATACAGATGTATTGTAATGCATTGAAGAGGGGATCAGACCTTCAAAATTTGAAGTCTCAGAGTGGGACAGAAATAAAGTTTTTAAAAAAAGTTAAAATTAAGTGTTTTTAATTAAAAATATAAAGTTTCACGTAAAAAAAACGCCCTTTTCCCCTGATTTTATAATAAAAAATAGAAAAATATATCACATGATATACCCCCTCAGATAAACACCGTAAAAAAATTAAAATAGCCATTTTTGTCACCTTACATCACAAAAGTGTAATACAAAGCGATCAAAAAGTCAGAGACCCTACCTAAGACAATCATCCAAAAAATAAAAAAACTATGGCTCTCAGAATATTGAGACACTAAAAAAAGATTTTTTGGGTTTCAAAAATGCAATTATTGTGTAAAACTTAAATAAATAAGAAAAAGTATACATATGATGTATTGCCACAAACTGCTTTATAAAAATATCACTTGGCCTAAACCTTCAGGTGAACACTGTAAAAATAAATAAATAAAAACTATGCCAAAACAACCAATTTTTTTGGTCACCTTGCCCCATTAAGGCCTCTTTCACACGGGCGTCATGTTTGACGCCCGTATAAGAGGTGGGTGCATTGCAGGAATATGCTTTTGTAATGCGTTTTTCACACGCGTGTGAAACATCGCCATGTTTGGTACCCAGACCCGAAGCCGGACTTCATCACTGAAGTCCGGTTTCGGGTAGAGTATTCTGTAGAATTTATTATTTTCCTTATAACATGGTTATAAGGGAAAATAATAGCATTCTTAATAAAGAATGCTTAGTAAAATGAAGATGAAGGGGTTAAAAATACCATGGTAAGATGGACCATGGGATGTGACGTCATCACAGGTCCTTTAGTTGTTAGCTGATGCTGGAAAAGAGAAGACAGATCGCAACTACGCGATCAAGTGGCTAAGGTAAGTTAACTTTTATTATTTTTAACCCCTTCCTCTTTATTTTACTAAGCATTCTTTATTAAGAATGCTATTATTTCCCCTTATAACCATGTTAGAAGGGAAAATAATAAAGATCTGGTCCCGTTGCTAAGCAACCATGCGGGAAAATCGCACTGCATCCGCACTTGCTTGCGGATGATTGCGATTTTCCCGCAGCCCCATTCACTTCTATGGGGCCTGCGTTGCGTGAAAAACGCACAATATAGAGCATGCTGCGATTTTCACGCAACGCAGAAGTGATGCGTGAAAATCACCGCTCATGTGCACAGCCCCATAGAAATGAATGGGTCCGGATTCAGTGCGGGTGCAATGCGTCCTCCTCCCGCATTGCACCCGCGCGGCAAACTTGTCCGTGTGAAAGGGGCCTAAGTGTTAATGAATGGTCAAAATATCATATGTACCCAAAAATGCTACTAAAAAAAACGTCAACTCTTCCTGCAAAAATCGAGCCCCTGCACAGGATGATTGGCAGAAAAAAAAAAAAAACATGGCGTTCAGAAAATGGAGACACAAAAACATAATTAAAAAAAAAATGCTTTATTAAGTAAAACTGAAACAAACAAAGCAGACATATTTGATATCATCGCGTCTGTAACAACCTGCTCTATAAAAATAGCACATGATCTAACCTGTCAGATGAACATTGTAAAAAACAAAAAATAAAAATGGTCCCAAAACAGCCATTTTTTTGTTACATTGCCTCACAAAAAAACGTAATATGGAGCAATAAAAAATCCTATGTACCCCAAAATAGTACCAATAAAACTGTCATCTTATCCCGTAGTTTCCAAAATGGGGTTACTTTTCGGAGTTTCTACTATAGGGATGCATCAGAGGGACTTCAAATGGGTCATGGAGTCTAAAAACCAGTCCGGCAAAATCTGCCTTCCAAAAACCATCTTGCGCTTCTTGTTTTCTGCGCCCTGCCATGCACCCATACAGCAGTTTACCACCACATGTGGGGTGTTTCTGTAAACTGCAGAATCACGGTAATAGATGTTGAGTTTTGTTTGGCTGTTAACCCTCGATGTGTTAAAGAAAAACATGGATTAAAATGGAAAATCTGCCCAAAAAGTGAAATTTAGACATTTCATCTCCATTTTCCTTTAATTCTTGTGGAATACCTAAAGGGTTAACAAAGTTTGTAAAATCAGTTTTGAGTAACTTGAGGGGTGTTAACAATGAGGTCATTTATGGGGGTTTCTACTTTGTAAGCCCCCACAAAGTGACTTTGAAATTTCCTTCAATTTTAAGAATTGCTTCTTAAATTCTAAGCCTTCTAACATCCTAAAAAAATAAAGTGACTTTACCACATGATGCCAACATAAAGTAGACATATGGGGAATGTTAAGTAATAAACTTTTATGAGGTATCACTTTTTGTTTTAAAAGCAGAAAAATGGAAATTTTGAAAATTGCGAATTTATTAAATTTTTGTTAAATTTGGGATATTTTTGTAATTAAAGGTAAAATATATTGACTCAAATTTTTGACTGTCATGAAGTACAATGTGTCACGAGAAAACAATCTCAGAATGGCTTGGATAAGTAAAAGTGTTCCAAAGTTATTACCACATAAAGTGACATGTCAGATTTGCAAAAAATGGCCTGGGCAGGAGGGTGAGAAGTGGTAGAAGGGGTTAATTTAAATTAGGACAATATCCTGGCCCAAAAAATATGGTAAATATTCATGGAAAGTCCCCTTATTCACGTTAGCAGGGATCTGATTCTATTTTTGATTGTTTGATTGCAAAAGATATACCCGGGGGAAGGTTTCAGTGCATGCATGCCAAAATTTCAAAAGTCAAAATTGGGTCATTCAAACCCTTGGAACTCCCCAAAACATGGCTTCCACTGAGTAACACTGGGCATGGCATGGGTGACCAGTGCATGCACAGTTATATGTATCGTGTTATGCAATGGAATCCATTGAGGAACAGGTCTACTTACTTGACCCTCTATTAGCAGCAATTTCTGAACAGGACTGCACTGCTTACATCAGAGTCTTCTGCAGTACACAATTATTTGGAGCTGTACAGTGGAGAATAAAGAAGCAAGTGCCACTGATTATAGTGAAGTTTCCAGCACATTTATAACTGTTAATAGAGAGAGGCCAACCTCTTTAAGTTGGACACTTCAAAAAGAAACACAGTTGTGGAGCGAGTTTAGCATTATTAGATTACTAGACTGATTAAAGGTTATGTCCTACTTGCATGCATGCAAGAGAAACCATATGCAGTACCCCAGACCTGATGGTATCTGCAATTTTTAAATGTTTTATATGCAATGTTATGTAATGTGATGCTATGCAATTTATTCCTGTAGATGTAATGGTTGGCAGGAACAGGGCTAGGAAGAATAGAGATAGAGTTCTTGTTCTGATAGTGTGGGAGTGAGGAAGCACACACAGAGCTCCTACTCCTAAGAACCATATATAATTCCCCATTGAGTGAAACATTTCAGAGGAGACTCAGGAACCAGATCTTATTCTTATGTGAGACCAACACTGCAGAGAGATCAGCAAAATTCAAGAGCACAGCTTCAAGAAAACATCAGTGTGACAAGACAGCAGAGTGATCAATGAAATACAGCTTTACAGACACTGCTGCAGGTGAGGGACTACATCTCAGACACCACCACCTACCTAAATCATTGCTAGACCAAACTAACATCAGGTCTGTACTACAGTAGCTGCCCATATTCACAAATGCTTGCTAGTGCCAATCTACTGCTTCCAAACCACAACCAAACCTCATCTGGTGCCAGAAACTTCATGTTGTACTTCATATTGCTGAATGTGTCACACGTTATATTTTGCAGAGACTGTTATACGTTCACTTCTGGCCTGATTCTTTAAACTACCCTTTCACTGCACCTAACCCCTGGGAGCGGCGGTATGAGGACGTGCACCATAATACAACATCTGATAGGGGTCACTACCACTACCATTATCTGTTCCAGCTCCTCAGGGGCTCACTGCACATATACATGAATACAATGTTATGTAAAGCAGTATTCATATTTTCCATACAGTTTTTACTTTTAACACTTTGGGGAAATTTTCCCACCCCCAACCAGTTTTAGTTTTGCCCTAAAAGTGTTTAGCATAAATGAAAAAAGTCACTCATGTCTTTAGTGATGTTCCATTCCAGCGCCAAGAGTCCAGTCCCCAAGCCCTCTCCACTTTGACAGGGCCAGGCAGTGAAAACACCATCAGAGTGGAGTTGCAGATAGAGCAGAGACTCTAGGTGTAACGGCATGGTTCTGTTGCTCCTAGAGGCTCATGTTCATATATTAAAACATCAGTTTTCTTGGCAATGAACATGAGATCAACACAGATGCCTTCAGCTGCCAAGCGCACATGCAACAGGTCAGCTAGTTTCATAGGTACAAATCTGCTTACAGATGCCCTTTAAACAAAGCAGTGGACGGGGGTAGAAGCAAAACACTCTGTCTAGACTGCAGTGGCCATGCCAGCATACTGCAGCTGAGCTCCCATTCACTGGAATGGGAGTTGAGATACAGTAACTCATCACAGCCACCACACTGTGCTTTTTCCGACACTGGTTTCTGCTGAGAACAGCTGATAGGGGTGACTGGTGTTGGATCCCCACCAATCTGATATTGATGACCAATCCTGAAGATAGGCCATCAGTATCTAGAAACCAAAGAACCCTTTGTATGCTGCATAGGAATTAACAGCCATACATAGGGGATAAATATTATCTGCTGAGACATCCTTTTAAAGAGAATAATTTTAACATGATGAAAATTTAGAAAACATACTCTGATCCACATAAAACATAAAAAAATTGATAAAATATAAATGTACAAAATAAAGTATTAGTTCAGTAATATATTTTTGATATTGTATATATAGATATATTTGTGGCTTTCTTTTCATAATGTAACTTGTTCTTCAGGTATAATTACCAAAGGATTAACATAATAATAAAACATGCCTACAACTACTTGATCTCCAAATTGTATTATCTACATAGAATTCTCAAACTCACAGCTAGCTAGGAAATGAAGCAATTATTAAACCATTACAAGTTATAATGGAAATGACAGAATGTACTTGAGAATCTTGAGTAGACATTTACAAATGGTCATATTTGCTACTGTCAATTTATGAACAGTTTATGCAGATCATAGTAATATTATGATTGTAGATATTTTTAAAAAATACATTTCAATGAATAAATAAAAGGGTTGACATTTTGCCGGCAGCAAAAAAAAAGAAAAAAGAAAAAGAAATTGTTCTAAAATTATATAAAAGAAACAGAATCAGAGAATAGTTATACGTTTATGTATCAATAGCTTAGCATCCCCATCTTTTAAATTGATGCTGTAAGTATTTGAGGTAAAAATGTAAACATACTGTATTTTAACCCGTAGGATACTGGTGCCGCTGTGTCCATATCGACCGACTATAAAAATATCACATGATCCACACCGTCAAGTGAACGCCGTAAAAAATAAATAAATAACTAAAAATAGTTCCAAAACAGCCATTTTCTGGTCACCTTGCCTCACAAAAAGTGTAATACCAAGCGATCAAAAAGGCTGATGTAGCCCAAAGTGGTACCTCTCAAACTGTCATCTCATCCTGCAAAAAATGATCCTTTACCTAAGACAATCGCCAAAAAAATAAAATAAAATATGGGTCTCAGAAAATGGCAACACAAAAACAAGATTTTATGCTATTCAAAAATGCTTTCACTGTGTAAAACTTAACAAAAATAAAAATGATAGACATTATATATCGTCACGCCTGTAACAACTTGGTCTATAAAAATATTTCACCCCTCAGGTAAATGCTGTAATAACATTTTTTCAAAAACTATGCCAAAAGACAATATTTTTTGCCACCTTGCCTCTCAAAACGTGTAATACCAAGCAATCAAAAAGCCTTGTACCTCAAATGTACCAATGAAAAGGTCACCTCATCCCGCAAAAAATGAACCCCCACATAAGACAATCACTCTAAACATAAAAACCAACTGCACCCGTAAACCAATCCATCAAAATCTGCACTGCAAAAGCCATATGGCGCTCCTTCCGTTATGAATCCTGCCATGTGCCCCCACAGCACATGAGGTGTTGTCATATTCATGAGAAAATGGGTAACAAATTATGAGGCGCTTTTTCTCCTGTTACCCCTTTGCAGCTAAAGCAACATTTTATTGGAAGAAATGAAACTTTTCATTTTCACAGCCAAGTGTTTCCAAATCTCATAAAACGCTTAGGGGGTCAATGTGCTCAGTACCCCCCTTAATATATTCTTTAAGTGGTGTAACTTCCAAAATGGGGTCACTTTTTGAGGGTTTCCACTGTAGGGGTACGTCAGGGTCTCTTCAAATACAAATTGGTGCCTAAAAACCATTCTAGCAAGATCTGCCTCCAAAATCCATATGGCGCTCCTTTTCTTCTGACCACTGCCAAATGCCAATAGAGCAGTTTACTATCACATGGGGTATTTCTGTAAAGTGTAGAATCAGAGTAATATATTTTCCTTTATTTCTTGTGGAACACCTCAAGGGTTAACAAAGTTTGTAACATTAGTTTTAATTTGGAATCCAAACCGAGTACGGTAAAAGGTTTTAACAGTAGAAATTAATTTCTGAAATTATTACCGGAAGTCCTGCGAGACTTTGCAAAGTAATAACTTTTGCTCATCGGAGCCAATACATTCTTTCTAATACTGTACGGAGCGCTTACTCCATGCAGTATTCTAACAAAGTTTTGATAACTTGTAGTATTTGAGGAAAGTGATATAACCACGATATCTGTTTGACCAGATACATTTAGGCTAGGGCTACAGGACGACATGTCTCATGCGACAATAAGTCACACGACACATAGGGCACAACTACACTGCAACATGTGTTGCGCGACATTGATGTCACGCAACAATTTTTATAATGACAGTCTAGGGTGTGGCACTGCCACATGCGACATGCTGCGACTACGACGCAACAGTCGCAGAGAAATCCATCTTGGATGGATTTTTTGCTACTGTCGTGTCGCAGTCGCAGCATGTCGCAGCATGTCGCAGTGCGACACCATAAACAAAAATTGTCACGCGACACATTTTGTCGTGTAGCCCTAGCCTTATATAAGTGGCACAACCCCAACCTATCCCAAGACATTTCAGGGAATACCTCAGCAATAACCTTGAGGGTGAAGGTCAGGATGAAGGTATGTGGAATTGATCAAATCCATATGGGACCAAGAGGAGATGTATGAAAAAAACTAGCCCAGCTAGAATGTAAATGATGACAATCTGTAACAGAATGGCCTTGAATTGGCTAAATGAAAAAAATAAGGTTTGATATTTTCTTGTAAATGATGCATGTCTGGAGTAATTAAACTTCTAGAATCCATAACACCTATAGAAATGTAGTGTTGGTAATGGAGATTTTTTTTTTATAGCATAAGCAGAGCAATTATGATTCTATGAATGGTGTCTGTAGGATCAATAGTATATAAGTAATTACATTTTATTTTTGCTTATTTATTTTTCGGGTAGAAGCCAGATGAACCAGACCAGAGAAATGAGAATCCAAACAAAATATATGTACAGCATAACTATAATACAAGAGAAAATGGAGTTTAGTTTTACATGGAAATTTTCACTAGATGCTGTTGTTTTTTAATTAATATAATATTTTTTGTATGGTAATTTGAGATCTAAGGAAATTTCTAAACTGACAATTGGTTAAAAGGGGTTATCTAAGTTTAAATAAAAACCTGTAAAACTAGTATAAATGGTCTAAAATAAAAAATCCATGGGGCACATTTATTAAGACCAGCGTTTTAGATGCCAGTCTTAATGATCCCTATAGCTGGCAGTGGATCGCTGAAGTTATATAGAGGCACAGGCCTCTACATAACTTCAACGCATCCAGTGCTGATTCTAAATGGAAGACAGCTTCCTAGCTGTCTTGCATTTACCCTGGGAACACACCTGAGCGTTTTTCAGCGCGTTCAAACGCGCTGAAAAACGCTCAACATGTGAAAAGCCATGCATCCCTATGGGCATGGTTCACATTTGGGCGTTTTAAAGCGCGTTTGAACGCGCTGTAAAACGCCCAACGCCCAAACAAGTACATGAGCTTCATTTGGGCGTTTTAACGCGCCTATGGACAATGTTGCCATAAAGGAGAATCACTGAATCGCGCGTATGACGCGCGTTTCTTAGTTACAAAAACGCACATCCAAAAACTTGCGTAAAACGCGCGTCATACGCGCGATTCAGAAACGCCTAGGTGTGTCCCCAGCCTTAGACTATTTTCTATGCCTAAACCAGGCATAGAAAATGATGAATGAGATGGGCCTACAACCCACCCCCTTCGCCGCCCACATCACGCCCATTTTTTTAAACCTAGCAGCATAGAAATGAAAGTAGCAGCACAATAGGATACAAGCCTTTTTAGGTGGTCATATCTCCACTAATGCCCACTTTTTTAAACCTAGCATGAGCGGGGAAGAAGTCGCAGATTCTGCTCCACCTTGGCATGTAACAGAATCTGTGCCAGATATACGCCACAAAAAGTGAACTGAATCTGCGCCAGATATACGGCACATATGTGGCGTATATCTGGTCCTAAGTGACTCCCTACTCCTCCCTGCTGCAGTTTGTTGTCCTGGCTTCTATGTAAACCACGTCACTGCTGTAGCCAATTACTGGCCTCAGTAGTGAAATCCTATATGCTCCTGAGGCCATTGATTGGCTGCATGGAATCTCAGCAGTGTATCTGGGAAGGGGAAATCAGTGCTGCAGGATCAGAGGACAGCACTGGAAGCAGTTGGGGAAAAAAGGGGAAAGTATTGCTACTTTTGTTATTTTATGCCATTTACAACCGCCATCCGAGTTCTTATTTAACCCAGACAATCTCTCTAAATTTTTAAATCGTTAGTGTCAGTAAAAGTGTTTTTATTATGTTTCATTTGGAGTATAGTAGTTGTTTGGAATATAGAGTTTGCTTTGGATTGTGTGATTAAACATGAAATGTACAACATAGGCATAAGCACTTTTTATAGGGAGCACTGTCACTTTAAGCACTTTCACGTTTAGTAACCTTTGCACTGCCCATGGAGTAGTGATAATTGTAATAGTGAAACGTGAATTAAAAACATAATGGCATTTCATTACATCATTTATAAATGCACATTTTTTGTTATTTTTATATACAATTCGTGCAATAATACAGTGTATGGTCCAGTATTAGGGATGTAACTAATGGACATTTAAAATGCTTATTCGAAGGTTTCCCCCTTCGAGGTTCATCTTGCATATCTGCACTAATAAGAAAAGCAATAACTTCAATCCTTATGAGTATCTGCTCTGTGCATGCGCTTCCTAGCAGCACAGAGGCGGTGATTTTGATTAGTGATGAGTAAAGTTATGAAAAATTTGATTCGGCTGCAACGCCAAATTTGATTCATGACGAAGCGCATTCCTTTGTATGTAGTGGGCGCAGTAACAGGGAATGGTAACCGTACAGCCCCCCGTCATTAAACCCCTCAGATGCCATGTTCATCACTGATTGCGGCATATGATACTACAATTGTGGGCTTTCAGGGGTTAATCCAGTAAAAAAAAAAAAAAAACATACTCACCTTATCCATTTCCTTGAGGAGAGGCCATCGCAGCCATCTTGATTGAAGACAATCAATGATTGAAGTGACGTGATGATGTCATCATGCTGGCCAGGCTGGGTGATGTCATCAAGATTTCATGCGGTATCTTCAATCATGATGGCTTCTCCATGAGCAAATGGATGTTTTTTTTTTTTTTTTGCTGCCATTTTAGGAAAAATATATTAGTTACCACGAAGCGCGAGGAAATTCAGCCTTCACAACAAATCTAACTTTTCCTGAAATTCAGGCCGAAGTCAATTTGTTTGGCTTTGATTCACTCAACACTAATTGGGATGTCTGGTGCTGTCATTTGCACTTCATTCCTGCCTCGTTTTCTGTTTCCCGGGTGTTTAGAATGTGCCATGTTGTAAGTAACATCGGTTTGAAATTTTATAATAAAACCGCCCTTATACCTGTATAAACTCAGTGCCCACAAAGGAAACGTGTTAGGGTCTGAAACCAACTTATTCTTAGGCCTCATGCGGGTGGCTGTTGTGCGGCCGAACTCTGCATTGGGGACCGCAATATGCGGTCTCCAATGCACGGGCAACATGTTCTATTTTTTTGTGGTGTGGAGACACGGACAGAAACACCACAGAAGCACTCTGTAGTGCTTCCGTGGAGTTCTGTGCCTCTGTTCTGCACTGCAGCTCCGGATTGTGGATCCATTCAAGTGAATGGGTCTGCATCTGTGATGCGGGGAACACATAAGGCCTTACTATGTCCCAATTTAGTCAGTAATTGTGTATTTCAACTTTTTTCCACTTGGGTTGAGTATTTTCTGATTGGCCTTCACCTTTGATATTGGATGTCCATTAATTGTACAGTCAGTAATATTGTGGTATAATTGGAATGTAATGCTATCTTAGCTGAATATTGAAACTTATGGTATCAGTTTCTGACCTCATAATATGTCAGCATTTTAGGGCTTAAACATATGCCCTACCATAGAAATGTTCATCATGCAGGATTTATGTAGTTTTCATATTCCTAATGAACAGTACATGATTAATCACAATTGCTGGCACTTCACACTGTATGCATTATCAGCTTCTGAACAGAAACAATCATAAATATTTTACAACTATGACATATTTCTGTATAGCTGTTTATGCTGAAGATAATGACATTTAGTCTGTATAGTCCGCATGAAATATGTTTTGTTTTGGATTTAAAATGACACTTAACCTTAATAAAAATGTTAGGATATGTTACATCGAACTGTAAACTGTATTGTCTCTGCCTGTCTTGAGTGTTGACAGATTTCTTTAATCAATAAATTTATTAGAAATGTTTGACATTTCTAGTTTCCATAGTTTTAAACTTGCACATCTCCTTGGGAAGTCAGCTTCACAGTCACTAAACCGAATTCTTAAGGATGAGCAATACGTTATTGTGCATTTCCAGGGTTGCCAACCAGATTTTTTTTTGGGATAACTTATCCCAAAATAAGGGACAGCCAAAGTTTTTTTTACAGACAAATTGGAAAACCATAATAATAAAGATTATAAATAATATGTGACTATAGCTCATACTGTGCTTTACTGTGAGCTGTAAAATGATGATAATTACCACCAAAATAATCTAGTCAAGTACCACAAGCCTCAAAAAAATCACACACATCAAATTTTTTTCGCAGTTGCCTATTTTTACTGACTTTCCAGAAATTTCCAGACAGTTGGCAACTGTGTGCACCTCCTGTGACAATACAAATGCAATGGCTATAATGAAACCTTTTACAGAATATTTACCCCCTCCCTCCCTCTTTCTAGACATACACTTACACTGTTTAAAAATTTGACAAAGACTTTTGTTCTGATAGCTCTTAGGCCCCATTCACACGTCCGCAAAAGGGTCCGCATCCACTTACTTTTAACTTATAAATGACAGACCGCTGAAATCAACACACCTGTCTCTACTTTATTCTGCCGTTAGTATAGACAGGTTCCCTTTAAGGGTGCCTTCACACATTTCAGATTTTGTAGCAGAAAATGTCTTCAACTGAAAATCACTTACATTCATGTGAAAGTTTTTTGCAACAAAATCTGCTGCATGTGTAGGCATCCCAAGGTAGCATACTGTAGGTACCGTACATAGTTACTTTTTACTCACCCTGTATTAGTAAATCAAAATGTAAATGGATTTTGCTTACCATAGATATTTTTAAAAGCTCATGTAAAAGGAGAATAAACACAATAGGAGAGATTTATCAAAATAGTGTAAAGTAGAACTGGCTTAGTTGCCCATAGCAACTAATCAGATTCTACCTTTAATTTTTCACAGCTTTTTGGAAAATGAAAGGTATAACCCAAGTGGTTGCTATGGGCAACTAAGCCAGTTCTACTTTACATCAGTTTGATAAATCTCCCCCAATCTTCTTTAGCGGAAGAAAATAGCGTTTCCACACACCTGGCATGTTTCGGGGACCAATCCCTCTTTTTACTGTTTAAGAAACAGGGCCCTTTCTCCAAAAACATCACCAGGTGTGTGGGAACGCTAGTTTTCTAGCTCTGTTGCTGTCTGAATTGCCTATATGGACTTCTCATTATTTAATATGGAATTTTAAGATCTGTACACTACGTACACTTAACCTTCTGCCATCACTACTGGGAGTCTGCAGAGACAGGGGCTAATATCTGCGATTGGCCATAAAGCCGATCACAGACATTTAACCCCTCGGAAGCAATAGTCAAGTGTGACCACGGCATCTGAGCGGTGAAAATTTGGGAGCCACATGCTCTCATGCTCGTAACAGCCTCCCCTGGCTGAGATTGGGGAAGCTGTTATGGGGATTTTGCTGAATGCTGTGTTCAGTGATGGATAAATATCAATCACAGAATACAATTGGCAATCTAATGATTGATTGTTATAGTCATCTAAATAGTTTTCAAAGATAAAAAAATATATATAAAAGTTCAAATAACCCCCCTTCCCAAAATTAAAATAAATAAAAAAAAATGGTATTGTCGCATCCGAAAACACCTGCACTATTAAACTTCAAAAAAGGTTTCAAAATGGCCAATTCACAATTTTTAGACATAAATATATAAAAGTTATAGGGGTTAGAATCTGGTAGTAAAATGAAAAAATAATTTTTACAAAGTTTTTCTTTTTTTTCAGTACTAAAACAGAAGGGAAACTATATAACTGTACAGACCTGGAGATTAAAAGTAACAGGTCACTTTACCACATAGGGAAAACTGTAAAAACAAAAACCATAAAACTGTGGCAGAATTGTATTTTTTTCCCAATTGCACCCTATTTGGATTTTTTTTCCAGCTCCCCACTACATCAAATGCAATATTAAGTGGTGCCGTTAAAAATTACAACTTGTCTTGTAAAAAATAAATTCTCAAATGACTATGTGAACCAAAAAATAAAAAAGTTATGGTTCTGGGAAGACAGAGAGAAAATGAAAATGAAAACAAAAAAATTGAAAATTGGTTCTCTAAGGGTTCAAGGGAGTGTGTCATAAAAATGACATATTGTCTAGACCAGGCATGCTCAACCCGCGGCCCTCCAGCTGTTGCAAAACTACAACTCCCAGCATGCCCAAACAGCCTACAGCTATCAGCCTACAGCAGGGCATTGTGGGAGTTGTAGTTTTACAACAGCTGGAGGGCCGCAGGTTGAGCATGCCTGGTCTAGACCAGATTTTTATGTTAAACCTATATTTAAAGCATTTTTGGTGATATTTTTAATTTTCCATAGTAATATCAAAATAAAAAGAAACTAACATTTGGCAGTTTTAACCCTAGCCACTATCCCTCATATTAGTACGGATAATCCCGTATCCACCATTAACAATAGGTATTTGTCAAAGCTTATTTACTCCCTTCTGACCTCTGCACAGGTCACAGAGCATGCCTAGAAAACTCTCCTATAGAAGTCAATGTGTCCCCTCCAGACTACTGTGGCTATGGTCCATGGTGGCTTATGTGAGGCATATCTCTAAATGCTGTTAACAACAGTTCAGGCAAGATGGCTGCCCCTATTATCATGTTCAGGAAATAGAAAATAAATCTACAATCAGAAAGGAAAGGATTAGAAAAAGGAAATTCAGTGACATTCCCATTAATGATCTATACTGAGGATATGTCATCAATATCAGGAGCCTGGAAAACCCCTTTAATTACAATATCTGTAAAAGCTCAACATCAACATGCATTTTACTTAGTCAAATGTGTATATGATATGAGTAAAGGTGGTAATGGGAAAGAAATCAATGTCTAACTCTGGCTATACACATAATGCCTCATTCACACATCAGTGTTCGGTCAGTGATTTTGAGCCAAAACTAGGTGTGGCTCTAAACGCTGTACAGATGCAGATCTTTCCCTTAGGCCCCTTTCACACGGGCGAGTTTTCCGCGCGGGTGCAATGCGTGAGGAGGACGCATTGCACCCGCACTGAATCCTGACCCATTCAGTTCTATGGGGCTGTGCACATGAGCGGTGATTTTCACGCATCACTTTTGCGTTGCGTGAAAATCGCAGCATGTTCTATATTCTGCGATTTTCACGCAACGCAGGCCCCATAGAAGTGAATGGGGATGCGGGAAAATCGCAAGCATCCGCAATCATGTGCGGATGCGTTGCGATTTTCCCGCATGGTTGCTTAGCAACGGGACCTAATCTCTATTATTTCCCTTATAACATGGTTATAAGGGAAATAATAGCATTCTTAATAAAGAATGCATTGTTAAATGATGAGGAAGGGGTTAAAAATAATAAAAGTTAACTTACCTTAGCCACTTGATCGCGTAGTCGCGATCTGTCCTCTCTTTCCCTGCAGCATCGATGATCTAAAGGACCTGTGATGACGTCACATCACATGGCCCAATCACATGGTCCATCACTATGGTGATGGAGCATGTGATTGGTCCATGTGACCATGTGACATCATCCAAGGTCCTTAATCACTATCCTCAGGCTGTGGATAATGCTTAGGACCTTGGATGATGTCACGTGGTCACATGGACCAATCACATGCTCCATCACCATAGTGATGGAGCAGGTGATTGGGCCATGTGATGCTGTGACATCATCACAGGTCCTTTACATCTTTCAAGCTAACGGAGAGGAGGCCGGGCTTCGCGATCAAATGGACCAGGTAAGTTATGATTAGTTTATTTTTTTTAACCCATTCTGCACCGGGTTCAACATTAGGGAGATGGCCAAGGGTATTATTTTACATTATAACTATGTTATAATGTGAAATAATACCAGTGGGACAATTTCTGACCCAAACATGCACTTCTGTGAAGAAGTGCAGGTTCGGGTCTGGGTACCAAAAGTGCCGATTTTTCTCCCGCGCGTGCAAAACGCATGACAGCGCTTTGCACTCGCAGGGAAAAATCGCGGCAATTCCCGCAACGCACCCGCACTGTTTGACGGAGTGCACCCGCAACGCCCGTGTGAAAGAGGCCTTATACCTTATGTCTGTGGAGGCTCCAGTCCTGGATTTGGCTCACAATCACTGATGGAAATCATTGACCAAACACTGACGTGTGAATGAGGCTTAAAGCACCAGCTGAGCAAACCTTTGAACTCTCCCCTAAATACGAGAAAAAAACATGCACAAGTATTCAGCCAGCCACTTCTGACATGGTTACCTCCTGACCATACAAAGATCTGGCATGCTGAAACCCAATCCAGTAGGGTTGACTACTGGGGAAGTCATCATAATATTAGATTGTTTGCATATTCTACTCAAGCTGGAGTTATCCAATAATGGAATGTGTTTAGCCAATATTAAAGGGTTATATGAAATTAGATATATTTTTCAAGAAAAGCCCATGGGCTGTGCCCGGTATTGCAGCACATCCCCATTCAAGTGAAGCGACAGTACTAAACACGGCCCATAGACAAAGCATAGACATTGCCTATTAGAAATGCACCTCCTACTACTCTCTTCAGGTATGATTCTATCCCAGTTAGGTGTTATCCAGGGATTCAACCTGAGGATCAGCTAAAGATGCCTAAGTCCCAAGGTAAGCTGAGTACCTCAACTGTAACCACAGTTATGGGAAGAGACGATGGTGCTATAGGTGAAATTGTGCCGTTTGGTTTATTCTTTCCATAGTGATCACAACCATCACATTATTATGGAGAGCTGTCTTTCAACTACTTGAGTAGCTCTAAAGTCTGCATTTATATTGATACAAAAATAGAAATATTAACATTCAGCATATAGCAGAATTATTAGTCTTGGTAGTTAGGTAAAGTAATAGGTTATGTGAGACAGCTATGAGCCTCTATACTACATTGCTCATAGTTAGCGCTTACAGCTGGGTAGTGGCTACTAACATATCATTTGTTGATTACTAACATGTATAGGGATCACAAGACTCTCCTGGTGTCAGATGTTAAGAAGGTTTTGGCATGTTGGATTTCAAGATGCCCGATCCTTTGTTACATGGCAGATAAGCCTCTGCTAGAGGATCTTCTCAGAGGTTGATTCCCTTCTCCCCATTAAAAATGTGTAAAGTGTATGAGCAGACGTATTCATTACAAGTAGAGATAAGCGTCTGTCCCATTAGCAAGAGATCTTCACCTGTGAGGGGCCGTCCCACCTGCCTGTTGATTGACAGGGCCAGACATCTTGCCCGGCCTTGACAATTTCATGCCTCCACCTCTGCCTCAAGTAGCTGTGCAAGCTTCTTCTGCTGGAGCAACAGCTGCACATACATTGCTATGCTACTGGGTAGCGGCGCATGAACAGTCACTGTTTCTGAAGTGTAAGCAGCTCCCCTGCGCTTGCGGCGATGATTTCACCTAATATACGAGGTGGTCGGCAATACCTTTACAAAGGCCGATTATTGGGAATGAGCATTCATCTGAACGTTCATTTCTGATAAACTGCCTGATAATAATGGAGTGTAAAGGCGCTATTACACTGCCCGAGCTACACAGGCCGACAAACAATGTGGGAGGAATGATTGCTACCGCATTCCGTTCTATTGATTATCGGCAGTCCATCTCTGATTACATATGGAGAGGTACTGCCAATAATCAGGCATCTTTCATCCTGATGAAAGAACTCCATTGGTCATTGAATGTGTATTTGCTCATTTATGGTCAATATGAGCCAATTATCGGGAAAGAGCATTCATATGAACCCTCGTTCCCAATAATTGGCCCGAAATCATGCATTGTAATAGGGCTCTAAAGGCAAGTTGCAAGGTATGTAGACTGATAGAAACCACGTTCATAGCTTTTCTTCCTTTAGCTTAGCAGAGAAACATGAGATTGATTTCCTTTTTATGTAGAATAACCTTAAGTCCATCCAGAGTAATTAGGAAGATTGATACTGGTGCCTCGTTCTTTTTGATCAGTAATCAGTATTGTATATACCATGTCTCTCTGTGTGTACCTGCCATGTAGACTGCAATCACATGTTTAACAGTAGAATACAGTCCTTGTTCAACATCTGTCACTCCGTGGGTAAATAATACAATGCACAGTTTATTTGTCTACTCAAACCGGTTTAGTGCACTGCTCCATATTGAAACACAATGTTATTTCTTAATATGCTAACACTTGAGTCAAGTTGACCTAGGAAATCTTTCCATGATTAGATAATATATAGTTTTTATTGCAGCCAACCAGGAGGATAAACTGTATAAAGCGTTATAGTCCTTTTTAAAGTGCTAGAATGGATGTAGTAAACAAGAATGTTTAATCCTGCAAGTATCTACTGTAACTCAACATAGGTACACAGTTGGATACAGAATCTCAACGTGATATCATGGGAAACTAAAAAAGCAATGTTCAGTACAATAGAAACAGAACATAAATACAAATGTTAAGGGTCCTTTCACACTGGCGTTTTTGTTTTCCGGCATAGAGATCCGTCGTCGGGTCTCTATGCCGGAAAAATCCTGATCAGGATCATCCCCATGCATTCTGAATGGAGAGAAATCCGTTCAGGATGCATCAGGATGTCTTCAGTTCAGGAACGGAGCGTTTTTTGGACGCAGCAAATACCGCAGCATGCTGCGCTTTTTGTTCCGTCCAAAAATCCGGAACACTTGCCACAAGGCCGGATCCGGAATTAATGCCCATTGAAAGGCATTAATCCGTATCCGGCCTTAAGCTAAACGTTGTTTCGGCGCATCGCCGGATCCGACGTTTAGCTTTTTCTCAATGGTTACCATGGCAGCCAGGACGCTAAAGTCCTGGTTGCCATGGTAAAATGTAGTGGGGAGTGGGGGAGCAGTATACTTACCATCCGTGCGGCTCCCGGTGCGCTCCAGAGTGACGTCAGGGCGCCCTACACGCATGGATCACGTGATCGCATGGATCACGTAATCCATGCGCATGGGGAGCTCTGACGTCATTCTGGAGCGCCCCGGGAGCTGCACGGACTGTAAGTATACCGCTCCCCCGCTCCCCACTACTACTATGGCAACCAGGACTTTAATAGCGTCCTGGCTGCCATAGTAACCTCAAAGCATTTCGAAGACTGATCAGGATCCTGATCAGTCTTCTAATGCTTCAGGCGACTTGCGTTCTGACGCATCCGGCGGGACGGAAGTGCCTGCCGGATCCTCAGAACGCAAGTGTGAAAGGACCCTAATATGCAAAATTATTATATATGGTTTAGAATTCGTTTTTGTGAATAGTTTTTGTTGTGATTTAGTCTTATGGTGGCCGTACATACTGGACAGACGTTGGTTAAAGGTTGAACAACAATTGAGCAATCATCTAGTGAATGTTTATTTCACAGATACAGCCACACACATTTTAGTTCATATTGGATGTTACAGTTGATGGACGAGGGGTTATGCCAAGATTGATGTAAAAAATGAGAATCAGACATGATATAGTACATGACAATCTCTTTGTAATAAAGCTAGAACCAGCGCTGTACCAGAGATCGCCTCATTCATTGCACCAATTCTTATGCTGGATTAATTTCAGGCTGTCGGTTCAAGGGGCGTGTCATTTCTGCTGCAGCTCTTTCCTTGTAACTGTTAGGCCTCTTTCACACGGGCGTCATGTTTGACACCCGGATTGAATGCGGGTGCGTTGCGGGAATATGCGCGTGTGCAAACTTGTGATTGGACCATGTGATTGGACCATGTGATGTGACGTCATCACAGGTCCTTTAGAATACAGCTAAAGCTTGAAGAGAGAAGACAGATCGCCAGCTACACGATCAAGTGGCTAAGGTAAGTTAAGTTTTTTTATTTTTAACCCCTTAATCCTCATTCTACAAAGCATTCTTTATTAAGAATGCTATTATTTTCCCCTATAACCATGTTATAAGGGAAAATAATAAAGATCGGGACCCCATCCGGATCGTCTCTAGCAACCATGCGGGAAAATCGCACCGCATTCGCACTTGCTTGCGGATGCTTGCGATTTTACCGCAGCCCCATTCACTTCTATGGGGCCTGCGTTGCATGAAAAAAGCAAAGTATAGAGCATGCTGCGATTTTCACGCAACGCAGAAGTGATGCGTGAAAATCACCGCTCATGTGCACACCCCTATAGAAATGAATGGGTCCGGATTCAGTGCAGGTGCAATGCGTGCACCTCAAGCATTGCACGCGCGTGGAAAACTCGCCCGTGTGAAAGGGGCCTTAGTGTTGAGCGCGAATATTCGCATAGCGAATTTTATTAGTGAATATCGGCACTTCGCTAATTCACGAATATTATGAATATAGTGCTATATATTTGCTATTTCGAATATTCTTTTTTTTTTTTTTATTGTTAGATTTTTTTCTTTCCCATTTCCCAAAAGTAGTTCTACACAATACATTCGTCATCTTCCTCTACCAAGCCAACCATAGTAAACCAGGTCTAAGTTGAAATCGCAATGCAATTAATATAACTTGGAGTAATCGCATTGCGATTTCTACTTAGCACTGCTGCTATATTCCATATTCGTTAATTCTAGCCTAATACGTAATATAGCAGTGCTAAGTTGTAATCGCAATGCGATTAATATAACTTGAATTAATCGCATTGCGATTTCAACTTAGACCTGGTTTACTATGGTTGGCTTGGTAGAATTAGCGAATATGACAAATGTATTCGTCATATTCCTCAAAACTAAGATAACGAAGTATTCTCCATCTTCGTTTTAGCTACCTATTCGTCAAATTCGCTAATTCTAGCAATCAAATAGGAAGGTTGACTATAGAGACAGCTGTGTTTAATTCGCTATGCGATTATATTACTTTGCTTTTTTTTAATAAATAGAATAATTATAATAATTATCAAGTTTTATTATTCTATTTATAAAAAAAAAAAAAAAAAGTAATATAATCGCATAGTGAATTAAACACAGCTGTCTCTATAGTCAACCTTCCTATTTGATTGCTAGAATTAGCGAAGTTGACGAATAGGTAGCTAAAACGAAGATGGAGAATACTTCGTTATCTTAGTTTTGAGGAATATGATGAATACATTCGTCATATTTGCTAATTCTACCAAGCCAACCATAGAAACCAGGTCTAAGTTGAAATCGCAATGCGATTAATATAACTTGAATTAATCGTATTGCGATTTCAACTTAGACCTGGTTTACTATGGTTGGCTTGGTAGAAGAAGATGACGAATGTATTATGTAGAACTACTTTTTGGAAGTGGGAAAGAAAAAAATATAACAATAAAAAAAAAGAATATTCGAAATAGCGAATATATAGCGCTATATTCGCAATATTTGCGAATTAGCGAAGTGCCGATATTCGCAAAAAAATTCGCTATTCAAATATTTGCACTCAACACAATATGAACAGATTATTTTTGAAAACAGGAACTTATTAGAGAAATTCTATTTATAACGATAGTGGAACTATCACAAGAACAAAAAAATGTGAATTTTAACTGTGCCAACAATAATCTGCCCTATAAAATAACACAAAGTAAGGTGGCCATACATATTAGATAGCTGTCAGCCAACAGCTACTCCTATTGATCTTACCTCCTACAAGCACAAATGATCATGCATGTTGAAACCTGTCATGTTCAATCCTTCTTTCCTCCCATGTGGTTCCTGAGGAGAGTTGATACACCGCCATACAAATGAAATTGTCCACCAGTCTTCCTGAAATAAGTAGGTTCAGCCTATCTTCATTTAATATGCTTAGTCACCTATACTTTTTGATACCAGTTAAAACCAGATGGTGGCACATCCTTTTTTTCTAAATTATTATTGTCTGATTATGGATTTTTTAAATTCAATTTCCTGAACACAATTGTGGTGGTGGTCATCTTGCCTGAGCTGTTCTTAACAGCATTTAAAGATATGCTTTACAGCAGCCACCATGGTCAATTGACACAAAGGACAGGAGGGGACCTCACTGACTTCTATGGAAGATCTATCTATCTATCTATCTATCTATCTATCTATCTATCTATCTATTCTAATCTAATCTATCCTTTCTCATAACTGTCAATCTAATCCTGCCTGTGATGATAATTAGTGTTGAGGGCGAATATTCAAATAGCGAATTTTAATCAAAAATATCGCAACTTTGAGAATTTGCAAATATTTAGAATAGAGTGCTATATATCTGTAATTTCAAATACTTGTAAAATTTTTTTCTATCTGAACACATGATTCCTCTCTGCTTCTTGCTTGTGGGCCAATGAGAAGGCAGCAATTTCAAGTTCACAACAATACTTAGTGCACCAATCAGTAATATGTAGTCAGACCTGCTAAAATGTGAAGTTGCACGTAGTGCGAAAAAAATATTCTAATTTGCTCAATCGCGAATACTTTGGAGCACTCTATCTGCATATAAAGCTATTGTAATGTTCTGCCGTGCCAACCATTTTCTCCAGTCTCAGGAAAAACTCAGGAAACTTCTAGCAGCTTGAAAAATGTAGCCAAAGTGACTCACGCCTGTATTGTGCGTTACGAGTTCACATTATGTGAATTTTACATTGACAATTTTTCGCAATCAAAAGAATAATCTCGAATACAAATATATGACGAATATTCTACCACATATGTCGCGAAATGTCGTGAATTAGAATATTGCCCCTGCCGCTCATCACTAATGATAATAAGATGCTGCAGAAAAGTGATCTGTACAGACCAAAAAATGGCACCCATTATTAGGCTTAGTAGCCAGTGCAAATGATGCAGGGTTTTAGGATAAAAAAAAAAAAAATAGGTGGTGACCTGGAAAATTAAAAAGAACGTCACCTAAAATTCTTAAAAATATGTTTAATAAAAACTTGATTTAACGATAGGTCATTTTCTGGTGACGCATTCCCTTTAAGATACTGTATGGTTACCTTCTGCTTTGAAATATTCTTTATTGTGCTAAACTAGAAATGCAAAGTGTTTGATGTTTGCATATCTCATATATAAAAATGAGTTTCTGTCAGTCTGTCTGTCTGTTCTTTATGTGCTACCAAACGACTGGACCGATCTTCACCAAATTTGGCACACAGGTACATTAGGTGTTCGGGGAGGTTTTAGCTCTCTAGGACGTTCCGTTCCTGAGATATTCCAAAAAAAATTACCTGCATTAGCCAATAGAAGCCTGCAAGTCTTTCACTCATATCCCAACTGCCACACACACGGTCACATCAGCCAATAGAAGCTCGCAGGCCCTTAGTCTCCACATACACACAGTTTTACTCCAGGTTTTCATAACAACCCAGCCATTTTTTTCACTGCTGTAGGTCAGCTTTAGGCTAGGGCTGCACAACAACATGTGTCGCACGACAATAAGTCGCACAACACAGGGCACAACTACACTGCTACATGTGTCGCACGACATTGATGTCGCACCAATGTCACGCAACAGTTTTTATAATGATAGTCTATGGTGTTGCACTGCAACATGCAATATGCTGCATGGATTTTTTGTGACTGTCTTGTCGCAGTTGCATCATGTTGCATGTCGCAGTGCAACACGATAGCCTATCAATAAAAAAATTGTTGAGACAAATTGTTGTGCGACACATGACGTCGTGTAGCCCTAGCATTAAAGGGGCAGGTGCTGTGGAGGTCACTGTTAAAGGGGCGTTCACTGTGGATGTTACTGTTAAGGGGGCAGGTCGCTGTGGAGGTCACTGTTAAAGGGGCGGGAACTATGGAGGTCACTGTTAAGGGGGCAGGGGCCACTATTAAAGGGGCAACTGCTGTGGAGGTCACTGTTAAGGCAGCAGGGTACTGTGAGGTCATTGTTAAGCGAGCAGGGTACTGTGGAGGTCACTGTTAAAGGAACGAGTGCTGTGGAGGTCTCTGTTTAGGAGCAGAAAACAGTGGAGGTCACAGATAAGGGGACAGTCCCCTATGGAGGTCAGTGTTAAGGGGCGGGGTGCTGTAGAGGTCACTGTAAAGGGGGAGGACCCCTGAGGAGGTCACTGTCAAAGGAGCGGGGTGCTGTGAAACTCACTGCTAAAGGGGCGGGCTGCTGTGAAGGTCATAGTTAAGGGGATGGGCAGCTGTGGAGGTCCCATTTTTAAGGTGGCGGGGCACTGTGGGGAAGGGGTCAGTGTTAAGGGGTGGGGGACTGATCAGGGTGCTGTAAAGGTCACTGTTATGGGGGATACTGTTGATATCTTTTAACGACAAACACAAACATTAAATGAAATAGATGAAAAATACCTGTGCAAAGCCGAGTTCTTCTGCTAGTACTGTATAAAGATAAGTAGAGACAATGCATTCGCTCTTTATAATGTTTTATTATGTAAATTAGTGGCTTGTACATACTGATGGGGCCACTTACTTGTATTGCAACAGCTTGTGAGAAGCTGACCACATGGGATTCTCATAGAGGTAATTTGATGTGCAGCTGTAGCCAATGAGTGTACTATTGTGGTGTTATAGGTTTGGGTATGGCAGACAGATCATGCTAGAAATCATGTGTTCTCTGTTTCATGTATGTTGATTATTTGTGGTTTTCTCTCAGGAAGTCATAGTCCATCCTTATTTTTTTTAAATACATCGTAAAGTGAAATATGTCCACTAAGATTAACCTTAGCTGCAGCCTTTATGTTATGCCTACACTATGATATATATAGCAGCTTTTATATGGGATACTGCTTAAAATCTAAATAGACATCGATTGATGGTTACTCATTCTGCTGGTTCTTAGGGCTCTTTTACACTTGCGTTTTTGGTTTCCGTCTTAGAGTTCCGTCCTCGGGGCTCTAGGATGGAAAGATACTGATCAGGATTATCCTAATGCATTCTGAATGGAGAGAAATCCTTTCAGGATGCATCAGGATGTCCTCTGTTCAGTATGTAAACGTTTTTTGGATGTTGAAAAAACCGCAGCATGCTGCGGATTTGTCTCCGTCCAAAAATCCGGAAGACATGCCGCAACGTCGGATCCGGAATTAATGCCCATTGAAGTGCATTAATCCGGATCCGGCATTAATCTAAATGTTGTTTTGGCGCATCGCCGGATCCGATGTTTAGCTCTGCGCATGCGTAGCGGCAGCCAGGACGCTACTGAAGTCCTGGCTGCCATGGTAAGTACTCCGCAGCAGTGTATTTACCTGCGCTGCGGCCTCCGGGCACTCCTTCATGATGTCACAGGTCCGGGCGGCGCATTGATCTATGCGCCGAGGGGACCTGTGACGTCATGAAGGAGCAGGAGTACCATGGCAGCCAGGACTTCAGTAGCGTCCTGGCTGCCATGGTAACCTGAAAGCATTTCGAAGACTGATCAGGATCCTGATCAGTCTTCAAATGCTTTCAGGCAACTTGCGTTCTGACGGCTCCGGCGGGACAGAAGTGCCCGCCGGATCCTCAGAATGCAAGTGTGAAAGAGCCCAGTTTGGGGTTGGATCTCCAATAATAACACATTGATTGGGTATCCTAAGGATTGGTCATTAATGGATATTTCTGGATAACCCCTGTGAGATTGATATACAGCAAATAGCGACACAGATTATTGGGAGTAAAAAGCACCATGGCCAGCAGGGTAACATTTAACAATGTGTCCTTGAGTCAAAATCTGATCTAAGGCTACATTCACATAAACGGAAAAATGGCCATATGGCAGCCTTTTACGTAACGGCAGCTACACGGCCATTTAGAACCAGTTGAAGTATTATGGGGCTATTCACATGGCCAGACCATTTTTAATGGACGTTTAAACAGTAGTGCACCCATTCAATGAGTGTTAAAATGGGTACACTGTGTTAAAAAAAGCAATTTATTGTTAAAATAATGAAAAAAAAACCAACTCAGCTCATCCACTGGCATGCGTAGGGACACTCGCTCCTAATTACAGGCTTTACTTCCTGACACTTCCAGCATGGCAACGTCACATGACATCATCACGCTGGGAGCACAGGTCCTGCTGGAGAGAGTGTCCCTTTCACTTGCCATTAGATGAGGTGAGTATATATAATATATATATATATATATATATATATATATATATTTTAGAAATGGATCTGTCAACACTATCAGGGATGAGAAGGGCATTATATGTACTGGAGGTAGCCAAAGAAGTACATGCATTTGTAATGACCCTTAAAAAGTGATGCAAAATGGCCATTAAAAATGCATACACTGCAAGAAAATAGATGCAAAATTGACATTGAAAAACTGACAGGGTGTTTGTTTTTAATGCCCATTTTTGGGCACAGTCATGTGAACGTAGCTTAAGGACAATATCTGCATGGAGCAGGAACGGTTATATTGTTACATAGTTGCTGAGGTTCAAAAACGACACATCCAGGTTCATCAACTCCAACTTACAATCCTACTGTGTTGATTCAGAGGAAGACAAAGACCCCAATGTAGTGGTCATCAATGACTTTATTTTACAGAAGAAATTTCTTTCCAACACTAAATCTGTGAATCAGTGTGTCTTGTCCAGAGATCTAGTACCCATAAAGGTTGTGATAGTTTCACTTTTCAAGAGTAGATCTCAAAGGGGATGTTCTCCTTCAGGGGCCTTGGTGTCTCACAATGCTTGTTGTTACCTCTGTGTGACGTGATTTCAAGCTGTTTCATTGTTTAGAATTATTCATCATATAACACTCACAACACCAAAATAGAAAATATCGCTCTATAAATACTAGCTGTGAATACGCAGCTGGAATGAAAACACCTAAAAATACATTACACAGCTCTTAGTAATAAAGAAAGATCTTTATTGTATAAATACCATAATTTGATAAAAAACACGTATAAGTGGCAAAACAGATACAGGAATGAAGGAGGACTACAACACATATACAAATTTAATAGCAATGGCTCCCAATCTCTCCTAAACTAGCTGTGAGAAGAAAGTCTCACTAAAAGACAATAAAGTGCAAAGTGCATGGAGGTCAGAGTAACCATGGGACGATAAACAGCCAGATATATACAGACCAGTTATGTCCAGCCACAACGTGCGTTTCGCTGTCGCTTCTTCAGGGGATGATTTTATTTAAATCATATAATACCGTATTCTGACAAGGTAATAATGGCGTGACATATGTTAATATTAGAGGCAAACAAATTTTTTAAAAAATTTGATTCGCTGGTTCGCCAAATTTTTCGGGAAAAAAAATTTGGTTCGACCCGAATATATACACAGCAAATTTTGTTAAAAAACATCTATTTCCTGGCTGATGAAAGCCTTCATAGTGGTGTAGAACACTGTGCCTTGCAGTAACACGAATAGGGAGTCTGCTTTGGTAGTGAAATAATACTGTGAGTCCGTACGACATGCAGATGACAGGCGTTGCTCTTAGAATCACTGCACTCTTCACTTATTTGGTCAGTCACGACTCACGAGGCCAAAACTGACCAAATAATTCAAGTATGAACTCAGCTTACAGGTCAATGTTGGCGTCAAGAAGAAGCACACTTCTTTTACACCATCGTCAGCTGATTCCACATAGATGTAAAAAGAACCTTTTCTATTAAATGCTTAAACAAGTAGTTCCCTCCCTGACAGAGTGGAGAGGGTGTCAGCAGTAAGTTTGTGTTGACGTCACTGATTATTTTACCCTTCCTCTGATACGTCAGAACAATAACCCCTAAAAAAGGAACCTGTCTGTGGAGTATCCGCCTTCACTCAGTCCGCATTTGGTCAGTAATCCATCAGTATTGCTAATGCCAAAAAAACAGGAGTGGATCCAAAACAGAGATGACATGAATGGAATATTTGCATGTCTTCTGGGTTTTGTACCCACTCCTGCTTGTGGCTACCAAATCACAACCCAATTCTTTTTTTTTTTTAACAGGGAAAAAAACCTTTATTTAACAAACATGACATTAACACACATAAAATACAACACAGAAGGGGCAAAACCATAAAATGTAAAAGACAAACTGAAAAAAAAAAAGCTTCATCAACAAGAATAGATTGACGACCAGTGTCGGGGTGACCATGATGGTAATGCATATTGATCATGAAATGTATGGGGTTATGGCTGATAACTGGAGGACAGTCCAGCAAACAAGCCGATTCCAGCTCATTCCTACAGTGTAGGCTACACAATCACAGCTGGAAGGTAACTGGTCGGTACAGGCAGCACCCGAAAATCTTCATAAATAAGCCTTAGTATGTGCAGGTCTCACAGCTGCTGTAACAGAACGGTAAGAAGCGGTATAACATGTAGTAGGCACTGCAGGTATCATGTCTAAGACACACATGGAGTACAGTGTACAGTTCTGGGCTCCTGTGAACAAGACAGACATAGCAGAGCTGGAGAGGGTTCAGAGGAGGGCAACTAAAGTAATAACTGGAATAAGGGATCTACAGTACCCTGAAAGGTTATCAAAATTAGGGTTATTCACGTTAGAAAAAAGACGACTGAGGGGAGATCTAATAACTATGTATAAATATATCAGGGGTCAGTACAGAGATCTGTCCCATCATCTATTTATCCCCAGGACTGTGACTGTGACAAGGGGACATTCTCTGCGTCTGGAGGAAAGAAGGTTTGTACACAAACATAGAAAAGGATTCTTCATGGTAAGAGCAGTGAGACTATGGAACTCTCTGCCTGAGGAGGTGGTGATGGTAAGTACAATAAAGGAATTCAAGAGGGGACTGGATTTATTTCTGGAGTGTAATAATATTACAGGCTACAGCTACTAGAGAGGGGTCGTTGATCCAGGGAGTTATTCTGATTGCCTGATTGGAGTCGGGAAGGAATTTTTTTCCCCTTAAGTGAGGAAAATTGGCTTCAACCTCACCGGGTTTTTTTGCCTTCCTCTGGATCAACTTGTAGGAAACAGGCCGAACTGGATGGACAAATGTCTTTTTTCGGTCTTATATACTAAGTTACTATGTTATGTAAGACGTCCGGGGGCCCCGAACATTGTGGGCAAGGTCCGAGATAAGAGTCGTCCATGTGTTCAATACTGGATGTTATTGATGGCCAGCTCCGTGATGAATCCCAGCACTCAGATTAGGTAGTCCTTACTGAGGAACTTCACTTTTCCTTGACAATGCGCTGATGCCACAGATGTCGTACCTTGACAAGCTGGGTTGCTAATAAGTGGATACTAAAGTGTCTGAAGAAATGCAAGCAAAGACATAGGAATAAATTGTCCACTTCCTCCCACGTGACCTCGTCCTTTGATTTATGAATATCATTCCATAAAGTCTTGAAGTCCTCTGCGTGGATGGCATAAGAAATGTCCATGCGAGGTTCGACGGGCACAGAGAAAACAAGCTCTGTGGCCGACACTGATCCATACATGTCATACCCGGTCCATAACATCGCTGCTAGCCACTTATGGTCCTGAGAACTGATCACCAGCTTACCGAAACAACAGTCAAAGTTTTCTTGGAACCACGTCCCTACGTTAGCCGTGAGCGCCTCAGAGCCGTTATACAGCAAGAGCCGGAGGTAAGTAAATGTCTTTGGTAACACTTCCAATAGATCGTCCTCTGTGTACTTCCCGCACAGGGGTGTAACCAACATAGCGGTAGACCATGCTATTGCTATGGGGCCCAGTGCAAGAGGGGGCCACGTCTTAGTTGGGATTATCTTCTCTTCTACTGGAGGTGGAAACTTGGTCAGGACACCTAAAGAAACAACTTTTAGCAAATGTGGAAAAAGGGTTTAGGAAGAAACCTTTTTTTGTCCTGTGGGAGGAGGGGGGGCTGGTTTCATGCCTGCTATGGGGCCCTTACTTCCAGGGGCGTAGTTAACGGCTCATGGGCCCTGGTGTAAGAGTTCAGCTTGGGCCCCCCTTCCCTCAGTGCTTTGTGGGTCTTTATATGCTGCACAAGAATCTTTGGGCCCCCTCAGGCTCCTGGGCCCGGTAGCGACTGCTACCTCTGCACCCCCTATAGCTACGCCCATGCCTACTTCTCTTTGTATGCCACTGGTCCTGCAGAACCTACCTGTCTACACAATTCGGTCCTCTGTGCTTGCCTTGGTGAGTGGAGGCTTGGATGAAATCTGTATGAGCACAGACAGTGGATCTCTGTCCTTTCCTTTGAGTCCAGGTAAACTGTAAAATTTGGCTTTTAGTATTACCTCTGAGCCCACTTCAATGGTAAGACCCTTCTGCTTCTCGGCAGCTGTGTGGGCAGACAGGTGCTTGGAATAATCTTTCAGTCTGGTGTATGAGAAATTATACTTCGGTGTCACGCTGTACAGAGTCCATTGTTTTTGAAGGAGCAAAGCAGCTTGTGCCAATCAAGAGTTTCCTCCAAGGGGGTGCACAGCGGAGTTTTTGTTTTAGATAAGCTTCGCAATGCAGACCATCGACATGCAGAGGTCAAGCTTCTGGGAGGATACCTCAGGCTGTGAAAATGACTGCTCCTTCGCGCTGATGACCTCCTTCTGGGGGTTAACACCCTGTCGGTTGCAATAAATGATGTTCCTGTTCACTGCCTGTAAACAGAGATCTTGACAGACAAATGTATCAAACCCTGCCGCCATCTTTCTAGGCGCCATGTCTCCAGTCCATTGACCAGACAGATTGACCAGCATCTGTTCCAGGACATAAAGCAGTAGAATGACATTGTTCATCCCATAGTCCTGGCGACTGACAAATAACGTGGCCTCCTCAAAGGGCCTGAGCAAACGGCAGGTGTTATGCATGAACTGCCACTGGCTGACATCGAAGTTACACAGGGGAGTACTCCTGTCTGCTTGGATCATCAAGAAATCGTTTATGGCCTTTCTCTGTTCGTATAGTCGGTCCAACATATGGAGGGTGGAATTCCAATGGGTGGAAACATCGCATATCATCCTATGTTGGGGGATGCCGTTCTGCCGCTGCAGCTCAAGGAGGGTGTGCTTTGTGGTGTACTCGTGGCTGAAGTGCATGCAACGTTTCCTGGCCATTTTTAGGATGTCTTGCAGATGGGTGGAAGAATTCAGGAACCCCTTGACAACTAGATTGAACACGTGCGCCATGCAGGGCCGCAGCGCCGACACCATGTTCTTCCTGTTGTCTGTCACCAAGGTTCCGATTTTCAGTTGTCGTGGAGAAAGCCAAGATTCGATTTCTTAATGAAGGACACAGTTCTTCCCCTGTGTGACTCCGTTCGCCCAGGCAAACCAGGGGCAGAATAGTGTGAGAGTGATAATAAAGGTTGCACATGGCTTGCATGCAGTACATGCCTCCAACATAATTCTTGGATCTCTACATGAAAATAATGTATTTGGTGTAAATCGCACGAGGGGCATAGTTGGAGACATTGACCTCACATGAGGTACAAAGCAGCAGAGTTTGCTTTGAAATTAAAAATTTCACCACGGTGTAATTCGGCCCATACAGCAAAAGAAGGTGTCCAATCGCCCATAAATTTGACTAAAAGATGCCCGTTTCATATAACAAATTTCCCCACTACGTAATTCGGCCCATACAGCAAAAGGATTTCCACAGTCACCCATGAATTTTCCCCCAAAAAGCATGTTTCATAGAAAAAATTTCACCACTACGTAATTCGGTCCATACAGCAAAAGGAGGTGTACAGGCACCCATGAAATTTCCAAAAAAAAGACCGCTTCACAGAAATAATTTCACAGCAAACAGGCCTTTACCACATATAACTGTACCATTTTTTTAAACTTTTACACTACACAAGGCTTATCAACAGATAAATGCAGTGATGAATGGCAATTAGGCCCTACTTTTTCCCACTTTTACACAAAAGGTTTTTTACCAAATAAATGCAACGCTTGACGGCGAATATATTTTTATTTTGCCACTAACACACGTCAAACAGGGTTTCAGAATATATAACTGGACTGCAGAACGTCAATTTGGCCCAAATTTTTTTCTACTTTTACACAACAGGCTTTTCAACAGATATATGCAACGCTGGATGGCGAATATATTTTTATTTCGCCACTAATACATGGCAAACTGGGCTTCCCAATATATCACTGCACCACATAACGTCAATTAGGCCCAAATTTTTCTTACTTTTACACAACCGGCTTTTCAACAGATATATGCAACGCTGGACAGTGAATATATTTTCATTTCGCCACTAATACACGGTATACAGGGCTTCCGAATATATCACGGAGAAAAGGGTTTTAAAGCAGATAACTGTACCGTTGAGTAGCAAAATTTTTTTTTCTTTTTCCACTTATATACAGCAAAAAGGGCTTTAGAACATATAACTGCACCACTGAGCAGCAAATATATTTTACTTTTGCCACTAATACACTACAAAAAGGGCTGCAATTTTCGCCCTTCACCACACAACAGCTAATAAGCCCTTTTTTCCCACTAATACGAGCCAAAAAATGCTTTAGAACATATCACTGCACTGGACATGGGCAAATAAAATGTAGAAATATTTCCTTATTCCTTCCTAATAAATCCTGTTCATGCCTGTATTAAACAGCACTTGCATCCTAATAAGAACGGTTTGCTGGAATTACAGAGCTGTATAATGGCAATTTGGATCCCCAGTCAGTGCAGCAAGGTGTAATCGGATTGTTCCTTTTACCCAGGCTGTAACGTCCCCGACTGAACCCTGTTCAAAACAAATGCTGGTGGAATGATTCCTTCTTATCCTTTCCCTACACTGTTAGTAATCTTTTCCTGCACTTGTAAATCGTTTTTTTTTTCACCACAATAAAGTCTTTCCTATCACTATCCCTAGCGTCTGCAGACACGTCTCTCTCTGCACTAAGTATTACGCTGGTGAATGGCAGAATCTAAGATGGCCGCCGTATTTATAGGGCTGTGACATCACAGGGCTGGCTGTCTGGCTGCTGATTAGCTGCATGCATGTCAGTACGGGTGATCCCGCCTTCCCACAGTTCCTTGCCCTATGTCCTCACATGTGTAGCAGCCATTTTAGGAAAAAATGTGATTCGTTACCATGAAGCATGAGGAAATTAACAGTGCTAAATAACACCAAAATATGACACCAAAGGATGAAAGGCTTTTGTCTCTGGGTAAACTGTATATATGGAATTACAGTGCATTCAGAAAGTCTTCAGACCAATTTACACATTTTATTTGTTGCAGCCTTATGCCAACCTACAAAAAAATTCTAGTCTTTCCCCCATCAATCTGCACTGAACCCCCCCAATGAGAAAGTAAAAAAAGAATTTTTGAAATGTTTGCAAATTTATTAAAAATAACTAAAATTTTGCATGCACATAAGTATTGTGACCCAATTTTATGACATTTGACAGAAGAAGAAGTTTGAAAAAACCGTGACTCTTCCCAGAGCTGGCCGTCCCCAAACTAAGTAATTGGGGCCTTGGTAAGAGAGGTGACCAAGTACCCAATAGTCATTCTGGCTCAGCTTAAAAGATCCAGTATTCAGATGTGAGAAACTTCCAGAAGCTCCCTGCGGAACCCCACAAATCTGTGGGTTTTGTGGATCTTTATGGCAGAGTGGCCAGAAAGAAGCCTCTCCTCATTAAAAGACAGTTTGCAAAAAAGCACATAAAAGTCTCTCAGACTGTGAGAAAAAAGATTCTCTGGTTTGATTAAAACAATGTGATTAAAACAAAGTTTGAAGACAAAATGCATTGTATGTAACAAATATATCCCTGTGCAACGAAGCAAAAATATCAATAATATATGACTGCATAAAAAATATACAGTATAAAATGTAAGATAGGAAGATCAGTAAGTACATTTACCAGTTGGTACAAACAGATTAAAAGTAAACTGATGGTATACTAAACGGGTATTCTGGATGTAGCAAGTTATCCCCCATCCACAGGACAGGAAATAACTACTAGATCAGCAGGGATACTACCTCTGGGACCCCCAACAATTATGAGAACGGTGACCCTGTACTCCATCTGGCTCCCGAAATGGACAGCAGGTCAAGCATGAGCACCTTTACTCCTTTCATCTCTATAGGAATTTCCATAGAGATTAAGGGAGTGACGAGAGTTGCAAGTGCGGTAGTACACATGCTGCGCCTGCTGCACCGTTCATTTCAGGGTGCCCCACAGGGTACAGGGTCCCCATTTTCTGTGAGTGGTGAGGCTTCTAGTGGTAGGGACTCCCCAGATCTAATAGTTATCCTCTATCCTAAGGATAGGGGCTAACTTGCTACAACCAGAATACCCCTTTTAATGGGTTCCTTCTGGAAGCTGAGCTAAAATGGGCATGTAGGGGAAGAGTCTAGGCATGGGTGAAAGAGTCCTGTGTGTGGTTTCTGTCTGCTTGGTTTAATTGACAATCTCTCACTGTTTGCGTACTGTCAATCAAGCCAAGTAACACATGGAGAAATGTACAGTGAACTTATTTCCCCATCTCTGATTCATTTTTAAACCATCTTTTCTCTCAAACATAGCTCTCTGTGATGAGGACACTACTTAGATTTCATGCTGCCTGTGGTTTGGGGACCACAAACCTGATAACAGATTCCTAACAGTAACCTGTATCATTTTATGGAGAAGATAACTGTTGGCATTATTAAGATGCACATCAATTTCTTGTTTGTCATGGCTACTGAAATTATAGCCACATCATTGATATAAATTTCAATTCACTAATATGCTCTAAAAGCTTTATTTATCCCACATGAGCAGTGTCGGACTGGGGTGCCTAGGTCCCACCAGTAAAATTCATTCTGGGGGCCCACTATGGACCTGCAAGCAAATACTACCTGCTCACATAGCAGAATTATAATTATGAGGGTCTCTGTAACAACTTAAAGGGGTTGTCTCATCATAGACAATGGGGGCATATCGCTAGGCTATGCCCCCATTATCTTACAGGTGCGGGTCCCACTGGCTGTCCCCCAAACTAAGTAATGCTGGGACCCGCACCTATATTGAGAACAGAGCCCTGCAAGGTGGTGGCTGGAGGACTCTGGTCCGGCCACCACCAAGCCGACTCCCCATAGAAGTGAATGGAAGCGCACCGCGCATGCGTGGCCACCACTCCCATTTATTTCTATGGGGCCGACGGAAATAGCCGAGCACTGGCCCCATTAAAAATGATTGGAGGGCGGCTGCGCATGTGCAGTGCTCCCTTCCTTCACTTGCGGGGCTCCGTTCTCGGTATAGGTGCGGTTCCCAGCGGAGGGACACACACCTATAAGACAATGGGACATATCCTAATGATATGCCCCCATTGTCCATGATGAGACAACCCCTTTAAAGAAAGCAGGTTCCTGGTGAAAGAGGATATGAGTTGGCCTGCTTCCCTGCTTCTATCTAGAAATCATCTCAGCCACCTGATGCTTCCATAATAGTAAACTAGGTAGTTTTTAAATAATTTACACACAGTTTTTACATGTATACAGGCTGGTTAAGATGCTGTGCTGGGAGACTGGAGGCCCAACTTTGTCAGGGGCCCACCGGGGAATTCACCTATTCCCCTGTGGGCCAGTCCGAACCTGCTTGTGATTGAGCGTGCATATTTGCAGTGCTGTGGGGCATCCTGTAAGGGCTCACACACTACTGTCCTACAACTACGATGTATAGGTCCATAATTTGGTTTCCAAAGAAATGTATGGGCCTATACTGTACATCTGTGTTGCACAGTTTCCAACAAACTGTGAGTAAAAAAAATTGTTAATTTTCATCTGTTGGCATATTATGGAGAGAACACATGGCAGCCTAATACTGTACATAATGTTCACTCAGCAGTCTTTGTCCACCGTTGATACCCACACTACTCACCATGCTGCTGCCTCCATGCTTCTGCTTTGTGCTTCAGCCACTGTCTCCTTAGAGCACAAATCCGTGAGCTTTCAAATAGTTCGCTAGTCCATGGCTAGAGGGTCCCTGGGTATTTAATGCACCCTCTCCAGTCAGAGGGTGCCTGAGCTTTAGGTTCTCTGGTGACCAGCAAAAATTTACCGATAGTCTTGTGCTATTGTTATTTACCTTAATTTGTCCCACATTTGTTCCTGTCTGTGCACCACTTGTACCTGCCCTATCTATGTGTTTCAGCACTTCCAGGTTCAGTTCTGTCTGTCTTTATGTCTACGCTTCAAATGTGCTGTTTGGATCTCAGAAATGTGCATTCAAGTGTTAGTGCATGTTTAGTCTATACCTGCAGTTTTTCTGCATTAATGGTGTGTTTTCTGTATCCTGGGCTTCTGGTGCCCGCATTAAAGTCCCTGACCCTCGTGGGTCAGCTTACAACTACACTGGGACTATCCCAGGACTTAGCGGTCCGGTTGCTTCCCTGCAGCAAAGCCCAGATCTCTGTACAAGAGTGTTAAAAGAAACCTTTGAGCTACAAAATGCACCATAAACCACAAGCATTACTTTATAGATGTTGTCATCATGTTTCTAAAGATGTTTTTTGTCTCAGATGTCTGATCTGCATGATCGCTGAAAAAGGACTTTTATTCCCCTGCAGGCTATATGTAAATGAGGTTCTTGAAGTCAAGGGGGCAGCGGCTTTCTCGCTTGAAGTCAAGCTCACTGCACCCCCATCCCTCCCCTTTGCATTTGATTGCTAGCCTTTGGTATAGTTTCAGGCGCGATTTCATCCTAGATTTTGCGCATGTGTCATATGATTGCATTTCTGGTGCGTGCGCATTGATCTCTGCTGAACTGTACTTTGTATGCTCCTGGTCCTGTGAGTGACATATAGGCGGCAATGTTCTGTGTTCTGTGGTTTATGGTGCATCTTGTAGCTGAATGGTTCCCTTTTAAAGGGTGGATATTAGAGGAGTGCTGGAAAAATGCACTTAGAGTTTAGTCCAAAGCCAAACCGGTTAGTTGGCACAGTGAGTCCACACTCGCTGATCCGTGACAAATAAACTGGCACCTACATTATCAGCAGCTCAGACATAACAACAAGTTAGTTGTACAGTGAAATGGCAGAGAAGACAGAGAATTTCTTTAAAACCCATAAGCCCTGGGGCAGTCTAAACATATCCCTATCTAACCTATTCCTTATCCTGAGCCTGATAGTTGACCACTATATAATACCACATACCACATAAATAATCAAACTATCCCAACTGAATTAGAATGTGCATTCATTTTGTAATGTGGATATGGAGGTAAGCATGTAAATACCTTCTGTTATAAAAGCCTCACAGCAGAAACAGAAAAAAGCAGGCTTCCACCACCGATGTAGAAAATCATTTATTAAAACAATAAAATATATAAAATCATGTATAACGTGTTTCGGAGGGGTACTGCCTCCTTCCACAAACACAATGAAACTACAGACATGGATCATATTTATAGCCAAAGAAGTGAAGGACAAAACAAAAACATGAAACAGAATCCACAAAAAGGTGACCTAAACCATTATAGTATGTAACAAAGCTTAGAACTAGAGGCCTGAGAAAGGAAGTCGACCACCTCTAAAATGCGTCACCCTCTACATGTCTGTTTTTATTGTTTTAATTCATTTTAATGATTCATTAAATTGCAGTTTTAGTGTCCAGCCCCCCCCCCAAAAAAAAACTCTTTTTTTGTTTTCACTCATCTGTATTTCACTTGGTTGGGAGCAGCGTTCACTTCATTTGACTGTATGCACTTCTCAGAGTTGTGCCTGAAATAGCACAAATAGTTCTTGTACAATTACATAGCTGGCCCAAAGTGTTATTAACCGTCAGTGGTGTGCTAAGGCAATGGGGGGCGGGGGTTTTGGTCCGTTCCGGGTGCCGGCTGTCAGGAGGGTGCTGGATGCAATGAGTTCTTCCATCAATACAGATGGAAGCGCTCATTGCTAGAGTGCCGGGGAGCCGGTGGTCCTTTCACTTACTGACCGCTCAGCTCCCCATGCTACTTCTCTCCACCAGACTGGTACACTGAATGGAGAAGCAGGGAGTTGTCTGCTCCCTGCTTCCCCCTTCAGCCCTGCAGGCATAGCTCACGCTAACGGGCTGTGTAGGAGCAGTGTGTAGGCCAGGGAATCTGCCTGTCTACTCCTACAACACAGTGCTACAGCATGATGTTCCTGCAAGGTAGTGCTAGATCTGATCATCAGGAATGGGACAAGGTGAGCGGTTACAGTTTTTTTATTTATTTTATTAGCACTAAAGTGGCACAATGTGAGCATTACTACTGTGAAGAAGGCACAGAGAGAGCATAACTACTGTGAAAGGGCATAACAACTGCTATGAGGGCACAGAGGGCATATCTACTGTGGAGGGGGCATAATGAGAACATAACTACTGTGAGGGGGCACAATGAGGGCATAACTACTGTGGCGGGGGGGCACAATGAAGGTATAACTACCGTGAAGGGGCACAGAGAGGGCATAACTACTTTGAAGGGGCACAAGGAGGGCATAACTACTCTGAAGGGGGCACAGTGAGCACAGGGTGCACCTAACCTTTCTGCTGCCTGAGGCAAAAACTGAAACGCTCCCCCCCCCCGCCCAATGCCAATTTCTTAACCCCTTTGCCACAATTAAAGCGCTTATTGACCATGACCCTTCCGTTGCCCCCTTCTTGCCCCTACCTGGTGCTGCCTGGTCTCATTGGTGTTGCACCCTGAGAGGGCATAACTAATGTTAAGGGGCACAATGAGGGCATACCTACTGTGAAGGGGCACAGAAAGGGCATAACTACTGTGAGGGGAGCACAATGAAGGGATATACACTGTGAGGGGACACAATGTGGGCATAACTACTGGGAAGGGGGCACAATGAAGGGATAACTACTGTGAGGGGGGGGGGGCACAATATGGACATAACAACTGTGAGGCAGCACAATGTGGGTAAAACTACTGTGAAGGGGCGCAGTGGGGGCATAACTACTCTGAGGGGGCACAGTGTGCTCATACCTGCCATGAGGGGGCACAATGTTGGCTTAACTACTGTGAATTGGCACAATGTGGGCATAACTTTTTGATACTCCATAAGTGCTGAACGCCTATGGAGAAGAGATCACACACCCCAAAATTTCATCCATTACAAATTTATGCAGAATACTTATAACTCTGCTCTCCACCTCCAGAAACAGACCTACTTCACAACCCTGATCTCCTCACTAACCAAAAGTGCAGGTGCCTAGTACAGACCTCTGTGCTGGAGATCTAGCCACCTGCTTCAAAGAGAAAATTAAAAAGGAGCATGATGGCTCAGTGCAACGCTGGGGTCCTAGGTTCAAAACTGATCAAGGACAACATCTGCATGGAGTTTGTATGTTCTACCCGTGTTTACATGGGTTTCCTCTGGGTACTCCGGTTTCCTCCTACAGTCCAAAGACATACTGCTAGGGAACTTATATTGTGAGCCCCATTGGGGACAGCTTAATACTAATGTCTGTACTGTGATGTGGAATTTAGCAGCTCTATATAAGGGCGTAAAATAAATTAATAAATAAAAATATCTGGCAGCAATTCTGTACTTAGCCTATTGATCCTCTTTCTGCCCTTATATCCTCTGGACCACATTCAACCCAGTCACAGAAGAAGAAGCTTCCAGGCTCCTCTCTTCTTCTTGTCCTACCACATGCACTACTGACCATTTTCTCTCACACCTCCTTCGGGCTTTCTCCCCGGCTGTCACTACTCACCTAACTAAAATCTTCAACCTGTGTCTGTCTTCTGGCATATTCCCCTTTTCTTTCAAACATTCTGTCCCCATTATTAAAAAATCCTTTTCTTGACCCGTCCTGCACAACTAACTACAAGCATGTCTCTAGTCTTCCCTTCATCTCGAAGCTCCTGGACCGTCTGGTCCACTCTCGTCTCACCCATTATCTCACCGCTAATTCTGCCCTTGATCCATTACAATCTGGTTTTGAACCCTACATTCTACAGAAACTGCTGTCACCAAAGTGACCAATGACCTCCTGACAGACACTCTTTACTGATTCTCATCAATCTCTCTGCTGCATTTAAGACTATAGACCACCATTTCCTCTGCAGTATGCTCCAATCTATCGGCCTTAAGGACAACATTCTCTCTTGATTTTCTTCCTATCCCTCTGACTACTCTTTCAGTGTTTCATTCTCTGGCTCTACTTCCCCTCTGACTTTCTGTTGGAGTTCCTCAGGGTAAAGTCCTAGGTCATCACCTCTTTTATCTCTACACATCCCTTATTGGACAGACTTAGCAAATTTGGTTTCCAGTACCATCTCTATGCTGATGACACCAAACTATACACTTCAACCCGTAACATCACCACTCCTGTACTGCAGTGCGCTGTCTCTAACATCATGTCCTCTCTCATGTCTCTCCTGAGTCCTATCTCAAACTGAATCTTTCCAAAACTGAGCTTCCATCTATTAACCTGCCTAAACCTGATATCTCCATCTCAGTGTGCGGTACTACAATCATGACTAGGCAGCATGCGCTATGTTTGACACTGATCTTTCATTGACTCTCTATAGTTAATGTCTTGCCCGCTCATGCAACCTGCACCTCAAAAACATCTCTAGAATTTTCCCCTTCTTTACTGTGGAGACAACACAAAAACTCCCATTATTGCCTAAATCTATTACTTTATTACTTTAATTACTCGATTACTTTAACTCATTACTGATTGGTCTCCTCCTCACCAGACTTTCCCCTCTCCAATCTATCCTGAATGCAGTAGCCAGGCTCATCTATCTGTCTAACTGCTACTCTGATGCCTCCACCCTGTGCCAGTCATTACACTGCTTGTTCATACAGTACAGGATTCAATTTAAAGTCCTCATTCTCACCCACAAAGCTCTCTACAGTGTTGGACCCTCCTACATCTCTTTCCTCATTTCTGTCTATTATCCTACCTGTGCCCTCCGTTCAGCTAATGACTTACGACTGACATCCAGCATAACCCGAACCTCTCACTCCTGTCTCCAAGACTTCTCCCAGGCTGCACCAGTTCTCTGGAGTGCACTACCCCAAGAAATTATGCTAATTCATAACATCCACAGTTTTAGTCGCTCCCTAAAAATACATCTTTTTAGGTTAGCTTATCACTTTCCCTAATGTAACTCTCCTCCATTCACCCCCCCACCCCCCACCCCCACCCCCGCAGGATCATTCTTCTGAACCTGATCAATCATCAGATATCCACCACACCCAATGTACTCAAAAGCGCTACATATATTGGCTGTTGACTTGCAGCCTTAGATCTACTCCTCTATTGTGTTTTAAGACAGCCAGACCATTGCACAAATCACTTGTTGTTACCTGTTGTCCACCCCCATCTCCTCATAGATTGTAAGCTCTTGTGAGCAGTGCCCTCATTCCTCTTGTTTTCATTGTTGACTTGTTTGTTGCTATGTTATGTATGCCTCTGTTTGTACTTGAACCCCCTGAGTGTAATGCGCTGTGGAATATGTTGGTGCTATATAAATATAGACAGGCTCGGACTGGCCCACAGGGGTACAGGGGAATCCTCCGGTGGGCCCCAGGGCAAAGTGGGCCCCTAGTCTCCCACATCCTGCACAAGTGGCACATAACACAGTTGACTTACTGTACTACATACATATATACAGTGTACAGCACCTCCACCAGCCTATATTCAAATAAAAAACTTGTTAGATTATTTATTATATTTTAATGTATCCGTACGGTGGGCCCCCAAAATAAATTTTACTGGTGGGCCCTAGGTACCCCTGTCCGACACTGAATATAGATGATTATTGTTATTATTATTAAGAGGTGCATTGAGGCCATAACTTCTGTGAAGGGGTGCAATTAGGGCATAGCTACTGTGAATGGGTGCAATGAAGGCATAACTACTGTGAAGGGGTGCAATGAAGGCATAACTACTGTGAAGGGGTGCAGTGAGGGCATAACTACTGTGAGGGAGAAAAATGAAGGTGTAACAATTGAACAGCTACTGTAAAGGGGTGCAATGAAGGCAGAGAAAGGAATCCTCCCGGATGGCAAACACCTTAGGCACGCCGTTGTTAACAGTGTTTCTCTAGGAAGTGCCCGGGCACCCTGTTTATTTTGTCTCTGTTATTACAGGGCCTTGCTACAGAAAGTCTATTTACAATGCTGGCACAGTGAGGAAGTCAAGAACAAGCTCAGATCTTACATGTCACTGAGACATCTTGGCCGTGCTTGGCTGACTCTTCAAGAAATGACTTTGTTGTTGATAAGCCAGAGCTAACAATCTAATTTCCCTGTCACAGAGAAAACATATAGAAACACTACAGTCAACTCAATTCATCAGAATTGGAATGTAAAAGAGGTAAAAAGGTCAGATAATGCAACTGTGTATTTAGGAAAATTGTTGCAATGGGTCCTATGGAAGTGATGCCGATATATAATGCTGCTAAGGCTACTTTTACACTTGCGTTGGTGCGGATCCGTCTGTTTATTTGCACAGACGGATCCGCACCTATAATGCAAACATTTGTATTCGTTCAGAACGGATCCGTTTGCATTAGTTTTAAAGAAAAATGACAAAGTCCTAAACGGATCCGTTTTGAGTTACATTGAAAGTCAATGGGGAATGGATCCGTTTTCAAATGCACCATATCGTGACTTACATTGTAATTCAAAGCAGATCCTTTCGGCTCTGCATCTTCAGACGGACACCAAAATACGGCAAGCTGTGTTTTGGTGTCCGCCTCCAGAACAGAATAGAAGCGGAACGGAGCCGAACTGATGCATTCTGAACGGATCCTTATCCATTCAGAATGCATTGGGGCTTAACTGATGCGTTTTGGACCGTTTGTGAGAGCCCTGAAACGGATCTCACAAACGGAATCCAAAATGCTAGTGTGAAAGTAGCCTAACCATCATGACCTCCATTAATAGGCTTAGGTTAACGGTGTGAGAAAATTACGTACATTATACAATAGTAATAACAACACATATTGCCAATAAGTATAATAGAGCTGAGCTAAATAGAACATCATCTACATGCTCGTGACTTGGCCATTTGTTTGTGTGTAGAGGACTAAAGCCGTGAGTCTAGTGTAAACTTGTAGCTGTGAGTTGGGGGATGTCTGGTAGACGACAGCTTTTCTTTCTTACAGCACTGGTATGTTAGGGGGATGGAAAGAACAGAACATTCAAAGTATGTCTGAATAGGAGGCAAAGGGGGAAGAAACATTTCACGGGCAGAACTTTACAAGCCTTTCCTCTTAAACAACAGTTTACTTTAGACAGTTTAGATATATTTTCTGCCATTTGATATCTTTTTGTGAGCTGTAAATTGTATAAGAGAATATACGAGCTGCACTTCACGGTGTTACAAATTGGTGTCTATCTAAGTAATGGAAAGCACTACATTTTTACTTAAGTTATACCAGTTTATTAGAAGCGTATGATGAATGACTAGCTCCTTGCTACAGCAAGCAAGATTTATGTCACCTCAGCAAGCAAAATGTAAATGATTAACACTTACTAAATTTCATTGTGCGTTATAATTAGTCATAGCATTAAGGCAGTGTTAGTATACGAAAATGATTCTTTACAAAGTCATGAGTCGCTGCAAGATAAAGGGGTGGGTTAACGTTGGCTGCGGTTTTACTGGCTGTTTACAGTAGCAAGCAGCTACTATACAGGAAGCATATTGCTTATCTAGCTACAACTACTTGATAGTGTCTTCATCTACTATTGTCAGCCAATCTTAAAGTAATAAAATGTGACAAAAGGTCTACAGGGTCGTTCAGGCACAGATAACATCTGAAAAGGACACTACAAATCAATATGCAATGCAGGAAGGCATTAATAATACAGGCAAATTTCACGTGGGTAGATAAATGTCAGAATCATCGGCTGCATGAATGACTGAATGATGCAGTTCATTTACATTATTGTGGGCACCACATCTCCTTGTGTAAAAGATGTTGGCATAAAGGATCCGATCAAATGGCATTTACTTGTTTGTTGACTATGGCCTCCCTTTAGAACAGGCCAGTGATCCTGATTCCTGAATAAATGTTACTGTTGGCCGATAATGAGCTGTTGTAGTAGCCAGCAACTTCAACTACACGGCGCAGTGTAGTTCCGACACCGACTTCTGGGCCAGAGTTACACTGACACAGCTGACCGGCAGGGGTGTGGGGTGTCCGACCCCCGTCAGTCAGATATTGTTAGCCTATCCTAGGCATGGGTCATCAATACTAAAATCCTGGAAAGCCCTTTGTACATTCTGGGTTATTGGGCAGTCTGGACTAGTGGACACAAAAGTTTAAATAAAGATCCTCCCGAAAGACTTCAAGATTAGCTGGCATAAGTGAATTCATTCTTAAATAAAAGAAGACTTCTGCCTCTAAACTTGCAGAGGTGGGGGGTAAGAAGAATCAGAAAGCTTAGATTTTAGTCTGTCTGATCCTTCCTTCCCTGAGGAAATAAGTAACGGCTCCAGAGGAGGAGTCAGGAACCTTTAGCTGACAATTACTGAATGCATATGGCTGGTATAAATTGAATCTGTCATTAGACTATGGTGGCCTAAGGGCAGCACAGTATGGGGACAGGTCCACCCTCCTATGGGCCAAAATATATTGTGTTTGGCAGCCGCGATCAGAGAATACATCAGGCAGAGCAATTCTCCACCTTCTGCCGGCATTCAGGGAGATTAACTCCTTACCTCTCTATGACATACTATTACATCATGGCAGCAGGGTCATTCCCACTGTGTGCCGTAATATTATTCCATGTTAATGGCACGGGCCATCACTTGGGGTTGCTGGCTGTATTATACAGAAGGCACCTGATTCTCATTGCTTGGATTGGAGATAACTCTGATACTGACAGTTTAACCCCTCATATGCCCACGGTGAATGAGATCTGAAGCAACTGAATGGTTAGGTCCAAAGTGTTTTGCGGTCTGCAAATTGTTCTCACTGTGTTTGCGTGGGTTTCCTCCGGGTACTCCGGTTTCCTCCCACACTCCAGACATCCTGATAGGGAACTTAGGCTACTTTCACACTAGTGTTTTTACTAGATCCAGCAAGGTTCAGCAAAAAACGCTTCCATTACTGATAATACAACCATCTGAAAGTCAATGGAGGACGGATTTGTTTTCTATTGTGGCAGATTATGTCAGATAAAACGGATCCGCATCCCTGGATGGAAAGCAAACTACAACATGTTGCGGTTTGCTCTCTGGTATGGGAATGCAACTAAATGGAACGGTATGCATTTCCGTTCAGTTCAGTTTTGTCCTCATTGACAATGAGCATTTTTTTTTCCGGTATTGAGCCCTTATGATAGATCTCAATACCAGAAAACTAAAATGCTAGTGTGAAAGTAGCCTTAGATTGTTAGCCCTATTGGGGACAATAAGTGATGATAATCTCTGTAAAGCGATGCGGAATATAGCAGTGCTATGTAAGTGCATAAAATAAATAAATAGTACAAACAATCAAAAGATAGCAGGTTCAAGTCCCAAAGTGGGAAAAAGTATGACAAAAACCATATAAATTTTTTTTCCCCATAATTATGCTGACCTGTAGAAAGGCAAAATGCCATTATTACTGTGCAGTGAACAATGTAAAAACAAAAGCCTAAAAACAATATTGGAATTGTGTTGTTTTTTCACAATGTTGTCCCCCAATATTTTTTGTTATACAACTCAAGATGGTGTCATTAAAAATACCACATGTTCTGCAAAAAACAAGCCCAAAAACGGCTGTCGATGTAAAACCAAAAAAGAGCAAGGGCTTTTTCATTAGATCCAGGGATGTACCGGGTCTCTGCTAGGTGCAGACTTCCACCTAGCAGTGTTCCCAGTGATGTCACTGGCACTAATAGGCGGGCTTTACTGCTGCTCTAACCTGTAAAACAGCTAGGGCAGCGTTAAAGCCCACTCATTACCCCCGCCGATGCTCATCTCAGAGGGACTGCTCATCTCAGAGGACTTGCCTGGGTGAAGAAGGGAATATATCCAGTTACAGCTCTGAACCTGGACAACCCCTTTAAAAGTTTAATGATGGGTGGCTCCTGTATTTATGAATACACCACAGCCCATCAATTGATGTGAGGAGGGCAGGGAGAGCCAGTGGAGCGCTCCCTTTATGAATACACCAGACTCATTAAAAAATATGTATCCAGTGTATTCACTGATCATTCCTATAAGCCAAATGGTACTATATATTTTGTGGCATTGTATCTAATAATATCTCTCTCTCTCCCTCCCTCCCTCTCCCTCCCTCTCCCTTCCTCTCCCTCTCTTCCTCCATCTCTCCCTCTCCCTCCCTCTCTCTTTCTCTCTTTCTCTCTCTCTCTCTCTCTCTTTTTCTCTCTATCTCTCCCTCTCTCTCTCTCTTTCTCTGTCTCTCTCTGTCTCTTTCTCTGGCCCTCTCTCTCGCCTTATATAGGGCAGCATAGCCTGATGACAAATAATCTTTAAAGAGAACCTGTCACCAGGAAATTCACTGATAAACCAGGCACACTGCCTTGTAGGGCTCACTCTGCTGAATATAATGATACCTTTTACTTGATGATCTGGTGCTTTATTGTGGAGAAATAGTACTTTTAATCCATATGCTAATGAGCTGATTTGAGTCCAGTAGTTGATATGAGTCCAGCGTTTTTTCTATTTAGAGCTGTAGCCCCTCCCCTATTTACTTCTTCAGTTGTAAAAGGGGCGTGGTTTATTACATCATTCATTCATTTTAATAACTGGAGGGAAAATGAATAACAGGGAATGCTTAGGTAAAAAAAGGGGGAGGAATATATTATTGAAGTTAGTAATTATAATAAGGGCTAGTTTATTCATGGGGTGATAAACATAAGTTGGCTGATAAGGGACAAGTCACCGTGGGTATGGCAGTTAGGCTTTAAAGTGAAAGGCAGCAAGGCTTGTATTGGCTATAATGCAGGTCATTTTTTTAAACCACGCCCCTTTTACATCTGAAGAAGTGAATAGGGGAGGGGCTACAGCTCTGAATAGAAAAAATGCTGGACTCATATCAACTACTGGACTCAAATCAGCTCATTAGCATATGGATTAAAAGTAATATTTCTCCACAATAAAGCAACAGATCACCAAGTGAAAGGTATCATTATATTCAGCAGGGTGAGTCCTACAAGGCAGCATGCCTGCTTTATCAGTGAATTTCCTGGTGACAGGTTCTCTTTAAGCTACCCATACGCATTCAATAACTGTCAGTAAAAGTTTACTGACTATTCCTCTGAAGACCCAGATTTTCACAGGAAAATTAGGACCTTACATAAAATGTTCAGCCCAGACAGCATTTTAAAAGAGAAGCTCCATCTTGTATGTATCTATAAATATTAAAGAACTCTATTAGCAGAAATTCCAGTAATATATATGTTAGGAAATTGCTGATACAGCAATAGTTTACTTTTAAAATCCCTTCGGAATGGAGAGATTTACTGAAGAAAGGCAACTAATCTAAGCTGTGAAGCAAGCAGAATAGGATGTTGCCAAAGTCACATGAGAAACGTTCAGACAGTGTGATCGGTAGTCATCAACGACTATAATTTCTTCTGTGTTCCTTACTTTGATGTCCCGATCATCACATAATAAGTATAACAACCACAGTTAGCTACTTATCGCAATTACAGCAATACTATTTTTATAGTTTTTGTAATGTGTTACTAGTACTGTAAAAAAAATGCTAAATCTTTTGTACATTATTTTAAACAACTTATACTTTTCTTTCCTTTATTTTGTGACATGGGATGTAGAGGATATATAGAAATCAGTGTTGAGCGAATCAAAGTCAAATTGACTTTGATCCGAATTTCAGGAAAAATTTGATTAGCCGTGAAGCTTAATTACCTCACACTTCGTGGTAATGAATCAATTTTCTCTGAAATGGCGGTAAAAACAAAAAAAATACATACTCACCTCATCCATTTGTGTGCAAAGAGGTAGTCAAGGCCGTCTTGATTAAAGATACAGTGCAAAATCTCGCATGGGGTGACGTATGGCGTCACCGTGCCTGGCCAGTGTGATGACACCATGTCACCACGCAAGACTTTGCGTGGTGTCTTCCTTCAAGAAGGCCATGGCGGCCTCTACACGAGCAAATTAATAAGGTGAGTATTTATTTATTTTTTTATTTTTACCCTGATTAACCCCTGAAAGGCCTAAATGGTAGCCACAGATGCAGTGATCTGAGGGGTTCAATGAAGGGGGGTTGGCACGATCGCTGTACCCCTTCATCGCGCCTGCTACATACAAAGAATTGCGCTTTGTCACCAATCAAATTTCGTTGTGAAATTCGGCAAAGCAGCTGATTCAAATTTTTCATAACTTCGCTCATTCGTAGTAGAAATGTAATCATAAGTTCATGCTCCTATAGACTGTGATTACCCCTAGGAGATCCAATTCAGTAGTTAAAGGGGCTATCCCATAGAGCTGAAAGGAACGGTGGACATGCATGCATGTCCCAGTCTTGTCACAAGTGGAGGCCCAAAAGGTCAGACCCCCGCCGATCAGACACTTATCCCCTGTCCTGTGGATTTATTATTCAAATATAGATAGGGGACACATTGTTATAATGGGGTTACCTCTTTAATTATAGCTTTGTCTGAGTGAAAGATTTTGGGACCTGTAGGCTCACTTTCTACAAGACTGAAGGATGGGATTACAATATAGATGCACATTTACTTATATTTATAGTGGCCATTTAATCTTGTATTTTTCAACTTTACCTTTAGTATGAATTGTTACAAACATCACTCTTGGGTGGGAGACAATTGTCTGCCAAAAATATCTAGTGTAGCTTATTTCCAGGGCAAACAATATTATCTATACAGGAAAAATTGCACCATGTCTAACCCTGTTGGCAGACATAGACCAAAATTTCAATATGTTTTGGCATTATAGGCCAACAATTAAATGGCAGCTCGTCTGTCTGCGGCAGTCGGGGGAAAGAAGCTTAGCACATGCTTGATTTCAACGTGGCCAATATTGTTGCATTGAGAGCTAGTAGTATCTATCACAATCTTATTTCTTTTCGAATTGTGAGCCCCATTGGGGACAGCTTGATGCTAATGTCTGTTAAGCGCTGCGGAATATAGTAGCGCTATATAAGTGCATAACATAAATTATAAATAAGTAAACAAAACATGCATGCTTAGCTGATCTGAGCATGCATGTTTATGGGTAGTGCGAGAGACAACCTCATTAGAAAAGATTAGAAAATCTATTATTTAGACAGGGACATTATTTGATTAGAAAGTTACCCATAAATGCAAACACAGCACAGTGGCTGCAAACAAATGGTGAACCTACCGGATAAGATAATGAAAAGCTTGCCCAGCACAGAAATCAAACTGGAGGCCAAACTAGGATTCCCAGATGGCCAAGATAGGGAGTAACAACACCATTAAGTAGAACTAAATGAACAAACTGTGTAATGTGAGACTGGAGGTTCACAAAACACAAATTCAGTTCATCATATTTTATAGTCTGTGTCACACAAAATAAACTGCCAGTGTAATCACAGGCCATGAAAACTCCATATGTCCGGGTTAACTCGATAATAAACCTAGACCAATATAAACCATAAGAAATGAGTTTTAATATTTCAGCCTGCACAAGTGTTAGACCCATTTCTAAATATTTACAAGGGTTTGATTTGACCGCAGTATCCAGATACCAGCCGGTTAGGAACTAAATGTATTTTTACTGACCACAGCGATCAGCCGTAGTCACATGCGCAGTGGTCACTGGTGAAAAATATACAGAGTGATTCAAAAAGAAGGGTGCAAAACTTAAAGGCCTGTAGTTAAACACATTCCATCTTAGAAAAAGGAAAGCTGTGCTGTGACAGGTTGCTATGAAAGCTGCACTATGGTTGCTATGGACAATAAAATTAGTTTTCTTTTAGATAGTTTTCATGAATTCGCCCCTTACAGGTTAGATTAAGATAAGAGGTTTAAGGTGGTGACATCACAGCAAGAAAAAGTATTTTGTGTGCTGGAATTTGTACGGGCTCTGTTGTGACAGTATAGGGAAATTTTCAGAATAAATTTGGTAAATGTGTTCTGCATAGAAATTGCATTTCACATTGGGTGAAGCAATTCAAAACCACTGGCTGTTTATCTCATGGGAAAAGTTCAGGCTGTCCAAAGACTTCAGAAGAGGAAGTGAACATAATTCGAGCCGTGTACGAGCATAGTCCTAGAGAGATGACCAGGAGACTAATATGAAAATACAAGTGCCACAAACCACAGTATGGCGTATCTTATGAAAATGTCTGTGTTGTCAGTAAAGATGAACGAATTTCTCCAAAATTAGATTTGGCCTGGTCGCCGAATTTTTCAAAAAATTTGTTTTGATACGAACTTATTTGTGGCGAATCACGTTAAAAAAAGGCTATTTCCTGGCTGCAGCCAGCCTTTATAGTGGTGTGGAACACTGTGCCTTCCAGTAACACAGAGTGGCACAATGACAGAGTGTGGAGGTGGCAGCATCAGGAGGAGGCCACAGGGGGGCACAATGACAGTGTGGAGGTGGCGGCAGCATCAGGAGGCCACAGAGTTGGCACACAAAATAAATAAATAAAAGCTAATACTTACTTATGAACCAGACTCCTGGCGCTCACTCGTAGATGGTAGGCAGGCACACACCTCACTGTGTTGCCACTGGGGGGGGGGGGAATAACCTTGGGGGGGCAATTGACCCCCCTTGCCCTCCTGTAGCGACGCCTATGGCCTACAGGATGGCACAATGACAGTATGGAGGTGGCCACAACAGCATCAGGAGGCCAGAGAGTGGAAAGGTGACATAGTATTGAGGTAGCAGCATCATTAGGAGACCACAGAGTGGCATAGAGTGGAGGTGGCAGCAGCATCAGGAGACCACAGAGTGGCAAGGTGACATAGTGTGAAGGTGGCAGCAGCATCAGGAGACCACAGAGTGGCAAGGTGACATAGTGTGGAGGTGGCAGCAGCATCAGGAGACCACAAAGTTACCCGATGACATAGTGGGGAGGTGGGTAGCAACACCAGTACCAGCTGAAGATGGGTGAAAGAAGGAGCACTTGGCATCAGATGTGTGGCATCAGGCGGGTGGCAGCATCAGAATAGTAGCTGAGTTAGGTAGCCAGAAGAAACTGATCTCTTTTGTCAAAGTGTTGGTGTGGCACCATGAGTGATCTAGTCTGATGCATCAGGCATTGGTGGGTGGAAATCCTGGCTTATCCACGCCTGATTCATCTTGACAAAAGTCAGTGTCTCCACATTTAGGGTAGACAGGCGAGTTCTTCTTGGGGTAACTATGGCTCCCGCCACACTAAACAGTGAGAACGTGGAGGCGGAAGCGGCGTCACCTTGCCAAGTTTCTGGTGTGGCTGTGTAGGAACCACATTCACCCAGTGAGCCGGAAAGGACATATATTGTCCCTGCCGGTAGTTACAGCTCCACACGTCCGCACTTTGGCAGACACCGACAGGCTCAAGGACTGGCCCACCTTCTGTTCTACATATGTGTGCAGGGCTGGTACTGCCTTTTTGGCAAATAAATTATGGCTTGGGCAGTGGCGTAGCGTGGGTTGCCAGCACCCAGGGCGAATCAAGTATTGCGCCCCCCCCTTTTTTTTTTTTACAGATAATATAGTATATATTTCCTGCAGTCCTATGTAACCCCGCAGATAAAACAGTTATAACTCTCTGACTACAGATAATGTAGTAGATGGGTGTGAATCTCTAGAATCCAGAACACACACGCCGAGCTGCTACAGTGTGGGCCAAATTCTATATCCACCCCCTATCACTACAGAACATACAGGGTAATACAGCGCACTTACCTCTTACATCCAGAGACGTATCCTTTGATGTTGATGTTTTATTTCCTCATCTTCTCCTTTCAGACCTTCAGACCAGACCACCAGTTTTCAGCCATTTCTCGTCTCTGCAGTTTGACAAAAAAATCTTAGTTTACTACTTTTCCATCATCCTCCCATCTTCTCGACAAACCATCCTACCACCCCAATACTGTGCTGCTGTGTTCCCCGATACTATACAGAAGAAATAGGTAAACCCCCTGATAAATACTAGTACCACACAGATAATGCCCCTTCAATAATTATTGGCACACAGTGCCCTTCAGTAACTGCTACCAGGAAATACGGCCCCTGACACTAATGGTGTAAACATAACATCCCCCAAAAATAATTGTGGTAAGCCGATATTGAGCCAGGGAGCACCCACAGTAACAGTGCACCCCAAACTCCCACCAATAGTAATAATTCTCTGCTAGAGCACACATGGTAGTAATAGTGCTCCAACAGTGCCCCCAACATGTCCCCACTGTGCCCCAGAAGTATATACTTCATTTGGCCCCCATTCAGACTGTATATATTTCATTTGGCCCCATTCAGACTATATGTATTTCATTTGGCCCCCATCCAGACTGTATATATTTCATTTGGCCCCCATTCACACTATATATACTTCATTTGGCCCCACCCAGACTATATATACTTAATTTGGCCCCGACCCAGACTATATATATTTCATTTCATCCGTCCGGCCACTACTTCACGTGTGCCCCCGGACTGCCTCTCCGTCCCCATTGACTATAATGGTGGCGGTGGTTGAGTTCCGGTGGCAGCACAGCAGTGCACAGAGAGAGGCTGCAAGAACTCTGCCACTGCCCCCATTATAGTCAATGGAGAAGGAGCAACAGTCTGGCGGGGGCACCCATGAAGTAGCGGCAGGACGTATCCGACAGGCTGTTCACCCGCTGCAAAAGTCTGCCAGACTGCCCTGCCGCTAATGTGAAAGTAGCCTAAAACTTGGTCAGTGACTGATACTTGACTGGAGACTGGACCTAAGATGCAGAGGAAACTGATAACAAAACAGCAGCTATGTAGTGAAGTGCCATGAGAGACAGACATGCCAAACACGTGGCACAGGCAGTTAGGGTGCTGGTGAAGGATGACCAGAGACAGTACTGCCTCTAGGATGCCATCTGCCCATCTCTGCTGTGTATATACCAGGCCCAGGGTAGGCCTGATATGTGGACAACAGAAATGGGCAAATGGCATCCCAGTGGAAGCACTGTCTCAGTGCCTTACACCACAGAGCAGGCGAGCAGCACCTGACTGAGCACCATGACTGCCAGTTTAGTTGAGTGCCAGTGCAACCTGCTTGGTCTGTCTCTTAGTACAATATTGCACTACCTTAACTGTATTATTTATTACATGCCTGGCCTTTTTGTCAGCCAGCCTGAGTCTGCCCACGGTCCACCAGTGACCCCCCACCCCCCACAACTAACACTAGGGACGCTCCCTCAAATGTTGCGACATCTGTGTCATTGTCCTGTGTGATCAAACTGCACATTTCAGAGTGGCCTTTTATTGTGGTCAGTCTAAGGCACACCTGTGCAATATTCATGCTGTCTAATCAGCACCTTAATGTGCCATACCTGTGAGGTGGGATGGATTATCTTGGCAAAGGAGAAGTGCTCATTAACACAGATTTAGACAGATTTGTAAACAATATTTGAGATTAATGTATCTTTTGTGTACGTAGAAAATGTTTTAGATCTTTGAGTTCAGCTCATGCAAAAAAGGGGAGCAAAACCGAAAGTGTTGCATTTATATTTTTGGTCAGTGTATATAATACAGATACAGTAGTTAGTGGGAAATCGTCAGTGTAGGTTAGATTGTGATATAGTGTAGCTGATAGGTTCCAGTGTAGGGTGTTAGGTAGTGTGATAGGAATTACTGTGCTGTGATAGGGATTAGTGTCTTTGTATTTCATCTTTGAAAAAAAAAAGAAAATCCAGTGATCAGGTTCCAGTGCAGGGTGTCAGGTAGTGTGTTAGGTTCTGCTGGCTCATACATACATGCTACAGGCAAGTTCACAACAATACTTAGTGCACCAATCACTAATATGTAGTCAAACCTGCTAAAATATGCGCATCATTAATTGCCAATTTGCGCGATCGCGAATATATTGGAGCACTCTATCTGCATATAAAGCTATTGAAATGTTCTGCCGTGCCAACCATTTTATCCAGTCTCAGGAAACTTCTAGCAGCTTAAAAAATGTAGCAATGGTGACCCACACCTGTATTTCGCGTGCAATACTCGCATATCACATTGCCGATTTTGGAAATTAAGAAAATAATCGCGAATTCTCGAATTCGCAAATTTATGACGATTATTCACCCAAATGTTTGCGAAATATTGTGAATTCAAATATTGCCCCTGCCGCTCATCACTAGTCAAAACACGACCACTAGATGACACAGAGAGCTCAGGCCTCTCGCTGCGACTCCTGCTGCCATGCCCCCTTACTCTGTTGCGAGTTTGCGACCTGTGCCTGCGGCAGAAACATTTAGGCCTCTGACACTCATCTGTGCGGGGCCTGGCACTTCTCTGTCTGACATACTGTTAGATCAAATAAATAAATAAAAAGGAAATTAAAACACCCCAAAAAAGTCTGTCATTTTCTCACTTCACCACACAACGGCTAATAAGTTCCCCCCCCCACCAATACATGGCAAAAAGGGCTTTAGACCATATAACTGCACCGCTGAACGGCAAATAGGCCCTTATTTTTTTCCACTGATACACGCCACAAAAAGCTTTAGAACATAAAGCTGCACCGCTGAACAGCAAAAATATTTTTTTGGCACTAATACATGCCAAAAAGGGCTGTAATTTTCTCACTTCACCACACAACGGCAAATACTTTTTTTGTGTCACTAGTACATGCAAAAAAGGGCTTTAGTACATATAACTGCACCGTTGAACGACAAATAATATATATTTTTTTGCCACTAATACACGCCACAAACGCTTTAGTACATATAACTGCACTGCTGAACGGCAAATAATATATATATATTTGCCACTAATACACCCCAAAAAAGGCTTTAAAACATATAACTGCACCGCTGAGCAGCAAATAGGCCCTTACTTTTTTCCACTTATACACTCCACAAAAGGCTTCAGAAAATATAACTGCACGGCTGAACAGCAAATAATATATTTTTTGTGCCACTAATACATGCCAAAAAGGGCTGTCATTTTCTCACTTCACCACACAACGGCTAATAAGCCCTTTTTTCCCACTAATGCTAAGCCAAAAAATGCTTTAGAACATATAACTGCACCGCACAAGGGCAAATAAGACTTAGAAATATTTTCTTTTAATAAAGCCTGTTAATGGCTGTATCAAACAGCACTTGCACCCCAATAACAACTACGGTTTTCTGGAATTACAGAGCTATATAATGGCAATTTGGATCCCCAGTCAGTGCAGCAAGGTGTAATAGGATTGTTCATATTACCCAGGCTGTAAACTCCCCTACTAAACCATGTTCTGCTTTAATACTGTGGCATGATTCCGCGCTGTCCTTTCCCTGAACTTCTATACAGCAAAATAAAAGTTTAAAGGCGTTTCTACCACTGTCCCTTGGACCTGCTGACATCTCTCCCTGCCAGGGCCGGCGCGTCCTATATGCGGAATAGGCCGCTGCGTAGAGCGCCCCTTGGGAAGGGGAGCTGCTAGAAGCGCCGGCCCCGCCTCATGCTGCAGCCGCCGAGCGCTCTGAATTGAGCCTCTGGCGGCTGCAGCACTGCCTGGGCTGGCGCGTCCATGAGGGCGCACCTCCCGGGCGCAGCATGAAGAGAGGAGCTGACAGGAGGGAAGCGCTCAGCACTCCCTCCTGTCACTCCATTGTAGCGTGGCTGAGCTCCTTATGGCCGCAGGTACAGGAGCATCTGTCTCCTGTACCTGGCCGGAGTGACATGAAGTGCGCACACAGTGTGCACTTCCTGTCAGTCCCCTCGGGTACAGGAAACAAAAGCTCCTGTACCCGTGGACCATAAAGAGCTCGGCCGCGCTACACTAGATGTAGGGGGGAAGAAAGAGAATGACAAGGGGGGACGGGGGAGTGTGAAGAATGACAAGGGGGAGTGTGAAGAATGACAAGGGGGAGTGTGAAGAATGACAAGGGGGAGAGAATGACAAGAGGGGAGGGAAATAACAAGAGGGGGCAAGGAAGAATGACAAGGGGGAGTGAAGAATGACAAGAGGGGGAGAGAATGACAAGGGGGAGTGAAGAATGACAAGGGGGAGTGAAGAAAGACAAGGGGGGAGTGAAGAATGACAAGGGGGGAGTGAAGAATGACAAGAGGGGGGAGAGAATGACAAGGGGGGGGTGAAGAATGACAAGGGGGGGAGTGAAGAATGACAAGGGGGGAGTGAAGAATGACAAGAGGGGGGAGAGAATGACAAGAGGGGGGAGAGAGAGAGAGAACTGGAGTTAGTTAAAGGGGTTCTGCAGTTTATTTAAACTGATGATCTATCCTCTGGATAGATCATCAGCATCTGATCGGCAGGGGTCCGTCACCCGGGACCCCTGCCGATCAGCTGTTTGAGAAGGCAGCGGCGCTGGCAGTAGAGCCTCGGCCTTCTTGCTGTTTACCGCAGTCCCAGTGACGTCACGACTAGTATCACTGGCCTTGGCGGGGTTAAGCTCTGTTCACTTGAATGAAGCTCAGCCCCGCCCAGGCCATCATTGTGACGTCACTGCGAAAAGGCTGAGGCGCTACTGCCAGCACCGCTGCCTTCTCAAACAGCTGATTGGCGGGGGTCTCGGGTGTCGGACCCCTGCCGATCAGTTTAAATAAACTGCAGAACCCCTTTAATATGGCAGATCATATGGGTGGGGCATTGTGATGTCACATGGGGGGGGGGGGGCGGCAAACTTTACTTTTGCCTAGGGCGGCAAAAATCCTTGCACCGGCCCTGCTCCCTGCACTAGGTACACTGCAAAATGACTGAATCCAAGATGGCTCAGGCTATTTATAGGGGTGGCTGGCTGCTGATTGGCTGCATGTATGGCATTGTGGGTGATCCGTTGTTCCCAGAGTTCCTTACTCCATGTCCTAAAGTGCAGCCATTTTAGGAAAAAACTAGATTCGGTACCACAAAGCGTGAGGAAATTCGGATTCATTTTGAATTGAATTTTTCCTGAAATTTGAATCGACTTCTACTTCGTCAATGTCGATTCGCTCATCTCTAGTTGTCAGCCATACAGATTCTTCAGGTGCTGAAACTGGACATCAAACAAACGCCGGGACTTTTGCATTGACTTGCAGGGCTAATTGGAAGAGGAAAAATTTGCTGAAAGGCTGGTGCACAGCGATGAGACTTTCACCTCAGTGGGAAAGACAGTCACCACAACATTAGAACTTAGGGCTCAGAAAACACATGTGCCGTTATCGAGCACCTGGGGGGGGTTTGCTTGTTCTGTGTATTTCTAACCTGAAACTTCAATGCATATTCTAGATAAATCTTCTCACAGCAATAAGAACCACATAAAAAAATAAAAATAAACACATAGCAGCTATTCTGATCAGGACAGCTCTGTTTGGAGGCTGGTTATTGATTACCTTTCTTAGCAGCCCTGTTGCATTGTTAAATACCATAGATATTCTAGGGTGCTATGGTCTTGTACTATTGAGAGCAGTTTCTGGTGCTCTTAACCCAAGTTTCTCCTTTCTACAATCATGGGACAAACAGAAAAGGGTGACCAAAGTATATTAACTGGCCTGAATTTTTTAGTGGCAATGTGGGCTGATGTTGCCTGGCTATATGATTTACTATGGCTGTGTCAGTCACAACGATGATCAGGTCTACACTCAGGCCCGGCGCTATAATAAGGCAGACCAAGCAGCTTCCTTAGGGTACAGAAACGGGTGGCGGAAAAAATAACCTTTTTTTTTTTTAAATACCCTGTATTTTTCGCCCGCGTCTTATGGGGCGCATAATAATGAAGCGCATCCATTTTGGAAGCGCTTCATTAGTACCAGAGGACCGGGAAGCGGTGAAGGATCTGTACTCACTGCTTCCTGGTCCTCCGCTCGGTTGTCTCCTGTGCAGGGCTAGAGCGCGCTGGTGGTGAGGAGCGGAGTCGTTCAGGAGTAGGAGAGGTAAGTTATTTTTATTTTATTTTATTTGCGCTGATGGCTGACATGGGGGCATGACGGCTGACATGGGGGCTGATGGCTGACATGGGGGGGCTGATGGCTGACATGTGGGGCTGATGGATGGGGCTGATGGCTGACATGGAAGGCTGATCTGAGACATTGGGGGTCTGATCAGAGGTTAGATTAACATTGGGGATCTGATTGGGGCTGTGAGCTGAGGTCTGATTAACATTGGGGGTCTGATTGCTGGTCTGACCTCAGGTGTAATGGAAAATATTTTTTTCTTATTAATCTCCTCTAAAACCTAGGTGCATTTTATAGTGCAAAAAATACGGTCTTCAAACCAGCGATTGAAGATACAAGGGCCACACAGAGGAGAAGCCAGCTGCTGCAGATGGGACCATTGCCCGGTGAACTGCGGGGTGTTTTGGGGGGGGGGGGGCGGTCAAAATGTAGCTTCATTTGTGTTGGCAAAAATGCTTGCACCGGCCCTGTCTACACTAGTGACTAAGAAGAATGGAAACCAGTATGTAGTCACTTTATACTGCCTATACTGCTGGGGCAAGTTCCATTTTGTCCATGCAAATAGCTATGCTTCCTGCTAACACTTGGCTCAGACCTTGATAGGTGAGACACATGCATACTGCCTTTTTATTGAAGCCCAATGCCCCCTTGGCTACTGGATCCCTGCCTTTCCATTTCACTTTCTCCCAACACCAGCATCTACTGGACTTGGCTACCCAGATACTACCTGTGAAATTGCACAAATTAGTAATTATTATCTCCTAAAGCCTGGCATAGATGGGCCATGCCACGCTGTAGCAGAATGGGCACATTTAGAGGAGCGATACTCTGCACCCACTTGTTCCGCTCTGCTAAAGCCTTACATGGTGCAGGGTCTAGAAGAGCGGAGGAAGTGGGAGCAGAACAGGATCTCAGCATAGCACATCGCTCCTCTGCTTATGCCTGCTCTGCTAAAGACTGGCATAGCACATCTATAACAAGCTTTAGAAGAGCAGTGCTGGTACAGACTGGAGCACTGATGTGCTATGGAGCTCCTACCTGTACAGCACTCAATGCGGCTGAGGGGAAGCCTGGATTGCAAAGCACTATAGGCACCTGAACTTCAGGTGCCTATATCGCATGGAAAACCAAAAATCAATAAAGCATATTAGAATTTTTTTTTTTAGGGCATTAGGTTTTATTTAAATTTATAAGTTTAGGTACACTTTTAGGACCATTTACATGGGCAGATAATTGTCCAAATAAATGGCCATATCATTGATCATTAGAGATGAGCGAACTTCTATTTTTAGTTCGGCGTCCAAAGTTCGGGTTCGGGTTATCGTAGCATCCCGTTATAGACTCCGCTACCGCGGACCATAACGGCATTTGGAATCCATAAGGGGATGCTTCATCGAACCCGAACCTTGGACAACCCTAAGGACCTGGGGTGATGTCACCGTCATGTGATCAGTGCAGGGGGCGTGGCTCAGCACTGGATTGGATAAGAGGTGATCCAGTGCTGAGCCACGCCCCCTGCACTGATCACATGACGGTGACGTCACCCCAGGTCCTTAGGGTTGTCCAAGTTTCGGGTTCGATGAAGCAGCCCCTTATGGATTCCAAATGCCGTTATGGTCCGCGGTAGCGGAATCCATAACGGGATGCTACTATAACCCAAACCCGAACTTTGGACGCCGAACTAAAAATAGAAGTTCGCTCATCTCTATTGATCATGTGTAACAAAGATTTGTTCACACCGGGTCAATAAATGCTGTGTATAGGGTTCCCACCCCAGACGTATATCAATAATAATCACAGCAAGGCAAAGAATCCTTGAATTGCTTTTTATTTTGGGGTAATACAGTGACATGCGGCAAAACGTGTTAACGTTTTCGGCTGAATTAGCCTTCATTAAGGCAGGCTAATTCAGCAAAAATGTTAACACGTATTGCTGCATGTCACTGTATTACCGCAAAATAAAAAGCAATTCAAGGATTCTTTGCCTTGCTGTGATTTCTATTGATACACATCATTGATCATTCACTACTTATGATCATTCATGTGGCTGTTTGTTTCCATTAAACCAGCAGCAAATCCTCTGTGTACATGGCCCAATGTGCTGCCTACAAGCGCTACTTTTTATGTGCACATAAAGATAAGATCAGCTGACCAATGAGTGTTTGCTGGTAATTGGCTGATTGCTGCAAACCTTTATCTCGGACAATGATCAGGAATGAGTGTTCGTAATTGCGACCATTTGCCCTAGTATCTGCCCATGTAAAAGGCCGTTAAGACAGTGCTTCAATCAGCCTAGGCAGCCCCAAAACCAGCTAGGGACCCTACTGAGGAATTCTAACCTATGCATAGACACAACTTCTAATGCCAATCCAGTATGCATATACAATGTATTCCCAAGACAGTGCATACCTAATTCACCTTCAGGAGCCTAGCTGTGAAGTAGTCACAACCACAGTAAATAAACTGCAAAAGCCTGAGAAGAGTTCTGTTCACTGTTCCGATGTGTCCTGTGCCATGAATCAACCCAATTATTTTAATAAAGTTAAAGGGGTATACCGGTTGTGAGAAGCCTATGGATAGTGGATAACATACTGCTGGGACCCCCACTGATTGTGAAAATGGGGATGCTGTACCCCTTTGGCACCTTGAAACTAACAGAATCACAGGTCGTGCATGTGCACTGCCACTTCATTCATCTCTATGGGAGTTCTGGAAATAGCTGAGCGCTGTACTTGGCTGTCTCCAGAGCTCCCATAGAGATTAATGTAGGAGCAGTGCGCATGCCTGACCTGCTGCTACATTTATTTTGGACTAGATTGGACTAAACACTAGCGCATGTGCAATACAAACGTCTACAGAATCCAGAAGAAACAATACGCAAGAGCATGGCTTTAGAGCTTATGCACATGCGCCAGAGCTCATTGTGTCCTCCGCGGACACCCAATCAAAATGACACACCGGTCACTCTTTTAGGGTACTTTCACACTTGCGGCGTGTGGGGCCAGCAGGCAGTTCCGTCCCGCCGGATCTGGCATACCGCATGACAACTGAAAGCATTTGTAGACGGATGCGGCTAGCGGATCCATCTACAAATGCATTGCAAGTGCGGATCCGTCTCTCCGTTTGCCATGCGGATAGACGGATCCATCTTGTATTTTTTCACCATTTTAAAGGTCTGCACATGCGCAGACCGGAAGGACGGATCCGTCCTTCAGTCATTTCTTAATGCCAGATCCGGCACTAATGTAAATCAATGGGACTTAATGCCGGATCCGGCATTCCGTCATGTGTTCCGGCATTTCAGGACGGAGATAAAACCGCAGCTTGCTGCGATTTTATCAACGTCCAAAAATCGTTAACATACTGAACGGAAGACATCCTGATGCATACTGAACGGATTTCTCTCTATTCAGAATGCATAGGGATAATCCTGATCAGTTTTTTTCCAGCATAGAGCCCCAACGACGGAACTCTATGCAGGAAAAGAAAAACGCCAGTGTGAAGGTACCCTTAGCTGGAAAAGAAGGCCAGAGAGCTAGAATGACATGTCACAGTCTGAAAATCTTGTTCGGTAGGTCATGTGTCTGGTTTTCAGAATGGGCAAATTGCACAAAGCAGATGATGATTTTCTATTAAAATGGCACAGCCTATGGGCTGCTAGAAAAGTGTGATTTACTGATAAGTACCCTTTTAAAGACATTTTAGAGGTTTGCAATACAAATACAGATAAACCATATATTTAAAAGGTTAAATATTACTGACCTGGCAGGGAACCAGGAAACCGTTTGTGAGGGGACCACAGAGGAGTAAGTATATTCAGAGCTGTATTTATAAGTGGTGCCACCTATAAATACAGAATGTAGGCTAGGGTTAACTCAAATAGGTTAACTCAAATCGCTAATTTTTATAGCGAATATTGGCACTTCGAGAATTCGCGAAGATCTAGAATATATTGCTATATCTTCATAATCGCGAATATTTTTGATTTTTTTTCATCAGTCCCCATAATCCCTCACTGCTTCTTGCGTGTGGGCAAATAAGAAGGCAGCAATGTCTTTATCTGAGCTTAGCAACATCCCTACCAACCAATAGGAAAGTTGCCTACCCTTTACTATATAAGAACCTCGCCAGCAGCCATTTTCTGCTGTTTTTTTGCAGTTCTGAGAGAGACAGCAGTGTCATTGCTGTGCTCTGTGCTTTGCTGACTCATCTGGATCCTTATTTAATTACATTAGATAGTTAGTTAGCTCATATATATAATACAGACAGATAGTGGGAGATAGTCAGTGTAGATTAGATAGTGATATAGTGTAGCTGATTGGTTCCAGTGTAGGGTGTTAGGTAGTGTGATAGGAATTACTGTGATGTGATAGGGATTAGTGTCTTTGTCTTTCGTCTTTGGAAAAAAAAAAATGCAGTGATCAGGAGTTCTTCCTCACACTCATGAAAGTTGCTGCCAACCATTTTCTCCAGTCTCAGGAAACTTCTAGCAGCTTGAAAAATGTAGCAAAAATGAGCCACGCCTGTATTGGGCTTGCAATACGCGCATATTACATTGCTGATTATTGCAATGAAGAAAATAATGACTGAAAATCACAAATTCTAGGATTTACGAATTTATGGCGAATATTATGCCAAAAATTTGCGAAATATTGTGAAAACGAATATTGCCTATGCTGCTCATCACTACATAGACATGGCAAGCAACAGAAGCAAATACCAAAGCACAACACAATATACTGCCCCAAGAGAACCAAATACCACAGTGCAGCACAAAATACTGCCTCGGCAGCAATAAAATACCACAGTGCAGTACAATACACTGCCTCATCTGAAATATCACAACATAGCACCATATACTGCCACAGAAGAAACTAATACCACAGTGCAACCCAATATACTGCCCCAGCAGAACCAAATACCAGAATGCAGCACAATATATTGCCCCAGCAGATTTTTCTTGTTACACTGTGGTATTTGGTTTTCCTGGGGTAGTAATTTGTTCTGCACATGGTCTGCAGGGAAAATATATTGTGCTGCACATTGATATTTGGTTCTGCTGCACAGCAAAATACTACAGTGCAGGCCAAATATTAACCCAGCAGAAATAAAATACCACAATGCAGTGCAATAAACTGCCCGAGCAGCACAGAATACCTTTCCAGAAGCTGCCCCGGTGTGGTGGCCAGCATCAGCTGTCATGATCTCTCCTCTTGCTCCTGTTGTCTCTGTCTCTAAAATATGAAGAAGGGGGCTGAGGAGGTGAGATGTGGGTCACAGCAGCGAGCCAGCTCTAGCAAACATACAGGAGAATATATGCTCTACATACCTCTTACATACAGTGATGTCTCCTCTGATGCAGAAGTTCCTTCTCATCATCTCCATTCGACCAGGTTACGACATCTTCTCTCTGTAAAGTTTGCCACACAGACATATTAGACTCACTTTTTCATCATCATCTCCCTCCTGGTGCCCCAACATTGTCATCCTGCTGCCACCCCCAATACTGTGCCCACTGTGCACCTCAGTCCCCCAAAATGCTATACTGCTAAAAAAAGGTCCCCCAGTATTATAAATAATGCCTATGTAGTGCCGCAAGTAGTAATATCGCCCCCACAGTGCCCCCCAGTAGTAATATTCCCCACACAGTGCCTCTTCAGTAGGTATGGCCCCCACAGTGCCTCCCTAGTAGGTATGTCCCCCACAGTGCCCCCCATAAGTAATGTCCCCACAGTGCCTCCCCAGTAGTAATCTCCTCGACAGGGCCTCCCGAGTAGTAATGTCTCCCAGTGTCCCTCCAGTAGTAAAGTCCCCCACAATGCTTCTATTGTAGTTATGTCCTCCAGTGACCCTTCAGTAGTTATACCCCCGAGTATCCCCCAAGTATTAATTTTTCCCCAAAGTGCCCCCCAGTAACAATGTCCCTCATAGTGATCCTTCCACTATTAATGTCCCCTAGTGCCCCCTACCTATAGTAAAGTCCTTTACAATGCTCCTTTACAATATTTCCATGTGTCCGGTAAAAGAAAAAAATTAATACCCACCTAGAATCCTGTTCCCTGGCTTCCGTGATGTAGGCAAGCCTCTTCTGGCGGGCGCCAGTCCCACTGATGTCACCATGCTGCATCCATGCTCAGGTGGGTGCGATTACATCATCACGCCCATCTGCACCGCAATTTACTGCCTCATATCCTTTAGGCCCACTAGGACTCTCAGGTAGGTCTGAGGCCTATGACGGTGAATGGCGAGCCAGGGAACCTTCGGCTCCAATGTCCCGTGGAAGAATATAACTGCATCGCTGTCCTGAGTATGGAGATACACTTGATTTCAGGAGGAGGACTTGTGGCCACTAATGTTGAGTGAACCCAAACTGTAAAGTTTGGGTGCGCACTGAACTTTGTGAGTTCGGGTACCCAGACCCGAACCCGAACTTTTCAGGAAAAGTTTGTGTTCAAGTTTGTGTTCGAGTTCGGTGTTCGAGCATTTAATAAAGCTTGTTGAAAGGCTGCAGGGCAGCCAATCAATAAGCTTTTAAGGTGTGGGCACTTAGAAGCCATCACATCCATGTCTACTAATGGCATGGCTGTGACTGGCCCATACATCATGTGACCCAGCCTCAATAAAAGCTGGATCACGTGTAGCACCGCCCATCAGCTCTGAGTATTGCAGGACAGGAAGCAGGCAGCTGAAGTGAGGGAAAATGTTAAGAATCTCATCTGGCTATTTATACTGGGGTGACCTACAGTGATGTTTTTGTGGGTGCAATACACCAGCTTTGCACCCCTGACACAGAAATATATTAAATAATCTGGCTGTTATTTCTGTGGGTGATCTATAGCGATCTTTTGTGGGTACAATGCACCATCTTGGCACCCCTGACACAGAAATGTAATAGTTAATCTGGCTGTTAATTCTGTGGGTGGCCTATAGCGATTGTTTGTGTGAGGTACACCTGCACTGCATACATGACAGGGAAATGAATCTAGTTAATCAATCGGTTACATCGGTGGGTGATATATACCAATTGTTTGTGTGGGATACACCTGCACTGCATACGTGACGGGGAAAAAAATATAGTCAATATTTCTGTTACATCGGTGGGTGACATATACCAATTGTTTGTGTGGGATACACCTGCACTGCACACATGACACGGAAATAAATCTAGTTAATCAATCTGTTAGTTCAGTGGGTGACCTCAAAGAATGAGGAGAACATCAAATAACGGATGTGGCCCTGGTTGTGGTGCTGCTGGTGTTGGTGGAGCTCCTGTTGCATGGAAAGGACGTGGACATGGTCGATCTGTGCAAGCCCAAATGAAGCACCTTCCTCAGGTGCACGTAGGCGACATAACGTTCAGCATTATTTTGTAGGCCCGAATACCGGTGTACGAATTGTGAGGCCAGAACAAGTAGAGGCAGTATTAGATTGGGTGGCTGACAGTGCCTCCAGTTCCTTCTCATTGTCTCCCACCCGGTCCCTGCTGAAAGAGAAGAGTTGGCACCTGCAGTCAATGGGCATCTGTCTTTCACCTCACCCCCTTGCAAATCAGGCAAGCAGTCTGAGCCGCAAGTCATGCAGCAGTCTCTTATGCTTTTTGATGACTCTGCTGGCAGGGTTTCCATCGGCCATCCACCTAGCCCCAGAAGTGAAAGAGATTGAGTGCACTGATGCCCCACTGATGCCCAACCACTTATGTTTCAGGATGTGGACATGGGAGGACCACCGCAGCATGTCTCTGATGATGACGAAACACAGGTGCCAACTGCTGCAGCTTTCTGCAGTGTGCAGACCGGCAAGGAGGGCAGGGGTGAGGAGTGGGTGGAAGATAATGTGGAGGATGATGAGGTCCCAGACCCCACATGGAATCAAGGTCATGCGAGTGACGTGTGCAGTTCGGAGGAAGAGGTGTTGGTCACACAGTGCCAGCCGCACAGCAAAAGAGGGAGCAGGGTGGAAAAGCAGAGTGGCTGTCCCCTAGCCAGTACGCCTGCTACTGCCCACCGCACCACTGGACTGAGCACACCAAAGACAGCTCCAAGGAGTTCCCTGGTGCGGCAGTTCCTCACACAATGTGCTGACGACAAGATGCGAGTGGTTTGCACGCTGTGCAATCAGAGCATGAAGCGAGGCATTAATGTTCTAAATCTGAGCACAACCTGCATGACCAGGCATCTAAATGCAAAGCACTAGCTGTAGTGGAGTACACACCTCAAAAACCACAAAAGATCTCAGGTTCCTCCTGCTCCCTCTTCTTCTGCAGTCTCGGCCTTTTCCTCCCCCTCTGGAGTGACAATGGCACCTGCCACCCCGCAAACAGAGGATGTGGCAGCAACACCGCCATCTCCACCACCCTCACCCAGCATGTCCACACTGTCCCATGAAAGTGTTCAGCTGTCCATCCCCCAAACAATGGAGAGAAAGAGGAAGTATCCCCCTACCCACCAGCAATCCCTGGCCCTGAATGCCAGCATTTCAAAATTCCTGGCCTTTGAAATGCTGTCATTCCGTCTGCTGGAGACAGAGACTTTTAAAAACCTTATAGCGGTGGCTGTCCCACAGTACGTGGTTCCCAGCCGCCACTACATTTCCAGGCGAGCCATCCCTGCCCTGCACAACTGTCTGGCAGACATAATCACCGATACGTGGATCAGTAAGCACCGGCAGGGACGTTGTATCTCCCTAACTGCACACTCGGTAAATGCAGTGGCGGCTGGGCCTGAGGCGGATAGCAGTTTGGCGCATGTCCTTCCACCACTGAGGATTGCAGGACGTTTCTCGATGCCTCCTGTTGCCTCCTACTCCTCTTCCTCCTCTACCGCCTACTCATCTGGTCAGCGTAACACCTGCGCCACCAACTTCAGCACAGCCAGAGGAAAACAACAGCAAGCTGTTTTGAAACTCATCTGTTTTGGGGGAAAACCACACACTTCGCAGGAGCTGTGGACGGGCATGGAACAACAGACCGTTGAGTGGTTGGTGCCACTGAGCCTCAAGCCCGGCCTGGTACTGTGTGATAATGGGCGAAATCTCGTAACACCCCTGGGCCTAGCCGGTTTGACGCACATCCCTTGCCTGGCGCATGTGCTGAATTTGGTGGTGCAAAGGTTCCTGAAAAATTACACCGATATGTGCGGGCCGTCTCTGCTCACTTTCGGCGTACTCACCCTGCTTCTGCTCGTCTGTCTGCGCTGCAGCGTAACTTCGGCCTTCCCACTCACCGTCTCATATGCGAAGTAGCCACAAGGTGGAAGTCCACCTTGCACATTCTGGAGAGACTGTGCAAGCAGCAGCAGGCGATAGTGGAGTTTCAGATGCAGCACGCACGGGTGAGTCGTTCTGCGGAACTGCACCACTTCACCACCGAGTGGTCCTCCATGCGGGACATGTGTGCCTTGTTGCGCTATGTTGAGTACTCCACCAACATGGCCAGTGCCGATGACACCATCGTCAGCTTTACTATCCCACTTCTATGTCTCCTTGAAAAAACCCTTCGGGCGATGATGGAAGAGGATGTGGCACAGGAGGAAGAGGAGGAGGAAGAGGGGTCATTTCCACGGTTATCAAGCCAGTCATTCACAAGTGGCTCGGAGGGTGGGTTCCTGCACCAACAGAGGCCAGGCACACAACTATCCAGCCAGGACACAGTTCTGGAGGATGAGGATGAGGAAGAGGAACCATGTTCACAGCAGGCTGGCACCCAAAGTAGCTCATGGCCATCACTGGAGCGTGGCTGGGGGGATACAGAGGACACCTCCCACAGATTACAGCTTGTCGTTGCCTCTGGGCAGCCTGGCACACATAAGCTACTACATGCTGCAGTGCCTGCGCAACAACCGCCGAGTTGCCCACATTCTAGCCAGTGCTACTGGATGACCACCCTGCTGGATTGCCGCTACAAGGACAATTTGCTGTCCTTAATTCCGTCACTGGAGCGTGATTGTAAGATGCGCAAGTACAAGCGCACGCTGGTAGACGATCTGCTGATGGCAGTGGAAGCACAAGGCGAAGGCAGAGGAGGAGGAAGAAGTCGCCAACGCAGCTGGGGCACTGCCAGCGCCTCAGAAGGGAGGGTTAGCATGGCCAAAATGTGGAAAAGCTTTGTCAGCATGCCGCAACAACCAGCACCACCAGCTGATATGGAATGTCTTAGCAGGAGGCAGCATTTCAGCAACATGGTGGAACAGTACGTGGGCACATGCCTACACGTACTGACTGATGGGTCTTCCCCATTCAACTTCTGGGTCTCCAAATTGGGCACATGGCCTGAGCTTGCCCTTTATGCCTTGGAGGTGCTGGCCTGCCCTGCAGCCAGTGTATTGTCCGAACGTGTGTTTAGCACGGCAGGGGTGATCACAAACAAGCGCAGCCGCCTGTCCACAGCCAACGTGGACAAGCTCACGTTCATTAAAATGAATCAGGCATTGATCCCACAGGACTTGTCCGTACCTTGTGCTGAATAGACAAGTATATTGGTCGCACCCAGCCATTGTTATTCTCCAGCGCACTTTCTCTTTGCATTCTCTTTTCTAGTTCCCAATGTTTTGGGGTCTTCCCAAATTTATTAAAAAATAAATAAATAAAAAAACAACAAAAACAGTGTTGGCTACCGCCTCCTCATCCACCACTGCTTCCACCTACACTGCCACAACAACCGCCTCCTCAACCTCCTACTCTACTTTGACCTCCAACTCCTAGTTCAAGATTATTTTTATTTTTTTATACTCTGTTATTTTAAGTCATTTCCCTATCCACATTTGTTTGCAGTACAGTTGCCAGGATCTTACCCCCATTTTGCTTCCTTTTGCAGCCCTCTAGCCCTCACTATTTTACAGCCATTTTAGTGCACCAAAGTTCGGGTCCCCATTGACTTTAATGGGGTTCGGGTTCGAGTTCGGGTCAAGTTCGGATCCCGAACCCGAACTTTGACCCGAAGTTCGGCAGAACCCGGCGAACCTGAACATCCACGGGTCCGCTCAACCCTATTGGCCGCCATAACAGCGTGCCACCTCCAGACCCTCTGGCGCCCTAGGCACATGCCCTGAATATTATACTTATTACTTTAACATTCACACCCCTTTAAATATACAGTCTGCTCGCTTTCTGAAGACATTATAATCGATCATTACATATCAAATAAGTGAAATGAACCTAGACCTGCCATGCCAGTATTTACCACTGCTGAGAGCTTTCTAGGTACACCGTCATGATAACATTTCTAAGGTTTCCGTTCTACTTCGTGCATTTATATATTGTACTACAATAGCACTATTTTTATGAATTATGAACAGATTATTTCCTTATCTGGCCCGAAATTTCAACAGTACATACAGTATCTTCATTTCATATATCGCAAATGATTCTCAGTTTATTTAATTTCCAGCAAATTGCTTTTCCCATTAGCAGAAATGTTTATCCAATGCCAGAAATGGTAATTAGGGCCAGGAGTTCTTATCACAGAACAGTGTACATGCTTTGCTCGCTGTGTGTCCTCTACAGATCCTTCTATTATCCACAGTGTACCCAGCAAAGTGCTCCATCATTATTCATTGCTGTGTGAAGAAAATAAAATAATGGTAATTGAGCCGAGATGTTCCTGCCTGAAATGATACCAGTTTCTTCAGCAGCTGAACATTCTAGCTATTCAAAATGTGTTTATGAATAATAATCAACATGCGATCCAAGCCAAATCTAATTTTATTAGTGAGGCATCTGTGTGTGCTGAGCAGAAGATGAAAAAATCTATACTAGGCCCTGCTATTTATATATTAGGTTTACCTGGCTCTGCACCCTGTAAACATTTGGTTTTCTCTGCTGGTCCCTGTGTGCTGCGGACTTCTCTTGGCTGGTGGTTTTATAAACATTTGCTCTTGTTATTGCATGATTTCAGAGCTTTGCAATGTGTTGCAGATGCCTCCAGCATGAACTAACTGCATGTTTTTTTTTTTTTTTTTTTTGGGGGGCGGTTGATCACCCTCCTAAAAAGGGTACCCTACTGTTTAGGAATCTGTACTGTCCCAACACCCCAAACGTGAAAGAGTTAATCTTTGCATGTACATATTTGCTTTAGCAGGATTCTCTCTCCCCAGGCTTCATTTCTCTCCAGCATCAAAGGTTATTTATAGTTACAGTGTGACCAAGCTGGGAGCAAATAGTAGGCAGTGGAGTGAAAGAGGTATGCAAGCAAACCGCAGTGTGTCTGATACAGACTAAAACACAGTAGGATGTATTAAGAGACATGATGAATGGTGTACACAACGCACTTCATTCTGCCCTGCATCCTTGTCTCAGACTCTTTATTCGAGATTCATTGCACATCAGTGTGGGATGATTAATAACATATTCATAATTAGAATATATTGATTTATTTTACATCACATTTCTTTCACTGCTGCGGTTTATCCAGTTGTCAGTAGTAGGAGAGACACACTTGATTGTATAAATTATCTCTTTAAGGTTGGCTCTGTTCTGATTATTATGAATAGGGCTTATTTTTTTCTTTCTTTCTTCTTTCTATCTATCTATCTATCTATCTATCTATGTTCTATCTATCTATCTATCTATCTATCTATCTATCTATATATCTATGTTTTATCTATCTATCTATCTATCTATCTATCTATCTATCTATCTATCATATCAATCGTCTATCTACTTCTCATATCTAGCTATCTCTCATATCTATCTATTTCTCATATCTATCTATCTATCTATCTATCTATCTATCTATCTATCTATCTATCTATCTATCTCTATCTATCTATCTCATATCTATCTATCTATCTATCTATCTATCTATCTATGTCCTATCTATCTATCTATCTATCTATTTATCTTTCTATCTATTTATCTATCATATCTATTTCTCATATCTATCTATTAATCTATCTATTTCTCATATCTATCTATCTATCTATCTATCTATCTATCTATCTATCTATCTCTCTATCTCATATCTATCTATCTATCCAGTATATACGTAATATACTACTGCAACCTCTAAACATTAACAGTATAAGGTTTAACAGTCCAGCTCTGAACTCCAGTTCCCTGTGCTGGTCTTTATTTGGATGTTTGCCTGAGCTGATTTCATATTTTCTTGTTTCTAGGAAAATATTTTTTCAGTCAAAATAGTCTAGCACTGTTATTTTGTATGTCAAATCCCCTGAAACTGCGGTGACATAGCGATGGAGGTTTGTAGATTTACCAGTCACAACCAAGCAACTACTAAAAGAGGGTCCCATTTTGCTACACAAATAAAATAATACAACAATCAGCCACTGACAGGCAAAGTGAAAAAAATGTATTATCTCTTTACAATAGCATCTGTCAATGGGTGAGAATTAGGCAGCCAGTGAACAGTCAGTTCTTGAGGTTTACAAACACACAATGATATTGGAGCACACGCACTTAGGCCCCATTCACACGTCCGCAATTTTGTCCACATCCATTCCGCAATTCTGCGGAATGGATGCGGACCCATTTATTGTGAATGGGGCCGGACGTGATGCGGAGAGCACACTATGTGCTCTCCGCTTCCGCATTTGCGGAGCCGCAGCACTGAACTTCTGGGTTTCGGCCCCGAAACATCCGGCCGCGGCTCCGCTAAAGATAGAGCATGTCCTATTCTTGTCCGCAACCTGTGGACAAGAATAGGCATCTCTATGGGGAGTGCCGGCATGGTGTGTTACGGATCCGCAACACACTACGGATGTCTGAATGAGTCCTTAAGGGTTTTTCCAGGATCCTAATATTGATGACCTGTCCTCATGAAAGGTCTTTAATATCAGGTTGGTAAGAGTCTGACACTGAGTCAGCACCCCCACAATCAGCTGTTCACTGCATCTACCAGCACTGGAACTAGCACTTTGAATAGAACAGGAAGCAAACTCTAGTGGCCATGCTGGGTTACTGCAACTCAGCTTCCATTCACAGTACTCACCATAAAAATGCAATGTAAGCTACAGGTGGAATGTTTTAAAGCAGAAGGAGCTGAACAGATTGATATAAAATTTTATGGGAAAAGATTCAGAAAAACGTGTAATTTATATATTTAAATTCCTGCTCATTCTGGGCTTTGAAGTCCAGGATGCGGTCCTATCAGTGATTGATAGCTATCCCTGTATACACAATCATAGAGGGAAGGCTGTCAATCACTGATAAGACCGCCTCCTGGACTTCAAAGCTCGGAATGAGCAGGAGATTAAATGTATAAAATACAAGTTTTACTAAATCTTTTGCCATAAATTTATATATCAAACTGCTTACATACTCCTAAATAATACATATTGTGTAAATAGCATGATTAGTGATGAATAAAAACCATCTGTATGAAACCATGTGTATCCAATGCCCTATTGTTTGATGAACAGGAATGGGACTCACCAGCAGGTAAAAACACATATAAAAAGTGCGCCACGTATCGGCATTCAGTGGTGGCGAGTGCGCATGTCAGAGTTAACCAGGAAGAGCGGAGAAGCTGTCAGGTGTCATGCACAATAGGCGCGTCAAAGCACCAAAACGGCCATATTGGAATGGGTCAATTAGGGAAAGGCTCACACACAGGTACAGTGTGATCACACCAACCATAAACGCCATCTTATCTGAGGCCAAATACCCAAACCAGAGCATGTAAAAATAAGAGCTGAATGAAGCATAGACACAGAGTCAGGGATCTCCTTTGTATAATCACGTTCATTAATTATTTCTATTTTCATTTAGTGAGAGTGCTGCCGTTTTGCTTTTTTGTTTATTTGGGCAATAGTCTTGTCCCATTAGGCTTGCACCTCTGTTATTATTTTTACTATTTTGTATCCGGTGCTGCCATTTTTCTATTATATTTCTCCACTAGGTAATTGATAAATGCTGGTGTGGGTGGTGTGGGTGTCCAACTGCTAGGATCCCCACCGATCACCAAAACCTAGACCCTGGAGTTTGAGTGGAGACGTTGTTGAGCTTGTCTCTCCGTTTCTGGTCTGTAACACTGATAGAAACAGGCAAGTGCTGGGCTATGGCTAGAATACCTCTTTTAAAGATTTTTTGCTAACATATTGGTGCCAGATACCACAGGACTACTTGAGAGGTCATATGGAGTCCATTCCTTGACAGCTCGGAGCTGTTTTAGCAACACATGGGCGACCTACACAATAATGTATTACGCAAATGGTTTTAATATTATGGCTTATTAGTTTATCTAACCTGTATAGAGTTGTAAGATGGCAGAAAAATGCATACTATTTAGAGCTGGGATTGTATTGTTCTAGCATATTTTCAAACACTGATGTATGCATGATATTTTTGGATGCTGTGGGATAAACATAGGCATAGGCACTTGGATAGAGAAGAAATAGTACACTTTGGAGAGCATAGACCAGGCATGTCCAAACTCTGGCCCTCCAGGTGTTGCAGAACTACAACTCCCATCATGCTCTTCTGTAGGTTAATAGCTGTAGGTTGTCCAGGAATGATGGGAGTTGTAGTTTTGCAACATCTGGAGGGCCGGAGTTTGGACATGCCTGGCATAGACCTTTGTCTTGGGAAGAGGGAGATGTTTCCTTGGGATTCATGAGGGGTGCAGTGAAGCTATTGGAGATGTATGGTGGCACGCATGAGATGGTGAGGGCGGGAATGGGCTATTAAAGGAAGAAAGTCTACACTCAAAACATATGTTTTGGTTAGTGGCCAACAATAAGCTAAATAATCATTGCTCAAGAGCATTAACCCCTTCAGTACCGAGCCACTTTTCACCTTAAATCCCAGGCTGATATTTGCAAATCTGACATGTGTCACTTTATGACTGATGATTTTATTTATCCAAGCCATTCTGCGATTGTTTTCTCGTGACACATTGTACTTCATGACGGTCATAAATTTGAGTCAATATAGTTCAAGTTTATTTATGAAAAAATCCCAAATTTACCAAAAATTATGAAAAATTCTAAATTTTCAAAGTTTCAATTTCTCTGCTTTTAAAACAGAAAGTGATACCTCATCAAATATTTATTACTTAAAATTCCCCATATGTCTACTTTATGTTGGCATCCTTTTGTAAATGTCATTTTATATTTTAAGGACATTAGAAGGCTTAGAAGTTTAGAAGCAATTTTTCAAATTTTTAACAAAATTTCCAAAACCATTTTTTTGAGCACCAATTCCGTTATAAAGTGATTTTGAGGGGCTTACGTAATGTAAACCACCCATCAATGACCCCATTTTAGGAACTACAACCCTCAAATTATTCAAAACTGATGTTACAAACTTTGTTAACCTGTGAGGTGTTCCACAAGAAATAAAGGAAAATGGAGGTAAAATTTCACTTTTTTGGTAGATTTTTTTTTTATGTCAATCAATTTTTTCTTGCAACCCAGCAAGGGTTAACAGGAAAATAAACCTCAATATATATTACCCTGATTCTGCAGTTTACAGAAATACCCCATATGTGGCGGTAAACTGCTCTAAGGGCACGTGGCAGTGGTTAGAAGGAAAGGAGCACCATATGGATTTTGGAGGCAGATTTTGCTGGAATAATTGTTAGGCACCATTTTGTATTTGAAGAGACCCTGACGTACCCCTACAGTGGAAACCCTAAAAGGTGACCCCATTTTGGAAACTACACCCCTTAAAGAATATATCAAGGGGGGGGACTGACTACTTTGACCCCCTAAGCGTTTAATGGTATTTGTAAACACTTGGCTGTGAAAATGAAAAGTTTCATTTCTTCCAAAAAAATGTTGCTTTAGCCCCCAATTTTTCATTTTCACAAGGGGTAACAGGAGAAAAAGCACCCCATAATTTGTTGCCCATTTTCTCCTGAATAAGGCAACACCACATACGTGGTGGTAAAGTGCTATGGGGGCACATGGCAGGACTCAGAACGGAAGGAGCTCTATATGGATTTTGCAGTGCAGATTTTGATGGATTGGTTTACGGGTGCCATTGGTTTTTATTTTTTAAGTGATTGATTTATGTGCGGGCTCCTTTTTTGCGGGATGAGATGACAGTTTGATTGGTACTCTTTTGGGGTACATAAGACTTTTTGATCGCTTGGTGTTACACTTTTCACGAGGCAAGGTTTCGAAAAAAATTTATAGCATCCATTTCCTTTGTAGTTGTGATGTAGTATAATTACACTGAATGTGAGAGAGCACTTGTAATTTCACTGCACCATCGCTACAAAAGAGATGATGTGCAGGTAGACTTTGAAGAGAAAACAGCAATCACACAAGTGCCAAGACCCTTTCAAACAGCTCATCGGAAGGGTGCTGGGATTCAGCTCCTTCCAATCTAATATTGATATCCTGAGAATAGATCATCAGTATTATGCCACTACACAACCCCTTTAAATTAGTATTTTGGTAATAATAACTTATCACCTACCCAATTGTCCCCATTCCGGAAATTGGTGTGTCCTAGTAGTCAGACCCCCCACAGATCTAGCAGTTATCACCTCGTTTTATGATTTAGAGTGCACATTCCACTGCCTTTCCCTCACAAAATAAAATGCCACAGTAGCACTTCATAAGCCATCGATTAACTCAATTAGAACACTTGATATGACAAAATACTAGAAAAATCTAAATTTTTTATATTTTCATCTACCTTTTTTGTACTTTGACCTAATTTATTAAGCAATCAAGAAATTTGGCTACCCTTATATTACCTCATTGCGCTCCACTTATCTGGGTACTTTCGTAGTGATGGATTCTGGAAAAAATACTATGGTTGGGAGAAAAGTGTTAGGTTAGGTATCAGAGGTAATGTCCTCCAAGACATGAAGAAATATTAAACTGCACCTAACATTTGAACAAATGTTAGACTAATCAATAGTAAAGTATGTATAAATAAGGAAAAGCACTATTTGTAGCCATTATATGACTTGTATTTGCCATTTTTGAAATCAGTTTTTCTCTGTGCATGCTGCATGTTTAGTTTGCAGTTGAGGAGAATCTGCTTCCTAATCTTCTCTTGCCCCCTCAGAAGCAACCCCGGGATCACGGAGGACATTACAAAGAAATACTGACCTGTATGGTTGTAAATAAAACAGTAGACTTGCAATGACATGTGTAATATGATCCTGCTGTGGAGCTGATCCATCATGGACAGGATTAAGGCATTTTCCAAAGGGGAATGCAATTAGAAGGGGCAAAGAGGTAAACAGCAGATAACATAATAACTAGACAGTTCATCATATCTGGCATAGCTGGATACTGCTTTTAGATTTGGGATTCGGCTGGACAATAACCGTTTGCTTCCAGTGGTATTTGTCCAGCTGAATCCAGACACTAATGTTGAAAACAGGCTGGATCCCCACCAGGGAACATTGTAGTTCTTTCCAGCTGTGCCGCATACAATGAACTCCAGCAGCCTGTCTGCCTCTGATGGTGTACGGAGAGTTTGGCATCTGATGCTGTAATGGCTGTGTGCACTGCTACTGCAGTGCCGGATGCCATACTTTCCATATGCCATCAGAGGTGGGCAGTTACATTAATATAGCCATGATCCTATTCTCTACTTATCTCTAAGCTGCTCCTGTGGATTTCAACCCACATAGAAACACGTTGAGCTAACATTAGGGTATGTGGCACCAGAATCCGTGCATGTATCTAACTGGATGCTGGGTGCCACAAGTGATTAGCCTAGAAGATAATTTTAGGGCTGGCACAGGTTATAGGATCTACCTGTTATCAGTGGCAGTCTCAGAGGTCAAGAGGCAATAATGTCCACTGTGCATAGGGGGATAAAAGTAGAATTTTTTGATTGACTATATTGTGTCTTGTTACCTACCACTGCACAGTGGCTGCCTTCAATAGGGCGTCTAGGTCAGGGGTACTGATACATCTAGATTGGGAGACGCAATATTTATACCACATTTCCTTTCACCAACCAACTCACCCTGATAGCCTGCAATTTGATATTGGGCCATTATGCCCCTCGGTTTTAAACTGTTGGATTTAACCTGTTCCCGACTGCCCATTGACTATAAACGTCCTGGTGGTCGAGACTTATCTCTGAACAGATGTTCAGAGAATGCAGCTGCATGTTAATCGTGACAGCAGGGCATCCCATAGAGAAGACTGGGATAGTTCTTTAATACCCTTCCTTCTAGATCGCTATACACAGTGCTGAAAGAACGTTGTGTATACAGCTGAGGAAGCGCTATGCCGATTCTTGTTCCAGCCTCAGCGATCATGTGATAGCCAGGGTCAGGAGACTGCAGTAGTTGCCAGGTCTTCCTAGACCTTGATCAGCTCTGCAGTAAGGCTGTACTATACTGTATAGCACTGTACAGCCTCCCTCAGCCTGTATTCCTCCTGTACCTGGGGCTACTATGTTGACCAGATCTATAAAAATATCACATGATCTACTTCATCAGGTGAATGCTATAAAAAAAATGCCAAAACATCTATTTTTTAGTCACATCACCTCCCAAAAAACATAATATCAAACAATCAAAAAGTCACCTTATCCCACAAAAAAAATGAGCCATCACCAGAAAACTAAAAAATATGGCATTAAGAAAATGGAAACAGAAAAACATGATTTTTTTTTCAAAAATGCTCTTGTGTAAAATCATCAACTGAACGCCATAAAAAATCTAAATAATAATTACACCAAAACAGCTTTTTTGGCATATTGCCTACCAAAAAATAAGATATCAAGTCATCAAAAAGTCTTATGTACCCCAAAATGGTACCGATAAAAAGCACAGCCTTTCTTGCAAATGGTGTCAGCAGAAAAATATTATGTAAATGTTATTGATGTTAGTATATGGTGATGCAAAGTACAAAACATTTTAATAAAAAGTGATTTTATTATGCAAAAGTAGTAAAACATGACATTTCAGCAAATTCCATGTTAGAAAATACAGATGCCATTCCTTCCCTTCTGTGCCCTGGCATATCCAAAAACAGCAGTTTACTAGCACACATGTTATTGTATTCAGGAGAAAATGGGTAAAAAATCGGGGGGGGGGGGTATTCTCCTGTTATCCCTTGTGAAATAGAAAGTTGGAGTGTAAAGGACCATTTTTCTGTAAATAAAAAAGTATGGTAACTTTTCATATTCACAGCCAAATTTTATAAATTTTATGAAACGCCTGTTGGGTCAAAATTCCTTGGGTAGTGTAGTTTCCAAAATGGGGTAACTTTTTGGGTGATTCCACTGTGGAGTACTTGAGGGTCTCTTCAAATGCAACATGGCGCTCAAAGACCATTCCAGCAATATCTGCCCTGCAGAAACCATATGGCACTCCTTGCCTTCTGAGTCCTGCTGTTTAACCATACAGCAGTTTAGGACCACATATGGGGTGTTTTTGTAAACTGCGGAATAAGGGTAATACATTTTGAGATTTATTTGGCTGTTAACCCTTGATGTGCAACAGGAAAAAATTGATTAAAATGTAAAATCTGCAAAAAAAATTGTGTCGAAACAACGAAACACAATGAAAACACTATCTCAAAATGGATTGGATAAGCAATAGCATTCCAAAGTTATTACCACATAAGTGACAAATGTCAGATTCGCAAAATTAAGCTTGTTCTGTAAGGGAGGGGGTTAGTTTCAAGACAGAAATTACTAAGCTCTTCCTGTTCACCTAGAAAATAATTTCTGTTTCTTTCTGTACCATAACAGTTTAAATTTGTGCCTGAAGAAGCAACAAGAAGGGAGGGGCAGTGTTATGCAGCATCTCATAAAAATACACCGGAGAATCTGCACCCAGCATTAACAGATAGCAGAGACAGACAGTGTGAGTCAGGAGAGTTTATCAACTCTGTAGCTAATCATTGTAGGAACTCACCTACTATATTACCACACTCCTGTTCTCTTATATTGGGCTTTAAAGCAGGGGCAGATTGGCCATAGACCTTACAGGGAAATTTTGCGGGTGGGCTGATACCCCAAGGGGCCACTCAAGTCCTCCTCTTTGCCACTGGCCGGGTACATAATGAGCTCTCAAAAGTAATTGATACTGTGAGAATCAGGTACTCGTGTATCCAGCGAGCAACTACACATATCCTACTGAATTCAGCTGCTGTGGCCGCACCTCACCTCCTAAGTCCCCTGCTCCATAGACAACTGGAGGAGGAGGACAGAAGATGGGAACTATTGATGGCCACCACACAGGGGCGGATTGGCCATAGACCTTACAGGGAAATTTCCCGGTGGGCCGATGCCCCAGGGGGCCACCCAAGTCTTCCTCTCTGCCACTAACCGTGTACATAATGAGCTCTCAGCAGTAATTAACGCTGTGAGAATCAGGTATTCATGTACCCGGTCAGTGACCGCACATGGCCTACTGAATTCATCTGATGTGGTCCGCACCTCACCTAAGCCCCCTGCTCCAAAGACAACTGGAGGAGGAGGACAGAAGATGGGAGCTATTGATGGCCACCACATAGGGACAGCTTTTGGGGCAGTATATTGTGCTACACTGTGTTATTTGGTTCTGCTGGATGGTATTTTGCACAATGGAATTGTTGACCATGCCTACTTGTGTTGCCCCGCCTTCTGTTAGTTTGGACCTGCATATAATATGGGGCTACTTTTAGTTTTTTTTTCGAAGGCCACTTTAAATTCCCAGTCCGCCGCTGGGCTAAAGTGACAACTTCAGCAGCACTCTATACATGAAGAGACATACACAGGAACAAGGAAATCAGAGCTTAGTGGGACGGGGAGGTGTAAGAGCATACAGGAGGGGTTGGATAGATGATGATGCAGTCCTGTAGTTCACAAGAAGTCAGCCACACAGATTAGACTGACATCTTGTTTACACGGGACAACAAACTCTGGACTGGTAGACTGGAGATCTCATGACACAACTGTCCATAATATAAAGGTTTCAAAATATACTGTATCATTGTAACTGAGCTGGGATGAAACAAACTGAACAGTTGAATTAACACTTTTTTGCTGGATATGTGCCACCTAAAATAAGATATCAACTAACCTGCACTCCCATGCTTGGTTCTGCGTTGAAACCAAATGGCAAGGAATAGGTGAATTTATTTCTTCTTTTAGATGGAGCACGTTCAAGGGCATATATAAAAAGTGATAAAATCTGGACACCCCATTATTTGTGCATTTGCAGTCCATGACTGATGAAATGAATATATTGGTTCAATATTTTATAGGTATACTGTACACACGTAGTTCAAATTAGCATGTGTTTAGATGGCAACCAATACTGTAATTAATCTTTGTAAATCCTATTGATGTATTTCATTTACTTTGGACTATCCCTTTTGGATTACATTTCCAATATGAATGACCCCAATTTACATTATAGGCTGGAAGCTAATGAGGACAACTAAATGGCTAAAATGCTATTTTTTCATTCTGTCTCTTTCAGAAAAGAAATGACTTTGCTGTGTCGTTTGCTGTGTGGTATTTCCTCATTAGTCACTCATCTGTGTAACAGCTAGGGAGCAAAATGAATTACTACCTTATGAAGCACCCTTAAGGCTTAAAGCTAGCTCAGTCAGAGAACATTTTTAAGGTACGTCAGTACACTTTACTCATTGAATTGTAATGATTGATACCTTGGTGGATCAGATTCCGAGCTTTAGAGTTCTTTTCAGTGAATGAATCTGAAAGATGCCGTCTCCAAAGTGTGTTTATATCTTAATAATTTTAGGGACATTTTCAATATGGAAATTCATATTTATTCAAAGTTAAACAGCTTGTTAGGTAAATAAAAGACAATTTCCTTCTTCTACACTTCTTCAGCAAGCTGGCGGAGTATGAATTAAACTGCCTGGGGATACCTGTAGAGCAATGAGATTAAAACAGAGACATAAATCTCTTGAGTGCCTTGGATATTACAATACTGATTAATGTCCGGTATAAATAGCCTAAGTAAACTGTGTTAGCAGTCACACCTCTGCTCCCTGTGGAAGGTGTTTCTCAGATGGATGTTTATTAGGAGGCTGTTTTCTCTCCAGGTTCCAGTCTAGATCAGAACAATAATGTTTTAGGCCAGTTCATATGGTTTACTATTACTTATTGAAAATGATAACAAATCTTTATAATGATAATCAGGTTATGATTAAGATAAAGGGGCACATTTATTAAGAGCAGCATTTTAGACGTCGGTCTTAATAAACCCCCAAGCTGGTGGTGGTTCCGCCGAATGTTATGAAGAGGTGCTTCTGCCAGTTTTGAATGCACGACAGCATCCTAAACCAGTCATAGAAAATGGTAAGTGAGACGAGCCTGCCGGCCCGTCCCCTTCCCCACCCACGCCCCGCTCATAATTTTAGACCTGGAGTGAGCGGAGAGAAGTCAAAGATTGTGGCGCAGCTAACCAAATTTTGGCATATTTCAGATTGATAAATGACCCCAAAATGTTTCTTTCTTGGAAATTTGGGTCAATACAATATTCCAGCAATATGCACTGGGAAGCATCACAAACTAATTAGGATCACTTAAACTGAACCCAATGTGTGTGTATATACTGAACATATCTCACATAGGGTTTCTTAATAAAAATCCTATTTCACACGTTAGTGTTTTGTTCAGTGATTTCCATCAGTCATTGTGAACCAAAACCACATGCAGGTCAGAAACACAGAAAAGGACCAATTCTTTCCAAAAGGCTTGTTTCATATCTGTGATAAGCAGATCCAGCAGGCTGTTCTCTGAGCTCTGCCGGTCCCCATTATAGTGAATGGGGCTGGACGGAATTCCGGCAGCGATGGACCCAGCAGTCTATTCCCGGCTGGAGAAGCCTGCCGGATCTGCTTACCGCAGAAGTGAAACAAGCCTTTTAGTTTATTTCTTTGGAGGCTCCAGTCCTGGTTTTGGCTCACAATCATTGACAGAAATCACTGACCAAACGCTGATTGTGTGAAAGCAGCCTTGATCCTGACAGGAGTAGCAGAAGATACAGTAAGGCCATATTCACACGTCCGTAGTGTGTTTTGCGGAAACACGGAAACACGGATCCGCAAAACACGGAAACACGGATCCGCAAAACACGGACGGCTGCAATGTGCATTCCGCATTTTGCGGACCGCACATTGCTGGCACTATAGAAAGAATGCCTTTTCTTGTCCGCAATTGCGGACAAGAATAGGACATGTTCTATTTTTTTGCGGAAACGGAAACACGGATGCGGAAACACGGATGCGGAAACACGGATGCGGACATCACATAGTGTGCTGTCCATATCCATTCCTGCCCCTATTAAATGAATGGGTCTGCAACCCTTCCGCAAAATTGCGGAAGGGATGCGGATCCATTTTGCGGACGTGTGAATTAGGCCTAAGAGTCCTAACTGCCCCACCTACGCAGAATGATTGATAGCTCACAGAAAGCTGTCATTCACTGTGTGTGGTTAGGGTAATCAGGACTCATTGTCTCTCTTAGGAGTCATAAGTTACTATGCGTTTTATCCAGAAATCATATAAATGTATAGAGCTCGGCTTCCTTCCCGCTATCATTTCCTGTTCTCACATCATCTGATAGCTTCCTTTTAATGTGACATTCTCAGCTAAGCTACTTGACCTGCTGACTTTAAAGCTATGAATTAATGAGTCCACACAAAGACTGATGCCCTAGCTTCCTCAGAACTGAATAATTGCACTTTGTAGTACAAATCCCAATATTTATTCCCAATTGGTAATGACGTTCTCAGATGTCTTAAAAACAGTAACAATAATAAATAAAAATAGCTCAAAATCAATAAAAATTTGCAAAATATGACATACAAAGTAACACTACTTACAAGCAATGTATCAACCTCATACATATGTGTGATACTGAGTGCAACTGCAGTTTGTACAACCAAAGTGACTGGGGATCATAAACTCCATTAATACATGTCTTTATTGTTGGAATTGTGTGAAATGTGAATATGTTCTGTATTTATACATCCTATAGTCTTAGCATCACTTAAACATAACTAATTCAAACTAACAGGTATATGCATTTGGGACACTCCGTTTGTCTGCCTTCATGCTTTTATCTATATTTTAACTTTAGTAAAGCCTTAATTGTGAGGGCATCACGGCAGCAGTTATAGTTTCCCAGACCAGGATTGTATTATTTACTCTCTAGGATACAGGTGTTATAGTGTGTGTCATATTTTTCGGAATTTCTTGTTATTAGGGGTATAAATAGAAAAAGCTGGACCACAAATTTTTGAATAGACCCCATTCCCCTTAGTGCCTCCACAGTAGAATGCTCCCTTAGTGCACACACAGTAGTGATGCCCCCTTTGTATACAGAATTCTTCCTTCAGATCAAAATGTCCCCTTAGTGCTCCCTTCACAGTAATCATACCCCCTTAGTTCCCACAGTAATCATGCCCCCTTAGTGCCACCACACAGTAGTTGTGCCCCCTAATTCATACAAACCTAGCCTGGGCCCAGATTATGCCCCAAATTGATGCAGACCCCTGGCTGCCCATAACTCCCACTCAACCCCTACTTCCCTAAATGCAGAGTTGCTTACCTCAGGACTCAGGGCACTCTAGCTCTTCTTGCAGCCCAGCACTATGTTCAGGAGCCAGTGCTTTACTACATCCTGATGTCGCACACAGCATCATGAAATAGAAAAGACCGGCACTCGCTTGTAGTTTTTCTAATGCTGGTTTATTGTCACATATTATAAAGCATATATAATTATAATATGTGACAATAAACCAGCATTAGAAAAACTACAAGCGAGTGCTGGTCTTTTCTATTTCTTGTAGCAGTCTGGGACGTCAGCCCGCCCACTGACACGTGCACCACCACGATTCTAAAGCAGTGCCGACCATTTAAACTTTTTTGGCACACAGCATCATGTCATAGTGCTTGACTAGCACACTACGTCCTGACACTGTACACTGTCGGGACCTATGCAGTGCTGGCATAATGGAAGCGCTCATTTGTTAACAGTGCCCACCAACTACCCCCATACACAGCATCTATGCCTTTTAGGTTGGTCCCTTTAATAACTCCAAATAGGAGGACAGCACACACCCAAAAAAAGGACATCATAAAGGGGACAATAATGCATGATACTACATGCAGTGTCAGGCATAATCTATATAACAGTGTCAGACACAAATTATTGTTTTACTCACCAAACATGTTGCCTATTTGAAAAATTTAACTCCTGTCCTCACTGCTTCAAGAGTTTGTTATTGGACATTAGAGGGAGGAGGTATAAAAGAAGAGAACTACAACTCCTAGCATATCCAGGCTGTTATTATGTGCTACCAGAGAACATTACAGGGAGGAGGCATAAGAGGAATAAACTACAACTTCCAGCAAGTCCAGGCTCTTGTTATGTGATATCAGAGGACATAACTTAGAGGGGGTTTAAGAGGACTGGGGTACAACTCCCAGCATTTCTAGGCTAATATTATGTGATATAAGAGGAAATTACAAGGGTGTGGTACTGTATAAGACGACTAAATTATAACTCCCAGGATGTCCAGGCTGCTATTATATGCTATCAGAGGACATTACACAGAGGAGTTATAATAGGAGAGAACTACAACTTCCAGCATTTGGCTGGCTGTTATATTGACTCCACCCTTTTACACTTTTTTTCTCAAACACACAAAGCTCCTTCCCTTCATTTCACATGACGTCTTCACAGTTCCTTCCTCTCAACTTCTCCCCTCCACTGCAGAGCTCTGACCCCACCTGCACTGCTCACACAATGATGATTTCATCAAAGGTCCTTCAGCTCTTGCAGTGTATACAATCCTCGCTGGCTGTCGGTCCTCAGGCTGCATTCCCAGCCTGTCTGAGTGTGCCAATCACTAAAAAGAAGAACTCCCAGGCATCCCTCTAGGCCTTGAGCTGGACGGAGGACTGGGAGACAAGAAGCCAGACTGTTCGGGGCAAAGCTGGACGTCTGCTCTTGGTGGGCCCCCCTCTTCTCAGTGGTGCCGGGGTGGTCACCTTTTCTGGTCTCCCACTAGCCATTCCTCTGTTTCGTATACACAGAAAGTAAAGGCTATCAATCACTGATGAGACAACCTCCATGTACAAGGGAAATTAATTTCAAGTTTTGATGAATCTTTTCCCCCAAAAATTATATATCAATTTCCTAAGTTTCTCCTGCTCTATAACATGCTGCCTGCAGATTGCACTGCATTTCGTGTTGGCAGGTTCTCTGTAAAGGGGACTGTGCACTTGCTACCTCAGCCATTAGTACACATGCTAGCAAGCTGCTCAATACCTTTCAATTATTCTCATACTTTTAAAGTATGGAGGAGGTACATTACTCCATGATGTAAAGAAAGAAAAAAAATTGCTAAAATGAAATAAACGGAGATGGATAGCCCAAAGGAGACATGTGGCTAAAATTTTTTGCTATGGGTGCTTACTGCTTCTTGGACACGTACCTGTAGTTGGGGTTCACCTGATTAAAACGCTTTTTCTTTTGGTGATCAGAGGCTCTGTTCCCGAGTTATGGTACTTTTCCTTAAAGGGGTATCCAACATCATACAACAGCCCCGCCATGTGCCAGGCCTTTCAGTGAAAATATACTTACCCTGCTCCCCACTCCCTGCGCCGCTTCTGTTCCTCGCACCGCCGCGGCTGCTTCTCCCTGTACACGGATGAAAACATCTAGCTCAATAGTGTGAAACCTTACATAAAATAGGACAGCATTGGTGGTAGATACACTCACCAAATAGAGTAGTGCAAATGCTCAGAACAACTCAATGAAAGGCCTAGTGGAGGCAGCCTCTTAGAGTCAAGAACTGCTGCACCTTCCTGTTTTGGAAACCACTGGTTCTGTGGATACAGTAGGTATGCAATGTTCACCGGGTACAATGGGGCGCTGTCCAAACATTCTGTAGATGAAAATGAAAATAATTTATTTAAAACAAATAAAATTACATACTTGTATTATGCGTTTCTGGGGTGGTATGTTTCTTTCTTCAGATACAAAGACCCTATTGAGACTTAAATAGCAAAAGAAGAAGCACAAGCATGTGGACATCGGATCCAGGCATCAGAATCATAGTCACAACAGCTGTGGTATGAGATGGATTAAATGAAGTTATTGAAAGGGTCAAATACTAGATTTGTTTGCTGCTATTGGATATCCCATTGTGTTTGTCGTATTCTTTGGGTTTTGCAGCAACAATTTGATATATTTTTTTATTGAGGCAATTGTTGAGTAGATGCTGTTATATCAGGTTATTGTACTACTATTTCCATTAATTTTGTTTCACAGACAGTCACCCTTAGCTGTTGTGATTATGATTCTGATCCCTGGATCCCATGTCCGCATCTTTGTGCTACTTCTTTTGCTATTTAAATCTCAGTACCTCAGTAGGCTATTTGTATCTGAAGAAAGAGGCAGACCACCTTAATCTTCATCTATGTGTGGACAGTGCCCTGTTGTATACCTACTTTATCTACAGAAACAGTGCTTTCTGAACAGGAAGGTGGGGCAGATCTTCATTCTAGGAGATTGCCTCCACTAAGCCTTTCACTGAGTTGTGCCGGGCATTTGCATAACTCTATTTGGTGAGTGTATGTATCTACCACCGATCCTGTGCTATTTTATGTAAAGTTTCACACTATTGAGCGCCTTTTGCATCTTTGTCTTATATAACAAGAGCAATGGTGATGTCCTCGTTGCACCAAACGCGTAATTTGTATATTAAGAAAAATTATCATAACTCGGGAACGGAACCTCGGATTAACAAAAGAAAACACATTTTAATCAGGTGAACCACAGCTAGGTGTCTGAGCAAACAGCTTGATAGGGAGGCTACTGTTGACAGATTCCCTAAAGGGTACTTTCACACTAGCGTTAGAAGAATCCGGCAGGCAGTTCCGTTGCCGGAACTGCCTGCTGGATCAGGAAATCCGTATGCAAACGTATATAATTTGTTTCCAGATGCGGATTCTTCTGACAAATGCATTGAAATACTGGATCCATGTCTCTGGTGTCATCCAAATAAATGGATTCGGTTTTTATTTTTTTCACAGTTTTAAAGGTCTGCACATGCGCAGACCGGAAAACCAGATCCATTTTTTCAGAACACTTGGTACCGGATCCGGCATTAATACATTTCAATGGAAAGTAATGTGGGATGCGGCAATCCGGCTAGTGTCCCGGAAATTTTGGCCGGAGAAAAAACGCAGCATGCTGCTGTATTTTCTCCAGTCAAATACCGTAAAAGGGATGGAACGGAAGACATCCTGATGCATACTGAACGGATTGCTTTCCATTCAGAATGCATTAGGACAAACTGATGCTTTTTTTCAGGTATTGAGCCCCTATGACGGAACTCAATACCGGAAAACTTTAACGCTAGTGTGAAAGTGCCCTTAAAGCCATCATACTATTGTTGTCTAAATTTGCCATTTTCAATGGGACTAACGCAATTTAATAGCTCCTGCTTGTTGAATTTTGGGCGTGTTGAATTTCAGTGCCTATTCTTTTTGTTCTCTTCGTGGGCAAGCTGATACCAGTGGTGTGTGGCAATGGCTATCTCCTCTCTCCCCATCTCACGGACGTACCGAGAAATACGGACGTCCCCACGACAGTGAGTGGCAGGAGATATTTGAGGCTGGCAACACGTGGTTTGATTTGACATGTTTACCTTGTGGATCAATAGGCGTCAGTGTTGTTTCTGGTACTGGCCGCACCCTTAACCTCCAGGTGTTGCTATTGTGGTCATTTAACTTTCCCTATTTATAGTTGTTTCTCCCACAATGCTGTGCGGTTTATAGCATCAGTTGGACCCGTGGATAGCTGGTGTTTGGCTCTCGGCTGAGTTCCTGGTGCTGCCATACCATTTGGAAAGTTAAGTGTTACCTTTCCCTTTGTATTTTGGCTTTTCTGTGTGTTGCATTTCCTTGTTTTTTGTATTAGGCCTTAGGAAGACTCCTGTTCATTCTTCCTTTTGGAGGAACAGGATGTCTCATTAGTACCAGGATCCTTTAGGGTTAGATAGGACTTTAGGTATTCCTGTGTATGAACTCGCCTACCTCTGGGGTCTGTTCACACTGGTAGGCTGTCAAGGCTTTGATTTTAGTTTTCACTGGTAGGTGTCCATCTTCCTTCCCTAGTTTTCAGGCCTTATTTCCTTTCCCATTTCCCTCCTATGTTCGGTGTAGGGTTTCCCTCCCACACTAGAGCGTCACACCCCATTGAAAACGCATACCCATTTAGTTAAGCCAAGCGTGTATGTGTTAGTCGGAATTGATAGTTTTATGAGAACCTTTAGTCCATTCCTGACAAGAAGTGTCCAACTTGAGTTGCTTGGGCCCACCAGAAGAAATTATTCTCAGGGCCCAACCCCTATATCATCATTATTGTCTAATAGATCTCGATTTAAAGAAGCGGGCGATTATCTCCAAAGGCAGCTCCAAATGGGGCAGTTCAACCCACCTGACAAGAAACATGTTAAATCCGGTAAATAACAAAGGACTCATTCTGGTCTACTGATGAAGAATATCTTTTATCTCCAGATCAGCCATAATGAAAATAAGTATTTCTATTGGCAACATTTTACTTTGATTGCACATGATTACAGATAAATATGGAAAAGAGGTGATAAACCAGCAGCCCTGGCCCTAACAAAGCACTATATAACAAAGAGCTTTCAAACTGCTCAGGACCATCTGGAGTGGAAATTAAGCCCTCTTATGAACCTTTATAATACAACCCAGGGAATACACTTTGTTTATTTAACAAGCCAGCAAGGATATTGCTGGAAAACCTACTCCCAGAGGCTAAACCATATAATGTGCATCAAGTTGTGATACTGATATTGAGGCCAGTATACAGCACGGTATATACATATAAGGCCCTGACATTAATACCATCCTGAAATCAGTTACCAACTTTAATGAAAGAGAAGTTTTATATGAAATATTTAACCTATATGTCACTGGTGATTTGGATTTGCAGCACTCACTCTCTATTCCAATTCTATGAAGTCCTGTAGACCTAGACATTGTGAGGCATGGAACTGGAAACAGCTAAGTATTTACTGGCTTGGCATGGTCCCAAAAATATCTGCAAAAATATAATACAGTACAATGAATATAGATATAGGTAAAACTGAAGAGAACATTGACCATTGTAAAGTAGGGCTACATAGAATGGAAACATGAAAGCAAATATCCATCCTTGAATAAATAGGTCCAAAATTCTGTGCTGATTAATTTCTTAATAAACTCATTGATAGCACGGCGGCTCAGTGGTTAGCACTGATGCCTTGCAGTGCTGGGGTCCTAGGTTCGAATCTGGCCAAGGATAACATATTTATGGAGTTTGTATATTCTCCCCGTGTTTGCGTGGGTATCCTCACTCCAAAAACATCCTGACTAGTGTTGGGCTCAAAATTTAATTGCCACTTCAAGAATTTGAATATTTAGAATATAGTGATATATATTAGTATTTTCGAATATTCTAGAGTTTTTTTTCCATCTGAACACATGATTCCTCACTGCTTCTTGCTTGTGGGCCAATGAGAAGGCTGCAATGTCTTTGTCTGAGGTTAGCAACATCCCTAGCAACCAGTAGGAAAGCTGCCTACCCCTTACTATATAAGAACCTCCCCAGCAGCCATTTTGTGCAGTTGTTTGCAGTTCTGAGAGAGACAGCAGTGTTATTGATGTGCTCTGTGCTTTACTGTGTCACTTTACATTAGATAGTTAGTTAGCTTATATATATATAATACAGATAGTTAGTGGGAGATAGTCAGTGTAGGTTAGATCGTGATATAGTGTAGCTGATAGATTCCAGTGCAGGGTGTTAGGTAGGTTCTGCTGTCCATACATACATGCTACATACATAGTGCTGTGATGTCACTACAATACTTAGTGCACCAATCACTAATATGAAGTCAGACCTGCTAAAATGTGAAGTTGCACGTATTTCACCAAAATATTTGCATCGTTAGTGCTGATTTTCAAATATATTGGATCACTCTATCTGCATATAAAGCTATTGTAATGTTCTGCCATGCCAACCATTTTCTCCTGTCTCAGGAAACTTCTAGCAGCTTGAAAAAAGTAGCACAACTGACCCACGCATATTATATTGCCGATTTTCGCAATCAAGAAAATATTTGAGAATTCATGAATATATGACGAAAATTCTACCAAATATTCGCGAAATATCGCAAATTCCAATATTGCCCCTGCCGCTCATCACTAATCCTGATAGGAAACTTAAATTGTGAGCCCCATTGCGGACAACTTGATTTTAATGTCTGTAAAGTCCTGTGGAATATAGTAGCGCTATATAAGGGCATGCATACATTTCGGATTGGCATGCAGTTATGTGTCAGGCAGACATGTAAATGATTACAGGTGTAGTCTGATCAGACACTGGGTCACTGGGTCCACGAGAGGACACAAAAATGCTTCCCTACTGCCCTATAAAAATGCTCTCAGAACCTACTTTTGGGTAGCTGTACCTCTTGGTGAGAGATAGCTGCTAGACATGCCTCTACGATGCACTTGAAGACATTTTGCCCAGTAGACAGACTTTTAAAGGGAGCACTTCATTGGAATGCGAGAATCAGGATGTTTATTTCAGTGAACTGCCCATAATCTAGGTCATTCTGATCTAGATGTTAGGAGATGTTGGAAGCAGTGTTTTAGTGCAAGAAAACACAGCAAACAGGCTCCATATGGCCTAGACAGACCACCAGTAGTGAGGATTGTTGTCCACAATACTGAAACAGGTGGTACCTTCATTCCTCATCCCTGTCTCTGGAGCATTTCCAGTTACTTAGCATTAGAAAATTTGGTGTCAAGGTGCCCATTATGTGTCCTGTCATTGATAGTCAGCCACCATTGTTTTCAATTGTTTCGTGAACAAGAAACCTAAACTTCTACAGACTGGAACTATATTGTCTTTGGTAATGAATCCAGGTTCTGTTTTTGGGATCTGATGGTGGTCGGGTTTCAGTATGGAAGCTTTATGAGGAGTCCTTCAATCCTGCCCTTGCTGTAAATCAACACACTGCCTCAACTGCAAGAGTGATGATCTGGGGAGCAATTGCATATGACAGTTGATCACCCCTAGACTACAACACTTCCTTGGCTTGCCCGGTCACCAGATTTATTGCCATTTGAGCATTTATGGGACCAGGGGGGACGCCAGCTTCAGCAACCTGTACAGGAGTGTGCAGAATCTAGAAGCCCAGCTGCAACATCTGTGGGCAAATGTGCTGCAGGATAACATACAGAACCAGTACACCTCCATGCCCAACCATTTCTCATCTTGTATCCAAGCTAGAGGTGGGCTAAAACTTCCTAGAGCTTTCTTTCAGCTGTATAGTTTTCCCCAATAAACTTACCCTTCCGTTCTAATAGTTCAATCACTAACATTCAATCACTAACATGATATTGACAGATATAAAGTTTCATTGAATTCCAACAACTCCATCTTGGTGTCTTATTTTTTCTAAATGAGTTTATATTTTTCTAGGGTTTGAAGCTCTTTATTCCCAATACTGATATTCAGTCATTTTGAATTCGCTATGAGTTATAAATAGGGATACATTTCAATTTCAACAAATAAATATATATTCCAATTTCATCAAATAAACATTATTTTTGTATAAAAAAGTCATACAATTCTCAAATATACTTTCTGCATCTATTTCTTACTTTTATCCACTTACAGTAAACAAGGAAGGTTCATATTGAATGAAGTCAAGCAGAGATCTTGAAAACAGTAAGAAAATGATATAGAAAATAAGAGTATAAAATGATACAGAGAAAATAAAATGTATCTGCTGAAAACAGACTATCCCTTACAATGCACCTATGCTCCCTTTAGTGGTTACTGCTGGCAGACAGAGTTTTAGCATGTAAAGGGAGTGTGTTATCAGAAATGACATATTGCTTAAATCAAGTTATTAATTTGTATATCTTTAAATGCTAACTCTCAGAAATAGAATAAAAAATTTACAATCTTAAAATAAAAACAGATATTTGTCACTATCTGGTCTGAGTGTAGGTTCCAATCTCTGGCACGCCAGTAGTCTGTTCTGGCAGAGGGACAGACCCACGGAGATTACCGTATTTGGCATAGCTAAACACAGCTGCACATGGATCCCCTTTGATTATAATGGGATCCGACAAGGATCCGATGGCTTTTCCGCATAAATGCCAGTTTTCGGCCTGAACAAATACCACTGTATTCATTATAGTCAAAGGTGATCTGGTTATGGCATATATGACATATATGGTAAACTCAGTTTGTGCCAGAGATGTGAGCATAGCCTCATCTGGGATTTATATATTAAAGTTGTCGAAAGAGGTTGCATCGCTCCGTGAGCACATAGGTCTCTTCCTAGGTCATGTGATTTCATGTTCATTAGTCACATGGCCTAGGTGCAGATCAGCCCCATTTAAGTGAACCGGGCTGAGCTACAATGCAAAGCACAGCCATTAAACAATGTATGGCACTGTGCTTGGTAAGCTGGAGGAGGCTGCAGTGCTCACAGCTAGTTACAGCTGGATTTGTGGGTGGGGCTGCCCTCTATATAACCCCAAGCGGCCTCACCCCCGGGACGGTCGCCTCGTGCCCCACCCTCCCGACCGCTCTTTCTTTCATTTCACTCTCTTGGGTGGCCCACATATCCAGGCCTACCCCGCACTGGCCCCGGGCACAGTTCGGCCAGTTAGGTCACGGAGGGTTGGTTAGCATCCCTCCTCACTCTGCATTCATGCACACCTCAGCCCATGCCACAAATGTAATTTAATTTCTGTTTAAAAAATGCTCCAGTTCTGGGATATTCTATTTACTTCAATATAATGGCGTCGCCTGCTGTTTACTCTGTACAGTAATATGCACATCAGCCTACCGATATGGTTACACATGGTCAGTTCCATCCTTCAACTGTCACCAGCCCTATCTACTGTTAGAACTAGTGACAGTTACTGGGAGAGAGCTGTAGCAGAAAGGGCACAACTGCAAAGAAAGGACATGCCCCCTGAGCTGCTGGCCTGAAGACAATGTAGAAGAGCAACTGTAGTAGTAAACGGGGAGATCTCTTGCTCCATGTGAGGTTTAGGGTTTTTATCTTTATTAGAATAAGATTGTCATGTCCTGCATGACAATCAATCGTGGTAATACCCAGGGATCTCCATCTGTGCCCCCCAGCTGTTGCAAAATGACAACTCCCAGCATGCCCTGGGAGCAAGATGGAAGTTGTAGTTTTGAAACATCTGGAGTTTGGACATCCCGGGCTTCTGGATTTTGACAGTGCAGATTTTTTTTATATATACACTTGTGGCTATAGGAACAAGCTATATACATTTATCTATTCTTTATCTATACATCTTTTGTGAAAACATAAGACTTTATAGACCCCAAATTTGCTCTGAATTAATGGCTTAAAGAGGACCCCTGGTCCTAGCCTCTCTTGACATGTCTGTTTTAGTAACTACTTGTATTCCCCGTGTAATACCAATACTGGAGCATTTTTTTCTTATGACTCTATGTTGTGCAATTTTTTTTATTATTTATTCTCTAAGTTATAAATGAATTATTAGCAATATGCAATGAAGGTCCAGCTGGGTGTTACCAGTTGTGGATGTGTCCCTGCATAGTCTGACACTGGCAGCACTAACTGGATAGTGTCAGATGATAACACCCATTTGGACCTTCACTGCAAACTGCTAGCAATTTATTCATAGCCTCTAGCAGGAATAATAAGGGGATGACACAACACAGAGTCATAAGAATTTTTATTACATAGGGAAAGCAAGTAGTTAGGCCAGTTTCACATATGTGATTTTAAATCCGGCAGGTCGTGTACCGCTGGAGCTCTTCGACTACAATAAGATTGGTTGGTTTCCAGCATGAGTGGCGGGTTTTAGACAAAAAAAACTGTGAACTCCGGCAGGCTGTTTCTCTGCCAAAACAGCCTGCTAGATATGTTTACCGCAGATATAAAACTAGCCTTAATTCAACAGACATGTCAGGAGAGCTTACAAGTCCTCTGTAAGGTGCTCATCTGGTTCAACTCTATGTCACAAAGATTCCTTTTCCAGCAGTTTAAATGTATCCATATTAAATGGATTTTCCAGTCCCTTTTTCCAGTTTTCCTGAGGATAGGCCATCAATATTAAAGGACCAGAAAAGTCCCTTTAAATACCGTTGCTAATTAATATACACCACATTTACTTTTCCTGTTTTAGACAAAAAAGCCAGCTTAACTCGCCGCCTATAATTGCTTTTACCGCAGGATCAAAGGTTAATAAATGCCATTTTTATATAACATCAAGCTCCTAATATGATATTATAAAGTGTCTCAATAACTAATTACATTTCCGGAGCTTTTATATTTGGTGTTTTAGATGCATAGTATACATTTTAAAGTTTCCTTAGTTAAATGATTAGTATAATTTAGTTTTATTACAGTCTTTAATATTAGTTATCCGTTATTATCTAGCTCTTATTTCTATATGGATAACTAATTATCATAGTACAGATCCAATTTCACAGGAAGGCAGTGGACCTAACAGAATGATTCTTGACAGTGGAAATAAACTATAGTATTAAAGAAAACCCATGTAACACAGCGGGAAAGTACAAACTCCGTACAGATGCTGCTCTGTTCACTGCATATATTGGACCATTGATTAGCAAACAGAAAATCTTTATGCCTCTACTCTGCATCATTGTTCAGTAGTTATCTTAAAGAAGCACTTCATCTTTTATTATTGGACCTGTGACAGAGCAATGATTTAGCTTTCCTTATAATTATAGGCTCCATTCCTGGCTGCTGTTGCCCTATTTGCACCTTGCTCCGACTAGCCAATTCACACAGCCTCTTTAGTGTGGACTGGCTGGCAGATCAGGCAGATGATTGTCGGGAGGGAGGCGTTCCTTCCTAATAATTGCCTGCTTTTCAGTGGAGGGGACTGCTGCTATTACATGCAATAATCTCCTCCAGAGTATGGGGAGGAATGATCATTATACCATCAATCATTCCCATACTGACTAAACGATAATTTTTAAGCATACTTAAAAATCTAGATTGCCCAATGAATGAGCATTTCCTTCATAGTGTAATCAGTGGCAGTATTACACTGCCAGATCATCGCTAATTAGGATTACTACGAATGCTCATTTGCGATGATCTGACAAACAATTTGCCAATGTAATAGAGCCCTTAGGCTCTCTATTCATTAAATGATCACTAATTTTTCATACAACTTTGTATAAATCACAAGTGGCCATAAGAAATGTTGTAATATATCTTATCAGACACATCTCATCAGAGAGAAATGTCCACTTCTCGTGTTATCAGATATTCGTCTCTCCTCCCCTTTGCTGAAATATGCCTTAAATCAGTCCAGGACTGGAGCAACTCACAGATGAATCATATTACACATGTCAATACAAGTCTATGGAGAGGGGAGGAGTCAGCAGAAGCAGAATGAGACTCCAGGAGAGACATCAAGGAAACTGCTGCAGCTAAACAGGAAGTTTATATCTCAGCCCAAGTATGTACTTCTTTGTATTGTACTAGATGATCCCAGGGCTGCTGAGTAAGAGAAGTTTAGGAAGCTAATTATCCTCTACTTTCTGTGTGTAGTGGATGGCAGCTAGTCTCCACCAACCCGGTCTGGGACAACTGCGAACTAGACATTCAGAATGCATGGAGGAAAACTGCTGAAAAATGCCAAATACAAGCCATATAGTGGCCAATAATAGTGGTATTCTTCATGTACACAGACTATACTGTTAATTAATACGAAGTTTGATGAAAGGTTAGCTACGCTTTATTATTTTACTGACATTGACTGACATTATAAGAATTAATAGAGAGCCTGATTTCTGATCCACACTAAAGATGTTGTGTGAACAAGCTAGTCAAAGTGGGGGTTATGTGGGGCAACAGCAGATGGGAACATCTCACGGTGGTCTGTAAGCTAAATCATTGTTTTACGTTGCTCCATCTCATGCTGAGATCCCAATTGTGTATTTAAATGGAACTGACAATAAAAAACGGAGTGCACCTTTAACTATGCCTAAGGTTGGCACTCAAGAAGTCATATAAATGTAACGCTCCTATGGCCCCTACATACATCAATTTGCTCTGGGGTTTTTTATTTAATATGCATGCATTTTTTCCCCACAAAGCACACATTTTTTTTTGTGGCGTTGCTTACAAAGCAAATGTGTGGCATGGATGAAATTTTTGTTAGGACTGTTTTTTTCTTCCTGACAGAAAAGGGGATATAAAATGCCAGAATTATGCCATAAGCTTCAATGCCATGCTGTTTTTTTTTTTTTTTTTAGCCAGAGGGACAAAAAACGCATACTTCCCACAGACTTTCATCTAACATCTGAAGCTGGCATTTTTACCATAAAACAAGCAAAAACACAAAAGTGCAGAAAAGGCCACAAATTTCCTATGTGTGTTTTTAGCTTAGAGCTGCCCATACATTAGGGCATTGTTTCCCAACCAGTGTGCCTCCAGCTGTTGCAAAACTACAACTCCCAGCATGCCCGGACAGCCTTTGGCTGTGCGGGCATGCTGGGAGTTGTAGTTTTGCAACAGCTGGAGGCACACTGGTTGGGAAACACTGCATTAGGGATTGCAGACAGCCATTTTCTGAGTAATTTGTCATTCTAGGTTGGTCTGTGAAGGTTGTGGTCATGATGAGAATACCATAAATTAAAATGACAATTTGAACAAAACAAGTGAAAGATCTATGCCACGACCTGTGGTCTGGTCTGGGCTTCCATTGATGGAATACAGATCAGTCGTTTGGCATAAATGAGTTTTCAACTACAGCACAAGACAACGACAAAAAAAAAAAATCCAACATGACAGATTGACAAGTGACGGATATCTGTCATCAACTTGCATCTGTCACACTTGTATCATGAAACAGAGATGAAAATGATATTAATCGTCTCTTTTGGCTGTCTAAAATCTCTAGTGTATGGCCAGCTTAATATAGTGCATATAGTACAATCATATAGTACATGGCAGTCTCTTTCTAACAAAGCCAGAACCAGCCCTGTACCTCACATGGATCCATAGCTTTCTCCATTCATTGCTTCAAATGCTATGATAGATTTATTTGAAGTTGGCAGCTCACTGGGCGTTTCCTTTCTCAAGGAGTAGGTCCTTTCTGCTGCAGCTATCTCTCCCTATCAAAGCTCTGGGGAATGTCTTTTCTCAGGGACATGTCCTTTCTGATGCTGCTTACGCCCTGTAACTGTCACAGCTTTTAAAGGATGGAACTGAACAAAAAAAATATAAGAAAATGAACAAACAGCAGGTGACAAATATATTTTATTTAATAACTCAGCAGATATACTAAAGTTTTAATTACATGCAGTTACAAAAGTATTCACACCCAGGTGCTGGTTTGAAAAATGCAGAATATTTTTCCGTGAGACAACCCCTTTAAGATGCTTGTTATCTCTCTCCAGATTGGCACTCTGTCAAAGAACATATACATCTTCCCCTCAAACTACAGAGTGGTTAACTTTTGATATTCACTGCAGTTTTGCTTGTCTGAAGATCTTGATTTTCCATTTAATAAACCTTCACATGGAACAGGAAGAAAATGCAAGAAATTGTTCATCTGGAAAAGTTCTCTCATTAAAAACTGGTACTGGAAGCATGGCCGTTCCATTCTTTACATTTTGTAGAAAATAACTGGCAAAACCATCTTGATGAATGAATGAAGATGTGAAAAACAGTCTGTCGGCTGTTATATCCTCAGGAAATATATATCGAAGAAAACTATATGTTAGGATGCTGTTCATTTCTCAGCCAGAGATTTTCTCTTACTAATGTATATATTGGGCACATATGTTTCAGCAGAACGGCAAATAAAATGTGTAAAATTAATACCCTATTGAGACATACTTGGATCCGAGCCATAAATTTAACATTGTTTTAAGTCTCACAGTCTATTACTACCCTGTTTGGCAGCAGGACCTAGTGTACGGTATCTGGTATCACCTCATAGTTTTACTGGATCATTCATTGGTGACAACCTTTTATAGGTGATTTTTATCCTCCCCATACCTGACATATGGTTGTAAGACCATTATTCTCTGTATTACAAAATCCTGTTATATAATATTTTCTTAAGTTTAACATAAGAAGCAACTGTGTTCCTTCTATAAGGAAAGACATATATAAATACAGGTTTCAACCTTAATTCCCCCCAAACTCCCCGTTATTAACCTAATAAACCTCATGGCTCTATGCAGATTACCACCTTTTTTCTATTCATTTGCATTCCATCTCCTAGTTCAAGCACAAATCCTCCTAGCATAGTCCAGGGGAGTCATCTTTCATTAGGGTAGGTTCACATCACGTTTTATGCCTCTCTTTGACATATAATAAAAAAAAAAAAAAACATTCCATATCTTCTGGATTATCTTGAAGTACCATCTGTCTGCAACGCTCAAAGATTTTGCCTGTTTTCCCTTTGAATCTGTTTCCATATACAAGTGGTGGCTCTCCTACTGTCATCCCAGGCTAAGGTGCAGGGCTGGATTTTCAACTCTACATGCCCTAACCAGAGTTGTGCTTGGGATATGCGCAACTCCTAAAGGTCAGCACAATATCTACAGTCTTCTCCCATACCTCTACTGGTGTAATGGTGTCTTTGCTCTATGTGACACTGTATTTTTTTCTTGTTTTACGTTGATTTTATTTCAAGAGAACTTGTCAACACAATCAACTCTATTAAATGAGACATACTGCCTGGTAATGTTGATCCTGTTGATTGAATGTTTCCCACACGGTCAAAATAAGTTGTGCCATTACAAAGAAAAAGCTTTATTCTATATGCAACTTAGAGATTCAGTGCACCGAGAGGCAGGGTTTGCCCCTCAGTGCACCTCAGCTCCTTCTCTTTCCAGCGTTTGCCATGCACCCCCCCCATTGATTGACAGAGCCAGGCATCATCATTTTCCTCCTACCTAGCCCTGTAATTCCATGCATGGAGCATGCACAGTACATTTCCTTTGGGTTTCCTTGCTGCCAATATGTTTACTGCACATTTGCACTAAAGCTCTAATTTGCATAAATAATAAAACTCTATTTTTTTCTCTGGAATGTTACATCAGATTTTAATCATAACGGTATCATCTAAATCTTCAGAATCCAAGATCAACCTCATCAGGCAGCATGTCTGGTTTGATAGGGTTGATTTTGCTGGCAGGACCTCTTTAAACTATTGTCTGTGACCATGATAATAAAGTTTCTTGGGATAATCTGTGGTCACAGATACAGGCAGGGAAGTGGACATATTTTGAAGAGCAGGTGGCATCACAAGAAAGTGACTGCAATTATGCTGTATGGATGTTCTATGTGTTACATATGTCATATGTTGACGTATCATTAAAATTGGGCTTCTATTGTTGCGGTATTTGTCCGACCACCTCTCGGTATGTTTGCCATGCTGCGGCCGTATCTCCCACCCGTCCCCATTATAGTGAATGAGGCCGGTCTGGACTTCTGGAACAGCCTGCCGGACAAGCCTAACGCTAGTGTGAAAGAAGCCTAAAATGTTTCACTTAAAGGAAATATGTAATCAGAAAATGACCTATTGTTTAAATCATGTTTTTATGTTTAACATATTTGTAAAGAGTTTTGGTGATATTATTTTTAGTTTTCCATGTCAATATATAAAAACTAAAACCATAAAATTCCTGCAGTTTTCACACTGGCCACTAAGTGTAATAATTGGCTCCACTTTTTGGTCTGTACTGATCACTTTACTACTGTTACCTGCTTTTCTATACACAGAGGTGATATCATTAGAGGCAGGATTAGAATCACAGATAAGGCAGGATCCATCATTCACAATAGGTGATTGTCAAAGCTTATCTATTCTTTCTTTGTACAATGAGCTCTGTACAGGTCACAGAACATGCCTAGAAAACTCTCCCATAGAAGTCAATGAGGTCCCCTCCAGACCACTGTATCTATGGCCCAGGTGGCTGCCATAAAGCAGTTTTTTTAATGCTTTCTAAATGCTGCTAAGAACAGCTCAAGCAAGATGGCAGCCCCCATAATCATGTTCAGAAATAAAATTTAAAAAATCTGCAATAAAAAAATAAAAAGAGACACATTTGATGACACATTTCCTTTAATCCTGAAAGCACAAACTTCGTAGACAGTAAATCACATTCTATTGAGCTGTTTTTTGGGCCATTTTAATTATCTAAATGAGTAGAAGGGTATATTCCCACATGACTGTCCCATTCTTCTTCGCAGGGCTTACAGAAATCCATGCACATTACAGAAACTATGGCAGCAAACTCTCCATGTGTGAACATACCCTAAGAGGTTCATATATCTCTGAATGAGTCAGTGGGGTGGAGCACGCACACTTGTTTAAGGCCTTCCTTAAGGGTTTTGATTTAGACTGCCACATAAAAAGCCTCCCTGTGGCAGCAATGGCACATGGACAATTTTTAATACAGTAGGACTGTATATCTGTGTAGGACAGGGACCTGGCAATCATCGGAGACAATTGTCTCCATTGGTCTCCAGGGTCATGTTCTATGAGACTTGGACAACCTAGTACATTCCCTGAATTATGAGTCCACATAAAATCTACTTCTAAGGGAAATAGATGAGGTGGCAAATCATAATGATGTCATTATTATGGGGTCTTCAACTACCCAGATATTGACTGGGAAAATGAAAGCTGTTGATCTCATAAAGAAAACAGGTTATTGACAATAACAAAAAACAATTACCTTTCCCAACTGGTTCAGGACCCGACCAGAGGGACGGCCATACTGGACTTAGTACTAACCAATAGATCTGACAAAATAACAAATGTGCAGGTTGGCGGTACCTGGAAAATTGTGACCATAAAATAACAACCTTCCTAACAACCATTCTAAACAGTGTTACTTCGGGGAGGCACAAAAATACCAAACTTTAAAAACGCTAAATTTGACCAGCTAAGCCAGGCCATTAGCTTCACTAACTGAGTTTTCAAAAATAAAAATCCAGCAAAAGATTACAATAGACAAATTGCCGGCACCAGATGGCATACACCCCCGTATTCTAAGAGAATTAAGTAATGTCATAGTCAGACCCTTATTTCTGATATGTAAGGACTTGACAGGGAACGTTCATCAGGATTGGCACTTAGCAAATGTGGTACCAATATTCAAAAAGGGGGTCAAATACAGAGCCTGGAAATTATAGCCGATAAGGTTAACATATATCGTGGGAAATCTGTTTGAAAGTTTTCTAAGAGATAATATCTGGGAGTACCTCAATGAAAATAAGCGAATAATGTCATATCAGCATGATTCATGAGGGATTGGTCATGTCAAACTAATTTAATCAGTTTCTATGCAGAGTTAAGTTCTAGACTGGACAAGTGTGAGTCAATGAATCTCATATCTCTTGACTTCTCCAAAGCATATCAATTTCTGCAGATAATTTTTTCCCCTAAAATTAGGAAAATTGGCTTCTACCTCACCATACTGGTTGGGGGGCGGGGGGGGGGGGTCTGTTGGCCTTCCTCTGGATCAACTTGTAGGACAACAGGCTGAACTGGATGGATGGATGTCTTTTTTCAGTCTTACAAACTATGTTACTAATACTATGGATTTCTTACTGTGGATTTGCATATTGTTTGCAAATCCACAGTGTTGTACCAGCAAAGCATATAGAATTTTAAGATCTCTCAACCACATGCCTTAGAGAAAAACCGAAGTATAAACTGACTTGCGCTGCAACTTTTCAATCCGCAACATGTCAATTTATCAACAGACATAAAGTAGAAATTCTATTTAAGTAATTTTTAACATGACTGAAAACTATATTTCCACTTGAATGGGGCTGAGTATCAGACACACCCCATGGCACACGAGTGGCACTGTTTCTGGAAGAAACACAGATTTTTTTTCTAGACTCAGACAATCCCTTTATGTGAAATGAAATGAATGTTTTAATAACAAGTGGTAATATTAGCAAAAGCTGCAGTTCTTACATTTTCAACATCAACTTGTATGATTCCTGCTGACACCAAAGTAATCAGATGTTACAAAATGAGACTTTTAAAGAGTTGAGCAGCAGCTATAATATTCAGCTCATTTCTTGCCTAACAGAGCTATGAAGTATGATTGCATATTTTAATTTAAGATTAAGAAATCAGGATTCTTTCTGTCACTTAACTGAATGTCTGAAAATATCTGGAGAATTTACAGAAGTAAAAGTGCAACCTGCTTCCATTTGGCATCTGCTGGCTTTCATTGTAAAAAAAATAAAAACAACAAACACAAAATAGTTTGACACACTTACATAAACATTTATGGAATGTGCAAAAAATCACCCCTTTTCTCCCTGCCACATACACATCAGACAGATGTGTCCTATATTTTTGCAATAATCTAAGTACAAGAAGTCGTATCAAGCTTAGCCAGGCAGCCCTGCACCCAAAAATATATCTATTTAATTTTGGTTACATTTCGACCCTCTCCCCCACCATCTAATCGATGTAAAAATATTAAAAGCTGAATACACTAGCTAGCACCTCAAAATTACTTTTGTCAGTGTACTATCCCTACACAGGGCATGCAAATTAATGGTTTAGTTATTGGTTTGACTTTATTACTGTCTTTTATGTATTCAGCCCTTCATATATTTTCCATCTGTGACATAAGCATAGTGTATTGCATTTCCAAATAAATATGTCCCCTTCAGTTGCCTCTCCTACACAACCTTATCAAATATATACTATTCAGCAGTGACGTAACTAGAAATGACTGGGCCCCACAGCATTTTTTTTAATCGGACCCCCTTTTCACGATTTGGTGTGGGAGGGAAACCCACACCAAATGTAGGAGGGAAACGGGTGAGGGGGAAAAGGCCTGTAAACTAGGAAAAGGAGCAGGTCCTGACTGACTGCAAGTATGAACTGACCCCAGAGGTAGATGAGTTCATACACAGGAACCTAAAGTCCAAACTCACCCTGGTACTAATGTCAGGACAAGAGACAACCTGTTTCTCCAATCGGTAGGACGAACAGGAGTCTCCCTCAGGCCTAAACACAAATGACAGGTAAATGAACAACACAAGAAAACCCAAACTATAAACAAAAGGGGAAGAAGATACTTAACTTCAAATGGCTTTGGAAGCACAGGAACTCCGCCGAGATCCAAACACCAGCAATCTACAAGACTTAAGCTATAAACCGCACAGCATGGTGGGAGAAGCCACAATAAATGGGGAAGGTTAAATGACCACATAAGCAACACCTGAGGCAAGGGGTGGGGCCATTACCAGAAACAACACAGATGCGAATTTATCCACAGGGAACCTGTTAGATCAAACCACATGTTGCCAGTCTCACTGACTCCTAGTACCTGTCACGGGAATGTCCGTGACACCCTTCCCCCCTGTTAAACGGAAATATTAATTATTACTATTTTAGATTAATATTAATAATTAATAATAATACATTGGCATACCCAGCTATTGCTGATTCTGCCTATTTCCTTACTTTACCTGTTACTCTACCTTTTTCTGAACTGCGTGCACTGAATTACGGCGACTTTAAAAGACTATATGCTGTATTTCAATAATAAAGTATTTATTAAACAATTACAAGTCCACAGTCAATTATCACGAGAATTCGTGATCTCCAGTCATTATTTACTTGATTGCAAAAATCAAAATGTATTATATTCGTGATAAAAATTCGCGATTAGAATATTCGCCATCAACACTAAGGGGTAGGCAACTTTCCTATTGGTTGCTGGGGATGTTGCTAAGTGCCGATATTTGCGAAAAAATTCACTATATTTATATTTATGATTATAATATTTGCGATCAACACTATTCGAATATATAGCACTATATTCCAATTATTTGCAATTTCTCGAAGAGGCGATATTCGCAATTAAAATTTGCGATTCAAATATATATATATATATATATATATATATATATTCATGGTTTTATATATATAGCGGCGTGCCAGCAGTATAATCCGACCAAGGCTTAGACAATATTAGAGAAGAAAAAAATGCAGCACTTCCGATGTGGTGATAGAAACGTGGGGTCCTTTATTCACTCGTGCAACGTTTTGATCCTCTTACTGCGCCTGCAGGAGGATCCAGCATCTGGTGGGGCACCCGCGACTGGGGGTCATTACGGGTGGCATAGATCCATATATAGTAATATCTATCTATATATATATATATATATATATATATAAATAACATTACAGGGGCATATACTGTATACATATCTATATCTATATAATATAACAGGGGCACCCCCAGTAACTTCTTAACAACCCCCTCCTTTCATGCAACCCCCACTCTTGTGGCTAGTAAAGATCACTCTCTTAGACCAGGCCCCGCAGGTGCTTCATCCGTTTCCTACACTGTATATAATGTCATTGTATAATACTGTTAAGGAGGCACTAGCAATAAAATCTTTTAGCCCATCTCCTGGGTGGGCCCCTTCTGAGTCCAGGCCCCAAAGCAGCCACTTCCCCTGCTTTTCCTATAGCTACGCCTGTGCTATTAAGTACTGTCATGATAAGCTGTATCTTATGAGCCTAGGAAAGAGAAGGCAAAAGAAAGGAGAAGTGAAGCATCCAGCAACAAGTCACCTACTGGTTTTTCTCCATGTTCTCCAACTGTGGTCATGCTTAGGCACATGATGTAGGTCACACAATGTCCAAGATCAGATTTTAACAAAGTCTAATTGCTAAAAATGTTTGCTGGACCTGCAGCGCAGAATAGCCTTTTTCATCCTCTTCGGGTGTGCAATGTTCTCACATGGTGGTACCCCTAGCTCAACATGATTGACAGTTTATGCACAGCTATTAATTATTACCTTATGCAAGACAGCAACAAAAGTGTCTGGAACTGAGGCAATGGCAGCTCATTATAGAGGCTTGTCACCTCAGGCCTTTAGAGGCCACCCACTCTGTGAGCAGGCCCAATGCCTCCTTAAACACTTCCTTGACACCTATGGCCTATCCTCAGTGAATGGGAGCAGTGCTACAGTACCCAGCTCTGTCAACTACACAACAGCTGGGGGGCACGGAGTGTCAGACCGCCACCGATCCGATGTTGATAGTCTATTCTGAAGATAAGCCATCAATATCGAACACCGGAAAACCTCTTTTAAAGCGGAAAAATCACCTTTTTACTGAACGTGATATCAATAGTTTAATAAAACGCCCTATTAAAATGTATGCCTACATTAAACTAAGAATATTATGTCTTTCAGGAACTTTTCTTGTAGTTATCTGGCTTAAATACTATCATTTAACATGTTTTTTAAATCTTCTTTGTGTGTATTGTCAGGGCTGTTTACACTGAACATACCGCTTATAAAAAGCGAGCTATGATTGCTACACATGCTGATGTATTCATATGCAATTTTATTTGATGAAAACTGTTTGTTTAGTCTTTTTCTAGGAGAACATCAAGATACAAAAGAAAGTAGGCGTGTAATTAAGGTATAATCAAGATGTCTCTTCACCTTGACTAATTTACAAAAGGGAAGGCTCCCATAGAGTTTCTGTAGAAAGCATGTTTTTAAAGTGAGTGCTACAGGCACTTCCATTATCCACTGCCTTGCCTCTGTCATCTTTGCAGGAAAATGGTTGTGTGGAAATTGACAGCTGTTCAGTAGTAACACAGATTGTGACGCTATAGTTAGATATTCTTCATTACTCTACAGTAATCAGATTGAATGTGATTGACAGGGCTTGTGTTTTTTGACATTTCTTTAGATATTCATATTTTTATGTGAATGGTACTGTAGTGTTTGTTATGATCCAAGTAAATAATATGTGACAAATTTAACAGATTCATGATAATTGTATTTGTTTAATGTTTGTATTACTTAAATAACATTATTATCTCATGGGGTTGTTAATATGTGCATTTTACCTACAGGACACACTCTATGCCCAGACATTACAAAATCAACACAGAGCCACTTCGTAAAGGCCCTTTACATAGACCTACTGTGGAGGCAATTATCAGGATTGAATCCTTCCCAATAATTGATGATTGTGAGTAAAGGAGAAAACTGAAATTTCAGGCATCTCTTCTGTATAGGGACTTTTAATTGCTTGTTCCCATAGAGAATGAGTGCTTCAGGGCAGCAGATCCCTGTTTACAAAGCATGATCTGCTGTGTCCACGTGATTGGCAGCACCTTTATGCAGGGTAATTATCAGGAAAAAGTGTTCCTAGAAATGCCCCTGATCATTGGCCCACATGAAAGGACCTTTATATGTGAGCAATTTCATGTAAATTAACTGGCAATAATAAATATTTTCCAAATGTGTCCATGTCCTTTAGAGTAGATGTCACTTTTATAGTGGACTAGCTGAAGGACCCGGCTTCGCTCGGGTATATTTAATCTATTTCATTTAATGAATAGTAGTCAATGGCTACATTCAATATAATGGATAGAAGGAGGTGCATAGCCGCAAAGTTTCACCCAAAAAACCAAAACAATGTACACTAATAGACTGGTGGCGGCACACTCCACAAGAGGGAACACAAGAATAATATATATAAATCATTTATTATATTAAAAACCTATAAAAACATAAACATTGGATGGTACACATCAAAATGTATAAAAGTATAATTAAAATATTACTATTGTTATTATGCTACTAGCTGCAATTAGGCCAGTTGAGTCATAGTCCGCATTGAGATCTGTAACCAATGTATTATGACTGAACTTGGCCTATAGGGGGTATTCACGTAGTTATTGCGGTCCCAATGTGTGGTCACAGTGGATCAATCACAGTGTGGCGATGGAGTAATGATACTAATGTCCCTTGTCCGCACCGATGTACCAGAATGGTGCCTATGTAGAATATGAGCGGTGTGACTTGAGACAATACTTGCCAGTATAAAATTTACCACGTCAGACCGTGGTCAATGCGGTCCCAATCCTGTATGGCAATAACAGTGCACAGTCACAATATGGCAATGGAATGGCTGTGGTTATATTTCATCTCCACATAGGTGAGACAGAGCAGTGTCTGTTATACACATAGAATAGGTGCAGACCGCAGTCTGTTACTCTGCAGGTAAACTGTTCTTGCAGTGCCACTGCAAAGTATATGCTATACGCCCAGTTTGCTCCCACTTGTTGAGGGTCTAATGCCCCTTACCTTGCTGGTTTCCTCTGTTTGGATGGTCGCCAACCTCCGTTCACCTGCGGCGTACCGCGTGGTGTTTGGGTCTCAAACGCGGCATCCCACGTGACCCAAGGAGGAAACAGTTGGGGCAGTCCGTGTCTCCACGGTGGAGCGTCCTGGGTCCTAGTGCTAGGCTGCGAAGCGTTCCAAATCCTAGTATAGCCAAGTTAGGAAGCCTTCATGAATCCTTATAGCCAAGTTAGGAATTCAGGCAATGCATTAATTTCTCTTGCTCTTATGTCTCCAAAAACATTGATTACCTACAGTTGAGCCCAAACGCGTTTCGGGGATAACCCCCTTCTTCAGTGGTCACCTGTAGTAGATCTAAATGGAACCTTATATAGGTCCATAGCCACAATTATTATAAAAATCTGGACTGGATTACATAAAATACACCTTAGTATGGCCCTAAATAAAAGCAATATATAAGCCGCACAGTAGAACAATATATATGCAGCATAGTACTAATCTACTTCTGAAAGATATAATATTATATTGACCCCAGTATTCAATACAATAAATTAGTACTATGCTGCATATATAAACATCTATTGCTGGAACAAAGACACATCTTGAAATAAGGTACTAAGTTCTATCAAGCCATGGCTTTACTTCAATAGCGATTATCCTGGTGACAGATTTTCTTTAAAGTTCACTTACAGCAGTGAAGAAAAATGCCTGGGTTGTTATGGAAACCTGGAGTAAAACTGTGTATGTGGAGGATAACGGCCTGGAAGCTTCTATTGGCTGACAAGGGTCATGTGACCAAGCTTCTATTGGATAATGCATTTTTTTGGAATATCTCAGGAACGGTATGTCCTAGAGAGCTGAGACCTGGTCTAAAACCTTCCCGGACACCTGATGTACCTGTGTGCCAAATTTCATGATTGTAAATGTGACAATGCGGATTCCTTTAGCGGACATACATACACATACACACATACACTCAGCTTTATATATTAGATAGTGTTGATATCTTTCAACGACACACACAAACATTAAATGAAATAGATTAAATATACCTGAGCGAAGCCGAGTCCTTCAGCTAGAATATATACTGTATATAGTAAAACTTCTCCTAAAGGCCACCTCTTTTAAAAGACTGCCTATTTATGTGTACCATATTTCCTGTGACAGATTTTCACTTTGTTCATAGACCACCCCTGTACAAGACCATCATTTTTAAAATAAGATTTTGGGTGGTTGTCTACAAGACTGTTAATTGTATAAATGCTTAATACAATGAATGCTTAAAGAAGAACTCAGACTTTTTTTATGTTACATATATTGCTAACTCACGACCAGTATTCCAGCAGTTTAATTTGTCTCACCCTAACTCAGTTGCATCCATACATTTTGAACCTTTTCATTATAGGAACCCGGTCATGTGATCTCAAGTCTGACTCCTTGTATAATGTGTGAACAGGAACTCATTCTTTCCCATGCGGCTGACTTCCTGTGAGCTACATGATGACATCATCACCAATTAAATCCCTTCTGGCAACTCTCAGGCCCCTCCCCTCTCCATCCTCCATTGTCCTCTACATAAAACTGTATTCTGTTGAAGATATAATTGCTTCCCTATCTAAAGGATCAGGAGTAGAGATATAAAGTAGATATGTGTATACAATGATTATCTGCTGTTATATAACCCCCTCCCCCCCAACTCTCAATGCCTGTCTGTACTATCTGTGTGATCTGTCTGTACTATCCTAGAGTAATTCTTTAAAAGGCTAGTAGAAGTTTCCTTAGCCTGAATGGAAGATGTTTAGCTTGAAGGCTTTGAGTAAAACAATTGTCATATAGACAAAAGCACTGTAGGGAAACTTCAATTAAAATGCTAAATAAATAAAGAAAGTTGTGTACTAATGCTTAATAACAAATAATTTCTACCTAGAATGCTATTTCTGACTGCCTGACATTCATATTCAAATCACAAAATTGGTATAAACTTTATCTGTATAAAAAAAATTCTCTGTTTAAATCAATGTATATGAATGCTACTTACTGAACATATGATATCATCTTCGAAAAGAAATTCATGAAAAATTATGTAATCAAAAATATTTTTTAAACTTGTTACAGTAATTTAAAGTACAATCAACACACAATTATACACTGATACATTTTTTTCTACCTAGGGCAGTATTAAGTTGTGTCCACCCGTTATTTAACACAACCTACATATTTGCATAGTTAATACGTTGAAAAAAGACATAAGTCCATCAACCAAGAGATAGGTGGGGATGGGAATCCCAGAAGGAAGTGAGATTTAGATTTCTACATGTTTTTATAAGCATTAATGTTGTTTACTTTTAAGAATTCATCTAAACCCTTTTTTAAAACTGTCCACTGTTCTTGCTGTGACCACGTCCTGAGGAAGTCTATTCCACAGATTCACGTTTCTTACAGTAAAGAAGCTTTGACACTTCTGGAGACTGAACTTTTTCTTCTCCAGTCGGAGGCAGTGCCCCCTTGTCTTTTGAGGGCATTTGACATGGAACAGTTTTTAACCGTATTTTTTGTATGGCCCATGTATATATTTGTATAGGTTAATCATATCCTCCCTCAGAAGTCTCTTCTCAAGACTAAATAAATGTAATTCTTCTAATCTTTCTTTATAACTAAGACCCTCCATGCCCCTTATCAGTTAATAAATATAAAGAATAAAATGTCGCACTAGAATGAGTTGATGCCACTGCAGGCAGGGTCCCGCGTGCCCGCACCACCTCCATATTTCTCCACCTCCATGTTACAGTTTTCCCCCTCAATGTCACATTGCCCCCTCCTTTTTACCTCACCCCCTTCATGTCACATCAATCCATAATGATCAGTGACCCCCTATTGTGTCACATTTCTCTCTCTCCCATGGGACATCATCCCCCCCATGTCACATTTCTCCCCCCTCCATGTCACATTTCTCCCCCCTCCGTGTCACATTTCTCCCCCCTCCATGTCACATTTCTCCCCCCTCCATGTCACAGTTCTCCCCCCTCCATGTCACAGTTCTCCCCCCTCCATGTCACAGTTCTCCCCCCTCCATGTCACATTTCTCCCTCCTCCATGTCACATTTCCCCCCCCATGTCACATTTCTCCCCCCCCATGTCACATTTCTCCCCCTCCATGTCACATTTCTCCCCTCCATGTCACATTTCTCCCCCTCCATGTCACATTTCTCCCCCTCATGTCACATTTCTTCCCCTCCATGTCACATTTCTCCCCCTCCATGTCACATTTCTCCCCTCCATGTCACATTTCTCCCCCTCCATGTCACATTTCTCCCCCTCATGTCACATTTCTCAACCCTCCATGTCACATTTCTCCCCCTCCATGTCACATTTCTCCCCCTCATGTCACATTTCTCCCCCTCCATGTCACATTTCTCCCCCTCCATGTCACATTTCTCCCCCTCCATGTCACATTTCTCCCCCTCCATGTCACATTTCTCCCCCTCATGTCACATTTCTCAACCCTCCATGTCACATTTCTCCCCCTCCATGTCACATTTCTCCCCCTCCATGTCACATTTCTCCCCCTCCATGTCACATTTCTCCCCCTCCATGTCACATTTCTCCCCCTCCATGTCACATTTCTCCCCCTCCATGTCACATTTCTCCCCTCTCCATGTCACATTTCTCAACCCTCCATGTCACATTTCTCCCCCTCCATGTCACATTTCTCTCCCCTCATGTCACATTTCTCCCCCTCCATGTCACATTTCTCCCCCTCCATGTCACATTTCTCCCCCTCATGTCACATTTTGTCCCCATCATGTAACCACCACCGCCCCCTGCGTGGCACAGACTCCAACATTGTCCCTTATAATCCTTATTATGTCAACCCCCCATGGCACAGATGCCAACATTGTCTTGTCCCCCATCATTTCTCCCCCTCCATGGTACAGTCTCCAACATCCCCCCCCCAATCATCCTTAATACAGGCAGGCAGCAGCAGTGTAATAAACATTATGCGCCCGCTCTGGGCTGATCACCTACCACCTCAGCAGTCAGTCGTCGGCCATTAAACAGTTACAAGAAGTTACAGCTCCTCCTCCATTCCAGACTCTCTGCTGCTGCCTGTTGCTGCGGCTCCACTGGCCAGTCACGCCTCCCCTGACCACGTGACCGTCCGTGTGTTGCCTTCCACTGCTCTGTGAGAAAGTGATATAATAAAAAAAAAAAAAAAAAAAAGGGGTTCATTTTTGGCGCCCACTCCTTCTCCACGCCGGGTGCGCCCTAAGGCAGACGCTTGGTCTGCCTTATGATAGCGCCAGCCCTGACTGGAGGTGCACCCACAAACAGTTTCACCCAACTGTAAAAAAGGGCTATGATAGTATATAAATAGTAGGGCACTCTCCTTAACAGATGGATATCATATGAAGCAGATTTATTGTAATAAAATATTGAAATAGACTTGATAAAAACTGTGGATTATCCAATACATTAAAAAAATGCAATAGTGTAATAGCGCAAAGTCGCTAGTAAAGTGCCAAAAACTGGAAATCTGTGAGAACACACACACATGCTAAATAATAATGACTTTACTGGCACATTATTTTGCACGTGTGTGTTCTCACAGATTTCCAGTTTTTGGCACTTTACTAGCGACTTTGCGCTATTACACTATTGCACTTTATGAATGTATTGGATAATCCACTGTTTTTATCGATTCTATTTCAATATTTTATTACAATAAATCTGCTTCATATGATATTCATCTGTTAAGGAGAGTGCCCTACTATTTATATACTACCTTATCAGTTAAGTCGCTCTCCTCTGTACTTTTTCCAGCTGCAGTGCGTCCTTTCTATGGACTGGTGTGCAGAACTGAACTGCATATTCCAGATGAGGCCGCACCAACGCTTTGTGAAGTGGCAGTATTGCATCCCTGCCCCGCGAGTCCATGCCTCATTTAATGCATGACACTATCCTGGTGGCCTTAGAAGCAGCTGATTGACATTGTATGCTGTTATTTAATCTCCCATCTACAAAGACACCCAAATCCTTCTCTATAAGTGACTCCCCCAGTGTGTCATCACGTAGGACATATGAAGCACAGAGATTATTACTTCCAAGATGTATAACTTTACATTTAACCACATTGAGCCTCATTTGCCAAGTTGATGCCCAATCACTTAAAGTGTTCAAGTCAGCTTGTAGTATATGGACATGTTCCATAGACTGTACAGTTCTCTATAGCTTAGTGTCATCTGCAAAAATAGAAATGGTGCTATTAATCCTGTCCTCGATATCATACATAAACCTGTATATACAGAAAGGTACTTGGGATATGGCTGATTCCATGGACCTTAAATACATGTAATAATGTATACAGTATATGTAAAATAGCAAATAACAGGAAGCAGAAAACCTTTATAATATAAATGTTAGGTACACATATTAAGATCACTATTTATATGTCGGAGTTAATCTGTGGTCCACTAGTATCAGATGTGCCCCAGTTATTAATAGATGCATGCTTCTTAATAATTGTAGCAAATCTTAGGCCATCTGAGAGGCAGAAGTAAAATCTATGCCAGCATAGGAAAGTCCCAGCAAGTGCAGTGTGTTATTTGGAACTGGTATCCTGATAACATAATCATTTGGTGATGGAATATATGTACAGAATTTGTGTTGCTTTTATCTTAGTAGTGCCAATGTATATATGCATAGACATATGGTGACATCCTACCAGCTGTAATGGATGCATTTTTTGCTGAGAGATGGCATCCATGGTGGTATTTCAAACATGAATACTGGTGACTTTTATGTATATGATTTGGGGATCATTACCATATTACCAGGGTGGGTTCACATCATGTATTTAGGAAAAAAAACATACAAAATGCAGCACACCACGTTCTTGTATCCTGCACAGTCAGGTAAAAAAAAAGTATACTCTTTTACAATGGTAAAAAAAAGTATACTTTTTTTTTTTGTTTTACAATGGAACTCTATGGTGAATGGATGCCACTATATGGCATCAGTCTGAGGTGTCCGTTTAACTACTACAGGACCGCCTAACACAGGGATGCGTCCTGCGGGCGGTCCTGTAGCTCTGAGTTGACGCGTCGGAGCGTCATCTCGTGAGAGCCGAGATTTCCTGTGAACGTGCGCGCGTTCACAGAGAAGCGCGGCACGGCAGTTCGGCCACAGCCTGCCAGCGATGATCCATCGCTGGCAGGCTGTAGATGCGAATAAAATCGCATCAAACAGCTATATCAGACGCTGTTTTATGAACAGCGTCTGATATAGCTGCTACCTGGTCCTCTGGTGGTCCCATTTGCTGGGATCGACCACCAGAGGACCAGGTAACACAGTAAAGTTGCACCAAACACTACACTAACCCCCACCCCCCTCACCTATTAACCCCTTGATCACCCCATCTAGACCCCTGATCACCCCCTGTCATTGATCACACCCCTTGTAAGGCTCCATTCAGACGTCCATATGTGTTTTGCGGATCCGTGGATTCACGGATCCGTGGATTCACGGATCCGCGGATCCGATCCGCGGATCCGATCCGCAGATCCTCAAAACACGGACACCGGCAATGTGCTTTCCGCATTTTGCAGATCCGCACATTGCCAGAACTATATAGAAAATGCTTTTTCTTGTCCGCAATTGCGGACAAGAATAGGACATGTTCTATATTTTTGCGGAATGGAAGTGCAGACCCGGAAGCGCGGATCTGTAATTCCGGATCCGAGCGGGACAAAGTCTGTCCCCATAGAAATTAATGGGTCCGCCACTTAGTTAGCTACTTGTTAGGTAGCTAGCGCCCAGCCCACCGCACCGCAGTCACTGATTTTGGCAGAGATTTTTTCATCCACATTGATCGATGCGAATGAAAAAATCTGTGCCGTTCATTTTTTTTTTTTTTTTCAGCCCAGGGGCTGAACGGAAAAAAAAAATCTCATTACCCGTATGCTCAATATACGGAGAATCGCAGAAACTCCTAATGCTGGCCATACGTGTAATGATTGCGGAGACCCTCAAATGCCAGGGCAGTACAAAACCCCACATGTGACCCCATTTTAGAAAGAAGACACCCCAAGGTATTCCGTGAGGGGTATGGTGAGTTCATGTAAAATTTTATTTTTGTCACAAGTTAGTGGAATATGAGACTGTAAAAAAAAAAAAAAACAATTTCCGCTAACTTGTGCCAAATTTTTTTTCTGTGAACTCGCCATACCCCTCACAGAATACCTTGGGTGTCTTCTTTCCACAATGGGGTCACTTGTGGGGTATTTATACTGCCCTGGCATTTAGGAGTCCTAAAGCGTGAGAATCCAAATGCGTAAAAATGGCCTGTGAAATCCTAAAGGTACTCATGGGAATTTGGGCCTTTGCGCATCTTGGCTGCAAAAGTGTCACACATGTGGTATCGCCGTACTCAGGAGAAGTAGGGCAATGTGCTTTGGGTGTATTTTACATATACCCATGCTGGGTGTAGAAATATCGCTGTAAACGACAACTTTTTAAATTTTTTATTCAAAGTTGTCAATTTACAGAGATATTTCTCTCACCCAGCATGGGTATATGTAAAATACACCCTAAACACATCGCCCTACTTATCCTGAGTACGGCGATGCCACATGTGTGACACTTTTTGCAGCCAAGATGCGCAAGAGGCCCAAATTCCAACGAGTACTTTTAGGAGGGCATTTTTACGCATTTTCTTCTCACGCTTAGGGCCCCTAAAATGCCAGGGCAGTATAAATACCCACATGTGACCCCATTTTGGAAAGAAGACACCCCAAGGTATTCGCTGAGGGGCATAATGAGTCCATGAAAATTTTACTTTTGTCAAAAGTTAGCGGAACGGGAGACTTTGTGAGAAAAACTATAAAAATCAATTTCCACTAACTTGTGCCAAAAAAATCTTCTATGAACTCGCCATGCCCCTCATGGAATACCTTGGGGTGTCTTCTTTCCAAAATGGGGTCACATGTGGGTATTTCTACTGCCCTGGCATTTTAGGGGCCCTAAAGCGTGAGAAGAAAATGCGTAAAATGCCCTCCTAAAAGGTACTCATTGGAATTTGGGCCTTTGCATCTTGGCTGCAAAAGTGTCACACATGTAGTATGCTGTACTCAGGAGAAGTAGGGCGATGTGTTTTAGGTGTATTTTTACATATACCCATGCTGGGTGAGAGAAATATCTCTGTATATTGACAACTTTGAATAAAAAATGTAAAAAGTTGTCGTTTACAGCGATATTTCTCACACGCAGCATGGGTATATGTAAAATACACCCAAAACACATTGCCCTACTTCTCCTGAGTACGGCGATACCACATGAGTGACACTTTTTGCAGCCAAGATGCAAAGGGCCCTAAAACCAATGAGTACCTTTAGGATTTCACAGGCCATTTTATGCATTTGGATTCTCACACTTTAGGGGCCCCTAAAATGCCAGGTGAGTATAAATACCCCACATGTGACCCCATTTTGGAAAGAAGACACCCCAAGGTATTCCGTGAGGGGCATGGTGAGTCCACAGAATTTTTATTTTTGGCACAAGTCAGCGGAAATTTATTTTTTTTTTTTTTTTAATTTTGTTTTTTACAAAGTCTCATATTCCACTAACTTGTGACAAAAATAAAATTTTACATGAACTCACCATACCCCTCACAGAATAGCTTGGGGTGTCTTCTTTCCAAAATGGGGTCACATGTGGGTATTTATACTGTCCTGGCATTTTAGGGGCCCCTAAAGCGTGAGAAGAAGTCTGGAATCCAAATGCGTAAAAATGCCCTGTGAAATCCTAAAGGTACTCATTGGTTTTAGGGCCTTTGCGACTCCAGGCTGCAAAAAGTGGCACACATAGGTATCGCCGTACTCAGGAGAGTAGGGCAATGTGTTTTGGGGTGTATTTTATATATACCCATACTTTGTGTGAAAAATATCTCTGTAAACGACAACTTTTAAAATTTTTATACAAAGTTGACAATTTACAGAGATATTTCTCTCACCTAACATGGGTATATGTAAAAATACACCCCAAAACACATTGCCCTACTTCTCCTGAGTACGGCGATACCACATAAGTGAGACTTTTTTGCAGCCTGGGTGCGCAAAGGGGCCCAAATTCCAACGAGTACCTTTAGGTTTTACATGGCGGCTCACAATTTAGCCCCGCCCAAAATGCCAGAACAGTAAACACACCCCACAAATGACCCCATTTCGGAAAGTAGACACCCCAAGGTATTCACTGAGGGGCATAGTGAGTCCGTCTGAGATTTTATTTTTTTTTGCCAGAAGTTATCAGAAATTGAAACTTATTATTTTTTTTCTCAGAAAGTGTCATTTTCCGCTAACTTGTGAAAAAAAATGAAATGATACATGAACTCACCAAGCCCCTCCGCGAATACTTTGGGGTGTCTTCTTTCTAAAATGGTGTGATTTGGGGGGTATTTATACTATCCTGACATTCTAGCACCTGAAGAAACATGACAGGTGCTCAGAAAGTCAGAGCTGCTTCAAAATGCCGAAATTCACTTTTTTGCACCATAGTTTGTAAACGCTATAACTTTTACCCAAACCAATAAATATACACTTATTGGACTTTTTTTTTTATCAAAGACATGTAGAACAATAAATTTAGAGAAAAATTTAAATAGAAATGTCGTTTTTTTTGAAAAATTTTACAACAGAAAATGAAAAATGACATTTTTTTGCAAAAATTTAGGTCATTTTTGATTAATAGCAAAAAAAGTTAAAATGTCAGCAGCAGTGAAATACCACCAAATGAAAGCTCTATTAGTGAGAAGAAAAGGAGGTAAAATTCATTTGGTTGGTAAGTTGCATGACGGAGCAATAAACGGTGAAAGTAGTGTAGTGCGGAATTGTAAAAAGTGGCCTGGTCATTAAGGGTGTTTAAGCTAGGGGGGCTGATGTGGTTAACGTATACGTTTTTCATATACGTTAAACGGATGGGAAAAACATGATGTGAACCAAGCCATAATGTCAGCATTAGGGATGAGCGAATTGAATTCGGATGAAACATCCGAAGTCGATTCGCATAAAACTTTGTTTCAATACTGTATGGAGCGAGCACTCCGTACAGTATTAGAATGTATTGGCTCCGATGAGCCGAAGTTACTACTCGAAGTTACTGTAAAAAAACATTTTGAACCAAACCCGAGTTCGGGAAATAGTCTTTTACACTATAAATCAATTTCTGAAGTTATTATGCGAAGTCTCGCGAGATTTTGCGAAGTAATAACTTCGGCTCATCGGAGCCAATATATTCTAATACTGTACGGAGCACTCGCTCCGTACAGTATTGAAACAAAGTTTTATGTGAATCGACTTCTGATGTTTCATCCGAAGTCGATTCGCTCATCCCTAGTCAGCATCAGTCTTCTGTTATCGGATTACACTATGCTCTTTTCACCATATATTATTAACATCTACTGATGCACATTATAGAGTGTGGAAAAGTATAGGGACTGAATACATATGATTGAATCGATGCTGAATCATTTTAAGGGAGATTACTTTTAGGTAGGGTTGGTTGAGGATAAAATAAAGACAATTTCTAAGCTGATCTGTCTTGGCTACGTATAGCCATCTGTGAAGGTTAAAATTTTGAACCATATTCTGGTTCACTTGGTCAATGATAATGAAACACAGAGTATTTTATTAAGCCAATAAAGCAGAAGAAAACGGTTCCAGCACCAAATTATCTTTTAATAAAATCTTCCTTTTATTTTCTTCACATAGACAAGTGCAGACAGAATCACATAGTGGACAGCAGTTTACGCATTTCGGACATATTGTCCTTAGTCCTAACATTGCTATCTGGCGGTCTGAGAAATTTAAGAATCTCTGTACCCTCCCCAACACTGGGGGGTGGAAACATTTCTCTAAAACAAATCACCCATCCCCCAAATAGCTACCTGTTGCTGAATACATGGGTTTACATAATAAAACAAACCTATGTGGGAGCCGTCCCATAGGTTAAAATGTCTCATCCACCTGGAAATGTTTATGTGGCCCAAGTATAAGCTCAGTACCAGCTAATAGAAATGATTTTAATCAGATGGGATGAGAATAATCGCATGGTATATACTGGGACCAACCACACATAAAGATACATAGTATCACATAAATAAAATCCAATATATATATGCACACAGAAAGCGAACATGATCTGGGTCCTCAAAGAACATAAACCAAAGAGATGTTCATTAATAGAAATACATTAATTCCTTACTTTGATTTTTTGGAGAAATTTTTCCACCCCCCGGTGTTGGGGGAGGATACAGAGATCCTTAAATTCCTTAGACCGCCAAATAGCAATGTTACGACTAAGGACAATATGTCCGAAACGCGTAAACTGCTGTCCACTATGTGATTCTGTCTGCACTTGTCTATGTGAAGAAAATAAAAGGAAGATTTTATTGAAAGACAATTTGGTGCTGGAACCGTTTTCTTCTGCTTTATTGGATTCATTTATGGACTTACCTGTTGGTTTCCGGGCAACGGGGATGCAAGATGCTGAGGTGGTGAGCTGGATGAACTATTGTTAAAGTATTGTATTTTTTGCTTTATAAGACACACTTTCCCAAGTGGGGGGGAAATGGCAGAGCGTCTAATAAAGTGAATACTGATACTTCGCCGGCCGCTATGCTGCGCAGCACGGCCTGCGAAGTATCAGTGTGGAGGCAGGAGGCGGGGACACTTGTGGCGGAGCCCGGTGCAGTGACTCTCCTCTAATACACTGGGCCCCGCAGCTGTGTATTAAATTAATGTAGACTTATTGTGCGTTATCCTTTTGGGGCCCAAAGCCCTACTGTACTTACTATCTATCCCTGTATGGTGGCATGCAGACTCGTGGGCAGGCGGCAGCTTAACATCACTACTTCCGTCATGTGCCGCCTGCCCCCTCTCCCTGCTTCATTCATAAAGTGGGAGACGGGGTAGGTGGTGCATGACTGAGGGAGTGATGTTAAGCTGCCGCCTGCTGACAAGTCTGCATGCCGCCGTACGGGGATAGATTATAAGTACAGCAAAGCTTTGGGCTACAAAAGGATAACATACAATAAGTATACGTTAATTCACTACAAAGCTGCGGGGCCCGGTGTATTAGAGGAGAGTCACTGCACCAGAGAGTCACCCCGCCACGAGTGTCCCCGCCTCCTCCCTCCACACTGATACATTGCAGGCCAGCGATGTATCAGTGTAACAGTGTTGGGGGATATCTGTAGATAAAACTTATGGGGGATCTCTGTGGATGACACTTATGGGGGATCTCTGTGGAGGACACATATATAGCATAAGATGCTATATATGTGTCATCCACAAATATCCCCCATAAGTTATAGTGTCTTATTTAATATCCCCCATAAGTTATAGTGTATAAGTTAATAGTGTCATCCACAGAGATCCCCTATAATAGTGTCATCCACAGAGATCCCCCATAATAGTGTCATCCACAGAGATCCCCCATAATAGTGTCATCCACACAAATCCCCCATAATAGTGTCATCCACAGATCCACCATTAGTTCAAAACCCACCAAAAGCACTTCTTTTGGTTTAAAAAAAAATGTTCCCCTATTTTCCTCCTCAAAAACCTAGGTGCGTCTTATCATCAGGTGCGTCTTATAAAGCGAAAAATGCGGTATTTTATTAAGCCTTTTGCATACTATTACGTCAATGAGTGCAGTGAGTTAACACTCAGATGTAATAGGATGCCACAGTGATGTTGCTAGCATAGGAGCTATGCCCATATCATTGCTTGTGGGTGCCAGGTCTATTACACAGCTGGCATACTGTGCTCACACTCAAGATTGGAGAAAACTATGATCCTAGCAGCTTAACCTCTCAGATGCTTTGGCCAATAATGATTACAGTATCTAAGTAGTGTAGGGTGCTCCTTTTGACATCGAATTGGCACGTTGTGAATGGAATCTTGGGGTGCTGAGTAGCTGTCTTGGAAGCTGGGGTCCTTCTGAAGGCATCCAGACCTGCAATGTTCCAGCTAAATTTAGTCGGACAATGGTAAGTAAATATTTGTATACACTGTAATTCAGTAATATAACAGTATATACTGTTGTTCAAGTGATCAAACTATTGCAGATTCAAGTACACTAAAGGGGCTAAAAGCTGTGAAAAATAGATGAATCAATGAAAAAACAATGAATATTAAAAACAAAAAACACTTTTTATTTCACACGAAAAAAATATATAACTGATGTTTCCACATTTGTAATGATCCAATCTGTTAAATTATCCCAACATTTAACTTGCACGATGAATGCCAGAATTGTTGCTTTTTGGTCATCTCGTCTTCCAAAAAAAAGTGTCAGAATAAGGAGTAATCTTTAGTTTAACAAAAACATTTATTTATTTATAATTTTGTTTTTATTGAAACTCCACAAAAGACAAAATGGATAACAGCATGACATGCGCATTTTACATATAGTTGTACAGGACTATAACATAAGGCCAGAAACTGGAGTATTGGCTACAACATACATTATCTACCACAGCATTAGTTCCTACTGAGTGTCTAGGTCGGCAGTGATAACAAACAGAATATGATTGGAGCCAACTAAAGTGCAAATCAGATTAAACATCTCTCAGAACCAGCCCACTTGTATGGGGCGAATAATGCAACACAGTTGAAGAAAATGTTTCCAGATAGTTTGAAACTTGGAGGAGGCCTTAAAAGTAAAGGCGCACTTCTCCTCCATCTGATATATTAGGTTAGTTTTATTTAACCAGTGGGATATGGGTGGGTATATGGACTGTTTCCAATATAGAGGAATCATACTTTTAGCTGTAAGAAACATTTGATTCCACAGGTGGATATTAAATTTGGATTGGGAATCCGGAATTAAATTTAGGAAAATAGCAACTGGGGAAAGCCTTGGAGAACCTCTGCATACCTTTGACTAAAATCCTTCCCACTTCCTCCCAGTAAAGGACGATTAAAGGACAGTTCCACCAAATATGGGCATATGAACCAAGATCTGCATTGCATCTCCAACAAGTAGGGGTGACAAGTGGGTACATAGCATGTAGGCCTACAGGCGTTTTGTACCATCTGCTAAGTAGTTTAAAAAACGTTTCCTGCATCAAAAACATTTCTTTTAAACTAGTAAAGCATAACAAAAACCATATAAATATGTTATCCCCATAATTAGAGATGAGCGAATCGAAGTTGATGAAGTGGAAAAATTCTATTTGCACCAAATCAGAATTTCCTCACGCTTCATGGTAACAAATCTATTTTTTTCCTAAAATGGCTGCTGCATGTGTGAGGACATGGAGCAAGGAACTCTGGGAACGCGGGATCACCCATAATGCCAATCAGCAGCCAGCCAGCTAGCCCTCTGATGTCACTGCCCTATAAATAGCCTCAGCCATCTTGGATTCTGCCATTTTCCAGTGTACTTAGTACTCCATTGAGCCAAAAAAAAACGATTTACAAGTTCAGGGAAAGATTATTCTAGGTGTAGGGAAAGGATAGGGAGGAATAATTCCACAGCATTTATGTAGAACAGGGTTCAGTAGAGGAGGTTACAGCCTGGGTAATAATAAAAATCCTATTACACCTTGCTGCACCGACTGGGGATCCAAATTGCCATTATACAGCCCTGTAATTCTAGCAAACCGTTCTTGTTATTGGGGTGCAAGTGCTGTTTGATACAGCCATTAGCAGGGTTTATTACAAGGACATTTTCTACATCTTATTTGCCCTTGTGCGCTGTAGTTCTATGTTCTAAAGTATTTTTTGGCTTGTATTAGTAGGAAAAAAGGGCTTATTAGTAGGGATGAGCGGACCCATGGATGTCCGTGTTCTTCGGGTTTTGTGGAAATTTTGGTCAAAGTTCGGGTTCGGGACCTGAACTTGACCTGAACTTGAACGGGACCTGAACTTGAACTTGAAGTCAATGGGGACCCGAACTTTAGTGCACTCAAATGGCTGTAAAATAGTCATAGTAAAGGCAAGAGAGCTGCAAAAGGAAGCAAAATGGTGGTAAGAGCAGGACAATCACCCTGCAAACAAATGTGGATAGGGAAATGACATAGAACATACAATATAAAAAAATAATAATCTTGAACTTGGAGGCGGAGGACAAAGTGGAGTAGGCAGTTGAGGAGGTGGTAGACGTGGCTGTGTAGATGGAAGCGGCGGTGGAGGAGATAGCCAAGACTTTTTTTATTTAGTTTTTTTCCTTTCTTTCTTTATTTTTTATAAATTTAAGAAGGCCCGAAAATGCAAAGAGAAAGTGCGCTGGAGTATAATGGCTGGGTGCGGGTTCCTCAGGGAAGCGATTGCGAAACGCGTGTCGGGGTGCGTGGACTGCCGTCGTCTGTATACCTTATTGCATATTCTTACCCTCCAGGTTTATATTTGTGATAATCCTTTGCACTGTGCACTTTGTGATACTGTTTTACATATATTGTAACTCCTGGTTGGGTGGTGCAAGCGATACTAATGACACATGTGCAGCTCCCATGTATTGTATTGATGCATTGATTTGCGTGTATTTTATTCTGTTTTACTGATATAATTGTGGCAATGTTGCCGTAATAAAATTGAACTGATGTTTTACAAGTGGTTGCGACATTTATTGGTGTGCTTTAAACTTGACTTATGTCGCAACATGTTATAATAGTGGCGACTTTGTTTGGTTGGTGTGACATCATGGCAGTATGCAGTGGAGATGGAGGCAGGGAGTCCCTCCGAGTCACTTGCACAAATGGCCCGATGCATTAAAGATCCGTTGGACTACTTGGCTGCCAAACTGGATTTTCTGGCTACCTGCCTCAGCTACAATTCTGATGCTGCCTCCCGCCTGATGCCACACATCTGATGCCAAGTGCTCCTTATTTCACCCACTGTCTTCAGCTGGTACTTGTATTGCCACCCACCTCCCCACTCTGTCACTGGGTCACTCTGTGGTCTCCTGATGCTGCTACCATCTCCACACTATGTCACCTTGCCACTCTGTGGTCTCCTGATGCTGTTGTCATCTCCACACTATGTTACCTTGCCACTCTGTGTTCTCCTGGTGCTGCTGCCACCTCCCCACTTTGTCACCGGGTCACTCTGTGGTCTCCTGGTGCTGATGCCACCTCCACACTATGTCACCTTGCCACTCTGTGGTCTCCTGATGCTGTTGTCATCTCCACACTATGTTACCTTGCCACTCTGTGTTCTCCTGGTGCTGCATCCACCTCCCCACTTTGTCACCGGGTCACTCTGTGGTCTCCTGATGCTGTTGCCACCTCCCCACTCTGTCACCAGTTAAATCTGTAGTCTCCTGCTGCCGCTGCCACCTCCACACTATGTCACTGGGTCACTCTGTGGTCTCCTAATGCTGCTGCTGCCACCTCCACACTGTTATTTTGCCACTCTGTGGCCTCCTGATGCTGATGCCACCTCCACACTGTCAATGTGCCACTCTGTGATCTCCTGATGCTGCTGCCACCTCCCCACTCTGTCACCGGCTAAATCTGTAGTCTCCTGATGCTGCTGCCACCTCCACACTATGTCACTGGGTCACTCCGTGGTCTCCTAATGCTGCTGCTGCCACCTCCACACTGTTATTGTGCCACTCTGTGGCCTCCTGATGCTGCTGCTGCCACCTCCACACTGTCAATGTGCCACCCCGTGGCCTCCTCCTGATGCTGCTGCCACCAGCTCCACACTCTGTCATTGTGCCACTCTGTGGCCTCCTCCTGATGCTGCCGCCACCTCCAGGCTCTGTCATTGGGCCACTCTGTGGTCTCCTCATGCTGCTATCACCTCACCACTATGTCATTGGGCCACTATGTGGACTTCTCATGCTGTCCCCACCCTCCCCACTTCATGACTGGGCCATTATTTTGCCTTTTGGCCTAGCTGACATCATCATTTATTTGACCCTTCTTCTGATCTGTCAGAAGGAAGGCAAAATGAGACGCACAACGGATCCTATCTGTGTAACAGCTCTAAGGCCTGCCTGGTCCCATCAGAATTAGCTTATGATTTAGTAGCAAAAAGCAGGAGTGGGTACAAAACACAGAAGACATGCAAATATTCTATTCATGTGTCATCTCTGTTTTGTATCCACTCCTGTTTTTTATTGGCATTTGCAATACTGATGGATTATTGACCAAATGCTGACCGAGTGAAGACGGATGCTCAACAGACAGGATACATTTTTTTGGGAGTTATTGTTCTGACGAATCAGAGGAAGGGCAAAATAATCAGTGACGTCAACACAAACTTACCGCTGACACCCTCTCAACTCTGTTGGGGGGCTCTACTTGTATAAGCGTTTAATAGAACAGGTTCTCTAGACATCTATAGTGCCTTGCAAAAGTATTCACCCCCTTGACTTTTTTTGTTTTTTGTTACATTACAGCCTTAAGTTCAATGTTTTGTTAATCTGAATTTTATGTGATGGATCAGAACACAATAGTTGGTGAAGTGAAACGAGAAAATTATATAAATAAAACTATTGTTTATAAATTTAAAACAGAAAATTGGCATGTGGGTATGTATTCACCCCTTTTGTTAGGAAGCACCTAAAAATCTCTGGTGCAACCAAATACCTTCAGAAGTCACATAATTAGTGAAATGATGTCCACCTGTGTGCAATCTAAGTGTCACGTGATCTGTTATTACATATACACACCTTTTGTGAAAGGCCCCAGAGTCTGCAACACCTAAGCAAGAGGCATTACTAACCAAACACTGCCATGAAGACCAAAGAACTCTCCAAACAAGTAAGGGAGAATGTTGTGGAGAGGTCAGGGTTAGGTTATAAAAAAAAATCTAAATCTTTGATGATCCCCAGGAGCACCATCAAATCTATCATAACCAAATGGAAAGAACATGGCACAACAGCAAACCTGCCAAGAGACGTCCGCCCACTAAAACTCACAGACCGGGCAAGGAGAGGCAGCACAGAAACCTAAGATAACCCTGGAGGAGATGCAGAGTTCAACAGCAGAGACTGGAGTATCTGTACATAAGACGACAATAAGCGTGATGAGACTAAAATTGAACTTTTCGGCCATCAAAGAAAATGCTATGTCTGGCGCAAACCCAACACATCACATCACCGAAATAACACCATCCCCACAGTGAAACATGGTGGTGGCAGCATCATGCTGTGGGGATGTTTTTCAGCAGCCCGGACTGGGAAACTGGTCAGAGTTGAGGGAAAGATGGATGGTGCTAAATGCAGAATAATTCTTGAACAAAACCTGTACCACGCGTGATTTGAGGCTAGGACGGAGGTTCACCTTCCACCAGGACAATGGCCCCAAAACACTGCTAAAGCAACACTTCAGTGGTTTAAGGGGAAACTGTAAATGTGTTGGAATGGCCTAGTCAAAGCACAGATCTCAATCCAATAGGAAATCTTTGGTCAGACTTCAACATTGCTGTTCACAAGCACAAACCATCCAACTTGAAGGAGCTGAAGCACTTTTGCAAAAACAATTTGCAAAAATCCCAGTGGTAAGATGTGGCAAGCTCATAGAGATTAATCCAAAGCGACTTGGAGCTGTGATTGGCTCTACAAAGTATTGACTTAAATAGTTATGCACATTGCTTCACAATAAAAAATAAAAAAAATAAAAAACATCTTCAAAGTTGTGGGCATGTTCTGTAAATTAAATTATGCAAATCCTAAAACAATCCATGTTAATTCCAGGTTGTGAGGCACCAAAACATGAATAAGGTCAAGGGGTGAATACTTTTGCAAAGCACTTTATGTGGACTGAACTGACGATGGTGTAAAAGGAGTGTGCTTCTTCTTAATGCAGGCAAGCGTGTCTGGATTATGTCCGGATGCTATGTGGATGCGTTCTGTGAAAACTGCGCAATTTCACAAACAAAGTCATTAAGTTTTGTTTGCGATCGCATTCAGTTGTTAAGTTGTTATCTCGTGGTTGTATTGCGATTCACAGCATTTTGCACGCATGTGATAAAAAACTGAATGTGTCCAAACAATATCTCTTAGCAACCATCCATGAAATTTGCATCCGCACTTGCTTGCGGATGTGATGCGCTTTTCACGCTGCCCCATTCACTTCTATGGGGCAAGCGTTGAGTGAAAATTGCAGAATATAGAACATGCTGCAATTTTCATGCAACGCAAAAGTGATGCATGAAAACGACCGATCATATACACAGACCCATTTAAATGAATGGGTCCGGATTCCGTGCAGGCTTAATGCGTTCGCATCACGCATTGGACTCACGCAGAATTCTCGCTTGTGTGAAAGGGGCCTAAGGCTGAGTTTATAGTTATTTGGTCAGTTTTGGCCCATGACTGCCCAAAAAAGTGAAGTGTGCAGTAATTCTAAGAGCGACGCCTGTCATCTGCATGTCATACTGACTCACAGTATTATTTCACTACCACAGCAGACTCCCTATGCGTGTTACTGCAAGGCACAGTGTTCTACACTAGAGATGAGCGAACATTAAAAAAAAGTCCGTTGTTCGGCGTTCGGGTGGTGGTAAGTCGCGCATCCCGTTATGGATTTCACTATAGCGGCATATGGAATCCATAAGGGGCGGCTGCCACCAACCCGAACTTTTGCACAGCCGAAGAACCTGGGGTGACGTCACTGTCATGTGATCAGTGCAGGGGGCGTGGCTCAGCACTGGATTTGATCCCGTGCTTTTTAATGTTCGCTCATCTCTATTCTACACCACTATAAAGGCTCTCTGCAGCCAGGAAATAGCAGTTTTTTAACGATATTCGCTGCAAATAAATTCGGATCGAAACTAATTTCTTTGAAAAATTCGGCGAATTGGCCAAATCAAATTTTTTTGAAATTCGCTCATCTCTACCCATAATCATACTGACTTGTAGAGTAAGGGCTCATGCACATGACCGTTGTTGTTTTGCTTTCCGTTTTTCATGGATCTGTTGTTCCGCATCTGAGGTTTTTTTTCTCTGATTTAAGTCCTCTTCTGTTCCGTTATTCCACAAAACATATCCATATGGTTTCCGTATGTGATCTATTTTTTGCGGATCGGAAAAGGAAACAGTAAATTATTTAGCACCAAACACATGAGCAATATGGGCTCGGCATAGCATTTCTACAGTATGGATCCGCAAAATACAGATGAAATACGGATGACATACGGATGCGTTACGTGTGCGTCCCGCATTTTTTGCGGTCCCATTGACTTGAATAGGGCCTCGGACCGTGATTTGCGGACAATAATAGGACATGCACTACTTTTTGTGGAACAGTAATGCGGACAAACGGAAATGAAATGCACACGGAGTAACATCCGTATTTTCTACAGCCCCATTGAAGCGAATGGTTCCACATACGGGCCGCACAAAAAACTCGACAGAAGCCGAGAGAAAATACGGTCGTGTGCATGAGCCCTAAATCTAACAATTTATTTCTACTGGGCAGTGAGCACTGTAAAATAGAAACCCTAAAAACAATGGAACAATAGCATAATTGCGATGTCGGAATAGCGCACACTTACGGATATGTCAACAGGAAGCTAAAAACGTTATGGCTTTTGAAATGTGGAGATCGAAAAATCACAAAAAAGTACTGTGCTAAACTAGGCTGCATGCTTACAGGGGTTAATGCATTTTGCAATAATTGTTGGGTGTTTTTTTTAATATGCTATTAAGTTAAGTTTTAAATTATTAGTTGTTCTTCAGCTTGCAGTGATATGACTTTTTGTAGGCACTTAAGTACATGCCTTTTTGCTTTGAAGTGACTCCTTGTCTCCTGGCTGGCTAATGTGCCCCACTGCCAAGCATTGACAAGACACTATTACATGAGCCACCACCAATGACTGAACAATACACTGAAATGCTTACAATACAAAGGAAACTCATTTAACCTTTGTTTTGCAAACAACAAAACAATTGGGGTAAATGTCACAAAATAAATATATTCTGGTTCCTCCTATACAACAAAAGAAACGTACCTGGCTTTGTAAAACCGCAATTATGTCATTTTTTCCAGTTACAACTGCTGCTATCAGCCTTATGGAAAAAGAAAACCCTAGCATGGCTCTTCCAAAATCATGCACTTTTATTCTGAGTTTCAGATTAACTATTTTTTGCATAATCTACAATGTTCCGTTTGTAACTAGAATTGCCCTAAGAAGGCAAGAGGATTAGAAGTAAAGTCATATTTCTGTGTAATATACCTGACTGGAACAGCCAGCAATTCATGTATTATGTCCAGGTTGGGCGTGTTCCATAAAATAACAATACTTTTTCCAGTTTGCTCGCCAAACGTGTTGCTGCCAAAACTCTGTCCTAGTCCTTTCATATTAGTTTTTTTTTTTTTTTTTCATATGAGCAGAGTGACTAGATGGCTTTGTTAAACACAAGAGGAAACAGAATGGAAATAGCAGTCTAATCTGGTATGAATTTTGACTTTCATCAAAGGTCACAATGCACGTCGTGAACATACAAACCTTAGGCTAAGCTCTCATTCAGTAGTAAATATGTGTTTAGATGCCATGGGCCAGTTCTGCCAAATTAATTTACATTAAATATAATAATTACTAGATCTAATATAACAACTATGTTTTATTACAATATACAACAAGATATGCTACTTTGAACCATAAGAAGTATATTCAACACTTTACAACCTGAACTTAGAGTAATGTAATTTGACTCCATGGTTAAAACATAATCACTTTAAATCATATTATGAATGATCTGATCTTTGAAAGCCAGTTACTCATTGTAACCCCAGGATATTTGGACATTTTATTATTTTGCTTCTTTTCATTTACTTGGAGATCATTTGAGGGTGGGGTCACACATTTTATATTATATTCAATGAAAACAGAATTAGGAAACTAATCATATTTATATTGAACTAATCCAAGGTAAAGGCTGCTCTTTTCTAAAGACACAGTTTCAGAACTAGAGCTGCTTATTCTAGGCATGTATCCTGTGGGACTGCTTAGGTAAGGAGAAGAAAAATGGTGGGTCAGCTATGATATGGTAAATTAGAGTCCTCGGGAGAATGTGACAGTACCAGGAGAATGCTAAAGGTCGATTAACTTAAAATAGGCTGAACTAATAATGCACAATACTGTGCGCAAACTTATATAGCAAATGTTAAGCTTATGTAGGCTTTATTAGGTAAGATAAATTGTATATGTATAATATTTGTGTAGGTTAATATCATAATAACAATTTAACAATTTGCATTTAGCTTTCAATTCAAGTATATGAGGACCATTAGCTTTCAATTCCCCCAGCTCTCTAAAAGGGGGTTGCATTATATTGAATAAAATGTAAACGTCCTCTGGACAGTGTTCAAAAGCAAATGCACATGACTGCTTCCAGGCAAGCAATGGGCTCACGTACACATCACCACTAAAGCAGCACTCAAGCGCATGTTTATGGTACATCATTACTTATACAAAGCAACTGAAAGGTGACATGAAGCAGGATGTGCTCAACCCAAAATGCAGTTGTGCATATATATACAGAGGAGCAGATCCTGCACTTCTGGCCCATTGCTAATGGTAATGCCCAGCATGCTCGGGCTTAGACATGTCCTCCACAGCAGGATATGTTGACCAATCTCTCAATTTTAACATCAGTTTGAAGGCTTAGTAAGACCGCAGTGTGCACCTGTCTTGTCATTTGCTATTGTTATATTACATCATTACTTCCAGTCTAGTGGGGACCTGAAGTGTTAAAGATGGGAGCTTTGGAACCAGGAACACTATAAATAGGTGTATTTTTTGTAATTTAATTCAATATTGGACAACCGCTTTAATGGGGATGACTCAATGGGCCTTATTTAGGGCCTTATTTATCAAAACTAGCAGAAATACTGTCCTTTTAATTTTTTTTTTTTCACTTTTAATTTTCTGTAATAAATGAAGTTTGGATATTCAGCCGACCACTTAATGTGTATTTGGACTCCAGAATCTCTCCTCCAACAGCTAATGTAGGCGGAGATAAGGATCTGGCACACTGGATTTCAACTGCCTAGTCCTTTTGTTCTCAGGACTAAGCTGCTGCTAGACATGTCTAACAGGAGCTTTCTACCCTCCCTCATTCACTACATATGTATGGGAGGATCGGGAAAAGACAGCGGTCGGTCAAAGAATCTATCAACAGTTATCTTATGTGCATGCCCAGCTTTAGATAGTGTTTATGAGACATACCTCTCCTTAATCTTAACATTCTTAAGAAAAGCATTGCATGAGTTCCTTATTTAATCAAATATTAAAATCAAGAAAGCTAGAGTAATTATAGGATTGACAACTGACAACAATACACATTACATTAAAATACTGTATTTTCTGGTGTATAAGACTACTTTTTAACACATGAAAATCTTTTCAAAAGTCGGGGGTCGTTTTATACGCCGTATACTGCGTGCTGAAACTTAAGAGGACCTTTTACTGGTCCAACGATTGTTAGATAATGATATGTATGTGTAGAGCGGCGCCCAGGGATCTCCCTGCACTTACTATTATCCCTGGGCGCCGCTCTACACGTACGGTATATTTCATTATCTAACCATTGTTGGACCAGTTAAAGGTCCTCTTTACTTCCAAGCCGGACTGGAGAAGTTGTCCTTCTCCAGCTTCAGGGACAGGCGCCCTCTAGCTGAGCCACCGTGCACTGCATCCCGGCCAGTCGCTCCTGAAGCAGCCCCATCTCCCTGCTCTCAGTGGTTTTCTCATGCTCGGATCGTCTGTTTAATTTTTATTTGGTGTGCGTTGGAAGAGGGGTAGTCTTATACGGCAAGTATAGCCCAAACCCCATATTTTAACAGGAAAAGTAGGGGGTCGTCTTATATTCCCAGTCATCTTATACGCCGGAAAATACTTTATACCTTTCAAGTTTTATAAAATACTATCATTCATAAACCTCATAAACTAATTGAGATAAATAAATCAAAATTTTCTAAAATTCTAAATTTTTATTTAGATTTCACCATCCCTTATAACCAATTTTGTGTTGTTTCAAATTTTTTATGTATTGTACAAAAAACTAAGTTGGTGTGCTAGCATTTCTTTTTAGGCTTTTGTTTTACACTTCCATATGGCTGCAAATGTCCAAGTGTGCATATGTCCTGTACAGGAACAGGGGAGAAAGCTGTCGCCAAACTCCTCTGGTAGTGGCTTATCTTCTAGAGACCCAAAGAATTGGGCACTTGAAATCAAATTGGCAAATTTTTATCTCCCCTGACGTCTGCCATTAGGGGGAGAGTCAAGGGGCCCACATGGATATTAGCTTGTCAGCCAGTCCCACCAAGGTCCAAAGAGGAGTAGATCAGCTCTTTGTTTCATTGGCGGTTTCCACAGCATTACTATGACGCTTTCTAGTCATAGAGGACAGCGTCAGAGTGATGCAGAGGCACAGTGTGATCTCACAAGATAATAATATAAAGGTTGACACTTAAGGTGACAATAGTGTTAAGGATAATGTAATAGATATTCCGGTGGTAAATAAAATGCATAAAATGTCAGGGACACATTTATTCAGATGCCAGTCTTAATAAAGCCCCATGGCTGGCGGAGGATCCGCTGCAGTTATGAAAAGGCACAGGCCTCTCCATAATTTCGGTGTATCCAGCGCTAGTTCTAAATGTAAGACAGCTTCCTAGCTGTCTAACATTTAGACCTTTTTCTACTCCCAAAACAGGCGTAGAAAATGTTAAATGAGACGGGCCTACCGGCTAGTCTCCTTCCCCGCCCACAATTTTAGACCTGGTGTAAGTGGGGCAAAGTCGCACATAGCAGCGCAACTAATTGTTATGCTGCCATCTGCACCTGACGTACGCTTAATATAGGCGTATTTCAATATAATAAATGACCTTCTTAATATTTAAAACCATAACATTTACATATGAAAATACTGGCAACCCATAAATCTCTTTGTATAGCAAAATTGTAGCCTAATTAAATAAAGTCTGCACTTAAAAATAGTGATAATAATGATGATGGATGGCGTAATGTTGTTCACATTTTAAACCATGCACTGCTATGAATAAACTGTGTGGTTCAATCTCAATGCTCAAAAATTAGACTGTTGTATCAAAATTCCAAAATACTTCCCAACTTCCAACAATACCAGAAGTTGAAATAGTATATTGGCCCATTGTAAAATGGGCTTGTAACTTATAAATCATAGAGATATATATAAGAATTGCATGTCTTTTTACTCACTGTCCCCATGTATTCTCAAAGAACCGGGCACCTTGACAATGGTAATCCATTACGGGTTTTATTCCATGGTGGTAGTGCAGTACATACTTTTGTTATTACTTGTGACCAATTAATGGAAAGTCTAGGGTAAGGATTTTCATTATACATACTACTGAAGAGGGTTAGGCACCACAAAACATGTCTATCCTAACTTTCTGTACAATACTACCACCCCAAGTTACATTATTTAGTTTCCATGGACCAAGTCTACGAACTGCAATTATGAGAAGTCCGGAATACTGTTTAAGTTACTTACTGCCCATTACCACAGTGTAGAACTACAGAGCCCATCAAGCAAATGAATCATATCAGCTGTTGATATTAAACTAGCTGGGTGTGGGGCGTGGCCTACTGCCGACATGGCCGGACGTGTCTGAGAGCTGCTCCAGCTCCCACCATTATTCCTGACTAATCCTGCTGCTGGTAACTCAGACCTTTCATCCAGAATAGGTGCCCAGAGGCCCTAAGAAGCCGAACATCCTGATTATGGGCCCTAGCAAGGCGCAACAGGCGGCAGAACGCCTAAAAGAGTTCGCCTGCCAGGAGGCACAACTTGGCGCCGCCGCCACCTCTTCCCCTCGTGCGCCACAAACCAGAGGGCAATCCGCGCAACTCCGATTGACAGAGGCTGAGGGGGAACCAGAACTTACCTTGCAATCCTCCCACAGCCAGATAATGGCAGCTATCATGGGATGCCAGTTGTCTCTCACAGGCAAGATAGAGGAGGTCAGAGTAGACCTAGGCCTCCTGCGCCATGATGTTCAGCAGCTACGGGAGCGGGTCCGGCACACCGAGGAACGAGTGTCCGAGCTAGAGGACTCGACCAGGCCTCTAACGGCTAGAATATCGGGTGTAAAAAATCCGGTTGAAATGTGGCGCCAGAAATGTGATGACCTCAAAAACCACGCGAGGAGAAACAATATACGCATACTTGGCCTGCCTGAGAGGACCGAGTGATCTACATTTTTAGAAGGCTGGTTCAAATCGACGTTCCCAGGCGCGTCCTTCTCCATGGCCTTCGCAGTGGAGAGGGCCCATCATGTTCTGGTGCAGATGCCCCCGTCTGGGGCCCCTCCAAGACTGCTTCTCGCCCGTATGCTGAATTGGCGGGACCGTGACCTCATTCTGTCTAAGGCGAGAGTGAAGCAAACCATCACTCTTGGATCAGCCAACATATCACTGTACCCGGATTTCTCAGCGAAGTTACAGAAGAAGAGGGCCACATTTACATCTATTAAGAAACGCCTGCGAGACCTCGACTTGCAATACTTCATGGCCTACCCCGCCCGCCTGAGAGTCCTGGATGGAGGGAAGTCGCATTTCTTCAAAAACCCCAGGGAGGCCGAGGACTGGCTCTCTGTAAGACCCCAGAATTCGCCCCAGAGATGAGGTGACACCTATTTAAGGGGAGCTCTATGTTGCTGTCCGGACCGGCCATACCTATCTCTCGCTATTCCCACTAAAGGCTATGGGTTATAATGGGCTCCTATGTGGCTGATAATCTTGTGGACTAGCGGGTGTAAGAGACCCGTAGAGATGTCCTGAACTATTCGCCGGCGAACAGTTCCGGCGAACATAGCTTGTTCGCGTTCGCCGCGGCGGGCGAACATATGCGATGTTCGGTCCGTCCCCTATACATCATCATTGAGCAAACTTTGACCCTGTACCTCACAGTCAGCAGACACATTCCGCAGCATACCCTCCCTCCCAGACCCTCCCATCTCCTGGACAGCATCCATTTTAGTTCATTCGGAAGCTGCAGTCTTAATGAGAGGAGGGACAGTGTAGCTGCTGCTGATTTAATAGGGAAATCGATAGCTAGGCTAGTGTATTCAGTGTCCACTCCAGTCCTAAAAGACTCATCTGATTTCTGGTGTAAGGACAGCGTCCTGATAGCACCCCAAAAAGCCCTTTTTAGGGCTGCTACATTAGTCTGCTTTTATTTATTTTTTCTCCATATATATATTTCAGTTGCCTGCCGGCCAGTGTGTGTGTGTCAGGCCCACAGACTGTAGTGTGCCCTCTGCCAGTGCTGCCCATCAATCATACCGTGCGGCACAGGACGTTGCCTAAAATAAAGCACTTTATCTGTACACTTTAATCTAATTTCAGTTGCCTGCCGGCCAGTGTGTGTGTGTCAGGCCCACAGACTGTAGTGTGCACTCTGCCAGTGCTGCCCATCAATCATACCGTGCGTCACTGGACATTGCCTAAAATGAGGCACTTTATCTGTACACTTTAATCTAATTTAAGTTGCCTGCCCGCCAGTGTGTGTGTGTCAGGCCCACAGACTGTAGTGTGCCCTCTGCTAGTGCCCAACACTCATACCGGGTGGCACAGTACCTAGCACGCGTAGTACCACTTATCTAAAATCCATTCAATACACGTCCTGATAGGGATTAAACTGATGAGAAGAGAACTATAGAAAATAACACTCATATCGGGTGTGACAGTAAATTGCACGGCGCAGACGCAGCAACCGTGGATTAAAACAAAGGGGAGGGAGCCAGCGTTTTTTTAACCATCTCCCCATTCGAAAAATCGATTCAATAAATGAACCCCAGATTCAGGTCATAACAGGGATTAAACTGATGAGAAGAGAACTACAGAAAATAACACTCATATCGGGTGTGAGAGCAAATTGCACGGCGCAGACGCAGTGACCGTGGATTAAAACAAAGGGGAGGGAGCCAGCGTTTTTTTCACCATCTCCCCGTTCGAAAAATGAATTCAATTCACCTTTCGGGGACCCTTGGTGTTGTACGTGGCTGGGTGGAGGAAGAAACTTTTAATGACATCACCGGAACATAGTTAGCTTGGTATCTAACCTTGTGCAAATGGGGAGTTTGCGGTTTGGTCTGTCAATGTCTGTGAAGCGGGCGTAACCCTTACACTACCTGATCGATACAACATCATACCTGATCGTATACACACACTGGATGTTTTCAACCACGTTGTTCAAAAAAATTTAGGATTGTTAGGTGATTTATGCCTTTTAGGGATTAAAACCCAACTCTGCGTCAACTATGTAATTTTCCATGGGAGTTTTGCCATGGATCCCCCTCCGGCATGCCACAGTCTAGGTGTTAGTCCCCTTGAAACAACTTTTCCATCACTACTGTGGCTAGAAAGTGTCCCTGTGGGTTTTAAAATTCGCCTTCCTATTTAAGTCTATGGCGGTTCGCCCGTTCGCGAACATTTGAGGAAATTCGCATTCGCCGTTCGCAAACTGAAAATTTTATGTTCGCGACATCTCTAGAGACCCGTGGAGTCCATCGGACCATCCTACAGGTACTGTCTCAAATTAGGTTACTGGCCTTGCTGCTAAATTATCTGGGAAGTGCGTTCTCTCACCTGCAGACAGGCTGGCTCATCAGGTGTGGAGGGCCGCAAAACTTCAACAATAACATGACCTCCCCGATGCTGTTGTACTGTGGGATAACCCCATGTTCCCACACTTGCTACATTGTGAGGGTAGAACTATCTGGGAAAACTACGGCATACTCACCCTAGGGGAGTTATACGAGAATGGTATCCTATTCTCTTTCACTCAGCTTCAGGAGAAGGCAGGAGTCATACGCTCTCATTTTTACAGATTTCTACAGCTGCAACACGCCCTAGATGCACAATTTCATACACAAGACAAGACACACGGGCCATCTTCAAATACCCTTTGATTGGTGTACTCAAAACTCAGGGGCCGAAAGGAATGATTTTGACCTTATATACGCACCTCCTTGATCTTAAAATACGATCCAAACCTCTGTTAGTGGAAACCAGATGGAAGGAGCGAATACCGCAACTTACTGATGAGGTATGGTCAGGGGCTTTGAGTGCTCCGTCTAATGTTTCGCCCTCCTTTAATAATAGGCTGATTCAGCTTTTCATACTCCCCAGGAGTTACGTAACACCCACCAGGTTGTACAAGATGGGCAGAATAGATCACACCAGATGTCACAGATGTGCTCAAATCAACGTGGATTTCTGGCACCTTCTGTGGGATTGTCAATATGTATAGTCCTTTTGGAATGGGGTTGCGAACATTTTGTGTTATTTGGTTGCAGAGGTGGTACCCTGTTGTCCCAAGGTGTGTCTCTCTGGTGTTGTGGAAAGTGACAACCGCACACTGTATGTATGCACCTTCCTGAGAGAGGCCTTTTCCTGTATGTCAATAGGAACTGTCCTCAAAAATTTGAGAAGATCTTGGGATCCTGGTGCTCCTCTCCGATCAAGGCGCTTCCATTGCTTATGCACTCTTCTTAATATACGTGTCATTGTATCCTTTCTGATGTGATGATGTATGCAAAATTTATGCGAATGTAATTTATGTAAAGCTCTGTATATTACTAGGTAAAGTTATATACTGATTTTACTGCTGTTCCACACGTGAAGGACAAACTTTGTTATGCCAGTATTGAAAGCTGCTATTCTCTGAACACTGAACAAGTTTTAAATCTTATGTACTGATATGTTAAAATATGTGATCATGCACCAATGTGCACTTGTTATCTTCAATAAAACGAGTTGGAAAAAAAAATAGCTGGGTGTGCCAGAGAAAGATGGCCACCATGAGGACTGCTACCATTGGGCCTCTACTACCACTCCCATTCTCTCTTCTCTACCCACAATGACCCTACGCACACAGCCAAAACAACACAAAGGTGACTTAGAGACAACTTTGTGAATGTTCATGACTGGTCTAGCCAGAGCCCTGACTTGAATCAGATCGACAATCTCAGGGAAGATTTGAAAATGGCTATCCACCGATGGTCCCCATCCAGTCATTATGGCATATTAAATACAGAATGATGGGGAAAAACTTGATATTGTTAAAACTTATTTTAGTACAAGGCCGCAACACAACAAAATGTGAAAAAAGTTAAAGGGTCTAAAGACTTTCCGAATGCATTGTACATTAGAAGCAGAAAAATTATGAAGAGAATGCAGCTAACAGGAGTTATTCATTTTCCATATTAAATTACATATTTCAAACGATTATATACATAGCAGATATATAGTTAATACAGAATATCAAGTTAACAAAAAAGGAGTACAATTTAAAATGCATATTGATAAGCATGCATTTAATATCACCCCTACCAGTGATACAAAATTAAAAATTTATAACTGTATGTCTATAAAACAGGTCATCTCATGAACATAACGGCTTCCTAAAGATAACCTCCCTGGCAATGAGCTGATTACCCCAGATCCCACTCCTAGAAGCCTGGGCAAATAACTGTGATTACAAGGGAAAGCTTGGCTTTGGAGAAATGTAATATGTTTGCCATGAGGCCCTAGAATATGAGCTGCTCTTACAGAACCTTCATAGAGAAGTACCAAACAGGAGACCCTGCTTTAATATCTTTTAACATCCAACTTGTTGAAATTAAAGTAAAATATAGAATTTAAACTAAAACCATGTAACCAGTAGCATATCATCAATGGAGGCAGATCACAGAGTTGCTATGGGCTCACAGAGTTGGAGAGTCCAGCGAGGCTAGACAGCCCCATCCCTTTCCAATGCTGTAAGGAGTCCCTGCTCTTCTATGGAGTCACAGTTTGGCCCTTTCCACTTAGAGAGGTTGATCTTATCTGCTCTTTAGAGAGTTCTGGAGTCAGCACCCTGACAGTGCTTGAGTACACCCCTGTATATTTAATTTTTGTTATTCTTTTTTTCTAGATTGCCTTGGCCAGGACTTAAACTCAAGATCTGCTGTATCGAAGGCAGAAACCTTGAGCATTCCATTGACCATAGTTAAGCCACAGGCTTAACGATAGTCAATGGAAGGATTTTTGTTACTAAAAACCTCAATAGTATTCTTTCCATGGGACACACTTTCCCCCCCCAAAAGCAAGGGAAAAGTAGCAGTGTGTCTTATAGTCTGAATGCTAATGACCTCTTCCATTACGAAGGCGATCATCAGCATGTGGGAGGCACGTGGAGCGGTTAGGGAAGCGCTGCGCAGTACTCACCCTCCATGGTCCTCTTCTGGGCCCCACTCTGCAGTGTGTCCTGATGGGGTCTGACCTGAGGTCTGATGAAGAATGGGGATCTGATTTGGGGTCTGATGATTTTTTTTTTTTTTAATTTTCCTTTTCTAAATCCTTGGTGTGTCTTATAGTCCAGGGCCTCTTATAGTCCAAAAAATATGGTGGTTTTGTAGGAGAATTAATAAAAGTTGTATTTTGATACTTTTAAATTTCTGCTCTTTCTGAGATCAAGACAACCCATTTGGCTATTAACATTGATTGATAGCATTCTCTGTGTAAGGTGAAAGAAAAATGGCAGGCATGCACTATAACCTGACACTGTGTGACGCCCAGTCACAATGCAGCTTCAGCTTGAATAAGACCAGGGAGCAGTAAGTGGCAGTACTGTCCGGAGCAAGCGAGGTAAGTTTTTTATTTTTAACGTCTGATCTGAGACTGATGGGGTCTGTTCTGAGGTTGATGGGACCTGATCTGAGGCTGATGGAACCTGATCTGAGGCTGATGGGGTCTGTTCTGAGGCTGGTAGGGTTTGATCTGAGGCTGATAGAGTCCAATCTAAGGCTGATGGAGTCTGATCTGAGGCTGACGAGGGTCTGATCTGAGGCTAATGGGGGGTCTGATCTGAGGCTGATGGGGATCTGATCTGAGGCTGATGGGGATCTGATCTGAGGCTAATAGGGGTCTGATCTGAGGCTGATGGAGATTGGGGGTCCGATCTGAGGCTGATGGAGCTAGGGGGCCTGATTTTGGGGTCTGATCTGAGATCTGATGAAAAACATTTTTTTCCTATTTTCCTTATCTAAATCCTAGGTGTGTCTTATAGTCTGGTGTGTCTTATAGTCAGAAAAAGAATTAATAAAAGTTGTAGTTTCATATTTTTAAATCTTTGCTCTTTCTGATCTCAATACAACCCATTTGGCTATCAGTGATTGATAGCATTCTCTGTGTAAGGTCTCATGCACACGACTGTCTATTTTCTATGTGCTTTTTTCTCTCTCCCAATAATAGAAATGGCTATTCTTGCCTGCAATACAGACAAGAATTGGAATTTTTTTTTACAGACCCATAGAAATGAATGGGTCCGTGTGCAATCCTCAAAAAGTGCGGATCGGAAATGGATGCAAAATATAGTCATGTGCATGAGGCCTTAGTATGTATAGAGATAGCTGTCAGTCAATGATAAAATGGACCCTGTGTACAACTAACTCAGAAAGGGTAGAGAGTACTTAATAGTATAAATTACAAGTTTTAATGGATCTTTTCCCACAAAAGTAAATATCAACTTGCTTGGCTTCTCCGGCTTTATAACATGGTTCATTCAGATTGAACTGCATTTTGTGGTGACAGGTCCTCTTTAATCACTTTTGCCAAATGACATTCGAACCAATCATTCTCTGGCATGTAAGTGAATTTCTTTTTTTTATTTTATTTATAAGGCTGACATTTCTTTGGTTGGTAAGTTTGAATATAATCACATCCCAATTATCTATAACAACATCTACTACAGTAATTACATTAATGAAAAACAATTTGAAGACAAACAATTTTATTTCTCAATTAGCATAATGTTAAAATCTAAACAAACAACAACTGATGCCTCTGCTTGAACAGAATGATTTCAATAAGACTGTGATTTCTATAAGACAGTTAAATGGGTTTTCAGGATATTGCAGCTCCATTTTATGCAGCAAGTCACAGCGGGACTGCTAGTAGAGTCTACCACATGACCTGTAATCCTTAGGGGTACTGCTGTAAATGTGCTACATTCCTCCAAAGCTGAGACACAGCACCCATTAAAATCAATACTTAAATAGGTGGTATATAATTCTTCTTTTAAGATTAATAAACACACACAGTTTTGATCATTAAGTCTTTTTTACAAAGTTAGCTTGCAGGTATTATACACAGACAGCGACATAAATGTGTAGTATCTAACTAACAAATTGAGATCTTTTCTTCCAGTCAAACTCTCTCATATAACCTCTAACTATATCTCCACTTACTTAGAGTACCTCAACATATGAATTTGTCCTCGGTTTTACTTAATCATCAGTCTTCATGAGACAGTCACTGAGTCTATTTTTGATTGAGTCTTTCACTCAGTTGATCCATCGTTCTATACATGGTTCAATAGCTTCTCAGATAAGGTGGATACACTTTTTCACAGGGTTACCACAATCTCCCAAAACACTCTTCTGACCACTCTCTCATCACTCACTGTCACATTCCCTCTCGACTATTAGAAATCACCGCTTTTATCAACTCCTTTTTTTGACATTGGTTGCCCAAATCCCATTCCTCTATCTCTCATGGGGGTATCTTTGTACACTTACCCAATCACATCTCTGTGCCTGTACATTCCAACACACCATAACAATCACTTCTTACACTCCTGTCATACAATCCACAAACAAAAACACTTATAACAGGGGGATTATCACAAAGAAAACAACACAAGAGTATAAAAATATTTTCTTCCACTTACAAATAGACACCCATGGGGATGCCTGCAGTACAATCTGAATGTCACATCCAATATGTTCAGCAAGTATCCTAATGGATGTCCATGCAGTACTGAAGCATGTTGAGATAATACAGAGAAGGTTCCCTCTTCAGAACCTGATCAAGGGAGGGGACCTTCCCTCTATTAGCTCAGCATGCCCCAATAGTGTATATAGTAAGGGTTTGTCTGAACTAAACAAACCAGTAAAGAGAACCTGCCAACTTTTCTGACGTGTCTCTTTTAGTAAATACTTGTACTGTTCATGAAATAACAATGCTAGAGTGTCTTTTCTTAGAACTACTGTGCAACTTATCTGTTATTCCTCCTAAAAATATATGAATAAAAAGACAACTAATTGTTCCCAGCCAGACATGTGTCCCACTCCCTACAGTCTTACAACGTCCAATCAGTAATTACCGTGCAAGACTATGTAGGCACATACCCCTTTGATAAAGAGAGGTTGTACCTAGTTGTCAATATATTCATAAATATTCAGGAGAGATAACATGCAGGTATGAGAAAAGATTCTGTAGAATTGTTATGTAATGGGAAATACAAGTATTTAAAAAAACAGAATTGTCATGAGCGGTGATAGATCTTCTTTAAGAGTAGAGCATCACAGAGCAGACATTCTTCAGTTAAATTTCATTGCAGATTTGCTATAGATTTAATCCTATGGTGTGCAAAGGGTGAATTCTGCAGCGGAAAGTTGCAGTGAAAATTGACATACTGGGGATTTAAAGCACTGCAGGTCAGTTTACTCTTTGGAGAGTTTCTGCCTCAAAATCTGTTCCAAAAACGCCTAAAAAGAGCCTCACATTCATTTTAATGGAAAGCAGCACTTGCTTTCTTTTTACATGTATAAAAAAGAAGTGTGAAAAAAAGAAGCAGCATGCCCTATCTTGGGGCTGTATAGATTGTGAATCTCCCACTGAAATGAAGAGGAAGCTGAAAAAAAACAGCTCCATGTAAGTACATTCATTTTTGGCACGTTTTCCGTGCGTTGGTTAGCGCAGATCTGCTTCAAAAACCTCAAACAGAAAATTCAGCTTTGTAATGAAGGGAATACCCATTGGGTAAAAACAGAAGCGCCAAAAAACCGCATAACAAATGTGTCATTACGCGCTGATTTTTTAAATGTGTTTCAAAATCAGGCTTGTGAACTGGCCCTAAAAACCATGATGGCAAATCATTAGCATTTATGATTCATATGAACGTACCCTGAATCTACAGTATACAGCTAACATCTGAAGGATACATCGACTTTTGCAATTTCTTTTATTACTTCAAGGCACCTTAAATAAAAGACCACCTTTAAAAAAAGACTTGATTCAAAATCTTCTACAGCTTCTATGAAGACAGATCCATTTTCATAGAAATAGATTTTAAGCAAACCTTGTGTAGTCCATTGGCAGACTGAAAACTCATGGGGCCCCCGGGCAATAGGAGATTATGGGGCCCCTGTGTCCATGCCTACCCTGAAGCCACACCCACACACAGTCCCACCCACATATCACGCTGCCCACATCACCTACATTTGGTAGAGATTTTCTCTTCACTATGTTCAAAATAAATATTTACTAATTAAAAAGAAAAAATTTGAAATACTTACATTAACTCCTTAAGGGCTGGGCTCATTTTTTGCAAATCTGACCAGTGTCACTTTATGTGTGAATAACTTTAACACGCCTTTACTTATCCAGGCCATTCTGAGATTGTTTTATCGTACATATTGTACTTCATGACACTGGTAAAATGGAGTAAAAAAAACTCATTTGTATTTATAAAAAAAATACCAAATTTACCAAATATTTTAAAAAATTTGCACATTTCCAAGTTTCAATTTCTCTACTTCAATAATACATAGTAATACCTCAAAAATAGTTATTACTTTACATTCCTCATATGTCTACTTCGTGTTTGGATCATTTTGGGAATGCCATTTTATTTTTTGGGGCTGTTACAAGGCTTAGAAGTTTAGAAGCAAATCTTGAAATTTTTCAAAACCCACTTTTTAAGGACCAGTTCAGGTCTGAAGTCACTTTGTGAGGCTTGAATAATAGAATCCACCCAAAAATGAAACTACACCCCTCAAGATATTTAAAACCGATTTTACAAACTTTGTTAACCCTTTAGGTGTTCCACAAGAGTTTTTGTCAAATGGAGATTCAATTTCAGAATTACAATTTTTGGGCAAATTTTTCATTTTAATCCATTTTCTTCCAGTAACAAAGCAAGGGTTAACAGCCAAACAAAACTCAATATTTATTGCCCTGATTCTGTAGTTTATAGAAACACCCCATATGTGGTCGTAAACTACTGTACAGGCACACGGCAGGGCACAGAAGGAAAGGAACACCATATGGTTTGTGAAAGGCAGATTTTGCAGGACTAATTTATTTACACTATGTCCCAATTGAAGTCCCCCTGATGCACCCCTAGAGTTGAAATTCCCAAAAAGTGACCCCATTTTAGAAACTAAGGGATAAGGTGGCAGTTTTGTTGGGACCATTTTTAGGGTACATATGATTTTTGGTTGCTCTAAATTACATTTTTTGAAAGGCAAGGTTACAAAATAGAAATTCAGAAATTTTATCTCCATTTGCCATAAACTCTGGAGGAACACCTAAAGGGTTAACAAAGTTTGTAAAATCAGTTTTGAATACCTTGAGGGGTGTAGTTTCTTAGATGGAGTCACTTTTATGCAGTTTCTACTCTAGGGGTGCATCAGGGGTTCTTCAAAAGGGACATGGTGTAAACATGGTGTAAAAAAAAAAAGGCCATCAAAATCTGCCTTCCTGAAACCATATGGCGTTCCTTTCCTTCTGCGCCCTGCCGTTTAGGCATACAGCAGTTTACGACCACATATGGGATGTTTCTATAAACTACAAAATCAGGGCAATAATTATTGAGTTTTGTTTGGCTGTTAACCTTTGCTTTGTTACTGGAAAAAATGGATTAAAATTGAAAATTTGGCAAAAAAATAACTGTTTAGCACCGTTTTTTGTTTTTTTTTTTTGACTGTGTTCATCTGAGGGGTTAGTTTATGTGTTATTCTTATAATGAAGATTATTATGGACGCGGTAATACCTAATATGTCTACTTTTTGAAATTTATTTAAAAAAAAAACATTTTAGTATCTCCATAGTCTGAGTCAGTTCCTTTTTAGTTTTTAGCCGATTGTCTTAGGCCCCTTGCACACGACAGTATTTTGCGGACCGTATACTGGCAGTTTTTTCAGTTACTGAACCATTCACTTCAATGGGACCGCAAAAAATACTGAAGTGTCTCCGTATGCCTTCTGTTTCCGTTTTTCCGTTTTTTCTGTTCAGTTTAAATATAGACCATGTTCTATTCTTGTACGCAAATCACGTTCAGTGGCTCCATTCAAGTCAATGGGTTCGGCAAAAAAAACGGAAAGCATACGGAAAGGCATCCGTATGTCTTCCGTATCTGTTCCGTTTTTGCAGAACAATCTATTGAAAATTTTAAGACTAGCCCAATTTTTATTATGGAATTAATGTTTACTGTATATGCCAAACGGAAAAACGGAACGGAACAACGGAACCGAAATGGAAACAAAACAGAAACAAAAACTGGAACCACGGATCCGTCAAAAACGGACCGCAAAACACTGAAAAAAAAATATGTTCGTGTGCAAGAGGCCTTAGGTAGGGGCTCATTTTTTGCGGGATGAGAGGATGGTTTTATTGGCACTATCTTGGGGTGCATATGACTTTTTGATCACTTGCTATTACACTTTTTGTGATGTTAGGTGACAAAAAAAAGTCTTTTTACAGTTTTTTTTTTTTTTGCGGTGTCTACCTGAGGGGTTATTTCATGTGGTATTTTTATAGTTCAGGTTCTTACGGACGCGGCGATACATAATAACTAGCTTGAAAAAGACTCATTGCAGTCGAAACGTTGCTGTCTTTTTGGTGCGATTAAATCTACAAGTGGATTGAAGATCAATTCAAGAGTGCTACGTTTTTTTCTATGTTTTGGATCTTTGAGAGGTCCCTGCGGCCGGGACCTGACATTGCGGGCACCACCGCCGTTTAATGGATTGAGAAGTGATCAGTAAGTGTTGCTGTCCTTATCTACTATTGTACACGATACCTAATATGTATACTTTTTTATTTATTTTAGTTTTACAAAATAATATTTTTGAAAAAAAAAATTTGTTTTTGTTTTAGTGTCTCCAAAGTCTGAGAGCCATATATATATATATATATATATATATATTTTTTTTTTTTTTTCTGGGTGATTGTCTGTGGCCAAATAGAATTAAAATTGGGGAAGGGGATTATAAATTTAGTACTCCATGGAAGTGTGGTACTCCCTGAAGCAACCGTCAATGCAGAGGCTCGGATGATTGGCACGTGTCACACTAAGTGGTGGTGTCCTTCCATATCCCCCTCCTGCACTTTTTTTGGGACCGTCCCTTCTTTCCAGTATGGGGGACCACACCTGGAAAGTGTTGGCCAGGGACGATCCAGGCGTCTCCAGACACAGCCCCAGACACAGACACCCGATCAGGGTGCTGCACATAAAAAAAAACATTTTTTTCCTAACTCTTCCTCAGTCTTTCTCTCACTTTTCAGTGCCAGATGGCACTATGGTGGCTCACTGGGGGTGCTGGGCTCAGAGGGACTGACGGGGCACCTCTCTCCTTTCTCCACGGAAAGCAAGTTGAGAACGAGAGCAGAGCTAGCTCCAGCCAAAAGGATGCGATCCTGAAAGGTGATGTCACCGCCACCTCTCAGGATCTAAGGATGGTGATTGGTGGTGTATTATCACACCTTCGATCACCATCCTATTCCGGGTTATCAGGTCACTGGAGACCCGAATGACCCAGAAACCCAGCAAACCGCAGGTCTGAATTGACCTGAGGTTTGCTGTGATCACCGATATGGGGGGGTCACAGGACCCCCTCGGCATTGTCACAGAGTGCCTGCTGAATGATTTCAGCAGGCACTCTGCTCCGAACACTGGCCAACCGTATGCTGCCACAGCGCCAGCCCAACCTGCAGGACATCAAAGAGGCCTGGGGTCCACATTATAGCACCACTACATTTGCATTTATTTATTATCAAAAAACATCATAAATAACTAAAAAAAACTACTTTTTTTACTGTCCCTTTAAGCAAAAGCCAGAATATAATAAAAGACAAAAACAGACATTAGACTACATTTATAATAAAACAATTTACTCACAAAAGAAGCCATTCAGTCGTCTGCTGTGCTGTCCTCTGCTTGCTTCCGTGGATTCTTTCCCCTCTTTTCTGTCTCTCCTGAGTGCGCATGCAGACTGTTATGGTGGATCTGTGGATGACACACTGTTATGGTGGATCTGTGGATGACACACTGTTATGGGGGCATCTGTGTATGACACACTGTTATGGGGGCATCTGTGGATGACACTGTTATGGGGGATCTGTGGGTAAGACTGTTATGGGGGCATCTGTGAATGGCCCTGTTATGGGGGCATCTGTGGATGACACTGTTATGGGGGCATCTGTGGATGACACTGTTATGGGGGATCTGTGAATGACACTGTTATGGGGGATCTGTGGATGACACTGTCATGGAGAGGATCTGTGGAGGACACATAGAATCTTATGCTATATATGTGTCATTTACATATCCCCCCCATAAGAGTGTCCCTGTTTAAATAGTGACCCCCAGCAGTCTGTATATGTAAAGTGTAGGCATAATCCTTAAACTATGCTTTGTTAAAGCAGGGAAGTGGTCTGTACTAGACTGGGGGTATAGGGCCTCATGTGAAAAGGGCTGTGTCATGATCTGATCAGAATGGTGAAACATAAGGCTGTGGACAGACATTGAGGGGAAGAGGTGTCACAGCAGCGCAGAGTATTCACAGTTATCTGTCCACTCATATGGTTAAATGCATGAGAAAGGGAATAGAGGCCGGTTGGGGGGCCATAGATTTGAATGGAAGGGGCTTCACAGCAGCACAGAGTATTTCAGTGCAGTGGTCTAGCGTGGTGCAGTAATCTGTCAACTCATCTGATTAAATGCATATTAGGAGGGGGATGGAAACAACATGAAGATCACAGACAATCTGTGAATGAAAGCGGCATCACAGCAGCACATAGAATGTCAGGACTTCTGACTCCTACTAGTACTTATTCTCACTATCAAAGTAGCGTTGCATAGCAGGCCGGCCTGGACAGCAGCGTAAAGTCAATCACTGCTTCACGTGCCTGCCCCTCCCACTTTATTAATGAAGCAGGCAGAGCAGGCGCATGACAAATTGAGTGACGTTACGCTGTCGTCCGGCCAGGACATCCAGCTCTCCTCTATCTGCATCTTGCTGACTTTTCTAGGATATGGAGACTTTAAAGGATGAAGAAGTAAAGCCAGCAAAAGATCAGAATGGTCATCATTTAGACCTGGCAGGGGTGCAGACTGAATGGTATCGGTTGGCACGCTGACAGTGGAATAATAAAGGCTTCCATCTTATTGGTATTTAATTACATATTTTAGTTTACGGTTGATGTAGGAATAAGTGAATAAATAAAACTGATGCAGAATAGGTCTCCCTGCACTCTCCAAAATTCTTCAGATTGGCTGGCTGTATGGCAATATGGGTGATCTTATGTTCCCGGGCTTGTCTACTCTACACCCGATTTGTTGCCACAAAGCGCAATAAAATTCTGATTTGTTGCAAATCGAAGTTTTCCTAAATTCCAGACCGAATTCCACTTTAAATGCTTTGTTCGCTCAACAATAGAGGCTGTGCCTGCATGGCTGCACACCTATCCGACATTCATGACATATCCCAGAGATATACCATCAATGTCCCAGATGGGTCAACCCTTTTAGAAATGTGTTTAGCAAGATATGGAGGGCAGATAGAAGGTAACAGGACTGAACAGTTTATTACCATTTAAACACATAGCTTTGCATGGGACTATAGACACAGAATGGTAAGAAATTTTTAATCATGACTAGAGATGAGCAAATTGAAACTGACGAACTGGAATTCATTTAGAATTTCAGGAAAAATTATATTTGCAACGAATGCGAATTTCCTTGTGCTTCGTGTTAACGAATAGTAATTTTTCCTAACATGGCAGCTACAATGGCGGCTAAAATGGTGGGTACACGTGTGAGGACATGGGGCAAGGAACTTACGGGATGACCCATAATGCCATGCATGCAGCCAATCAGCAGCCAGCCAGCCCGGTGATGTCACAGCCCTATAAATACAGCTGCCATTTTAGATTTAGACATTCAGTATTGCACTTTGTTCAGGGACAGAAGTGTATGCAGGCGCTAGGGAGAATGAAAGAAAAACTAATTGTTAAAAAAAAAGAAGGAAAGAAGCGATTTACTAGTGCAGGGAAAGCATAGTGAGACGAATCATTTCACCAGGCAGGGAGAGACATGTGCAGATGCTAGGGAAAGTCATAGGAAAATCCTTCCTCATTGTGAAAAAAAGTGATTTACAAGTGCAGGGAAACATTATTTGGGGTTCCAGATAGTCTCATAATACAGCTCTGTCATTCCAGCAATTAGTTATTTGGGTGCAAGTGCTATGTTGAAAAGCCTTTTGTGGATTTTATCTGAGGAAAAAGATAAATATATACGCAGGTCACTTTTGCCGTTAACTTCGCTGATATCATTTAGTGAACAAAACGAGTATAGTTGTGGTGGCTCACACTGGATGGGTATATGGAATAGGTGCCACAGCCCTAGTCAGAGGTACACCACCCCTATGTTTGGAAATTCAGTTAAGTTAGCTTGGTATGGCGTGCACTCAACACCTGGACAGCATAATACCGTTCGCCAATATTAAAAGCATTTAAATTTATTCAGCCGCAGTCTATAAAAACATATAACCAATAAGTAAAAAACAGATAACAATAAGAGAGCAATAGCTATTGCAAATCACCACTATTTAAAAATGCATCATAGAAGCAGTAATGAAAAGCCAAAGAGACCGGAGTCCAAAAATGTATATTGTTACAATGTTCTTGATGTATCAAATAGATGTTGTCTGATTCAGATGGAAGTTATAGTTTTGGGCTTTAATCCCTCCGACTTTAGTCCAATCCTCAGGGTAAGTATATAACACTCCTTTATCATAGATGGAATTTGGAATGTAAATCCATAAGTCTTAGGGTATCAAAGGTGCTGGCTTACCTCTCCACGGAGTTCGCACGTTTCAGATCGACACTCTGAACTCAATGTTCCAGGATCGGCGTCTCCCGCCGTACAGCGTGCAGTCCAGGTACCGCGATCTCGCGAGAGTAGAGGACCGTATTTTACCTCTTTGCCTGGGAAGAAGGGGGAGAGGGCCAGTTCGATATTCCAATATATGTCTTTCCTTTACTTAATTTTTCGCATGGCCATGCTCAACGGATTGGGGGTCTTGTCACAAGAATAGGAAACAGCCCATACGCGTTTCGGGACCCTCCTGGTCCCTTCCTCAGTCGGACCCTCGTTTCGGGACCCTCCTGGTCCCTTCCTCATTTAGTGGCCTATTTGAATACAATACAAAAAATATATACACAGGTGTTTTTTGGGCTAAAAGCGTTTATTGCCATATTTATAGAGAAAAAAAGAAAAACAAACTTAGTTCACATTTGGTGTTATTTGCGCCTAAAGCATTTATTGTCATATTTTACTACAATATGAGAAAAATAAACGCAGTTCACATTTAGTGTTATTTGCGCTGAAAGCGTTTATTGTCATATTTCACTACAATACAAAAAAATAGACGCAGTTCACATTTGGTGTTATTTGCACTGAAAGCGTTTATTGTCAAATATTTCTAGAGAAAAAGAGAAAATATTCACCGTTCACTTTTTCTGTTATTTACTTAGAAATCGTTTAGTGGCCTATCTTAGTCCAATACGAGAAATATATACGCAGTTTACTTTTGCTGTTTTTTGCGCTGAAAGCGTTTCTTGTCATATTTCACTACAATACGAGAAAAATAAACGCAGTTCACATTTAGTGTTATTTTCGCTGAAAGCGTTTCTTGTCATATTTCACTACAATACGAGAAAAAAAATGCAGTTCACATTTGGGGTTATTTGCGCTAAAATCGTTTATTGCCATATTTCTAGAGAAAAAGAGAAAAACAGACTTAGTTCACATTTGGTGTTATTTGTGCTAAAAGCGTTTCTTGTCATATTTCACTACAATACGAGAAAAATACACGCAGTTCACATTTGGTGTTATTTGCACTGAAAGCGTTTATTGTAAAATATTTCTAGAGAAAAATAGAAAAATATTCGCTGTTCACTTTTTCTGTTATTTACTTAGAGATCCTTTAGTGGCCTATCTTAGTCCAATATATACACAGTTTACTTTTGCTGTTATTTATGAAAATTGTTTCGTTGACAATTTCAAATCCTTTAATTGCCTATCCCATTAAAAAAAATATATATATATTTGGCGCTTTTAGGGGTGCTTTAATTTGTTTTTAATTTATTTAGTTCAGCTAAAAGCATGTCAGACAGAGAAGTACCAGGCCCTGCACAGGGGAGTTTCAGAGGCGTAAATAATTCTGGCGCAGGCACAGGTCGCAGCAGAGTAAGGGGGCGTGGCAGCAGGGGTTTCTTCCCGAGGACTCAGGTCTACATATCAGCTAGCGGTCCTGTCTTGACCAGCAACCCAGCGGTTCTTGATTGGTTGACTAGATCTTTGACTTTGCCGCAAGTGACAGCAGCACCAGCAGCCTGAGTCTAGAGTCGCTGGTGAGCCAGCTTTCTTCACCCACATAGTGAAGAAACTACTAACCAGCAGCAGCAGGTAGACCTGAAGCAGGACCTGAACCAGCAGGTGGTGGTATACTTTAACAGCACCCTGCCAGGGCCGAGTTTGCACTGGAAAAGCTGTACTGCTTGGCCAGTAGTGTGCCATCAGAGCAGGTGTTTAGTGCTGCAGTGGCCATAGTTACCCCAAGAAGAACTCGCCTATCAACCCAAAATGTGGAGGGACTTAATTTTGTCAAGATGAATCAGGCGTGGATCAGCCAGGATTTCCACCTAACAATGCCTGATGCATCAGATTAGATCATCCATCTCCACACTGTGTCACTGTGCCACTTTGTGGTATAATGCTGCTGCTGCCATCTCCACACCATGTCACCTTGCCACTCTGTGGCCTCCTGATGCTGCCATCTCCACACTATGTCACCTTGCCACTCTGTGGCCTAATCATACTGCTGCTGTCACCTCCACACTTTGTCACTCTGCGACTCTGTGGCCTCCTGATGCTGGCGCCACCTCCAGACCCTGTCATTGTGCCACTTGGTGGTCTCATTATGCTGCTTCTGCCTCACCACTATGTCATAGGGCCACTCTGTAGACTTCTCATGCTGTTACCACCCTCCCCATTCTATAATGGGGTCGCTATTGTCCTTGTTTGGGCTTCTTGAAATCACCATTTATTTTACCTTTCTTCTGAATGGTCAGAAGAAAGGAAAAATGAGACACACAATGGATCCTGTCTGTGTAGCAGCTGTAAGGCCTGTATGGTCCCAACAGAATTGGCTTATGATGTGGAAGCCAAAAGCAGGAGTGGGTACAAAACACAGAAGACAGGCAAATATTGCCTTCACGTGTCATCTCTGTTTTAGATCCACTTCTGTTTTTTTTGGCATTACCAATACTGATGGATTACTGAGCAAATGCTGACCAAGTGAAGGCGTATGCTCCCCAGACAGGATCTGTTTTTTGTGGGTTATTGTTCTGACGGATAACAGGAAGGGAAAATTAATCAGTGACATCAACAAAAACTTACTGCTGACACGCTCTCCCCTCTGTCGGAGGGCTCTACTTGTATAAGCATTTAATAGAACAGGTTCTGTTGACATCTATGTCAAATTGGCTGTCCACTAACATGGACCTGTAAGGCTGAGTTCATACTTGAGTTATTTGGTCAGTTTTGGCAAATTTAAGTATACGTTCTTATAATTTTATTCAAGTTTTGGTTGAATTTAATATTAAACATTTAATGAATTTACTAATAAACATTACATGTTGCCTAAGACAGGAAAGAATAGGCCAGTCTTCTGTTTATTCAACGATGTGGTGCTGCGATGGAGAAAGCGTGCAATTAAAACAATTCCTCTTCACCTGGAGACGAATCCTGTCAAGATTGCTGCAAGTGCAATATTGGCTGCTCATCGACCAAGATACTTGTGGGAGACACCTGCCTGGCATGAACAGGTAGCTACAGACAATGAAAAGACAAAGACAAAGCTTAAAGATAGCTTGGAGCCCGGAAGAGTAAGGGCAAAATAATCAGTGACGTCAGCACAAACATACTGCTGAGACCATCTGCACTCTGTCGTGGGGGCTCTACTTGTATAAGCGTTTAATAGGTTCTGTAGACATGTGTGTGGAATCAGCTGACAAGGGTGTAAAAGGAATGCCCTTCTTCTTGACACTAACATTGACCTGTAAGGCTAAGTTAATACTTTAGTTATTTGGTCAGTTTTGGCCCCGTAACTGCACAAATAAGTGAAGTGTGCAATGATTCTAAGAGCGACGCCTGTCATCTGCGTGTCATACTGACCCACAATATTATTTCACTACCATAGCACACTCCCTATGCATGTTACTGCAAGGCAAAGTGTTCTACACCCCTATAAAGGCTCTCTGTAGCCCAGAAATAGCAGTTTTTTTTAATTGTTATTCACCGCGAATATATTCGGATCGAAGCAAATTTTTTGGGAGAATTCGGTGAACCAGCTGAATCGAATTTTTGAGAAATTCGCTAATCTCTAATCATGACTTTGTAAATGTTTCATTCTAGAGTCACTGGAGATATTAAATAATGTAGCAATGAAGGTAGACATATCCTTCAATGTTATTATTACCATTTTTCTGTAGCTAAAAATAGTTATTATAACTATGGTAATTTTGTAAAGGTTTCACTGTATATCATTTTCAAGTTCCACTGTATATAAAAAGGAATGGTGTTTTACAAAATTCCACTTAAATTCTGCTGAAAAAATAATCTGCATGGATTTAAAGTTATACAGGCATATATTGTAACTTGAAAAAAAATAGGAAATAGGTTAAAGAGAACCTGTCACCATAATATGCAATGCGATCTGCAGCTAGAGTATTATAGAGATCAGAAAGCTGAGCAGATTGATATATACTTTTGTTGGAACAGATTCAGTAAAACTTTGTTCATTGAATCTCTGTTTTTTCTGACTTCTTTTGTACACAGGGAGATGTTATCAATAACTGACAGCATTTACTGTGCAAGTATGTCCTGTATATACAGATAGCTGTCCAGACATGGAGGGTGATGGCTGTATAATACAGCAGGCACATGTCCACAATGATTGGGATCAGCGATGACTCTGAATGTCATTTAACCCCTTAGATCCTAAGTTCAATAGCGACCACTGCCTTCCACTGCATCTGCGGAGATAGGCAAAGGGAGGGGGCTCCCTCTGCCTTCTGATCAAAGCCCATGCAGCAAAATCGCTGGGCTCCAATCAGTTACCATGACAGCCTGGGTCCTGCTGAAGGTTCCAAGGTCCGTCATGGTAAACTGCCTGTAAAGCCATCCAGGACACATGGCAGTGTCAGAATCTCATAGACTGTAATATTTCTAAAAAAATAAAAACAAATACAAATATTAAACATTCAAATCACCCCCCCCCCTTTCCCAATTTTTTATAAAAATAAACAATACAAAAATATAACAGTTATTGCCATGTCCAAAAATATCTGGACTATTAAAATATAAAAATATTCCTGTGCGGTGTGCCATTTTTGGTCACCTTGTCTCCTCAAAAAAGTGAATAACAAGGATACATATTCCAAAAATGGTACCAATAAAAACTACAATTCGTACCACAAACAACAAGACTTCAAACAGCTCTGTGGATGGAAATTTCAAAAAGTTAGGGCTGTCAAAAAATGGTTATGTCCCAAAAAAAAATTTGATTTTTAAAAGGTTTTGATTTTTAAAAGTAGTAAAACAAAAAAATATACAAATTTGATATTGCTGTAAAAGTACAGCATTAAATACTCAAAAAAAAGCCAGGAAAATGGCAATCCTGACGCACAGACTACCAAAATGTCAATTCTGTAACTCAAATGGCAATCCTAAAATATAACTTTTATTATTATATCAATTAAAATCGATATGTCCCAGTTAAGTGCAAAAACACCATTTGGGGACCCAGGGTGAACACACCCATATCCAATAACATGATCCCTAACAAATAAGTGTGAATTAAAAAGGTGCACGGCGGCACCAAAATACCAGCTTGTCCTACCAGTACCAGGGGCGGGTCACCAGATGAGTGTATGGTAACATGGAGAGTTCGGAACCTTGAGGTAGATGACGGTCCATCAACGGAGGTGTGGCAATGATGAGGTCCATGTCCCTAGGAATGCCCTGCGTCTGACTAGCCACTGTACTCTATTACTAAGGAATAAGTAGCAGCCTCACCACAGGGCACTCGTCCTGATAAGGGCGACCCCATCTGGAACCTGTCCCTATACACCGCTAGGACTATATATCCCTATATTATAAGATTCCCAATCTTATAATAATCTTATAATCTTATAATATAGCAACATATAGTGCCCTGTGTTTGGTCCGCGTCCGAGCCGCATAATTTGCGGCACGGGCGCGGACCCATTTACTTCAATGGGGCCGCAAAAGATGTTGACAGCACTCCCTGTGCTGTCCGCATCCGTTGCTCCATTCCGTGGCCCCATTTTGCGGACAAGAATAGGCATCTCTATAATGGGCCGCTTGTTTCATTCCGCAACTTGCTGAAGGCACACGGTGCGGCTACCGTGTTTTGCAGATCCGCGGTTTGCAGACTGCAAAACTCACAACTGTCGTGTGCATGAGGCCTTAGGATATCATGTCATTTTTAGCACAGAGGGAATGCCGTAATATCAAAACCCAAAAAACCTTGTTGGAATTGTGGGTTTTTCCAATTTTACCCCACAAAGAATTTTTTCCCCCATTTTTCAATATATAAGATATGGTAAATTAAATATTGCCATTTAAAATACAATTTATCCTGCAAACAATAAGCCCTAATTTGGCTATATGAACAGAAAATTAAAACAGTTATGGCTATTGGAATGTGGGAGGAAAAAAAGAAAACGCAGACATAAAAATGGACCTGGTCTTTAAGGGGTTAAGTCCTAAATCATAAGTCTAGAAAACCTGTTTAAAGCTAGTAGTACTTTATTCACAGTCAGATAAACATCATATAATAGAAGCCAGAAGTCATAAATAGTGTGCTAGTAGTAGTAAGTATTTGATATCATTGGAAATTAAATTCTCTTCCCTTTCCATGAATTAAATCCAATTGCATGTCAACTTCCTTTTGAATCTTGAGCCATTTGTTTTCCATGTACTGGTTGCCTGAGGCATCGACACATTTAAATAATTCTGTGCTATGGAGTTAACTAATGAATCCCATTTCAAATCAGTTCAGTAAAACTGTTGTCTACATATAACACCTTCACACTTATAGCATTAGTTTCAACAAGGGCAATTTGTATTTGTTGCTATTTGTTTAGTTCAGTAAAACAGAGCTATCAGTGCTTTAAATAAATACTTACTACACCAACAAATTTCAAATTCTAAGGATAAAAAAGATATAATAAGGATGAAATTACATGTCAGAACTGCGAGTAGCTCTAATGAATACTGCTTTAACTGTAAGATTATAGTGAATTATGTACTAAATACCATACAAGACCATGACCTTGTCGGCACTTTTACATTACAGGTGCTCCTACAATCAGAGCTCGTGTCCAGCAGGATCAGTATAACATGAGAGTAATACAGGCACAAAATTGACCCACCAGCAGGTGTAATTAACTAAACGTACAGCAAGTGTTATGATTAGAGATGAGCGAAGTTTTAAAAATTTTGATTTGGTCACTTTTAAAAAAAAAAAAATTATTTTGTTCCAAATTAATTTGTCACAAAGTGTGTTAAATCAGGTCTATCCTGGCCTGCAATTAAACTTTAGGGAGAATCTATCCTGATCTACATCACTGTACATTGCAACAACATGCATACCTAGTCCTTTCTGGTAGTGAAACAGTAAGGCCCCTTTCACACGAGCGTGTCCGGATTAGGTCCGGATGCGTTGCGGATGCGTTCAGTGAAAACTGTGCGATTTCACAGGCAAAGCCATTCAGTTTTGCCTGCGATTGCGTTCAGTTGTTCAGTTTTTTCCGCGCGGGTGCAATACGTTTTGATGCGTTTTTCACGCGCGTGATAAAAAACTGAAGGTTTACAAACAACATTTCCTAGCAACCATCAGTGAAAAACGCAACGTACCCGCACTTGCTTGCGGATGCAATGCGTTTTTCACGCAGCCCCATTCACTTCTATGGGGCTAGGGCTGCGTGAAAAACGCACAATATAGAACATGCTGCGATTTTCACGCAACGCACAAGTGATGCGTGAAAACAAACGCTCATGTACACAGACCCATTGAAATGAATGGGTCAGGATTCAGTGCGGGTGCAATGCGTTCACATCACGCATTGCACCCGCGCGGAAAACTCGCCCGTGTGAAAGGGACCTTACTGTGCGTCTGACTGACAGGCAGGTCACATATATGGCCGTGCACAGCATCATGCAGGCCACAAACATGCCTAGCTAACCCCTAGCTAAACAAAAAAAATCATACCTTATCCTTCAGTAAGCAAAAAAAAAATAAAAAATAAAGGCTGCACACCCAGACAGTTGTCCCAATGAACAAAATGAGGACATGGAGGCAGCGCCAATAAAGTAGTGGAGAATTTTTTTTATTTTAATCCATTTTACGGCAGTGCAAACACGTGTTTGAATCCCTTCTGTTAGATGAAGAATGACTGTGCGTCACTATTAGGCCTAGTTCAAAATTCACTTATTTGGTCACAGAACAGGTGCAGATCAATTCTTGATACCTAATCAGAGAGTAGGTTTGGATCCTGAATTTACCTCATAATAAGGGCTCATGCACACAATTGTATGTTTTTTTCTGTTTCCATTCCGTTAACCATGCAGTGGCCTAAAATTTAAGGAGTGGACCCATGACAGTGCAAAGAGTGTCAGCAGTAAGGCTGTGTTCACACCCGCCTTCACACCATCAGTATTTGTTCAGCATTTGATCAGTATTAGTAACACAAAAACAGCAGTGAATCCAAAACAGAGATAACATGTGATGGAAATATTTGCATATCTTCTGTGTTGTGGAACAACTCCTGCTTTTGGCTTCCAAATTATGATCAAATCCTGATGCAATATACTGACCATGTGATAGAGGCCTCATGTTCAACTTGCGTGAGTTGTGTCCATTTGCCTCTGAAATCGGCTTTCTTCAGGTGAAAAAGAAGTCTTGCATGCATGAAATTCCCACCCTGCGAGTATGACATTTTAACTCCACCACTCAGTGCTAACTTCCTGCCGCTGCCTTTATGAACCCGTGCACCGCTAGTTGTTTCCTGACAGGTAGGCTCCTAAGTAGCTGACGGCCTACCCCGGGCGCATTTGGCTCCAGATCTCCCACTGCTTCCACCCAACTGGCTCATCAGCCTGTTGCCATTAGAGATGAGCGAATCGAAGTTGACAAAGTGGAATTCGATCTGAATTTCAGGAACAGTTTGATTCAGAACAAATCCAAATTTCTTCACGCTTCGTGGTAACTAACCGCATTTTTTCATAAAATGGGTGCTGCACGTGTGAGGACATGGAGAAAGGAACTCTGGGAAGGCGGGATCACCCATAATGCCATGCATGCAGCCAATCAGCAGCCAGCCCTGTGATATCACAGCCCTATAAATTGCCTCAGCCATCCTGGATTCTGCCATTTTCTAGTGTACTTAGTGGAGGGAGAGACATCAGCAGGCGCTAGGGACAGTGGTATGAAAGACTTCATTGTGCTAAAAACATATTTACAAGTTCAGGGAAAGATTATTCAAAGTGTAGGGAAAGGATAGGGAGGAATCATTCCACAGCATTTATGTAGAACAGGGTTCAGTAGGGGAGGTTACAGCCTGGGTAATAGGAACAATCCTATTACACCTTGCTGCACTGACTGGGGATCCAAATTGCCAATATACAGCTCTGTAATTCCAGCAAACTGTTCTTCTTATTGGGGTGCAAGTGCTGTTTGATACAGCCATTAACAGGGTTTATTACAAGGAAATATTTTACATCTTATTTGGTCTTGTGATGTGCAGTTATATGTCCTAAAGCAGTTTTTGGCTTGTATCAGTGGGAAATAAAGGGCTTTTTAGCCGTTGTGTGGTGAAGTGTGAAAATTACAGCCCTTTTTGTTGTGTATTGATGGCAAAAAAAAATATATTTGCCCTTCTGAGGTGCAGTTATATGTTCTAAAGCCTTCTGTGGTGTGTATAAGTGGAAAAAAAAGGACCTATTTGCCATTCAGCGGTGCAGTTAAATGTTCTAAAGCCCTTTTTGGCGTGTAATAGTGGTAAAATAAAAAAATATTTGCCGTTCAGCGGTGCAGTTATATGTTCTAAAGCCCTTTTTGTTGCGTATTAGTGTAAAAAAAAATATATATTTGCCGTTCAGCAGTGCAGTTATATGTTCTAAAGCCTTTTGTGTAGTGTATAATGGAAACAGAAAAATATATTTGCCATTCAGCGGTGCAGTTATATGTTCTAAAGCCCTTTTTGGCATGTATTAGTGGCAGAAGTAAAATATATTTGCAGTACAGCATTGCAGTTATATATTCTAAAGGCGGATGCTCAACAGACAGGATCCGTTTTTTTTAGGTTATTGTTCTGACGGATCAGGGCAGGGCAAAATAATCAGTGACATTAACATAAACTTACTGCTGACACTCTCTCCACTCTGTCGGGGGTCTCTACTTGTATAAGCGTTTAATAGAACAGGTTCTGTAGACATCTATGTGGAATAAGATGATGACGGCGTAAAAGGAGTGTGCTTCTTCTTGGCGCTAACATCGACCTGTAAGGCTGAGTTCATACTTGAGATATTTGGTCAGTTTTGGCCCTGTGACTGCCCAAATAAATGAAGTGTTCAGTGATTCTAAGAGCGACACCTGTCATCTGCATGACTCACAGTATTATTTGACTACCACAGCAGACTTCCTATGCGTGTTACTGCAAGGCACAGTGTTCTACACTAGTAATGAGCGGCATGAGCAATATTCGAATTCGCGGTATTTCACAAATTTTTGGCCGAATATTCGCCATAAATTAGCAATTTCAAGAATTCTTGATCTCCAGTAATTATTTACTTGATTGCAAAAATCGGCAATGTAATATATTCGCAATAAGAATTTGCGATTAGAATATTCGCGATCAGCACTAAGGGGTAGGACACTTTCCTATTGGTTGCTAGGGATGTTGCTAAGTGGCGATATTCGCGAGAAATTCATGATCAACACTTTTCGCGAACACGAATATATAGCACTATATTCTAAATATTCGTGAATTCTCGAAGTGGCGATATTCGTGATTAAAATTTGCAACACTTTTTTACACCACTATAAAGGCTCTCTGCAGCCAGGAAATAGACGTTTTTTAACGCAATTCGTCGCAAATAAATTCGTATCGAACCGATTTTTTTCGAAAAATTTGGCGAACTGTCCGAATCAAATTTTAAAAAAATGACCTCATTTCTAATTATCATCCACTATTGTCAGTTCGTCACCTTCGCCAGTCTCATGGCCATGTCCCTGACCGATCGCAACACGTGCTCTCACCCAATTGTTATCATTGCTAGTTGCACGCCTAAGGGAGGACGCAGTGGACCTCTCTTCCAAGTCTGTGCTGTACCTGCTGACTGTCTTCACTGAGCTCATCCACACTCAAAAGCAGAGCAGAACCGGAAGCATGCATGACTTCCCAAGAAGAAGGAGCAGCAAAAGAAAGAGTTGCAGGACAAGTGAGGGCACGGAGGTTGTTCCTGGGCCATGCCAACTAAGTGTGGTGTCAGTGGAACCTATCGATTCCTGTCTGTGTTTATCTGTTGTCACCTGAGATGATGTTGAAGAGGGAGTCAACCATTCCAGGATAGCTGGATTGTTGGTTATAACACGACTGCTGAATGACAGTGGCAGCTCTGGTCTGTTGCTGCGGTTGCTGCTACCACCACCCCTTCTTCTGCTGCTACTTGTGCCAGCTACAGCAACATTTTTGCCACTGTCCACTGCTTTTGAGGGCCCAGGCAACTGTCTGCTGGCCATAGTGGACAGTAACTGTATCATCAATGTAACAAATGAAGTATGAATGGTGCAGCAGAAAAACTAGAAAAATGCGCCTATATATTACACCGCCTGTTGACAATGAGTGCACCGTACGTTTATGTATAACTGAACAGATTAATTATTAATGGTGCAGCAGATAAACTAGGTGCACACGCCTATATATTAGACTGGCTGTTAAAACTAAGGGCTTGTTCACATCACCGTTATGGATTCCGTCATTGTTTTCCATTATAACATGGTTAGAGGGTTATAAGAGGGAAGTCAAAACAGAAGCCTTTAAGAGGCATTCCGTTTTGATCCTTCATAATGCAAGACTATGGGCAGCATAACGGATCCGTCCAGGTTTTCATTATGCAGGAGTCCAGTCCTACATAACGCAAACCAGGACGGATCCGTTATACTGCCCCTAGACTTCTATTATGACGGAATGCAAAACAAAAGCTTTTCTGTTTTGCTTTCTGTCATATTAAAAGTCTATAGGCAATCATAACAGATTCATCTGGTTTCCATAATGCAGACCAGAAAAAAGGCCTGTCGACAGGACATTATTTTCTGTATTGCATAAGGCAAACCAGACAAATCTGTTATGATTCCCATAGACTTCTATTATGACGGATCACAACGGAATGCCTTTAAAGTATAAAGGGCCCAGCAGATTAACTATATAAAGGTGCGTATACTACACCGACTGTTGACAATGAGTGTGATGCAGAGTACGTTTATGTATAACTGAACAGATTAATTATTAATGGAGTAGAACATTAACTAGGTACACATGCCTATAAATTAGACCGGCTGTTGAGACTAATTCTGATGCACAGTCAATCTATGTATAACAGAACAGATTAAGAATGAATGGAACAGCAGTGAAACAAGATGCACAAGGCAATTACACAGAGCATGCACTGTCCCTGCACTGCCCCTGCAGTCTCCCTATTCTTTTCCTACTAGTGTCTCTACGATCTCCCTACACTGTCCCTGCACTATCCGTATCCAGGAGTCTACAATTAAAGCTTTGTTAATCTCTATCCCTAGCACTTGACACATCTGTCCCTATGCTCAGTTCACTGTAACATGGCGGAGAGCGGACAGGTGACATAACAGGGGAAAGCTATTTGCTGATTGGCTGGCTGCATTATGGGTTATATCACCTTCCCAAGCTTCTTATTTTCACTTTGTAACATGTGTAGCCACCATTTTAAGAAAAAATCTGTACGTTGAAGCGAGAGGAAATTCGTATTCCTTGCAAATCAAAGTTTTCCTGAAATTCGGATTGAATTCAATGTGTTTCAATTAGATTCGCGCAACTCTAGTTATGATGCTGTAAGACCCATGGTCGGGCCAGGATTTACTTAGATAATACAGGCACAAAATTCTTCTGTATTAAGCTCTTATGAAACTGGACTATGTCCTGAGGAACCAGTTAAATATGCTATCTATCTATCTATCTATCTATCTATCTATCTATCTATAGACGATGAAAAAGGCAGCACTCTGAAATAAGTGTAAACTGGATCCCTTTATTCCACTTATTTCGGAGTGCTGCCTTTTTCATTGTCTACATTCAGAGGTCCATATCCAAGGACAACAGGATTTGCACCGAGTGTTTCCTTTGGAGTGCTGCTACTTTCTTTCTTTCTTATATATATATATATATATATATATATATATATATATACATATATATATATATATATATATACAGTATATGTTTCTGTGGGTGTGTACTTTAAACTAAGTTCTAGTATTGTTTATTGTATCTATGCACTGAACTAGGATCTGTTGTAATTTCTACTTACTGAGCTTGGGTTGGACTCTGTCTCAGATTCCTTCAGATTCAATGACAAGAATAGAGTTAGATGCTGTCAGAATGTTTAACGAAACAACGGAACTGTGGTACACCAAACTATGTTGCACATGTAAACAGAGCTTTACTGTTTCTGTGCAGTAAATTTTGTTCTTTTGCCATATGTAATCAGCAAGTTTGGGTCTGTTACTGAATCAAAGTAGTAAACTTGGGTCTGGTGCTCTATGCTTATTCCAGGGCTTGTCACTAGACATGAGTGATGCATTGGAAAATTAGATTCGGCTGCTTCGCCGAATTTTACAAAAAAAATTTGCTTTGCAACGCATTACTTAATCACAAAGCACATTTCTTATTAAGTAGTGGGTGCAATGACATGCAGCGGCGATTGCGCTGCTACCCATCATTGTACCCCTCAGATGCTGCGTTCATACATTATCGCGGCATGTGATACACATAACAGGGTGCAAAATGTAAAAAAAAAAAAATCATAGTTACCTGATACATTTTGTCTCGAAGGGACCAGCCGCCATTTTGGTTGAAGATTTTTGTGGCCCAAGATGACACCATCACGCCGGCCTGCATGGTGACGTAATATGTCACCACCCATGGTATTTCATGCGAGATCTTCAATCAAGATAGCAGCCGTCGACCAGTCACGAGGAAATGAATCAGGTAACTATGATTCTTTTTGTTTTTAGGCAAAAATTGAAACAGTAACCACCCCTATGACCTAACCCCTTCCCTCCAGCCACAGGTGTAACTTGACCAGTATACACTTTCTATAATACTGGTGTTTTATAATGCAACTTAATAGTTTTTGGGCCCCCTCAGGCTCATTGGCCAGTTAGCGACTGCTACCTCTGTGCCCCCTATACCTACGCTCTGGTGATCGTGCCGCCTCCCATCATTGAACCGCTCAGATGCTGATCGCGGCATCTGAGATTAAAAATTAGGGCTTTCAGGGGTTAATACTCCCAATATCCATTTGATTGCGAAGAGCCCACCACAGCCATCTTCCTTGATGATACCGCACAAAATCTTGCACGGTGACATGATGACATCACGCCGGCCGGAGTGGTGGGGTCATATGTCAAAGCACACAGGATTTCATGCGAGATCTTCAATCAAGATGGAGGCGGCCGACCCGTCACAAGCAAAAGGATTAGGTAAGTATGATTTTTTTGCACTATTTCAGCTTAAATCGATTTGCTACCACGAAGCACGAGGAAACTTGGCTTTGCGGCGAATCAAATATATCCTGGACTTCGATTCGCTCAACACTACTTATTACATCCCAGGAGTCAAGTAGCTAAATCACCTAGAAAATAGCTATGCACATAAAATTACCAGGCCACATAACAAATTCAAAGTAAATCCTGGAGTATCAAAGCGGCTCCAACATTTACACTATTTTGTTCTCCCTTGGCCTAATCTGTGTATTCAGGAAGTTTGGTTCAAGGGCTAGAAAATCTGCTGCAGTGCTTGTTTTAACCCCCTGCACCAGGGAACATTGTAACATCTATCAATATGTGTCAAGTGAGGTTCCATTTGGGCAATGTGTATAATTTTTTAAAAGCTACAGTTTTGCATTATTATTTGGGCACAGTTCATTATTACTATTGTATATAAACACAGGGTGAGGTAAACAAAAAAGTAAATTTTAACATTTTTATATAGGCACATTGTGGCATTATTATTTGACCTCAGTATAGCATCATTATTTGGGCAGTATTGTGGAAAGGATTATGAAAGATGTCAATACACCTTCAATAGCTGTTGGCTAATTGATTGTTCAGCCAACAGTTATATCTCCCAACTGAATCGTACACATACACACTTGGCTCAGCAAAATATTGTTTTCAGTGGTATGAGAACAAAAAGATTGGGTTCTAAAATTCAAAGAGTCCCATCTTTCTCAGGAACTCCAAGTAAACATTAGATTCTGGACCATTTCCATGGCAATAATAGTCTTAGCAAATCTTAAAATTTTTAAGAAAATTTCCAAAACCCACTTTTTAAGGACCAATTCTGGTCTGAAGTGACTTTGTGAGGCTTACATAGTAGAAAACCCCCATAAATGACCTCATTGTAGAAACTACAACCCTCAAGTTACTAAAAACTGATTTTATAAACTTTGTTAACCCTTTAGGTATTCCACAAGAATTAAAGGAAAATGGAGATGAAGTTTCTAAATTTCACTTTTTTGGAAGATTTACCATTTTAATCCATTTTTTTCTTTAATACATCAATATCTTTAATACATCAATATTTATTACCCTGATTCTGTGGTTCACAGAAACACTCCATATGTGGTAATAAACTGATGTAAGGGCACATGGCAGGGCGTAGAAGAAAAGCAGTGCCGTACGGGTTTTGGAAGGCAGATTTTGATGGACTGGTTTTTAGACACCATGTCCCATTTGAAGCCCCTCTAATGCAACCCTACAATAGAAACTCCCAAAAAGTGGACCCCATTTTGGAAACTACGAGATAAGGTGACAGTTTTATTGCTACTATTTTGGGGTACATATGATTTTTAATCAAAAAATTGCTGTTTTGGCACAATTTTTATTTTTTGTTTTTTAGAATGTTTATCTGACGGTTAGATCATGTGCTATTTTCATAGGAGGTTGTAAAGGACGCAACAATATCAAATATGTCTACTTTCTTTGCTTGTTTCAGTTTTACATAGTAAAGCATTTTTGAAAAAAAATTATGTTTTTGTGACTCCATTTTCTGAACGCCATATTTTTTTAATTTTTCTACCGATTGTCTTGTGCAGAGGCTCGTTTTTTGCAGGAAGAGTTGACGTTTTTATTGGTACCATTTTTGGGTACATATGTTTTTTGATCATTCATTATTACACTTTATGGGGCAACCAAAAAATTGTTGTTTTGGCACAGTTTTTATTTATTTATTTTTACAGCGTTCACCTAAGGGTTAAAGGTCATGTGATATTTTTATAGAGCAGGTCTTTGCGGACGTGGAAATACCTAATATGTATACTTTTTCATATTTATTTAAGTTTTACACAATAATAGCATTTTTGAAACAAAAACATATATTTTAGCGTCTCCATAGTCTGAGAGTCATATAATTTTTTTATGTTTTGAGCGATTGTCTTAGATAGGGTCTCACTTTTTGCGGGAGGAGGTGACGGTTAGTTTTGTACTATTGTGGGGGGCATATGCCTTTTTGATCGATTGGTGTTGCACTTTTTGTGATGCAAGGTGACAAAATGGCTTTTTTTCGCACTGTTTTTATTTACCGTATATACTCGAGTATAAGCCGACCCGAGTATAAGCCGACCCCCTAATTTTACCCAAAAAAACCTGGGAAAAGTAGTGACTCGAGTATAAGCCGAGGTGAAAATGGATGTCACTGTTATGGGGGATCTTTGGATGACGCACTGTTATGGGGGGATCTGTGAATGACGCACTGTTATGGGGGGATCTGTGGATGACGCACTGTTATGGGGGATCTGTGGATGACGCACTGTTATGGGGGATCTGTGGATGACGCACTGTTATGGGGGATCTGTGGATGACACTGTTATGGGGGATCTGTGGATGATGCACTGTTATGGGGATCTGTGGATGACACTGTTATGGGATGGGGGCTGTGGATGGCACTTATGGGATGAGGGGATGTGGATGACACTGTTATGGGAAGGGGGGATGTGGATGGCACTTATGGGATGAGGGGATGTGGATGACACTGTTATGGGAAGGGGGATGTGGATGGCACTTATGGGATGGGGGCTGTGGATGGCATCCACAGATCCCCCATCCTATAACAGTGCCATCCACATCCCCCATCCCATAACAGTGCCATCCACATCCCCTCATCCCATAACAGTGTCATCCACATCCCCTCATCCCATAACAGTGCCATCCACATCCCCCCATCCCTCATTACCGCTCATGTATAGTTTTTAAATTTGATTATACTATACACTTATTCTTACTATAATTCTTGCCCCCTCTGTACCTCATTACATGCGGCAGGCGGGCAGTGAATACTTCAGGCCGGGCGGGAGAGCGGCGCAGTGTGACTGACGTCACGTACCTGCGCCGCCTGCTTCATTCATAAAGCAGGCCGGGCAGGCACGTGACATCAGCAAGTCACGCTGCTCTCGTCCGCCCGGCCTGAAGTATTCACTGCCCGCCTGCCGCATGTAATGAGGTACAGAGGGGCAAGAATTATAGTAAGAATAAGTGTACATTATAATCAAATTTAAAAACTATACATGAGCGATGAGCCGGAGCGCAGTGAGCGCATCGGCCCTGCCGCAAATGCCCGCCCCAGCTCCTCCCCCGCTTCTCCTCCCACTCCGCTCTTCAGTTTCAATTTATGACTCGAGTATAAGCCGAGTTCGGGTTTTTCGGCACAAATTTTGTGCCGAAAAACTCGGCTTATACTCGAGTATATACGGTATTTATTTTCGGTGTTTATTGGACAGGTGGATCATGTGATATATTTGTGTAGCCGATCTTTATGGGCGAGGCGATACCTAATATGTGTGGGGTTTTTTTTCAATTTTTTTTATTATAAAATCAGGAGACAGGGCATTTTTTTCTTTTTGTACTTGAATTTTTTTTTTTTTAATAAAAATATTTTTTTTTGACTTTTTTAAAACTTTATTTCTGTCCCAGGTCCTGATGCCTTGCAAGGCATTGGGCAGCCTCTGCAAGGCACTGGGCTCCGTTGTTACCCATCGGGTCCCTGCCACAGCAGTGCAGGGACCTGATGGGCTCCCTCGCCCTCTGCAAATACTTCCTATGCTGCGGGCAGCGCTGACTGCGGCATAGAAGGGGTTAATCCGCCGGTATCGGCTTTTATAGTGATGCCGGTGGATACAGCAGGGGCCCAGCTATCAGGGACTGCCAGGCCCCTGCAGTGATCGGGCTGGCACAGCTCCTGTGCCCGTCCAATCACCATGACGTAATAGTACATAGTCACTTGCCGCCATAACATACTATTATGTCATGTGTCAGGAAGGGGTTAAGATCCTTGTGCTTGTGTTTCTTTATACAATTTACATAGACATGAACATTTTAAGATAACATCTAGGCACATTTTGCTGCCGAGGCACTAGCTCTGTAACTTTTATGTGTGAGAAAACACAATAGTGGAATGGCCAAAAAACATACCAAAATACCATGGCTTACATTGTAAATGACCCTGTTCCATGGTTTGGGTTACTAATAATTTCTAGCTTTATATAAAGCTCAGTCAGTAACAGAAAGTTATGCATTTTTTAATATACATTTTGCATGTACCGGTATTCCTTGGTTTTCAAACTACTTACTTGCAGTCAGTGAATATGAGATCTTGAAAACCATAAGGAGAGCATTTCATTTTATATAATGAAAATGGTCTATTTGTTGAAACCAGAAAGCCTTTTAGATGTATTCTTTATTTCCTCAAAGGAAATCTGCCAGTTCCAAAACATTCACCAAGCTAAAGTAAGCAGTGTATAATGTAAGTGATGATGAGTTCAATTATGTAATTATTATCTTCATACTCAATTGAATTCCAACACTGTGCTCCCACAAATCAGCAGTAAAATGCATTGACAGGACTGCTCTTTGAGTTCTCTCCATTATGTGTGTGAGCACAGAAGTCCTCTCAATGCATTTTAGTGCTGGTTTGTGGGAGCACAAATGTGGAATGCAGGTGAGTAGGAATATAAAAATTACACAACCGAAATCAGCATCACCTACACTATACACAGCTTACTCTAGTTTGGGGAGTGTTTCAGAGATGACAGTTTCCCTTTAAACAGATACATGTGCAACATTTTTCTCTGTATTATAATGTTATTGTTAGGGTTGAGCAAACCCGAACCCAGACATTTCCGTAAAAGTTTGGATTCAGGGTTCGGCGATTTCTTGGCAGCCAATCAACAAGCGTTTCACTAGTCTGCCCTTAGTAGCCATCACAGCCATGCCTACTAATGGCATGGCTGTGATTGGCCAAGAGCAGCATGTGACCCAGCCTCTATGTAGGCTGGAGACAAGTAGCGCTGCACTTCACTCTGCTCTTCTCAGTGTAGGGATAGGATGCTGCTGCTGCTGCTGTGAGGGAGAGATTAGGGAAGAATTCTGTTGAACTTGGTGGTGTTCAATCTTCAAACTACAGTGACTATTGGTACATTTTTGTACCCAGCCCTGAGCCCAGTGACACTGAAAAATAACTTTGAATCCATCTGCTAGTTCGGTGTGTGTCGGCGGCCATGCAACTGCATGTGAACTGCATGTATGCCACAGACATTACTTTAATTCTGTTCTAGTAGCTCAGTGGAGGACAAATTCCCTTTTTTGGCCGGTCAAGTACCCCTGTGGCCTGCAGTGCATACCTGGCAGTGAAAATTATTCAATTACATTAGTCTGTCACACATTTTTGTAACCTAAAGCGATTTTTTATCTGTCTGCAACAGGCACTGCATATCTGACAGTCCAATAAAACCGTTAAATACTGCAGTTACCTTGCTGCTATAAAAAAGCACACTCTTTTGCTAGATAGTAAATTTACGGGCTATGCTGCATTTCTGACAGTCCAATTGAACCGTTACATACTGCAGTTACATTGCTGCTATAAAAAAGCTAATTTCTTGTGCTAAAAAGCAAATTTGCGTGCTACGCTGCATTTCTGACAGTCCAATACAACCGTAACATACTGCATTTACATTGGTACTATGAAAAAAAAAAAAACTTTTTGTGCTAGATAGAAAATTTGCATGCTACGCTGCATTTCTGATTTTCCAATAAAACCGTAACATACTACATTTACATAGTTGTTTGCAAAAAACACAGTTTTTGTGCTTAATAGCACATTAGGATCCTATGCTGCATTTCTAATATTCCAATAAAACCGTAACATACTGCATTTACATAGTTTGCAAAAAACATAGTTTTTGTGCTAGATAGCACATTAGGATTTCTGAAAAATACAACAGTAAGGCCCCTTTCACACGGGCGAGTTTTCCGCGCGGGTGCAATGTGTGAGGTGGACGCATTGCACCCATGGGCGTAGCTATAGGGGGTGCAGAGGTAGCAGTCACTACCGGGTCCAGGAGCCGGAGGGGGCCCAAAGACCCTTGTGCCCCATAAGAAGACACACAAAGCACTGAGGGAAGAGGGGCCCAAGCTGAACTCTTGCACCAGGGCCCATGAGCCGTTAGCTACGCCCCTGATTGCACCCGCACTGAATCCGGACCCATTCATTTCTATGGGGCTATGCACATGAGCGGTGATTTTCACGCATCACTTCTGCGTTGAGTAAAAATCGCAGCATGCTCTATATTGTGCGTTTTTCACGCAATGCAGGCCCCAAAGAAGTGAATGGGGCTGCGGGAAAATCGCAAGCATCCGCAAACAAGTGCGGATGCAGTGCGATTTTCCCGCATGGTTGCTTATCAACGGGACCAGACCTTTATTATTTTCCCTTATAACATAGTTATAAGGGAAAATAATAGCATTCTTAATAAAGAATGCTTAGTAAAATGAAGATGAAAGGGTTAAAAATAATAAAACTTACCTTTGTCACTTGATCGCGTAGTTGCGAGCTGTCTTCTCTCTTCAAGCTTCAGCTAACAGCTAAAGGACCTGTGATGACGTCACATCACATGGTCCAATCACATGGTCCATCACCATGGTAAGATGGACCATGTGATTGGACCATGTGATGTGACGTCATCACAGGTCCTTTAGCTGTTAGCTGAAGCTTGAAGAGAGAAGACAGATCGCAACTACGCGATCAAGTGGCTAAGGTAAATTAAGTTTTATTATTTTTAACCCCTTCATCTTCATTTTACTAAGCATTGTTTATTAAGAATGCTATTATTTTCCCTTATAACCATGTTATAAGGGAAAATAAAAAAATTCTCCAGAATACTCTGCCCGAAACTGGACTTCAGTGATGAAGTCCGGCTTCGGATCTGGGTACCAAACATGCCGATTTTTCCCACGCACATGCAAAACGCATTACAAACGTTTGCACCCGCGCGGAAAAATCGCGCATATTCCCGCAACGCACCCGCCTCTTATCCGGGCGTCAAACATGACGCCCGTGTGAAAGAGGCCTAAGTGTTTTTTTTTTCTCCTCACTTTCTGCCTATTTAGAATCCAGTATGGATCCTATTGCTGCTTTGACAAAGCAACTTCAAGGCCTGTCTTTGGAGGTGGCAGGATTGAAGGCGTCGGTCTTCCAGCAACAGCAGCAATTGCAGCAGACCGCAAGCGCAGCGGTTGCTATGGATAACGAGGTTGCTCCGGAACCCAAGGTTGTTTTTCCTGACAGATTTTCTGGGGGAAGGGACAAATTTGTGACGTTCCGTGAGGCCTGTAAGTGATATTTTAAGCTGCGCCCCTACTCCTCTGGTAATGAAGAACAGCGGGTGGGGACCGTTATTTCCCTGCTATAGGGGGACCCGCAATCTTTGGCATGGCAATTCACAGCACATAAGTCCCCATATGTTAACTTACCACTTCCGTCATAACAAAAAATAAATACACATACAGAGGAGGGTGGAGATAACAACAGATCCGTTTATTTAAAATTTTATAAAATTAACCTCAATAAAAATTTTCAAACATCCATTGGATAGAACATAAAATAAGCCGAACCCTAGGCTCAGGCTTGTACTTAAAATCCCTAAGTCCATCCTATAACAGGACGACTTTAAAGAAATTCACCCTTTGATACCAGCAAAATACAACACCTTATAAATAAAATAGGGGCGGGTGGGCGGGGGACGCAGGTTCAGGCTCCACGGATCCGTTCAGGCAGCAAAGACCAGTCAGACCGTGGAGCCCGGACACTTATAGCCCACCCCAGACAACAGGTGTCCAATCGTACACCTGTCACCAAGGGATAAGCATCCTTGTCCCCTAACAGCTTCCCGATTGGACAAACTCTTGACCAATCAGGAATCATACATCCCAACCTGGTACCTCAGGTCCAGAGGCTCCCAGAAAAGGTGGGAAATTAGCCTCCAACCTGAAGCAAAAGGTCATCCAGGGGACAGTGCTGAAATGGCCATGTAGATCCCTCCATAATGTCCGGGATCTGGCCATTCTCTTTACCCACTGATTCCCAGGCTCTCCGGTCAGTGGATGGATTTTTTGGGGCCTTGGATCTCATATATGATGACCCTGACCGAGTTGTCCTGGCTGAGTCGAAGTTCCGGAGACTCCTACAGGGAGATCGGCCAGCGGAGGAGTATTGCTCAGAGTTCCGTAGGTGGGCTACGGATACTCAGTGGAATGATCTGGCTCTCAGGAGTCAGTTCTGCTCTGGGTTATCCGAAAGGGTTAAGGATGCACTTGCGCTGTATGAGACCCCCTTTTCCCTTGATGCTGTTATGTCTCTTTCTATCAGAATAGATAGACGTCTAAGGCCTCATGCACACGACCGTTGTTGTGGTCCGCGTCCGAGCCGCATATTTTGCGGCTTGGGCACGGACCCATTCACTTCAATGGGGCCGCAAAAGATGTGGACAGCACTCCGTGTGCTGTCCGCATCCGTTGCTCTGTTCCGTGCCCCCGCAAAAAAAATAGAGCATGTCCTATTCTTGTCCGTTTTGCAGACAAGATTAGGCATTTCTACAATGGGCCGCGTTCTGTTCCGCAAATTGCGGAACAGAATGCGGATCAGCTTCCATGTTTTGCGGATCCGCAGTTTGCAGACCGCAAAACACAAACGGTAGTGTGCATGAGGCCTTAGGGACAGATTAAAAAATCCTGAGCAATTAGTAACCCCTCCCAAGCAGAAGCTAGTCTGTACAGACCTAGACGAACCTATGCAGCTAGGAGGAACTACTCGTCAGGTCCGTCCTCCTGAGGCTCGTGTAGGCATGGGGTTTGTTTTTTCTGTGGGGGGAGGAGTCATTTCGTTAATGTCTGTTCTTCCATATCCAAAAACAAACGACCGTCGGAAAACTACTGACCCCAGGCTGTGTGGAGGATGTCAGCCGGGGGGTATACGTTTCCTCTATACGAATGTCTCAATTTGTGTTGCCAGAGGTTGTTGTTTTTGGTGATAAGACGGAGACTATTTATTTATTTCTAGACAGTGGAGCAGGGGTTAATTTGATAGATGCCCATTTTGCCCAGACTATGGGTTTGTCTTTCTGTACGCTACAGAGACCAATTTCCATATTCGCTATTGACTCTGCTCCACTGTCTCACGGAAACCTCACTCACATTGTCCATAACTTACACCTTCTGGTCGGTGACCACCATAACGAGTGTCTTTCATGTTATGTTCTGGAGGGCCTTCCCTCTCCTGTGGTATTGGGTCTTCCCTGGTTGGTAGCGCACAATCCAGTGGCGGATTGGCAGGCCAGGGAGATATTGGAGTCAAGTGAGCATTGCAGAGAAAATTGCTTAACCCCTTAAAGACGCATGACGTACCGGTACGTCATGGTTCCCGAGTCCTTAAGGACCCATGATGTTACGGTACGTCATATCTTTAAAAGGAGAGTGCAGCGCAGAGGGGGTTAATAGGAACAGGATGTCTGCTGAAATCATTCAGCGGGCATCCTGTCACAACGCGGTTTGCTGCGCTTTCTGCGATCTCTGATCCCCGTGGTCTGTGACTGCGGGGATCAGAGAATAAATGTTCCCCAAGTTTTATATTTTAATCCCCCCCTGTAGCCCCCAATTATATTGTGGCTGCAGGGGTGCAGGAGGGGTGGTTGCGGGAGGCGCAATAGCGATCCACCGCCCGCCTCCTCTGTAATTTTTCCCTGGTGGTCCAGTGGCTTTAGCAGAGTGTCAGTACATTGCTGACACTCTGCTAAAAACTGCTGACATCTGTGCTGCAGATGTTAGCAGTTTTAACCCCTTCCATGCCACGGTCCATACGGACCACTGTATGGAAGTGATTAACAGGGATGGAGCTCCCTCCCTCTCCCATCGGGGGGCTACTGTGCCTTTGCAGCCCCCCGACAGGATGGGATCACAGAGGGAGGGAGCCCCCCTCCCTCCCCATCACCCGCTGCTCTGTTCTGACAGTGGGTGATGGTTACCATGGCAGCAGGACGCTTTCAGAGGCGTCCTGCTTGCCATGGTACTGTAAGTCTAATCAGACTTCTGCTAAAGGCAAAAGTCTGATTAGACTCTGTAAAGTAAAAAAAATACAGTACAGTACACTATATGGTGTACTGTACTGTATTAGATAGACACCAGATCCACTGGATCTACAAGAATCAAGTGGGTCTGGGTAGAAAAAAAAAGTGAAAAAATAAAATAAAAAAACACATATCACTGAATAAAAATGTAAAAAATAAAATACACTACACATATTAGGTATTGCCGCATCCAAAAAAACCTGCTCTATAAAAATATCACATGACCTAACCCCTCAAGTAAATACCGTAAAAAAATAAAAATAAAAATGGTGCAAAAACATTTTTTGTCACCTTACATCACAAAAAGTGTAATACCATGCGACCAAAAAGGCGTATGCCTCTTAGCTGCTTCAGGACCGCCGTACGCAGGATTGCGTCCTGCGGGCGGTCCTGCTCTTCTGTTCGGACGCGCCGGGGCACAGCGTCGCGCGTCTCGAGAGTTGGACTACAGCCTGCCAGCGATGATCAATCGCTGGCAGGCTGTAGATGCGATATAAATCGCATCAAACAGCTATATCAGACGCTGTTTTATAAACAGCGTCTGATATAGCTGCTACCTGGTCCTCTGGTGGTCCCATTTTCTGGGATCGACCACCAGAGGACCAGGTAACACAGTAAAAGTTGCACCAAACACTACACTAACCCCCCCCCCCACCCCCCCCTCACCTATTAACCCCTTGATCACCCCATCTAGACCCCTGATCACCCCCTGTCATTGATCACACCCCTTGTAAGGCTCCATTCAGACGTCCATATGTGTTTTGCGGATCCGTGGATTCACGGATCCGTGGATTCACGGATCCGCGGATTCGATCCGCGGGTCCTCAAAACACGGACACCGGCAATGTGCTTTCCGCATTTTGCAGATCCGCACATTGCCAGAACTATATAGAAAATGCTTTTCTTGTCCGCAATTGCGGACAAGAATAGGACATGTTCTATATTTTTGCGGAACGGAAGTGCAGACTCGAAGCGCGGATCCGAATTCCGATCCGAGCGGGACAAAGTCTGTCCCCATAGAAATGAATGGGTCCGCAATTCCGTTCCGCAAACAGAATTGCGGACGTGTGAATGGGGCATAAGGGTCCCTTATCACCGCCAGTTAGTTAGCTACTTGTTAGGTAGTTAGCGCCCAGCCCACCGCACCGCAGTCACTGATTTTGGCAGAGATTTTTTCATCCACATTGCGAATGAAAAAATCTGTGCCGTTCATTTTTTTTTTTTTCAGCGCAGAGGCTGAACGGAAAAAAAAAATCTCATTACCAGTATGCTCAATATACGGAGAATCGCAGAAACTCCTAATGCTGGCCATACGTGTAATGATTGCGGAGACCCTCAAATGCCAGGGCAGTACAAAAACCCCACATGTGACCCCATTTTAGAAAGAAGACACCCCAAGGTATTCCGTGAGGGGTAGGGTGAGTTCATGCAAAATTTTATTTTTTGTCACAAGTTAGTGGAATATGAGACTGTAAAAAAAAAAAACTATTTCCGCTAACTTGTGCCAAATTTTTTTTTCTGTGAACTCGCCATACCCCTCACAGAATACCTTGGGGTGTCTTCTTTCCACAATGGGGTCACATGTGGGGTATTTATACTGCCCTGGCATTTTAGGGGCCCTAAAGCGTGAGAATCCAAATGCGTAAAAATGGCCTGTGAAATCCTAAAGGTACTCATTGGTTTTAGGGCTCTTTGCGCATCTTGGCTGCAAAAAGTGCCACACATGCGGTATCGCCGTACACAGGAGAAGTAGGGCAATGTGTTTTGGGGTGTATTTTTACATATACCCATACTGTGTGTGAGAAATATCGCTGTAAACGACAACTTTTACATTTTTTATTCAAAGTTGTCAATATACAGAGATATTTCTCTCACCCAGCATGGGTATATGTAAAAATACACCCCAAAACACATCGCCCTACTTCTCCTGAGTACGGCGATGCCACATGTGTGACACTTTTTTGCAGACAAGATGCGCAAAGGGGCCCAAATTCCAACGAGTACCTTTTAGGAGGGTATTTTTACGCATTTTTCTTCTCACGCTTTACGGCCCCTAAAATGCCAGGGCAGTATAAATACCCCACATGTGACCCCATTTTGGAAAGAAGACACCCCAAGGTATTCGCTGAGGGGCATAATGAGTTCATGAAAAATTTAACTTTTTGTCAAAAGTTAGCGGAAAGGGAGACTTTGTGAGAAAAAACAATAAAAAATCAATTTCCACTAACTTGTGCCAAAAAAAAAAATATTCTATGAACTCGCCATGCCCCTCATGGAATACCTTGGGGTGTCTTCTTTCCAAAATGGGGTCACATGTGGGGTATTTATACTTCCCTGGCATTTTAGGGGCCCTAAAGCGTGAGAAGAAAATGCGTAAAAATGCCTCCTAAAAGGTACTCATTGAATTTAGGCCTTTGCATCTTGGCTGCAAAAGTGTCACACATGTGGTATCGCCGTACTCAGGAGAAGTAGGACGTGTGTTTGGGTGTATTTTACATATACCCATGCTGGGTGAGAGAAATATCTCTGTATATTGACAACTTTGAATAAAAAATGTAAAAAGTTGTCGCTTACAGCGATATTTCTCACACGCAGCATGGGTATATGTAAAATACACCCCAAAACACATTGCCCTACTTCTCCTGAGTACGGCGATACCACATGAGTGACACTTTTTGCAGCCAAGATGCGCAAAGGGCCCTAAAACCAATGAGTACCTTTAGGATTTCACAGGCCATTTTTATGCATTTGGATTCTCACACTTTAGGGGCCCCTAAAATGCCAGGTGAGTATAAATACCCCACATGTGACCCCATTTTGGAAAGAAGACACCCTAAGGTATTCCGTGAGGGGCATGGTGAGTCCACAGAATTTTTATTTTTTGGCACAAGTCAGCGGAAATTTTTTTTTTTTTTTTATTTTGTTTTTACAAAGTCTCATATTCCACTAACTTGTGACAAAAATAAAATTTTACATGAACTCACCATACCCTCACAGAATACCTTGGGGTGTCTTCTTTCCGAAATGGGGTCACATGTGGGGTATTTATACTGTCCTGGCATTTTAGGGGCCCCTAAAGGGTGAGAAGAAGTCTGGAATCCAAATGCGAAAAAATGCCCTGTGAAATCTTAAAGGTACTCATTGGTTTAGGGCTCATTGCTACTCAGGCTGCAAAAGTGGCACACATGGTATCGCCGTACTCAGGAGAAGTAGGGCAATGTGTTTTGGGGTGTATTTTTATATATACCCATACTTTGTGTGAAAAATATCTCTGTAAACGACAACTTTTAAAAAATTTTATACAAAGTTGACAATTTACAGAGATATTTCTCTCACCCAACATGGGTATATGTAAAAATACACCCCAAAACACATTGCCCTACTTCTCCTGAGTACGGCGATACCACATAAGTGCCGCTTTTGCAGCTTGTGCGCAAAGGGCCCAAATTCCAACGAGTACCTTTAGGTTTTACATGGCGGCTCACAATTTAGCCCCGCCCAAAATGCCAGAACAGTAAACCCACCCCACAAATGACTCCATTTCGGAAAGTAGACACCCCAAGGTATTCACTGAGGGGCATAGTGAGTCCGTCTGAGATTTTTGTTTTTTGCCAGAAGTTATCAGAAATTGAAACTTTTTTTTTTTTTCTCAGAAAGTGTCATTTTCCGCTAACTTGTGAAAAAAAATGAAATGATACATGAACTCACCAAGCCCCTCCGTGAATACTTTGGGGTGTCTTCTTTCTAAAATGGTGTCATTTGGGGGGTATTCATACTATCCTGACATTCTAGCACCTGAAGAAACATGACAGGCGCTCAGAAAGTCAGAGCTGCTTCAAAATGAGGAAATTCACTTTTTTGCACCATAGTTTGTAAACGCTATAACTTTTACCCAAACCAATAAATATACACTTATTGGATTTTTTTTTTATCAAAGACATGTAGAACAATAAATTTTGAGAAAAATTTATATAGAAATGTAGTTTTTTTTTAAAAAAATTTCCAACAGAAATAGAAAAATGTCATTTTTTTGCAAAAATTTCGGTAATTTTTGATTAATAGCAAAAAAAGTTAAAATGTCAGCAGCAATGAAATACCACCAAATGAAAGCTCTATTAGTGAGAAGAAAAGGAGGTAAAATTCATTTGGGTGGTAAGTTGTATGACGGAGCAATAAACCGTGGAAGTAGTGTAGTGCGGAATTGTAAAAAGTGGCCTGGTCATTAAGGGTGTTTAAGCTAGGGGGGCTGAAGTGGTTAAAATAGTAGCAATCAAACCGCCATCTCATCCCACACAAAATGAGCCCCTACATAGGACAATAGCCCAAAAAAATAAACAAATATGGCTCTCAGACTATGGAGACACTAAAACATTATTTTTTTTAAATAAAATGCTATTGTGTTAAAGTAAAAAAATAAATAAAAAAAACTATACATATTATGTATCACCGGGTCTCTAAAAACCTGCTCTATAAAAATATCAAATGACCTAACCCCTCAAGTAAATACCGCAAAAAAAAAAAAACGGTTTAAAAAAAGCCGTTTTTTGTCACTTTAAATCACAAAAAGTGTAATAGCAAGCGATCAAAAAGTCATACGCACCCTAAAATAGTGCCAATCAAACCGTCATATCATCCCACAAAAATCATACCCTACCTAATATAATCGCCCAAAAACTGAAAAAACTATGGCTCTCAGACTATGGAGACACTAAAATACCACATGATCTAACCTGTCAGATGAATGATGTAAATAACAAAAAATAAAAACGGTGCCACAACAACTATTTCTTGTTACCTTGCCTCACAAAAAGTGTAATATAGAGCAACCAAAAATCATATGTACCCTAAAATAGTACAAAAAAAACTGCCACCCTATCCCGTAGTTTGTAAAATTTGGTCAAATTTTATGGAGTTTCTACTCTAGGGGTGCATCAGGGGTGCTTTAAATGGGATATGGTGTCAAAAAACCAGTCCTGCAAAATCTGCCTTCCAAAAACCATATGGCATTCCTTTCCTTATGTGCCCTGCCGTGTGCCCGTACAGCAGTTTACAATTAGGGTTGAGGGAACCCAAACTGTATAGTTCGGGTTCCTACCGAATTTTGGGGTGTTCGGGACACGGACCCGAACCCGAACATTTCTGTAAAAGTTCAGGTTCGGTGTTCGGCGCTTTCTTGGCGCTTCTTGAAAGGCTGCACAGCAGCCAATCAACAAGCGTCATACTACTTGCCCCAAGAGGCCATCACAGCCATGCCTACTAATGGCATGGCTGTGATTGGCCAGAGCAGCATGTGACCCAGGTTGTATGTAAGCTTGAGTCACATAGCGCTGTACGTCACTCTGCTGTTACAAGTGTAGGGAGTGGATGCTGCTGGACTTGTGATTTCAGGGAGAGAAGAGGAGAGAATCTAACTCCGCAATCTACCCAGAAATAGTTGTGTGGGTGCAGGGCACTATCCTGTTACGCTGCCCTGAGCTCATTGACCAAAAAATACTAACTTTTAGAATTATGTTACTTAGGTGGGTGGCGGCGGCCATTTTATGCATGCTCAGTGCGCCAGCACTGCATCTGAGCTTTTGGGACATTGCCAATCACCATTTTTTTGGGTCAAACTACAACATCTGTATTAGTCAGTGTGCAATTTAAGCTAGAAATACAGCCATCATGTTCTGGGGTTTGAAAAACACACTTTCTTTTCAAAAAACAGTATTTTCCGGATCTGCAAGTGTTAAATTCAAGTTTAATATATACAGCATTCATATTCTGTTAGCAAAAAAAGATGTTTTGGGCAATCTACAACATCTGTATTAGTCAGTGTGCAATTTAAGCTATAAATACAACCATCGTTTTCTGGGGTTTGAAAAACACACTTTTTTTGACAAAAAACACTATTGTCAGACCTTGCCACATCAGCATGTGTGAAATGACAGGCTTATATATTGCTGTCAAATTCAGTTGTTAAACAATCAGTTGTTTGGGCACAAAAAATTTAGTTGGCAGCCTTTGATGCAGATGTCATTGTGAGATACACCCTTAATACATTTGGGTTACATTCAGAGATTTCAAATACTGCCATTTGGTGCACCAATATTTAATTCAGGCCTACAGAAGTTCAGGCCCTGTGAGATTCACCCTATACATACAGGGGTTTGAATTAGGCATTTAAAATACAGCCATTTTGTGCAAAGATATATTTACTTCATGCCTACACTGATTCAGGGCGTGTGTGATCCCCCCTATACATACAGGGGTTTGAATTAGGCATTTGAAATACAGCCATTTGAAATACAGCCTTTTTGTGCAAAGATATATTTACTTCAGACCTACAGTGGTTCAGACCGTGTGGGATACCCCCTGTACAGGGGTTTGATTCAGCCATTTGAAATACAGCTATTTGAAATATAGCCATTTGAAATACAGCCATTTTGTGCAAATAAATCTTTAATTGAGGCCTAGTCTGGTTCAGGCCGTGTGATATACACCCTTTACATACTGTTGTTCTTTTCTACTATTAATTAAACACCCATTTAGGGCAAGATCCTGAATTAAAAAAATATGAGGAGAGTGTCAAATAAGGAACGTGGCCCAGGTCGTGGTGCTGCTGGTGGAGCTCCTGTTGCAGGGAGAGGACGTGGTCGATCTGTACCAGCTACACGCACAAGTTAAACCCCTTCCTCAGGTGCGAGTAGGCGACAAAACCTGCAGCGGTATTTGGTCGGGCATAATGCTGCTCTACGAATGGTGAGAAAAATCACGGAAATTGAATACAAAGTTTCACCTCTCAATAAGTATAATTCACGGAAGGGTAAGAGGTGTGAAGAAAGCTAAAATATAGAATTTTTATTTCGCTTGTCTTAAAATTAGGAGAGGATGGTGGTATATACCAAAAAGTCAAATGAATGAGTGATGGAATATGTGCCTGCTAGAGGACCTAAACCAAATAAGTCATAGGGCACCCAAAACTCATAATGCAATAAACATGCCTGTCTCTAGATTGCAGAGATTGAAGGCATGTGATGCAAACCATGCACCTAAATAGATCGATGCCGTGAATGACTCTGGACAGAGTCAAAACTCACGGCAGCGCAGCTCAGCGAGCTCTGAATATTCAGCGGCCTATGTGATCGTGCCACTAAATTAAAGAGCTAGCTAATGTGCTACCAGGGCATCTAAAACCAGCAAGGTATAGGCTATATACGGCGTCTCCGGTGAGGATGTTGCAACCACCGAAAAAAAAAAAGGCCAACCCTGGACTTGAGATGCACCGGCTTTATCACAGGGGGTATAAGATTGGTATCTCTTATAGTTGAAAAAGAGTGTAACCAATCTTTAAAGCCCCGTGAAATACAAAGGGGTGCATGGCATGCCCCAATAATACACCGGCAATAAGTGTGCTTTGAAAACCAGCCCTACCTTGTGAATGCACGCACATCTGGCGTCCCCTCTAATAGGGAATCTTACAGCCAGCAGGGATCAGCGTGCAAACACGGGACTAAACGCTGCTGGATGCTGCCCCCGTTGGTGAGGCGGCTATCCAGTAACAAACGCCAAACCAGCGCCGACAGGCTGTGTCCATGTTAGTGGCACAGCTGTTCAGCAGTCAAACACGCACTACAAGTGTTCTAATGCCCAGTCAGCGCGTACCAGGCTCCTGATGAGTAGGGAAACGCGTCGAGCCATAGCTGCATCAATGGGCACTGCATTTATTTTATACTGCTAACCACATTATACACCCGGCTTGTTTCAGTGTGCGTTTGTTACTGGATAGCCGCCTCACCAACGTGGGCAGCATCCAGCAGCGTTTAGTCCCGTGTTTGCACGCTGATCCCTGCTGGCTGTAAGATTCCCTATTAGAGGGGACGCCAGGTGTGCGTGCATTCACAAGGTAGGGCTGGTTTTCAAAGCACACTTATTGCCGGTGTATTATTGGGGCATGCCATGCACCCCTTTGTATTTCACGGGGCTTTAAAGATTGGTTACACTCTTTTTCAACTATAAGAGATACCAATCTTATACCCCCTGTAATAAATGCCGGTGCATCTCAAGTCCAGGGTTGGCCTTTTTTTTTTTCGGTGGTTGCAACATCCTTACCGGAGACACCGTATATAGCCTATACCTTGCTGGTTTTAGATGCCCTGGTAGCACATTAGCTAGCTCTTTAATTTAGTGGCACGATCACATAGGCCGCTGAATATTCAGAGCTCGCTGAGCTGCGCTGCCGTGAGTTTTGACTCTGCCCAGAGTCATTCACGGCATCGATCTATTTAGGTGCATGGTTTGCATCACATGCCTTCAATCTCTGCAATCTAGAGACAGGCATGTTTATTGCATTATGAGTTTTGGGTGCCCTATGACTTATTTGGTTTAGGTCCTCTAGCAGGCACATATTCCATCACTCATTCATTTGACTTTTTGGTATATACCACCATCCTCTCCTAATTTTAAGACAAGCGAAATAAAAATTCTATATTTTAGCTTTCTTAACACCTCATACCCTTCCGTGAATTCTACGAATGGTGAGGCCTGAACAAGTACAGGCGATAGTAGATTGGGTTGCTGACAGTGGATCCAGTTCCTTCACATTGTCTCCCTTCCAGTCTCCTGCTGAAAGACCACAGTTGGCACCTGCAGCCGATGTCCATCAGTCTTTCACCCCATCCCCTTGCAAATCAGCCAAGCAGTCTGAACCCCAAGTCATACAGCAATCTCTTCTGCTTTTTGATGACTCTGTTAGCAGAGTTTCCCAGGGCCATCCACCTAGCCCTGCCCCAGAAGTGGAAGAGATTGAGTGCACCGATGCCCAACCACTTATTTTTCAAGATGAGTACATGGGAGGACCATCGCAGCACGTCTCGGATGATGACGAAACACAGGTGCCAACTGCTGGAGCTTTCAAAAGTGTGCAGACTGACAAGGAAGTCAGGGGTGAAGACTGGGTGGAAGATGATGTGGAGGACGATGAGGTCCTCGACCCCACATGGAATCAAGGTCATGCGAGTGACCGATGTAGTTCGGAGAAAGAGGCAGTGGTCGCACAGAGCAACCAGCACAGCAGAAGAGGGAGAAGGGTGCAAAAGCGGAGTGGCCGTCCTCTAAACAGTACGCCTCCTACTGCCCACCGCAGCAAGATACCGAGCACACCAAAGCCAGCTCCAAGGAGTTACCTGGTGTGGCAGTTCTTCAGACAATGTGCTGATGACAAGACACGAGTGGTTTGCGCGCTGTGCTATCAGAGCCTGAAGTGAGGCATAAACGTTCTCAACCTGAGCACAACCTGCATGACCAGGCATTTAAGTGCAAAGCACGAGCTGCAGTGGAGTAGACACCTCAAAACCCAAGAAAGGTCTTTGGCTCCTCCTGCTTCCTCTTCTGCTGCAGTCACGGCCTCTTCATCCACCTCTGGAGTGACAATGCCACCTGGCACCCCACAAACAGAGAATCTGCCAGCAACACCAACACCTGGGTCACCAAGCATATCCACAATGTCCCACGGAAGCGTTCAGCTCTCCATATCCCAAACACTGGAGATCCCTAGCCCTGAATGCCAGCATTTCTAAATAACTTGCCTTTGAAATGCTGTCATTCCGTCTGGTGGGGCAGATAGTTTTAAAGACCTTATGGCGGTGGCTGTCCCACAGTACACCGTGCCCAGCCGCCACTACTTTTCAAGGCGAGCCATCCCATCCCTTCACAACCAAGTAGGGGACAAAATCAGGTGTGCACTGCGCAACGCCATCTGTGGCAAGGTGCACCTGACTACAGATACGTGGACCAGTAAGCACAGTAAGGGCTGTTATATCTCCATAACAGCACACTGGGTAAATGCAGTGGTGGCTGGGCCTGGAGCGGTTAGCAGTTTGGCGCATGTCCTTCCACCACCAAAGATTGCTGGGCGCTTCAGTTTGCCTCCTGGTGCTTCCTACTCCTACTCTGCTTCCTCATCCTCTACAAGCTCCTCATCGGGTCAGCCTAACACCTTCACCGCCAACTTCAGCACAGCCAAGGGTAAACGACAGCAGGCAGTTTTAAAACGTATCTGTTTGGGGGACAAACCCCACACTGCGCAGGAGCTGTGGATGGGCCTTGAACAACAGACCGATGAGTGGTTTGTGCCAGTCAGCCTCAAGCCCGGCCTGGTGGTGTGCGATAATGTGCGAAATCTCGTAGCAGCTCTGGGACTAGCCGGTTTGACGCACATCCCTTGCCTGGCGCATGTGCTAAATTTGGTGGTTCAGAAATTCCTTAAAAATGACCCTGACATGAGCTTCTGCATAAAGTGCAGGCTGTCTGTGCATGCTTTCGCATTCTCATCCTTCTGCTGCTCGCCTGTCAGCGCTGCAGCGTAACTTCGGCCTTCCCGCTCACCGCCTCATATGCGACGTGCCCACAAGGTGGAACTCAACCTTGCACATGCTGGCCAGCCTGTGCGAGCAGGAGCAGGCGATAGTGGAGTTTCAGCTGCAGCACACACGGGTGAGTCGCTCGGCGGAACAGCACCACTTCACCACCAATGGCTGGGCCACCATGCAAGAACTGTGTTCCTTGTTGCGCTGTTTCAAGTGTTCCACCAACATGGCCAGTGCCGATAACGCCGTTCTCAGAGTTACAATCCGACTTCTATGCCTCCTTGAAAAAACGCTCATGGCGATAATGGAAGAGGATGTAGCGGAGGAGGAGGAGGAAGAGGGATCTTTCGTAGGGTTTCCGGCCAGTCATTCTCAAGTGCCTCCGAGGGTGGGTTCCTGCACACACAAACCCAAGGTACACAATTGTCCACAGTTCTGGAGGATGACGAGGTGGAGGATGAGGAGGAGGCGATGGAGGAGGAGAAACCATGTTCACAGCAGGGTGGCACCCAGACCAGCTCATAGCCATCACTGATGCGTGGATGGGGGGATACAGAGGAAACAGACGATACACCTCCCACAGAGGACAAATTTTCATTGCCTCTGGGCAGCCTTGCACACATAAGTGATTAAATGCTGCAGTGTCTCTGCAACGACCGCAGAGTTGCCCACATTCTAACTTGTGCTGATTACTGGGTGGCCACGCTGCTGGATCCCCGTTACAAGGACAACGTACAGTCCTTAATTCTGTCACTGGAGCGTGATCGTAAGATGCTCGAGTACAAGCGCACACTGGTAGACGCGCTGCTGGTGGCATTCCCACCTGACAGCGGGGGCAGTGGAAGCACAAGGCGAAGGCAGAGGACGAGGAAGAGGTCGCCAACGCAGCTGGGGCACCGCCAGCACCTCAGAAGGCAGGATTAGCATGGCCGACATGTGGAAAAGCTTTGTCAGCACGCCACAACAACCAGCACCACCAGCTGATATGGAACGTCTTAGCAGGAGGCAGCATTTCACCAACATGGTGGAGCAGTATGTGTGCACACGCCTACACGTACTGAATTACGGGTCTGCCCCCTTCAACTTCTGGGTCTCCAAATTGGGCACATGGATTGAGCTTGCCCTTTACGCCTTGAAGGTGCTGGTCTGCCCTGCAGCCAATGTATTTTCTGAACGTGTGTTTAGCATGGCAGGAGGCATCATCACAGAAAAGCGCAGCCGTCTGTCCAGAGCGAATGTGGACAAGCTCACGTTCATTAAAATGAACCAGGCATGGATCCTCATGACTTGTCCGTACCTTGTGCAGAATAGACATGTATACCGGCACTAACCAGCCATTGTTATACTGCAGCGCAATTGCTCATGTTTGTATTTTGGATATTTCACACTCTTTTGGAGTGTACCTTAATTTTACAAAATTTAATTAGAACCAAAAACCTGGGTTGGCTATCTCGTCCTCCCCTATCACCGCTTCCACCTACTCCTCTGCATCCACCTGCTCCTCAAACTCCTACTCCATATGGAACTCCAAACTTTTGGTGTGTATAGTACTACTGCTATAACTATTAGACTGGTAAAATAAATTAAAAAAATTATCAGTTACATTTTCTGGTGAAATTTGCCACTTTTTGGGTGTATAGTACCACTGCTATACCTAGTAGGCCATTTGAAAAAAAATATATAAATTGTCATTAACATTTTCTGGTGAAATTCACAAATTTTTGGGTGTATAGTAGCACTGCTATACCTAGTAGGCCGGGTTAATAAAAAAATGTATCATTTACATTTTCGGGTGAAATTTACAAATCTTTGGGTGTATAGTACCATTGCTATACCTATTAGACCGGTAAAATAAGTTAAAAAAATTATCTGTTACATTTTCTGGTGAAATTAACCACTTTTTGGGTGTATAGTACCCTGCAACTTCTAGAAGAGGGGTTAGGTGGTCACTTGGACCTAGCATAACCTTTGCAACCTCTCTGACTAGTAATAGGTAAAATGTAATCTTTATTAATCACTCTATTAAAAATACATTAACTACTTGCGAACAGGCAACTTCTGCGTCTCCAAATTGGGCACATGGCCTGAGCTTGCCTTTTACCCCTTGGAGGTGCTGGCCTGCCCTGCAGCCAGTGTATTGTCTGAATGTGTGTTTAGCATAACTGGAGGTGGTTATCACAGGTTAAATTTCCCAATGTTTTGGGGTGTACCCTAATTTTAAAAATAAAATTTAAAACCAAAAAGCAGTGTAGGCTACCTCCTCCTCTTCCACCGTCGCTTCCACCTACACCACCATATCCACCACCTCCTCAACCGCCTACTCCTTATGGACCTCGTCCTCCTAGATCAAGATTATTATTTTTTATTTTTACCTATTTTATGTTATTTAAAGTCATTTCCCTATCCACATTTGCTGGCATTTGCAGCCCTGTAGCCATTTCCATGACATTTTTACAGCCATTTTAGTGCTCAAAAGTTCGGGTCCCCATTGACTTCAATGGGGTTCGGGGTCAAGTTCGGGTCAAGTTCGGGTCCCAAACTCAAACTTTTGTCCGAAGTTCGGCCGAACCCATTAAACCCGAACATCCAGGTGTCCGCTCAACTCTATTTATGATCACATATGGGGTGTTTCTGTAAACTACAGAATCAGGGCAATAAATATTGAGTTTTGTTTGGCTGTTAACCCTTGCTTTGTAACTGGAAAAAATTAAAATGGAAAATCTGCCAAAAAAGTGAAATTTTGAAATTTTATATCTATTTTCCATTAATTCTTGTGGAACACCTAAAGGGTTAACAAAGTTTGTAAAATCAGTTTTGAATACCTTGAAGGGTGTAATTTCTAGAATGGGGTCATTTTTGGGTGGTTTCTATTATGTAAGCCTCACAAAGTGACTTCAGACCTAAACTGGTCCTTAAAAAGTGGGTTTTTTAAAATTTCTGAAAAATTTCAAGATTTGCTTCTAAGCCTTGTAACATCCACAAAAAATAAAATATCATTCCCAAAATGATCTAGACATGAAGTTGACATATGGGGAATGTAAAGCAATAACTATTTTTGGAGGTATTACTATGTATTATATAAATAAAGAAATTAAAATTTGGAAAATTGCAAACTTTTCCCAATTTTTGGTAAATTTGGTATTTTTTGACTCCATTTTACCAGTGTCATGAAGTACAATATGTGACGAAAACACAATCTCAGAATGGCCTACATAAGTAAAAGCGTTTAAAAGTTATCACCACATAAAGTGACACTGGTCAAATTTGCAAAAAATGGCCGGGTCCTTAAGGTGAAATTGGGCTGAGTCCTTAAGGGGTTAAATAGCAATTGCTTAGTTGCCTCCATAGCTTCTCTACCTACACTTGTTTCAGATTTTGAGGATGTTTTCTCTGAAAAGGGTTGTCAGAAGTTACCACCTCACCATCCTTATGATTGCCTGGTTATCCTGATTCCCGGTGCAAAATTAGCCAAGACCAGGTTATATAATCTTTCGGGTCCCGAGAGACAAGCCATGAAAGATTATATATCCGAGAGTCTGGCTAAGGGACACATCAGACCCTCTTCATCACCCGTGGCTGCAGGGTTATTCTTTGTTAAAAAGAAAGATGGGGACCTGCGTCCTTGCCTAGATTTCCATGAACTAAACCGGATAACCATCCGAGACCCATACCCTCTTCCTCTCATTCCTGACCTGTTTAATCAGATTGCGGGTGCTAGGTGGTTCTCCAAACTTGATCTTAGGGGGGCCTACAATCTGATTCGTATCAAGGAAGGGGATGAGTGGAAGGCAGCTTTTAAGACCCCTGTGGGGCATTATGAAATCTAGTCATGCCTTTCGGTCTGACCAATGCTCCTGCTGTCTTCCAACATTTCATTAACAATATTTTTAGTCATCTTATCGGCAGGTTTGTGGTGATATACCTAGATGATATTTTAATTTATTCGTCTGATCTGAAAAGTGTGTATTCGTCGCTCAGGAGATACAGTTCCTGGGATATCTATTATCTGCTTCAGGTTTTCGTATGGATCCTGGGAAGGTCCAGGCAATTTTAGATTGGGATCTTCCTGAGAACCTTAAAGCAACGGCTTTTGGGTTTCGCAAATTTCTATAGAAAGTTCATTAAAAATTCTTCTTTGATTGTCAAACCCCTTACTGACATGACTAGGAAGGGGTGTGATTTTTCTAAATGGTCTGACGCCGCTAAAATGGCATTTTCCTCTCTAAAGGAGAGGTTTACCTCAGCACCTGCACTAATCCAACCTGATGTCTCCCAGCCTTTTATTGTTGAAGTAGATGCGTCAGAGGTGGGAGTGGGGGCTTTACTGTCTCAGGGTCCATCTCCTGGCAAATGGCGTCCTTGCGCTTTCTTTTCTAAAAAACTATCAGCAGCGGAAATAAACTATGATATTGGCAATAGGGAACTATAAGCTATTAATCTAGCATTTGAGAAATGGCGTCACTTCTTAGAGGGGGCAATCCCCCCCATCACGGTGATTACGGACCACAAAAACCTTCTGTACCTCGAATCAGCTAAGCGTCTCACCCCTAGACAAGCTAGATGGTCTCTATTTTTTACCAGGTATAACTTTATTATCACCTATCGTCCTGGGGCAAAAAATACCAAGGCAGATAAATTATCTCGTAGTTTCCCTGGAGGGGGTAATGTGGGTGATCCGGTACCCATTCTACAAAGAGGAGTGGTTGTCTCTTCTGTACACTCTGTTCTAGAGGGGAAGGTGTTAGAGGCCCAGGGGGGTGCCCCGGTCTCTTGCCCCTCAGAAAAAATGTTTGTACCGTTAAACCTGCATCTCGAATTATTAAAGGAACATCATAATTGGGCACCCGGGTAGTAAAGCAACCTTGGAGCTACTGTCTCGTCGTTTTTGGTGGCCGAGGTTGCGTCAGGATGTAATGAATTTTGTGTCTACTTGTTCTACTTGTGCACGTGCTAAAGTCTCTCATACACGTCTAGCAGTGTCTTTTTTGCCACTTGTCATTCCCAATAGGCCATGGACACATCTGTCAGTTAATTTCATAACTGACTTGCCTTTGTCTGCGGGTAAAACAGTTATCTTGGTAGTAGTGGACAGGTTTATCAAAATGGTACACTTTATTGCATTACCCCCACTATCTAATGCTAAGACTGTAGCTCAGGTACTCATCAGTGAAATCGTGAAGCTTCACAGGGTCCCTTCCGATGTTGTTTCGGATCGGGGAACCCAGTTTATTTCTAAGTTTTGGAAGGCTTTTTGTTCCCATTTGGGGGTACACTTGTCCTTTTCCTCAGCATTCTATCCTCAATCGAATGGACAGACTGAGCGTACCAACCAAAACCTTGAGACATTCCTAAGGTGTTTTGTGTCTTAAAACCAAGAGGTGTGGTCATCATACTTACCGTTATCTGAGTTTGCTATAAATAATCGCCGTCAGGAATCCACTGGCAAGTCACCATTTCTTGGTGCATATGGTTTTCATCCCCAATTCTGTACTTTCAAAGAAGGGGGGTCATCAGGGTTTCCCGAAAAGGAACGGTTTTCGTCATCACTTTCATCTGTATGGCAGAAGGTGCAAGCTAACTTGAAAAATATGGGAGGTAAATATAAATGCATGGTTGATAAGAAACGTTCGCCAGGTCGGGACCTAGGAGTGAAAACTATGTGTGCTTATCCACTAGGAATATTAAGTTAAAGTTTCCCTCTTGGAAACTGGGTCCTTACAATGGTCATTACAAAATAGTAGCCATTATTAACCCCGTGTCTTTTCGCCTGGAGCTACCTCAGAATTTTAAAATTCATAACGTCTTCCATAAGTCACAGAAACACAAGAGGGGGTCAGTCAGCACGTTCCTGTATGCAGGTGCACGTAGCCATGGCAAAATATACATACAAACACAGAAATGCAACAGCACTCTTCAACCAGCACTCTGCCCTGCCTTTATTCTAGAAAGTGTCAAAGACGTTAGTGTACATTTTGATCAAAAAGTTATAAGCCACTCGCCGTGCCAAGGCTGCCTCTATGAGTGGTCCTAACGCTAAATCCTACCTGTTATGGACCATGACAGCCACATGAAATGCAGGGAGTGTGGGCCCAGCATGCATGCTAGGATTCACCGTGCTTATTAACCCTTTTTGGTACCATAACAGCCTACATTAAATCCAGGGATGCAGGTACCAACATGCATGCTGAGCCCACTGTGTACTCTTCCTGGAGCCAGATGGCTATCAGTAGGTACTATGAATGCAAGTGCAGTTTTATACTTACTCTGATTAAAACCAGCCTCTAGGGCAGAAAACTAGTCAGGTGTGCACGACTGAAAGGAGGACGCCACACCTCCAGCAAATACTACACAGAAACACAAGGGGGGGGGGTCAGTCAGCACGTCCCTGTATGCAGGTGCGCGTAGCCATGGCAAAATATACATACAAACACAGAAATGCAACAGCACTCTGCAACCAGCACTCTGCCCTGCCTCTATACTAGAAGTTGTCAGAGGCGTTAGTGTACATTTTGATCAAAAAGTAATAAGTTACTCGCCGCGCCAAGGCTGCCTCTATGAGTGGTCCTAACACTAAATCCTACCTGTTATGGGCCATGACAGTCACATAAAATCCAGGGAGTACGTGCCCAGCATGCATGCTAGGATCCACCGTGCTTATTAACCCTTTTTGGTTCCATAACAGCCCCCATTAATCCGGGGATGCAGGTACTAACATGCATGCTGAGCCCACTGTGTACTCCTCCTGGAGCCAGATTGCTATTAGTAGGTACTATGAATGCAAGTGCAGTTTTATACTTACTCTGATTAAAACCAGCCTCTAGGGCGGAAAACTAGTCAGGTGTGCACGACTGAAAGGAGGACGCCACACCTCCAGCATATACTACACAGAAAAACAAGGGGGGTCAGTCAGCACGTCCTTGTATGCAGGTGCACGTAGCCATGGCAAAATATACATACAAACACAGAAATGCAACAGCACTCTGCCCTGCCTCTATACTAGAAGTTGTCTTCCATAAGTCATTACTCAAAAGGTATGTTGCACATCTAGAACCGTCACCACTATCACCCCGTCCTGTTATTGTTGATGGTAATCTGGAGTTTCAAATATCCAAAATTGTTGATTCTCATTGGGTCCGCCGCTTTCTTCAATATCTGGTGCATTGGAGGGGTTACGGTCCCGAGGAAAGAATGTGGGTACCAGCGTCAGAGGTAAATGCCAACAGGTTAGTTCGGGCTTTCCATGCCTCTCATCCTGAGAGACCTGGTCCTGATTGTCCGGAGGCCCCTTGTGGAAAGAGGGGTACTGTAATGAGGGTGTCAAGAGCCACGTCTGACTCCGTTATACCCGGGGTCAGGAAGTTGCGGCGGGTGGCTGCTCGCTCTATGTCTAAAGATCGCGTTGTTACTTAATGGTAGCTTTCTGTGTTTGCCTTGCAATCCTTTTTGTCTCACTCAGGGATCCGTAGCTTCTTCTCCTCAGCTGTTTCTTGTCCGTCACTCCCAACCTCCATATATTCCCCCTTCCCATTTCTCTGGTTGCCAGATATAGAGCTTCCTGTCTGGACTTCTATACTGACCCACTAGAGCTGTGTAGCTGTTTTTCCTGGTTGTCGTACCAGAGCATTACCCTCCGGATCCCTGTTAGGCTTTTGTTGTCCGCTGTTGTTGCCCACCTGGGATTATATGTTTTGTCTGTATTGTCTGTCCTCTCCCTGGTGTTTTCCTTTAGTGTTAGTGGTGAGGACTAGTGCTCCCACCACCCTATTCACTACTTAGGCCTCATCTTAATTAAAGCCAGGGTTTAGGCACGTGATTGGCGTACTGAAAAACCTGTCTAGGGACGTGAGGGCAGTCAGGTGCCAGCCTCAAGGTGAGTTAGGGGTCACCACCTTTCCCTCTCCCTTGGGCTTTCCCTTTTCCCTCCCTTTGCGTCACACGTCTGTGATCGGCACGCCGGTCGTGATATGCATAGTGCATACCTGACTGGGAAATATATTCAGTAAATTAGGTGGTGTTCAGATTGTTGGTTGATCTGTACCCCTTCTTTCTTTCAAAGTACCCCTACACTGCATAGAGCTTACCTGACTGGAAATATATTCTGTAAATCAGGTGGCCTTCAGATTGTTGGGTGATCTGTACCCCTTCTTTCTTTCTTTCAAAGTGCCCCTGCACTGCATATCTGCCTTGGAAATATATTCAGTAAATTAGATGGCATTCAGATTGTTGGCTGATCTGTACCCCTTCTTTCTTTCAAAGTACCCCTGCACTGCATAGAGCATATCTGACTGGGAAATATATTCTGTAAATTAGGTGACCTTCAGATTGCTGGGTGATCTGTACCACTTCTCTCTTCCAAAGTACCCCTGCACTGCATACCTGACTGAGAAATATATTCAGTAAATTAGGTGGCCTTCAGATTGTTAGGTGATCTGTACCCCTTCTTTCTTTCAAATTACCCCTGCACTGCATACCTGACTGGGAAATATATTCTGTAAATTAGGTGGCGTTCAGATTGTTGGCTGATCTGTACCCCTTCTTTCTTTCAAAGTACCTCTACACTGCATAGTGCATACCTGACTGGGAAATATATTCAGTAAATTAGGTGGCCTTCAGATTGTTGGGTGATCTGTCTGTACCCCTTCTTTCATTCAAAGTACCCCTGCACTGCATACCGGGTTAATTTTCTCTCTTTGAAACGTTCCTTATATAGTTGTTGTTAGGATTTATAATAAAAAGTCCTGATAACCGTGGAAATGTTACCCAACAATCTAACCGACAAATTAAATAAAACTATTTGTCACATCTGCAGCTCATGCCGCAGGGGTCCTTGAGCACCAATAAAAGTGAATTTGTCCCAACAGAATCTAAGAGCTGGATTAACTGAATTGATTTTCACTGTCATGTGTTCAGGAATTTTTGCACCACTAAATTCAGCACATGTGCCAGACAAGGGATGTGTGTCAAACCAGCCAGGCCCAGAGCTTCTACGAGATTTCGCCCATTATTGCACACCACCAGGCCAGGCTTTAGGCTCAGTGGCATCAGCCACTCTTCGGTCTGTTGTTCCATGCCCGTCCACAGCTCCTAGCCAAACTGCTATCCGCCTCTGGCCCAGCCGCCACTACATTTAACCAGTGTGCTGTTAGGGAGATATAACTTCCCTGCCCGTGCTTACCGGTCCACGTATTGGTGGTTATGTGGACCTTGCCACAGATGGTGTTGTGCAGTGCACACCTGATTTTGTCCGCCACTTGGTTGTGCATGGAAGTGATGGCTCGCCTGGAAAAGTAGTTGCGGCTGGGAACCACGTACTGTGGGACAGCCACCGCCATAAGTTTCATAAAAGTTTTCATCCATCTCCACCAGACAGAGTGACAATATTTCAAAGGACCAGGAATTTTGAAATACTAGCATTCAGGGCAAGGGATCGTGGGTGGGTAGGGGGGTACTTCCTCTTTCTGTTTCTCTTTCCCTCCATTGTTTGGGAGATGGACAGCTGAATGCTTCCATGGGATAGTGTGGAGATGCTTGGTGATGGTGAAAGATGTGGTGGCGTTGCTGCCACATCCTTTGATTGCGGGGTGGCAGGTGCCACTGTCACTCACTTGTGCTCAGGTTTAGAACATTTATTTTTCATTCATATGTATTTTATGTTATTTAAATTTATTTCCCTATCCAAATTTGTTTGCAGGGCACTTGTCCTACTCTTACCCCCATTTTTCAGCCCTCTAGCCCTTTCCAGGACTTTTTCAGAGCCATTTTTTTAGAGCCATTTTGGCTTCAATTGGGTTCGGGATCAAGTTCAGTTCCCGAACTCGAACTTTGTGGCGAAGTTCGACCGAACCCGGCGAACCCGAACTTCCAGGTGTTCGCTCAACTCTAGTTATTGTATTTATTGTTATATTATTATTGTCAAATTATAAAGTATATTATATATTGTATTACTGTATTTTACATTTTATGGTGATATTTTTATTTATCTAATATATAAAGCTGAGTGTATGTGTGTATGTATGTCCGCTAATGGAATCCGCACTTACAAGTCGCATTTACAATCACGAAATTTGGCACACAGGTACATCAGGTGTCCAGGAAGGTTTTAGACCAGGTCTCAGCTCTCTGGGACGTACCGTTGCTGAGATATTCCCAAAAAATGCATTAGCCAATAGAAGCCTGGTCACATGACCCTTATCAGCTAATAGAAGCTCGCTGGCAGTTTGTCTCCACACACACAGTTTTACTCCAGGTAACCATAACAACCCGGCGATGTTTCTTCATTGCTGTAGATGAGCTTTAAAGGAAATGTATCACCAGGATAATCGCTATTGAAGTAAAGCCATGGCCTAATAGCACTTAGTACCTTATTTCCTGAGGTTTCCATAACAACTCTGTGGATGACACTGTTAAGGGAGCAGAATGCTCTGGAGGTCACAGTTCAGGGGGCAGGTAGGGTGGCCATCCAGGGATTGCCTAAATGAAGTTAAAAATCAAGATCTGTCAGCTGTTGGGGTGGGAGTGAGGGTGACTTTCTCCTTGCAGCTCACACTCAGACAGTACAGTGCTGTTTAAAAGGACATCCCTGTGTCCATCAAGGCCCTGCGCCAGACGGAGGACATGGTCTGAAAGCCAGACTGTCCAGTCTAAAACTGGACCACTGACCACCCTAGGGGCAGGCTGCTGTGGAGGTCACTGTTAAGGGAATGGTCCGCTATGGAGGTCAGTGTTAAGGGGCAGATTGCTGTAAAGGCCACTGTTTAGGGGGAGGTACCCTGTGGAGGTCACTGTCAAGGGGGTGGTGTGCTGTGAAACTCACTGTTAAAGGGGAAGGCTGCTGTAAAGGTCAAAGGTTAGGGGGTGGGCTGCTGTGGAGGTCCCATTTTAAGGGACAGGGCACTGTGGGGGGTCAGTGTTAAGGGGTGGGGGGCTGTGGAGGTCACTGTTAAGAGGCAGGGTGCTGTAGATGTAACTGTTATAGTGGATACTGTCTAAATCTTTTAACAACACACACAGACATTAAATGAAATAGATTAAATATACCCAAGCGAAGCTGGGTCCTTCAGCTAGTTTTAATATAATACTGAAATATTGCATTGTAATAATGGGTAAAAATCACATTGTTAATGTCTGATGCATCAAAAATGTGATCTGTATACCAAATCCCATGACTATGGAAGATTTTTATTCTTTTGTAATAAATAATGAAGGTTCCCATTCACTAACGGAGGATGACCATGAGAAACTGACAAAGTGAGGTGATATCATTAGAGGCAGAATTTGAATGACAGATAAGACAGGATCCACCATTCACAAAAGGTGATTGTCAAAACGTATCTATTGTTTCCTTCTACAATAAGCTCTGTACAGGTCACAGAACATGGCTAGAAAACTTTCCCATAGAAGTCAATAAGGCCCCCTCCTGTTCATTCTGTCTATGTCCCATGTTGCTGCCATAAAGCAATTTTGTTAATGCTTTCTAAATGCTGTTGAGAACAGCTTAGGCAAGATGGCGGCCCCATAATCATGTTAAGGAAATAGAATAAAAAAAATATGCAATCAGAAAATAAAAACAGAGTAGAAAAAAATGATATGTGTTACTATCTGGTTTTAACTGGTAGAAAAAAAAAGTGGTGAAACATTTCCTTTAAGAAATGGCAGTTAACAGAAAGAGTAGAGGTCATGAGAAGGTCTGGAAGACGAAGAAAAACAGACAGCTGCTCGTAGGATTGCTAGAAAGGCAAATCAGAACCCCCACTCGACTACAAAAGACCTTCAGGAAGATTTAGCAGACCCTGGAATTATGATACATTGTTCTACTGTTCAGCGACACCTGCACAAATATTGCCTTCAGTGAAGAGTAGAGTTGAGCGAACTTGTGTTTTAAGTTCGGCATCCAAAGTTCGGGTTCGGGTTATCCAAGCATACCGTTATGGATTTCGCTACCACGGACCATAACAGCATTTAGAACACGGGGTGAAGGACCTGGGGTGATGTCACCATCATGTGATCAGTGCAGGGGGCGTGGCTCAGTACTGGATTGGATAAGAGGTCGTAGGCTACCACCTCTTATCTAATCCAGTACTGAGCCACGCCTCCTGCACTGATCACATGACGGTGATGTCACCCCAGGTCCTTCGTGTTGTCCAAGGTTCGGGTTCATTGAAGAATCCCCTTATGGATTCCAAATGCCGTTATGGTCCGTGGTAGCGGAATCCATAACGGGATGCTTGGATAACCTGAACCCGAACTTTGGATGCCGAACTTAAAACACAAGTTCGCTCAACTGTAGTTAAGAGTCATCAGAAGAAAACCTCTCCTGCATACTCAACCCAAAATTAAATGTCAGAAGTTTGCAAAAGAATATCAAACCACGCCTGATGCATTTTGGAAAAGAGTCCTGTGGCCAAATGAGGTTAAAATAGAACTCTTTGGCCACAATCAGCAGAGGTATGTTGGGAAAAAAAAAGGGAATTTAACAGAATTTAATAAAATTAATAAATTTAATGAAAAGAACACCTCTCCAACCATTTAAGGATGGGGGTGGATCAATCATGATTTGGGGTTGTGTTGCAGCTAGGGTTGAGCCAAACATGCTTCAGATCATAGATCTGAAGTTGCTTCTTTCAAAACTGTGCGGAGGTGAAATTAGTTAAGTCCAAAGAACTTCAGACTTCAATTGTACAACTTGAAAACCATTTTAAAACAGCAATCCAAAGTCAGATTTGGTACTGACTGGTACCTCAGTACCGAAGACGACTTCAGATTGCAGTTTTAAAATGGTTTTCAAGTTGTACAATCGAATACTGAAGTTTTTCACCAAAGTTTCGTGAGACTTCGGATTTACCGAATTTCACCTCTGCGCAGCCCATACATTTCAATGATGTGCGGAGACAGGTCTCCATACAGCATTCAAACGAGCTGTTGAACAAAGTGACTTTGGATCTATGATCCAAAGAGTGCTTAACTTTACCCTAGTTGCAGCCAATAGCATAAAGGAACATTTTTTGGGTGGAGAGAGGAATGGATTCAATGAAGTTCCAGCAAATTCTAGAGGCAAACATAACAACTATAAAAAAGCTTTAAGGGAACCTGTCATCAACTTTATGCAGCCCGTACAAACGGCAGAATAAAGTAGACACAGATGAGTTGATTTCAGCAGTCTGTCATTTCAAAGTGAAAAGTTAGTGGTTGTTGAGAACCGACATCACAATCATTGCAGACTAGGAAAAGAGTCCCTGCCACCTGAGAAGAGTCATGGTTATTCATAAATCACTGCTCTCCCTGCCCACCTGCTGATGACTGACAGTCTTCTACCTAGTTTTCTCCCTTTCTCTCTAGGAGAGAACTGCCAATCATCAGCAGATGGGCAGGGAGAGCAGGAATTCATAAATAAACATGACTCTTTTCAAGTAGATTTGACTCTTTTCAAGGCCTGGGCTGCAATGATTATGATGCTGGTTCTCATCAACCGCTTTTAGCTCATGAGTGACATAATCCGTTGAAATCAGCATTTCTGTCAGTATTTTATGCTGCCCTCAGTGAGGTTAGCATAAAGTTGATGACAGGTTCCCTTTAAGTTGAAAAGAGGATGGCTTCTACAAATGGATAATAATCCTAAACACACCTCAAAATCCACAATAGATTACCTCAAAAGGCACAACCTGAAGCCTTAACCATGTCCTTCACAGTACCCTGATCTGAAAATCATTGAAAATCTGTGGATGTACCTCAAAAGGCAGCCCAGGAATCTCACAGAACTGGAAGACTTTTGCAAGAAGGAATTTATGAAAATCCATCAAACAAGAATTGAAAGACTCCTAGCTGGCAACAAAAAGCATTTAAACCCTGTGATACTTGCCAAAGGGGGTACTACTAGGTGCTACCTTGCAGGGTTCCAAACTTTTGCTTTGGGCTCTTTTACTTTTTTGTTATGTTGAAAATGTAAAAGATAAAAAATTGTGCTTAAAATACAAAGGGAATGTGTCATCTTCAAATTGCTTAACTCTTTATAGTAACAGTAATTTTGACCAGGGGTACTCAAACTTTTGCATGCCACTCTATCTATCTATCTATCTATCTATCTATCTATCTATCTATCTATCTATCTATCTATCTCCCTAATCTGCCTTCTTTCCTTTTGAGCCACTTCCTTAATTGCTGCTTAGAATCTGACTGCTTCCTTCAACACTATTCCCCACAGTCCCTGCACCCTAATGCACTTTAAATCTGTAAATACATACATACATACATTAACATATACTGGCTGGTGACTGCCTCATGCAGTTTTATGTGTGCTACCTAAATAATTCTGGACTGTTGTCCATAAGAAACACTTTTTAACCTTTGTGAAATCCCAGTTTAATTATAGAAAACAGGGCCCTCACAGCTCTTTTTAGAGTTATTTACTGTGTAATATATTATGCTGTCTTTGTATTATGTACCCACTGAATTGTACAGTGCAGCAGAATAAGTTGGTGCTATATAAATAAAGATTACTATTATCTACATAGAATACATAATTTTTACCAGTGACTTTATATTGGTAAACAGCTCAAACCACAAAACAAAAACGATCATTTCCTCAGATAGGACATAATCTGGTTATATGTTGAAAACACTCTGGGAGTTTACTTTTAGCTAGTGAGTAAAATAAGTATGAAAGAAAAGTTTGAAAACACCAGTCTTGCGTAACATTTACTGAATTTCTCCACCTACACAGTCATTGCAAGATGACAATGACAGTGCTAACTGCCTATTTGTTTCTCAGTGTAGAGCCTGAAAATATATCAGTAAGAGATTGAAAACCAAAATAAATAAATAAAACAAATCACAAAACAGTATTGTATTTGGTTACACAAGAAATCAATCTTTGTTAAAAGCCTTAGAAGAAACCTATTATCTTCACTAATACTGTCATTTACAAAGAGAGATTTGTGAAGGGTTTCTGGCAGGAGAATCTGACACAAGGGCTCTTTTATAAGTCATAAATGGTTTCATATGGTTTAGAGACAACTCAGAAATTTCCATGTTCACTAGTTTCAGTCATATTATACTCTTTGATCTCATCATATGGATTTTTGACATGGGTAGTTTTATTAGGTCATTGAAGTCATGATATCATGAAACAACCATAGCAGGAATTATTGCTGACAAACCATTTGAAGAAAAGGAAAGCAAATAATTCTAAGCAATGAGAAGAAGAAATGAGGATTGTGAAAATGAAATTGGCTTATGTTCTAAATCATTGGGAAAAATAGCAGACACAAGTTTTTAATGAAATGTTTACCCTAATCAAGAAGTAATGGTTGGTTCTTAAAGTCAAGAAGTAATGGTTAAATTCTACCTGTCGTTTTTTTTAATCTAAATACTGTAGGAAGAAACATTCTGGACTGATTAGTTTTATAACATACTATCTTTACATAGATTGCAACTTGTTTTTCTGTATATATTCTGTCAGTGTTAGGGTATCTACAGTATTTCATAATACTGAACTCAATCATAAATGTGTCTTCAGTAGGCTCTTATGCACCCCTAGTGGCAGCTATGGGTAGCCATAATTTTATCATAACAACATGGTTTAGTAGCAGAGAATTTTGATCTGCTTAAAAAAAAAAGAAAAGAAACGGGGGCGCTTCTACACTTATATTGACATACTATGAAATAAACCAACACAGAACATTGAACAGATTTAGAATAAAATAAAAAGGTAGGCACAATTAAATGGTTATGATCTTAGGCTACTTTCACACTAGCGTTTATGCTGGATCCGGCAGGTTTCAGCAAAAACGCTTCAGTTACAAATAATGCAACAATCTGCATCCGTCTTTGCATTATATTTAACATAGCAAAGACGGATCTGTCATGAACTCCACTGAAAGTCAATGGGGGTTGGATCTATTTTCTATTGTGTCAGATTGTGTTTTGCCCCGCATTGCTGCGGTTTGCTCTCCGGTGTGAGAATGCAACCAAACAGAACAGAATGCATTTTGGAGCATTCCGTTCTGTTCAGCTACATTTTGTCCCCATTGACGCTAGTGTGAAAGTAGCCTTAGAGTGAAACTGAGTGGAATCTGTTTACATTTAATTGTCCTTTTGGCGCAGTCTTTGTTGTATGAGTGTAGTGTAAAAGAATTCACGGCACTCTGGAATATGATGCAACTTAATCTAAGATATTTATTCCATCCATATGAAATTTGTAACAAATAAGGCCAACGTTTTGGTCCGTCCTGGATCTTGATCGTGGCTAGTGTTGAGCGAACGCGAACTGTGAAGTTCGGGTTCGTACCAGACTTTAGGTTTTTTTGTAACCAGACCTAAACCCGAACTTTTATGAGTTCGGTGTTCAGCTGTTTAATAAAGCTTGTTGAAAGACTGCAGGGCAGCCAATCAACAAGCGTTTAACATGTGTGCCCTTAGAAGCCATCAGAGCCATGCCTACTAATGGCATGGCTGTGATTGGCCAGTGCAGCATGTGTCCAGGCCTCTATATAAGCTTGATGTCAAGTAGCACCGCACGTAATGTCAGCTGTTACTAGTGTAGGGATAGGAAGCATGCTGCCACTGTTAGGGAGAGATTAGGAAGGAATCTGAACTTGGTGTTAAATCTGTTACCTACAGTGATTTTTTTGGTGGGTGCAATGCAACATTTTTGTACCCCTGAGCCCAGTGACACAGAAAAATAAGGTTTAATCTGTCTGTTAGCTAGGTGGGCATCGGCGATCATTTTTTGCAAGTACAGTGCACTTGCACCTGCATATGTGCCAGGGACAATAATTTAATCCTGTTCTGGTAGTTCAATGGGCGACATATATCCATTTTTTAAGTACACCTGTAATGCATATGTGCCAGGGGAAGGGAAAATAATATAGGTAATCCGTCTGTGAGTTCAGGGCCCCATGGGGTGAAATATTCAAATTTTTTTCTGTAAAGTACCCCTGTGCTGCATATTTGACAATTCAGTTAATCCATCTGTTAGATTCTTAAAGGACAAATTCGCTTCTTTTGGCGGTCATGTACCCCTACGGCCTGCACTGCATACCTGACAGTGAAATCAATTCAGTAAATCCATCTGTTAGATTCTGGGGGGACAAATTCACTTTTTTTGGAAGTCAAGTACCCCTGCAGCTGGCACTGCTTACCTGACAGTGAAATCAATTCAGTAAATCCATCTGTTCGATTCTGGGGGGATAAATTTACTTTTTTTGGAGGTCAAGTACCACTGCGGCCTGCTCTGTGTATCTGACAGGAAAACCAATTCAGTAAATGAATCTGTTAGATTCTGGGGTGACAAATTCACTTTTTTTGGCGGTCAAGTACCCCTGCGGCCTGCACTGAATATCTGACAGTGAAATCAATTCAGTAAATCCATCTGTCAAATTCTGGGGGGAAAAATTCACTTTTTTTGGCGGTCAAGTACCCCTGCGGCCTGCACTGCAAACCTGACAGTGACAATAACTCTATTAAATTCGTCTGTCACATTGTTGTGTGACCTAAACCAATCTTTTCTCTTTATGACACTGGCACGGCATAACTGACAGGTAAATAATTTTATTAAATTCCTCTGTTACTTCATTGGGTGATCGAAAAGAATGAGGAGAGCATCAAATAAGGGACATGGCCCTGGTCGTGGTGCTGCTGGTGTTGGTTGAGCTCCTGTTGCAGGGAGAGGACGTGGTCAATCTGTGCCAGCTACATGCACAAAAGAAACACCCTCCTCAGGTGCGCGTAGGCGACAGAACGTTATTTTGTAGGCCCGAATGCCGCTCTACGCATGGTAAGGCCAGAACATGTACATGCGATGGTAGATTGGTTGGCTGACAGTGCCTCCAGTTCCTTCACATTGTCTCCTACCCGATCCCCTGCTGAAAGCTCAGTTTGCACCTGCAGCCCATGGACATCTGTCTTTCACCTCACCCCCTTGCAAATCAACCGAGCAGTCTAAGCCCGAAGTCATGCAGCAGTCCCTTATGCTTTTTGATGACTCTGCTGGCAGGGTTTCTGTGGGCCATCCACATAGACCTGCCCCAAAGGTGGAAGAGATTGAGTTTACTGATGCCCAACCACTTATGTTTCAGGATGAGGACATGAGAAGACCCCCGCAGCACATCGTGATGATGATGAAACACAGGTCCCAACTGCTGTGGCTTTCTGCAGTGTGCAGACCGTCAAAGAGGGCAGGGGTGAAGAGTGGGTGGAAGATGATGTGGAGGATGATGAGGTCCTAGACCCTACATGGAATCATGATCATGTGAGTGACATATGCAGTTCAGAGAAAGAGGTGGTGGTTGCACAGAGCCACAAGCAAAGAAAAAGAGGGAGCAGGGTGCAAAAGCAGAGCGGACATCCCTTAGACAGTACCAGTGGCGCAGTGGCGTAACTAGAAATAACTGGGCCCCACAGAAAATTTTTGAATGTGGCCCCCCCCAGTAATTTTTTCAAAACCCCTTCCTTTCATGCTGTCCCCTTTCCTGTGGCTAGTAAAAATCGCTCTCTCAAACCAGGCCCGGCAGCTGTTCCATCCGTTTTCTGCACTGTCTATACTGCCACTGTATATAATTTCATTGTGTAATAATGTTGAAGGGCCCTGACAAAATCTTTTAGTACTTCTCCTCCTCCTCTTGGATGGGGCCCTTCTGGGTCAGGGCCCCAAAGTAGCTGCTTGCCCTGCTTCCCCCTATAATTACTCCCAGGGCCGTCTTTAACACAGGGCAAAAGGGGCAGCTGCCCCGGGCCCAGTTGTTTCTTGGGGGCCCAAGGCAGCTACCTCTTGATCTCCGTTGACCACTGCAGCCAATTTCAATTAAATTGAGTGGCCGTCCACCCCAGATATCAGGCTGTCAGCACAGGGAGGATGCGAACTGTTAGAACTGTGGGAGAAAGGACCTTCCATGACATCATCACCAGTAACATAGCAATATTACTGGTCACATGGCTATGAGGTAATCAAAGGTCCTTTTCCTCTTCCAGGACTCTGTGACTGTGTTGCTGCAGCCTGCAGGAGAAGGGTAGGTCATGTGGGTACAGGCACTGGCCGACTCTCTGCAGAGGAGGAAGATCAGGGATGGCTGCTCAGCAGTGTCTGTAGAGGGGAGAGAGTATGTCAGCACTGGAGAGGTACTGTGGATGTAACTACTGGAGAGGGGCTGAGGATTGTATGCTGTGAGATTATATACTGGGGGCTGCTGTATAGGATTATATACTGGGAGGGCTGCTGTGTGAGATTATATACTGGGGGCTGCTGTGTGAGATTATATACTGGGGGCTGCTGTATGGGATTATATACTGGGGGCTGCTGTATGGGATTATATACTGGGGGATGCTGTATGGGATTATATACTGGGGGGGCTGCTGTATGGGATTATATACTGGGGGGGATGCTGTATGGGATTATATACTGGGGGGGGCTGCTGTATGTGATTATATACTGGGGGGGATGCTGTATGGGATTATATACTGGGGGGGATGCTGTATGGGATTATATACTGGGGGGGCTGCTGTATGAGATTATATACTGGGGGAGCTGCTGTATGAGATTATATACTGAGGTGCTGCTGTGTGGGAATATATACTGGGGGCTGCTGTGTGAGATTATATAATAAAGGGGGGGTGCTGCTGTGTGTGATTACATACTGGGGGGCTGCTGTATGAGATTATATTCTGAGGGGCTGCTGTGTGGGATTATATACTGGAGGGCTGCTGTATGAGATTATATACTGGAGGGCTGCTTTGTGGGATTATATACGGGGGGGCTGCTGTGTGAGATTATATACTGGACGGTGCTATATACTAAAGGGTGCTTCAAATGAGAAAACAGGAAAATCCAGCTTCTTAAAAGTTGCAAATTTATTCCATCAGGTTAAAATCTTCAGATACAGGAATAGACTCAACGAACAATGCATTTCAGACCTTAAAAAACATTACGGTCCTTACTCATGAACCACTATACTATAGGGTGCTATACTGTGGGGTGCTCGGGTGCACTGTAACGCTAGGTTGAGCCGAGCCCCGGTCTCCTTCCTGAACTGCAGAGCGGTGCCCACCTCTAGCCCTGAGCCCAGCTGCCCAGAGCACTGATCCTGAGCCTGTTGGAGTCCCAGAACTGTAAGTATTTACAGTCATTCATTGTAAGCTGTATTATATATGGTGGTGGAGCGCGTGACTGCATGCTAGGGTGTGGGAAGGCGGGATCCAGGGGGCCCAAGTAAATTCTCGCCCAGGGTCCAATCAATATTAAAGACGGCCCTGATTACTCCCCTGGACAGTACGCCTGCTACTTCCCACCGCACCCAGGGACCGAGCACATCAAAGCCTGCTCCAAGGAGTTCCCTGGCGTGGCAGCTCTTCAGACAATGTGCTGATGACAAGACTCGAGTGGTTTGCACAATGTGCAATCAGAGCCTGAAGAGAGGCATAAACCTGAGCACAAGCTGCATGACCAGGCATCTAAATGCAAAGCACGAGCTTCAGTGGAGTAAACACCTCAAACACCAAGAAATGTCTCAGGCTCCTCCTGCTCCCTCTTCTGTTGCAACGCCACCACCTCCGTCACCAAGCATCTCCACAATGCCCCATGGAAGCGTTCAGCTGTCCATCTCCCAAACACTGGAGAGAAAGAGGAAGTACCCCCCTAACCACCCACGATCCCTGGCCCTGAATGCCAGCATTTAAAAATTCCTGGCGTTTGAAATGCTGTTATTCCGAGACTTTTAAAAACATTATGGCTGTGGCTGTCCAACGGTACATGGTTCCCAGCCGCCACTACTTTTCCAGGCAAGCCATCCCTTCCCTGCACAACCAAGTGGCAGACAAAATCAGGTGTGCACTGCGCAATGTCATCTGTGGCAAGATCCACATAACACCCGATACATGCGATAATTGCACTTCCTCCTCTACCATCTTCTCATCCGCTCAGCGTATGACACCTTCAACACCAACTTCAGCACAGCCAGGGGAAAATCAACAGCAGGCAGTTTTGAAACTCATCTGTTTGGGGGAAAAATCCCACACCGCGCAGGAGCTGTGGACAGGCATGGAACAACAGACCAATGAGTGGTTGGTGCCACTGAGCCTCAAGCCTGGCCTGGTGGTGTGTGATAATGGGTGAAATCTCATAGAAGCTCTGGGCCTAGCCAGTTTAACGCACATCTCTTGCCTGGTGCATGTGCTGAATTTGGTGCGGGCCGTCTGTGCGAGCTTTCGGTGTGCTATCCCTGCCTCTGCTTGCCTATCTGCGCTGCAGCGTAACTTCGTCTTTCCTGCTCACCGCCTCATATGCGACATGCCCACAAGGTGGAACTCCACCTCTACATGCTGGAAAGACTGTGCGAGCAGCAGCAGGCGATCGTGGATTTTCAGCTGCTGCACACACGGGTGAGTCACTCTGCTGAACAGCACCACTTCACCACCAATGCCAATGCCAATAACGCAAATAACCAGTGCCAGTGCCAAGAACGCCACGATCGGCATTACTATCCCACTTCTATGTCTCCTTGAAAAAATGCTTTGGGTGATGATGGAAGAGGGTGTGGTGCAGGAGGAAGAGGACGAGGAAGAGGGGTCATTTCCACGGTTTTCAGGTCAGTCATTCACAAGTGGCCGCACCAACATAGGCCAGGTACACAACTGTCCAGCCAGGGCACAGTTTTGGAGGATGAGGAGGATGATAAGGAGTAGGAACCATGTTCACAGCAGGGTGGAACCCAAAGCAGCTCGTGGGCATCACTGCAGCGTGGCTGGTGGGATACGGAGGACACAGACAATACACCTCCCACAGAGGACAGCTTGTCGTTGCCTCTGGGCAGCCTGGTACACATGCGCGACTACATGCTACAGCCAATGTGGACAAGCTCACTTTCATTAAAATCAACCAGGCATGGATTCCACAAGACTTGTCTCTACCTTGTGCAGAATAGACATGTATACCAGCCTCACCCAGCCATTGTTATACTCCAGTACACTTTCTCTTTGTTTTATTTTTTATATTTGGGTCTAAAACTAAAAACAGTGTTGGCGACTACCTCCTCCACCACCGCTTCCACCTACACTGCCACATCCACCGCCTTCTCAACCTCCTACTCCATATGGACCTCCTCCTCCTAGTTCAAGATTATTATTTTTTAATTTGTATGTATTGTATGTTATTTTAAGTCATTTCCCTATTCACATTTGTTTGCAGGGCAATTGTCCTGTTCTTACCCCCATTTTGCTTCCTTTAGCAGCCCTCTAGCCCTTTCCATTACTTTTTTAGAGACATTTTAGTGCCCCAAAGTTCAGGTCCCTATTAACTTCAATGGGGTTAGGGTTCAGGGTCAAGTTCGGGTCCCAAACCCGAACTTTGAGGCGGAGTTTGGCCGAACACGGCGAACCCGAACTTCCAGGTGTCTGGTCAACCCTAATCACGGTAAAAACACATATAATGCAATTGAAAAAATGTACAAAAGAAAATATACAAAAAGAGACAACATATGGTACAGCATATAAGAGCCAATTGATACAGTTAGATACGTACAGTATATAGCTTGGTAGTTGAATATATAGGCAGAATACAATGCTGTTAATCATATAAAAGCTGACATAAATAAAAAAGTACATACCAGATGAGTGGGAGCATGCTGGATGGCGCAATCTGAACTGCGCATGTCATGTTTTAAATCGCTGCTTTGGGACTCTGAATGGATCATGTGACTGATGTATGATGTCACTACGTGCGCACACATGCGCGGACGATCCAGTATGAACAAAGAGGGCGGTATGCCAGTAATACGGCGCAGAGCCGTATAGATGTAGATAAATGAGTACCAGGTGTTAAGAAAGGAGCGTCCTGGCTGTATACAATAAGCATAGTAATAGAATGAGGCAAATAGCACTAAATATAGGTGTTGGGCAGAATGTATTTTTTCATTCGGCCAATAACATACCTGAATTACTATGGCTATAAAAATAAATAAAGAAAAGACTGGATTGAAAAATTAAATGAATTCCAGGCAGTTTATTAGGGTATAGTTAGTGTGGGAGAAGAGGTAAGTATATAAAATATTACACCAAAGTTGAGTTAGTAAATATGTTATTTATAGTAACATAGCAACATAGTATATAAGACCGAAAAAAATAGATTTGTCCATCCAGTTCAGCCTGTTTCCTACAAGTTGATCCAGAGGAAGGCAAAAAAACCCTGTGAGGCAGAAGCCAATTTTCCCCACTTAAGAGGAAAAAATTCCTTCCGGACTCCATTCAGGCAATCAAAATAACTCCCTGGATCAACGACCCCTCTCTAGTAGCTGTAGCCTGTAATATTCTTACACTCCAGAAATACATCCAGGACCCTCTTGAATTCCTTTATTGTACTCACCATCACCACCTCCTCAGGCAGAGAGTTCCATAGTCTCACTGCTCTTACCATAAAGAATCCTTTTCTATGTTTGTGTACAGACCTTCTTTCCTCCAGGTGCAGAGGATATCCCCTCGTCACAATCAGTCCTGGGGATAAATAAATGATGAGAGAGATCTCTGTACTGACCCCTGATATATTTATACATAGATATTAGATCTCCCCTCAGTCGTCTTTTTTTCTCAGGTGAATAACCCTAATTTTGATAACCTTTCAGGGTACTGTAGTTGCCCCATTCCAGTTATTACTTTAGTTGCCCTCCTCTGAACCCTCTCCAGCTCTGCTATGTCTGCCTTGTTCACAGGAGCCCAGAACTGTACACAGTACTCCATGTGTGGTCTGACTAGAGATTTGTAAAGTGGTAGGACTATGTTCTCATCACAGGCATTTATGCAACCCAATATCTTATTGGCTTTGGCAGTATCTGCCTGACACTGGTTTTTACAGCTTAGTTTGCTGTTTATTAAAATTCCTAGATCCTTTTCCATGTCAGTGTTACCGAGTGTTTTGCCATTTAATATGTACGGGTGACATGCATTATTCCTTCCCATGTGCATAACTTTACATTTGTCAGTGTTAAACCTCATCTGCCATTTGTCTGCCCAAGCCTCCAATCTATCCAGATCCCTCTGTAGCAGTATATTGTCCTCTTCATGTCCTCACGTGTTAACCTCGGCGACATGTCAATGGTAGTTAATATCACCAACCATTCCCATTTTATTAAGGTGTATCCATATAAATGGCCCACCCTGTAGTTTTGGTACAAATGGTTGATAGGTAGTGATGAGCAAGCACCAAAGTATTGGTGCCAGAGTACCAACAGGCAAGACGTCGATGTCGACATTAAAGTTCCATGGGTACTAACCTCTGTAGCAGAGGTAACTGTCTCCAGCTCATCCTTTTCCTCCTCCTCTTCATGGTCCAATTCGCGCTGAGAAGACGAACTATGGGTGGTCTGGCTATCACCCTGTGTAATATCCTCCCCCATTTCCTCGTCTGCCACATTCAGAGCGTCCTCCTTAATTGTGAGCAGCGATCGTTTGAGTAGACACAGCAGTGGGATGGTTACGCTGATAACAGCGTTATCGCCACTGACCATCTTTGTGGATTCATCAAAGTTTTTTAAAACCTCACATAGGTCTGACATCAATGCCCACTCCTCGCTTGTGAATAGTGGCAGTTGACTCGAAAGGCGACGACCATGTTGCAGCTGGTATTGCACAACTGCCCTCTGCTGCTCACAAAGCCTGGCCAACATGTAGAATGTAGAGTTCTAGTGTGTGCTCACGTTGCACAACAGTCGGTAAGCTCAAAGCCGCAAGCGCTGCTGCAGCGTTGACAGATCGGCTGAAGCTGTGGACGACTTTTGGAAATGGGCACCCAAGCGGCACGCCTTCACTAGTAGCTCTTGCAAATTGGGGTAGGTTTTGATAAAGACGTGGGCTAGGCATTAAATGTGTGTAAGATTGCTGCCACCAAGTTATGGCCATTGTCAGACACAACCATGCCTGGTTGTAGGTTAAGTGGTGAGAGCCACACCTCGGTCTGGTCCCTTATACCCTGCCACAGCTCTGCGGCGGTGTGCTTCAGCACGGCCTGTTGACGCTTACCCACAGCAGTGCTACACTGCTTCTAGCTAGCGCTTGATGGCTGACTGCTGTTGGAGGTGGAAGTGGAGGAGGAGGCGGCAGAGGAGGAGAAGTGGGGGTTGGAGCCAGTAACATAACTGCTGGCGGAGACCCTGATGGACGTAGGGCCCGCAATCCTGGGCGTGGGTAGCACCTGTGCCACCCCAAGGTTCGACTCATTCCCGGCCTCGACAACATTCACCCAGTGTGCGGTCAGGGAAATGTAGCGTCCCTGGCCACCAGCACTTGTCCATGTGTCCGTGGTGAGGTTGACCTTCCCAGTAAGTGCTTTGGTCAGGGCACGGGTGATGTTCTGGGATACACATGCTGGTGTAAGGGGTGCAAGGCACACCGTGAAAAATAGTGGCGGCTGGGGACTGCGTACCGAGGGACGGCCGCCGACATCAGGCTGTGGAAGGCCTCAGTGTCCACAAGCCAAAATGGCAACATTGCATGGGCCAGTAATTTCGAAAGTTGCTCATTTAGTGCTATGGCCTGTGGGTGGGTATTTGCGCTTGCGTTCAAATGCCTGTGTTATCGACATTTGGACACTGTGCTGGGACAGGGAAGTCGATGTTGTTGCTGACGGTTCATGCGAAAGTCCAGGTGCAGTGCGAGGGGCATCCGGGCCTGGACCTTTCACAGGGGATTGGCCGCAGTGTCTAACACAGGAGAAGAGGAGGCAGTGGTGTGACCCATAGACCCAGATTGTGGACCCAGGCGTTTGGCCCACTTATTAGGGTGCTTGGATGCCATGTGACAGATCATGCTGGTGGTGGTCAGGTTGCTAGTTTTCACGCCCTGGCTCATTTTGGTATGGCACAGGTTGCAATCTACCACTCTTTTGTCGTCTGCACTTTCCTCAAAAAAGCGCCATACTGCAGAACACCTACCCCTTGGCAAGGTAGATTTACGCATGGAGGTGCTTGGTGCAACGGTTGCGGGTCTGTTTGGTGTGGGCCAACGTTTCCCTTTTGCAACCCTACTGCCTCTTTCAGACTATTGCAGTGCTGCGGATCCCTGCTGCTGTCCTCGCTTGGCTTTTCGCCTTCCCATGTTGGGTCAGTGACCTCATCGTCCACCACCTGCTCTTCCACTTCCTCACTCTGCTCCTCCTCCTGACTTGACCTAACCACAACCTCAGTGATTGACAACTGTGTCTCATCATCATCCACCTCGTGAATGAATGATTGCTGTTCACCACCGTCATCTTCTTGAGACTGTGAAGGCTCAAGAGGTTGGGAATCAGGGCACAATATCTCAGGTACCTCTTCAAGCGTGGTGGGCACCAGGGCCAAATCTAATAGTGGCAATGGAAAGAGCTCCTCAGAATATCCGAGTGTGGGATCACTCGTTTGGCAACCTCTCCATGGTGGGAGGAAGGATGATCAGAGTGAGGATTCGGTTGACCAGACTCTTGGCTACAGAGACTGGAGGAGAGGGTGGTGCCTAACTGACTGGAAGCATTATCTTCAGCAATCCAACCGACCAACTGTTCGCAGTGGTCCGACTTGGACTGTGTTGTCCTGCGATGCCCAGCTAATTTGGCCATGAAACTGGGTACGGTGGATGTTTTTTTTTTTTTTTTCTGGTGCACTGGCAGCAGGCACAGTTTCATTGCGCCTCTGCGTGCACCATCAGCATCACGCCCACTTCCGCGTCCCTTAGTGCTCGCCTTCTTCATATTAATGTTTTTGTCACAAGATGTGGCTCCGATTTTTTTAATGTCCAATAAAGACACTGTTTTGGGATGATGGACACTATATGTCACAGAAACCCCCAGAACATGGACATGTATATTATGGCCAGATGAAAGTAATTTTACATACAGACAATGTTTTCAGATGCCAGACTGTATATGTCACAATAAACACCAGATTTTGGATAATACTTTAGGCCCAGATTAATGTAATTTTAAATACAGACAATGTTTTCAGATGCCAGACTGTATATGTCCCAAAAAAAGAAACAGAATATGGACGGTATATTACGCCCAGATTAATATAATTGCAAATACAGAACCTGTTTTGGGATGATGGACACTATATGTCACAGAAACCACCAGAAAATGGACAGTATATTATGGCCAGATAAAAGTAATTTTTCCTACAAAATTTTTAGATGCCAGACTGTATATGTCACAATAAACACCGGGTTTTTGACAATATTTTAGACAAGAGACAGACAATGTATTCAGATGCCAGACTGCATATACTCATAACTTGGTATACCAGCTCGCCTGGTGTAGAACATATCTGGAGACTCTTGCTCCCTGTGTGTGCACGGATCATCAAAGTAAGGGCTTGTACTATATGTTGAATGCGAAGAAAAAAATCCAGCACTTGAATCGATTCTTGAAAAAGCCAAATCACCTTTATTCCGTTGCATTAAAATACAAGCAACAGCTTAGCCTTCATACATGGAAACACTTGTTGGTCTACGCGTTTCAGACACACCTGTCTTTAATCATGACCATTTCGTCACTTCTGGTTGCATAGGTATTTGTACACACCTCCACCAATCACCATCTATTAGTATCACAGAACTTGTTCCTTAGCTGGTGTGAACGACCACCCGCAACCGAAGCTCACTCTGTCATTTTGCTCACATATACTTAATTAAAAGAGACATTTACCCTCTGTGTTGGGAGCTAATATGTCCATATTACTGAATAACTTTTTATAAAAACAATTTCCAGCTTCCAATCACCATTTATAAACTATGTTACACCTGGCACTTAATCATAGCGGGATATAGCTCTCTCCTTTAAAAACCGCACGGTGTAAACAGGTATATAAGCTCAAATAACATGACCATAGCAGCAAACCATCTTTTACATTTGTAAAAAACTTTACTGCAAAGCAAAAATTGTATGTATGCATATTATATCAATAGAAATGCATAAATTCTCTTTTGTAGTTTAAGCCTCTGGGATATCTGGTTTTAAGATTATAATTCCAGAACGCTTCCCTCTGTAATACCCTTTTCTTGATATTATCTCCTCTTGGGGAAGCAAATATTCGTTCTATGCCAAAAGCACGGAACGAACGTACATCTCTATTATGTATAGTGATGAAATGTTTGGTTGCACCAGAGACATTTACATAGGGATTGCTGATATAATTTAAATGCTCCAGAAGCCTATTTTTTAGTTTCCTTGTAGTGCTTCCTACGTAGAGAAGATCACACTGTGTACATCTTATAACATAAAGTACATTAGTGCTATTGCATAAGATTTTATAACAAATTCCTTTCTTTATTCCAAATCTGTATACTTTTTAGTTGGAACCGCATAACTACAATGCAATGGAATAAAGGTGATTTGGTTTTTTTTAAGAATCGATTCCGGTGCTGGATTTTTTTCTTCGCATTCAACATATTGTGCCAGACTGCATATGTCACAATAAACACCAGATTTTTGACAATATTTTAGGCCCAGATTAATGTAATTTTACATACAGACAATGTTTTCGGATGCCAGACTGTATATGTCCCAAAAAAAGAAACAGAATATGGACGGTATATTACGCCCAGATTAATGTAATTTGAAATACAGAAACTTTTTTGGGATGGCAGACAGTATATGTCACAGGAATCCACAGAATATAGACACTATCAGACCCATATTAATAGAATTTGTGCTACAAACACTGTTTGCTGATGTAGTACAGTATTTTTACACAAAGCCACACACTATGGTCACTAGATGTGGGCCAGATTATTACAGACACAGTCTGCGGATGATATACACTATATGTCACTAATAGGTACACAATAAAAATATCTTGCTGCTGTCAAACACACTCAGTAGTCCTAAAAAGGACTTTGGGGTCTTGGAAAAGCTTCTGGTAAAAAAAACTGCTAATTTATCTCCCTGCACTGTCCCTTCAGAAGCACTGTCCCTGAGACTGCAATAGTTAAATTGATTGCTGCTGTAAAACGTACACACACACACACACTGTTGTCCTTTGAAGGACATTTGGGTCTTTGCAAATCTTGTTTTTGACATTTCTGAAATATGTTGTTTTTTTACGGTAGGATCTCTGACTATCCTAGTCACATGCGTGAACTGAGATCTCGAAAGAGAATTTTTGGTGTTCCTAGGATGGCAACTGGAATACAATAAAAGTGTTTGGTGTATAAATCTATATTAAGGACACCATCTTGGTTTTTAGTAATGGTGGTGTCCAAGAAATGAATACTGGTCTCTTTAATGTGAGCAGTAAATTGGAGGTCACTGTCAACATTATTAAGGTAGGTGTAGAATATGTTAAATAACTCTCTATCGCCTGTCCAGATGCAAAAAATATCATCAATGTATCTGTGGCCATATTTAGCCATGAACAGGTTGGCATAGGGAGGGGCTACATTAGTCCCCATGGCAGTCCCTTTCTTTTGGACATAATAATCATCGCCAAACATGAAGAAGTTGTTGTACAAGACAAAACGCAAAAGCTGAATACAAAGACTGTTGGATTGAGCTTAATGAGCTTAATAAAGATGTTTGTAAAAACACAGAAGTTGCATGTATTCCTTTTTCATGTTTAATAGAGGTATATAGACTATTTACATCTAAGGTAACTAATAAGGAGTCAGATGGAATGCATTGTAGTGTTTAAATAATCGTAATTAAATGTGAAGTGTCCAGTAAATATGATTTGGTAAGTCGTGTCAAAGGAGTCAGTATTTGTTCCCCAAAAAATTGAAAGTGGTGTAAGAATTGAATCTGTGGATGAAACTATTGGACGTCCTGGTGTTTCTTGTAGGTTTTTATGTATTTTAGGAAAAATATAGAGGACCGGAGTAATCGGATGTTAATTACAGAGAAAAGAGGAACTAGCTTTATCTATTGTACCTTGAATCAAATGTAAGTCTAGAAATTCTTCTATTTTTCTTTTTTTATTCTGAAGGTAGGATTGATACTGGTCAATTCATATGTATCAGAATCAGACAATTGTCTACGAATTTCTCATATGTAATATGAAGTGTCCATAACTACAACGGCACCCCTTTTATCAGCAGGTTTAATTGTGATGGATTCATCATTTTGCAATATGTGAAGTGCAGTCAACTCAACATTCAAAAGGTTAGGGGAGAGGGATATTTGCCTTTTTTTAAAGAATTGATACTGTTCTGAATCTCTTTATCAACTAAGCTAATGAAGGCTTTTACTCCATTATATGTTTTAGGTGGCATGAAACTACTAGTATTTCTAAGCCCCAATTTAGAAATAGAAAGATAATTCGTTGTTTCCAATTAATCAGTTCTATTAGAATACTGAACATGCATAAAGTGTGCTTTGAGACGTAATTACTCGGGTTGAGTGAACCCGAACTGTATAGTTCGGGTTCGTACCGAATTTTGGGGTGTTTGGGACATGGACCCGAACCCGAACATTTTCGTAAAAGTTCGGGTTCGGGGTTCGGCGCTTTCCTGGCGCTTTTTGAAAGGCTGCACAGCAGCCAATCAACAAGCATCATACTACTTGCCCCAAGAGGCCATCACAGTCATGCCTACTAATGGCATAGCTGTGATTGGCCAGAGCAGCATGTGACCCAGGCTGTATGTAAGCTTGAGTCACATAGCGCTGTACGTCACTCTGCTGTTACAAGTGTAGGGAGAGGATGCTGCTGGACTTGTGATTTCAGGGAGAGAATAGGAGAGAATCTAACTCAGCGATCTACCTAGAAATAGTTGTGTGGGTGCAGGGCACTATCCTGTTACCCTGCCCTGAGCTCATTGACCAACAAATACTAACTTTTAGAATTATGTTACTTAGGTGGGTGGTGGCGGCCATTTTATGCATGCTCAGTGCACCAGCACTGCATCTGAGCTTTTGGAACATTGCAAATCATTTTTGTGGTGCAAACTACAACATCTGTATTAGTCAGTGTGCAATTTAAGCTAGAAATACACCCATAATTTTCTGGGGTTTGAATAAACTTTTTTGACAAAAAACACTATTTTCAGGCCTTGCAGCATCAGCACGTGTGAAATTACAGGCTTATATACTGCTGTCAAATTCAGTTGTTAAACAAACAGTCGTTTGGGCACAAAAAATTTAGTTGGCAGCCTTTGATGCAGATGTCATTGTGAGATACACCCTTAATACATTTGGGTTACATTCAGAGATTTTAAATACCGCCATTTGGTACTCCAATATTGAATTCAGGCCTACAGAGGTTCAGGCCCTGTGAGATCCACCCTATACATACAGATGTTTGAATTAGGCATTTGAAATGCAGCCATTTGAAATACAGCCTTTTTTTGCAAAGATATATTTACTTCAGATCTACACTGATTAAGGGCGTGTGTGATCCCCCCTATACATACAGGGGTTTGAATTAGGCATTTGAAATGCAGCCATCTGAAATACCGCCTTTTTGTGCAAGGATATATTTACTTCAGGCCTACACTGATTCAGCGCGTGTGTGATTCGTAGGGTTCCCAGCCAGTCATTCCCAAGTGGCTCCGAGGGTGGGTTCCTGCACACACAAACCCAAGGTACACAATTGTCCAGCCAGGGCTCAGTTCTGGAGGATGACGAGGTGGAGGATGAGGAGGAGGAACCATGTTCACAGCAGGGTGGCACCCAAACCAGCTCATGACCATCACTGGTGCGTGGGTGGGGGGATACAGAGGACACAGACGATACACCTCCCACAGAGGACAGCTTTTCGTTGCCTCTGGGCAGCCTTGCACACATGAGCTATTACATGCTGCAGTGTCTCCGCAACGACCGCAGAGTTGCCCACATTCTAACTTGTGCTGATTACTGGGTGGCCACACTGCTGGATCCCCGTTACAAGGACAACGTACCGTCCTTAATTCCGTCACTGGAGCGTGATCGTAAGATGCGCGAGTACAAGCGCACACTGGTAGATGCACTGCTGGTGGCATTCCCATCTGACAGCGGGGGCACAGTGGAAGCACAAGGCAAAGGCAGAGGACGAGGAAGAGGTCGCCAATGCAGCTGGGGCACCGCCAGATATGCTGTTCTCCTCATTTTCAGTTGCACATTATATTAATATGAATCCTTTTACCATGTTGTTTTCTATGCATTATTGTACTGCTGCCATCTGCTGGTCAGAATTTGTATGCTGCACATCTCTGTTCTCGTTAGTAAAGCTTTTTCAATTATGGGCGTGGTTTGCATGCAGCTCAGTCTTTTTACTACTAGCAGCCATTTTCTGTGCCTCATGGCTGTGTGACTGGACACTCCATCCTTTTTGGGCTTGTGAAGGCATCAGTTTTTGACCAGCAGTTAGCCTTAGGGACACATCATCAGGACAGTACTGATACCACTACCACAGAACTGTATTGTATCATCGCTTGTTGCTGTATTTGGACTGAATAAACCCAAGTTTGATTTCATCCTCATGCCTAAGTCTGGCTCCATCTAACCTGAGCATCTGCCGGTCCGGTCTGTCCCACTGCTTGGATACGAAGGTAGGAAGTCACACAGCTACTACCAGTTATACCTTTATTCGCCTTCATGTGGGGACAGAACAGTCAAAAACTGCCTTAATGTCCACACCCCGGCCACAGATTTCCTCAGAGTTCAGTATCACACCCAGGAATCCTTCCGATAAAGAGAAAAAATGGGAAGCCTGGAAGCAATGCTTGTGCGCCTTGGATGAGATCCGCATCCCAAGATGTTATATTAAAACCTCATTTACCTCCACCGTAAAGAAGGAACTCCATGTGTTCTCGGATGCCGCAACAGAGGCCATAGCAGCAGTGGCCTATCTGAAGGCAACAGACCCCAACAATCAAAATCACATTGGATTCGTCTTTGGTAAGGCTAAGTAAGCCCCCAAGCCTGATCATACTATTCCCAGACTTGAACTCTGCGGGACTGTGTTAGCAGTGGAAATTGCGGACTTTATACAACTAGTGATGAGCGGCAGGTGCCATATTCGATTTCGACGAAATTCGCGAATATTCGATTTTAACTTAAGGCTACTTTCCTATTGGTTTCATATCTAGAATTAGCGAGGATGACGAATATGACGAATGTATTCGTCATATTCCTCAAAACGAAGATAACGAAGTATTCTCCATCTTCGTTTTAGCAACCTATTCGTCAACTTCGCTAATTCTAGCAAATAGGAAGGTTGACTATAGAGACAACTGTGTTAAATTCGCTATGCGATTTATTTTTTTTTTTTTTAATAAATAGAATAATAATAATATAATATAATATAATAATTTTATTAAGTAATATAATTATTGTATTAAAAAAAAAAAAAATCGCATAGCGAATTTAACACAGCTGTCTGGTAAGTCAACCTTCCTATTTGATTGCTAGAATTAGCGAATAGCGAAGTTGACGAATAGGTTGCTAAAGCGAAGATGTAGAATACTTCGTTATCTTCGTTTTGAGGAATATGACGAATACATTCGTCATATTCGCTATTCGCTAATTCTACCAAGCCAACCATAACTTCCGTGCTCATGGAGCGTCCCCATCACCATGGGAACGTCTCCATATACTAAAATGTACTGTCGGATTTGAGGAATTACGTTGAAATCGCAATGCGATTAATTCAAGTTATATTAATCGCATTGCGATTTCAACTTAGAGCTGGGTTTATAATGGGTCAGCTTGCTAGAATGAACGAAGTTAACGATTCAATGAACGAAGTTAACGAATATGGAATATAGCAGCACTGCTAAGTTGAAATCACAATGCGATTAATTTAACTTAAAGTATTCGCATTGCGATTTCAACTTAGCACTGCTAGTGCATAGCTATATTCCATATTCATTAACCGGGCCGGGCGCTCCTTCTTCTCAAACTCACAGTTTGAGGGGGAGGAGCGCCCGGCGGCCCAGCGCAGGTAAGTACAATGCTGACTAACTAACCATGGCAGCCAGGACTGCAGTAGCGTCCTGGTTGCCATGGTAACCGATCGGAGCCCCAGCATTACACTGCTGGGACTCTGATCGGAGCTGCCGCTGCCACCAATGATGGGAGGGGGGGAGAGGGAGGGCGCACTGCCAGCAATGATTTTTTACTGGGGAGGGAGGGGGATTGAGTGCGCACTGACCAGCGATAATTAATACGGGGGAGGGATTGTCGGCGCACACTGGCCACCAATGATGTTTAATAGGGGGATCGGCACTGGGGGATCGGCACTGGCCACCAATTATTGTTTGTAATACTGGTGAGGGGGAATTAGGGCGCACTGCCCATTAATGATTTTAATAGTGGGGGAGCGCACTGCTGCCCGGCGGCACCCGACCTCTGACAGGGTGCTGTGATCCGCACTATTAACCCCTCAGGTGCGGCATCTGAGGGGTTAATAGTGCAGATCACAGTGCCCTGTCAGAGGACAGGTGCCTCCAGGCAGCAGGGAGCCGGTATGTATGCGCGTGTTGGTATACTCTAACTTCAGCGTCCCCATCACCATGGGAACGCCTCTGTGTTAGAATATACCATCGGATTTGAGTTTTCACGATCTAACTCAGATCCGATGGTATATTCTAACCACCAGGCGTTCCCATGGTGACGAGGACGCTTGTGAAGGAGTATGCCAAAGGGGTTTAACTGTACTGTTTGGAGAGGGAAAAAAGACGAATATTCTAAAAATGTCAAAGCGAATATATTCGCTATAGTGCTATATATTCGTTTTTAGAATATTCGTCTTTTTTCAACATCTAAAGTCATGATTCCTCCCTGCTTCTTGCTTGTGGGCCGATGACTCATTGACCCACAAGCATTTTAAGCAGGGAGGAATCATTTGTTCAGATGGAAAAAATGACGAATATTCGATATAACGAATATATAGCAGTATATTCGCAATATTCGCGAATTATCGAAGTTGCGATATTCGCGATTAATATTCGCTATTCGAATATTCGCGCTCAACACTATATACAACAAGAATTGGATATCGACATTGATGAAGTCCAGTATTACACAGACAGTAAGGTCGTTTTAGGTTACATTTACAATCAGACAAAACGATATTACGTGTATGTCAGCAACCGCATAGAGAGAATCAGAAGGTCCTCCAAACCCGAACAATGGCACTATGTATTATCCGAACTTAATCCAGCAGATCACGCCACTAGGCCTGTGTCTATAGGTTCTTTTACTAACTCTACTTGGCAAGACAGGCAGATGAACGTGTACAATAAGTTTTCAGCATCCAGGATCCGGATAACGATGCAGAGATCCGCACTGAAGTTAGTGCTTTGGTGACTGAAACAAGGCGAACCACCAGCTTCGATTGTCATCGCTTTGAATGTTTCTTCAGTTGGATGAGACTCATCAGAACCATTGCAAGACCCCTTGTGCCTGTGTCTATGGATCCTAAAACACCAGACATACTGACTACAGCTATTCTACTTACTCAAAAAACTGAGAATATGCTAATGCCTAGTGGGGAATTTACTCATGCCAATATCTACCAAAAACACTGGAAACGTGTACAATATGTGGCAGATTACTTCTGGAACAGATGGCGAAATGAGTATCTCACTATTCTTCAAGGAAGAAGAAAATGGCAACACCAAAAACCAAATTTGAAAGAAGAAGACCTTGTGTTGATGAAAGAGCAACAAACTGAAAGGTTGGACTGGCCTATGGGACTAATCACAAAGGTTTTTCCTAGTGAAGATGGCAAGGTCCGAAAGGTGGAGTTGAAGATCTTCAGGAAGGGCGAGCTTAAAACATTTGCAAGACCAATTAACAAACTCATATTGATATTACCCATCGAGAACGTTCCCGGAGGATGAACAGGACTGACCTTGAACTTCATGGATCTTCTCCACTACAATGCAGGAAACCCAAGTATATTGTTATGTTTATTGCATTCTAACATGTTTTGTTGCAGGTTTGTTCTATATTTCTTGGACATTCGTCATAGTGAAATCTCCAAAGTAACTTTCAGACGGGGAGTGTGCTGTTCTCCTCATTTTCAGTTGCACATTATATTAGTATATGAATCCTTTTACCATGTTGTTTTCTATGCATTATTGTACTGCTGCCATCTGCTGGTCAGAATTTGTATGCTGCACGTCTCTGTTCTCATTAGTAAAGCTTTTTCAATTATGGGCGTGGTTTGCATGCAGCTCAGTCTTTTTACTACCAGCAGCCATTTTCTGTGCCTCATGGCTGTGTGACTGGACACCCCATCCTTTTTGGGCTTGTGAAGGCATCAGTTTTTGACCAGCAGTTAGCCTCAGGGACACATCATCAGGACAGTACTGATACCACTACCACAGAACTGTATTGTATCATCGCTTGTTGCTGTATTTGGACTGAATAAACCCACGTTTGATTTCATCCTCATGCCTAAGTCTGGCTCCATCTAACCTGAGCATCTGCCGGTCCGGTCTGCCCCACTGCTTGGATACGAAGGAAGGAAGTCACAAAGCTATTACCATTTATACCTTTATTGGCCCTTATGTGGGGACAGAACACCAGCACCTCAGAAGGCAAGGTTAGCATGGCCGACATGTGGAAAAGCTTTGTCAGCACGCCACAACAACCAGCACCACCAGCTGATATGGAACGTCTTAGCAGGAGGCAGCATTTCACCAACATGGTGGAGCAGTATGTGTGCACACGCCTACACATACTGAATGATGGGTCTGCCCCCTTCAACTTCTGGGTCTCCAAATTGGGCACATGGCCTGAGCTTGCCCTTTACGCCTTGGAGGTGCTGGCCTGCCCTGCAGCCAATGTATTATCTGAACGTGTGTTTAGCACGGCAGGGGGCGTCATCACAGACAAGCGCAGCCGCTTGTCCACAGCCAATGTGGACAAGCTCAAGTTCATTAAAATAAACAAGGCATGGATCCCTCAGGACTTGTCCGTACCTTGTGCAGAATAGACATGTATACCGGCACTAACCAGCCATTGTTATACTGCAGCGCAATTGCTCATGTTTGTATTTTGGATATTTCACACTCTTTTGGAGTGTACCTTAATTTTACAAAATTAAATTAAAACCAAAAACCTGTAGGCAGTTAAAAAATAATATATAAATTGTAATTAACATTTTCTGGTGAAATTCACTAATTTTTGGGTGTATAGTAACACTGCTATACCTAGTAGGCCGGTAAAATAAATAAAAAAATGTATCTGTTACATTTTCTGGTGAAATTAACCACCTTTTGGGTGTATAGTACCACTCCTATACCTAGTAGGCCGTTTAAAAAAAATATATAAATTGTCTTTTAATTTTCTGGTGAAATTAACCAAATTTTGGGTGTATAGTACCACTGCTATACCTAGTAAGCCGGTTGAAAACAAATAAATAAATGGTCATTAACATTTTCTGGTGAAATTCACAAATTTTTGGGTGTAAAGTACCACTGCTATACCTAGTAGGCCGGTTAAAAAAAATTGTCATTTACATTTTTGGGTGAAATTCACTAATTTTTGGGTGTAAAGTACAACTGCTATACCTAGTAGACCAGTAAAAAAAAAACAAAAAAAACATTTGTCAGTTACATTTTATGGTCAAATTCACCAATTTTTGGGTGTAATATACCCCTCATCTACCTAGATGACAGCTTAATAAATTTAAATAATTTTTCTTTTACATTTTCGGATGACAATAAAAAGTTGTTGTCTGTCATAGACCCCTGCTCTACCAAGTAGACAGGTTAATTAATTTTTAGTAATTTTTCTGTTACATTCTTGGGTTGACATTATACAATTTTAGACGTGAATAAACCCCTGCTCTGCATAGGTGACAGGGAATAAAATTTCTGAAATGCTTCTTTAATTGATGTGCGGCAGCTCCTTTGATTCAATGCTTAAACTTAAACAAGTTGTACCACATTTAAGCTTCAATACTTTCTCCCACATTTCTGCTATACTCTTTTGGCCAACATTTCCGCCTCAATAACTTCTCCCACAATTCCGCTTGACTCTTTTGGCCCACATTTGGGCTTCTGTAATTTGTCCCACATTTGCGCCTCTATAGCTTTTCACAAATTTATGCTCGATCCCAATTTTTTTTATACATTTATCTCCCTTAAATTTGGTCTCTTTTTCTCACACTCCCTGTCTAGCCTGGAACCCTGATTCCCCGCCACCAGTGATCACCATGGTAGGCGCAAAAAAGAACATCGAAAGTTGATAGATCGTAATAAATAAATACATAACCAATAAATATATCCAATAAATAAATAAATAAATTGGATTGTGAACATCATGGGGACGTGCGACATGGTGGGGCGGTAAGTGTGCACACGCCTACACGAACTGACTGACAGAGGGGTAAGGTGGTCACTTGGACCTAGCGTAACCTTTGCAACCTCTCTGACTAGTAATAGGTAAAATTTAATCTTTATTAATCACCCTATTAAAAATACATTAACTACTTGGGAACATGCAACTTCTGGGTCTCCAAATTGGGCACATGGCCTGAGCTTGCCCTTTACCCCTTGGATGTGCTGGCTTGCCCTGCAGCCAGTGTATTGTCTGAACGTGTGTTTAGCATGACTGGAGGTGGTTATCACAGGTTAAATTTCCCAATGTTTTGGGGAGTATCCTAATTTTGAAAATAAAATTTAAAACAAGACATCAGTGTAGGCTACCTCATCCTCTTCCACCGCCGCTTCCACCTACACTGCTACATCCACCGCCTCCTCAACCTCCTACTCCATATGGACCTCGTCCTCCTAGATCAAGATAATTATTTTTTATTTTTACCTATTTTATGTTATTTAAAGTCATTTCCCTATCCACATTTGTTTGCAGAGCACTTGTCTTAACAACATTTTGGGGGCATTTGTAGCCCTCTAGCCCCTTCCATGACATTTTTACTGCCATTTTAGTGCTCAAAAGTTCGGGTCCCCATTGACTTGAATGGGGTTCGGGGTCAAGTTCGGGTCAAGTTCGGGTCCCGAACTCGAACTTTTTTCCAAAGTTCGGCCAAACCCGTCGAACCCGAACATCCAGGTGTCCGCTCAACTCTAGTAATGACCTATAAAATTTACTAAGATCCTGGTCAAACTTAAAATGGTGAAAAGAGTCCCTTGGGCAAAAGGATAATCCTTTAGACAAAACACTATGCTCAGCCGGCGACAAAGTCCTGGAGGATATATTAATAACTAGGTCCATACCTGTGACCTAGTCTGGATTGTCGTTGACTCTTGTGTGGCGGGAGCCTCTTCCCCTGCGGATCCGTGTGGAGTGCCAGCCAACTATAATACTTTTGTCGTATGAGTGACTGATTCCTCTAATGTATGCCTCTGTCACCTGGTTCATTGTGTTTTCCTCCATTCTCTTCTGTACTTTCTATATGTTTGCAGTGACTGTTGTCTGGTTGGCAGGAGGAAGTGTACTCCATTTTCCAATTATGAGAGAAAATGCTGGTTTATTAGAACCTAGAGGAACAAGGAGACAGTTGTGAACCAAAACAAGTAGTTTTTTTAATGCAGAGTGAGAAAGGTTATAGTGATGCTCCTGCAGCATAATCTAATGTACACTGTTGTGCACTGAATAGGATGAAGAGATACTCACGCTTGGCACAGAACATCAAATTTTCAGAATTTTTTGGACATTCCAAAATTTGATGCTACATGATAAATTATCATTCCTCCATAATTTCCTAGCGCAAAGGTGTTCTACAGTGTGTGCCTGGCATAAGAGGTGGAGGCAGGGAGATGCCTGTAGGTGGACTGTGTCAGAAGGTTGTGTGGGTCTGAAGGAAGGCTTCTGATACAACACAGTTTCCTTGAATGGTGTGCTGCCTGGTTTTGAACCATTAATAGTCAGTTTAGCTTCCCTCGCTAGTCTTGGCTCAGTGCCTGGTAAAGGGAGTGTTTATTTTATGACTGTGCACACTAGCAGAGTACATTGTAGTGATAGTGCCAGAAACTTCTGACGTGCTTAGCAGGCCATACACTAGTGATTTTGTTTGCCTACAACAACAAATTTACCCCATCTGTTGCTGTAGATGTCTGTCAAAGGCTCAACCTGATAGTATAGTAATTGGTCATACTGTATTTTAGAAATGTACCATAACAAATGGTTACACCAAGAGGCAATCCATTGCTCTTAAAGGGGTTATCCCACGAAAAATATTCTACAGTTTTTAAACCAGCGCCTGGATCTGACCACTTTTGTAATTGCATGTAATTAAAAATTTAGCATAGCCGCTGTATTATTCAATAAAATTTATCTGTATAGGTCCACATGCTGTTTGTTCCTTTTTTTTTTTTCTTTGTCCTGCTCACAGAGTTGCAAGGGAGGGGGGGGGGGGTCAGTCAGCACTTCCCTGTATGCAGGTGCACGTAGCTGTGGCAATTATACATACAAACAAAAAAATGCAACAGCACTCTGCAACCAGAACTCTGCCCAAGATAGAAGCTATAAGAGGACATTAGTGTACGTTTTGATCAAAAGGTAATAAGCCACTCGCCACGCCAAGGCTGTCCCGTGAGTGGTACTAACACTAAATCTGACCTGTTATGGGCCATGACAGCCACATAAAATCCTCCTAACGCTAAATCTTACCTGTTATGGGCCACGACAGCCACATAAAATCCAGTGAGTGTGGGCCCAGCATGCATGCTGGGATAAACCATACTTATTAACCCCTTCTGGTGCTGCTCACAGAGTTGGCCGCACATGCTCAGTTTCATCCTTCAACTGCCTCCTGAGCTGTGATAGGTAGAGCATGGACACGCTCTCTTAGCTGTAGCAGAAAATACACTTCCCTTGAGCTGTCAGCTTGATATAAATCTAGCAGAGCAATGAATGGGGAGATCTCTGGATCCATGTGAGGAACAGGGCTGGTTCTGGCTTTGCTAGAAAGAGGTTACTCTATGATTTCTGATTTTCATGTTTAACAATAATCATTGCAAAACCCCTTTAAGTCACTCATCAAAATTCACTTTTGCCTAATTACAGAGTTAGGGTCCATTCACACGTCCATAGTATTTTTCCACATCCGATCCGCATTTTTTGTTGATCGTATGCGGGACCATTCATTTCAATCGGTCCGCAAAAAATCCGGTCAGCACACCATGTGTATATCTGCATCTGTATGCCCGTTCCGCAGGTCCGCAGAAAAATAGAACAGGTCATAATCTTCTCTGCAAAATGCGGTCCGTGGTGTTATTGATTTCAATAGTTCCGCGAAAAAACGGATGCCCCACGGATGCTATTCGTATGTCTTCTGTTTTTACGGATCTGTTGTTATAGTTACAGCCTGTCCTATGACTGAAACCCTGCAGGTCAGCTCTAGAGAGCCAGCCAATTAGAAGACACATTTTAAACAGGCAATATAGAGAAATAAAAATGTCTCTGCATGATGTGCAAAAATTGATCACAATAGTGCAAGAGAGACTATGAGACACAAGGTGCGATTGTTACCATGACTTAAGAAGGATGTGGCCTGGGAGGAGGTGGCCTCAGAGATGTAGGAAGTACAGTGGACATCAGCCTCAATAACGCATCAGGAAAAATTTGGTTAGTTTGGTACCTGCTTGTTTGTTGCTGTGACTTCCACTCCTTTTTTAATGTGAAAAAAAGAAAGTTAATAAAATTATTTTATTAATGTAGTGATTCTCCATATTGCCTCCTTTGCTTTCTTGAATCATTTTCCCATCACATTACACACAGCTCATTTCTATAGTTATGACCACCCTGCAATCCAGCAGCGGTGGTGTTCCTGGTCACCAGAGATGTTGCTGCTTTTTCCTATAGTGTGCAAGAAAAAACAGCACTGGTGGATTGCAGACTGGTCTTAACCATGGAAACGACCAGTGTATAATTTGATGAAAAGTGAATCAAACTAGCAAAGGAAACAATATGGACAATAACAATACATTAGTAACTGCCGTATTGGTCCATGTGTTTATGAGAAAACCTTTTTAACCCCTTAACACAAAATACAGTATATACATGGCATTATGCGTCCGCATGTGTATGGAGCGGGTCTCTGCAGCAGGCCCGCTCCATACGGGGTGGGTGCTGGCTGTATCATATAGCCCACACCCGTCCGCACAATTGGGATCGTGCAGCCCCTGTTATTTAACCCCTCAGGTGCCGCGATCAACACTGATCGCAGCATCTGTGAGTGATGGCAGAGGGATGCTGATCCCTCTTCCTTACGATCAGAGCCTGAGCAGTGAAATCGTGGGGCTCTGATTGGTTGCCATGACAACCTGGACACTGCTGAAGTGCTCCAGGCCTGCCATGGCTTTCTCCATACTGAGGTATGCACGAGGTATAGATCAGAATGGAACGTGTAAAAATCCTATTCACCCTAATAGAGAATAGGAGAGGGAATCAAAATATCCCATATACTAGGCCCCTAAGGGGGCTAATAGTTACAAAAAAATAATTGAATACAAAGTTGTCAATTTACAGAGATATTTCTCTCACCCAGCATGGGTATATGTAAAAATACACCCCAAAACACATTGCCCTACTTCTCCTGAGTATGGCGATACCACATGTGTGACACTTTTTTGCAGCCAAGATGCACAAAGGGGCCCTAATTCCAATGAGTACCTTGGAATAGGAGGGCATTTCTTCTCACGCTTTAGGGCCCCTAAAATGCCAGGGCAGTATAAATACCCCACAAGTGACCCCATTTTGTAAAGAAGACACCCCAAGGTATTCCGTGAGCGGCGTGGCGAGTTCATAGAAGATTTCTTTTTTGGCACAAGTTAGCGGAAATTGACTTTTTTTTTTATTTTTCTCACAAAGTCTCTCTTTCCGCTAACTTGTGACAAAAAGGTCTATCTTTCATGGACTCAATATGCCCCTCAGCGAATACGTTGGGGTGTCTTCTTTCCAAAATGGGGTCACATGTGAGGTTTTTGTACTGCTCTGGCATTTTAGGGGTCTCCACAATCATTACATGTATGGCCAGCATTAGGAGTTTCTGCTATTCTCCTTATATGGAGCATACGGGTAATGAGATTTTATTTTCCGTTCAGCCTGAAAAAAAAAATGAACGGCACAAATTTCTTAATTCGCATCAATCAATGACGATGAAAAAATCTCTGCCAAAAAATATGCAAGAAAAAAAAAAGAGGGGCCTGACAATTGCCAGGACATAGGGGCTCCGCCCAAACATCCATGCCCACTTCAGCTCCTATGTCCTGGCAAACGTGATTTCTCCATTCACATCGATCAATCGATCGTTGTGGAGGAAGACATCTTTGGCAGATTTTTTATATAAAGTGTTTGCCAAAGCATATGAACTCCAACACCTCTCCTCAGCTCACATGCCTGGGCAAATGTACCTGTACTGCAGAGGAGAAATCTCGTCCTGCAGCGCCGCATACACCGACTTCTCTCAGTGCTGCAGCGTTTTCGTCGGTTGGTCCAGCTGGAAAGTAAAGGGTGGTTAGTAAAAAAAAAAAAGAAGAAGAAGAAAAAACAAGCAGCAGGCTCATAAATTTGAACATTACAAACTTTATAAAACCTGAACATCATAAAACTTTTAAAACCTAAACTAATTCAAGATTTCTTTTTCTTGCTATCTGTTTAATTTTTTTTTTTGTTTTTTACTTTTTACTCTTTACTTACCTAGCAGAAACCTCTCCTCTCCCATAGGACAATGTGTAAAGTGTAAATTGCACAGAGATGGTGCGAAGTACATTATGCACTTTATCCCAAGTGAAAGGAGAGGTTTCACATATCTGCAGTAGCACACTAGCACCCCTGTGTGTTAGGGTCTCTCAAAACCTAGTATCCTAAGAGACCCTTGTGTAAAATCTTCCGGAAACACTCCCCTAAGCATAGGGCAGGGTGGTTAGGGCAGTCAGGACAGAAATAGCGGATGTCACGCCTTATTACACTCCTGCTACAGACACAACATCTTTTTCAGGGAGGCGGTTGGTTTGAGGTACCAGCAACGACACTGGGGAAATGTCGCTCGTGTAGACGGCTCACTACACTGGTGGTTGGGGCCACGGAACCTCCTTGATACAGGAGGTTCTCGATGATCTCTTCCTGAAATTTGAGGAAGGATCCTGTTCTCCCAGCCTTACTGTAGAGAACAAAACTATTATATATAGCCAATTGAATTAGGTATACAGACACCTTCTTATACCAGTCTGGTCCTGCGGGAGAGTAAATAAGGAGCCAACATCTGGTCATTGAAGTCCACCCCTCCCATGAGCAAATTATAGTCGTGGACCGAGAGGGGCTTTTCAATGACACTGGTTGCCCGTTCAATTTGGATTGTCGTGTCTGTGTGAATGGAGGAGAGCATGTAAACGTCACGCTTGTCTCTCCATTTCACCGCGTGCAGTTCTTCGTTACACAAGGCAGCCCTCTCCCCCGTTGCAAGATGGGTGGTAACGAGCCATTTGGGTAAGCCCCGGCGACTAGGTCGCGCGGTGCCACAGCAGCCAATCTGTTCTAGGAACAAATGCCTGAAGAGGGGCACACTTGTTTAGAAATTGTCCACATAAAGATGGTACCCCTTGCCAAATAAGGGTGAAACCAAGTGCCAGACTGTCTTCCCACTGCTCCCCAGGTAGTCAGGGCAACCGACTGGCTCTGGACTGGACTCTGATCTTTACCCTCATAGACGCGAAATTTGTACGTATAGCCTGTGGCCCTTTCACAGAGCTTATACAATTTGACCCCATACTGGGCGCGCTTGCTTGGGATGTATTGTTTGAAGCCAAGGCGCCCGGTAAAATGTATCAGGGACTCGTCTATGCAGATGTTTTGCTCAGGGGTATAGAAATCTGCAAATTTGGTATTAAAGTGGTCTATGAGGGGCCGAATTTTGTGGAGCCGGTCAAAAGCTGGGTGGCCTCCGGGACGAGAGGTGCTGTTGTCACTAAAGTGCAGGAAACGCAGGATGGTGTCAAATCGTGTCCTGGACATGGCAGCACAGTACATGGGCATGTGACGAATTAGGTTCATGGACCAATATGACCGCAATTCATGCTTTTTTCTTAGGCCCATATTGAGGAGAAGGCCCAGAAAAGTTTTAATTTCGGAAACTTGGACAGGTTTCCACCGGAAAGACTGGGCATAAAAGCTTCCCGGGTTGGCGGTTATAAATTGAGTGGCATACCGGTTTGTTTCTGCCACGACTAGGTCAAAGAGCTCCGCAGTGAAGAACAGCTCAACAAAAAACCAAGGGGCCGATCTGATCTGAGCTGTCTCAACCCGAACTCCTGACTGGGCGGTGAAAGAGGGAACTACTGGTGCGGCTGAAGATGGGGGCTGTCAATCAGGGTTTGCCAGCACCTCAGGGACTCTAGAGGCTCTACCGGCCTGTCTGTGCGGTGGCTGCGACTGGGGAGTTAGTGCACGTGCTTCAACTGCCCTTCTGGTGCCACTTCACCATGTTCTACGGCAGTGCTGGTACTAGGTCCAGGATGGGCTGCGCTGCTGGTGTATGCCTCACCACGTAATCCGACAGCGCCAGCCCCACTCTGCTGCCCTTTAAGCGGATCCTACGCAATCTGTGGTCTAGCAACATGGGGCTGGGTACGCCTGGTGCTATCAGGGACCTCAACCTCATCGTCCGAACTTTGGGTCAGACTGCCACTGCTTTCTACAGGTTCGTATTCTGACCCACTGGATACGTCAGATGAGGGTTCCCATTCCTCATCCGACTGGGTCAGAAGCCTGTAGGCCTCTTCAGAAGAATACCCCTTACTTGCCATTTGGACAACTAAATTTAGGGGGTATTCCCTGAGACTACCCAAGAAAAAAAAAAGCCTGTCTTACAAATGGGAGGCTAGCGAAGTACAGGAAGCCGCTGCGATTGATAAAAATATCAAAACTGATTTTTTTTATCGCCCCAGTGCTTGTGTAGTGATTGTGTAGTGATAAAAAAAAAAAAAAATGTTGTCACTGCAGCAGGGCGGGTGTGAGTGAACGCACGTATGGGCGACCGATCAGGCCTGATCGGGCAAACACTGCGTTTTGGGTGGAGGGTGACTAAGGTGACACTAATACTAATGATCACTGATCACTTACAGATACTATAAAGTACCAATGCTGATTAGCGCTATGCTAATCAGCGAATGTGGTGCGGTGGGCGCTAACTGTCTACCTAAAGGGGCCTAAAAACTAAACTAAACCTAACAGTCAATACTAGTGAAAAAAAATGCGGCACAGTTTACAGGGTCTTTGGGCCCCCTCAGGCTCCGGGGCCCGGTAGCGACTGCTACCTCTGCACCCCCTATAGCTACGGCCATGTCTGGGGCTAAAAATGTGGTGCTTGGTGTATTCACAGTCACATGTGCTCTCTGCTGGGACCAACCGACGAAAAGGACCCAGCAGAGAGCACAGAAGCCATTTAACACATTATATTTATAAATATAATGTGTTAGATGGCTTTTGATTTGATTTTTTAAAAGTCATCAGCCTGCCAGTGCTGATCATTGGCTGGCAGGCTGATGACCAACTTCTTCTGAATCTTTTACCGCCGCGCACTGCGCATGTTCGGCGGCATCAGCGCGTCATCTCGCGTCTCGCGAGATGACGCGCCGATTCGTCCTGGAGAAACATCCCGGCCGCCCGCAGGACGCATCCCTGCATTAGGTGGTCGGGATGTGGTTAAAGGGGTTATCCAAGTTCTATAAAGTTAATCTAAACTTCTTTGTATATCTGTCTAAAACATTTTTGTAAATGACTTTCTTTAGAAATAATGCGCCATTTGGATATTACAGAATGTGGTCATTGGACCACTGACGTCACCCTCCCTGCTCCATTTGTTTACATGCTGCTCCCTGCTTGAGCGAGTGGCCCTGCCTGTAAACGGGACGTCACTGGATTTTGTGCCCGCCCCTTCTGCCTCTCGGTCTTCATTCAGCACGGGTCTGGTAAGGATCGCGCATGCGCGATCCTTACTAGAGCCGTGCTGATTGAGGAGAGACAGAGAAGGGGAGGGCACCAAAGCCTGGACGCTGATGAATCTGTCTGCACGGCTCAGTAAGCGAGGGGCTGGCACAAAATCCAGTGACGTCCCGTTTACAGGCAGGGCCACTCGCTCAAGCAGGGAGCAGCATGTAAACAAACGGAGCAGGGAGGGTGACGTCAGTGGTCCAATGACCACATTCTGTAATATCCAAATGGCGCATTATTTCTAAAGAAAGTCATTTGCAAAAATGTTTTAGACAGATATACAAAGAAGTTTAGATTCACTTTGTAGAACTTGGATAACCCCTTTAATATTAATTACTAATCCTCAGGATAGGAAAAACGGAGAGGCAATGGCTGTATCTCCCGTGAACTTCAGGCTGCTCTACAATTGCTTTTACAATCCTCAGGATAGGTTATCAATATTAGATCGGTGGGGGTCCTACTCCTGCACCCCCACAATCAGCTAAATGAGAAGACGGCATGCGCAGTGGGAAGAAAAGGAAAACTCAGAAAAATGAAAACTCAAAAACAAAAAAAAATACAGTATACTATGAGTTCACTCAATTTGAGGGCTTAGTAAGTCTGCAGTGTGCACCTCTCTTGTCATTTGTTATTGCTATATTGTTATAATATTTATCACATCCACACAATTGGCATCTTGTGTGGGATGTCTATTGTGGTGCTTGTGGTCCACTGCGGGTATCCTCCAGTGTATGCGTTTTTGCTGGGGATCGCCATTAGCAACAGGCCACAAGTGCAGGATCTGCTCCCCTGAATATATATACACAACTACATTTTTAGGTTAAGCACATCATGCTTCATGCCACCTTTCAGTTATTTTGTATAAAAAAAATAAAGACCAGATGATAAAGCTGCAGAGACCAATTCATGGATATGCGTCCGTAAGTAACTATTGCAACATTTTTTTTCTTTAATTTCTAGATCAAAATGTTACACCAGCAGTTGGAGAAGAGGACGGTGTTCAAGTGAGTGCGTCTGGCTTCTAGCTGCCAATCAATCACTGTGCCATAATTTATATAGCACAAGTGATTCATAAAGCTCTCAGTCCCTGGGTTACCCAACCTCTGAAATGCCATCCCCTATGCCCGGGCCCCTCACACAGATAGTACTTATCTCCCTCCCCGGCACCCGCGTCGCTTCAGAAGCCTGTGGCCTGCTATTGTTTTTATCTTTGTGACAGAGAGATGCAGCAGCGGCCATGCGGGCTTCAGAAGTGATGCGGGTGCCGTGGAGCCAGGTAAGTACTATCTATGTAAGGGGTTTCGGGCATATAGTGAGGGCATATCAGGGGTTGGATAACCACTTTTCCTTCTAAATTTATTCCTATAGAAGAACCAAAAATTGTCTAGCTGTTCAGCTATCTATTTTCCACAGTTCAATAGGAATGAATGGGAAAATGCTCTGCAGAAGCACAGCCACCACTCCATTTCTATGGTGCTGACGAAAATACACGAGCCACCGCTTGGACATTTGTGGAGCTATCATAGTAATGAATGGAGGGTGGACTTGCATATGCGTTGCATCCTCCTCCAGTTTGTGAGCTCCGTTTTAAATATTCTAAATATAGAAAAAAGAACAGTCACCACTAAAAATCTTCCTTATTCCAAAATAAATATTAAAAGCGCCATTGTGGTACGGGACACATGGGGCACAAGTACACACATACATGTGGGACACAAGTACATGCATGGCTCACAGGAAGTTAAAGTTCAGAGATTTATATATATATATTGTGGGGAATTGCTCTGGTAGACAGGCTTGCGGACGCAGTATAGAGGCAAGGTACACAGTTCTCTGGGTAAAGCAGAAGTGTTTTATTCACACTCGGCAACACAAAAACAGTCTTGGTGCTTGTTCACACAAGGCAAAACAGAAACAGGCTTAGTGCTTGTTCACACGAGGCAAAACACACGGCAAAAACATCAGTCCCACAGCAAGGTCACCTGAGTGGTCGGTGTTAGTTCACACCTGGCAGTTAGCTCGGCCATGCAAAGTTTCCACCAGAGGCTTCTAGGTAGACTGCACGCCTGTTTGCAGACTCTTGCTCTCAGCCCTGAGAGCTCCACAGTAACACCAGCAGCTTCCAGGGTAATCACACCTCCCACCTGCTGAGGTGGCTGCTTTTTTAAAGGCCCGGAAAAAGTCCGGCCTGGACCGTGGGGAATAGTCTCCCACCCAGCACTTGACTATTCCCAATAAGAGCCGGCCCGGATTGACTTTGTAGCCATACTAAATATCAATGTGTCAAACAGCACTAGCTGCTGCTCACACACAAAAAATCCGGCTCTAATCTCACCGAGGCCAGGAACCTCGGTGACACGTACCTTCCGTCGACGACGGAACCTTGCGCCCTCTTACATACCCCCCCTTTGTTCAACCCTGAGGGGGTGAACACATGTGAGGCAGTGAACGCGGGACAGGGCATCTGCATTACCCTGCAAGCGGCCTGCCCTGTGTTCTACTGAGAACTTGAAGTTCTGTAAGGACAGGAACCACCTGGTGACCCGAGCATTCCTCTCCTTGGCCTGGCTCATCCACTTGAGAGGGGAATGGTCGGTCACCAGACGGAACTTCCTCCCTAACAAGTAATAGCGGAGAGACTCGAGTGCCCACTTGATAGCCAGGCACTCCCTCTCCACTATGCTATACCTGGTCTCGGCTGGGTTGAGCTTACGGCTCAGGAAGACAACGGGATGTTCTTCGCCGTTGACTTCCTGAGACAGTACAGCACCGAGGCCTACCTCCGAGGCATCCGTCTGTACTATGAATTCCCTGTTGAAGTCGGGTGTCACCAAAACCAGGGACCCACACAGGGCCGACTTCAATGCAGAGAAAGCCTCTTCTGCCTTCTCACTTCAGTGAACCTTTTCGGACTTTCGTCCCTTCAACAGGTCTGTCAATGGTGCTGCTATCGTGGCAAAGTGGGGCACAAACCTCAGGCCTACAATCTCCAGGAACGATTTTACCTGCCTGGTGGTGACCGGTCGGGGCCAATTACGTATTGCCTCTATCTTATTTACCTGCGGTTTGATGACTCCCCGCCCAATGACATACCCCAGATACTTGGTCTCTTCTAACCCAATTGCACACTTTTTTGGATTAGCGGTTAGTCCAGCTTTTCTAAGGGCATCCACTACCGCCTGCACTTTGGGCAAATGGCTTTCCCAGTCGGTGCTGTGGATGACTACATCATCTAAGTAGGCCGAGGCGTACCGACGATAAGGTCGCAGCACTATGTCCATTAACCTTTGGAAGGTGGTTGGGGGCGCCATGCAGGCCAAAGGGTAATACCTTATAATGATACAGGCCCTGCGGGGTAACAAAAGCAGTTTTTTCCTTGGCCGACTCCGTTAAGGGTACCTGCCAGTACCCTTTAGTGAGGTCTAGCACAGAAAAATAACGGGCTTGCCCTAAATTCTCAACAAGCTCGTCTACCCGGGGCATGGGATACGCATCAAACTTGGACACTTCATTTAACTTGCGAAAATCGTTGCAGAACCGCAACGTCCCATCTGGCTTGGGTATTAGGACTATGGGACTCGCCAATTCACTTTTCGACTCCTCAATGACATCGAGCTTCAACATTAATTGCACTTCCTCCGCGATGGCCCGTCGCCGAGCCTCGGGTACCCGGTATGGTTTCAACCGGATCTTGGCCTGAGGCTCCGTGACGATATCATGTTGGATGAGGGAAGTGCGGCCAGGTCTGAGAACACATCCGTGTTCCGACTGATGAACTCCCTGACTTCCTGAACTTGTTTGGAAGACAGGCTGTCTGCAATTTTTACCGTGGTTACTGCTTCACAGGCCTCAAACTGTGGGGCTGGACCCTTTTCACCTAGAAGCCCTGGCCGGGGGCTGTTGTCGGACGAGTCCCTATCTTTCCACGGCTTTAGTAAATTCACATGGTACACCTGCTCCGGCTTGCGCCGCCCTGGCTGGTGTACTTTGTAATTTACTTCCCCTACCTTCTCGATCACCTCATAGGGCCCCTGCCACCTAGCTAGGAACTTGCTGTCAAGGGTAGGTACCAGAACCAAAACCCGATCTCCCGGATTGAAATCCCGTACCGAGCCTGACGATTATACACCCTACTCTGGGCTTGTTGCGCTGCCTCCATATGCTCCCGGACCAGCGGCAACACCCTTTCCATCCGTTCCTGCATCTGGGTGACATACTCAATGACACTTTTGTGGGGGACGGGTTGTTATTCCCACGCTTCCTTGGCGATGTCTAACAGGCCCCGAGGGTGTCTGCCATAAAGCAGTTCGAAGGGCGAGAACCCAGTAGAGGCCTGGGGCACCTCTCGCACTGCGAACATGAGATAGGGCAGAAGCAGGTCCCAGTCCCTCCCATCTCTAGACACCACCCTTTTTAACATATTTTTTAACGTTTGGTTAAACCTTTCGACGAGACCATCCGTTTGCGGATGGTAAACGGACGTCCGCAACTGTTTAATACGCAGCAATTTACACAGTTACCTCATAACTTTGGACATAAACGGGGTCCCTTGGTCTGTCAGAAGCTCCTTAGGCAGGCCCACCCAGGAAAACATTTCCATTAACTCCTTAGCTATGAGCTTAGCTGATGTATGTCGCAGGGGCACCGCCTCCGGATACCGAGTGGCGTAATCGAGAATGACCAGAATGTGTTGGTGGCCCCTAGCGGACTTTGGTATGGGCCCTATTAGATCCATAGCGATTCGCTCAAACGGTACCTCTATGATTGGTAGAGGTACCAGAGGACTACGGAAATGTTGCTGGGGGCTATTTACCTGACAGGTTGGACTTACAATAATTTTCTACCTCCTTGAACACACTGAGCCAATAAAACCGCTGCAGTATGCGGTCCTGGGTTTTCTGCCCTCCCAAGTGTCCCCCAAGAACATTTTGGTGGGCAAGCTCCATAACGAGCTTGCGATACGCTGTGGGCACCACCAACTGTTCAATAAGCTCACCCCGGATTTTGTTCACCCGATACAACATTTCCTGGTGAACAACAAAACGGGGAAACATTAACTCAGCCCCAGGTTTTTGGGGTTTACCATCAATTATCACAACGTTCTCCCAGGCCCTGGCTAGGGTTTGGTCCCGGTGTTGCGCGGTCCCAAAATTTTCTCCGGAGACATTGAGGTCTGCCAACTCAGGCCCCGGTGGCAAGCCCTCCATGTCTCCCACCATTACACTCAGTGGGGTTATCTCCTCCTCTATCACAGAAGTAGTGGTCACCCCTACTGCTGGTGCCTCTGCCTCGGGCTCGGGGCCCGGACATTTTTCTTCCCCACAGGTAGGCAACCCGTTCCTCCACAAAGACCAGAACAGGGGAAAGTCCCTCCCCAATATTGCCGCATAAGGGAGCCGTCTCCCCACTCCCACGACATGTGGCACCTCTTTCCCACCCACCGTCAGGGTAACCTTAGTAGTGGGATACTCCCGGCGATCCCCATGTATACAGACAATGGTAAGGGTTCGCCCTTCTGGGAGTTTTTCCGTTACCAACGACTCATGGACCAGAGTTACCAGGCTCCCAGAGTCCAACAGGGCCTGCACGGAGTGTCCATTGACCATGATGTCACACATCGGAGGGGTGTCCGCGGCCAGCAGGGGGTCAGCTATATACACTGGTTGGGCAAAAATAGAGGACCGGTGAGCGAACCCACAGTCCATGGTTTCGGATGCCCTAGGGCAGTTGGCGGCCACATGTCCCCAGTCCTGACAATGCCAACACCTGACCCCCGCAGCCTCCCTCCTCCCCAGGGTATTCCTCCCACAGACCGGAGATCCACTCCCCTCCTTATGAGGTAGGATCCCTTTTCCAGGATCCCGGGTCGGCAACTGGGGCTGACGTGACTTCGGAAGTACCGCAGAGTTCTTCAACAAATCCTGAGTGGCCATATACCTCTCCACCAGGCTAACCAGTTGTTCCAGGTTGCCTGGATCACCTTGTCCCACCCAGCGCTGTATGGCTCTCGGGAGGGTACACACAAACCTGTCGACCACGACCCTTTCAACCATCTGAGAAGGGCTCAACAGTTCAGGCTGGAGCCATTTTTTTACTAGGTGAAGTAAGTCATAGGCTTGTGACCGGACGGGTCGGGTCTCTGAAAACACCCGCTGACATACTCTGTGCGCTCGCACATAGGTGTTTACCCCCAACCTGGCCAACACCTCACCTTTTAGCCTCTCATGGTCCTTTGCCTCCTCACAGCTGAGGTCAAAATAGGCCTTTTGTGTGTCCCCCACCACAAAAGTAAATATATATATATATATGTGTGTGTGTTTTTACTAAATTTACTACTTAGATATTGCTGAAATACCATTATTTTGTGCATCCAGGTCCAGGTGAATGTGTAGTGAGTTTGTTGTTGGACAAATTGTTACAGAGTTGCTGTGTGGGATAATGTTTCAACCCTTGCTACCTGTACCTATCAGAGATAAGGGGCATATCCAAACAATATGCCCCCAATGTCTGAAGGAGCACACCCCCTACAAATGCACATTACATAGGCAGTTGGTGGGCAGTTGCCTGCTCTCTAGCGGAGAAGACCACTGCAATTACATGCAGCAATCTTCTCCACCGTATGAGGAGGAGCGATCGCTAATGGCATAGCGTGTCCCCATACAGACTAGTTTTTTTTTCCAGCAGCATATTGATGTTAAGGTTATTTATGTATCTATTCCACAGACTGTTGACAATCTGATGAATGAGGAAGAGGCACAATCTGGGGCTTCTGACAATCCAAAAAGACCTATAGAGACAACATCAATGTCACAGCCTCAATCTTCACCAGACGCTGAAGCTGGACCATCTACACAGGTGGAAGTTTCTTCATCACCGCATGTAACACAACGCAGTGCAAGACCAAAGAGGAGGCAAACTCAGCCTGTTTCTGTGTCAAGTACATGGGACATGATAGATGCCCAGGTCCTGCCGTCCTGGAGTACTTGACAAAAAACAGAGCTGAGAAGACACCATGATGAAGATCCTGGGCAAGTTTTTTAGCCTGTCTGTCTTCGATGTCTTTATTGTTGGAGTTATACATTGGTGAAAATAGCCCCTCTGAAGTGCACGATTATGTGCAGCAGGCACGGGCTTGGCTTATCCAGAAACCACAGTTGAGCCAAGCTACCTCCATGGCTACTAACTATCCTCACCCAACTTATCCATATCCACCTCCACCTTCAACTCGCCATGGACAAGAATATTTTGCCCATGATCAGAGGCCTATTTTTTCTGCCCAACGGCCATATCAACCTGAACAGGTAGATGTTCGCCCACCATCAGATCCACCTCCTAGATCATTTTCCGGGGATCTTTATGATATTTAATTATTAGTAACTAAAGTTTAATTGTTTACTTGTATATTTGATTTTTTTTTCTCAGTAAAAATGGTGTATGGTGTATGTAGGAACTAGAGATGAGTGAAGTATTTGAAAATTAATTTCGGCTGATTTGCTTAATTTTACAAAAAATTTGCTTCATGAAAAATTACTTATATTGATGCACATTTATTTGTAAGTAGTGGGTAAAATGACAGGGAATGGCGATAGCGCCGCTCCTGTCATTGTACCCCTCAGATGCCGCGTTCATAGCTGATCACGGCATCTGATATAAATAACACAATGTAAGGCCTCATGCACACGACAGTATTTTTTTGCGGTCCGCAAAATGGGGTTCCGTTGTTCCGTGATCCGTGTCAGTTTTTGCTTCCGTTGTGTTTCCGTGTGTCTTCCGTTTTTTTTAGTGGACATGACCCAAAAGATTTTACCAAAAGACAGGCTGACAATTTTTGCCAAGTGCCTGCCAAGGGATCCGCAAAAAAAAAAACGGACGCGGAACGCGGATGACAGACGGATGGCCATCCGCATTTTTTCACGGACAAGAATAGGACAGGTTATATTTTTTTGACGGACTGGAATCACGGACCACGGACGCGGAGGACAAATGGTGCATTTTCCGAGTTTTCCACGGACCAATTGAAAACCAATGGGTCCGCAGAAAATCACGAAAAACGGAGCAACGGACACGGAATCAAACAACGGTCGTGTGCATGAGGCCTAAAGAAATATTTAAAAAATCTTAGTTACCTGATCCATTTGCTTGTGAGAGGCCGATAGCCATCATCTTACTTAAAGATCTTACACAAATCTAGTGCGGACGACGGTGGTGATGTCATACGTCACTAAGCATGGGATTTGAAGCTAGATCTTAAAGCAAGATGGTGGCGGACAGCCCGACGTGATAACCCGCCCAATGCAGTTAGGAAACTGCTTGATAAAATCCCTCGGCAATACAAAGCAAATCTTCCGCCTTGGGGGTGGGCATCACCGCTTCTCTGAGTCGATGTGTAAATAAAAAGGAGGTAGAGTACACACAGCTAAGATAGTGCGTGTACCCTGTAAATGACCACTTTTGGAGGCGCCAATCTGTCATAAGAAACAGTTATAAAAGTGCGGTAATAGGAAAATTCAGATCAACATAGGTGCAAATAAGAATAATAAAAGCAGTAATAAAAGCGGTAATAAAAGCAGGTTTAACTCACTTCACCCAGGAGGGTAATGTAGGATAAGCTCAATACACCTACATTAACACCTCCTGCGCCTGGGTCGCCTCTAGGAATGTCAGAAAGGACGGCAAAACAATGATGTCTTCTAGAACCTTTCCTTTATTAAATTCGCCAAGGTGTGGGGAGGAGGATCTCAACGCGTTTCGGGGTCATACAACAAGACCCCTTCGTCAGGAGCATAATGTAGAGACTGTCAGCAGGTGAATTTAAACACAAAAAGCGCCAAAAACACCGGAGGAGGTCACTTCCGGTCCCGGTGATGTCACTTCCGGTGATCGGTATAAATATCTTATTAAACTTATCAAAAGCAGGTGAACATAAATGTATGGATTCGAAGTTGTGTAAGAGAGGGGTATTGGGGAAAGAAATTATGAATAATTGAGCCGGAGATGGTAGGTGTGAGTGGTAATGTGCTACCGAGTGCGCTCCAGCTTGGAACGCACCGGAAGTGACGCGAGGGCTTCCGGTTTGCGTTCCAGCTTGGAGCGCAATGTACAGTCAAGGAGGCCAGTCGGCTGTTGCGCTCTGGCGATGCGTTCCAGCGTGGAACGCATCGGGAGCTATGTGTACATATCTGAAAAGAAAAATTTAAAGAAAAATTTAAACAGGGACATAATTTAAAAAGATGTAAGAAAAATGGGTGATAATCTTTAAAAAAATATATATAGTATAGAAGATCAAAATATTCTGGGTCTAGTCAGTAACCTAAGGCTTCCACAACCAGGAGACCTATAGTGTTTAACACTCTGTTTTTGTTTCCCTCTGTTTCTGACTCTCTGAGTCGATGCCAGATGACTTTGCAGGTGTGACATACAATCCCAGAGATAGTTTAAAATCCCAAGCAAAAACTCTAAATGCAAAGGAGATACCAGTTGCAAGGAATCTGTGGAAAAAAAACATTTTTTTATATAATATTTTTTTATTATAGGCATTACAAAATATACATACAAAATATAATTTTAAATTGTTCTTACCTCAACATGACTATCAGCCTTTGCTCTGCAGAGATGCTGTGCCTCATTCTTGTGTCCATGAAGGTCAGGTACAGATGTAGAGACACCAGCAGACGATCAAAAGCCTCCATTGACATACGACAATAACTCTGGAACTTGATGGGGTCCTGTTGCAGATCACTGTACAATGTATGAAACTGTCCCTTCCGATGACGCTGACCGCCTCCTCCTCCCCGGTTCTTTGTCATGCATTGCTGCCTGCCGTCAAAATCGCTGAGATAGGAGCCTAACGAAAGAGAACATCATTGATATCTTTCGACATGATGATTGCTTAGAGAATGCTAGAAAACTATGCCACTCAAACAAAGTTTTCACACAAAGCTCTGAAGGAAACGAAAAACCAAATAAAATGGCGCCTGAGCTATCACATGACATTCCTTTTATATCCTAGCAACAATAATTTATTCCTCCTTCCGTTTTTTTTCAGATCTGCGAAAACGGATTACATACCGTCTTCAGGCCAGACTTTTGACCATTGTGAGATTCTTGTGGTTAATTTCCTAAAACCTTGAAGAAGAACCACTAATCAAAGTGGCAGGCCATTGTTAACCAAATAAAATTAGGATAATTTAAAACTAGTGAATGGTTTTTCATAATGATGTTGCAAGGCCACATTTGGCACGGATTAACAGATTCATATCCTTACAATCTGGTATTGTTTAGTTACAGAATGCTTATCATTAAACAACATAAGTATTTTTTTTGAAGACAGAAAACCTTTCCCCATTGTAGCTACAATATCTGCCAACCAGCAACTGCATTACTAAATTCACATTCAAATACCAATATATGTGTTTAGAAATAATCATCTTCCAAGAAAATTTGTTAAGCATGTCAAATAATCTCATCATCTGTTGGAACAGATTCTGATCAGATAGAATCATTTTGTTAAAACAAATATTCAGATTATCTAAACAAGTAATAATTTTCAGCTTTCTGTTAGATATTAAGCATTTAGCCATCCAAGTCAGTTTGTCAAATCTATTTTACAGCAAGAAAAGCTGCTGAAAACCCACCAATTCTTTAGTCTGTATTATTATTTTTGAAACATATCATAACTTTATCCTTATTGTCTACAAATATTATAAGAGCCCCATAGAGCCTAAACTTCTTATAATCTTATAGGAAAAGGCCAAAGTGATCTCATAGTACAGTATATTAGTTTATGAAATTTAAATAGAAAGTAATTGACCTAATTTCTTTGCAACCTTTTTCTGTATTTTAATAAACCTAAATATGGTACTTTCTATTGTTTCCATATCAATCCTAAGGTGTCATGTGATATAATTCTAGAAGATATCTAGACCTACACAGCAGAAAATATTTATCATGCTGACACTATGGTATTGTCTATAGATGCCTGGAACAGACATAAACAAATACATTTTTCCAACTTAAATCGGTTCACTTTCACATATTTGGTGGACCTGCTCAAAATTTAACCCTTTCACGCCAGATGATGTACATGTACGTCATCGGGCTGGTCTTTAAACATGGCGACCACTTGCGTGCACGGCGGGCGCCATAGCCCTGGGGTTTTTGCTGTTTTAAATAGCAGACACCCATGGAACATGTATGCGATCAGCCATGAGGCTGATTGCTCACATTTTACCCTTCAGATGCTGTGGTCAAATGTGACCATGGCATCTGATCAGTCCGGAAGCGGAAGTCGCGCGCTTCTGCTCCGATAACAGTGTTCCCCGACTGAGATCAAGGAACCTGTTACATCTCTGAAATAGCCTGAAGCCTCAAGCAGGCTTCGGTACCTATTTCAGGAATATACCAATACAGGCCACTAGGGGGCAGTATTGTATTGGTATAGTGTAAATGAAGCGTTCACTGATGTCTATATAGACATCAATGAACACAATGGGCAATCTAATGATTGCCAGTTATTGTCACCCAATGTGACTTTAAAAAAAACAAAAAACAAAAAAAAACATAAAAGTTCAAATCACCCCCCTTTCCTTAAAATAAAAATACTTAACGGATGAATAAAATAAACATCATGGGCATCGCCGCGTGCGAAAATGCCCATACTATTAAAATATATCAATATTAAGGGCTTACTTAACATTTGGAATTTTTTTTACACTTCCCACTACATGGTATGCAACTGTAAAATGTGCCATTAGAAAGCACAACTTGTCCCTAAAAAAAAAAGCCCTCATAAGGCTATATGAATGTAAAAAAAAAAGTTAGGCCTATGGGAAGGCGGGGAGTGAAAAACAAAAATGCTAAATAAAAAATAGCCCGGCTTAAAAGGGTTAATACTAGAGTTGAGCGAACCTGAACTGTAAAGTTCGGGTTCGTACCGAACTTTACAATTTTTCACACCAGGACCCGAACCCAAACATTTCCGTAAAATTTTGGGTTCGGGTTTGTTGTTCGGCGATTTCTTCTCGCTTTTTGAAAGGCTGCAGGGCAGCCAATCAGCAAGTGTTTCACTACTTTGCCCTAAGAAGCCATCACAGCCATGCCTACTAATGGCATGGCTGTGATTGGCTGAGTGCAGCATGTTACCCAGCCTCTATATAAGCTGGAGTCACGTAGTGCCGTTTGTCACTTTGCTGATCTTAGTGTAGGGACAGGTTGCTGCCGGTGCTCTCAGGGAGAGATTAGGAAAGAAATCTGTTGAACTTGGTGGTGTGAAATCTTCAAGCTACAGCAATTATTGAGGGAGGGTGCTACTGCTATCCTACATTTTTGTACCCAGCCCTGAGCCCAGTGATACTGCAAAATATATATTTTTTAAATCCATCTGAGGTGGGGGTCGGCGGCCATTTTAGCAACTGCAGTGTCCTTGGAACTGCATGTGACCTGCATGTATGCCAGCCTGCCAGAGACATTAGTCGAATCCTTTTTTTGATAGCTCAGTGAAGGGAAAATAAATGTTTTCGGGTTGGCAGGTTAAGTCTTCTACATTACCTATTTTATAATTTAGGGGTGACATAGTGTATTTCTGTACTTGGGGGTAAAAACCTGCATTGTGGTGCTATAGAGAGCACTTGTGCATACAACGCCCAAAAACGTATTTTAAAATTAAACCGGTATTGTTGGTCCACACAGCAGTTTTGCATACACCGCACAAATACTTATTTGAAATTTCAGCAGTGAAATACTGCATTGGTGTATTTTGGGAAAATAAACCAGTATTGTTGGTCCACAGAGCAGTTTTACATACACCGCACAAATACCTATTTAAAATTTCAGCAGTAAAATACTGCATTGGTGTATTTTGGGGAAATAAACAGCTATTGTTAGTTCACAGACCAGTTTTGCATACAACGCACAAATACCTATTTTAAATTTCAGCAGTGAAATACTGCATTGGTATATTCCGGGGAAATAAAGCGGTATTGCTGGTCCACACAGCAGTTTTGCATACACCGCACAAATACCTATTTTAAATTTCTGCAGGGACATACTGCATTCCTGTATTTTGGGGAAATAAACCGTTATTGTTGGTCCACAGACCAGTTTTGCATATAACACACAAATACCTATTTTAAATTTCAGCAGTGAAATACTGCATTGGTGTATTTTGGGGAAATAAACCGGTATTGTTGGTCCACAGACCAGTTTTGCATACACCGCACAAATACCTATTTTAAATTTCAGCAGTGAAATACTGTCTTGGTGTAATTTGGGGAAATCAACCAGTATTGTTGGTCCACAGAGCAATTTTACATATACCGCACAATTACCTTTTTCAAATTTCAGCAGTGAAATACTGCATTCGTGTATTTTGGGGAAATAAACCGTTATTGTTAGTTCACAGAGCAGTTTTGCATACACCGCACAAATACCTATTTTACATTTCTGCAGTGAAATACTGCATTCCTGTATTTTGGGGAAATAAACTTTTATTGTTGGTCCACAGACCAGTTTTGCATACAACGCACAAATACCCATTTTAAATTCCAGCAGTGACATACTGCATTTGTGTATTTTGGGGAAATAAACCCGTATTGTTGTTCCACAGACCACTTTTGCATAGAACGCTGAAAAACCTATTTTACAATTTAGCAGTGACATACTGCATTTCTGTAGTTTGTTGCAATAAACACTGGTTTTGTGCTACATAGCAGATCTGAGGTCTACCCTGTATTTCAGTCATTTTAAGTAATCTTTTGAACTCCGCATTTACATAGCTAGTTGCAAACACACTGGTTTTGTGGTAGATAGCACATTTGCAGTGTACGCTGCATTTCAGTCAAATTAAACAGTTAACTTCTGCTTTTACATTGTTGGTTAGAAAAATCTAATTTTTGGTGATATTGAATAATTGAATTGAATTGCACCATTGCCTAAATAAATGTATTATGTTTATGACACGGGCACTGCCTTACTGTTAGTGAACTTAATTGTTGACTTTTCGCAGTTAAACTGACATCGGAGATAAACCATCTGTTAGTTTGGTGGGTGAACGCAAATAATGAGGAGAACATCAAATAAGGGACATGGACATGGTCATGGTGGTATTGGTGGAGCTCCTGCTGCTGGGAGAGGATGTGTCTGTTCTGCGCCAGCTACAGGTCCAAGTGAAACACCTTCCTCAGGTGCGAGTAGGCGACAGAACCTGCAGCGTTATTTGGTAGGCCCGAATGCCACTCTACAGTTGGTGAGGCCAGAACAAGTACACGCGATAGTAGATTGGGTTTCTGCCAGTGGCTCCAGTTCCTTCACAGTATCTCCAACCCAGTCCTCTGCAGAAAGATCAGAGTTGGCACCTGCAGCCTATGACCATCAGTCTTTCACCTCACCCCCTTGCAAAGCAGCCAAGCAGCCTGAGCTCCAAGTCATGCAGCAGACTCTTATGCTTTTTGATGACTCTGCTGGCAGGGTTTCCATGGGCCATCCACATAGCCCTTCCCCAAAGGTGGAAGAGATTGAGTTCACCGATGCCCAACCACTTATGTTTCAGGATGAGGACATGGGAAGACCCCCGCAGCACGTCTCTGATGATGACGAAACACAGGTGCACAGAGGCAACAGCACAGCAAAAGAGGGCGCAGGCTGCAAAAGCGGAGCGGCCGTCTCCGAGACAGTATGCATGCTACTGCTCACTGCACCCAGGAACCTAGCACACCAAAGCCAGCTCCAAGGAGTTAATTGGCCTGGCAGTTCTTCAGACAATGTCCTGACGAAAAGACAGGAGTGGTTTGCATGTTGTGCCATCAGAGCCTGAAGCAAGGCATAAACGTTCTAGACCTGAGCACAACCTGCCTGACCAGGCATCTACATGCAAAGCACGAACTGCAGTGGAGTAGACACCTTAAAAACCAAGAAAGGTCTCAGGCTCCTCCTGCTTCCTCTTCTGCTGCTGTCTCTGCCTCTTCCCCTACCTCTGGAGTCACAGTGGCACCTTCCACCCAGCAAACAGAGGATGTACCACCAACACCACCTCCGTCCTCATCACCGATCATTTCCACCATGTCACATGCAAGCGTTCAATTCTCCATCTCCCAAACAATGTAGAGAAAGAGAAAATACCCACCTACCTACCCTCGATCCCTGGTCCTGAATACCAGCATTTCAAAATTACTGGCCTTTGAAATGCTGTCATTCTGTCTGGTGGAGACGGACTGTTTTAAACAGCTGATGGCGGTGGCTGTCCCACAGTACATCGTTCCCAGCCACCACTACTTTTCCAGGTGAGCCATCCCTTCCCTTCACAACTAAGTGGAGGATAAAATCAAGTGTGCACTGTGCAACGCCATCTGTGGCAAAGTCCACATAACTACAGATACATGGACCAGTAAGCACGGGCAGGGACGCTATATCTCCCTAACTGCACACTGGGTAAATGTAGTGGCGGCTGGACCCGAGACGGATAGCGGTTTGGCACATGTCCTTCCACCACCGAGGATTGCAGGGAATTATTCTTTGCCTCCTGTTGCCTTCTCCTCCTACTCCGCTCCGTGCTCCTCCTCTTCTACCACCTCCTCATCAGGTCAGTGAAAGACCTTCACCACCAACTACAGCACAGCCAGGGGTAAACATCAGCAGGCGCTTTTAAAACCTATGTGTTTGGGGGACAAACCGACCACCGCACAGGAGCTATGAAGGGGCATAGAAGAACAGACCAATGAGTGGTTGCTGCCAGTGAGCCTCAAGCCCAGCCTGGTGGTGTGCGATAATGGGCAAAATCTCGTAGCAGCTCTGGGACTCGCCGGTTTGACGCACATCCCTTGCCTGGCGCATGTGCTGAATTTGGTGGTGTAGAAATTCCTTAAAAACTACCCAGACATGTCAGAGCTGCTGCCAAAAGTGAGGTCCATCTGTGCGCACTTTCGGCGTTCTCACCCTGCTGCTGCTCGCCTGTCTGCGCTGCAGCGTAACTTTGGCCTTCCCGCTCACCACCTCATATGTGCCCACCAGGTGGAACTCCTTGCATATGCTGGAGAGACTGTGCGAGCAGCAGCAGGCGATAGTGGAGTTTTAGCTGCAGCACGCACGGGTCAGTCGCTCTGCGGAACAGCACCACTTCACCACCAATGAGTGGGCCTCCATGCGAGATCTGTGTGCCTTGTTAACGTGTTTCGAGTACTCAACCAACATGGCCAGTGCCGATGACACCGTTCTTAGCGTTACAATACCAGTGGTATGTCTCCTTGAAAAAACACTTAGGGTTTGATGATGGAAGAGGATGTGGCACAGGTTTCAGGCAAGTCATTCAGAAGTGGCTGCACCAGGTACACATGTGGTCAACCAGGGCACAGTTCTGGAGGATGAGGAGGATGTGGTAGAGGAGGAACCGAGATCACAGCAGGATGGCACCCAATGCAGCTCATGGCCATCACTGGAGCGTGGCTGGAGGAATACGGAGGACACAGATAATACACCACCTACAGAGGACATCTTATCCTTACCTCTGGGCAGCCTGGCACACATGAGCGACTACATGCTGCAGTACATGCGCAATGACTGCAGAGTTGCCCACATTTAACTTGTGCTGACTACTGGGTTGGCACCCTTCTGGATCCCCGTTACAAAGACAATGTGCCGTCCTTAATTCTCTTACTGTAGCGTGATAGGATGATGTGCAACTACAAACGCACACTCGTAGACGCGCTCCTGAGGGCATTCCCAAGTGACACCGGGGGACAAGTGGAAGCATAAGGCAAAGGCAGAGGCGGAGGAGGAAAAGGTCGTCAACGCAGCTGGGTAACGGCCAGCTCCTCACAAGGCAGGGTTAGCATGGCTGACATGTGGAAAAGCTTTGTCACCAAGCCACAGCAACCGGCACCACCAGCTGAGTTGGAATGTCTTAGCAGGAGGCAGCATTTGAACAACATGGTGGAACAGTACGTGTGCACATGCCTACACGTACTGACTGATGGTTCAACTTCTGGGTCTCCAAATTATCAACATGGTCTGAGCTTGTCCTTTATGCCTTGGAGGTGCTGGCCTGCCCTGCAGCCAATGATTTTGTCTGAACGTGTATTTAGCATGGTAGGGGCGTCATTACAGACAAAGGTAGCCGCCGGTCCACAGCCAATGTGGACAAGCTCACGTTCATTAAAATGAACCAGGCTTGGATCCCGCAAGACTTGTCTGTACCTTGTACAGAATAGACATTTATACCCGCCTCAACCATACATTCTTGTGCTAAAGTGCACTTATTCTTTGATTTCTTTTTTTTTTTATTTGTCCCATTATTTTGGGGGCTACGGCAATTAAAAAAAAAAAAAAAAACACATTGTTAGCTGGATACTGCCTCCTCCATCACCGCTTCCACCTACAACACCACATTCACCGCCTCCTCAACCTCTGACTCCACATACACTTCCTCCTCTGAGTTGCTGGTTAACAATTTTTAATTTTTATTTGTTTTATTTTATTTTAAGTTATTTCCCTATCCACATTTGTTTGCAGAGAACTTTTTGCTGCCTTTTGCAACCCTCTAGCCCTTTCCATTACATTTTTAGGGCCATTTTAGCGCCCAAAAGTTCGGGTCCCCACTGACTTCAATGGGGTTCGGGGTCAAGTTCGGGTTAAGTTCGGAACCCGAACTTCCAAGAGTTCGCTCAACTCTAGTTAATACTTTTTGGCAAGAGATTAAAAAGCTATTAAATCAAATCTGCTCCACCTCAATTAAGCTAGACTCAAGTTTCAGATCAGTTTGGCAACCCAATCACACTATTATATATAGCTGCTAAACTTTTAATCCCACTACTATGGAAATCTCCAAACCCTCCCATAATCCAGTACGGGATAGACAAAGTAGATCAAATTGATTGATTTCAAGAGGATCTTTCACCGGGCCTGACATTACCTTTTAGCACCTGACAGTGTAAGGCATATTGATGAGATGTGATATCGATTTTTTTTTTTTTTATGAAACCCGTTCTGGTTTCCTGCCCTATATGTAAATCCATACTATCGGTACAGGAAGGGGGAGATAGCGGTGTTTCTCATGGGGCATCTCCTTCTCCATGGCTGTGAGCTGGCCAATCTTTGAGGAGCGCGTCACAGGCTGGGAGAAGGTGAGTTTTTTTTTTCTCCCTAATCACAATCGTGTCATATAGATACAGGGCAATTCATATTCAGATAAATATATTGTTATATTAGCCATTCATAATTCCCAAAAGTTTTAGTCACATGCGACCCTTTTCAACAGTATTATGTGGCTGGCAAGTAAAAGGCACTCTGGATGTGAATGCCTTTTCCTCACTAGCCACAGATATAGCTGAAAAAGGTTGCATTTCACTGAAATGTTCTGGAATGTGCCGCAATAAGAGAAAACCAAAAAATGCCATGGCAGCAGCATCAGCTCATTATAGCCCTAGAAGCATTGCCACTTGGCCATTGAGCTCATACCCACATTTTTTGGTTTTCTCTTATTGCGGCACATCCAGTGTCCTGATGAAGGCTAATGCCGAAACGTCACTTTCTGTAACTGGCAAACCGCAATTTGTATAATAAATATTGATTGAGCAAGACTAGTGGTGTCCAGGAACCATCTTTTTCTCTACATTAATATCAGATCGGCAGTGGTCGACTGTCGGAAGCTCTGACAATCAGCTGCTTGAAGAGAATGCAGTGCATATGATCACTGTGTTTTCTTGTATGTTTACCTGCTCACTGTCGACATTGCAGAGGCAAGTAGGTGTAATTACAGCTAATTGGTATGGGTGCCCGCAGTCGCACCGCCTCCAATCTGATATTGATAACGTATCTTGAGGACAGGTCATGATTATAGCGAAAGCAGAGAACCCCTTTAATACTAGGTACTTACTAATGTATTAGGATTGTGAATATTGCCTCCAGTCCTTAGCTGGCTTGATTCATTTTTCCATCGCATTATACACTGCTCATTTCCAGGGGTTAAGGCTGGGATGGGAGCTGCTGCGCATGGATGCCTATGCGAGCTCCCACAGTCCCGGCCGCAAGAGAAGCCAGTGTTTTTTCCTACAGTGTATAAGCACGGCCACCACTGCTGGATTACAGGGTGATTGTAATCCTTGGACATGAACAGTGTATAATGTGACGGAAAAATGATTAAAGCCACCAGAGGAGACAATATGGACAATAACAATACTTTAGTAAGTGTCTTGCATAACTGTTTCTACATGATAAATGCCATTTGCTGAAGTGAGACAGCCCTTTTAATGATTGAAGGATTGAAAGTTAAAGCCTTCTTGTCAATATTAAACAATTGCAACAACCTGGTGCTTTTTAATGTGCCTTACTGCACTACACTACATTAGCATCCCACAATGGTATACCGATTCACAGTGCAACAGTCTCCTTAGATTTGCCCAAACATCATAAGCATTCAAATGTGTTTCATGTGTTAGGGAAAGTTGTTGAAATGGAAGAAATTGTGTCGAAAGAGTGATTTTTTTCCAATGAATTTCTAATTCAGAGAATGTTCTATGAACATTGGATAAAAAATTAAGTAACTATAACTGCAACTGATGTGAGCATTCTGTAACCCTACTCCATACATATTACTATGACCCAAATTTCTATATTTCTGCGTTTCTGATAATCTTTACTTAATACATTTTATCTGCAAAAACTAAAAGACTATATTAATAGTTCAATAAAAATGCAGAGTTTTAATGATATCATAATTTTCATGCTTCTATCATAAAAAATTCACAGCAATTTACAGTCTTAATCACCAGGGATCCATCTAATTATGCTTTGCAATTCAGTATCTAATTTTATCAACCTGAGCCATAAGCTGCAATACACATCACACTCTTCTTCTGGTGACTATTTTGTTTAAGCCACAACACAAAAAACAACATTTGCATTTGCTATTATAGACTGCATAGCCTTTCTAGCTGTACTGTAAGGAAATTGCCTTTTCTTTCAGTTTTAAAAAATATACATGTATTTAATGAAACCATATAGCTAATTTCCTTGTTGGCGTCCATACAAATATCTTTTTTTTTCATATATGTACAGTTTTCATTTTCATAACTGTCATAATTGTAAGGTTGAAATCACATAGCACTGTGTGTCCAATAAAAGTATACATGACAATATGAAATTATTCATGGTAGTTATACCTTGTGACAGATCTGAAGAAGGGTCCAAGTTGCTCAGAACCACGATATCTGTTCAGAGGGTATTACTGCTTAAGAACTGTGAGAAGAACACCATATTGCCAGTCATACTTTTGTTGGAAGCTTGGTCCAATGGGATGTCAATTCTTTGTTTGATTCATTGTGTATATTGGATTCTTGACTGCCTACAGGAGTTCCCAGTGACATCTGCAGCTTGGAGCACCAACATACAAAAATGATTTCCAAACATGCCCTGATCTTTTACTATAGCTTGACTAATGGCAGTGAACATGGTTAAATGGCTCTCATACTGTCTACAAATACCTCCAAATACCATAAAATTTTTATTTAAACTTGTCCATCAGTAAAACCTTGCTACACTTTTCAGATGTACAGATCCATGTACAGTCGTCCAGATTTCACCAAAGTATCCCCAAGATTATAATTCACTGTGTTGCCTAAAAAAACAGAACATCAAGACAGTGCAAGTACCCCATGAAAACCTGATAGGTACCTCCAGGGTTACATGTAACACAGGCTGATAACCTAGGTTCTAGAGTAAATATTCTTCTGTTTTGTCAAATTTCTTTTTTCAATAAAGGTGTATTTATGGTTTCACATCCTTTCAGAAGCATAGCATTATCTTCTCACAGTAGAAGAATCAGCAGAAACACTCTTTATCATAAGAGTATGGGCACATGGCAACTTTCTTTATGCAGTTTTGGAAGCCAAAGCCAGGAGTGGATTAAAAAAAGAGTAGAAGTCATATCTGTCCTTTATACTTTCTCTACTTTTATGATCCACTTCTGATTTTGGCTTCCAAAACTGCATCAGGAAACCTGACCATGTGGCCGTACCATAACTGAGGTAAGAGTGGAGTTAGATTTTTTGTTTTATGGCAGTTTTGATAGGCTACCAGATTTTACATAATTGTTAGGAACCCAACGTTCTATATATTTGTTAATATCCAGTTTTAGAAACGAATTGTAATTTAATTTTTTTAATATTATCACAAAACGTGCATGCTTATTAATGGGAAGAGGGAAATACGCCACAGTCAGATACTTATGGTGTGGTTTATCACGGACAACTAAAAAACCAGGCATGTTTTTTTGTAATGCTTGACACTCACACATTACAAGTTGGTGGTTTCAGCCAACATTTGACTAATGTGTATGGTCATCTATGGACAGTCCATCTTAGTAAAGAGTCCTACCTACCTAAAGAAACTACCATCATTGTTTCTTATCAAATATTAACAACCTATATGTGAATAGTCTTTGTAACTTTTTTATTTTTTTGCCCATACACATTCACAATTGTTCAGCCGACAGCTATCTCTCCCGTCTCGCTCCCGTCATCCCCATACATGTACACGTTTGACTCGGCTACCCTAGTGCTTTGACTGCAGGTCACCTGTTAAGCGGGTTATCCCATGACTAATGTAAAAAATGAAAATCAGACATTACTGTGCACAGCAATCTATTTCTAGCAAAGCTAGAACCAGTCACAAGGGTCCAGAGATCTCCCCATTCATTGCTCTGCAAGAATTAAATCAAGCTAAAAGCTCAAGGGGAGTGTTTTTTTTTTGCTGCAGCTAAGGGGGTGCGCTCATGCTCTCTCCATATCACAGCTCAGGGGGCAGTTGAAGGATAAAACTGAGCATGTGCGGCCATCTGAGTGAGCAAGACAAAGGAATAAGCAAAACTACAAGCAGAAGGTGGCGCTATACAGATACAAGTTATTGAATAACTCAGTCGCTATGCTACATTTTTATTTACATGCAATTGCAAAAGTATTCAGATCCAGGTGTTGTTTTGAAAACTGTAGGATATATTTTGTGGGACAACCCCTCAAAGCTTTGATGCTTTGCCTGGATACTTTGATTGACAGGGCCATGCAGCGAGGAAGGGGATGGTCAAAGGAAAGAGCGGAGCTTGGGTGCAACAAGAGTAATCGTGATGCCTTCACTGCACCAGAGTCTACCAAAGTCTAATTTGCGTATTAAGAAATGCCGGATCAACAAAAGAAAAACAGCATTTTAATCAGGTTCATAGGGAGGTTACTGGTGACAGATTCACTTTAATTGATTTTAGTACATACTTATTTTTGGGTTTGATCCTTTTTTCCCACATACTGTATATTACTTCCATTTGTAGCATGCTTCTTTTTCAAGACACTAGTGATTAGAGAGATCCTATTTTAAGGAAATCAACCTGAGTAGATGTTGCAAGTCATTTCTACTGGTTTGTAAAAAATGTACACAATCCAATAGAGAGCAAATGCACAGTTATTATTAATATTCTAGAAGAAGTTCTTGTTCACACAGTGCTATTCTGATGTAGCTTTTCTTTTAAACTTTTCTTCCACTGTGGATCTACTCCAGATTTTGGCTAAATGAATCTGAAAACCGCACCATATCTGCACTGTGTGAAGGAGAGCTAACACCTAAGTTATTCATCAAATAGAAAAAAAACTATGTAGTTAGTCCATCATGAAATGCTATGGAGACAAACAGCCATAATGAATCACACATATACAAATGAGCATGTTGTATTTAAATACCACTTAGTATTATTACTCTTTAATTCTGTAAGTCCATAATACAGTGTATCTGCTAATACTATGCCATATGGCACACAGATCCACACACAATTAATATCAGTGAATTTAAGTGTTTCTTTTGCAGACTTCCTAACATAACTAAGATGTCTTGCCAGTAATCCAAGATCTACAGTACATTTTGAAGTAATTAATCTTAAATTTTCAAACGTCCATTGCGGAGGTCATAAGATTACTTACTGATGTGTTACATTAAACAAATCATACTACAACCTGAACACATTTAATGCCATCTAAATACATGTTCTTTATGTAATGATTTGTACAGTTGGGTCCTTAGTTGCCATATTTTAGTACATGTTTCCTTAAATCATTTCTGTGCTTTCTTTTGTAAAGACTCAGAGACTGAGGTTGAAAATCTTATTAGGTCTACTAAACAAAGGATGAGTGTTAACGGCTGATTATTTAACAGTTGGAATATTTCATTTTGTAAGCCCTTCAGGGCATTACTATGATGAAGCCAATTTAATGTTCACAATCCCATAAACATATGTACTTTTTAAAGTAAATCTTTCATTTAGTTGCAGAGATGTTTAGTTGGAAAGATGTCCTGAGCCCATGATGACATCACTTTTTCATTAAAAAGATACAAATGGTCTTGAATTGACATTACATTGATCATAGCTTTAAGTGCATTACTGGAATATTAATCATATAATTTCATTGAAAACATCATAGAAAATGCTCAGACAGATAAATGTACAAAGAGGGACATTTATCATATCTAGTATGCCAGTTTTGTGACATAAAAGTGGAGCAAGTGTTCATTTTGACATTTTCTGCATTTCAGCGACTTTTGGACAAATTTTGCGACATTTGGTATGCTTTACCACTTTCAAAAGTAGTGTCATGCTCTAGGAGGTCAACAGACCCCAGAACATCTACAGAGCATAGTGGAACAGACAAGACAAGGGAAAAGACCTAAACAATACTTTATTAAACAAGGCAGAACATAATTGAAATAAACCTGGACAAACAAGTCAGTAACAGTGGCAGATGAAGCACCACTGGACCAAGTGCACTAGTTTGACTTGGGGCCACATCCTAAAAACATTGTCTAAGTGAACCCTGCTCTTCACAATACCCCTAATGGTGGGGATAGCCTTTCCTGAGGGTTCACCAGGTCGCCACCTCTTGCGATTATTCTGGTGCACTTAGCCAAAACCTACAAGGAAAAAGCCACTGGTGACAGCACCAGCAGTCCGGGTACATACAAAACGCAATGGCAGAGGCAGCCAGCATATACACAACACATGTAAACTCTGAACTGTCCTGTGATCCAAACACAAAGAGTATGCACATTCACAGTCCCATGTTCACACACAGAAGGCCGCAGCCAGCACACAGCCCCAATCAACCAGCATTCACAGGAGTACGCAAGAGCATACAGGCTTAGCTGGCAAGCGCACACCATGGCCTTCAGCAGAAGATCGCATGTGAGCTTCCGTCAGCTGGACCAGCTGCTGGAGGGCAGAGGAGGACTAGCAGGTCTGAACTATCTGAACAGAAGCATTGATGGCAACAAGCCCGTGCCTGCCCAGGGAAGCTGGACAATCGCGGGCATGGGCAGCTAACATGACAGTGGTTAATAATTGATCATGCTACAGTGGTGTTGGTTATGTTGGTACCTGCATCCCTGGATCTAATGGAGGCTGTTATGGCACGAGAAAGGGATAATAAGCATGGTTGATCCCAGCATGCATGCTGGGCCCGCACTCTCTGGATTCTATGTGGCTGTTGTGACCCATATCAGGTAGGATTTAGCGTTAGGACCACTCATAAAGGCGGCCTTGACGTGGCGAGTGGCATATTACTTTTTGATCAAAATGTACACCAATGACCTCTGATAGCTTCTAGCATAGAGGCAGGGCAGAGTGCTGGCTGCAGAGTCCTGTTGCATCTCTGTGTTTGTACGTATATTTTGCCATAGCTGCGTGCACCTGCATACAGGGACGTGCTAACTGACCCCCCCCCCCCCTTCCCCTTGTGTTTCTGTTTAGTATATACTGTGCATGTGTCCTCACTGCTTTCTATATACTGTATGTTTCCACAAAACTAAAATACATACTGTATGTGTCCTCACTACTGACTTTATACTTTATACTGCATGTGTCCTCATTGCTCTCTATATACTGTTTGTGTCCTTACTACTGACTATATACTGTATACTAAATGTGTCCTCACTACTGACTGTTTACTATATACTGCATGTGTCCTCACTACTGACTGTATACTATATACTGAATGTGTCCTTACTACTGAATTTATACTGCATGACTCCTTACTACTGATTATAAACTATATACTGCATATGTCCTCACTGCTCCCTATATACTGTTTGTGTCCTTACTACTGACTATATACTATACACTGCATGTGTCCTCACTACTGACTGTATATTGCACATGTCCTCAATACTGACTGTATACTGCACGTGTCCTTAATACTGACTATAGACTATATACTGCACGTGTCCTCAATACTGACTATATACTATATACTGCATGTTTTCTTACTACTGACTACATATTGCATGTGTCCTCACTGCTGACGGTATACTATGTACTGCACGTGTCCTCACTACTGACTATATACTGTATGTGTCCTCACTGCCGACCATATACTATATACTCCATGTGTCCTCACTACTGACTATATATTATATACTGTATATGTCTTCACTGCTGACTATATACCACTTGGAGGAACTTGGAGCTCCTTTCACTGTGATGGTTGGTGGCAGGGACGTGCACAGACATTTTGAAGGGCAGGGGCTTAAATAAAAAAAAAGGGCACTTGTCACATGACGTAGCAGACATGCGTCACGCACGACCAGCCCCTGCGCTAGCCTTAAAGGACCCTGTCCCTCTAACCCTGCACTGGTGAGTGGGCAGACTGTTGAATAAATTGTATCGGTGAATAAATTGCGCTGCCGCCGGCGGGATGGACCACATACCTCTTACATCCAAGGACATCTCCTGTCATGTAGATCTTCACTTTCCTCTTCTCCTTCGTCTGACCCAAACCACCATGGCAAATTCTTTCAGTCACATCTCGCCTCTACTGAGTTTGTAATACAGACACAGTCAGATTTCTCAATGTTTCCATCACCCTCCCCATCCTGGTGTCCCGAAAATGTCATCCTGCTGCCACTCCCAATACTGCGCCCATGGTTTTCCCCAATATTCCAGGTACTATACTGCTGAAAAAATGTGACCCTTATAGACATAATTGGGGTCATTTATCAAACTGGTGTAAAAGACAAGTGGATTTCCAAAAGAGCTGTCAAAAATGAATGGTGAAATCTGATTGGCTGCTATGGGCGACTAAGCCAGTTCTACTTTACACTAGTTTGATAAATTACCCCAAATATCCCTGTGTCCACAGCAGCTATAATGTCTCCCAGAGTGTCCCAGTAATAACACCCTATATTGTGCTCCAGGTAGTATTCCCTGTATAGTGTCCACATAAATAATTGAATTGCCCCTACAGTGCCTCCCCTAGAGCAACACCCCCATATAGTAATTTCCCCCACACTCCCCCCCATAGTAATCAGTCCATCAGTCCCCCCACACAGTAATTTCCCACACACAGTAAATTCCCCCACGTAGTAATTGGTCCCCAAACTGCCCCAGACAGTAATTTGTCCCCACACTGCTCCCACACAGTAATTTGTCCCCACACTGCCCCCACACAGTAATTGCTCCCACACAGTAATTTCCCCCACACTGCCACTACAAAGTAATTTCCCCCACACAGTAATTTGTCCCCACAATGCCCCCCACAGTAATTTGTCTCCACACAGCCCCCACACAGTAATTGCTCCCACACAGTAATTTCCCCCACACTGCCACCACAAAGTAATTTCCCCCACACAGTAATTTGTTCCCACACTGCCCCCCACAGTAATTTGTCCCCACACTGCCCCCCACAGTAATTTGTCCCCACACTGCCCCCACACGGTAATTTGTCCCCACACTGCCACCACAAAGTAATTTCCCACACACAGTAATTTGTCCCCACACTGCCCCCCACAGTAATTTGTCCCCACACTGCCCCCCACAGCAGAACAGAGTCAGACAACAATACAACCCAGTCACTCAAGTCAGCACAAGCACACACAGCAGGAAACTGTCATCGACATCATTCTTCCCTCAAGAGTCACTGTTTTGTTCCCTCCTCTGACTCACTTCACTTCACTGGGATCCGGATTCCTGGCGGGCGGTGAGGCGACGAGGCGGCTTGTCTTGACAGCAGGGGCAGGGCGGGTGGACGCACACAGCCAGGCAGCTCTTCTTCTCTGCTCAGAAGACTGCCTGTGCGCGCCGCCCACACCACGTGACTTGCCGGCGGGTCTGGACTTGATAGAAGATTACTGCGCCGCACAGGACACCTGACAGTGAGCGCCAGCATCTAAACCGGGTGGGGGGGGGCCGAGCGAATGCGCATTACGAAAAAAATAGTTAAAAAAAAAATGTCAGTGAGCTGAGGGCATTTAAAGGGACAGGTGATGAAGGGGGCAGGGGCTCAAGCCCCCTTTCATCCCGATGTGTGCACGTCTATGCTTGGTGGAGGACCTGGAGTTCCTACAATAGAAATCCACAACTCTCCAGCTGTTTTGTAACTACAACTCCCAGAATCCTCCTTCTACTTTTATGGGAGTTGCAAGAACTGTTGAGTAAGTGTGTTTGCTTGGAGATGTAGTTTCACAGCAGCTGGAGTGCCAAAGGTTGTTGATCCCTAGCCAATAATATTGCTGTAGGGCATTGCAAAATACAGTTCTGTTTGGTGCAATGTTCAAATGTGTTAAGCTGGGGCTACACGGCGATCTTGGGTGTGACAGAGGTAGCACGACCATGGACTGCAGTGTAGTTTTGCAGCCATAGAAATTCATGAGGTCACAGCAACCCCAGATTCCTAAAAAATCCAAGCCTGCTGGTTACTTTATTTTCATATTTGTTATATGACCAAGTGAAGTGGATGGGGAGGGGATTGAATGGCTAGTTTGAGAGATCCTGAAAAGCCACAGGAGTGGAGGTTGCACAGGAGGAGGTTGCAATGAAGTAACTGCGGGGGGGCCCAATTCAAAAAGTTTGCTATGGGCCCCAGTCATTTTTAGTTACGCCGCTGACTGGTAATGTAAAACATAATTTTCTATTTTCAATGAGGATGTCCTAAAATAACTTCCCCACAAGATAGTGAGCAATACCACTAGCAAAGTTACTTGTCATATTTGTAGGTCTGAGGCACTGATAAACAAGCTCAAAATTGCAAAACCAGGAAATTGCAATAATTATGAAACTTCTGAGTAAAAAAAAAATCCTACACTGAACTTTTATAATTACCTCTAAATTCCTCCATAATAGCCATGTCTTCTAAATACTTACTCATCCTGGAATACTATGGTAATTTCTGATTACCCTTTCCCCACCCGATTTGTCACATCCCTTATTTGTGTACATTACTACAAGCATAGATACAGGGAATAACAGACAAAATAACAATATATCATATTTATAAAACATATTCATTTACAGCTCCCTTACTATTTTTGCAAATATAGTATAAACGATGTATACTTTTTAACTCCTTCTACCCTCGGGCCAGTTTTCACCTTCCTGCCCAGGCCATTTTTTGCAAATCTGACGTGTCACTTTATGTGGTAATAGCTTTGGAACACTTTTACTTATCCAAGTCATTCTGAGATTGTCATGATAGTCATAAATTTGAGTCAACATATTTCACTTTTATTTGTGAAAAAATCCCAAATTTACCAAAAATTCTGAAAAAAATCCCAAATTTTCAAATTTCAATTTCTCTATTTTATAATACAGGGTGGGCCATTTTTATGGATACACCTTAATAAAATGGGAATGGTTGGTGATATTAACTTCCTGTTTGTGGTACATTAGTATATGTGAGGGGGAAAACTTTTCAAGATGGGTGGTGACCATGGCGGCCATTGTGAAGTCGGCCATTTTGAATCCAACTTTTGTTTTTTCAATATGAAGAGGGTCATGTGACATATCAAACTTATTGGGAATTTCACAAGAAAAACAATGGTGTGCTTGGTTTTAACGTAACTTTATTCTTTCAAAAGTTATTTACAAGTTTCTGACCCCTTATAAAATGTGTTCAATGTGCTGCCCATTGTGTTGAATTGTCAATGCAACCCTCTTCTCCCACTCTTCACACACTGATAGCAACACCGCAGGAGAAATGCTAGCACAGGCTTTCAGTATCCGTAGTTTCAGGTGCTGCACATCTCGTATTTTCACAGCATAGACAATTGCCTTCAGATGACCCCAAAGATAAAAGTCTACGGGGGTCAGATCGGGAGACCTTGGGGGCCATTCAACTAGCCCACGACGACCAATCCACTTTCCAGGAAACTGTTCATCTAGGAATGCTCGGACCTGACACCCATAACGTGGTGGTGCACCATCTTGCTGGAAAAACTCAGGGAACGTGCCAGCTTCAGTACATAAAGAGGGAAACACATCATCATGTAGCAATTTCGCATATCCAGTGGCCTTGAGGTTTCCATTGATGAAGAATGGCCCCACTATCTTTGTACCCCATATACCACACCATACCATAAAATTTTTTGTTCCAACAGTCTTGGAGGGATCTATCCAATGTGGGTTAGTGTCAGACCAATAGCGGTGGTTTTGTTTGTTAACTTCACCATTCACATAAAAGTTTGCCTCATCACTGAGCAAAATCTTCTGCATAAACTAAGGGTCCTGTTCCACTTTTTGTTTTGCCCATTCTGCAAATTCAGTGCGCCGATCTGGGTCATCCTCGTTGAGATGCTGCAGTAGCTGGAGTTTGTCAGGGTGCCATTTGTGAGTAGCTAATATCCGCCGAAGGGATGTTCGACTAATGCCACTCTCCAGTGACATGCGGCGAGTGCTACGATGTGGGCTCTTGCGGAATGAAGCTAGGGCAGCCACTGATGTTTCTTCATTAGTGACAGATTTTATGCGTCCACATTTTGGCAAATCCAACACTGAACCAGTTTCACGAAACTTCGGAAGCAGTTTGCTAACTGTAGCATGAGAGATGGGTGGTCTCGTAGGGTGTCTTGCATTAAAAACTGCTGCAATGACCCGGTTACTGCGTTCACCAGACATCAACACAATTTATATCCGCTCCTCACGTGTTAACCTCGGCGACATGTCAATGGCTGTAAACAAAGAGAAACTTGTAAATAACTTATAAAGGAATAAAGTTACGTTAAAACCAGGCACACCATTGTTTTTCTTGTGAAATTCCCAATAAGTTTGATGTGTCACATGACCTTCTTCTTATTGAAAAAACAAAAGTTGGATTCAAAATGGCCGACTTCAAAATGGCCGCCAGGGTAACCACCCATCTTGAAAAATTTCCCCCCTCACATATACTAATGTACCACAAACAGGAAGTTAATATCACCAACTATTCCCATTTTATTAAGGTGTATCCATATAAATGGCCCACCCTGTAGAAAGTGATACCTCATATAATAGTTATTGCTTTACATTTCCCATATGTCTACTTCATGGTTGGATCATTTTGAAAATGGCATATTGTTTTGGGGGGGACGTTAGAAGACTTAGAATTTTAGAAGAAAATTTTGAAATTTTTCAAAAAATTTCCAAAACCCACTTTTTAAGGACCAGTTCAGGTCTGAAGTCACTTTGTGGGGCTTACATAATAAAAAACCACCCATAAATGGACCCATTTTAGAAGGTACACCCCTCAAGGTTTTCAAAACTCATTTCAAAAACTTTGTTAACCCTTTGGGTGTTTCACAAGAATTAATGGAAAATGTAGATGACATTTCAGAATTTCACTTTTTTGGCAGGTTTTACATTTTAATCCATTTTTTCCAGTAAGAAAGCAAGGGTTAACAGCCAAACAAAACTTAACACTTATAACCCTGATTCTGCGAATTACAGAGACACCCCACATGTGGTCGTAAACTGCTGTATGGCCACACGGCAGGGCATAGAAGGAAAGGAATGCCATATGGTTTTTGGAAGGCAGATTCACCTGAACTGGTTTTTAGATGCCATATCCCATTTGAAGCCCCCCTGATGCACCCCTACAGTAGAAACTCAAAAAAGTGACCATATTTTGGAAACTACGGGATAAGGTGCCAATTTTATTGGTACTATTTTGGAGTACATATGATTTTTAATTGCTCTATATTTCGTTTTTTGTGAGGCAAGGTAACCAAAAAATTTATGTTTTGGCACCGTTTTTATTTTTTACAACATTCATCTGACAGGGTAGATCATGTACGATTTTTATAGAGCAGGTTCTTACGGATGCAATTATATCAAATATGTCTACTTTCTATGTTTGTTTATTTGTTTCAGTTTTACATAATAAAGCATTTTTGAAAAAAAAAATATGTTTTTGTGTCTCCATTTTCTGAATGCCCTTTTTTTTATATTTTTCTGCCGATCGTCTAGTGCAGGGGCTCGTTTTTTGCAGGAAGAGTTGACGTATTTATTGGTACCATTTTTGGGTACATATGATTTTTTGATCATTCATTATTACACTTTATGGGGCAAGGTGACCAAAGAATTGGTTGTTTTGGCGCAGTTTTTATTTATTTGTTCAGCGTTCATCTGAGGGGTAAAGTCATGGGATATTTTTATAGAGCAGATCATTACGGACGTGGCAATACCTAATATGTCTACTTTTTCTTATTTATTTAAGTTTTACACAATGATAGCATTTCCTAAACAGAAATATTGATATTTTAGTGTCTCCATAATCAGAGAGCCATAGCTTTTCTAGTTTTTGACCGATTGTCTTAGGTAATGTCTCATTTTCTGCGGGAGGAGTTGACAGTTTGATTGGTATTGGGGTATATGCCTTTTTGATCGCTTGGTGATCGCAATTTTTGTGATGAAATAGATTTTTTTTACACAGTTTTTATTTTTATTTTTTTACGATGTTCACCTGAGGGGTTAGGTCATGTGACATTTTTATAGAGTTGGTTTTTACGAACGCGACTATACCTAATATGTCTACTTTTTTTTTATTTATTTCACTTTAACACAATAATAGCAGTTTTGAAGCAAAAAATAATAATATTTTAGTGTCTCCATTGTCTGAAAGTGATAGCTTTTTTATTTTTTGAACGATTGTCTTAGGTAGGGTCTCATTTTTTGCGGGATGAGGTGATGGTTTGATTGTAACTAATTTGAGGGGCATATGTCTTTTTGATTGCTTGCTGTTGCAATTTTTGTGATGTAAGGTGACAAAAATGGCTTTTTTTTTTTACACAGTTTTTTTTTTTTTTTACGGTGTTCCCCTGAGGGGTTAGGTCATGTGATATTTTTATAGAGCTGGTTGTTACGGATGTGGCAATACCTAATATGTGTATTTTTTTATGTATTTCACTTTAGCACAATAATAGCAGTTTTGAAACAAAAAAAATTATGTTTTAGTGTCTCCATGTTCTGAGAGCTATAGTTTTTCTATTTTGTAGGAGATTGTCTTAGGTAGGGGCTCATTTTTTGCGGGATGAGGTGACGGTTTTATGTATACCATTTTGTGAGACATACGCCTTTTAGATCGCTTGGTGTTGCACTTTTTGTGATGTAAGGTGACAAAAAAATTGCTTTTATTTTTACACCGTTTTTATTTTTTTTATGGTGTTTATCGGACAGGGTGGATCATGTGATATATTTATTGAGCCAGTCATTAGGCGATACCTAATATGTGTGTTTTTTTTTTTTTTAGTTTTGTTATTATAAAATAAGGGGAAAGTTTTTCTCTTTTTTTACTTAAAACTTTATTAATTTTATTAAAAACACTTTTTTTACTTTTATTTCTTTACTTTATTTCAGAATTTTACTTTTGGGGGTCTGATCCCCTCTGCAATGCATTACAATACATCTGTATTGTAATGCATTGCCTTTTTAGTGTATGACACTAAGGCTACGTTCACACAACGACATTTGTCACGCGACAAAAAGTCGCACTATTGTCGCGCTACAATTTTTATAATAGGAGTCTATGGTGTCACATTGCGACATGCAACATGCTGCGACTGCAACGCGACAGTCGCAAAAAATCCATTCAAGATGGGTTTTTCTGCGACTGTTGCGTCGCAGTCGCAGCATGTCGCATGTCGCAATCCAACACCATAGACTCCCATTATAAAAATTGTCGCGCGACAAATGTTGCAGTGAAGTTGTGCCCTATTTGTCGCGCGACTTATTGTTGCACGACAAATGTCGTCGTGTGAACGTAGCCTAAGTCATACACGAACAGGTTGCCTAGGAGACCCAGCCTGAGGCTGGATCTCATCGGCACTCATAGAAGGCCGGTCCGGATGCCATGCAAGGCATTGGACAGCCTCTGCAAGGCATCAGGCTGCCTTCTGACACATCGAGTCCCCACCACAGCAGCACGGAGACTCGATGTGCACCCGCACCCGACCCAAACCCCTTCTATGTCGAGGTCAGTGCTGACCGCGGCATAGAAAGGGTTAATCCGCTGGCATTGGCTTTTATAGCGATGCCGGCGGATACAGCAGGGGCCCGGCTACCACGGACTGCCAGACCCCTGCAGTGATCAGGCGTACGCCGCTTCGGTGCCTGCCCGATCACCATGAAGTACTATTACATCAAAATGCGGGAAGTCTCTGACTTCCATGACGTAATAGTACGTCACATGTCGGGAAGGGCTTAAACTGTAAATGTAATTTAATTTTTTCTTTATATGTAAGGGCAGTGATTTTAACCCCTTCCCAACTAGCACCGTACATGTACGGCACTGACCGGGACTTCAAAGATGGTGCCAGCTCATGAGCATGGCGGTTGCCATATCCACCAGGTGCCTGATTTTTTTTAAAAACTAATTTTAATATTTTTTATAGGGTCTGGCCACAGAAAGGCGTAAAGCTTGGGTACAACAATAGCAATGGTGATGCCCTCATTGCACCAAATGCCTAATTTGTATACTAAGAAAAAGTGTCATAATTCGGGAACAGAGCCCCAGATCAACAAAAGAAAAACAGCATTCGAACCAGATGAACCTTAGCTATGTGTTTACACAAACAGGTGGAAAGGGAGGTCATTGGTGTGAGATCAATTTTAAGTGACTTTGTAATATACTTTGTTAGGATAACATAGTAAAGTTTTATTAAAAACACAACTTGTAAATTGTGCCTTTAGCAACACTTTATGAGCAATTTCACATAAGCGTATAGTGTGGGAAATATGCTCTGTCTGACAGCATTTTTCTCCAAATTGAAAACTACACCTATGACACAAAACTGACATCATTATAATTGATTCATATTGTTGTGTTTTCCTGTCTAACCTTGACTGTACTGAATTGCACTCACATAATGCCATCAGTAACATGTCTCCATGTTGGTCGTGCTCTCCTTACTAACCCATCTTTCCCACAGGTTGATTTTAATTAGTGTAGCATAGAGTTGAAGTATGCTTTCCCTGTATTCATTGTAGGTCATTTTGGCACCAGGTGCAGAGTGGGATCAGTATGTATGTGGAACCTGCCTTCCCTAAATTAACTGGAGGCCGGTTGGAACAAAAAGAGGGATTATTTAGTTTAGGTTACTGGTCAAAAAAGATCATTTTGTCCTGGTGGATGAGCACAAAGGATTTTGATCAAAATATATTTGCTAAGAACCTCTCATTATTTATATAGTGAGTTTAGCATTATTTTATATATTCTATGTTTGTAGAGCGCTGTTGCATTGTGTTTGAGTAGAATTCAGTACAGCCATAGTCAGGCAGAAACACACAGCATTATAAATCATTACTATGTTGTGAGTTCATGTCACAAGAGCAGTGTTCAGACCGAGAAATACTGCTGTAACATGGAGTGTATTTCCCGCATTCAATACGCTCATGTGAAATTGCCCTAACAGAACAGAGCTAAGGAAAGCTGAAAGCAGCTGTGTGATGCAGAGGCAGGTGTCTCAGCCTGTCTCTCTTCTCCCTTCTCTACTCATTCTGGGCTTTGAAGTCAAGGAGATGGTGCTATCAGTGATTGAAAGCCTCCTCTCTATGACTGTGTATTCACAGATAGGAAAGTATCCTTGAATTTAAAGCTCAGAATAAGTGGAAATTTAAATAAATAAATGAAATGTTATACTGAATGTTTTCCCATAAACCTACATATCAATCTGCTCAGCTCCATCTGCTCTATAACATTATATCTTCGGTTCACACACCATGTTCAACATAACAGGTTACTATTAACGACCAGTCACTTTTTTGTGATTTAAGACACACGGTGGTTTAACGATCCTTTTTTATTTGTTGGACTACGGAAATAATTTTTGTGACTTTTTTGCGTGACAACTAGGGCTATTTATTCATGTTTTTAAATAATTTTTCCCCTTCTTTTAGGTTTAATTTGGGGAAAACTGCAAAAACTTTTTTTAAAGTCTTTTTTTTAAACTATAGCTTTTATAATTTTTTTAATAAACAAATAGACAATAATAAATTATTAAAATGGGTTCCATATTTTGATTATGTATATAAGAAGTTGATTGCATGGGGTGACTATAGTGATGGTTTTGGTTAGTGAGAGCATTTTCATTTCTTTTTTTCTTTAATTTGTATTTTTTTTTTGGCACAAAGAATGTCTCCCAAGAGGTTATTAAGAGACCTTTGGGGCACACTGAAACTTTTTTTTAATTTTGCTTACACTATTTACACTATACATATGGCAACCAGAGGACCACTAGTTACAGGGGAAACAGCCCCCTGTGATGGCATTGCACACAGGCAGAGCTAATCAAGGTCTGCTAAGACTCTGCAGCTCTCCTATGCCCGAGACACCCAGCGATCACATGATTCTCAGGTCAAATAGAGGAAGTGGCACAGTCCCGTGCTCGTTGAGCGCTATACACACAGTAGAGGAGATGGAAGAAGCGGTAATAAACCGAGAGGCAGGGACCTGACCTTCTCCTACAAAGTGCAGGAGCTCTATTCCTGCGCTGCAAATGTTTATATACGTGCTAAATGCACAGGAGATAGGCAGTTAGCATGTACATAAACATATTGAAATCCTTAATGGTTAAAAATCACCGTCCCTACACATAAAAAAAAAAAACTGAAAGGACAGTTACACTTTAAAATTAACTTATTTTGTGTGAAATTAATATCAAATGCTTTTTATACTAACTTTTTACTATATAAACATTAGATTGTTATCATCATAGTGCATTTCCGTAGGACAAGCAGTGTGGTTGCAGTCATCTCTAGGCTGTTGTACTAAAGAAAAGCCCCAAAGCCCCCTGTACAATATAAAGTCTAGCAGTACTATTAAAGACTGTTGACTGTTTAGAAAGGCCCTGTTACCAATTCACAGTAGTTAATTGTGTGTTCTGCTGCTCCTAACATCTCTGCCAATGGCCTGCCACTTGCCTTGAACTCATGCCATGAATAATATATCAAATACAGGCCTAATGTCATGGTTACAGTCACATTTCTGGACAAGCACTGCCACTCACAAAGTTAAATCACGTATGCACTGTTGATGCAAGCATTCCAATGATGATTGACTATATGTTCCTCAGTCAACATGAGTCAGCAGGGAAATTACATAATAATATGTTTAATACATCTAAATATGGATATTTAAGAAATTCCAAATGACAGAGTTCAATGAATGTTACAATAGTTTGTGTTCATTATTAAGATGTGACCAGTCTGTTCTGGAAATCATTGGGGGTGAGATAGTATCAGAAAATATAGACTGACCACAGGTCAAATTCAAATGTATAACAGGTTTACTTGTTGAGAAATGTATGCAGCAAGCTATTCTTATTTCAGTACCTGAATTAAAATGTAATACTCGAAAGTTATCACAAATTAAAGGTGAACTTAAAAAAGTCTCTCTCTATACAACAGCTAATATCGTCAAACAGTTCTAGACGTCTCTGGACCTATCTATCTATCATCTAAAATATCTTCTAGAAAAATACAATTATTTCAAGTTGACTGCAAAAATCTATCTATCCGCATAAAATATAAAGGGGGTCATTTATTAACCTCCTGCACACGACCGTATTTTATTTCCGTTTCTGTTCCGTTTTTTTGTGTTCCCTTTGCGGTCTTTATGCAGAACCATTCACTTCAATGGGTCCGCAAAAACAACGGAAGGTACTTTGTATGTATTCCATTTCCGTATTTCTGCTCCGTTCAAAGATAGAATTTAGGAAGAGAGTTGAACGGCACACCTCAGGAATGAAGGCGGTGCTCAGTGGTAGTTTTGAAGCTCATAAAATATGAAAAAGACCACAACACTCTTATTTTCTGTTGCAAGCTTCTTATTTATTTTTTTATATTGTCACACGACATCCAACAAGCGCATCGCTACTTTGACTAAGGCCATGAACAAGGTCTGAGTGCAGACCGAAATGTTGGCCAGTGGCTAAATATAACCTTACCTGGATAGATTAACAATATAACAAAATAAATAAGAAGCTTGCAATGGAAAATAAGAGTGCCGTGACTGTTCAAAGATAGAACATGTCCTATTATTGCCCGCAAATCACGTTCCGTGGCTCTATTTAAGTCAATGGTTCCGCAAAAAACCGGAATGCATACGGAATGCATCTGTATGTCTTCCATATCTGTTCCGTTTTTGCAGAACCATATATTGAAAATGTTATGCTCAGCCCAATTTTTTTATGTGCTTACTGTATAAACATTATCGTATGCTTCCATTTGCGATCCGCAAAAAACGGATCACATACGGAAACCAAACAGAAAAAAGGAATGAGAAAATGGAACTGAAACACTACTGAAACAAAAAAAAAGAAAAACGGATCCGTTTAAACCGTACCGCAAAACTATACGGTCATGTGGAGGCGGCCTTAGGCGTACTTCTGCAGCAGATTGCGGTGCAAAGGTTATTTGCAACACAATCTGCGACTTTTCCTCGCTCACACCATGTCTAAAAAAGAGTGAGTGGCGCGGGCAGGGGAAGGGCTGGCAGGACTGTCTCATGCATCATTTTTTAGTGCTGTTTTAGGCGTGGAAAATGGTCTAAATCTACACCAGTAAGGGAGCTGGTGTAGATTTAGAAGCGGCGGTGAGTCTGCCGAAGGTATATAGAGGCTGCTTCATAACTTCAGCGGACAACTGCCAACAGAGGATCTTATTCAGCATATAAATAATCATAATAAATTAATCCCAAATTATTTAAAAATAATTATTTATTAAATTCTTCTGTTTTTTTGCTACCTTTATGCAGAAAGTCAAATAAGGCATTAATACACAAAATAGCATCAACCTTCTTAAGATGATTTAGTTACACTGACAATGAACATGTCATTTTGCCTATTAAAATAGATCTATCTGCTTATCAACAGAATAGCTGAAATCCGCCAGCCTATCAATCATTTGTTGACCTACACACTTTGCTGCTTAGCTAACGATGACACAACATAATTTGTTCTTTAGTAGAAGGTCACATGCTGCCAATAGCTCCACAAACAATAAACCAATTTAAATGAAACCTGATACAATTTACAAAGGGAAATTATTTTACAATATACAATGTAAAACATTTTACTGACAGTTACATTTCACTAAAAATACAAAGACATCAAATAAATATGAATACAAAATACAATGATATCACATGAATATGCCTATTAAAATATAGCATAGACTGTTCAGTAGATATTGTTTAAACATGATAGTCTGCAAATCATCTAACCTCAGCCAACATCATTTATCAATTCCTCTTATATATGTAAATCTGGCATAAAAATGTAAATTAGATATTCCTTAATCATTAAAATTATCAGCCTACAGGTCAAGCATCCGGGTTTTCATAGAAGCTAATACTGCCTTAGCCAATGTTCAGACAATTTGAAGCAAATAATACATTAACTGCAGAATTTGCCACACATTTTGAGTGTATTGAAAAGTTGACACAATTCTACAGCAAACTTTTGCTTGTAAGAGTGCATCACGTGGGTGGTCGTGGTCACTGGTTTTGAGGCCTGTCCGAGTGGACCATATCTAGGACAATGCCCATACCCACTGTACTGTCTAGATCTTTGTTAAAAATTAGAGAACACTGTACGGTATAGATTCTCATTAGGTAGTTATAGGGAGGCCTCTTAGCTTCAAGAGGTTGCATCTCTCACCCTTTTCTACATCACCTTGGTACCAAGAAAACTCCCTTGTCTGGGCAGCAGGAGTATCCAGATAAATGGACAGCAATTTTATCTCTCAGCAGATAGCAGTGTTGTGTTGCCCTAACAAAACTACCTTAATGTTTACAATGACCCCTGCACAGGTCACGGAGCATGCTCTCCCATAGAAGTCAATGAGGTCCCTTCCTGACCATTGTGTCTATGGCCCATGGGGCTGCCATAAATCAATTTTTTTTATATTTTGCAAATTCTGTTAAGAACAGCTCAGGCAAGATGGCCGTCCCCACACATCATGTTCAGAAAACAGAATAAATAAATCTGTAACCAGAAAATAAAAATAGATTAGAAAAAAGAGTGTGTTACTATCTGATTTGAACTGGTAGAAAAAAAATTTGGTGACATATTTCTTTTAAGTGCATTTTAACCCATTAGTAACTTAACTAAGTTTATCTTATTTAATCTTAAAGACCAGTAACATGTTTCCCTTTGTGTTCCAGTGGTAATAAGTTTTAGATTTTTTTTTTCAGTGTAGCTGTATGAGACCTTTAATTTTGCGGGATGCATTGTACTTTTTATAAGAACTATTTTGAGGTACATATAGTGTATTAACTTTTATTAGTTTTTTGGGGGGAGAGATAAAACATGCTACCTTTATTCTGTGTGTCTGTACAATTATGACAATGCCAAATTATATAGTTTTTATTATGTTCTACTATTTGCACAATAAAAACAAAATACTTTGCTTTTGTGTAGCTGCATTTCAAGACCTAGAATTTTTATTTTTTTCTGACAGTATAAGTGTATGACGACTTGTTTTTTGTGGGATAATTTGTAGTTTTCATTAGTACCATTTTTTATTGCATTTTATTTTTTACTATGTTTTCCATAAATAATGTGTTAGGTTTATAGAAGCTTCTATTACAGATTGTTACAGATGCAGATTGTTACAGATACAGATTTGTAGGGTTGCCACCTTTCATGGCTTAACATGGTGTTATTTGACAAAAATACTTTGCAGCATCCATGTTTTTTTTAAAAACATTAGTGTAATTTTTAAAGAAGCAGCCACAAATAATACAAACGCATGATGTGTGAACAGGTGCTTTTTAATGAGCTGTTATGGAGAAGTAAATAACCAGAAAGCCAGGAAAACATAATCAACACTTATTGCTGTCCTGCCCCCCCTCCCGACCATGCAGCCCTACGCAGGAGCCCAGAATGCATTTGTTTGTTTTGTAAAACGAATTGAAATTCATTGTTTATGGCAACAGTGAGCAAAAATGTATGTTCTGCCAGAATTGTTTTTCATAGATATATGAAACGAAGGAAATATATTACATATTCCTCTCTAGTAATAAATGTTATTGCTATTACTGCAGCGTGTAACAATTATTGCTAGAGAAAGGATATGCATATTTTATTCTAAAGATTGGTTTATGGACAGAAACAGTATAATTTGGATACTATACTTTATTGATGTGTGTGGGGATGTAAGTGTTTGGTGCAAACGGACTCTTGTAAATTCTGGGCCGTGGCATTAATAAACACATTTATAGGTGCACAGGGGTGCTTAGCTGAGCAAGATCTCATCTTCTCACTCCATTTCTGGAAAATAAAAGCTTCCCATACTTAATAATCAGAGAGCAACTAACTTATTGATTGGGGAAGGGGGGATAAAATACACAAAGGTTCATGTTACCCCTCCCAATAGGGTTATCTACAGTTATACAGGGAGAGAGGATCTGCGCCTATCCTCCTCTCCATGAAAGCTGTTAGCATATCCACCACTAGCCCCCATCTCCTCCTTCATACTGGCTGCTTCAACCTCATCTATCTCAGGCTGTATAGCAGCTAGAGATATTAGCCAGGTGTGATAGCACATTTATAAACCAGGTTTTGAATTAGATCTGCAGGTATTACTTGCAGCTCTCATTCCCAACTTGGTTTTAAAAGCCTCTATATTTGACTTTATGGCAGCTAGCACCATAATCCTGGCCTTGTTTCACAGCTTACATTGCTATTTTTAATCTAACCTAAGAAAACACCCTCAGAAGATATCCCCCTCTTGCAACTACACAGTCTGAAAAGGGTTTGATCAAGGCTATATTGTCTTTTTCTGCTTGAATAAACCTTGCTTGGGCTGATGAGTGAGAAGGTTAAGGTGTGGTCCATGGATAGAGTCAAAATGTTTGAGACAGTCTTGTGTATGCCACATTCTTGCATGGCTGAAGGAGCACTGCGGAGGATAGAAGGGGAACTATGGCTCAGAGAGAGTATTTATACTGGAGGAGCTGAAGAGTATTCACTTAGTCACATGCCAGCACAGTACTGCCAATATGTCAAGTTTCTGTTGCCAACAAAACCAACTAGGATCCCACACAGATGATGTAGCACTGTGGTTGATAGTAGCAGTGCTTTGAGAGGTTGAGTAGTAAGAAGCAGCCATGTGTGGAGGCCACTGCATTGTGAAAAGATCTTATATTGACCCTAAGTTACAATTTATATAACTGTACAAAAGCTGCATTCATACTTCTGCTGCCTTCAGAATGTATATATAACCGCATTCCTTGCTAACTTAAAGTCTGGTTAACCTTCTTCAGGGTGGTAACACTATATAGTTATCTAATGTAGATAAAACAAATTATTCCACTATATTGTAACAGCTTTGCTTAGGTTTAGTGTTGATCGAGCACCCAAGTGCTCGGGTGCTGGGGCCAAACACATCGGGATGCTCGAGTGCTCAATAGGAGACACCGAGCATAAAACCAGGAACTCCCTGCTCTGAACAGGGGAGAGTGCCTGGTTCATAGGAAAAGGTCAGAAATTGATGGAAACACCACCGAAATGGTTCAGGAGCAGCATGGGGAGGATGTCTGGATGCATCTTGGACTCCCAGGTCACTGCGGGGAATGATGTCCGAGTAGTACGCCACTTTTACAGACTGACAGTAATACGCACAAAACCAAAGATAAAATCGATTGTTAGCAAATATTATTTCCTGTATATTTACTTGTATATAAAGTGCAAGTGCTGCCAAAAATTACAAGCAAGAGGCATTCCGATACAACCTGTATATCACATAAAGGAGGGCCTCATTCACATTGTGGTACAATTGTTCATGTAGTGGGACTCCTACATTCATAAAGCCTATGCACTAAGTGAAAGGGCTGCCAAAAATTACAAGGACCCAGCACTCAAACACACACTTTGTTACACATAAAGGAGGGCATCATACACACCCTTGAAAAATGATGATTGATGGACTGCTGGTGACCCTTAAAAACATTTGGAGCAAGGGCCTGCTGAGCTGACCATTTAAAAAATTATGGGAGAGTGCTTGCTGCTTAGCCGACCATCGAAAACATTATGGTTGAGGGCCTGCTGCTGAGCTGACCATCGAAAAAATTATGGTTGATGGCCTGCTGCTTAGCTAGCCATCAAAAAAAATTATGGGTAAGGGCCTGCTGCTGATCTGACCATCTAAAATATTAGGGGTGAGGGTCTGCTGCCACTTTGGTGACTCTAGATAACCTTGAGATGATCGCATGTCCCTGTGACAGCGACAATCCATTCAAATGTCTGCCCTATCAACTTTCAATGTTATTTTCTGCTCCTACCATGGTGACCATGGGTAACGGGGAGTCAGGGTTCGGTTCCGGAGAGGTAGCCCGAGAAACGGCTACCACATCCAAGGAAGGCAGCAGGCGTGCAAATTATCCACTCCTGAGTCGGGGAGGTAGCGTCGAAAAATAACAATACAGAACTCTTTCTAGGTCCTGTAATTGGAATGAGTAAACTTTAAATACTTTAACGAGGATTTATTGGAAGGCAAGTCTGGTGCCAGCAGCCGTCTCGCTCCCGGCCTCCACAACGTTCACCCAGTGTGCAGTCAGGGTGAGGATTGTGTTGACCATACTCTTGGATAGCGAGACTAGACTTGTAGGTGAGGGCCTGCTGTTAAGCTGATCCTGTAAAACATTATATGCGAGGGCCTGCAAGTGAGCTGTCCATGTAAAACATTATATGCAAAGGCCTGCAGGTGAGCTGACACTGTAAAAGATTGTAGGTGAGGGCCTGCTGGTGAACTGACCCTCTAAAAGGTTGTAGGTGAGGGCCTGCAGGTGAGCTGATCCTGTAAAACATTATATGCGAGGGCCTGCAGGTGAGCTGACCCTGTAAAACATTATATGCAAGGGTCTGCAGGTGAGCTGACCCTGTAAAACATTATGTGCGAGGGCCTGCAGGTGATCTGACCCTGTAAAACATTATGTGCGAGCGCTTTCAGGTGAGCTGACCCTGTAAAAGATTGTAGGTGAGGGCCTGCTGGTGAACTGACCCTCTAAAAGGTTGTAGGTGAGGGCCTGCAGGTGAGCTGATCCTGTAAAAAATTATATGCGAGGGCCTGCAGGTGAGCTGACCCTGTAAAACATTATATGCAAGGGTCTACAGGTGAGCTGACCCTGTAAAACATTATGTGCGAGGGCCTGCAGGTGATCTGACCCTGTAAAACATTATGTGCGAGCGCTTTCAGGTGAGCTGACCCTGTAAAAGATTGTAGGTGAGGGCCTGCTGGTGAACTGACCCTCTAAAAGGTTGTAGGTGAGGGCCTGCAGGTGATCTGACCCTGTAAAAAATTATATGCAAGGGCCTGATGGTGAGCTAACCCTGTAAAAGATTGTAGGTGAGGGCCTGCTGGTGAGCTGACCCTGTAGAAGATTGTAGGTCAGGGCCTGCAGGTAAGCTGACCGTCTAAAAAATTATATGCGAGGGCCTGTAGGTAAGCTGACCCTGTAAAACATTATATGCGAGGGCATTATATGCGACGAATAAGCATGTTGATATGATGGAAGAGGACGAGGAGGATGATTCAACCATATACCCTTTTTTGTGGTGGAAGGGGTGCATGGGAATACAGTGTATTCAGTACATTATAAACAACACATTTAAAGTGCCTTTATGTTCATCAGCTTTCCTCTGGTGGAGTCGAGAAGTCAGGGGCAATCCAGCCCTTGTTCATTTTCATAAGAGTCAACTTGTCAGCATTTTCAGTTGACAGGCGGATACGCTTATCTGTTTTAATGCCACCAGCAGCACTAAATGCCAGCTCAGACAAAACGCTAGCAGAAGGGCAGACCAGCACCTCCAAGTTGTAGAGCGCCAGTTCATGCCACGTGTCCAGCTTGGACAGTTGTAAGGCACTGAGGGATCATTAAAGACGCTGACACGATCTGCTATGTACTCCTTCCCCATCTTCCAAAATTTTTCCCTCTTTGTGACCGTAGGCTGCGCATCAGGGTGAGGGTGCTGGCGGGGTGTCATCAAACTGTCTCAGGCTTTGAAGAGTGTTGCCCTGCCTCTGTTGGAACTGCTGTGTGTTCCCCTTGTCTCCCCTCCTTAGTTGCCCAAGGAACTATGGACTCTGCCGCCAGCGTTGTCAGATGGAAATTTTTGAAACAATTTTTCAACAAGAACCATCTGGTATTGCACCGTTTTGCAAGAGGCAAGAGTTTACTGTCGTCATCAGGAGGATGACTCTCATTCTCCTCATCATTTTCCTCCTCTTCTGCCCACCCATGCTGAACAGATAGAATTAAATTTCCATGGGTACTACCCTCTGTAGCAGAGGCAGCTGTCTCCTGCTCCTCCTCCTCCTCTTCATCGTCCAATTCGCACTGAGAAAACGAACTGAGGGTGGTCTGGCTATCACCCTGTGTAATGTCTTCCCCTATTTCCACCTCTTCCACATGCAAAGCATCGTCCTTAATTATGAGCAGCGAGCGTTTAAGTAGACACATAAGTGGGATGGTTACACTGATAATAGCGTTATCACCGCTCACCATCTGTGTTGATTCCTCAAAGTTTCTTATAACCTCACAGAGGTCAGACATCCATACCCACCTCTCGCTTGTGAATAGCGGTGTTACAGGGATGGGGATAAGGGAAAGTTCAAACTGACTCAGCCCACCCCTCTGTCCCTGCCTACTTGCACTTACCCGTCCTAGGTAACGGAGCATAACTGGGCGACGGTCCCTGACTTGAATAAGTGCGGGAGAGACACACAGACAGACAAAGAGAAGTCCAACTAGCTGAGTCAAATACCAGGAAGTCACAGCGGTACCAAGGGACAGGGACAGTCGAAAGCCAGAGCCAATAACGCGCCAGGGGTCAAAAACCAGGAGATGCGGAAAGACATAGGGAGCAAGCAAGTGCAGGTCAAAAACGCAAGCAGGAGTTAAAACCGAGATATTCCAGACACAGGAATCAGGTGAGCAAGGATGAGCCAAGATAAAATACCTAACCAGGAATCACAGAGGACACACAGGGTAAGTAAAATAACCACAGGCAACCTGTGGCCAGCAGGTTGCCTGCTTAAATAATGGAGATGAGGGGTCACATGACACCTCTCCCTGCATCCAGCCGAGCGCTGAGTGCCCAGCCCACGTAAACAGACGTAGATAGGTCCAAAGGACAATTTTTTTCAGAGTGCCCAGCTCGGCGCTCAGCCTTGTTATCAGTGCCATGGGAGCATAGGACGCCGGCCACGCTGAGGAGGCGTGCGCGGCCGGGTCCTGCCCGCCTCCCGTTGCCCTGGAGATAAGGACGCAGTGCGCGTCCTCGCTCAGAATGAAGCGCAGGGTGCCGGTGGTACAAAAAAGGAGGAGCGCAACGCCAGCGCCCTGTGACAGTAACCCCCCTTCTATGAGGGTCCATTGGACCCAAAGTTGCCGGTGATTGTTTCTCCAGATGATCGAGATGAAATTTTTAATCATCCTCGTAGCGTGTAACCGATTAACATGCACCCAGGATCTTTCCTTGGGTCCATAACAACTTCCAATGTACAAGGTATTGGAATGAGTTTCGAACTTTCCTGACATAAATGATTTTAGATATGATGAACTCATCCTGACCGTCCACCAGTAACGGGGAAGGGGCTGCCTGCGAAGGAACTATGGGCGAGACATATTTCTTAAGCAACGATTAGTGAAATACATCATGAATATTTTTTAAACGCACATGTTACACTTTAGATGTGGCACTGGCGATGTCACTGTCAGAATCGGACACCGTCTATTAAAAAAGTACACTGTATGTCACTGATACATTTTTTCAGCGCACACAGTACACTGGAGATGTTGCACTGGTAATGTCACTGTCCACAGCGGACACCGTCTATGGAAAAAGTACACTGGATGTCCCCGATATTTTTGGGATTCGGAGTCCTAAAAAGGACTTTTGGGTCTGTAAAGTTTTAGCAATTTAGCGCAGGTTGCGCTACAAATATGTATTGCTGCTGTCACACACAATAGTCCTTAAAAGAACTTTTGGGTCTCTGAAAAGTTTTTCGAATAAAAATAGTCCAATATCACTCCCTACACTGGGGAGTGTCCCTTCCTATGCACAGCTCTCCCTGACTAAGGGTACTTTCACACTAGCGTTGGTGCGGATCCGTCTGTTTATTTGCACAGACGGATCCGCACCTCTAATGCAAACGTTTGTATCTGTTCAGAACGGATCCGTTTGCATTAGCTTTAAAGAAAAATGACAAAGTCCAAAACGGATCCGTTTTGAATGACATTGTAAGTCAATGGGGAACGGATCCGTTTTCAAATGCACCATATTGTGTCACTGACAACGGATCCGTCCCCATTGACTTACATTGTAAAAAAAAACGGATCCGTTAGGCTCCGCCTCTTCAGACGGACACCAAAATGCTGCATGCTGTGTTTTGGTGTCCGCCTCCAAAACGGAATAGAGGAGGAACGGAGCCTAACTGATGCATTCTGAACGGATCCTTATCCATTCAGAGTGCATTGGGGCTTAACTGTTCCGTTTTGGACCGTTTGTGAGAGCCCTGAAACGGATCTCACAAACGGAATCCAAAACGCTAGTGTGAAAGTACCCTAAGACTGAGCCAGACACACCCCATCGGGTGCTATATAGCACCCGATGACACGTTCCAGCTAGCCCATCACTGAAATTCCAGTAACCAATATGGCTACGGCATTACAGTGAGGACAGTACTTACCTGCATGTTTATTGGCTGCGTGGCAGCCAAGAAACGTGCAGGGGGGAGACTCGAGCATTGCGCAGGAGCATATGCGGTATTCGGCTGAATACCACCATGTGCCGAGCATAGCGTTCACATAAGTTACATTCACATATATGTGGCATAAACTCCAGAAGTCTATTCCAGCAGAGAAACAAACTACTGGAGTTAACCATATCCAGCCTAGCCACATACTACTGAATATTGCCAGATTACCATTGACTATAATGGAATTAAACTGGAATGGAGTTGGTTTCCGGCATAAATACCAGCTTTTGGACAAAAAATACTGCACAAATACAGCATTTATAGTCAATGGGGATCTGGTGTATGTGGCAGTATCTTACAGTAAACTCTGATAGCCTGTTCCAGAGAATTTAAAACAGCTTGTCAGGTACAAAGACCCACACCGATCACTAAAACAAAGGGACAGAAGTGCTTAGCCAAGCACTACATGCCGCCATAACTAGATCCAGATAGGGCATACATTATGAGAATTGGAGCAATTATCTGGAACGAGTGTTTTAACAAATGCTCAATTGTTTGATTTAAAGGTGCCACGGCCAATCACGCAACAAGCAAGAAAATGTTTGTTGGTAGCATATTACCCTGTGAAAATGGGGCTGTGCTGCCAACAAGCAAGGAAATTATATAGTGTTGAAAAATCGTAGTAATGATCATTCATCTCCATTCGTCCCCGATCATTGCTACAAATACAGCGGTCAACGATAGGAACAAATGTGAAGTTAATTCCTGATCACTGCTGGCTCTATTGACCCACATAAAAAGTCCCTAAGAGTGCTTTAGTTGATCAGAAATTTAGTAGAATCAAAGACTAATTTCCTTTTTTCATATAAAGAACAGAAGATCCCTACTGTTTCCCTCCTCCTTCTTTGTTATCTATATATAGTATAATTCGCAGACACAGAAAAAAGCCCTATATGATGAGGCTTCCATACTTGAGACATTCTTTGTAAAATTCACACTTTGTGACGAGAAACATAAATACCATGTGCTGTGGTGTCCATATTTCACAAGTGCAGATGTCTTCTGTCTGTATTCTATGTAAATAATTGTCACATTTCCCTCCCTACAGCCGTTTTCCTCTCCTAGACAGATACCTTGGCTGCAATTTAATTTAGATGAAACACTGCTCGATAAATCACAGTTAAATAAATGTTTGAATTAAGTTCACTGCCCATCTAACCTAAGCCTTCTACTTTTGGTTCTTCTACCTTCCTCTGTTCATCGAGGTGCTTACTTTTCTAAATTCAAATCCTAATACAGGGCATTCTATTTGTTTCTTTTGTACCTGATAAGCGTGATTGTATATGGCAAACAGAAAATGTAAAATATAAATGGAGTTATACATAATTCAGCATGCACATATTTAATGCATGAGGTGTATACTTAATGAGTTTAAAATTATTTATATAATTGGTTTTTTGATGGCATGTATTTCATATCCTGCTTTCTAGGTAAATCATTCTGTAATACCCTTTAACAGGTTCATCTAGGAAGGCGTATATCAAAAGGCTACATAGTTGGAGAGAATAGACCGGCTTTGATCGAAAAAGATATTTTAGTTGAAATCTAATTTCCAGATGAATGAAGAATTTCTCATAAGTAGCTCCCGTCTCAGAGCATACTCATCCTACTGGCAAATGGAAAAATAGAGAAGCCCTCTGCACTCTAGAAACAATAGGCTAAAATTCAATTTCCACCACTGATTAATGCTATATTTGCACTAATATTAGGTTTGCCCTGGCCAGTGTTTTATAGCTAGTCATTCTTGGCTTTTTTATTTATTTATTTCCTTTACTGCGTTTCTCAAAGATTCGATTTCAAGAACAAACCAGCCAGCGAGGAATAATAACAGCAATAATAACAGTATAGAGAAACAGAGGTGAACTTTGGAAGTACGGCTCTACTTTGAGCAAACAGATGTCTCTTCATGTTTGCCGTCAGTGAGAAAAATAAACATGGACAAATGTGACAGTTGAAATTTGCAGCTTTATTATTAATATTGTGATTACATCGTTTATTACCAAGAGGCTTGTTTGGATTTAGCCATTTATGCCATGCATACAAGTCGGGCTATTGCAGAAAATATTTAGCCATCTGAATTACAAAAAGAGTTTAAGATCTTCATACTGGCGGATTGTTGTGATGCTATACTTTATATGCTTTTGTCATAAATATTAGATGTCGTTTAGAAAGGATTGTATTCATCTTACATGATATATTAACCTATATAATGCCAGCGTGAAGTACACTGATATATATCAGCAAAGCCCTGAAGCAACATACTGCAATTACAGTAGAAAGTGTTTCTTTATAGCCACATCTGTTTGTCACCATTTTTTTTGTTACTCAATAGCGTGGGCATAACCTTTAGTGTCCAAAGCTGTAAACATAGGTTGGCATTTCAGGAGAGAATTTTTACATGTGTACATAGGCTTTAGATAATTGGTATGGATCTACACTGATAACAATCGGAAATTGCCTTTTTCAATTACTTCTTAATATGACTTGTAAAATGCAATTGCCTCAATGCTAATCAATCTTTCCAACAATGTTCTGTTTATCCATAGCATAGATGATTAAAGGGAATTTGTCATTATAAAATCACCTATCATTTAAAATTTGTCACTTGATTCCTGCTGCTCTATCTGAGAGCAGGACATGATAGAGGGAAGTTGATTTGTAAGTTTATATAATTTGGAACAGGATTTCTGGTTAAATTCTGACAGGACTCCTAGCAGAGGCAATGAGAGTCCTGATAACTCTGCCCACACAGAATAATTGACCGCTCTCCCTGTATTAGTGTATTTACACTGTCAATCATCATGTGTGGCTGGTATAGTCAGGACTTCAATCGTCTCTCCTAGGAGTCCTGCCAGGATTTAATCTCCTTTTAACTCAGAAATTTTGCGCCAAATCATATAAACCTCAGAGGTCATCTTCTCTCCATCATATACTGCTCTCAGAGAGGGCATCAAACATCTCTTGACACATTCACTTTATATTAAGCTTTATGTTGTATATGTTATAAGAGTATTTTTGAGACCTGAAATTAAAATAGATCTTGGGGTGTGTACAATTTGAGTTTACCACTTGAAATAAACAATTAAAACAAAAAACAATTTTTTTAAATTTAAAGGGCATTTGTCAGCAGATTTGTACCTATGAAACTGGCTGACCTGTTGCATGTGCATTTGGCAACTGAAGGCATCTGTGTTGGTCCCGTGTTCATATGTGCCCGCATTGCTGAGAAAAATTAAGTTTTAATGTATGTAAATGAGCCTTTAGGAGCAATGGACTTAACTTTCTCTGCAATGGCAATGCCCTCATTGCTCCTAGAGGCTCATCCCAAATTGTAATGCAACAAAACAGGAAAAACAGCATGGGAAGTGAATGCTTTCGTAGGGCACTTTAGTGCACTGGTGCTGTTACTGCTATGAGAATGATGTGACTGTCCCTATTATGGGGACACTGTTACGATTGAGAAAACGTGCATTTGTATATTCATGTGTCTGCCATTGATACATTGTGTACCTATAGATATATACAGTATATTGATAAAAACCTGGAAATGATGACTTCCGGTTCCGGCGCACCAATGTGAGGATGGAGGCAACTACAGCTCCGCACCCCGATCGATTTTACACAAGGTAGACGCTGCTGAAAAGGAGCCGAAAAGCTCCCTCCTTGATCCCTGTGACAGCCTGGCCATGGATGGAGAAATTTCTGCTACGCAGCGGCTCCGCAGCTACGAATTCTCCGCTCCCCCAGTGAAACACACCAGCGGCGCGGTTCAGGCATAAAATGGCGGACAGCAGGCGCCAACCGACGCAATCCTCTTCCCAGCCTCCTACCCAACCGGACGCCGAAGAAAATGGTGAGCCAGCAATTTTTGCACCCCAGACCCAATCCCAGATACAGGGACTGGATGTACCATGTAAGGAGCTGGCGATTGAAGTGGCAGCGCTCTTATCTGGAGGATGAACTAGAAAGAACGCAAACTCTGCTGAAGGACACCATTCAATCAAATCAGACCCTCAAACTCAAGCTGGACGACCTGGAAAACCATTCCAGGAGAAATAATCTCCAGTTAGTGGTTCCTACCTGTGTCGGTCCCACCCAGCCAGCTTGCTCAAATATGCGCGATGGATCTCCCCCAAGCATTGGGAATACAAGGCCTGGTCACTGTTGAGAGAGCCCATCGCATCGGCCCACCACGAGATAACAATATGGCGAAACCAGGACAGAGACCGAGGGCTACCATAGCCCGGTTTCTTAATTATGCAGACAGAGAGACCTTGTTCTCCAGATACAGAATAACAGGCTATGCCCTAAAGGTACGAGGCCACAAAATTCTACTGTTTGGGGACTACTCGGCTGAGGAGGCCAGAAAGAGACGGGCATTCTCTGGAATTTGCTCCGAACTGGTCCAGGACAGGGTTAAATTTGCCCTGATGCATCCGGCGACCCTGAGGGTCTTCAAGTCTGACGGAACCATCGATACTTACCTCACGCCAGAAGAAGCGAGGGAAGCCTTTGGAGGGAGCCACAACAGACTGACCAATAGATTGTCCCCAAGAGGTCATCATCATCATCAAGGCCCATCGAGGAGCAACCCAGCCAGTCCAGAGAGCCCAGCACCGGGAACCCCAAGGAGATGTCCGGGACCAGCGGCAAGCCCTGCCTGGGATGGATCCAGGGATCCACAGCGAGGTCTGCCAGTCGTTCCGAGGGACCCTGATGCAGGACTATACTCCTCCTACTTACCGCACCCCAAAGGGACATAAGTGCTTATCTTGGACACACCGTGCGGAGGATATGGGTCAAAGACAGGGCCCTCTAAGCCTCCGGGTGGGAAGGGAGGGAGTTTGTTGCAGGGAGAAAAAAAGGAGAAAAAAAAAAGTTTTCCCTCTACAACGGGACTCCAGGACATCATCTATAAAGAGGGACACTACACACCTCCGGTATAGATATTATTCGCCTGAGGGGCGCCACATCAGGCTTATAACCGGGGATGCATATGAGCTGTAGTGAGTTGATGTTAATTATTTGATAATGCGGTTATTCACTGTACTAGATGTCAGCAAAACTAGCCAGCTTATGGCGAAAAAAGTAAAGTCTACAAGGTATTGTTGCTGGTTCATTTTAACTCCAATGGGAGACCAGCGAGGGGGGAGTTATATGTTTGTTCTACTGTTTTGCTCCATGAATGTCAGTGGGAAATGCTTATGCGCACGTGTCGCAGGAATCTGTCTCCCCGGAAAGCGCTTGGGGAAGGGTTACAAATTTATTCAGCAGTTACTAAACCGCTAACATGGAATGTAAAGGGCCTGAGAGCCCCTCAAAAACGAATCTCTATATTACGGCACCTTAAAAGGTTAAACGTAGATGTGGCTCTCCTACAAGAGACTCATCTGGAGGAGGCAGACTTCTGGCATATACAACGCCTTTGGGTGGGACAAGTCTTTTGCTCCGCATCGGTGGGCAGAAAAGCGGGAGTATTGATTTTAATACATGAAAGACTGAGGTGCTCTGTTACAGACAGTCAAAATGATGACGACGGACGCTTAGCATCGATGACGCTAGACACAATAGTGGGTAGATTAACGATTGTCAATGTGTATGGTCCCAATTCGGCACCTACGGCTTTCTTAAAGGTCTGACACCCACTATCCTGAAGGAGGGAGGGGGCCAGATACTGGTGGCGGGTGACCTTGAAAAAGGGCCAATCTGATACCGCAAGAAGTGGTTTTACCATTGACCCATTCTTGCAGGCTACAGATCTAGTGGATGCCTGGAGGTTTCTAATCCCTATAGAGAGGGAGTATACTCATTACTCCCATGCTCAACAATGTTGGTCCAGGATCGACTACATCTTGACCTCTCAGACTCTAATGCGTAGGGTAGACAATGTGCAAATTTTAGATATGATCATCTCAGACCATGCCCCAGTGGTGGTACACCTAGCAGACGCTTTTCCCAGAGGTCATCATGATATTATCTGGAGACTTCCTTGCCACTTGCTCTCTGATGAGGAATTTGTGGATACTTTGAGGGGGTGGTGGTGGGAATTCACGGGGGACAACAACGATCATGTGGATGATCATGTCCTGTTCTGGGAAACAGCCAAAGCGGTCTTGCGAGGCCGTATTATCTCCTATGTTTCAGCCAAGAAGAAGAAGATTAGTTCACAATATACACTAGCTTCAGAATCATTACGATGTGCTTACACAGCTTTTATAGCTGACCCTTCGGATCACAATAAAACAAGATGGATCACGGCCAAGCACACATATGACCATTATTTAGGTTATTCCTAGATTATAAGTTAGCTTCTTTCTTTAAATTTGGCAACAAAGCCGGTAAATTGTTGGCCTCACTGGCGAAATCACATAGAGGCACATTAAATGTAGGAAGCATTATAGATGACAGGGGGGAGAAGTTGCAAGACATGAAGAGCATAACGAATTGCTTTGCAAAGTACTACGCCAAACTATATGCCCAAGGCGCATGAAACAGTGACAGAGCTAGGGAGCTCCTATCTAAAATTAAACTCCCCCACCTACAGGAAGAAGCCCTATCCATGTTAAATGCCCAAATCACTGAGGAGGAAGTGAAAAAGACAGTGCGCACGTTACCTAATGGAAAAGCCCTGGGGCCGGACGGCTACCCGAGCGAGTTCTATAAAATGTTGACCACGGAAGTCACCCCGACTCTCTTTTTAATAAGGTGATACAAGGGACGGACATTATGCCCACTGGGAATACGGCCCACATAAAAGTCATATTTAAACCAGGAAAAGACCCAACCCTAACTAGCTCGTATAGGCCGATCTTGTTAATAAACCAGGATTTGGAATTACTTTCCAAGATTTTAGCAAACAGATTGGCAGAATACATGCCTGACTTGATTGGCCGTCACCAAGTCGGCTTTGTTAAAGGTAGAGTGGCAGTGACTAATATTAGAACTGTACTGGCAGTACAAGATTGTTTACAGCAAACCCGAGACACCAGGGGCCACCCAGCCCTCCTATCGTTGGACGCGGAAAAGGCTTTCGATAATGTCAACTGGAAATGGCTGTGGTGGTCCCTGGATGCAGCAGGAATTACGGGTCAGTTCCGACAGGCGATAGAGGGCCTATATCGGAGACCCCGGACGAGGGTTGGCTTCCCGGGATTCTTGTCGGAACCCTTTGAGCTACAGAAGGGAACAAGACAAAGGTGCCCCCTCTCGCCACTTCTCTTTTATTTAGCCCTAGAGCCATTAGTCAGATATTTAAAAGCTCTGACACATTCAAGGGCATTGAGGTAGGGAAGCAGAAAGTCAAGCTGATATGCTTTGCCAATGACATACTGATATTCTTAGGAACCCCGAAAGATCACTTGAGCTCGGTTCTTGTCGTCTTTTATATTATGAGGAAACCACAGGTTACAAAATAAACGTTAGTAAAACTCAATTGCTTTACTTACAGGGCTCCATACCACAACTAACCCTCAGACATGAAGTGGGAGTAGTGTCAGGTCATTTATCGTATCTAGGTATTAAGATTGGACGACACCCGTCTTCCTTATATATGCCTAACTACGACCCTCTGATTAGGAAAATAGTGGAGCTACTAGAGAGATGGAATACGCTGCCCCTCTCCCTATTTGGGAGGGCTCATCTAATAACGATGATCAGCTTTGCGAGACTCCTCTACCCCCTGCAAACCATCCCACTGCTTATAAAACAACAAGATGTAAGCAAGCTCAGGAGGGCATTTACGCAATTTTACGGAAGGGGAAGAGACCTAGGATAAGCTATGGGAAACTATGCCTAACGATTTGGGAGGGAGGAATACAGCTACCAGACATTAGGAAGTATAATCTGGCTTCTTTGATGAGACACGTAAAAGATTGGATATGGAAAACATCTTTCTTTTCCAAAAGGGAATTAGAGGCACAACTGGTGGCCCCGTGGGACTTGGTAGCACTGCTACACACGAGACTTAGAGATATGCCTTTGTTGGTAAAACATTACTCCATAATTAGAGTTACATTGGCTGCGTGGAGGGCGGTTAGAAAAATATATCAACTACCGATGTATTTAACCCCCCATATGCCACTGTGGACCCTTCCAGCTTTTTGGGCAGGGAGACAATCTGCACTCTTTCAGAGGGGAGAGAAAAGGGGATTGTAACCCTTAAACAACTGCTGACCCCTCGGATCACAAGTTCATCCCTCGGGCTCAACTACAACCCCAATTCTAGCTCCCGCAATCTCACTTCCTCGCCTATTCTCAAGTACAATTATTTTGTGCAAAACAAGCAAGTAGTCTAGGTGATGTAGACAAACTGGCTTGGTTTGAAGGTCTGATTGGCAGGGAAGCATCACTCAGTTCACTTGCAGAATTGTACCGTAGAATTCAGAGCATACAATCTATTGGTCTTTACAAAACAGTATTTAAACATTGGGAATGGGAGTTTGAGGATGATACCTTGACACACAAATTGAGGGCAGGGATGGAAAGGGTGCGCCAAGCAGTGTGTTGCAAAACGTGGAGAGAGATGCAGTTCAGAATTTTCCATAAAGCAACATACACTATTGATTTGCCATATAAAGATGCTCCATCACACTACCTCAGAGCGTGCCCCAAATGTGCGCTGCCTAAAGCCAACTTGATGCATGGCTTATGGGGCTGTTCCTATCTAGCCTCACTATGGCAGACGATAATTGCGCTAATAAAATCAATATGGGATGTATAACTGGACCTCTCCCCACAGCACTGCATCTTTCACTACATACCGGTTGATCCGGCAGGAAACACCGCACAAGTGGTGAACATCAAGGGAGTACATGTGATGTTGCTTTCAGTAAAGAAAGGCATTTTGAGGCACTGGTTGCACCCCACAGTACCAAAGGTAGAGGAGATTCTAGGCATTGTAAAACAGATGTTATACATGGAAAGGTTAGAAACAGAACACAACAAGGGTAAGGCCACGAAAGCCTTCTTTCACAAATGGAGGAAATTTATCAGCTACACATTTTCCTGTGAAAAAATTATAGAGCTAATGACACCCTTTAAAGGTACGCAATGGTACTTGCTGGAAAAAACGAAAGGTACCCTAGGGCAGTGGTGGGCAAACTTATTAGTCAACTGAGCCAAATATCAACAAAACAGCAATTGAAATTTCTTTTGAGAGCCAAATTTTTTAAACTTAAAATATATAGGAAGGTACGTTGTTATTAACTTTATAAGGGTATTCCTAATCATCTCAACATACCTTTCTCGATCCTCGACACTACATCTTCTTTCACTCCACAACATTTCGCCCTATAAGACGCACCTAAGTTGTAGAGGAGGACAATAAGAAAAAAAATATTTTCCATTACACCTGGGTCAGACCACTAATCAGACCCGCAATGTTAATAAGACCTCCCTCAGATCAGACCCCCTATCAGACGTCAGCTCAGACCCCAATGTAAATGACCCCCAATCAGACCTCAGATAAAAGCCCCATGCCTCTCATCACCACAATTATTATCCATGATGCCTCTCATCACCCCCATTATTATCTATGATGCTTCTCATCATCCCCATTATTATCAATGATGCCTCTCATCATCCCCATTATTATCCATGATGCCTCTCATCACCCCCATTATTATCCATGATGCCTCTCATCACCTCCTATATTATCCATGATGCCTCTCATCACCCCCATTATCATCTATTATGCCTCTCCTCATCCCCATTATTATCCATGATGCTTCTCATCATCCATGATGCCTTTCATATCCCCTATTATGATTCTCATTAGCCCCATTGCCTCAGACCGGCCCTAAGTTTCATAAAATAAAAAAGCACTTACCTCTCCTGCTCCTGGATGCTGCTGCTTCTCACCGCCCATGCTCTGTGTTCCTCCTGCTGTCGGCTGTGCTGTGAACTGGCACGCATAGCGTGACATCACAGAGCGCCTCACGCTGTGCGCAGCCCTGCACAGCCGACGACCAGGAAGTGGTGAGTACAGAGCCTTCACTGCTTCCTGGTCCTCCCTCTCCTGACGATTTTTGCTACGGGCAACGAAAATGCGATCGCACTGTGCATGCGAGCCTGCACCTGGAAGAGCCACATTCAAGGGGCTAAAGAGCCGCTTGTGGCTCGCGAGCCGCGGTTTGCCGACCACTGCCCTAGGGAATCTGGAGATAGATAGATAGACAGGTGGAACGCGACAGGTGACTTTAAAGGACGAAGCGTGCGATATATCAATTGCCCACGTCATGGAGCACTGTTTGTTTTATGGTTTACGGGATGGGGAAGAAAATGAAAAATTCGGACGGGCGGATGGAGGTCGATTTATGACAACGTTGTCTAATGTATTTTGCTTTATTGCCATCTGTTATTATTGCAAATGATGTATGTAACAACCTGATTACCGTCAATAAAAAATATAAAAAAATAAAATTAAATACTTTGTTAAGCATCTTGCACACAAAGTTTTTTTTTTTCATTTCCGTTCTGTTTTTGCGGGTTCTGTTTGCGGTCCGTATGCGGAACCATTCACTTCAATGGGTCCTCAAAAACAGCGAAGGTACTCCGTGTGCATTCCGTTTCTGTATTTTTGTTCCGTTCAAATATAGAACATGTCCTATTATCGCCTGCAAATCACGTTCCGTGGCTCCATTCAAGTCAATGGTTCCGTAAAAAAACCGGAATGTATACGGAATGCATCCGTATGTCTTCCTTATCCGTTCCATTTTTGCTGAACCATCTATTGAAAATTTTATGCCCAGCCTAATTTTTTATGTACTTACTGTTTAAACAATATTGTATGCTTCCATTTCCGATCCGAAAAAAAACGGATCACAAACGGAAACCAATTGGAAAAACGGAACGGCAAAACGAAACGGAAACACTACTGAAACAAAAAAATGGAAAACGATCCGTTTAAAACGGACCCCAAAACCATACGGTCTTAATATGACTTGTGTGTATCCATGTCCTGTACGTGTATTGATGCTTTCCTCCCAACTCTGCCTGAGGCCTCATGCACACGAACGTATTTTCATTCCGTGTCCATTCCGTATTTTATTTTCGGACCGTATACGGAACCATTAAATTCAATGGGTCGGCAAAAAAAACGGAAGGTACTCCGTGTGCATTCCATCTCCGTATGCCGGTATTTGCGTTCTGCAAAAAAATAGAACATGTCCAATTATTGTCTGCATTACGGACCAGGATAGGACTGTTCTTCTAGGGGCCAGCTGTTCCATTCTGCAAAATACGGAATGCTCACGCATGTCATCCGTATTTTTTGCGGACCGCAAAATACATAAGTTAGTGTGCATGAGGCCTGAATGTTATGTCTGCCCCATGCACTGATAAAGTCAGCTGTGGGAATTGAAGCCTAAATAACTTTTTAATTAAGTACATACATTTATTGAACTCTTAAAGGGCTGTGACACAATACTAACTTATCCAAGCATCTGACTGAACGGTTTGACTGCTGGCATCACAAGAACCAGGGTCCCTACACCAAAAAGATTGGAGCAGCAGGTCGACCACACCTGCTGCCACTCCATTCAAGTTCTATGGGACAGGCGGGGATGGCCCCATGTTGTTCAACCTGCCACTTCATTCTTTCTGGTGCACAGGAACCTTGTTCTCCTGATCGTTGGAGGTTTGAGTATTAAATGACCCCGCCGTCCTGGGGTATCGCGTCCCGGCTTAGGTCGGCGCTGCGTTAGTTGGAGGACGCAGCAGTTGGGAGGGGGGCGTGCCTCCTCCGCCTGCTTGGTGGCTCTGAAGCTCAGCTTGTGCTGTTGCTGCTCCAGGGGACACGTAGAGATAGAATAATAAGATTGAATGAGTTAAAACTAATAAATCTTATTAGGAAGGCATTAGGAGGAAATATAATATACAAAATATATAAAAAAAAAAAAAAGGGGAGGAGAAAAGAAGGAAGGCTGAGGTGCTCACCCTTAAGGAGTTAACTGGGAGGAGTTGAGGTTAGAGGTGGAGCTCCACCTATTTAAACCCCCTCCAAACCCTCAGCAGATCTCTTTCTTCCTGAAGAGCCGCTGGTGTCTGATCATTTGATCTAGTCTCCAGATTATCCTTTGAGCTACCCTATGGCATCTCCTAATGAACGTGGGAAGTCTTCCCACAAGCAAAAGCATCTCACTTGTGCCTCTTGTGAGACGCCTATGCCGGACTCCTACGAATATAATCGGTGTCCTCTGTGCCGCCCACCTCAGGTCCAGCCCTCAATGGCGGATATGTTTGGCTGGATGAAGGACTTTATGGGCAACTCCATCTTGGAGATTAAGTCGGCCCTTGCTGCCAAGCGACCACGTGAAGACTCCCCGGGACCCCTCCCAATGCTTGAGGAAGTTATCTCCCTCGACGACCAGTCATCTTCTTCCGCTGACGAGGAGTCTGTGGGTCGTTTTTCTGCGGATAAAACTCAACGTCTTCTACGCTCCATCCGGTCAAGGGACCGTGAGGTTGAGCAGGGGGAAGCTACTCCGTCCACCTCTAGGGGGCTTAGAGCCTTTAAAGTGGATGAAAGCCTCAAGAAGATGATGCAACTGGAATGGAAGCACCCGGAGAAGGCTCCGGTTCTCAATAAGAGATTTAAGATGATGTTCCCGATCCAGGAGTCGGAAGCAGATCTCTGGTTTACTCCACCTAAGGTCGATATGGCCATTGCAAAATTGTCTAAATGGACTCTAGTCCCGTCTGATGACGGCTCTAATTTGCAGGATCCCTTGGACCGTAGAGCCGAGTGCACCCTGAGGAGGTGCTATACGGCAGCCGCGGCCTCCGCGTCCGTCGCTTCTTCGGAAGTTGCGGAGTTCGTACGCTCACGGATCCTCCGCATCCAGTCTGATCTGGAGTCTGGAGTCGCCAGGACTGAGGTCCTGGATCAGTTTAAGACCCTTCTTCTTGGGTCAGATTTTCTCTGCGATGCCTCCACGCAGAATGTGAGGCTTGCGGCAAAGGGCATGGCCCTTTCCTCTGCGAGCCGTCGCCCCTTATGGCTGCGTCCCTGGGTTGCGGACAACGCTTCAAAATTCAATTTGTGCGGCCTCCCTTACGAGCCTGGTAGGCTCTTTGGCTCCGAGCTGGACAAAATCATGGAGTGCCTGGCAGACAAAAAGGGGAAGCATCTCCCCCAACAGTCCTTTTGGAACCGCTCCCGGGCCAGGAGATCAAGATCATCGGGTCCGTCGAGATCCCAGAGACGCCAGGAATCTTCCAGGCGTGGTAGAGGTCGTGGTCGGGAAGGATCGCAAAGCGGATCTTTGACTCTCCCGCTGGTCCCCCCCCTTGCCCTCCTGTTTTGTGCGACGCACCAAATTTAAGTTCTCCTCCAATCGGAGGTCGTCTTCGTTTTTTTTGTCAAACCTGGGTTCAGAAGATTCCAGACCCGTGGGTTCTCGACATAGTGACTTACGGCTACAAAATAGATTTTTTGTCTCCCCCTCAAGAAAAGTTCGTGTTGACCCATCTCCTGGCCCATCCCAAACAGAAGATCCTGGAGGACTCCGTTCTCCAGTATTTACAAAAGCAGGCCCTGGAGGAAGTCCCCTCCCACGAGCAGGGAAGGGGCATCTATTCGCCCATTTTTCTAGTCCCAAAGCCTTCCGGAGATTGGCGCATGATAATAGATCTGCGCTATCTAAATCGCTTCATAAGGAAGAAGCGTTTTCGTATGGAGACCATTCGCTCCGTAGTCGCTATTTTAAATCCCAGTGACCTTATGGTCACAATAGACTTGAAGGACGCTTATCTCCACGTCCCAATTCATCCAGCGCATCGGAAATTCCTAAGAGTTGCGGTCTCCATACAGGGTGTAGTAAAGCACTATCAGTTTGCTGTTCTACCCTTTGGCATCTCTTCCGCTCCCCACACTTTTACCAAGGTTGTGGCTCCGGTCGTTGCCATGCTCAGGCTTCAAGGACTAGAAATCGTACCATACCTAGACGATTGACTTTTAAAAGCCTCTTTTCTAGATGTTCTTCAGTCCCATCTTCAGCTGGCTCTTCAGACACTCCAGCAGTTAGGCTGGCTAATAAATTGGGAGAAGTCCCAAATCCTGCCTTCCACTACCAGAACCTTTCTGGGTTTCCTGGTCGACTCTCAAAAGATGTCACTCTCCCTCTCTCCGGAGAGGAAGGACAAACTCATAAGAGCCGCTCAGTTCCTCTTGGCACCTCGTCGTGTGTCCATCAGAACTCTGATGAAGATGTTAGGACACATGTCAGCATCCGCGGAGGCAGTGCCGTGGGCCCTTTGGCATCTTCGTCCACTTCAGGAAGAAGTGTTGACCTGTTGTCGTCTGGAATCGGAACCCCAAGGGGTTAGACAAGACACACTCCCTGTCTGCTCAGGTCCGGTCCTCCCTCAAGTGGTGGAGAGACCTATCAGATGGGAGGTCCTTGATTCAACCTCGTTGGATCACGTTGACCACAGACACCTCCCTTCTAGGTTGGGGAGCCCATCTGGAAGACAGTCCAGTACAAGGTATCTGGACTCCTCAGGAGAGACTTCTCTCATCCAACATGAGAGAATTGAGAGCAGTGCGTCTAGCGCTCTCTCATTTTGCTCCTCTCATCCGCGGAAAGGCGGTGAGAGTCCGTTCCGACAATACGACTGTAGTCGCTTATATAAACATACAGGGAGGTACGCGATCTCAACCTCTTCTTCAGGAAGTAGGTCTAATTCTCGCTTGGGCAGAGCACTGTCTATCTCACCTTTCCGCAGTTCACATCAGAGGAGATCTCAACACAGTTGCAGATCGTCTGAGTCGCGGTCTGCCAGTTCCAGGCGAATGGTCCTTGAACAAGGACATCTTCTCCCAGATCACTCTCCGTTGGGGCATGCCGGAGATCGACCTTATGGCTACCCAGATGAACGGGAAGGTGAACAAGTTCTGCTCCCTTTACAAAGAGGACAACCCTGTGGCGATAGACGCTCTGTCCATACCTTGGAGGTTCAGGCTGGCTTACATCTTCCCTCCACTTTCCATGATACCACGGGTATTGACGAAAGTCAAGCAAGACCAGACCCCGGTCATAGCAATAATACCTTTCTGGCCGAAGAGGTCTTGGTTCACCCAGCTCATGAAGATGAGTCAGGGCAATTACTGGAAGCTTCCCCCGGTGCAGGACCTGCTGTATCAGGACACAGGTCCATGCCTAGATCTGAGGAGACTCAGTCTGACAGCCTGGAGATTGACAGGACCCTACTAGAAGCTAGTGGGCTCTCTGCGGCGGTCTTGAGAACCATCTCGCACTCCCGTGCGGAGTCTACAAAGAAAGCCTACTCAAGGATTCAGAAGAGATTTCTTCAGTGGTGTGCTGTTAAAGAGGTAGTTCCCTCAGATCCTCCTCTTTCAGCTGTTCTACAGTTTCTACAGGACGGCCTAGACAAGGGTCTAAGCCCGTCAACACTCAGAGTTCATACCAGTGCTCTCTCTGCCTTTTTAGGCAGACCACTATCTCAAGACCCCCTACTCAGCAGGTTCCTTAAAGGAGCCGAAAGACTAAAACCTAGAATCCTGAGGCCGATCCCAGAGTGGGATCTATCTGTTGTTCTTAAGGGGCTATCCTCTCCATCCTTTGAACCCCTGGAATCCGTGCACCTTAGGTTCCTATCCCTTAAGGTCACATTCCTCCTAGCCATAACATCGGCTAAAAGGATTGGAGAGTTACAGGCGCTTGCAGCCGCCGAACCCTATACCCTCTTTCTCCAGGACTGTGTCCTGTTGAGATTTTTGCCGTCCTTCACTCCTAAGGTCCCAACGTTTACTAACCGTAATCAGACCATCTCTTTGCCGTTACTGTGTCCCGTTCCATCATCTCCTGAAGAAGAAGCTCTTCACTCCCTGGACATTGCCAGATGCCTCAAGATCTATCTGGACAGGACTGCGGATTTCAGAAAGACTGAACACTTGTTGATATCTTTTGCAGGACGGAATAAGGGTTTGAAGGCTTCCAAACCATCTTTGAGTAGATGGGTTAAGGAAGCAATCAGCGAAGCCTTTCTCGCTCAGAGGGTATCGCCTCCATCCTTTGTTACTGCCCATTCTACAAGGGCAGTATCCACCTCCTTTGCTGAAAGGAGCCTAGTCCCTCTGGACCAGATCTGTGCGGCAGCCTCATGGAGCTCCCATAGCACTTTTATTAGACATTACCGTCTAGACTCTAGATGTTCTCAGCGGGCTGTGTTCGGGCGTACAGTGTTGTCGGCCACCCTCCCGTAAAAAAAAAATATATATATTTTTTTGTTTATTTCCTGAAGGAGTTTATTCCTTCCTTCAGAAGTGGGCTAGCGCTATACGTTACCCTCCCAGAATTTGTTGGGCTACTCGCTAAGTCCCCACTTGTGCTGCTGTAGGACGTAAGGGAAGCGTCAATTTTGACGTAAATTTGTTTTCCCTTAGTCCTACCAGCAGCACACAAATTTCCCCCCCTTTTTTATGTTATATATGTTCTTGTGATAAAGCACTGTCTATAGGGCGGGCTGCCCTTTATAAGGGGGGGGGGGGTTTGACTAATTAATTAATTATTACTTGCTAGGAGATTTTTTCTCAGCAAAAATTCCGCTGTCCTATTTGTTCACGGGGGAGAAATCCCCACTTGTGCTGCTGATAGGACTCAGGGAAAACAAATTTACGTCAAAATTGACGCTTCTCATCTCTGCATCCCAAGAAGAGCTATAATATATAACATAAATTCCAGGGTGCTGTACATATAATAAGCATATACAAAAAAAAGTATTTTGCATCATATAATACAGTACAATAAGCACAGACTAACTTCGTGACCAACTGATACAGAGGGAGAGAGGACCCTGTCCATGAGGATAATAATCTACAAAGGAAGGGTTGTGACTACTTTCTGTCGGGTGACATACATTTTTTTAAGTTAGAAAACACTTTTTTGGATGGTTCAGGAATAAATGATGCTTAATTTTTATAGTTTAAGTTTTTTAAATTATTTTTCTGTAGTAAAAAAAATGTATATACGTATCCCATTTTCGTTCTGTAAAAAACAGATCCTTGAAAAATTGATAGCTTCCTTCAACAGAATGCGCTATTCTCTTCTCCAAAAAAAGACAATAATAGGAATACTGAGATTTAAGAATTGGACACACAGATCCATGAAGATAAGGGATGTGTGCATGGCCGTGTTGAATTGTATAAGTGAATTGTATAAGCAAGATCTACATATTATTTTAAGTTCCACTAAGGGACGAGACCATCAGATACTTTGATCTTAGGAAGTCTTTTAGGACTTACCTAACGGCCTCTTTACATGAGTAGATAATTGTTTAATAAATCATAAAATTGAGAGAAAGTGATCAATTATAAAGTAGTGTTGTCGTTAGTGCATTAATGACTTGAATAACAACTTGTTTGCTGGCCGATCCACTCTAATATCTACTCTGGTAAAAGGGCCTTTAGGTATGCTTATTCGGTTATTTTTGAAGTGGAGAGTGCCTTGAATGCCCCCTTAAGGAGCTCCATTCTCAAGATAGGAGTGGGTCCCAGAAGTACGACCCATGTCAGACATTTATGACATATCTTGTGGATATGCCATAAATGTTGCAGATCTCTTTAATGGGATGCAACGGAATGCATCTTCATCCATTAAAGGGCTGTTCCAGGAATTCAATATTAATGTCCTATCAACCAACACCCAGCATCCCCGCCAATCAGCTATTTTAGGGTAGCTCCGAAGACAGAAGTGGGCACTGGAACAACACAGCTCCTTCCATTTTGTAGTGTACGGAGCTGCTGAATACAGCACTGCTCCCATTCACTTCAGTGGGGGCAGCGCTGCAGTAACTAGCTATGTTCACTACACAATGGAAGGAGCTGTCTAGTTCTGGCACTACCCCAAAACAGCTGATCGATGGGGAAGCTGAGTATTGGAACCCTTGCCGATCTGATACTGATGACATATCCTGAAGATAGGATATCAATATCAAATTCCTAGAATACCTCTTTAGGCCTCATGCACACGACTGTAGTTTTGGTCCGCATCTGATCTGTCAGATTAGGACAGCAGAAAATGTGGACAGCACATGGATGTCATTCATGTGCTATCCGCATCCGAGTGGCCATTCCACAAATTATAGAACATGTCCTCTTCTACTAATGGGTGTGAGAAAATGATGAAATGCACAAAGCCGGTAACCGTATTTTGCAGCTCTTTCAGGACAGCAAGAAAGATACGTTCTTTTGCAGGAAACCGCCTGGTGTTCCTTTACATCAGATGGGAGATCCAATGCTGTGCACCTAGGAGGGACATCATCATTATCTAGGGACTCTGCATGGCATTCTTTTACATCGGACAGGAGATCCAACACTGGGCGCCATCATCACTATCTACTTCTGATATCGCACAACTTGGGGACCTGATCCACCAAGTCATCTGAGAAGCTGCAGATAACTTCCAGATGCTTATTGGCTCTATATGCAATAATGCCCTTATCATCTATCGTCTTTGAGAATTGCTAGTGGGGAATTCATCAGTAGTACCCATTAGCATTGCAGGCAATACAGTTCTCCCTATGTACAGCCATGGGCGTAGCTATAGGGGGTGCAGAGGTAGCAGTCGCTACCAGGCCCAGGAGCCTAAGGGGGCCTAAAGACCCTTGTGCTACATAAGAAGACACACAAAGCACTGAGGGAAGGGGGGCCCAAGCTGAACTCTTGCACCAGGGCCCGTGAGCCACTAGCTACGCCCCTGTGTACAGCTATGCAATTTTTGGCGTATATCTGTTGCAGATTTAGTTGCAAAGGAGATTTGTGGCTGAATCTGCGACTTTTCCCCGCTCACAAAGGGGGCATGGCATGGGCGGGGGAAAGGAGCGGCTGACAGGCCCGTCTTATTTATCATTTTCTACGCCTATTTTAAGAGCGTAAAATGATCTAAATCTATGCCAGCAAGGGAGCTGGCATAAATGTAGGCAGGGGGTGGATGTGCCTAAGTTATATAGAAACTCTGGTCTAAATAAATGACCCTAATAGTTTGTACTGTGTACCAAGGGTGACTACTGGGAAGTGTGCTACTGCCCTTACTGTTTATACGGGTTCTGTATCACATGAAGATATGAATGTTTTTTCATCTATACTAGGCTACTTTCACACTTGTGGTGTGAGGATCCGGCAGGTAGTTCCGGAACTACCCGTCGGATCCGTCATTCCGCATGACAACTAAAAGCATTTGGAGACAGATCCGGCATTCCGTCAAGTGTTCCAGAATTTTAGAAGGAGATAATACCGCAGCATGCTGCGGTATTTTCCCCGTCTAAAAACCGTTTACATACTGAACTGAAGACATCCTGATGCATCCTGAACGGATTTCTCACCATTCAGAATGCATGGGGATAATCCTGATCAGTTTTTTCCGGCATAGAGCCCCGACGACGGAACTCTATGCCGGAAAAGAAAAACGCTAGTGTGAAGGTACCCTTAAGTATCCTGTTAGGATTTTCACCTTGCTTTACATGCCACCAGAGCCTCTGATAAAGGCCTCATGCACACGACCGTTGTTTGTTTCCGCGTCCGTTCCGTTTTTTTCACGGATAGGATGCTTCCCCATTCATTTCAATGGGTCCGTCAAAAAATGCGGATGGTTAACCGTTTTTGTTCCGCATCCGTGGTCCGTGTTTACCTTCTGTCAAAAAAATAGAGCATGTCCTATTTTTTTCACGTTTGCGGACAAGGATAGGCATTATTACAATGGATCTTCCAAAAAAACGGATCCGTCAAAAAAAACGGTCCGTCATCCGTTTTTTTTGACGGACGCAAAATTTGCGGACGGAGCGGACACGGAGGCAGGCAACGGTCATGTGCATGTAGCCAAACCCTGTAGTTTACACCTAGGGAGAGAAAGGTTTTGGGCTAGTAGTTGATGGGCTACTATTCGACTGTGTGGTGAAATATGGTAGACAAACAGGTGTCTATCCATAAGGGGTTGTTCACATGGCGGATTTTGCCGAGTCTCAAAACCTGAATTAAAAACGCAGATGTGAAAGTAGCCCTACCCGTCTTTTTTTTAACCAATGAGTGTTCACTTGAATACAAAGCTGCATTTTTAGCTCAAGGTTTTTGGCGCGGATCCGCACCAAGAAAGTGCAGAAAATGCAAAAAAATAAAATAAAAGCTTGGAACTATTTTTGTATGCTTTCCAATTATTTTAGTGGGAGATTCGGCACAGATTCTGACCCAAGATAGGGCATGCTGCTTTTTTCCATGTGGAAAAATAAACAAGCGCTGAATTCCATTTAAATGAACGGGAGGCTGTTTTGAGGCATTTTCTTTTAGCTGATTTTGAGGCAGAAACGCTCCAAAAAACTCTGTGTGAACTGGCCCTTTAATATGAACTTAGCAATATTGTATATGCATTAGATTGTTTCAGGGTGTCCCCCATACATGTGTATGCCTCATTAGTGAACTCACTCTTCATTGTACTTTGAAGTAGGGTATAATAGGGGCGGATTCTAAGACAATGGGGGAGATTTATCAAAACTGGTGTAAAGGAAGACTGGCTTAGTTGGCCATACCAACCAGTCAGATTCCACCTTTCATTTTTCAGTGCTCCTTTGGAAAATGAAAGGTGCAGTTTGATTGGTTGCTATGGGCTACTAAGCCAGTCTTCCTTTACACTAGATTTGATAAATCTCCCCCAATGGGCCTTTATAAGAGCAGAAGTTCTGCTTTAGGTAGGATCTTATATGGACACGAGCCGGCGGCTTGGGTATTTTACTGAGGTATTATGATATAGTGTTCTGGGAGTTTCTTTGAAAATTTGACAAACTACAAATAACAGCATCAATAATTGGGATGCATAAATCAATATCTATAATACAGAGAGCACATCAAGGCTGTCATCATGAGGCAGGAAAAGGACACCAGCCGCCCTGTCATTAATATTAACACCCAGTGATAGATATCAGAGCAGTCACTGTCCTTGTAATTGTCCTACAAGCACTGCTGCTCATTTACAGCTGCCAATAGGTAAAAGGAGGAAAGAAAGAAAAGCAAACAATCTTCCCTTTGCAGTCCCTTCCCCCTTCCATGTGCACACAGTTTACGTGCAGCTCAAAGAGCATTATCCTCCCCCTCATCCCACATCTGCCTGACTGCTCGGCATTAACCCTGTGCAGAGCGCGGGCTGAGGGGCGTGACGTCACCACGGCCGAGCTGTGGACGTGCAGGACTTCCCCTCCTCCCTCTACTGTTATTTCAATTGATGTTGACAACACGTGGGACACGTCAGGCCCCGGTTGTCCTCAGCAGCCTCTGCTACCTCTGGGGAGAGGGAAGTGTGCAAAAACCGGTTTGTGCTAGTGAGCAGGGTGACTTGCACAACACACACAGCCTGCCTTTAATAATGAGGAGAGATGGAGCCTTGTTATTATTGCACTGCATTTCTGAAAGGTGATACAAGCTTTCTGCTCTTACATAACTCCTCATGGCAGGGTTCATGAATAAAGAATGGCAAGCATGCGGCCTGCCATTGGCACCGCTCACTGTACCCTGCACTGTGAAATAGGACACAGAGCAGCCACAATGAGGGTCCACAATGCGATCCTCAAAAATACCGTGTTGCAGCCGTTGTTTTTGCGGACCCTTTGTAACAATGGCTATTCTTATCTGCAAAACGGCCAAGAATAGGACACGTTCAGTTGTTTTTTTTGTGGGCCACGGAACGGACATACAGATGCTGTCTGCATTTTTTTGAGGCCCCATTCAAATGAATGGGTCTACATCCAACTCGCAAAAAATGCTGACCAAAATATGCTTGTGTGAATGCGGCCTAGGAGGTCATGCACGCAAACGGTGCCCAATGCAAGGGCACTCTGTGAGGTTGCTGCAGACGGATGCAGACCCATTAAACTTGAGTCCATGATCCGCCGCATCGCCAAAAAATAGAGCATTTGCAGTGCGGAGGCACAGAGAAGAAATTGTGTAGTGGTTCCGTGTCTCCGTTCCGGATTGCGGACCCATTCAAGTGTATGGGTTCCGCATCTGTGATGCAGTGCACAAACGGCTGGTGCTTGCATATTGTGGTGCGGCACCTGAGGGATTAACTGCCGCGGATTGCAGCGCCCGGTCACAGGCAGGTGCCGACAATGAGCTTCTGCCTGCATCTGTATAGTAAAAGTCACTCCTCATTGGTGGCCAGTGCGCCCCCCCCCCCTCCCCATTATTAAATACATTGGTGGCCAGTGCTCCCCCCATTCCTCCCTCCCCCCAGTATTAAAATCATTGGTGGCAGTGGCCACAGGGTCCCCTCACCTCCTCCTCATTGGTGGCAGTGGCAGTGATCGGAGCCCCAGCAGTGTAATGCTGGGGCTCCGATCGGTTACCATGGCAACCAGGACGCTACTGAAGTCCTGGCTGCCATAGTCTGCTCCCTGCTGCCCTGTGTGCACAGGGCAGCAGGGAGAGTGTGAGCTCTATCAGGCTGGGAACACACCTAAGCGTTTTTGGAGCGGGCGTTTTTTTGAGCGACAAACGCGCGTTTTCATGGGCGTTTTTGCATTTAAGGAATGCGCGTTTTTGAGGCGTTTTTTTTGATTGACAGGTTCCAGATCCACTAAAAATGTAGGCCCACCTATATGAAAGTTGCAGACTGTTAGCCAAATTGGGCCTTTTTATCCTGGGTCAAATGAGAAAAACGCGCGATCGTATGCGCGTTTTTTAAACAGAAAACGCGCATATGTTCAACTTGGAGCGTTCCCATGCATTCCAATGGGTGGAAACACTTGAAAAATCGCCCCAAAGAAGCTCAACCACTAGCGTTTGGGTCAGGTGTTTTTCAGCGCGTTTAAACGCGCTGTAAAACGCCCAAATGTGTACCATGCCCATAGGGATACATGGCATTTCACATGTAGTGCGTTTTTCAGCGCGTAGGAACGCGCTGAAAAACGCTTAGGTGTGTACCTAGGGTCAGGGTGAATAGGATGAAAAGATCCCAGGTTCTAGCCCCTAACCCTGGGTTCAGACCTGAGCGTTCTAAAAACGCGCGTATTTCAGCGCATTTTTGCAAATAGGAAACGCGCGTTCTTGTGATTGACTACTGTAGTGTCAATCACAAAACGCGTGACAAACGCCCCAAAAAAAGCTCAAGTACTTGTTTATGTGTCGGGCGTTTTACAGCGCGTTCAAACGCGCTGTAAAACGCTCAAGTGAGAACCAGGGCCATAGGAAAGCATTGCTTTTCATGTGTTGAGTGTTTTACAGCGCGTTTGAACGCGCTGTAAAACGCTCAGGTGTGAACTTAGGGTAAGGGGGAAATAGTTAATAAATAAACTGTAAAAAAAGTTAAAAAAGTACACAAAAATATTAAGTATAAATCACCCCCTTTCCCAATTTTACATATAAAATATATAAACAATAAATAAAATATTACATATCGCTACGTCTCAAGTCCAAACTATTAAAAAAATCCTCTTTTAAGCGTTGAACGCCCATAAAAGAAACAAAAAAAGAAAAGAAAAACTGCACAATTCGCCATTATATTTTAGTCGCCTTGTCCCCCCAAAAAATAGGATCGTACTGTTGTTTTATTGGCCGGACATTCCATAAAATGAGGAATGCACGCGGCTTTTTTTGGCTTTTTTTTTTTGCGTGGTATCGAATGGTATCGAGTATCGCAATACTTTTTTATGGTATCGATACCGAATCAAAATTTTGGTACCGAAACAACTCTAGTATGCATGATCCCTAAGGCCTCTTTCACATGGGCGTCATGTTTTTCCCGCGCGGGTGCAAACGTTTGTAACGCGTTTTGCATGCGCGTGAGAAAAAACGCCATGTTTGGTACCCAACCCGAAGCCGGACTTCATCACTGAAGTCCGGTTTCGGCTCTTTTGGAGAATTGATTATTTTCCCTTATAACATGGTTATAAGGGGAAATAATAGCATTCTTAATAAAGAATGCTGTGTAAAATGAAGTGGAAGGGGTTAAAATTAATAAAAGTTAACTTACCGTAGCCACTTGATCGCGTAGTCGCGATCTCTCCTCTCTTTCCCTGCAGCATCTAAGATCTACAGGACCTGTCATGACGTCACATCACATGGTCCAATCACATGGTCCATCTTACCATGGTGATGGACCATGTGATTGGACCATGTGATGTGACGTCATCACAGGTCCTTTAGATCTTAGATGCTGCAGGGAAAGAGAGGAGAGATTGCGACTACGCGGATGCTTGCGATTTTCCCGCAGCCCCATGCACTTCTATGGGGCCTGCGTTGCGTGGAAAACGCAGAAACTGGAGCATGCTGCGATTTTCACGCAACGCAGAAGTGATGCGTGAAAATCACCGCTCATGTGCACAGCCCCATAGAAATGAATGGGTCCGGATTCAGTGCGGGTGCAATGCGTCCTCCTCACGCATTGCACCCGCGCGGAAAACTCCCCCGTGTGAAATGGGCCTAAGGGTGCCGCCACACGCAGCAGATTTTGTGGCAGAAAATTCAGCGACTGAAAATCAGTTCCATTCACCTTAATGGAGGTTGCAGAAATCCAGGTCCTTGCTGCCCCATTCAAATGAATGGAACTGATTCTCAGACGAAGAATTTTCTGTCGCAAAATCTGCCAGGTGTGAATGCGGCCTAATGATCACTCAGTCGTCACGTGCCGTCTGAGCCTTTCCAGTTATCCATGCGTGGTTTTTTTATATTACTATTTAAACCCTCGGGGCTAAGTTTGAGACTTCATGACACCACAGTTCACATTTTTGGGAAAAGATGACAATTTTTTTAGACAGAATTTTGAGCTTCATAAACATTCTGGATATTGTTTATGATACAGGAAAATTAATAAAATGTGTGAAAATAAATTCGGACTTGTTTTTTTGCTTAACACATTTCAACGAGTGTTAGTAAACATTTTGTCAGATCAAAAACCTGATCAGCTTATGTTACTTATAGGTCGTTGCCATACTGCCTAAGGGTACTTTCACACTAGCGTTTTTCTTTTCCGTCATTGAGTTGTCGTCAGGGCTCAATACCGGAAAATAACTGATCAGTTATAGCCTAAGGCCTCATGCACACAGCCGCATATTTCGCGGCTCGGTCGCGGACCCATTCACTTCAATGGGGTCGCAAAAGATGCGGACAGCACTCCGTGTGCTGTCCGCATCCATTGCTTCGTTCCGTGCCCCCGCAAAAAAAATATAGCATGTCCTATTCTTGTCCGTTTTGCGGACAAGAATAGGCATTTCTATAATGGGCCACATTCCGTTCCGCAAATTGCGGAACGGAAAGCGGAGCAGCTTCCGTGTTTTGCGGATCCGCGGTTTGTGGACCGCAAAACACCAACGGTCGTGTGCATGTAGCCTAATGCATTCTGAATGGAGAGAAATCTATTCAGGATGTCTTCAGTTCAGTCACTGAACGGCGTTTTGGACACAGATAATACTGCAGCATGCTAAGGTTTTATCTCCGTCAAAATTGCCGGATCAGTTGCCGGAATCCCGGATCCGGCATTAATTTACATTGAAATATATAAGTGTCCGATCCGGCATTAGAAATACCTGCAGGACGGATCCGTTTAAAACTGTAAAAAAAAATACAAGACGGATTTGTCTATCCACATGACAAGTGGATCCGTTCTTGCAATGCATTTGTGAGACGGATCCATATCCGGATCAGTCTACAAATGCATTGTTTACATCCAGATCGACAGATCCGGCAGGCAGTTCCAACGACGGAACTGCTTGCCGTATCACCCTGCCGCAAGTGTGAAAGTACCCTAAGGCTGGGTTCAGACTTGAGCGCTTTACAGCGCGTTCCTACGTGCTGTAAAACGCTCAACAGGCGAAAACCCATGTTTCCCTATGGGCATGGTTCTCACCTGAGCGTTTTACAGCACGCTGTAAAACGTCCTACGCCCAAAGAAGTACAGGAGCTTCTTTGGGCTGGGTTCAGACTTGAGCGTTTTACAGCGCGTGCCTACGCGCTGTAAAACGCTCAACAGGCGAAAACCCATGTTTCCCTATCGGCATGGTTCTCACCTGAGCGTTTTACAGCGTGGACGAACGCGCTGTAAAACGCCCTACGCCCAAGGAAGTACAGGAGCTTCTTTGTGGCGTATTGTCACGATGCGAAAATAAAAGTAAAGATAGAGCGTCGTACGTGCGAAGCGGGACGCGCAGGTGTGAACCCTGCCTAAGGCTAAATGCACACGGGTGCCAGCTGTCCTGCAGAAAATCCGCACAAATTTCCACGTGGATTTCTGTGTTTCCTCAAAAACAGTAAATTTTTGACAGCAGTTTTTTTCACATGTGCAATAATGAAAAACAGCCATTAAAAATAGCCCCTTGCATCATAGGGGGCTGTCTGTCCATGAAAATGGACAAAATAGACTGTTAGGGCTCATGCACACGACCGTATGTATTTTGCGGTCCACAAAAAATGGATCCACAAAAAATACAGATGATGTCCATATGCATTCTGTATTTTGAGGAACGGAACAGCTGGCCCCTGATAGAACAGTCCTAGCCTTGTCCTTAATGCGGACATACGGAAACAGAATGCACATGGAGTAACTTCCGCTTTTTTTGCGGACCCACTGAAATAAATGGTTCCGTATATGGTCCACAAAAACGGAACAGACACGGAATAAAATTATTTTTGTGTGCATGAGGCCTTATCTTGAGCCATTAAAAAAAAACCTGTGTGAATAGACCCATAGACTGCAATGGTACTAAAAACTGTTGTTCGAAAAACAGCTGTCACACAACAGTTGTTTTCCGTTGTGTAAATGTACTCTTATTTTTGTAAACCGCCAAAAAAGGTTTGCAAAACACACATGAATTTTATATTCATGTGTTTTTTGCAAACTTTTTGGGGGGTTTATTTTGTTTTTTTAGGCCAAGGCTACACAGGGCCATGGGAGAGCAAGTCTTACAAAATTTGCGCAACCAAAAACATTTGTGCAAAAAAACCCAAACAAATCACTGAAATGTCACAGGTAAGTCGCATTCTGGCAAAGCTGTTGAATTGAAGTGGCAGCATATCGCGACCCCTCTGACAATAAGTAAACTAATTGTCATGTGATACTCTTGTCACCATGTAGCCCCAGCCTAATAAGTCACACAACATTTTGCAGGGCAACTAAGCCAGTTTTTCTGTACACCATTTTGATAAATCTCCCCCAGTGTGTTTTAGCGCCTGACATTTTTTACTGCCATTTTTTATATGCCTTGTGCTTTAGGGCACTTTCACACTAGCGTTGTTAGGATCCGGGAGGCAGTTCGGGCAACGGAACTGGCTGCCGTATCCGGCAAACGGCATGCAAACTGAAAGCTGTTTTCCCGGGTCCGTTAGACTTATTCATTGAAATACCGGATCTGTCTTTCCGGTATTATCCGGAATAACAGATCCGGTATTTTATTTTTTCAAACCTAGAAAGAACTGCGCATTAATACATTTCAATGGAAATTAATGCCGGATCCGGCAAGTGTTCCGAAATTTGGGCCGGAAAGAATACCGCAGCAAGCGGTCAAATACTGTACAATGGACTGAACGGAAGACATCCTGATGCATACTGAACGGATTGCATTCCATTCAGAATGCATTGGGACAAAACGAAAGCGCTAGTGTGAAAGTACCCTTATACAGGAAAATATGTTTCACCCCTGTAATGTCTCTTACTCTATGGACCAGTATGGGGATAATATGAAAAATATAGGATGTCTGTGGGTCAGCAGATCCAGAACATGCTGCAAGATATTATTATCGAGATAAAAAAAAAAAAGCACAGCAAGGGCCAATTTGTCCTGCATTTAATATTTTCTATAGGTAACATTTGGATCTGGCGTTTTCTACCTAAAAATCGTCAGCAAGAAACTTGAGCGCTGCGGCCTCTTCAAACAGCTGACTGGGAGTCTAAGGCTACTTTCACATCTACGTTGTGCTGTTTGGTTTTGAGATCCGGCACAGGGTCTCAAAATCACAGCACAACGCTTCAGTTTTGTCTCCATTCATTGTCGATGGGGACACCTGCATTATCACAGCGTTGACTGACACTTCAATGGGACCATGCCTTGCACCCGCAACACCTACAACAACAAGGACACCCAGAACCACCATCAGGCAAAAGCCCCGATACCAGGATGCGCCCTGAGGGGGGAAGGGTGCGGCCTCCTGTCACTGCAGAAATCCAACTAGTGCCAGAATAAGGACTGCCACCATTATTACTACTAATTACTACCACTATCATTGCTAACACCACTCCCATTCTCCCTGCTCTGCCCTCTCCTGGGCCCGCTGCAATATTACCAAGTCGGCAGGTAGAAGCCGTAGTCAAGTGGAATGTTAGGAAGGCCATATATGGTCAGCAACCGGAAAGAGACAGATGACAGGGCTGAAGACAGATAAATGGACAAGCTCAAATAAGCTAGCAGGTAGAACTGTAGAAACAAACAATACACCATGGCAGAGCACAGGAACAAAATAGACCTTGTCACTTAAGCCCAAAATTGGAGGTGTAGTCACTTATAAAACCCTGGTCTCCTGGGTAATGGTGAAGGACAATTGGCCGCACTTGGATCTTTTAGAAAACAGAAGTTCTTGCATGTGTGCAAGTCCTGTTACCACAGTATGATGCGGGAGAGCAGCAGTGTTGAAGAGGACACTAGACACTGGAGTAGATAAGTGTAAGGATCATGGCAGACAGATTATATCCGGAATCTATGGATGGTAAAGACAATAGATGTAGGACTTGCTGAAAGCTCTAGGTCCTGCTGATGTTAGCAAGAGACATGGAATGGTCATTGGTTTGCCTGACATGTGGAGAAATATCTCAATTTCTTCCTTCAAGGGGACCATGCCACTTCAAGGGGACCATGCCTTGCACCCGCAACACCTACAACAACAAAGACACCCAGAACCACTACTAGGCAAAAGCCCCGATACCAGGGTACGCCCTGAGGGAGGAAGGGTGCGACCTCCTGTCACTGCAGAAATCCAACTAGTGCCAGAATAAGGACTGCCACCATTATTACTACTAATTACTACCACTATCATTGTTAACACCACTCCCATTCTCCCTGCTCTGCCCTCTCCTGGGCCCGCTGCAATATTACCAAGTCGGCAGGTGAAGCCGTAGTCAAGTGGAATGTTTGGAAGGCCATATATGGTCAGCAACCGGAAAGAGACAGAGGACAGGGCTGAAGACAGATAAATGGACAAGCTCAAATAAACTAGCAGGTAGAACTGTAGAAACAAACAATACACCATGGCAGAGCACAGGAACAAAATAGACCTTGTCACTTAAGCCCAAAATTGGAGGTGTAGTCACTTATAAAACCCTGGTCTCCTGGGTAATGGTGAAGGACAATTGGCGCACTTGGATCTTTAGAAAACAGAAGTTCTTGCATGTGTGCAAGTCCTGTTACCACAGTATGATGCGGGAGAGCAGCAGTGTTGAAGAGGACACTAGACACTGGAGTAGATAAGTGTAAGGATCATGGCAGACAGATTAGATCCTAGATCCGGAATCTATGGATGGTAAAGACAATAGATGTAGGACTTGCTGAAAGCTCTAGGTCCTGCTGATGTTAGCAAGAGACATGGAATGGTCATTGGTTTGCCTGACATGTGGAGAAATATCTCAATTTCTTCCTTCAAGGGGACCATGCCACTTCAAGGGGACCATGCCTTGCACCCGCAACACCTACAACAACAAAGACACCCAGAACCACTACTAGGCAAAAGCCCCGATACCAGGGTACGCCCTGAGGGAGGAAGGGTGCGGCCTCCTGTCGCTGCAAAAACCCAAATAGTGCCAGAATAAGGACTGCCCTATTATTACTACTAATTACTACCACTATCATTGTTAACACCACTCCCATTCTCCCTGCTCTGCCCTCTCCTGGGCCCGCTGCAATATTACCAAGTCGGCAGGTAGTCAAGTGGAATGTTTGGAAGGCCATATATGGTCAGCAACCGGAAAGAGACAGAGGACAGGGCTGAAGACAGATAAATGGACAAGCTCAAATAAACTAGCAGGTACAACTGTAAAAAAAACAATACACCATGGCAGAGTACAGGAACAAAATAGACCTTGTCACTTAAGCCCAAAATTGGAGGTGTAGTCACTTATAAAACCCTGGTCTCCTGGGTAATGGTGAAGGACAATTACCCAGTGTGATGCGGGAGAGCAGCAGTGTTGAAGAGGACACTAGACACTGGAGTAGATAAGTGTAAGGATCATGGCAGACAGATTAGATCCTAGATCCGGAATCTATGGATGGTAAAAACAATAGATGTAAGGCTTGCTGAAAGCTCTAGGTCCTGCTGATGTTAGCGAGAGACATGGAATGGTCATTGGTTGGCCTGACGTGGAGAAATATCTCAATTTCTTCCTACAGTCAGTGTTTTTGTGCTCTTGAGCTGCATAAATACTTGTAGATGTGCTAATATCGACATACCCCAAAATATATATGTTGGCTCCACAATCAGGGGTGAATACTTATGTACATTCCCCCCCCCCCCCTAGAATATTGTTTCTGACACTGTAAAAAATATTTTGCACCTGGTAGGCATGTTGTATAAATCACATGGTACAATCCCCCCACCCAAAAAAATCCATTTTAATTTAATGTTTTAAGTAATGCCACAAAACAGGAAAAGCACAAAGAGGGTGAGCACTTTCACAAGGCTCTGTAATGTATATTCAACTCTAATTGAACCCTTTTCAGGGACAGCTGTCATTGGCAGCTACAGAGCTCACCAAAATCAGCCAGGAGCCATTACATTACAAAGTCAATCTATATGACTTAAATTAATTAAGGGAAAACAGAGGTTTCCTTGAGTGAAGGATACCACTGAGGGCTGGAGGGGAGAATAGCATCCAACCTCTCTTGTCTTCAAGCAATGATTGATGAGGTATGACTTGGTTCTAAAAGCCCATTTACACTTAGAAGTTTACCAACACCACATTTAGTGATAGCCAGCACCAGTACAAACAATTGTTATTGACCTTTAATTCTTATTAGTAATACAAGGGGCAAGTCGGAGGGCAAACAATTCATTGATATCACAATTTTCACTAACAATAAATTATATTCTTAATGTTCTTTTGACTTTTTTAGATAAATTGCCACTTGTTACTACATATTAGGACCTGCAATCACTGTTTGTGGTAATCCATTGGACATCTGCTAAAACAGTAAACTGCAGACACTTTGTATATGAACAATAAACCATGGTCTTTCTGATCTGTCCACTCTTCCACTTAGACTTAGTTTGAGCAGTTCTCCAGTTCTACAATGACCAAACCTAACCTGACTGGCCAGAAAAGGTTGTCCTATGTAGACATTTATAACATATTCATAGGATACGCCAGAAATGTCTGAAAGATATGAGTCCCACCTAGATGTGTTCCTGTCTAGAACGGTGCCCCGTCACATTTTGCCAGGAATGCATAGGAGGCACATAGCATTGAATAAAGAGAGAGCTGTGCGTGTGCATTGAATGGAGAGAGCTGTGCATGCTCGGCTTCCTCACCATTTCTGATGACATGTGATGGGGCACTGTTTTTGACATAGGAGTAAGTACGAGAGATGGAACTCACACCCAGGACCATCATCAAGGCAGTACTGGTAGTACTGCAGTCACAGTCCAGTAGCAGATGGGGGTCCAAGCCCCAGTCACATTGTTGGCTTCATTAGAATTCACTTCAGTGCAGGGAATACTAATGAAGCTGTGTGACCCTTTAATTTGATATAGGTTCAGAGAGGGGCTCTCTCTGAAGTTATTTTACAGGTCTCTGTTGGGAATTGAACCCCAGACCTTCAGCATGGCAGGCAGGTTACCTCTACACTATAGAACCACATTGTTAAAGGAATAGGTAGGGATAGATTTTCAGTGCCTATAAAGCAATTTTCTAAAGTTTTACACTCACTTCACTGGGGGGTCACCACCAGGATAAACTCAAGACACCTGGGGTGGGTCCCCCCTGGCCGGGATCGCTTGATGGAATGTCGGAGATCCGGATACGTATCCAGGTGGAAAGAAGATGTCAAATCAGGCAACGGACTTGAATCTTCATCCAAAAGATCTCTTTATTAGATAAAATATGCGGCTCAACGCGTTTCAGGTTTTTTTTCTATTCCCCCTTCATCAGGAGCATAATTGAAGTCCGTTGCCTGATTTGACATCTCCTTTCCACCTGGATACCTATCCGGATCTCCGACATTCTATCAAGCGATCCCGGCCAGGGGGGACCCACCCCAGGTGTCTTGAGTTTATCCTGGTGGTGACCCCCCATTGAAGTGAGTGTAAAACTTTATTGAAGTGTTTTTATATAAATAACACGCTGGCCAGCACTCTTACTATATAGTACTCCTGAAGGGGAGTGCATTAACCCCAATTGGGAAGTGCAGTGTATGTATTTATTGTTTATTTTATTTTTACTTTTAAATAACAGATTATATCCTTTCAGAGTGTGTATATATCTCCACGTCTCCTTTAGATCGAGTTAACAAGCCACCCCCCCCCCACTATATACAACTATTGGGTTATGGCGCCCACACTTTTTTCTTTTCATTTACTCTTATTCTTGTACAAGTGCTTTCAGCTTTTGCTAGCACTAGTTGGTGCAGCCTACCCACACCTAGCCTTCTTAGTTACTAACCCTCCACATACTAACAACTACTAAACATACCTCTTGGCAATATATCACCCTCCCCTCCTTTGGCGCCTCATCCTACATCTCCAGGGGTTCTATCAAGATCCCTTTACAGATAGTGGAAAAACTGTTCTTCCATTTCTTTGTTTTTTTCTTTTTGTGTTCACAAAGAGGCTAATACACTTTTTTTCATAAAAACAAAACAAAAAGTAAAATAAAAAAGTTATAGCTATAGTTATTAGTTTTAGCAATAGCATAGCACACTATGTACATAGACACATTTTTATTTTATAATATATATATATATATATATATATATATATATATTAGTTTTAGCAATAGTAGAATATACTTTGCTTTTAAAATATACAATAGTACACACAAAAAAGTAGCATCCATTTTGACTGTGCAAACATACGATAATAGTTTTAGAAATGTTTTTTTCTTGAAATTTTTTGCAACAGAGAAAATTGATAATACAGAGTGGCCCACGAAAATGTAGTCTGCCTCCATCAATAGTATGGCAAGATGAACGAGCAAGTGGATTGTTTTTTTTTTAATTACTCACAAGTCACAAAAGATGCTAAAAATGGTCCCCGTTCATGTCTATGTATCTTTGGGCACATCGGAATATGTTGGCTGATGCTGCTTGCAGCTCTTCAGAATTGATGCTGCTTGCAATGCCCTGCTTTTTCCAACAAGATGGAACAACATGTAGCACCTCACGGAACTCACTGGCACGGGTTCATGAACTATTTACGGAGGAGCGAGCTGTAAGCAAGGGTTTATGGCCACTACGTTCCCCAGACTTGTCCACAGGGAGAAAATTTAAAACAGAAAGTGTCCGCTAACAATCCACATCCCCTGGGTGAACTCACAGAAAACATCACAGACCCCATCTGCAGCATCACTGCTGAAGAGCTGCAAACAGTATCGGCCAACAAAATCCGACAGGTTTTACTGGTCTCCGTTGGGAATTGAACCTTCTGCATGGCAGGCAGCAAGTTTACTACTACACTATAAATTCACACTGTTAGGACTCATGCACATGAATGTATTTTTTGTCCGTGTCCGTTCTATTTTTTTGGCGGCCCGTATGCGGAACCATCCACAATGGGGGGGCTGCAAAAAAAAGTCTGTGTGGCCTTCCACAAAAAAAAATAAAACATCCTATTTTTGTCCACATTACAGACAAGGATAGGACTGTTCTATTAGGAGCCGGCGGTTCCGTTCCGCAAAATGTGGAATGCACACAGCAGGTATCCATGTTTTGTGGATCCGCAATTTGTGGACCGCAAAACAACAATAGTCGTGTGTATGAGCCCTTAAAAGAATAGGATCTTCAATGCCTAAAAAAGATCACAGTTTGCCCTTATGGGGCCCTTAATTTTCTGATGGTAGCTCTGCTCACATTTGTAGGACATTTATGGCATTTGTCCAGATTTTTATTTTGTTTTACTTCTTTAAAAAAAATAACATTTAAAAAAATGTCTTTGCATCGCCATATTCTGACATATATCTAGCTGATTGAGGCTTGTTTTTTATTTGGGGTCAGCCCTCATTTTTATTTTGGGGTACATATGATTTTTTGATGACTTTTTATAAAAAAATTTTAAAGGGGCAAGGTGACCCAAAAATAAAAACATGCATTTTTATTTTTTATTCCATTTCAACATTCACCACACAGGAAAAACTTAAATTTTTTTTTAATAGTTCTGACTAGGGATGAGCGAATCGACTTCGGATGAAGCATCCGAAGTCGATTCGCATAATACTTTGTTTGAATACAAGGTACCACTTGAAACTGAACCCGAGTTCGGGAAATGTTTTTTTTACAGTAGAAATTGATTTATGAAGTTATTATGCGAAGTCTCGAGAGTCTTCACACAGTAAAATTTTCGGCTCATCGGAGCCAATACATTCTAATACTGTACGGAGCTCTCGCTCTGTACAGTATTCAAACGAAGTATTATTCGAATCGACTTCAGATGTTTTATCCGAAGTCGATTCGCTCATCCCTAGTTCAGACATTTAGATGCCTGTTATGCTTATTTTTTGTTTATATTTATATTTAATATTCAATATTTTTGTATTTTTTTAAAAGCATTTTTTTTACTGTAATTTTTATTCCCATTAGGAGACTCGAATATGCGATCTTCTGATCACTTGTACGATAGACGACAATAGTCTGCCATGAATCTCACCCTTGAATTTCACCCTATGCATTGCAAAAGGAGAAATCCATGGCAAAATTTATGGTGGAAACATGCAGAATAAATTTATATGTTGCAAACTTAAAGGGGTTGTCTCACTTCAGCAAATAGCATTTATTATATGGAGGAATTGGAGGTGCGGAGCTCATGGCAGAAACACAGCTGATCACACGATTATCTGTGTTTCTGTCCAGGAGGATGGGGGCCGCAAACCTGGGCTCTGGGGGCCGTATGCGGCCCGCCGGCTGCAGGTTGTGCACCCCTGCTCTAGAAGAACATTTGTAATGTCAGACACTGATGTTGGATGAGAGGGCGGGGCTTGCAATCTCCATTCTTTTTAATCTCAAAGGTGTTCATTGTGGTTGATGTCACGGCTTTATGTGGGCCAGTCGAGTTCTTCCACACCAAACTCACCCAACCATGCATTTATAGATCTTGCTTGTTGCACTGGGGCAGTCATGCTGGAACAAAAAAGGGCCTTCCAAAACTATCCCCACAAAATTGGAAGCATAAAATTGTCCCCAAAAAATATTAAAGCATGAAGATTTCCCTTCTCTGGAACTAAGGTGTCTAGGCCAATCCCTGAAAAACAAGCCCATAGCATTATCTCTGCTCCAACAAACTTTACAGATGGCAAATATGCAGTCAGGCAGCTAACGTTCTCCTGGCATTCACCAAACCCATACTTGTTCATCAGACTGTCAGAGAGATAAGCATGATTCAACACTTTAGAGAACATGTTTCCACTGCTCCAGGATCCAGTACAGGCATGCTTTAGACCACTGCTTCCATTGCTTGGTGATGCATACAGCTGCTTAGCGACAGAAACCCATGCCATGAAGCTACTGGTGCACAGTTTTTGTGCTGATGGTAATGTTAGAGGAGGTTTGGAACTCTGCAGTTGTTGAGTCAGAAGAGCATTGGTGCTTGTTTTGCACTGTGCACCTCAGCAATCAGCATCCCTGCTCTGTAACTTTACATGATGTACCACTTTATGGCTGGGTTGCTGTGTTTCCTCAATGTTTGCACTCACAGTTGCCTGTGGAATATCTAAGAGGGAAGAAACTTTTCAAACTGACTTGTTGCAATGGTGGCATCCTATTACAGTACCATGCTGAAAATCTGTGAGTTCTTTACACTGAGCAGTTCTCTCAGAAAATGTTTGTAAGGGTAGACTGCATGGCTAGGTGCTGGATTTTATACACCTGTGGCAATGGGACTGAAGGAAAAGTTTGTGCTGATATCTGGTTCATCTATAACTTCATTCTGGTCCTTCTCGATTCACACCTCCAACTGCTACAATACAGATTTGTAAGATACACCAGAATTCCTAATCTGTGCAGGTCCACAACCTTCAGTATCATTTGGATTAACAGCTGTTTGGTTTACCAATAATAATAGATTACAATGATATTTCTACCACTTAGTTTATATTTTTGCCCCCATTCTTGAAGGGTGACAGTATTTTACTCTAGACTGTAAATATGTAAACACTTACATTTCTGAGGGTTCGTTAATATGATCTTTCTCAAAATCTTGAGTCTAAGGTGGATTTACACGTTCAGATTATTGAGCAGATCATTGGGAACTGGAAACTCTCATTCCCGACAATCTGCCCATCTGAAAGTGCAGTAGATCACCATATGAATGAGCGAAACGCTTGTTTATTGGGTGATCCTGTTTATTGTGCAGGCGCCTAAAATATAGTTTCTGGGCAGCAGATCGTTCTGTCTAAAGAGTGATCTGTTGCCCAGAAATGATGCAGCTGCATGAGATAGGAATAGCGATCCCTCGTTCTCATACTTTGCAGGTGATCGCTGCATGTAAATTAAGCAGTCTCCTCCACTGAATGAGCAGCTGACGCTTGGGAAGGAATGCTTCCTTCCCGACAATCAATTTCTCCTTGGCGCATGTAAATGCGCCTTAAAAATTTGAAGCCAGTCATGAAGATATTTTTAATGACTCTATTCATTTCACTGGCTACGTACTGACACAGAGAATGTGTTCTCAGAATTACTCAGGAATGACGAACATTTTTTGTTGTCTGAAAACATATGTGCTGAATGATCATACACACTTCAGAGCTAAACATAGTCCAGATGAGAACACAAAAAAATTGAGTTCCATTTATTAATATTAGCCAGAGCTCTCAGCAGAATGTCTATGAAAGACTAAGTCTTGGCAACACCAGTTTCATTGATCTCGATACTTTAGTCATCAAACCAAATTCACAATCATTGTGTAAATTACACTCATTGACAAAAACAAACAAAACAAAATGCACAAAGTAACTCATTAATGGTTTTGTCCATTATCAGACATTGGGAGCATATCGATAGGATATTCCCCCAATGTCTGATAGGTGCGGTGCCAATGCAAAGAACAGAGGCTGCAAAGTCACCAAGGGCGCACCGTTGCGTGTATGTAGAAGTGAAAGGAGCTGTGGCCGCGCTTGCACAGTGCGCCTCCCATTCATTTCAATGGGACTTTTGGGACTCCCATAGTAATGCATGGAGGGTGCCTTCAGGACTTTTCTGGCTCCGTTCTAAGTATAGGTGTGGATCCCAGAGATAGGACCCGCACCTATCAGACATTGGAGGCATATCCTAGCAATATGCTCCCAATGTCTGAGAGGGAAATAACCCTTTGAGAAGGAGCTGTTGAGATCAAATGAAACTATACATGTGTGAATTCAATGTTGATACAATTGAAAGGAAGCTCTAGTACCCTTTTGAGCCACTACTTGCCTGCATACAAGATAAGATACAGGGCATGAAGGCGTACAGGTTCCGTATGGTATCCTCGGGCACATTTGTAGCTGGGCATGTAGATCCTGCACATTCACAGGTTACCAGCTGGCATCTTAGCTGGTCCCATAAATGCTTGATTGGCGATAAATCTGGAAACCAGGTAGGACAAGGAAGGAATGCCAGTTCGAAGCCTTGCTATAACATTGACATTTCTATCTGGATGTGTTATTTTTATTTTTATTTTTTGTTAATCAGTGCACAAAACAGATTTTAGGCTTGCTGCAGATGTTCAGAAACATTGGCTATGTAATCAGTAAGCACAGTCCCAGGAAGAAGGGGGGGGGGGGGGGGGGGTAAACCAGCGAAATGCAGCATTGCATGTTTTGGACTTATCAGTCAGCTAACAGCATGAACCAGTAATATCTAACATTGTATTGTCACCACTCATCTATACCAACAATAGGGAGCTTAGCGCAGGAGGTCACTCCTCCTTCAGTTCCCCCAGCAACATCTTTGAAGACAGATACAAGAAATTGTGCAAGGGTAGTATGGATGGAACAAGACACATACTGTGCAGACTCTCAGCTATGTATGCTGGCATTTTCAGAGCAAGAAAGCATTAGGAGCTAGTATGTCCTCACGGTTCTAGGATGTAGGCTACATCAGGATGTTGCAGTGTTTGCCACTTTTATGAACAGCGCTCAGACATTGTCAGAGAACAGAGAACCAGTTCAATTTACTTGGGACAAAACGGCAACTATTACCTGTAACATCATAATTAGAGATGAGCGAATCGAAGTTGACGAAGTGGAATTCAATCCGAATGTCAGGAAAGATTCGATTTGCACCAAAGCCGAATTTCCTCACATTTCGTGGTAACGAATCGCATTTTTTCCTAAAATGGCTGCTGCATGTGTTAGGACATGGAGCAAAGAACTGTGGAAATGAGGGATCAGCCACAATGACATGCATGCAATCAGCAGCCAGCCAACCCTGTGATGTCAGAGCCCCATAAATAGCCTCAGCCATATTGGATTCAGCCATTTTCCAGTGTACTTAGTGCAGGAAGAGACGTCAGCAGGCGCTAGGGACAGTGCTAGGAAAGACTTTATTGTGCTAAAAAATCGATTTAGAAGTTCAGGGAAAAATTATTTAAGGTGTAGGGAAAGGATAGGGAGGTGTCATCTACACTATAAAAGGAGAACAGGGTGCAATAGGAGACTGTACAGCCTGGGTAATAGGAGTGATTCTATTACACCTTGCTGCACTGATTGGGGATCCAAATTGCAGTTATACTGCTGATTTTAGGTTGTTTGCACTATATGATACATCAGTAATTCCGGCAAGCCTTGCTTGTTATTGGGGTGCTAGTTCTGTGTGATACATCAGTTTATGGGATGTATTAATAGGAAATATGCGTACGTCCTATTAGACGTTCTGCGTTGATTTTACATTGTTTTACTTTTTTTTGGGGGGTGTATTAATAGGGAAAAAAAAAGGAAAAAATATGTCATAATTGCCGTTCAGCGGTGAAGTTACATTGTATTACAACCATTTACGAGGTGTATTAATAGGAAAGATACGTACATCCTATTTGCCGTTCTGCGGTGAATTTTGTTATACTGTTTTTGAGGGGTTTATTAATAGTAAAAATAATACGTTCTTAATTACCGTTCTGCGGTGAAGTTACATTGTACTACAGCCTTTTTTGGGGTGTATTATTTTCATTTTAATTTAATTCTTTTATTATACAGTATGTCAGACAGATAGGTGACAGGCCCTTCAAAGGGAATGGGCAGTGGCCAAAATCTTTCTGTCACAGCAGAAGAAAGGGGGTGGCAGTAGAAGTCGCAGCGAGAGGCCTGAGCTCCCGGGGTTATCTAGCGGTCGTGTCTTGACCAGCAACCCAGTGGTGCTTAAATGGTTGACTCAGTCGTCGAGTTTGTTGCAAGAGACATCAGACACCTCCAGCCAAGAGTTGGTGGGTTCCTCTGACACGACGCTTAGTTGGCATGACCCGGTAGCAGGCCCTGTGCCCCCAACTGTCCGCAGCCTGCCTATGTTATTTTCTCTTCGCTTAGCGTGAGTAGTATTACTGTATATGCCGTAGGCTCGGCTCCACTTTTTAGCGAGGACGAGCTACTAGAGGACAATCAGCAACTACTGCCCAGCCAAGATCTGGAGGAGACATCCACCGCTTCCTCCAGTAGGTGGGCAAGTGGTGATGATGAGAGTGACGTGGGAGCAGGTGTTGCGAGCGGTCAGGCTCCTGGCCCTGAGACCGTTCAGGGGGAAATCAGTGACGTGCAGACAGTAGCGGATGATGATGATGATGTAGCCGATCCCACTTGGGAGCTGGGTGAAGAAGGGGCTTCATCATCATCATCATCATCAGGAGAAGAGGGTGGCATATTGCGCGTGAGGCAGTGGCTGGGTAGACCACACGCTTCGCAGAAGCCTACCTGCCCAGAAAGTAGCGGTGCAGTGATTCACGGAGGCAGTGGTAGCAGGCAGTTAGTGCGGATTTTTTGGGGGAAAATGCCATAATCAGCAGTGTGAAAATTTTTTGTTAGGCCGCCAGAGGGAGGTGACCATGGCTATTTGCCAAATTTCTAGGCAGAAGGTGAAGGTGTTGGCACCACAGCCCTGCGTCAACACATGCAGCGTCACTATAAACTGGCCTGGGAGAACTGTGGCTCCAATGGGGTGGTCCAGCCTGCTGCAGCAACTGCTGCATCGCCCAGTGGCACGCACCCAATTTATGCAGTCAAGGCTCCACTACCTCAGCCAAAGGGACCTGTCTGTCCTTCCGATCATGTGCTGGTCCTGATGCTCCTGCTCCTCTTCCTCCTACTCCTCGTCAGTCATTCCATCAGCAATCGATCACCAAAGCGGTTGCCAAGAGATAGCAGTAGAAGTGCTATTATCCAACGGCGCAGAAGCTAAACGTGCTCCTGACCAAGTTGCTGGTGAAGCAGTCCCTCCTTTTTTAAGTGGTGGACTATGCACCTTTCAGAGAACTGATGGCTTGTGCCGAGCCGAAGTAGGGAGTCCCAAGCCGTCATTTCTTTGGGAAAAAGGAAGTACCAGCCCTGCACATATATGTAGAACAGAAGGTGGGCCAGTCCTTGAGCCTGTCGGTGTCTGCCAAAGTGCACGGCAGCGTCAATGTGTGGAGCTGTAACTGCGGTCAAGGACAATATATGTCCTTTACGGCCCACTGGGTGAATGTGGTTCCTGCACAGCCACACCAGCAACTTGGCCAGGTGACGCCGATTCCGCCTCCATGTTCTCACGCCGTTGGTCAATGTCGACAATGTCTGCCTCTGCCTCCTCATCCTCCACTGTGTCCTCAGCCTCCACTTCAAGGAAAATTCACAGTGCTCCTCCAGCATACCACATGTGCAGGGCAAGGTGGTGTCACACTGTTCTGCACCTAGTTTGCCTGGGCGAACAGAGTCACACAGGGGAGGAACTGCTCTGAGTCCTTCATCAAGAAATCGAATCCTTGCTTTTTCTTCGATAACTCACAATCGGAACCATGGTGACCGACAACGGGAAGAACATGGTGTTGGCACTGCGACAAGGAGGGCTGAGCCATGCGCCCTACATGGTGCTCATGTTCAATCTGGTTGTAAAGCTGTTCCTGAAGTCTTCACCCCATCTCAAGACATCCTGAAAATGGCCAGGAAACTTTGCATGCACTTCAGCCATTCGTACACCGCAAAGCACAGCCTCCTGGAGCTGCAGCTGCAGAATGGTATCCCCCAACATAAGCTGATATGTGACGTTTTCATCCATTGGAATTCCACCCTCCATATGTTGGACCGATTATATGAACAGAGTAAGGCCATAAACAATTTCTTGATGATACAGGCGGACAGAGGTAGTGACACCTGCCGTTTGCTTGGGCCCTTTGTGGAGGCCACTTTATTTGTCAGTCGCCAGGACTACAGGATGAACAACGTCATTCCACTGATTCATGTCCTGGAACAGATGCTGCTAAATCTGGCTGGCCAGGGGACTGGAGACGTGGCGACTACATCTCACAGCCACATGAGCCCTGTTGGGGCTGAACTAGAGGAGGAAGCGGACATTCAGGCATAAGCAATGCATAGAGAAATGATTTGTTTTTCTACACAGGTGACAGGAGAGGAGGAGCAGGAGCAGCCGGAGGAGCTACAGGGCGATGAGGAACACTAGGTAGATGACCCAGACATACCGTGGCATTATGCAGTGGAGATGGAGGCAGGGAGTCTCTCTGAATCACTTGCCAAATAGCCCGATGCATGCTCAGTTGCTTGCGTAGTAACAGCCGAATTATCACGATTCGACAATGGGATGACTACTGGCTCTGCACCATGTTAGACCCTTGCTACCAGTCCAAAATGCGGGCCTTTTTTACACCCACTAAGAGGGAGGACAAGCTCAACTACTACCGAGACATTCTATGTAGTCAGTTGGCCGCTGCCTATGAGCACCATTGCCCATCCTCGCACAGGTCTGACCAGGGGCCCTCTGCCCTCACGTTCCACTGCCATGGCTGCCGGGGGGGGGGGGGGGTCAGGTGCAGAATCAGCTCCATCAGCAGCAACTTAAGACTAGAGTCGCTGATGAGCAATTTCCTTCACCCACATACTGAGGAAACTACTCACTAGCAGGTAGACATAGAGTAGAACCTGATACAGCAGGTTGTGGCATACTTCGAGTGCACCCTTCCACCCCACATTAAAGATCCCTTGGGCTACTGGGCAGCCAAACTCGATTTGTGGCTGCAACTGGACGAATTTGCCCTGGATAAGCTTTCCTGCCCGGCCAGCAGTGGGACATCAGAGCGGGTATTTAGTGCGGTGGGGGGCATAGTTACCCCAAGGAGAACTCACCTGTCCACCCAAAATGTGGAGAAGCTGACCTTTCTGAAGATGAATCAGACATGGTTCAGCCAGGATTTTCAAACACCAGTGCCTGATGCATCAAACTAGATCATCTATGGTGCCACAGCTAAACTTTGTCAAAAGAGACCTGTTTCTTCTGCCTACCTGCTTCATATACTATTTTGATGCTGCCACCTGCCTGATGCCACCACACCTGCTGCCAGGTGCTCCTACTGCCAGCCACCATCTTTAGCTGGTACTGGTATTGCCCCCCACCTCCCCACTCTGTCACTGGGACACTCTGTGTTCTCCTTATGCTTTGCCACCTCACCACTCTGTCACTGTGCCACTCTGTGGTCTCCTAATACTGCTGCCACATCACTACTGTGTTCTCCTCATGCTGCTGCCACATCACCACTCTGTGGTCTCTTCATGCTGATGCCACCTCACCACTCTGTGGTCTCCTCATGCTGCTGCTACATCAAAACTCTGTGGTCTCCTCATGCTGCTGTCACATCACCACTCTGTGGTCTCCTCATGCTGATGCCACCTCATCACTTCGTGGTCTCCTCATGCTGCTGCCACTTCACCACTATGTCACTGTGCCACTCTGTGGTTTCCTAATGCTGCTGCCACCTCACCTCTGGCTACCTGCCTCAGCTACTATTCTGATGCTGCCACCCGCCTGATACCACACCTGCTGCCAGGTGCTCCTGCTGCCAGCCACCATCTTCAGCTGGTATTGGTATTGCCCCCCACCGCCCCACTTTGTCACTGGGCCACTCTATGTTCTCCTCATGCTGCTGCCACCTCACCACTCTGTCACTGGGCCACTCTGTGGTCTCCTCCTGCTGCTGCCACCTCACCACTATGTCACTGGGCCACTCTGTGGTATCCTCATGCTGCTGCTACCTCACCACTCTGTGCATCACTCACTGGGCCACTCTGTGGAGAAATTCGCTCATCTCTAATCATCATTAAGAATACGAGAGATACAGTAACATCTACATCATCACCAGACAGTGCATACACTGGAATAACTGCACTTGATTAAACAGTGATGCCTAACGCCATCTTAGCGCCATCTACTTTTAGCTTAACATAGTTCCTCCTGCATTAAGCTGCAGCTGTTGCTGTATTCCAACACAGAACACTATTATCCAAGATTTGTTTCCATTTATAATGACCTAATCTTAAGAAAGCCATACAATAAAGATGTCATACAGTCAAAACTCTCATTCATTAGCTGAGATAATCTCTCCTGCAGCACATTAAATAATCGTTTCTGGCCTGCAGATCATGCTGTGTAAACAGCAATCTGCTGCCGAGAAACAATGAATCCGTATGAGGACGAGCGATGGCAGTAGCAGTTCCATACACTGGATGTGTTTGCTGCATATAAATGCAGCTCTTTCCTCCACTGACAAGCAGCCAGTTATCAAGAAGGAACGGTCCCTTCCCAATAATTGCCTGGTCAATATGCCTTAACTTAATCATTTTGTATCTTCACGTAGCTTAGGTCTTTTATTACAATATCAATGAAGGTTACCACATTTCTTCCCTCATACTTTTCCTTTTCCCCTCTCTTTTTGCTCATTAAATTTTTAACTAGAGATGAGCGAGTTTCATATATTTTAAAATTCTTTCACGCTTCATTTGGTGGTATAAGCAGAATTGCGTTACGGATTCCGTTACCTAGGACCATAACGCAATCCTATGACGGAATGCATAACTGAATACCTTTAGAGGCATTCTGTTATTCATTCTGTCATAATAGAAATCTATGCGCTGCAAAACGGATACGTCCCATTTCTGTTATGCAGGGGAGTCCTCTCCTGCATAACGGAAACGGGACAGATCCGTTATGCAGGCCATAGACATATGTCTTCTTTCCTGTTTTCAGAGTGTAACAAATCTTTTACATGGCAGTGACCTGAACGTGGCACCTGTACAGCAACTTAAACACTGAGCCAAACAACCTCCAAGCACTTCCATACAGACTCCAATAGATTCAGTGTGTATGGAGATATTCTTCCGCAGAAGCCACTTTTTTCTGTTAGATTTAAATCTCCATATGAGCTGTCATGTGCCTATCTATGTGCATGAGCCCTAAGGGCTCATTCAGGCGAGCGACGTTCATGTCTGGATGTTGTCTGAGTGTAAAACAGACAGCATACTAGACTGAACACTGTCAGTGCGCCAACTGATATGTGTGAATTTCCACAGAGAAAATGCAGCATGTTCCATTTAGGTAAAATTTTTGCATAAGACTTATCCATTCAAGGTTCCCCCATGAATAATAAAAACAGGTGGCTTCCAGGGTTGGACTGGATCCTCTGGTGGACCTACACTCTAATACAGGGGTGGGGAACCTTTTTGCTGCCGAGGGCCATTTGGATACTTGTAACATCGTTCGCGGGCATACCAAATTCTCAACTTAAAAATGTGACTGCTATATTTGGTCTAATATATAAGTTTCATAAATTGCAGTTCAATTAAAAAATCTAGAGCACTGTATTTTTGTAGCACAAAATGGTGCCTGCGGTATATATTACATATAGTACAGGCGCTATTTTGACCACACATAGCAGTCTAATTTTTAAGTTCAGAACGTTATGTATTTAGTTCCTTATTTGGCATTAATGGCAGTCAAGCTAAATCCAGGGGGTCCAGAGAGGGGTTCACCCAGCTTTTACCTGTCCCTGCCTCTTTCTTTGCAACTGTCCCTTTCTCAGCCTCAGATCTGCATCCCCACCTCCATCTGCCTCCTCAGACCTCCCAGCCTACATAAACCTCAGACCAGACTCCCATCAGACCTCCCAGCCTCAGATCAGCCCCCATCAGACCTCCCAGACTCAGATCAGACCCCCAGCGTCAGATCATACCCCCATCAGACCTCCCCAGCCTCAGAACAGACCCCCCAGCCTCAGATCAGACCTCCAAGCCTCAGATCAGACCCCCATCAGATCCCCATCCTCAGATCAGACCCCCTTCAGGCCCCCTTCAGACCCCCCATCCTCAGATCAGACCCCCATCCTCAGATTAGCCTCTCATCACACCCCTCAGCCTCAGATCAGGCCCCCATCAGACTCCCCAGCTTCAGATCAGACCCGCTCAGACCACCCAGCCTCAGATTAGACCCCAGCCTCAGATCAGACCCTCATCTGACCCTCCCCAGTCTTAGATCAGAATCCCATGAGACCCTTCCCAACTTCAATTCAGACCCCTATCAGACCCTCCCCACCTCCATCAGCCTCCTATCAGACCTCCCAGCCTATATCAGCCTCAGATCAGACTCCCATCAGACCTCCCAGCCTCAGATCAGCCCCCTTCAGACCCTCCAGCCTCAGATCAGACACCCACCATACCCTCCCAGCCTCAAATCATACTCTCATCAGACCCCCAAGCCTCAGAACAGACCCCCCAGCGGTCATTAGCATTTTCATTATGTGTTCTGGCTGGGGGCCACATGAAATGATCCCGAGGGTCATATGTGGCCCACGGGTCGGAGGTTCCCCACCCCTGCTCTAATACCATAGTGGGCCGCAAATACCCTGGAAAAATACGACATTTAGCTGCCTTTAGAGCCAGTTACTTCCCATTAGGGTATATTTCTTTGATTAAAAACTAATAAAACCAGTTAAACTTTATTGATGATATAGAGGTTGGACCTCAAGAATAATTTTCTCTGGTGGGCTCAAGGTCCCCAGTCTGACACTGTTGGCATCCATGTGTAGTTTGTTAAAAAAATCATACATTTATTTACAGCCAGTACATAAACAAGTTTCAGATGACTTTTCTGAAAGAGTCCTAAGGTTTATGCTGCTGGCCCAGAATTCTACTTGCACATAAGCACTTGCAGATATGTTTCTTGCATGTGAACTTATTGCATTTTTGTCGTACATTAGTTCAATTGGTAACTTTATGTGCTCACAAAACTTTGCACTTATCATCAGATACAATTGTGCTGGATATTTATTCTCCCTTGTAGCACAAACCTTGTCTAACACCCTGATAGGGAAGGAAATTAATGGGTGGCCGCTGTTTATGTTTATGAAACCATTTCCTTCTTTTTATACAGTATTGCACTGTATATTCAGAATCTGCATCACTAATCCCATTTCCATTTAGGTCACCAAATTAAGCAATCTTCCACTGACTATAATAGAAAATGCTGATGCAAAATACTTTTTAATCCTACTAGTTTAGATCAGCATATAAAGGAACGCTATCCTACAATCAAACATCTATATCTCAAAAATACGGATGGCACAAAGTTCCATTAAAATAAATAGTTTATTGATAACATTATTAAAAACATACACTACAATTCATTATGCATGGGAAACCATTCATAAAAGCGCCATAACACATCCTGCAAATAAGTTGTAACCAGGGTACATACGCCCAGTATAACTTCTCCACGATAGTCTTATCTATGTCCTAACTTAGATAGTCCTCCTACTTTCTATAGTACAGCCCTTACACATTAGTATGAGATAGTTCACAGGTATGGCACCATCAGGCATCAACATACATAGACTGCTGTATCCTTATCTTCAATAAATGAACCTGGCTGACCCATATAGCATTAAGAAGTAGATCGCCCCTCTCCTCCTGACGAAGCAAACACGCGAAACGCGCGTAGAGGGGGCGCCATTCCTGCACAGGAGAACTTTTAAGGGTATGTAACCTCAATCTACTTCTTAATGCTATATGGGTCAGCCACCAAAGAATGACAACCCGGTATCAATTAAATAACAATATCTTTATTATAATCACGATAAATATTCATATTAAAAAGTCAATAGTAATTCTCAACAAATTACAGCGGTAAAAAATGGGATCCAATATGACAGCAAAACAGACAACTCCACCCCCACATGAACGGTATACAAAAGACTGTGTTCAAAAACTGACACGGTGTTATCTAAGGGTAGTAAACCCGCCTCAGTACCCAAGTAAATATGCCTCAGGGAAAAACCCCTATGTGACCAATTGGGAACCGAGGATCGGTTGAAGGAGCAAGGGCATGTGCTCTAGGCCTCAATATGACACAGTCCAAAACCGGACTGCCAGAGCTGACTTAGCTCCATTATAAAGCTGTAATAGCCGGGCGATAGAGCACATACACCAAATGCTAACAAGCCAGAAACATACAGTAAAACACTGAATAACCAGAGTTATAAAGTTACCAACATGTGGAAGGCGGTGTCGCAAAGCTCCAGCGCGTTTCGCCTAGGCTTCTTCCTTGGCGCCCCAGGAAGAAGCCTAGGGCGAAGCGCGCTGGGGCTTCTGCGACACCGCCTCCACATGTTGGTAACTTTTATAACTCTGGTTATTCAGTGTTTTACTGTATGTTTCTGGCTTGTTAGCATTTGGTGTATGTGCTCTATCGCCCGGCTATTACAGCTTTATAATGGAGCTAAGTCAGCTCTGGCAGTCCGGTTTTGGACTGTGTCATATTGAGGCCTAGAGCACATGCCCTTGCTCCTTCAACCGATCCTCGGTTCCCAATTGGTCACATAGGGGTTTTTCCCTGAGGCATATTTACTTGGGTACTGAGGCGGGTTTACTACCCTTAGATAACACCGTGTCAGTTTTTGAACACAGTCTTTTGTATACCGTTCATGTGGGGGTGGAGTTGTCTGTTTTGCTGTCATATTGGATCCCATTTTTTACCGCTGTAATTTGTTGAGAATTACTATTGACTTTTTAATATGAATATTTATCGTGATTATAATAAAGATATTGTTATTTAATTGATACCGGGTTGTCATTCTTTGGTGGCTATATTATGCGACATCCGAGGTTTTTTGTGAGGTGGTTTATAGGTTTGGTGCTATATGGGTCAGCCAGGTTCATTTATTGAAGATAAGGATACAGCAGTCTATGTATGTTGATGCCTGATGGTGCCATACCTGTGAACTATCTCATACTAATGTGTAAGGGCTGTACTATAGAAAGTAGGAGGACTATCTAAGTTAGGACATAGATAAGACTATCGTGGAGAAGTTATACTGGGCGTATGTACCCTGGTTACAACTTATTTGCAGGATGTGTTATGGCGCTTTTATGAATGGTTTCCCATGCATAATGAATTGTAGTGTATGTTTTTAATAATGTTATCAATAAACTATTTATTTTAATGGAACTTTGTGCCATCCGTATTTTTGAGATATAAAAATACTTTTTCTCAATGAGGTTTAAAAATACATACAGTACGTGAGAAGCCATGATTATTAAATGGTTATTAAATGGTATTAAATGCCACAACAGTGTTGACTCATCCTCAGGATAGGATTTCAACATCAGGTCGGGGCAGACACACTGCACCCCAGCCCATCAGCTGTTTGAAGAGGCCATGGCGCTTGTGTGTACGCTGCATTCTCTTTAGTGTTTAATTTCAACATTCTCTCCCTTTCACTTGAATCGCTCAAACATTTGTACATTGCACCCCCACTACAGTCTAGATCAGTGTTTCCCAACTAGTGTGCCTCCAGCTGTTGCAAAACTACAACTCCCAGCATACCCGGACAGCCTTTGTCTGCTCAGGCATGCTTGGAATTGTAGTTTTGCAACAGCTGGAGGCACACTGGTTGGGAAACACTGGTCTAGATGATGTACAGGAAAAAACTGAAGAGGACGCAGCACTTGCTGGAGCACAGTGGCCTCTTTAAACAGATGATCGCTGAACCAATGATGATTGAGGATAGGTCATCAATATCATGAAACTGCACAACTAGTGTTGAGCGAACAGTTCGAGCATCGTTCGGGTTCGTACCGAATTTTGGGGTGTCCGTGACACGGACCCGAACCCGGACATTTTCAAAAAAGTTCGGGTTCGGGTCCGGTGTTCGTCGATTTCTTCCCGCTTTCTGAAGGGCTGCATAGCAGCCAATCAGCTAGCGTTTTATTTCTTGCCCTAAGAGCCCATCACAGCCATGCCTACTAATGGCATGGCTGTGATTGGCCAAGTGCAGCATGTGACCCAGCCTCTATTTAAGCTGGAGTCACGTAGCGCCGCACGTCACACTGCTCTGACTAGTGTAGGGAGAGGATGCAGCTTCTGTGAGGGCGAGATAGGCAGGGATAAAGAAGTGATTGAATGATCTACCTTTCTACACCTGTGCATCAGAACAACTCAGCTGAGCGGTTCACTGAAAGTCACTATTTTGTTGAGACTGGCCAGAGCGATTTTTACTGGCACATGTAACTGGGCTGACCGGCGGTGGCCATTTTGAGACTTGTGGTGCGCCAGCACTTGCTGCCACAGAGTGTAAACCAAAGCTCCAAAGAAGTTAAAAATCTACACCTGTGAATCAGAACAACAGCGATTCAGCTGCTCAGTCAAAGTCAATTTTTTTTTCTGGCTGGGCAGACTGTTTTCTGGCACATGTTACTGGGCTGATAGGCTGCGGCCATTTTAGGACTTGTGGTGCTACAGCAAAAGCTGCCACAACGTCCATTAATCTCATGTAATAGTCGATTTTTTCCCTGTTGTAATTAATACTGTAAAAAGGCTTAGGCCATATTTCTCCCAGTGTGGGAAATTTATCTAGCAAAACTAGCATTTTAACAATTCAGGTGTTCTGAAATACCAGCAGTCCTCTTGTAATTAATACCGCCAAAAGGCATTATATCGTCCAGTGTTGTAATTTTGGTGAAAAAAAGGCCAATTTAATCAATCTGGTGTTTGGTAGACCAAAAACACTAGGCCTCACGTTTTTACTCCTGTAAAAAGGAATTATATCTCCCCGTGTGGGAATCTATGTACCCTAACTAGCATTTTAAAACTTCAGATGTCCTATTTGCAGCAGTATTCTTGTAAATAATACCGCCAAAAGGCATTATTGTCCAGTGTTGTAATTTTGGTGAAAAAAAGGCCAATTTAATCAATCTGGTGTTTGGTAGACCAAAAACACTAGGCCTCACGTTTTTACTCCTGTAAAAAGGAATTATATCTCCCCGTGTGGGAACCTATGTACCCAAACTATCATTTTAAAACTTCAGATGTCCTATTTGCAGCAGTATTCTTGTAAATAATACCGCCAAAAGGCATTATTGTCCAGTGTTGTAATTTTGGTGAAAAAAAGGCCAATTTAATCAATCTGGGGTTTGGTAGACCAAAAACACTAGGCCTCACGTTTTTACTCCTGTAAAAAGGAATTATATCTTCCCGTGTGGGAATCTATGTACCAAAACTAGCATATTAAAAATTCTGGTGTCCACTTTGCAGCAGTTTTCTTGTAAATAATACCGCCAAAAGGCATTATTGTCCAGTGTTGTAATTTTGTTGAAAAAAAAGGCCAATTTAATCAATCTGGTGTTTGGTAGACCAAAAACACTAGGCCTCACGTTTTTACTCCTGTAAAAAGGAATTATATCTCCCCGTGTGGGAATCTATGTACCCAAACTAGCATTTTAAAACTTCAGATGTCCTATTTGCAGCAGTATTCTTGTAAATAATACCGCCAAAAGGCATTATTGTCCAGTGTTGTAATTTTGGTGAAAAAAAGGCCAATTTAATCAATCTGGTGTTTGGTAGACCAAAAACACTAGGCCTCACGTTTTACTCCTGTAAAAGGAATTATATCTCCCGTGTGGGAACCTATGTACCCAAACTAGCATTTTAAAACTTCAGATGTCCTATTTGCAGCAGTATTCTTGTAAATAATACCGCCAAAAGGCATTATTGTCCAGTGTTGTAATTTTGGTGAAAAAAGGCCAATTTAATCAATCTGGTGTTTGGTAGACCAAAAACACTAGGCCTCACGTTTTTACTCCTGTAAAAGGAATTATATCTTCCCGTGTGGGAATCTATGTACCAAAACTAGCATATTAAAAATTCTGGTGTCCACTTTGCAGCAGTTTTCTTGTAAATAATACCGCCAAAAGGCATTATTGTCCAGTGTTGTAATTTTGGTGAAAAAAAGGCCAATTTAATCAATCTGGTGTTTGGTAGACCAAAAACACTAGGCCTCACGTTTTACTCCTGTAAAAGGAATTATATCTCCCGTGTGGGAACCTATGTACCCAAACTAGCATTTTAAAACTTCAGATGTCCTATTTGCAGCAGTATTCTTGTAAATAATACCGCCAAAAGGCATTATTGTCCAGTGTTGTAATTTTGGTGAAAAAAAGGCCAATTTAATAAATCTGGTGTTTGTTAGACCAAAAACACTAGGCCTCACGTTTTTACTCCTGTAAAAAGGAATTATATCTCCCCGTGTGGGAACCTATGTACCTAAACTAGCATTTTAAAACTTCAGATGTCCTATTTGCAGCAGTATTCTTGAAAATAATACCGCCAAAAGGCATTATTGTCCAGTGTTGTAATTTTGGTGAAAAAAAGGCCAATTTAATCAATCTGGTGTTTGTTAGACCAGAAAAACTAGGCCTCACGTTTTCACTCCTGTAAAAAGGAATGATATCTCCCCGTGTGGGAACCTATGTACCAAAACTAGCATTTTAAAAATTCTGGTGTCCAATTAGCAGCAGTATTCTTGTAAATAATACCGCCAAAAGGCATTATTGTCCAGTGTTGTAATTTTGGTGAAAAAAAAGGCCAATTTAATCAATCTGGTGTTTGGTAGGCCAAAAACACTAGGCCTCACGTTTTTACTCCTGTAAAAAGGAATTATATCTCCCCGTGTGAGAATCTATGTACCCAAACTAGCATTTTAAAACTTCAGATGTCCTATTTGCAGCAGTATTCTTGTAAATAATACCGCCAAAAGGCATTATTGTCCAGTGTTGTAATTTTGGTGAAAAAAAGGCCAATTTAATCAATCTGGTGTTTGGTAGACCAAAAACACTAGGCCTCACGTTTTTACTCCTGTAAAAAGGAATTATATCTTCCCGTGTGGGAATCTATGTACCAAAACTAGCATATTAAAAATTCTGGTGTCCACTTTGCAGCAGTTTTCTTGTAAATAATACCGCCAAAAGGCATTATTGTCCAGTGTTGTAATTTTGGTGAAAAAAAGGCCAATTTAATCAATCTGGTGTTTGGTAGACCAGAAACACTAGGCCTCACGTTTTACTCCTGTAAAAGGAATTATATCTCCCGTGTGGGAACCTATGTACCAAAACTAGCATTTTAAAAATTCTGGTGTCCAATTAGCAGCAGTGTTCTTGCAATTAATACCGCCAAAAGGCATTATTGTCCAGTGTTGTAATTCTGCTGAAAAAAAGGCCAATTTAATCAATCTAGTGTTTGTTAGACCAGAAAAACTAGGCCTCACGTTTTCACTCCTCTAAAAAGGAATTATATCTCCCCGTGTGGGAATCTATGTACCAAAACTAGCATTATAAAAAATCTGGTGTCCAATTAGCAGCAGTGTTCTTGTAATTAATACCGCCAAAAGGCATTATTGTCCAGTGTTGTAATTTTGGTGAAAAAAAGGCCAATTTAATCAATCTAGTGTTTGTTAGACCAGTCCAGAAACACTAGGCCTCACGTTTTTACTCCTGTAAAAAGGAATTTGTCTCCCCATGTGGGAAGCTATGTACCAAAACTAGCATTTTAAAAATTCTGGTGTCCAATTTGCAGCAGTTTTCTTGTAATTAATACCGGAGAAAGGAATTATATCTTCCAGTGTGGGAATTTTGGGGCTAAAAAATAATATATTTTATTGTGGTGCGAGTTGAATCGCAACAATGAGGAAACATTCTATTAACGGACGAGGACGCGGTCGTGGTGGTTTCCGTGGAGCCTCTGTTGCTGGCAGAGGACGTGGCTGTTCGGCCTCAGGCGCACAAAGTAGTGAACCACTCCCTCAAGTAGCCGGCAGAATTTACAGCGATATTTGGTGGGGCCCAATGCCGTTATGAGGATGGTAAGGCCTGAGCAGGTACAGGCATTGGTCGATTGGGTGGCCGACAGTGCTTCCAGCACGTTCACCACATTGTCTTCCGCCCAGTCTTCTGCGGAAAGCGCACAGGTGGCACCTGAAAACCAAGCCCATCAGTCTGTCACATCACCCCCATGCATATCAGGGAAACTGGCTGAGCCTCAAGTTATGCAGCAGTCTCTTCTTCTGTTTGAAGACTCTGCTCCCACGGTTTTCCAGGGGCGTCCACCTAGCCCTTCCCCAGCGGTGGAAGACATTCCATGCACTGACGCACAACCACTTATGTATCCAGATGATGAGGACATGGGAATACCACCACAGCAGAGTGACCGAGTCTCTGATGATGACGAAACACAGGTGCCCACTGCCGCGTCTTATTGCAGTGTGCAGACTGAACAGGAGGAGGTCAGGGAGGAAGACTGGGTGGAAGACGATGCAGAGGACGATGAGGTCTTAGACCCCACATGGACTGAAGGTCGTGCCGCTGACTTAAATAGTTCAGAGGAAGAGGCAGTGGTGAGACCGAGACAACAGCGAAGCCAAAGAGGGAGCAGGGGGCAAAAGCAGAACACCCGCCGTCCAGAGAGTTTGCCTGCTATTGGCCAGCGCCAACAGGGACCCAGCACCCCAAAGGCATCTTCAAGGAGTTCCCTGGCATGGCACTTCTTCAAACAATGTGCTGAGGAGAAGACCAGAGTGGTTTGCACGCTGTACCATCAGACCCTGTGGCGAGGCATTAACGTTCTTAACCTGAGCACCACCTGCATGATCAGGCATCTACATGCAAAGCATGAACTGCAGTGGAGTACACACCTTAAAAACAAGGAACCCGCTCAGGCTCCCCCTGCTCCCTCTACCGCTGCTGCCTCGGCTTCCGCCTCGAGAGAAATGTTGCCACCTGCCGAGCAGCAAACAGAGGATGTGCCACCGACACCACCACCACCACCACTGTCACCTAGCGTCTCCACTATTTCACACAGCAGCGTTCAGCTCTCCATCTCTCAAACCTTTGAGAGGAAGCGCAAATTCCCACCTAGTCACCCTCGAGCCCTTGGCCTGAATGCCAGCATTTCTAAACTAATGGCCTTTGAAAAGCTGTCATTCCGGCTGGTGGACACAGACAGCTTCAAACAGATGGTGGCCATGGCTGTCCCCCAGTATGTGGTTCCCAGCCGCCACTACTTCTCCAAGACAGCCGTGCCTTCCCTGCACATGCAAGTGTCCGATAAAATCAAGTGTGCACTGCGCAACGCCATCTGTGGCAAGGTCCACCTAACCACAGATACGTGGACCAGTAAGCACGGCCAGGGACGCTATATCTCCCTAACTGCACACTGGGTAAATGTAGTGGCGGCTGGGCCCCAGGCGGAGAGTTCCTTGGCGCACGTCCTTCCACCGCCAAGGATCACAGGGCATCATTCTTTGCCTCCTGTAGCCTCCTCCTCCTCCTCCTCCTCTGCTTCCACCAGCTCATCCAGTCAGCCACACACCTTCACCACCAACTTCAGCACAGCCCGGGGTAAACGTCAGCAGGCCATTCTGAAACTCATATGTTGGGGGACAGGCCCCACACCGCGCAGGAGTTGTGGCGGGGTATTGAACAACAGACCGACCAGTGGTTGCTGCCGGTGGGCCTCAAGCCCGGCCTGGTGGTGTGCGATAATGGGCGAAATCTCGTGGCAGCTCTGGGACTAGCCGGTTTGACGCACATCCCTTGCCTGGCGCATGTGCTGAATTTGGTGGTGCAAAAGTTCATTCACAACTACCCAGACATGTCAGAGCTGCTGCATAAAGTGCGGGCCATCTGTGCGCGCTTCCGGCGTTCACATCCTGCCGCTGCTCGCCTGTCAGCGCTACAGCGGAACTTCGGCCTTCCCGCTCACCGCCTAATATGCGACGTGCCCACCCGGTGGAACTCCACCTTGCACATGCTGGAGAGACTGTGCGAGCAGCAGCAGGCCATAGTGGAGTTTCAGCTGCAGCACGCACGGGTCAGTCGCACTGCGGAACAGCACCACTTCACCACCAATGATTGGGCCTCCATGCGAAACCTGTGTGCCCTGTTGCGCTGTTTAGAGTATCCCACCAACATGGCCAGTGGCGATGCCACTGTTATCAGCGTGACAATACCAATTCTATGTCTCCTAGAGAAAACGCTTAGGGCGATGATGGAAGAGGAGGTGGGCCAGGGCCAGGAGGAGGAGGAGGAGGATGATGGGTCGTTTTTAGCACTTTCAGACCAGTCTGTTAGAAGTGGCTCAGAGGGAGGTATTTTGCAACAGCAGAGGGCAGGTACAAATGTGGCCAGCCAGGGACCACTACTGGAGGATGAGGAGGATGAGGAGGAGGTGGAGGAGGATATGGATGAAGCAGGTTCACAGCGGGGTGGCACCCAGCACAGCGCAGGCACATCCCTGGTGCGTGGCTGGGGGGATACAGAGGATGATGACGCCTCCCACAGAGGACAGCTTGTCCTTACCTCTGGGGAGCCTGGCACACATGAGCGATTACATGCTGCAGTGCCTGCGCAACGACAGCAGAGTTGCCCACATTTTAAAGTGTGCTGACTACTGGGTGGCCACCCTGCTGGATCCACGGTACAAAGACAATGTGCCCACTTTACTTCCTGCACTGGAGCGTGATAGGAAGATGCGCGAGTACAAGCGCACACTGGTAGACGCGCTCCTGAGAGCATTCCCAACTGTCACAGGGGAACAGGTGGAAGGCCAAGGCAGAGGAGGAGCTAGAGATCGCCCACGCAGCAGTGTCATGGCCAGCTCCTCTGAGGGCAGGGTTAGCATGGCAGAAATGTGGAAAAGTTTTGTCTCCACGCCACAGCTAACTGCCCCACCACCTGATACGGAACGTGTTAGCAGGAGGCAACATTTCACTAACATGGTTGAACAGTACGTCTGCACACAACTCCACGTACTGACGGATGGTTCGGCCCCATTCAACTTCTGGGTTTCCAAATTGTCCACGTGGCCAGAATTAGCATGTTATGCCTTGGAGGTGCTGGCCTGCCCGGCGGCCAGCGTTTTATCTGAACGTGTATTCAGCACGGCAGGGGCGTCATTACTGACAAACGCAGCCGCCTGTCCGCAGCCAACGTGGACAAGCTGACGTTTATAAAAATGAACCAGGCATGGATCCCACAAGACCTGACCCTCCCTTGTGCAGAGTAGTCCTTAATAACTGCCTTAAACCATGTTGTCTTGTACTCCTGGCCACTTCTTCATTGAAAAATCAATTTTTGAAATTAAGTAGGATCTTGGGGTGCAACCCAGAGTTGAATGAACCTTCCCTCTGTCTGGGTGCCGGGGCCAAAGTACATGAAAGTGTCCTTCTCCTGTGCTGGGTGATATGAATGTTATACTTGTGCTGTCTGACATGTCTCCTTTGTGTGGGTGCAGGGGGCCAAAGTCACTGAAAGCGGCCTTCTCCTGTGGTGGGTGATCGAAATGCCTGATTCTCTGCTGTGGGACCTCTCTCCTCCGTGTGGCTGCAGGGGTCAAAGTCTCTAGGCCTTCTCTTGTGCTGGGTGATGTGAAACTGATGTTTGTGCCATCTGACATGGTTGCCGGGGTCCCATTAAATGGTGGCCTACTCCTGTGGTGGGTGATCTAAATGCCTGATTCTCTGCTGTGAAAACCCCTCTCCTCCGCCTGGGTGCAGGGGTCAAAGTCTCTCAAAGTGGCCTTCTCTTGTGCTGGGTGATGTGAAGCTGATGTTTGTGCCATCTGACATGGTTGCCGGGGTCCCATTAAATGGTGGCCTACTCCTGTGGTGGGTGATCTAAATGCATGATTCTCTGCTGTGAAAACCTCTCTCCTCCGTCTGGGTGCAGGGGTCAAAGTCTCTCAAAGTGGCCTTCTCTTATGCTGGGTGATGTGAAGCTGATGTTTGTGCCATCTGACATGGTTGCCGGGGTCCCATTAAATGGTGGCCTATTCCTGTGGTGGGTGATCTAAATGCCTGATTCTCTGCTGTGACAACCCCTCTCCTCCGCCTGGGTGCAGGGGTCAAAGTCTCTCAAAGTGGCCTTCTCTTGTGCTGGGTGATGTGAAGCTGATGTTTGTGCCATCTGACATGGTTGCCGGGGTCCCATTAAATGGTGGCCTACTCCTGTGGTGGGTGATCTAAATGCCTGATTCTCTGCTGTGAAAACCTCTCTCCTCTGTCTGGGTGCTGGTCCAAAATACATGAGAGTGGCCTTCTCCGGTGGTGGTTGATATGACGCATGATTCCTTGCTGTGGGAACTGTATCCTCTGTCTGGGTGCTGGTCCAAAATAAATGAGTGGCCTTCTCCGGTGGGGGTTGATATGACGCATGATTCCTTGGTGTGGGACCTCTCTCCTCTGTCGGGTGCTGGTCCAAAATACATGAGAGTGGCCTTCTCCGGTGGGGGTTGATATGACGCATGATTCCTTGATGTGGGACCTCTCTCCTCTGTCTGGGTGCTGGTCCGAACTAAATGAGAGTGGCCTTCTCCGGTGGTGGTTGATATGACGCATGATTCCTTGATGTGGGACCTGTATCCTCTGTCTGGGTGCTGGTCCAAAATAAATGAGAGTGGCCTTCTCCAGTGGGGGTTGATATGACGCCTTATTCCTTGCTGTGGGACCTCTCTCCTCTGTCTGGGTGCTGGTCCGAAATAAATGAGAGTGGCCTTCTCCGTTGGTGGTTGATATGACGCATGATTCCTTGCTGTGGGACCTGTATCCTCTGTCTGGGTGCTGGGCCGAAATAAATGAGAGTGGCCTTCTCCGTTGGTGGTTGATATGAGGCATGATTCCTTGCTGTGGGACCTATCTCCTCTGTCTGGGTGCTGGTCCAAAATAAATGAGAGTGGCATTCTCCGGTGGGGGTTGATATGACGCCTTATTCCTTGCTGTGGGACCTCTCTCCTCTGTCTGGGTGCTGGTCCGAAATAAATGAGAGTGGCCTTCTCCGTTGGTGGTTGATATGACGCATGATTCCTTGCTGTGGGACCTGTATCCTCTGTCTGGGTGCTGGGCCGAAATAAATGAGAGTGGCCTTCTCCGTTGGTGGTTGATATGAGGCATGATTCCTTGCTGTGGGACCTATCTCCTCTGTCTGGGTGCTGGTCCAAAATAAATGAGAGTGGCCTTCTCCGTTGGTGGTTCATATGACGCATGATTCCTTGCTGTGGGACCTGTATCCTCTGTCTGGGTGCTGGGCTGAAATAAATGAGAGTGGCCTTCTCCGTTGGTGGTTGATATGACGCATGATTCCTTGATGTGGGACCTCTCTCCTCTGTCTGGGTGCTGGTCCAAAATTCATGAGTGGCCTTCTCCGTTGGTGGTTGATATGACTCATGATTCCTTGCTGTGGGACCTGTCTCCTCTGTCTGGGTGCTGGTCCAAAATACATGAGAGTGGCCTTCTCCGGTGGTGGTTGATATGAAGCATGATTCCTTGCTGTGGGACCTGTATCCTCTGTCTGGGTGCTGGGCCGAAATAAATGAGAGTGGCCTTCTCCGTTGGTGGTTGATATGACGCATGATTCCTTGATGTGGGACCTCTCTCCTCTGTCTGGGTGCTGGTCCAAAATACATGAGTGGCCTTCTCCGGTGGTGGTTGATATGACGCATGATTCCTTGCTGTGGGACCTGTATCCTCTGTCTGGGTGCTGGTCCAAAATACATGAGAGTGGCCTTCTCCGGTGGTGGTTGATATGAAGCATGATTCCTTGCTGTGGGACCTGTATCCTCTGTCTGGGTGCTGGGCCGAAATAAATGAGAGTGGCCTTCCTCCGTTGGTGGTTGATATGACGCATGATTCCTTGATGTGGGACCTCTCTCCTCTGTCTGGGTGCTGGTCCAAAATACATAAGTGGCCTTCTCCGGTGGTGGTTGATATGACGCATGATTCCTTGCTGTGGGACCTGTATCCTCTGTCTGGGTGCTGGTCCCAAATAAATGAGAGTGGCCTTCTCCAGTGGTGGATGATATGACGCATGATTCCTTGCTGTGGGACCTCTCTCCAATTGATATTGGTTAATTTTTATTTATTTTATTTTATTTTAATTAATTTCCCTATCTACATTTGTTTGCAGGGGATTTACCTACATTTTGCTGCCTTTTGCAGCCCTCTAGCCCTTTCCGAGAGTCTTTTACAGGCTTTTTAGTACCCAAAAGTTCGGGTCCCCATTGACTTCTATGGGGTTCGGGTTCGGGATGAAGTTCGGGTTGAGTTCGGATCACGAACCCGGACATTTTCCGGAAGTTCGGCCGAACCTCTCGAACCCGAACATCCAGGTGTTTGCTCATCTCTATGCACAACCCTTTTAAGGCTTCATGTGTGCACAGCGGTATTATGTATCTGTACACGATCAAAGCTATATGGATCTGTGATATGGAATCCATGAAGTATATGAGACCATACTGTGCATCCGTAGGCCTTCAGTTTTATGGATGCATACTCAAAAGGTTACAGACATGTGAATGCATCTCTTGCATTGAGTTTTTTTTTTCTTTCTAGGAATGAATTACATTTTGGTGACCTATCCTTAAAATAGGTCCTCGATATGTAATTGCTGGAGGTCTGACTCTTGGCATCCTCATGAATTAGCTGTTTGTAAAGGTAGCAGAGCTCAGGAGAGTGCTGCCTCCTCAAATATACAAATCATAATGCTTACATAGTATATGTTTTTTAGCTCAATGCCATTCACTTTAATGGAAAAGAGCTGCACAAAATCCACCTGACCAAATGTCACATGCCAAGAAAGAGGCCACCCAAGCACTATGGCTCCTTCCATTAGTTCTGCTGGGGTGCAAGGATTCAGAGCCCCACCATTAAGATATTAATGACCTAGGTAATTAATAGTGTTGAGCAAATCAAAGTGAAACTAATTGCCTTCGATCAAAATTTCAGAAAAACTTAGATTAGCCATGAAGCTGAAAATCCTTTTGCTTTGTAGTGATCAATAGTTTTTTCTTACAATGGCAGCTACATGTGTTACAAAGTGAAAGTAAGAAGCCCCGGAATATGATATGACCCATAATGCCGTGCAGTCAGCCAATCAGCCATGACCTGTGATGTCACAGCTCTATAAAAAGCCTAATTCTGCTCAGCCTCCGCCATTTGACTGTTAACTGAGCATAGGGATAGACGTGGCAAGTGCTAGAGACAGTGTTTTAGCAACTTTTTAATTGTAGAATATTGGATAGGGACAGTTTTCAGACACTTTAAGGAGAGCCTAGAGATACTGCAGGGACAGTGCAGGCTCTGTGTAATCACCCTGTGCATCTTGTTCCACTGCTGTGCCATTTATTCTTAATCTGTTCTGTTATACATAGACTGACTGTGCATCAGACTTAGTCTTAACAGCCAGGCTATTATAGACGCATGTACCTAGTTCATGTGCTGCTTCATTAATAATTAATCTGTTCAATTATACATAGACGGATGGTGCATCAGACTCATTGTCAACAGGCGGTGTAATATATTGGCAGGTTTATATAATTTTTCCGCCGGGCAGGGGCGTAACTAGAAGTGACTGGGCCCCACAGCAAACTTGTGTATGGGTCCACGATCCGCTGCGACTCCCCCACGGTTGGTGCCCATGCATTGCGGTCCGCAGCATGGGCACAGGGCGCACACGTCCGTGTGCAACAGGCCTTATATTGACCTGGAGAATCAAGATCACAAGTGGGAAAAAAAAATGTAAAACTGTGGCAAAGTTTTTATTTTTTTCCAATTCCACCACCTTTGGATTTTTTTTTCCACTTCCCACTACATTTTATGCAATTTTATGCCTCATACAGCTATGTGAACGGAAAAATAAAAAAAGTTAAGGCTCTGGGAAGGCGGAGAGCACAACACAAAAATGCAAAAGGAAAAAAAAGCCTCTGGGGTAGAAGGGGTTAAAATAAAACCTTTGAGGAAAAAAAAAGTTTTTTCTTTGCATCACCATCTTCTGACATAACTTTTTCATATTTCTGTCTACAGAGCTTTATGAGGGCTTTTTTGTGGGTAAACTGTAGTTTTTATTGGTACCATTTTGGGGTGTGTGCAATTTTTATTTTATCATTGTTTGGGCTCATGCCCTGAGCAGGCCATATGTCCTGGAGCGGCATAGATTGTGCGCACGGGAGCGCACAGCATCTTAGGTTATGTACGTGTTGGGATGCGCGCGAGACTACTGTCCCATAATCATACATTTTAGTAATCTATGATGATGTGTACTCCCCTGCACACGATCAATGCCGCTCCAGGACATATGGCCTGCTTAGGGACCGCATGTCTCAGAGGGCATACAGTTGTGTGCATGGGTGCTTATTCAAATTTTTTTTTGTTTGGTGAGTGTGTGTGCTGGGGAGTGGGGGAGTTGGTCACCAAAACCGTGTTTTTAGTGTTTTCATATTTTAATAATGAAGATTTTTTTTGTTTATTTACCGTATCTTTATATAAAACATTGGGAAGGGGGGTGGGGGGTGATACTGTCTATAGCTTGCAGTACATGGCAGCTTCCCCTTTCTGCCCGTTGTTCTGCCATGTACTAGTGCTTATTATTTTTATTATATAAGCGCACACCCTCTGCATATATAAGAGCAATAAAATAAGCAGTAGTAGATGGCAGAACAGCAAGCAGGGGGCGCAGACAAGGGCCAGGGCGGCACAGACAAGGGCCGGGTGGAGGGTGCTGCAGACAAGGGCCCAGGGTGGGGACGGGGGCGAGTTGTTTTAGACAAGGGCCCGGCTACATCCGATTACTGTACAGTGTCTTGTGGTAATGTGAAGCTTCCCAGAATGCATATTACTAGTGCAAATTACCAGTTCTGCAACATTGGTAATCTGCTAGATGGTAGATGGCCAGGGGCCCCACCTTTTGCACACCCACTGATCAGGGAGGGGGGCAGTCAAGGGCCTGGGGGGTGCTGCAGAATTGGGAATATACCGGGAGAGGTGAACATGACGTCACACTACACTGTATGTACAGCACAGTATGACCCTTGCTGTAGGATAGGCGCCCATTCTATGTCTTGCTGCAGGGCTGACACCGACTGTCACCATGGTCTGAGCCCCTGATAACCACAGCTCACTGTCTCCATACATAAGGGAAGCCAACAAGTAGCCAGGTTTTAATGGATTTACACCTATGGTGAGAACTAGTATTCTGGGACTTGTAGTTTTTCAGGCCCGGCCCCCAATGTCTCCAGCGCCGCACTGTATGTGGGGCCCGGCCTGAAAAACTGTATTAAATGATTATTAAACTTAGTGTCATGCTGCCGGGCGCCGGGCCCCTTGTCAGCCCAGGCCCCGAGGCAACTGCTTCCCCGGTAGTTACGCTACTTCCGCTGGTCCATTAACACATAATTTGTTCAGTTATACTAAGATTGACTGTGTACCAGACTAAGGCTACATGCACACGAACGTATTATGTTTCCTTGTCAGTTCTGTTTATTTTGCGGATAGGATGTGGACCCATACATTTCAATGGGTCCGCAAAAAATGCTGACAGCGCAACATATGCTGTCTGCATCAGTATGTCTGTTTCATAGCCCCACAAAGAAAATAGAACATGTCCTATTCTTGTCCGTTTTAGACATTGTTACAATAGATCCGCAAAAAAAAAAACGGATGGCATACGGATGTCATCTGTTTTTTTTTGTGGAACCGCAATTTGCAGATCGCAAAACATATGGTCGTGTGCATGTAGCTTTAGGGTCCATACACAGATCAGTATTTGCCGAATGGAGTGCGAACCCATTCATTTCAATGGCCCCGCAAAAAAATAGGACTGCACTCAGTGTGCTGTCCGCATCCGTAGTTCTGTTCCATTCCGTTATGCGGATCCGCAACAAAAAAAAATAGAGCTTGTCCTACTATTGTCTGCAAAATGCGGTGTAACAGAACGCCTGGCACCCCGACTGGGCACCTTCTGATGACTCTTGCTCCTAGCGCTTCCCGAGGGCTCCAAGCACTTCACCGGACACCATAACCACCTCTCCTAACTCCAGAAAGCAGGAACCGGGAACAAGCTCTTACAAGAGCTTATACTCAGGGGAGTATTGTAATATAGCAATCCCCAAGAGTGTAGTTATCCAATCCCCCAACCATGAGCCAAGACTGAAGGGGTAAAACAGAACTTTTTTATTGGATGGCCAAAGCTTGGCCTTTTATGCAAGTCCTCCAGCAAGGGCCACTCCCCCGGGGACCTGATAGAGGACAGGCGCACAAAATACAGTGACCAATCATCATACAGCCAGATATATCACACCCCCACAAGCAATGTACATTGGGCTTGCTGATTGCGTCCCAGGCAATGTCCATTGTGCTTGCTGATTGCGTCCCAGGCAATGTCCATTGTGATTCTTAATTAGGTCACAGGCAATGTCCATTGTGAATGCTAATTGCGTCACAGGCAATGTCTATTGTGCTTACTGTCACTGGGGCCATAGTCACAGGGCAAGAGGCTGGCAAGCAGGCCTCTCCAACTCCCAGTGACAAAGGTGCTTTTGTCACACATCTTCCCTCCCAGGGGAAGACTAACCAGGTACCTGACCTCCTGTCAGTCAGTACCTGAGTTAGACGAGCAGCCCGCCCACAACCGAGTACTGCACCTGTAGTTCTTGAGTGCCCAGCTTTGTTGGGTCTGTCTGAGGCTGCAGAGGGTACGGCTGCTGCACCTGATCTCCCTTGTGTTCCCAGGCATGGAGCTGTAGGTACGGGGTGGGCAGAGGCCAACTGCACTCTGCCCTGGTGCCAGTGCTTCTGCTGGGATAACCGGTAAGCAGGCTCTGGATCAAGGGAACGGGTAGGGCAGAGGCTAACTGCTCTCTGCCCAGATGCCCGCTCTTCCGCTGGGGCAGCCTGTGTGAAGTCAGGCTCTGAACACGAGGATAGAGGGGGGTAGAGGCCGACTGCACTCTGCCCAGAAGCCAGCTCTTCTGCTGGGGTAGCCTGTGGGTAGTCAGGCTCAGGACAGGAGGATAGGGGAGGACAGAGGCCGACTGCACTCTGCCCAGATGCCAGCTCTTCTGCTGGGATGGGGTCAGGGAATCCTACCTCCAGGACTTGGTTGCGGATTGGCTGTGGAGAGGAGTGGTCGCTTACCTCATCCTCCTGGCACTCTTGCGGGTTTGGTTGGTGATCTTTACCAGCCGTCCAGCATCCCTGTAGGTCTGGTGCAGAGACTGCTGTACCATCTGCACCATCGGAGTTAGGGGTGCTGTCCCCCTGTGGTGGGGGAGAGGGACTGGTTGTCTCCTCTCCCTGCAAAACATACTGCCACTGGGGAGCAGGACTGACTTTCCTGAAACTCCGGCTGCCATTGGGGATCTGAGCCGACTGCCCAGAATCCCTGTAGGGCCGGTGGAGAGACCTCAGTCCCATCTCCACCTGCCTGTTTGGGTTCCCCCCAGGACAAGTCTATGAAGTCCCCTACCTCTGCAGCTGGTAGTGAAGCAGGGGATACCTCAGTTGGGTCTTCCCAGCTGTAGGGGTGTAGGTCTGGGACTGCCACCCAGATCTCCGGCAGTGTATATTGGGGCCGAATGGAGTTGAAGAAGTATTGGTAATCCTGCTCCAGCTCCTACTACCTTGTCACTAGAGATGCCAGGTCTTGTCTCACCTCTCTCGCTGTAGCCCAATCATGCATACCCTCCCTGTAGTCATAGATATGCCAGAACCGAGACTCTCCAGCATCTCCGAACTCTGGTTCTGGGAAAGCCTTAAACAACAGGCCAGGGCCATCGTAATCCTCACCCTCGGGTCTGTTGTGCTCAGCCATCCAGTGGGAGTGCCGAATCGAGTACCACCAGAGGTCCTGGTAGGCGTGGTCTAGCCAAAGCTCCTTAAATACCAGGCCCTGGAGCTCTGTTACCCACTTGTCCAGGGGCTGTTCTCCCAAGAGACCATTCCGCATCGCTACAGGCTTCTGTAGCCGCTGCTCATAACTGGGGAGACTCTCACCTCGCCATCACTGGGCATTTTCCAGGGCATCATACCAGACTTCCTTTCTGTCTGCATCCCTGTAGTCCGCGGCTGCCTCCTCCTCCTCATCATGGAACGCGGTCCAAAGACTAGCCGATTCCATCCTGCTGTAGCCAGGGGCGCTGTACGGATACTAGCATTGCCCTCAATCCACGAACAGTGTCTCCGAGCTGCTTCTCCTCGCACTAGGATGCCATCCCACTGCTGCCACCAGTGTAACGGAACGCCTGGCACCCCGACTGGGCACCTTCCGTTGACGCTTGCTTCTAGCGCTTCTCGAGGGCTCCAAGCACTCCACCGGACACCATAACCACCACTCCACCACTCATTGGAATTTGGGCCCCTTTGCGCACCCAGGCTGCAAAAAAGTGTCACACATGTGGTATCGCTGTACTCAGGAGAAGTAGGGAAATGTGTTTTGGGGTGTATTTTTACATATACCCCTGCTGGGTGTGAGAAATATCTCTGTAAATGACAACTTTTTAAAAATTTTTATTCAAAGTTGTCAGTTTACAGAGATATTTCTCTCACCCAACATGGGTATATGTAAAAATACACCCCAAAACACATTACCCTACTTCTCCTGAGTACGGCGATACCACATGAGTGACACTGTTTTGCAGCCTGGGTGCGCAAAGGGGCCCAAATTCCAACGAGTACCTTTAGGTTTTACAAGGTTGCTCACAATTTAGCCCCGCCCAAAATGCCAGAACAGTAAACACACCCCACAAATGACCCCATTTAGGAAAGTAGACACCCCAATGTATTCACTGAGGGACATAGTGAGTCCGTGGGAGATTTTTTATTTTTTTGCCAGAAGTTAGCAGAAATGGAAACTTTAATATTATTATTTTTTCTTCAGAAAGTGTCATTTTCCGCTAACTTGTGAAAAAAAATGAAATGATACATTAACTCACCATGCCCCTCCGCGAATACTTTGGGGTGTCTTCTTTCTAAAATGGTGTCATTTGGGGGGTATTTATACTATCCTGACATTCTAGCACCTGAAGAAACATGACAGGCGCTCAGAAAGTCAGAGCTGCTTCAAAATGCCGAAATTCACTTTATTGCACCATAGTTTGTAATTACCATAACTTTTACCCAAACCAATAAATATACACTTATTGGATTTTTAACCATGACTCTTCTCAGGTGGCCGGGACTCTTTTCCAGGCCTAATCTGTAAAGATTGTGATGTTGGTTCTCGGCAACCACTTACTTTTAACTTATAAATGACAGACCGCTGAAATTAACTCACCTGTCTCTTCTTTATGCTGCCGTTAGTATGGGCAGCATAAAGTTGATGACAGGTTCACTTTAGGGTGAAATATGGCAGGGTCCTGAAGAGGTTAAGATATTTTTGGGGATTGTGAAAAAAGGATTTATAGTCTGTTCAGTTTAAAAGTAGAAATTAACAATTACCTGTATGTACAGCATCATGATTCCACGTTAGCCAAAAGTTGGGGATGTTCAAGTTTAGATCAGCGTCCTTTAAAATAATAATTTATGAAGGTAAATCTTGTAATCTTGTAAGGTATTTCTCTTACCTTTATTGCTGCTATCTTCTGTTCTGGGCTGTGGTCACATGACCATGTCTGTGCAGCTCTTTCTTATTTATTGGAATGTTATTTCCATGGGTGTGTCAGTGATAAGGGAGAGTCTATGTAACTAGCTAGGTGGGAGGAGCTTATAACTAGCTGGGTGTTGTAAGGGGCAGGGCTGAAGCTGTTGCAGAGAAAGGAGAAGTGCATCATGGGTTTGGTTTGATCCAGGAACAGAAAGTATTACATACAGGATGTAATAAACCAGAGGGATTTTTTTAAATGGTGAAAATGGGTCACAAGAGTCTAAATTGAAACATTGTGTTATTTGGGCATTGTTGTCAGAAGTTGTTGGAAGATACTAAGTTCATTTTAAGTATATTGGTCTAATTCAGTAAATGATGAAGTCTATCTATCTGGGTAAACAGTTCTTAGTTAAAACAGAAAAAAAGGATTTTGTGTTTTACTGAGACCACATACATCACTGTTGTGTTCTTTTCTGCTTGAATGATAAGAACTGAAGATAAGACGTGATATCACATTTCATGACCATATTAACAAGCAATTCTCTTAATGGGTTAAGGTCGATAACAATAGCACAAGCAGACAAACAGCAGCTGCTTGTAAAAATATCAGATGATCAGTAAAAAGAAAGGCACCAAATGCTGTTTATTTGTCTAGAGTTGATCTGAACACTATATTCAGATCAGGTTTGTTAATAGGTCTTCCTTATAAGAGCTGTCTTCCTTTCTGTACATATACTAACTACAGCATAAATTGCTCTTACTAGATGAGGCCATATCTGACATCTGTCTCAAAATGAATGGGCACAATGAGCAGTCTAATGGCCCGTCATGAGTTTCCATTATTTTAATTGGTGAGTGTGAATGAAGGGAAAGATTAGCAGTAAATGCAAAAATTCCTCAATATGCTCAGCTAGGCATCACATGATCATCAATAATGTGCACATTATTGCATTTATTTACCTTTTTTCATACTGGGAGTTCTATTTTTTCACCTTGTGGCCTAGCAAACCATTTATTAATGAAGCTAAAATAAAGCCAACCCTACTGCAACTCTGAAATGCAATTATTCATTGAGAAGTATAAAGCATATTAAAACTTACCATATTGAAACTGTTTGTTAGTTGAGACCTCAGTAACTTGAACATCTGCAGATTATATGTTTTTCCCTGTTCACTTTGCAGCCAGCTACGTTAAAAAGCCCTTTAAACAAACACCAGTCAACTTGTATTTTGTTGGTTGGTGCTCATTTAGGGCTATAATTGCCGTGTGAAATTGAGCTGTTCATGGGGTGGTCTTAAGATGGAAAAAGCAGATATATAACTGTATACATTACAAGTTGTAATAAATCTTTTCCCACAAAACTATATTCTATCTGCTTAGCTTCTCCTTCTCTATAAAGGTGGATTTAGATTGGACAATAATCGGGTAGATTATCGGGAACGAACGTTCTGCCCATCTAAAGGTGTCGTCGATCACCTGATGAACAGGCAAAACCCTCAATAGGGTGCATTCACATGACCGTATAAATGGATCCGCATCAGTTCCGCAATTTTGCTGAAGGGGTGCGGACCCATTCATCTCAATAGACCCGACAAAAATATTGAGCATGTCTTATTCTTGTCTGCAGTTGCGGACAAGAATACGCATTCTCTATATAGCGTCTGCCATGAGCACTACGGAAAATGCGGAACGCACATGGCCGGTATCCGGTCGTGTGAATGCACCCTTAATTGGGTGATCCTGTCGTTAGTGCAGACACCTAAATTATTGTTTCTGGGCAGCAGATCATGCTGTCTATACAGCAATCTGCTGCCCAGAAACAATGCAGCTCATACTGTGGAGGTGATAACTGGATGTAAATACAGTGCTTCACCGTCACCTAAAAAAGCAGCCAACTGTCGGGAAGGAACACTTCCTTCCCGACAATTGGCTGCTCTTCGACGTGTGTAAATGCACCTTTACATGCTGCCTGCATTTTTGTGGTGCATTTCTTTAAAATCAGCAATATTTGTGGCCTGCACTTCTCTGGTGAGGCCTAGGCATCACCTTTTTCAGGTTGGGACCCCTGTCAAAACAACTTTCAGAAGCTCTGCGTACAAATAGATTAAACTATTAATAGAACAATCGGTGCAGATTTCCAGAGATCTAAATGCGCATTTACACTCGCGAAGGAGCAGCCAATTTTTAAAAAGGAAACTTTCCTTCACTACAGTCGGCTGCTCGTCAAGTAAAGGTGGAGGCCTGCATTTACATGCAGCAATCATCTCCACAGTACGAGAATGGGGAATTGCTATTGCGATCGCTCGTCCTCATGCATATGTATTGTTTCTGGGCTGTAGATCGCTGTTTAGACAGCACCTGCATCTACTGCCCAAAAACAATCATTAGGTGCCTGCATGAGCGTAAGGATCATCCGATGAACAACCATTTCCCTCCTTTATCAGTGATCGGTGCCAACTTTAGACGATGTTCCAGATAATCTACCCAATTGTTTCCCCGTCTAAATCCACCTTTACTGTCAGACAATAGCATATCAGTGGGATAAACAGGCAGCCATGTGCATTATTTCCCTAATCAATGTACAGTTTGTTCTGTTTAAAGGTTTAGTAAATACATTAACAGATCCTAATGAATCCCATCGACTTATAGTGAGGCCTTCGTATTTCCATTGTTTGTACTGAATAAACCAGGACAGCAGGCTAAACCATTCTATCCCTTACAGTAACTAAACCCTGATGAAAAATAAATAATGGAAGCGTTAACAGAGCCTAGGCAGAAACATTCGATAGGCTGCAGGCTATGGACTGCTACACTTGTCAGTTCCTTGCAGCAGACGTATGCTACCTAGGCCAACAAAACACAACTTTGTAATCTGTTGGTCTTCATAGTAAGGACATTTTCTATGCTGATGGCACAACACTCTTCTCTTTGATATATGGTAGTGTCGCTTAGTTTTGATGAATGTTAGAGGAGATCAACAATGCTTTGTAATAAATTACAATGTAACTGTAATATTTTATCAGATAATAGCTATAATAGGCACATACAGTAAAATTTACTAATCAGACATCTGGCACAATTTTTACCATAAAACTAGTGTATGTGCCTTGCACCATACTTATTAAGGTGTAACTGAGCTTTCAAAAAACTTTTAATATGACATAGGGGGTCATTTAGCAAGCTGAAATACGCATAAATTAGGTGTATTTCAGGCACAGATTGCGGAGCAATGGTTAGTTGTGTCGCAGTCTGTGACTGCTCCCCACTCATGCCAGTTCTAAAAAAGTGGACGTGGTGTGGGCGGGGAAGAGAATGGGCCCATCTCATTTACCATTTTCTATGCCTGTTTCAGGCGTAGAAAAAGGTCTAAATGTCAGACAGCTTGGAAGCATTTAGAAGTGGCACTGGATACGCTGAAGTTATGAAGAGACCTGACAAGCAGCGAGATTAATAGAAGACCACAGTGCACTCCATAGTATAAAACCAAAGACACAAAGCACAACCCAACAAGATAAAAGCTGCTTACCAGATGGCAAGGACAGCTTGCGTAGCAATCATCAAAAGGTAGTCGAAGGGGGTAATGTGAAACTGCTGCACTCTTCCTGTTGGTAATCCAGCCAGGATCCCCGCAATATAGTAGAATAAGCCAAAGAAAAAACTGTGTGTCACAGGGGCAGTGTTCTTCAGTTAAGCAGTTATTTATTGTAAAAAAGCGTAAAACATATAAAAGAAACACATGAGGAGAATACAAGATGGCAGCTAGATTTATACCAATGACACAGGAAGTAGAAGCAATGAATACTGGTGCGAGAAGCCAGAAAAAATAAAATATATCAAAATGGGATGCACGAGATTCCCTATTGTGGAAAACAAGAGGGTGACACTTGGGTCAATATAAAGAGAAAGGTAAGAAGTTAAGGAATTTACACCAGATATAATGGGATGGGTGGGTGTGGTTGGTTATTAAGGTTTTTTGAATTTTTCGAAATGTAATAGACAAAAAAAAAGAGGATTATGTATCAATAAAAAATTCCATTTTTATTTAAAATTTAGTTTTGTATTGCAGATGCAAGGTGTTCATGATGGTTAGAAATATTTGTTGAAGAATCACTGGATAATTGCTGATAGAACTCTGCCAACAGGCAATGGGCTTCCTGAATAAAGGCCCGTCTGTCCCGCCTACCTGAGGGGGTAAAAGAAGTAAGCCCAAAAATGTTCAATTTCACCAAAAAGACAATAAACATTTCAATTAATCATCCTACTTTGTCTGCAAGTTAACATTAATGAGACCTTTTTATATTCTTGACCATAGTGGCAAAATAAATTCATCCTCACTAAATTCCTGTAGATGATTATAAATATGTTGATGTAAGACCAAAATCTAATTTTTATCCTGTAGGCCACTTTCTTCAAACGTTTCACCAACTGGTTTTACAGGATTTTAGAGATCTAGATACTAATACTCTTCCTGATGAAAATCTAACAACCTAACCTTCTCAGGTAGGGTTGTCATTAAATCCCTGAAACAGAATTTTTATATAACAATCCGCCCCCCCAACAAGGAGGGCAGTATTGTAATATTAGACAGACAGGCTTATTTTCAGAATGCCCATCGCCTATTGGCAGAAACTGAGTTCTATCAATGATTATCCAGCGATAATAAATAGAATGTGTGCACAGCTAGAAATAGAGTATTAGAGGCACTTACCATATAATCCAGCAAGGGCTTCAGAAGTTGCAGAGAAAAAGCGCAAATAATCATCTTGGAGACTGTTTATACCTAGGACGGCAACATTCAAATGAGCAAAGTCCAGGTCTCATGTTATACAGATAATGAATAGAAGGTGTGCACAGCTAGAAACAAAGTATTAGAAGCACTTATCATATAATCCAGCAAGGGCTTCAGAAAGCACTCGCACTCCTGCCTGACATGCCGCTGTTCTGTATGTCCGCAGAAATCCCAGAGCTCCATGCCATTCTCACAACCAGCCAAGTAATCAAGAATATGTACTTTAATTACCATATTACCTTAAAGACTCATCACAATTGATTAGGGAGATTCAGGATTTAACACTTCCCACTATGTATAGTTTTCTAACCTTAGATGTTACAACACTATATGCTAATATTGACCATGACTTGGGATGGGGGATAGCTAACTTGTTAATGGGACGATTTGAGTCCCTCTCCTTTGCACAATACTGCAATTTTCAAAAATGTTGTCCTTAATATTGTCGGTATATAGATGACTTGATGTTTCTTTACTGTGGCAGTGAGGAGGATGCAGATTTGTTTGATAACTCTTTGAATACTAATAATTGAGGTCTTTCTTTTACTCCCTATTTTTTCACCACTCATATTGTATTTTTGGATTTGAGGACAATTGATTGTTGATTTAGAGTTTAAGACTTTTTTCAAAAGGGCCAATGTCAACAGAGTTGTCACTATGTAAGATGGTAAAAAAAAAAACAGTATCCCCTATGCGCAATATAGGAGGATTCACAAAAAATGCATCCTACCCCAAGATTTCTTTGTTCAGTCTAAAATGCTACCGGATCGTTTTTATAAGTAAAGGTATCTGAAACCTCTGATTCACAATGCCTTTAATAGAGAGAAATGTCCCACACAGAGGGATGCGTTATCATTAAAACCAAAAGAGGCACTTCAAGATAAACACCAAGAGAACCCTTTTAAATTTAATCTCACAATCATGTAGAACAGTGGTCATACATGTATTAAAGAAATACTATCCAAACAAAGGACAATGTGCTGAAAAATAAAAAATGATTCCTGCTAAATGCTAACATATAGAAGAAATTAGACCCTAAGAAATATTTTGCCCCTCCCCCTTCAGTCACTTGGGTCCTGCTGCTGCTGTCATTTCAGCACCTAATCCTCTTCTGATGGGAAATTTCTTATATAACGGCACAAAATGTTTATGTTGCGCCAATATACAACTTTTGTTTCTACAGTCACAGGTAAATTATATACAATCAGAAATTACCTATGTATATTGTGGTCCTGCTTATGTGATTTATCTCTTAAAATTTGCTTACAACTTGCAATACATGTAGAACCATAAGGTCCTGTCTCATTACCCATCGCTGCAATATTGTTAATGGCAAGACAAATCACAGTGTCTCTAGACATGTTTTATCAGTTCATAACAAGGACCCCACTTCCTTGCATTTGTTTATTTTGGAGCAGGTACCAGAACGTGTCCCTGATTGATTTGGCCATTTAGAGAACAGGGAAGTATTCTGGTTGTTCAAATTACAGACCTTGACTCCAGATGGTTTGAAAAAATCCATTGAGCATGTAAGATACTTATCCTGCACATTTTTGAACATGCTTTTTTCCTTTCTTATCCTGCCTATCCAATGTTTCACTTTCCCACACATCCACACACCATCCATTTCACATTCACTTTCCTTTTCTCATCTCCTATATTTTTCAATACCTCCCTTCCACCCTTTTTCACGCTCCCCTTTAAAAAAAAAAAAAAAAACATTTGTAATAGTCTGTTTGTTCTTTGTTGGTCTTTCCTTTTTCCTTTTTCAGATTTTTCCTATTGTGGTTTCCTTCATCTTAATTTTCTTTGTGGTATTCTTCAACTGTATATATTGTGGTAGGTAGGTAGCAGTGCGGGTGCAGTACAGAGGCAAAACAAGAAGTCCAGAAAGTGCAATAAACAGTGTTTTATTCACACTTGCACAAAATAAACGATAAACAGTCTCTTGGTGTTAATTCACACTCAGCAAACACAAAAAAGCAAAACCAAAGAGTCCAAAACCAGGTTCAATCACCTGTGAGATGGTTAGGTGCGCGTTCGCACCTGGCGGTCGGCCCAGCCGCAGGGTAATCCACCTTCAGGCTTCCAGGACGACTGCACGACTCCTTGCTGAGCTCATCCTTCCAGCCCAGAGAGCAACACAACACTAGAAGCAGCTCCAGGACAATCACAGCCACACCTGCTGATGTGGCTGCCTTTAAAAAGCCCGGCAAAGTCCGGCCTGGACCGTGGGGAGTAGGCACCCACCCAACTCTTTGCCTACTCCCAGTAAGAGCCGGCCCGGATTGGCTTTGCAGCCAAACTATCAATGTCAAGCAGCACTAGCTGCTGCTGACACATAAAACCAAGCTCTCACCTCACCGAGGCCAGGAACCTCAGTGACACGTATCTTCCGTCCATGACGGCACCTTGCGCCCTCTTACAATATGCACACCTTTCTTTTATGTAATGGGTCAGTTCCTAATTTTCTGATTGTTAGTATGTTGCACAACAACTAATGTGACTTTTTGAGTGCCTCATTTTTTCCTGAACCCACATGGCCCTTGTACCACATTTGTATTTTATATGTTCTCTTAGCGACGCTTCATTTCTTCATGTCTTATCCTTTCTCGTTTTTATTATTAGCACTTTTCTGCCCAGCTTCGTACATCACTTCCTCTTGACTCTATCCTTCTTGGTACATCTTTTGTCTTCCTCTTTCCAGCATGTATTCATTTATTCCCAGATGTCACCCTATTGTTTCCAAAATATTGAGTCTAGTGCAACCCTTTTTTATAAAATTTTTTTAAAATGATTTCTTTCACCAGTACTCATTGCCTCTACTTTCTGTGTCATCAGTATAAGGGTGCTTTCACAAGAACATTTAAAAAAAAAATGCATCATTATTTTGAGCATCAGTTATAATCAGTTTGCATCCATTGGTGCCAGTTCTGATAAGATCTGTTACTTAGTAGTGATGAGCGGCAGGGGCAATATTCGAATTTGCGATTTATGGCCGAATATTCATCATAAATTCGCAAAATCGAGAATTTGCAATTATTTTCTTAATTGCGAAAATCAACAATGTAATATACGCGTATTGCATGCGCAATACAGGCGTGGGTCACTATTGCTACATTTTTGAAGCTGATAGAAGTTTCCTGAGACTGGAGAAAATGGTTGGCACAGCAGAACATTACAATAGCTTTATACAGTTGTGTTCAAAATTATTCAACCCCCACTGAAATTGAGTGTTTTGGCCAGTTTGACATTGATCAAGCCAGTTTGACATTGATGTGTACGTTTATCGCTGTGCAATCGAAAAACTACCTGGAAAAAAAAAAACGTATCTAAAAACACTTTATTAAAGATATGTCCCTTGGGACTAAAAGACCATTAAACTCGTAGCAGGTAATGCGGAACAAACTAGCCCAGGAAGAAGTCAGCATATATGCTTCTATCCTGGTAATTGCTCCGTGTAGAAAGTGCAGATCAGTGTGGTGATCACAGGACAAGAGGGACCAAGGTAGATGTGTCCAACATGTCCCTATGATCAGGGGTATATGAACACATTAAACCCCTACACACACTATAGCTAACCCTAATTATAGTGAGCACTGCACAGGTGATATGGAGCAGCCTCACTTCTAGCACACCGCATCCGACGCCGACACCCCCCTGCAGCATGAACACGTTGCTGCTGGGATAGAGGTAGGGTGTCAGGGCACATATAGGCATGCAGTTGCTAGATACATCAGACGCGCTCAACGCGTTTCAACAGGATCTGAAACTTGTCCTGTCTCCTCAGGAGTGATTTAGAGTATGCAGGTTAGTCTTAGGTGCCCGACACCTTTTGCGTGTCCAGGCAACCGGCACTGTGATGGCCGTACGCGGCCGCCAGACTGCCGGGTTTAAAAGTCCTAAACCACGCCACCTGGGAGTCAGCTGATCGGGCGGGAGGCGGGGCAACCATCAAAGCAGGAGAACACTCCTGCTGTACATCGCGTCCCGCCATTCATGTAAACTCCACTCCACAGGGGGACTCAGTGAGTATTGTAATACAAATATGGGCATTGTAAACTGCGGCATCCATCAAGCACTTAAATCAGATCAAGGTGCTGCATGATCTCAGTGGAGGTACTATAGAGAAGGCATTAACAAAGCATCGCCCTAAACCGCAAATGGAGGGCAGCAGCACCCCCTCCAGATGCAGTGTTGTTGCCTTAAATCAATATAAAGATCCACTACCATGGTGCCAAAGTCACAGAGCAATTTAAGCTCTGGCACCCTGAACCACCTTACATAGCGGTACCAAAGCTAGGCAAAAACGCCAAGCCAAGGACAACCGTTCAATGTGAACAAGGATGAAGGAACACTGATGTAGGTACAGGGCTGAACGGACCGACGTACAACACTAAATAAAGCAGGCAAATGAGATGGATTCATTTAGACCCTGCGGTTGAACCGTCTGTAAGTCAAAAATCCATCTCGCCTCCTTTTGTAACAGAAGGCGATCAATGTCACCTCCCCGCATGGTCAGTTTCACTGTGTCAATGCCCTGTACCGTAAATCCCCTCAAAGCTCCATTGTGATGATCCCGCATGTGTCGTGCAACCGAGGTGTCTGTGGAATTCCGTATATCTGAAAGATATTCCCCAATACGTCTCCTTAGTTCCCTTTTAGTCTTGCCGACGTATTGGATGCCACATTGACATGTGATCAGATAAATCACTCCGGCTGTGGTACAGCGGATCAATGAACAGATCTGGTACCGTTTCCCCGTGGAATGGCTAGAGAAGAAAGAGCCCCTTTTGACGAGCCCGCACATCAAACACGATCCGCACGAGACCGTACCTTTGGCTGAAGTGTTCAGCCACGTGGTAGCATTCGTTTGGGTGAACATACTATGTACCACCCTATCACGTAGATTGGGGCCACGTCTAAATGTGACAGGTGGAAGATCAGGTGCCATATGTCCAATGTCCGAGTCAGATTTTAAAATAGGCCAATGACGTTTGAGTACCTCTCGGATCTGAGTATGTGCCTTGTCAAAGGTCGCAATAATCCTAGGGAATGGGGTGGAACCCTCCCTGATCTTAGGGACCAGCAGTTCCTCCCGCTTCGCGGACAACGCATGATGATATGCATCGCGTAGCACTGAGGAGGGATATCCACGGTCCGTAAAACGTTCCCTGAGGTCCGATGCTGCCGCTTTGAAATCACCCAGGCTAGAGCAATTTCTCCTTGCCCTCAGATATTGTCTCTTGGGGATCCCGCATCTCAGGGCCAGGGGGTGACTACTATCCCATTCAAGGAGACTATTTGTAGCGGTTTCTTTCCTGAAAAGACTGGTTTTGATGTTATCCTCCTTATCCAGTGTAATGGTGATATCGAGGAAATTGATCGCATCTGCGTGTATCTCATAGTTGAATGAGAGGCCCAACTCATTCACATTGAGTACCGCTACAAATTGCTCAAAAGCCTCCTGTGATCCCTTCCACAGGATCAGCACGTCATCGATGTACCTTATCCAAAGTAACACCGATGACGTGTAGTGTTCCAGGCACTCGTCAAACACCACGTCCCTCTCCCACCAGCCCAGGTAGAGATTAGCGAAAGTGGGAGCACATGGGCTCCCCATCGCAACTCCCCTGAGCTGGTGGTAGACGTGGCCATCAAATAGAAACACATTTCGTGTCAGTACAAACTCAAGTAGTCGCATGACGAGGCCATTATGGCGATGATATTAGGCTCCTCTCTGCTGAAGAAATCCCTCCACAGCCCTACACCCCAAATCATGGGGTATAGAGCTGTAGAGGGCCTCAACATCAAGACTCGCCAGCCACACCCCTGTCTCACAATTAATTCCATCCAGTCTCTGGAGGACATCCATAGTGTCCCGGGCGTAGGAGGGTAGGGATACAACAAAAGGACTTAAAATCTGGTCCACGTACAGACTGATGTTGGCAGTCAGGCTTCCCACGCCCGAGACAATTGGGCGCCCCCTCAGCTCCGGACCCTTTTTGTGGACTTTAGGCAGGCCGTAGAAGGTAGCCACAATTGGAAGGTTGGGAAGCAGAAAGTTCCGTTCGGATTTGCTGATTAGCCTATCAACCAAGGCATCCTCCAGAATGTTCTCAAGCTCATTCTTAAAAATGTGGGTTAAATCAGAGGATACGCGCTTGTAAGTATGTTTATCCTTAAGGAGGTTAATACACATTTGATGATATTTGTCAACATCCATAATTACAATGTTCCCCCCCTTGTCCGCAGGCTTTATTATTATGCTGGAATCATTCATCAATCCGGACAACGCCACTCGCTCATCCCTGGTCATATTGTCCCCAGCAATGGGACAGTCTACCAACTGCTGTAGATCATTAACGACCAGGGTAAGAAAGGTGTCAATCGGCGTGTTATCTCCCACGGGGGGGAACATTTTAGAAGGGTTTTTTAAGTTGGTAAAGGGTCCATCACCCACATTTCCTCCTCCCTCAGCGGCCAACCCCACCAGGAGCTGCACATCCACCAATTCCTCCACATCGATGCCCAACTCCCGGCAAGTACGCCTATCATGAAGAGAGAAATACTTCCTCCATTTTAATTTACGTACGTACAGTTCAAGATCCCTGACCCAGCTAAAGAAATTAAATTTTTGTGACGGTACAAAGGACAGTCCTTTACTAAGGACACACATTTCGGTAGCTGATAACGGGCGCTCAGACAGATTGATAATCTGTAGACCGGCTAGTTGGGGTCCACCTGGAGTTTTTTGTTGCGTAGAAGGTAGTCCGAGATGGTGGGGGCCTGGTCTAAAAAACCACCCCCCCTCCTCTTTTAGCACCTCGACTACCCCTGCCTCTTGAAGTACCCCCTCCCCCTCTCACAGAACCTCTGTTGAATGCGCCCCTGCTTCTACCTGAATTTGTTCTAGTGTGGCTATCGGTATCACTCTCTGAAGAGGAGATTTCAGTCTCAGTCTCTGGAGCTGTGGGGCGATTAAGCCCAAAGCCAAACATTCCCCTCCTTAAAGTCGTTTAGGTCTCTGTTGAATTGAAAATGTTTCCTTTGCTTAATATGGGATGTAAAACGCTCGATATCTTTTTGTAACAGACTCTCTTTTTTGATAAACTCGGTATGATCACCAAAGTCCTTAGCCTTAGTGATCCACTCCTTCAGCTCACTTTCACTTTTCAGCATCAGACCTTTCTCCTCTTCAAGTAGCAATCTCATGAGACGCAGGGATCCATTAATAGATTCCTGTTCCCATTTTTTAACAAACTCAGGAGAACGAAGGCGTGCTACCGGTAGGATCGGAATCCTCAGGCCTCTTGGAACAATATTGTGTTCCAAGTAGGCCTCCAATGTTCTAACCTCCCACCAGCAACGCACTCTGTCCTTATATACCCGATTCAGATTTTTTGAAAACTGCATTAATACTCAGGTGGATGGGCTGAATTGGTAGATCATTCTCAGTAAACACCTCCTTTGGGTCACCAAGCCATACCTCAGAACTGATATCATTTGACAGAAAGCCTGCCATGCCCGTATAAATCAAAAGAAAAGAAATTAATCAAGCACTCCCCAAAAATTGATAGTTGATGTGTACGTTTATCGCTGTGCAATCGAAAAACTACCTGAAAAAAAAACGTATCTAAAAACACTTTATTAAAGATATGTCCCTTGGGACTAAAAGACCATTAAAATCGTAGCAGGTAATGCGGAACAAACTAGCCCAGGAAGAAGTCAGCATATATGCTTCTATCCTGGTAATTGCTCCGTGTAGAAGGTGCAGATCAGTGTGGTAATCACAGGACAAGAGGGACCAAGGTAGATGTGTCCAACATGTCCCTATGATCAGGGGTATATGAACACATTAAACCCCTACACACACTATAGCTAATCCTAATTATAGTGAGCACTGCACAGGTGATATGGAGCAGCCTCACTTCTAGCACACCGCATCCGACGCCGACACCCCCCTGCAGCATGAACACGTTGCTGCTGGGATAGAGGTAGGGTGTCAGGGCACATATAGGCATGCAGTTGCTAGATACATCAGACGCGCTCAACGCGTTTCAACAGGATCTGAAACTTGTCCTGTCTCCTCAGGAGCGATTTAGAGTATGCAGGACACCTTTTGCGTGTCCAGGCAACCGGCACTGTGACGGCCGTACGCGGCCGCCAGACTGCCAGGTTTAAAAGTCCTAAACCACGCCCCCTGGGAGTCAGCTGATCGGGCGGGAGGCGGGGCAACCATCAAAGCAGGAGAACACTCCTGCTGTACATCGCGTCCCGTCATTCATGTAAACTCCACTCCACAGGGGGACTCAGTGAGTATTTTATTGATTTAATTGCTTGATGGATGCCGCGGTTTACAATGCCCATATTTGTATTACAATACTCACTGAGTCCCCCTGTGGAGTGGAGTTTACATGAATGACGGGACGCAATGTACAGCAGGAGTGTTCTCCTGCTTTGATGGTTGCCCCGCCTCCCGCCCGATCAGCTGACTCCCAGGGGGCGTGGTTTAGGACTTTTAAACCCGGCAGTCTGGCGGCCGCGTACGGCCGTCACAGTGCCGGTTGCCTGGACACGCAAAGGTGTCGGGCACCTAAGACTAACCTGCATACTCTAAATCGCACCTGAGGAGACAGGACAAGTTTCAGATCCTGTTGAAACGCGTTGAGCGTGTCTGATGTATCTAGCAACTGCATGCCTATATGTGCCCTGACACCCTACCTCTATCCCAGCAGCAACGTGTTAATGCTGCAGGGGGGTGTCGGCGTCGGATGTGGTGTGCTAGAAGTGAGGCTGCTCCATATCACCTGTGCAGTGCTCACTATAATTAGGGTTAGCTATAGTGTGTGTAGGGGTTTAATGTGTTCATATACCCCTGATCATAGGGACATGTTGGACACATCTACCTTGGTCCCTCTTGTCCTGTGATCACCACACTGATCTGCACCTTCTACACGGAGCAATTACCAGGATAGAAGCATATATGCTGACTTCTTCCTGGGCTAGTTTGTTCCGCATTACCTGCTACGAGTTTAATGGTCTTTTAGTCCCAAGGGACATATCTTTAATAAAGTGTTTCTAGATACGTTTTTTTTTCAGGTAGTTTTTCAGTTTGACATTGATTTTGATCATTTCAGTCATCTTGTTTACAATTAAATTAAAGAGACACTTGTAAGTCAGACAAATATAACATAACATTTATAATGAAATAACCACAAATGTCTTTTCTGTGCTCACATCATTATCAGTTTTATTCAACCCCCAAGTGACATTCAATCTTAGTACTTAGTACAACTTCCTTTTCCAGTTATAACAGCTTTTAAACATGAAGCATAGCTTGACACAAGTGTCTTGCAGCGAGCTACGGGTATCTTCGCCCATTCTTCATGGGCAAAAGCCTCCAGTTCAGTCACATTCTTAGTCTTGCGTGCTGCAACTGCTTTCTTTAACTTCTTCCCGACCGCCGAACGCACGGATGCGTCCAGGCGGCGGCAGGTTTATTCCTCCTGGACGCATCCGTGCGTCATCTCGCGAGAGCCGAGATCTGCTGTGAACGCGCGCACGCTGCTGCGCTCACAGCAGAGCGCGGCTCTGCAGTTAGACTACAGCCTGCCAGCAATGATCAATCGCTGGCAGGCTGTAAATGTAAAATAAATGAGATCAAAGTGGTATATCAGACGCTGTGTTGCTAACAGCGTCTGATATACCTAATACCTGGTCCTCTGGTGGTCCCATTTACTGGGATCGACCACCAGAGGACCAGGTAACAATGTAAAGTTGCACCAAACACTACACTAACCCCCCCACCCCCTCACTTTATAACTACTATTAACCCTTTGTTAACCCCTGATCACCCCATATAGACTTCCTGATCACCCCCTGTCACTGATCACCCCCTGTAAGGCTCTATTCACATGTCCATATGTGTTTTGCGGATCCGCGACGCGGATCCGCAAAACAAGGACACCGGCAATGTGCTTTACGCATTTTGCAGATCCGCACATTGCCAGAACTATATAGAAAATGCTTTTTCTTGTACGCAACTGCGGACAAGAAAAGGACATGTTCTATATTTTTGCGGAACGGAAGTGCAGACCCGTAAGTGCGGATTCGCAATTCCGGATCCGAGCGGGACAAAGTCTGTCCCCATAGAAATGAATGGGTCCGCAATTCCGTTCCGCAAACAGAATTTCGGACGTGTGAATGGAGCATAAGGGTCCCTTATCACCACCAGTTAGCTAGCTACTTGTTAGGTAGCTAGCGCCCAGCCCACCGCAGTCACTGATTTTGGCCGAGATTTTTCATCCACATTGATTGATGCGAATGAAAAATCTGTGCAGTTCATTTTTTTTTTTTCAGCGCAGAGGCTGAACGGACAAAAATCTCATTACCCGTATGCTCAATATACGGAGAATCGCAGAAACTCCTAATGCTGGCCATACGTGTAATGATTGCGGAGGCCCTCAAATGCCAGGGCAGTACAAAAACCTCACATGTGACCCCATTTTAGAAAGAAGACACCCCAAGGTATTCTGTGAGGGGTATGGTGAGTTCATGCAAAATTTTATTTTTTGTCACAAGTTAGTGGAATATGAGACTTTGTAAAAAAAAAAAAAAAAATCAATTTCCGCTAACTTGTGCCAAATTTTTTATTTTTTCTGTGAACTCGCCATGCCCCTCACAGAATACCTTGGGGTGTCTTCTTCCACAATGGGGTCACATGTGAGGTATTTATACTGCCCTGGCATTTTAAGGGCCCCTAAAGCGTGAGAATCCAAATGCGTAAAAATGTCCTGTGAAATCCTAAAGGTACACATGGGAATTTGGGCCCTTTGCGCATCTTGCCTGAAAAAAGTGTCACTCATGTGGTATCGCCGTACTCAGGAGAAGTAGGGCAATGTGTTTTGGGGTGTATTTTTACATATACCCATACTGGGTGAGAGAAATATCTCTGTAAATGACAACTTTTTAATTTTTTTTATACAAGGTTGTCAATTTACAGCGATATTTTTCACACAAAGTATGGGTATATGTAAAAATACACCCCAAAACACATTGCCCTACTTCTCCTGAGTACGGCGATACCACATGAGTGACACTTTTTGCAGCCTGAGTGCAAAGGGCCCAAATTCCAACGAGTACCTTTAGCTTTTACATGACTGCTCACAGTTTAGCCTCGCCCAAAATGCCAGAACAGTACAAACACCCCACAAGTGACCCCATTTTGGAAAGAAGACACCCCAAGGTATTCACTGAGGGGCATAGTGAGTCCGTGAAAAATTTAACTTTTGTCAAAAGTTAGCAGAAAGGAGACTTTATGAGAAAAACTATAAAAATCAATTTCCGCTAACTCGTGCCAAAAAAAATCTTCTATGAACTCGCCATGCCCCTCATGGAATACCTTGGGGTGTCTTCTTTCCAAAATGGGGTCACATGTGGGTATTTATACTGCCCTGGCATTTTAGGGGCCCTAAAGCGTGAGAAGAAAAATGCGTAAAAATGCCATCCTAAAAGGTACTCATTGGTTTTAGGGCCCCTTTGCGCATCTTGGCTGCAAAAGTGGCACACATGTGGTATCGCCGTACTCTGAAGAAGTAGGGCAATGTGTTTTGGGGTGTATTTTTACATATACCCATGCTGGGTGAGAGAAATATCTCTGTAAATTGACAACTTTGAATAAAAAATGTAAAAAGTTGTCGTTTACAGCGATATTTCTCACACCCAGCATGGGTATATGTAAAATATACCCCAAAACACATTGCCCTACTTCTCCTGAGTACGGCGATACCACATGTGTGCAACTTTTTGCAGCCTGGGTGCGCAAAGGGCCCTAAAACCAATGAGTACCTTTAGGATTTCACAGGGCATTTTTACGCATTTGAATTCTCACGCTTTAGGGCCCCTAAAATGCCAGGTCAGTATAAATACCCCACAAGTGACCCCATTTTGGAAATAAGACACCCCAAGGTATTCCGTGAGGGGCATGGCGAGTTTACAGAATTTTTATTTTTGGGCACAAGTTAGCGGAAATTTATATATATTTTTTTTTGTTTTTTTTTTACAAAGTCTCTTATTTCACTAACTTGTGACAAAAATAAAATTTTACATGAACTCACCATACCCTCACAGAATACCTTGGGGTGTCTTCTTTCTAAAATGGGGTCACATGTGGGGTATTTATACTGTCCTGGCATTTTAGGGGCCCCTAAAGCGTGAGAAGAGGTCTGGAATCCAAATGCGTAAAAATGCCCTGTGAAATCCTAAAGGTACTCATTGGTTTTAGGGCCCCTTTGCGCATCTTGGCTGCAAAAGTGTCACTCATGTGGTATCGCCGTACTCAGGAGAAGTAGGGCAATGTGTTTTGGAGTGTATTTTTATATATACCCATACTTTGTGTGAGAAATATCGCTGTAAACGACAACTTTTAAAAAAATTTATACAAAGTTGTCAGTTTACAGAGATATTTCTCTCACCCAACATGGGTATATGTAAAATACACCCTAAAACACATTGCCCTACTTCTTCTGAGTACGGCGATACCACATGAGTGACACTTTTTGCAGCCTGGGTGCGCAAAGGGGCCCAAATTCCAACGAGTACCTTTAGGTTTTACAGGGCTGCTCACAATTTAGCCCCGCCCAAAATGCCAGAACAGTAAACACGCCACAAATGACCCCATTTCGAATAGTAGACACCCCAAGGTATTCACTGAGGGGCATAGTGAGTCCGTCTGAGATTTTTTTTTTTTGCCAGAAGTTAGCAGAAATGGAAACTTTATTATTTTTATTTTTTCCTCAGAAAGTGTCATTTTCCGCTAACTTGTGAAAAAAATGAAATGATACATGAACTCACCATGCCCCTCCGCGAATACTTTGGGGTGTCTTCTTTCTAAAATGGTGTGATTTGGGGGTTATTTATACTATCCTGGCATTCTAGCACCTGAAGAAACATGACAGGTGCTCAGAAAGTCAGAGCTGCTTCAAAATGCCGAAATTCACTTTTTTGCACCATAGTTTGTAAACGCTATAACTTTTACCCAAACCAATAAATATACACTTATTGGACTTTTTTTATCAAAGACATGTAGAACAATAAATTTAGAGAAAAATGTATATAGAAATGTAGTTTTTTTTGAAAAATTTTACAACAGAAAGTGAAAAATGTCATTTTTTTGCAAAAATGTCGTTAAATTTTTATTAATAGCAAAAAAAGTAAAAATGTCAGCAACAATGAAATACCACCAAATGAAAGCTCTATTAGTGAGAAGAAAAGGAGGTAAAATTCATTTGGGTGGTAAGTTGCATGACGGAGCAATAAACGGTGAAAGTAGTGTAGTGCGGATTTGTAAAAAGTGGCCTGGTCATTAAGGGTGTTTAAGCTAGGGGGGCTGAAGTGGTTAAGTCCACCAGAGGTTCTCAATCGTATTTAAGTCTGGTGACTGCGATCGCCACTTCAACATGTTCCAGCCTTTAATCTGCAACCATGCTCTAGTGGGCTTGGAGGTATGCTTGGGATCATTGTCCTGTTGAAAGGTCCAACGTCTCCCAAGCCTTAGGTTTGTGACGGACTGCATCACAGTTTCATCCAATATCTCCTGGTACTGAAGAGAATTTATGGTACCTTGCACACGCTGAAGCTTCCGTGTACCTGTAGAAGCAAAACAGCCCCAAAGCATGATTGACCCCCCGCCATGCTTCACAGTAGGCAAGGTGTTCTTTTTTTCATAGGCCTTGTTCTTCCTCCTCCAAACATAACGTTGATCCATGGGCCCAAACAGTTCTAATTTTGTTTCATCAATCCACAGAACACTATCCCAAAACTTTTGTGGTTTGTCCACATGACTTTTGGCATGCTGCAGTCGACTCTTCTTATTCTTTGGAGACAGCAAGGGGGTGCGCCTGGGAGTTCTGGCATGGAGGCCTTCATTATGCAGTGTGCGCCTTATTGTCTGAGCTGAAACTTCAGTACCCGCATCTGACAAATCTTTTTTCAGTTCCTCAGCAGTCACACGGGGACTTTTCAACACTTTGCGCTTCAGGTAGCGCACAGCAGTCGAAGTCAGCATCTTCTTTCTGCCACGACCAGGTAGCATTTCAGCAGTGCCCTTTGCCTTGAATTTGCGAATGATGGTTCCTATGGTGTCTCTTGGTATGTTTAGCATCTTTGCAATCTTTTATATCCATTGCCCCTCCTGTGAAGAGAAATCACCTCTTCTCTTGTCTTCCTGGACCATTCTCTTGACTTCACCATGTTTGTAAACGCACCAGCAAATGTCTAGAAGGAGCTGAGTATCACAGTCATTTCACATCTGCCTAATTGGGACTTATTATGCTTGATTGCTGCTTCTTGACATCCACAGTTGTTTTCAATACCTGATCGAAAACAGTTGAATGAACCTCTGTTCTTAAGAGTGGTCGTCTTTAAGGGGTTGAATAATTTTGTCAATGAAGAAATCACAAAAAAAAACATTTAATACTGTATTACAAAAACAATTGATGTCATTTTAGTTGCATTTGGTTCTTTAAAGGATAACTGTCACATTTAGACCCTAATTTCAGTTTTCATATATGTAGTTACTAATATGATAATATTCCTGAATCAATAACTATTAGACTTACTTACCCCTTGTTTAATAAGATTCAGCCCTTAGCAACCAGTCTGCATAAAACTGCAATTTCACTATTTTGTTAAGATGGCCGCCCTCAGCCCTTAGGCTAATCCATAGGACACCTGCAGTGAAGTTAGTGAGGACCAGCTCTGTATAGGGGGGTCTTGCAGTGAAGTTCCCAGGTCTGGCTGAAGCCTGTAGTCCTTCTACAAGCTCTCCTCTTATCAGATAAGGCTGTCATTTATACACTGAGCAGCCACATTGTCCTGCACTGCTAAGGGAGTGTCTGCCAAGCACAGGCATGTGGAGAAGTTCACACACACAGCCCAGCACTGTTATCTTCTGTCAGGAAGAACCTGGCTTTTTATACATTCCCTTACAATGTTGACTCACTATCAGTTCCCAGTGCACGCAGCAGCGTGCTCCGTCCTCATGTCTGGTAGACGGAAGGAGCATAGCAACCTGATTTTATCTCAGGTAACAATAGCCAATACTGGGGACTTTTAGCTGGCTTTGACGGGTTATTTATTAAACAATCAGAAATTGAAACAGGGCCAACAAGGTGATATTAATCACCAAAATCCAATAGTAAAAAAAAAAAAAAAAATTTACAGTTATACTTTAAAAAGTCCTTGTAAGATTTCATTCTGAACACAATTACAAATGTACACTAAATTCCCTAAAACCCTTTACAGCATTGGAGGTTGAATAATTTTGAACACAACTGTATGCAGATAGAATGCTCTGATATTTTCGCGATTGCACAAATCGGCAATTAATACGTGGAACTTCACATTTTAGCAGGTCTGACTGCATATTATTGATTGGTGCACTAAGTATTGTTGTGAACTTGTGACATCACAGCACTATGTATGTAGCATGTATGTATGGACAGCAGAACCTACCTAACACCCTGCACTGAAATCAGCTACACCATATCACGATCTAACTAGTGTTGAGCGCGAATATTCCAATAGCGAATTTTTTTAGCGAATATCGGCACTTCGCTAATTCGCGAATATTTCGAATATAGAGCTATAAATTTCTCTATTTCGAATATTCGTTTTTTTGGGGGGTTTTTTTGTTATATTTTTTTCTTTCCCACTTCCCAAAAGTAGTTCTTACCTGTCCTGAGGATTCTTGGCTTCCTGGCTGCTCCAGTCAGTAGTATGCAAAATAAATGTGGAGCCCCAGTTATGGGTCTACAACACAGTGAAAGCCAGATATCCCTCAAAGGAAGGAAAACCAAGCAAAGGGGTGTCTCCATTACAGAGATCACCAAATCCACCATATTAAGTGGCCCCTATGTCAAGATCCCACTTTTTTTACAAGCTTTAAGGATGTGACGGGGAAAACCTAAGCCAGTTATCCATCCACAGACAGCTGTCTCGGGGTGTTGCCTCTCATCAGTGCGGAGTAGGATTCTGGCTAACCGGGAGCAATCCCTCGGAGACCACCCAAACACAACAATAGCTGATCTCAGGGAGACCAGCTACAAAAAACACTGCGGAGCCTCACTTAAGAGTCTCAACACGGCAATCCGAAGTGCAAAGTTCCCAATCAGTGCCCGTTGCCGCTTCTGCCAACTTCCGTGCTCATGGAGCGTCCCCATCACCATGGAAACGTCTCCATACTAAAATGTACTGTCGGATTTGAGAATTATGTTGAAATCGCAATGCGATTAATTCAAGTTATATTAATCGCATTGCGATTACAACTTAGCAGTGCACTGCTATCTTACATATTAGGCTAGAATTAACGAATATGGAATATAGCAGCAGTGCTAAGTAGAAATCGCAATGCGAATACTCCAAGTTATATTAATCGCATTGCGATTTCAACTTAGCACTGCTATATTCCATATTCGTAAACTTCGTTAATTCTAGCAAGCTGACCCATTATAAACTCAGCTCTAAGTTGAAATCGCAATGCAATTAATATAACTTGAAGTAATCCCATTGTGATTTCTACTTAGCACTGCTGCTATATTCCATATTCATTAATTCTAGCCTAATATGTAAGATAGCAGTGCTAAGTTGTAATCGCAATGCGATTAATATAACTTGAATTAATCGCATTGCGATTTCAACAGACATGGTTTACTATGGTTGCTAAAACGAAGATGGAGAATGCTTCGTTATCTTCGTTTTGAGGACTATGACGAATACATTCGTCATATTCACTAATTCTACCAAGCCAACCATAGTAAACCAGGTCTAAGTAGAAATCGCAATGCGATTAATTCAAGTTATATTAATCGCATTGCGATTTCAAAGTAATTCTCAAATCCGACAGTACATTTTAGTATGGAGACGTTCCCATGGTGATGGGAATGCTCCATGAGTATGGTTGGCTTGGTAGAATTAGCGAATATGACAAATGTATTCGTCATATTCCTCAAAACTAAGATAACGAAGTATTCTCCATCTTCGTTTTAGCTACCTATTCGTCAACTTCGCTAATTCTAGCAATCAAATAGGAAGGTTGACTATAGAGACAGCTGTGTTTAATTCACTATGCGATTATATTATTATTATTTTTTTAATAAATAGAATAATTATAATAATTATCAAGTATTATAATTATTCTATTTATTTAAAAAAAAAGCAAAGTAATATAATCGCATAGCGAATTAAACACAGATGTCTCTATAGTCAACCTTCCTATTTGATTGCTAGAATTAGCGAAGTTGACGAATAGGTTGCTAAAACGAAGATGGAGAATACTTTGTTATCTTCGTTTTGAGAAATATGACGAATACATTCGTCATATTCGTCATCTTCGCTATAATTCTAGATATCAAACCAATTGGAAAGTAGCCTTAAGTTAAAATTGCAATACGCGATTATTTAAATCGCATATTAATCACGATAACTAGAATAATGACGAATATTCGATTTCGACGAATATGAAACGAATATTCTATCGAATATTCACGAATTTCGTCGAAATCGAATATGACACCTGCCGCTCATCACTAGATCTAACCTACACTGACTATCTCCCACTAACTATCTGTATTATATATATAAGCTAACTAACTATCTAATGTAATGTGACCCAGAGGAGCTCAGCAATGACACTGCTGTCTCTCTCAGAACTGAAAAAAAAAAAAAAAAAACTGCAGAAAATGGCTATTGGGGAGGTTCTTATATAGTAAGGGGTAGGCTACTTTCCTATTGGTTGCTAGGGATGTTGTTAAGCTCAGACAAAGACATTGCAGCTTTTTCATTGGCCCACAAGCAAGAAGCAGGGAGGGATCACGGGTTCAGAGAAAAAAAAAATCTAGAATATTCAAGAATACGAATATATAGCAATATATTCAAAATCTTTGCGAATTCTCGAAGTGGCGAAATTCGCAATTAAAAATTCACAATTAGAATGTTCGCTTCCAACACTAATACTTAGACGGGAGAAAAAGTCCTTGCAGGATCTCTGACAGAAGTGAAAAATACTAAATAAAACTGACGCTCTAAAAAAAGATGGATCAGTTATTTTTATTTTTAGTGCAAGCTGATGCTAACAAATGACGCTAAAAATAACGGATGTTTTTTTCTGTTCTTCTGATGGAAAGGTGATGTGATTGCACCCTTAATCTAGCTGCCATCTTGTATTTACTACATGTACCTGATGAAGAAGGGGGCCCCTTTTAAAACATGCTATCATACTACACATTTCTTTTATATGTTTCTTTGCTTTTTTCCCCCTTACAATAAATCACTGCTTATTTATGATGAACAATGCCCATGTGATATCCTGTTTTTTTCTTTGGCTAATTCTATTAACATGCAGGGAGAGGCAGACTGATATAACTGCTATAGTACAATAAAAGCTGTGCTGTGATTGGTTGGTTGGTCAGGGCAAATATGAAAGTTGTGCTGTGATTGTTTTCTATTAGACAGCATATACAATGAGATGAGAAGCAAACAGTAATGCAGGAGATATATAAGATCCCACAGACTCTATGCAAAGAGACACTTGCGGGAGCTCCCCTTTCCACAATAAACTGTCGGCTGAATCCACTGTCCTCACATTACATCAGTTTTTTTTAAAGATCTGTGTGACCGTTCCTCAAATTATAGAACATGTCCTATTCTTGTTAGTATTGTAGACAAGAATAGTAATTTCTATTGATGGGAGTGAGAAAAATACTGAGTGCACATGGAAAGTATCTGTCTTAAAGCCTAATATTTGATATTATGTAGGATTGTTATCTTTAAAACACGCATGTCTTAGTGTGTTATTATTTTGAAAAAGTGGAAAGAATTGTAGACTTCTCCTATGCATGACATGTGATATGATCTACTATGATAAAAATGACTTTTGCCCAGTAGCTACTCCTGTAGCTCTCTCACAGTACAAAACATACAGATAAACAAGGTCAGAATAATGAATTATGTTTTTGATCGCCTGAGAACCTGCTAATCATGATACAATGAAATAAAAACAAACACAATTACCTTACAGTCAAGATTAGCATTTCTCTTTTAACCTTTGCATTATTTGTTAGTTTGCAAGTAATGACCTATTACCTGAGAGTCAAATGTGTTTTTATCATGTCTTCTTTTATAAATAATTAACCTGCTTACATTCCAGTCTTGCTCTTAAACAGTTTTTCCAATTCAGCTCAAAATGTCCTACATATAACCTTTAAAAGTTCGCAGCTATAGACTGTTGTCAAGAATTCCTGTTTCTTTCATTCTAATTTCACTGCTTTCAGAGTACTCAAAGATCTGTTTTTTTCTGAAAGTCAAGACTAGAGATGAGAGAATTGAAGCTGACAAAAAATTCAATTAGCAACGAATGCGAATTTCCTCGCACTTCGTGGTATTGAATGACAATTTTTCCTAAAATGGCGGCTACTTGGATGAGGACATAGGGCAGGGAACTCTCGGAAGGTGAGATGACCCATAATGCCATGCATGCAACCAATCAGCAGCCAGCCAGCCCTGTGTTGTCACACCCCTATAAATACGGTGGCCATCTTGGATTCAGACATTTTCCAGTGTTCTGAGTGCACGGATAGATGTGAGAAGGCGCTAGGGACAGCAATATGAAAAACATCATTACGAAAAGAAAAAAAACGGAAAAAATGATTTATAAGAACAGGGAAAGGATAGGGAGGAACAATTTCACAGCATCTTAGTGCAGGGAGTGACGTCAGGAGGCACTAGGGACAGTGCTAGAAAAGCGATTTACAAGTGCAGGGAAAGATTATTTGGGGATCCAAATAGTCATTATACAGCTCTGTCATTCGAGCAATTTGTTCTTGTTATTGGGGTGCAAGTGCTATGTTGAAAAGCCTTTGCTGTTGCATTTAATTGTGGTGAAAGCGATTAGTGGCATATTTCAGTACAAAAAGACAAATAAATACGCATTTCACTGTTGCAGTTATTTGTGGTAGAAGCGAATAGTGGCCTAGTTCAGTACAGAAAGAAAAATATATACGCACTTTACTGTTTCAGTTATTTGTTATGAAAGCGTTTAGTGGTCTATTTTAGTACAAAAAGAAAAATATATACACAGTTCACTGTTGTAGTTATTTATGGTAAAATCATTTAGTTGCCTATTTCAGTGCAAAAAGAAAAATATATATGCACTTCACTGTTGCAGATATTTGTGGTGAAAGCGTTTAGTGGCCTATTTCAGGACAAAAAGAAAAATATATACGCATTTAACCATTGCAGTTATTTGTGGTGAAAGCATTTAGTGGCCTATTTCAGTACAAAAAGAAAAATATATAGGCACTTCACTGTTGCTGTTATTTGTGGTAAAAGCGTTTAGTGTCCTACTTCAGTAGAAAAAGATAAACATTTACGCACTTCACTGTTGCACTTTTTTATGGTGAAAGCATTTAGTGGCCTATTTCCGTAGAAAAATAAAAATATATACGCACTTCACTTCTGCAGCTATATGTGTTGAAAGCGTTAAGTGGCCTATTTCAGTACAAAAAGAAAAATATATACACATTTCACTGTTGCAGTTATTTGTGGTGAAAACAAATAGTGGCCTATTTCAGTACAGAAATAAAAATATATACACACATTACTGTTGCAGTTATTTGTGGTGAAAGCGTTTAGTGGCCTATTTTAGTACAAAAATAAAAAATATACACAGTTTACTGTTGCAGTTATTTGTGGTAAAAGCATTTAGTGGCCTATTTAAGTACAAAAGCAAAAATATATACGCACTTCACTGTTGCAGGTATTTGTGTTGAAAGTGTTTAGTGGCCTATTTCAGGACAAAAAGAAAAATATATACGCAGTTCAATGTTGCAGTTATTTGTGGTGAAAGCGTTTAGTGGCCTATTTCAGTACCAAAATAAAAATATATTCTGAGTTTACTTCTGCAGTTATATGTGTTGAAAGCGTTTAGTAGCCTATTTCAGTACAAAAATAAAAATATGTTCTCAGTTCACCTCTTCAGTTATATGTGTTAAAAGCGTTTAGTGGCCTATTTCAGTACAAAAAGAAAAATATATTCTGAGTTCACTTCTGCAGTTATATGCGTTGAAAGCATTTAGTGGCCTATTTCAGTACAAAAAGAAAAATATATGCATTTCACTGTTGCAGTTATTTCTGGTAAAAGCATTTAGTAGCCTATTTCAGTACAAAAAGAAAAATATATACACAGTTTAATGGTGCAGTTTTTTCTTGTAAAAGCGTTTAGTGGCCAATTTCAGTACAAAAACAAAAATATGTTTTCAGTTCACTTCTTTAATTACATGTGTTGTAAGCGTTTAGTGACATATTTCAGTACAAAAGGAAAAATATATATGCAGTTCACTGTTGCAGTTATTTGTGGTGAAAGTGTTTACTGGCATATTTCGGTACAAAAATTAAGATATATTCTGAGTTCACTTGTGCAGTTATATGTGGTGAAAGTGTTTAGTGGCCTATTTTAGTACAAAAATATAAATATGTTCTCAGTTCACTTCTGCAATTATACGTGTTGAAAGCGTTTAGTGGCCTATTTTAGTACAAAAATAAAAATATTTTTGCATTTCTTTGTTGCAGTTATTTGTGGTGAAAGCGTTTAGTGGCCTATTTTGGTACAAAAATTAAAATATATTCTGAGTTCACTTCTCCAGTTATATGTGTTGAAAGCGTTTAGTGGCCTATTTCAGTACAAAAATTAAAATATATTCTGAGTTTACTTCTGCAGTTATATGTGTTGAAAGCGTTTAGTAGCCTATTTCAGTACAAAAATAAAAATATGTTCTCAGTTCACCTCTTCAGTTATGTCTTGAAAGCGTTTAGTGGCCTATTTCAGTACAAAAATAAAAATATATTCTGAGTTCAATTCTGCAGTTATATGTGTTGAAAGCATTTAGTGGCCTATTTCATTACAAAAATAAAAATATGTTCTTAGTTCACTTCTGCAATTATATGTGTTGAAAGCATTTAGTAGCCTATTTCAGTACAAAAAGAAAAATATATACGCATTTCACTGTTGCAGTTATTTCTGGTAAAAGCATTTAGTAGCCTATTTCAGTACAAAAAGAAAAATATATACACAGTTTAATGTTGCAGTTTTTTCTTGTAAAAGCGTTTAGTGGCCAATTTCAGTACAAAAACAAAAATATGTTCTCAGTTCACTTTTTTAATTACTTGTGTTGTAAGCGTTTAGTGGCATATTTCAGTACAAAAGGAAAAATATATATGCAGTTCACTGTTGCAGTTATTTGTGGTGAAAGTGTTTACTGGCATATTTCGGTACAAAAATTAAGATATATTCTGAGTTCACTTGTGCAGTTATATGTGGTGAAAGTGTTTAGTGGCCTATTTTAGTACAAAAATATAAATATGTTCTCAGTTCACTTCTGCAATTATACGTGTTGAAAGCGTTTAGTGGCCTATTTTAGTACAAAAATAAAAATATTTTTGCATTTCTTTGTTGCAGTTATTTGTGGTGAAAGCGTTTAGTGGCCTATTTTGGTACAAAAATTAAAATATATTCTGAGTTCACTTCTCCAGTTATATGTGTTGAAAGTGTTTAGTGGCCTATTTCAGTACAAAAAGAAAAATATATCTTCATTTCTTTGTTGCAGTTATTTGTTGTGAAAGCGTTTAGTGGCCTATTTCAGTACAAAAATTAAAATATATTCTGAGTTTACTTATGCAGTTATATGTGTTGAAAGCGTTTAGTAGCCTATTTCAGTACAAAAATAAAAATATGTTCTCAGTTCACCTCTTCAGTTATGTCTTGAAAGCGTTTAGTGGCCTATTTCAGTACAAAAATAAAAATATATTCTGAGTTCAATTCTGCAGTTATATGTGTTGAAAGCATTTAGTGGCCTATTTCATTACAAAAATAAAAATATGTTCTTAGTTCACTTCTGCAATTATATGTGTTGAAAGCATTTAGTAGCCTATTTCAGTACAAAAAGAAAAATATATACGCATTTCACTGTTGCAGTAATTTCTGGTAAAAGCATTTAGTAGCCTATTTCAGTACAAAAAGAAAAATATATACGCAGTTTAATGTTGCAGTTTTTTCTTGTAAAAGCGTTTAGTGGCCAATTTCAGTACAAAAACAAAAATATGTTCTCAGTTCACTTCTTCAATTGCATGTGTTGTAATCGTTTAGTGGCATATTTCAGTAAAAAAGGAAAAATATATATGCATTTCTTTGTTGCAGTTATTTGTGGTGAAAGCATTTACTGCCTATTTCGGTACAAAAATTAAAATATATTCTGAGTTCACTTCTGCAGATATATGTGTTGAAAGCATTTAGTAGCCTATTCCATTACAAAAATAAAAATATATTCTGAGTTCACCTCTGCGTTTATGTGTGATGAAAGTGTTTAGTGGCCTATTTCAGTACAAAAATAAAAATATGTTCTCAGTTCCCCTCTGCAATTAGATCTGTTGAAAGCATTTAGTGGCCTATTTCAGTACAAAAAGAAAAATATATACGCATTTCACTGTTGCAGTTATTTGTGGTGAAAGCGTTTAGTGGCCTATTTTGGTACAAAAATTAAAATATATTCTGAGTTCACTTCTCCAGTTATATGTGTTGAAAGTGTTTAGTGGCCTATTTCAGTACAAAAAGAAAAATATATCTGCATTTCACTGTTGCAGTTATTTGTGGTAAAAGTGTTTAGTGGCCTATTTCAGTACAAAAAGAAAAATATATCTGCATTTCTTTGTTGCAGTTATTTGTGGTGAAAGCCTTTAGTGGCCTATTTCGGTACAAAAATTAAAATATATTCTCAGTTCACCTCTGCAGTTATATGTGTTGAAAGCGTTTAGTGGCCTATTTCAGTACAAAAAGAAAAATATGTACACAGTTCACTGTTGCAGATATTTGTGGTGAAAGCGTTCAGTGGCCTATTTCAGTACAAAAATAAAAATATGTTCTGAGTTCACTTCTGCAATTATATGTGTTGAAAGCATTTAGTGCCTATTTCAGTACAAAAAGAAAAATATATATACGCATTTCACTGTTCCAGTTATTTCTGGTAAAAGCATTTAGTGGCCTATTTCAGTACAAAAAGAAAAATATATACGCATTTCACTGTTGCAGTTATTTGTGGTGAAAGCGTTTAGTGGCCTATTTCAGTACCAAAATAAAAATATATCTGCATTTCTTTGTTGCAGTTACTTGTGGTGAAAGCGTTTAGTAGCCTATTTCGGTACAAAAATTAAAATATATTCTGAGTTCACTTCTGCAGATATATGTGTTGAAAGCATTTAGTAGCCTATTTCATTACAAAAATAAAAATATATTCTGAGTTCACCTCTGCGTTTATATGTGTTGAAAGTGTTTAGTGGCCAATTTCAGTACAAAATAAAAATATATACGCATTTCACTGTTCCAGTTATTTCTGGTAAATGCGTTTAGTGGCCTATTTCAGTACAAAAAGAAAAATATATACTCAGTTCACTTTTGCGGTTATTTGTTGTGAAAGCTTTTAGTGGCCTTTTTCAGTACCAAAATAAAAAAATATATGCATTTCTTTGTTGTGGTTATTTGTGGTGAAAACATTTAGTAGCGTATTTCGGTACAAAAATTTCAATATATTCTGAGTTCACTTCTGCAGCTATATGTGTTGAAAGCGTTTAGTGGCTTATTTCAGTACAAAAATAGCAATATATTCTGAGTTCACTTCTGCATTTATATGTGTTGAAAGCGTTTAGTGGCCTATTTCAATACAAAAAGAAAAATATATATTCATTTTACTGTTGGAGTTATTTTTTGTGAAAGCGTTTAGTGGCCTAATTCTGTACCAAAAGAAAAATATATACGCATTTCACTGTTGCAGTTATTTGTGGTTAAAGCTTTTAGTAGCCTATTTCAGTTCAAAAGGAAAAATATATACGCAGTTCACTGTTGCAGTTATTTGTGGTGAAAGCGTTTAGTGGCCTCTTTCAGTACAAAAATTTAAATATATTCTGAGTTCACTTCTGCAGTTATATGTGTTGAAAGCGTTTAGTGGCTTATTTCAGTACAAAAATAACAATATATTCTGAGTTCACTTCTGCAGTTATATTTGTTGAAAGCGTTTAGTGGCCTATTTCCATACAAAAAGAAAAATATATATTCATTTTACTGTTGGAGTTATTTTTTCTGAAAGCGTTTAGTGGCCTAATTCTGTACCAAAAGAAAAATATATACGCATTTCACTGTTGCAGTTATTTGTGGTTAAAGCTTTTAGTAGCCTATTTCAGTTCAAAAGGAAAAATATATATGCAGTTCACTGTTGCAGTTATTTGTGGTGAAAGCATTTAGTGGCCTCTTTCAGTACAAAAATTAAAATATATTCTGAGTTCACTTCTGCAGTTATATGTGTTAAAAGCGTTTAGTGGCCTATTTCAGTACAAAAATAAATATATATGCATTTCACTGTTGCTGTTATTTGTGGTAAAAGCATTTAGTGGCCTATTTCAGTACGAAAATAAAAATATATACGCAGTTCACTGTTGCAGTTATTTGTGGAAAAAGGGTTTAGTGGCCTATTTCATTCCAAAAATAAAAATATATTCTGAGTTCACTTCTGCAATTATATGTGTTGAAAGTGTGTAGTGACCTATGTTAGTACAAAAATAAATATATATTCTGAGTTTACTTCTGCAGTAATAAGCGTTGAAAGCGTTTAGTGGCCTATTTCAGTACAAAAATAAAAATATGTTCTCAGTTCACCTCTTCAGTTATAGGTGTTGAAAGCGTTTAGTGGCCTATTTCCGTACAAAAAGAAAAATATATAGATATTTCACTGTTGCAGTTACTTGTGGGGAAAGGGTTAAGTGGCCTATTTCAGTATAAAAACAAAAATATGTTCTCAGTTCACTTCTTCAATTACAGTTGTGTTCAAAATTATTGTTTTGGCAAGTTTGACATTGATTTTGATCATTTCAGTCATCTTGTTTACAATTGAATCAAAGAGGCACTTGTAAGTCAGACAAATATAACATTTATAATGAAATAACCACAAATGTCTTTTCTGTGCTCACATCATTATCAGTTTTATTCAACCCCCAAGTGACATTCAATCTTAGTACTTAGTACAACATCCTTTTCCAGTTATAACAGCTTTTAAACGTGAAGCATAGCTTGACACAAGTGTCTGGCAGCGATCTACGGGTATCTTCGCCCATTCTTCATGGGCAAAAGCCTCCAGTTCAGTCACATTCTTAGTCTTGCGCGCTGCAACTGCTTTCTTTAAGTCCCACCAGAGGTTCTCAATCGGATTTAAGTCTGGTGACTGTGATGGCCACTTCAAAATGTTCCAGCCTTTAATCTGCAACCATGCTGTAGTGTACTTGGAGGTATGCTTGGATCATTGTCCTGTTGAATGGTCCAACGTCTCCCAAGTCTTAGGTTTGTGACGGACTGCATCACATTTTCATCCAATATCTCCTGGTACTGAAGAGAATTCATGGTACCTTGCACACGCTGAAGCTTCCCTATACCTGTAGAAGCAAAACAGCTCCAAAGCATGATTGACCCCCCGCCATGCTTCACAGTAGGCAAGGTGTTCTTTTCTTCATAGGCCTTGTTCTTCCTCCTCCAAACATAGCGTTGATCCATGGGCCCAAATAGTTCTAATTTTCTTTTATCCGTCCACAGAACACTATCCCAAAACTTTTGCGGTTTGTCCACATGAGTTTTGGCATACTGCAGTCGACTCTTCCTATTCTTTGGAGACAGCAAGGGGGTGCGCCTGGGAGTTCTGGCATGGAGGCCTTCATTACGCAATGTGCGCCTTATTGCCTGAGCTGAAACTTCAGTACCCGCATCTGACAAATCTTTTTTCAGTTCCTCAGCAGTCACACGGGGACTTTTCTCCACTTTGCGCTTCAGGTAGCGCACAGCAGTCGAAGTCAGCATCTTCTTTCTGCCACAACCAAGTAGCGTTTCAACAGTGCCATTTGCCTTGAATTTGCGAATGATGCTTCCTATGGTGTCTCTTGGTATGTTTAACATCTTTGCAATCTTCTTATAGCCATTGCCCTTCCTGTGAAGAGAAATCACCTCTTCTCTTGTCTTCCTGGACCATTCTCTTGACTTCACCATGTTTGTAAACACACCAGTAAATGTCTAGAAGGAGCTGAGTATCACAGTAATTTTAATTCTGCCTAATTGGTGCTTATTATGCTTGATTGCTGCTTCTTGACATCCACAGGTGTTTTCAATACCTGATCGAAAACACTTGAATGAACCTTTGTTCTTAAGAGTGGTAGTCTTCGTGGCGTGATGACGTGAAAGTTCATGTTGCGTTCTCCTCCCCTGCTCTCCCTCCCTCCATGCCTCCCGTGTAGCGCCTCGGGTGCGAAGTTTGACCCGAAAGTCTGCCTCCCCAGCTGACGGCGTTCCTGGACTGCTCCTGCCTCTTGTCTCCTGCCTCCTGCCTCCTACCTCCTGACCTCCGGTTTGCAGTTTTCGGCTTCTGTCTCACCTTCCCCCTCGTGTGTGATCCAGTGTCTCCCCTCTCCTGCTGCGGCTTCGTTTTGGGTCTCCCCCGGTCCTCCTCTTCGCCTTCTCTGCTCCTCCGTGCACCTCTGGGCTGTTCCCTGGCCTGTCGTTTTCCCCCTGTTGGAGCGGTGTTGCAGCGGTGCTGTGCTCGGCTTTTCCTGCCTTCCTGCTGCCGAGCCGGGCTGGTTGTTTCTGCCTGCCCTTGTCTGCTCCCGTCCGGAGCTGTGCCTGCTGAGTGTTTGCCAAGTGAGGACATCTGGAATCGGGCATCCATCTGACACGTGAGACAAACCTAAAGACTGTGTGTGCTGATTTTTTTTTTTTTCTCTGTTTGCATCTACCTGCATTTACCTGGGCGCTCTGTGGTCTGTGTTATGCTCCACAGGAGTTGTCTATCTGGACATTGCTCACCTGGACATTGAGGTATAAGTACAAAAGTACCTGGACATTGAAGTATAAGGACAAAAAAAAAAAAAGGAAAAAAAAAAAAAAAATTCCTAAAAAAAAAAATCCCCCCAAAAAATCTTTTAGTAAGTAAAAGGAGGAGCTTTAAGGAAAAATAGAGGAAGGTAGAGGGGTAGAGGGGGAAGAAAGGGGTTAAAAAAAAAAAAAAGTAAAAACGAATATATAAAAAAAAAAAAAAACATATTAATATAAAAAAGAGGCATTAAATAGAAATGGCCCCCAAGCGGCGTTCAATTGACTCTTCTGGAATTAAGTCGGGGTCTAAGACCTTAGAGAGCAAAATTGATAAGTACTTGAAATCTCCTTCTCTAAGTGAAAAGGATCTATCTAAAGGGAAAAAGCATGTTAACCCCAAGAAAATTGTTAAAATTCCTCAAGCTGAAGAACTGTCGGAGGATGGGTCCTTAGAAGTGGGCCAGGAAGGAGGGGAGGAAAGTCTCCTGGCGCCAACAGAGATTTAACACGATCCCTTAGCTCTGGGAAAAATACTGTCTGCTGTCAAAGATAACGGAATTCTAATGCAGGGGATATCGGCCCAGCTGGGGTCTATGCAGAGTGATATATCGTTAATAAGAGACGAGCTGGCAAAAATCCGCGATCGAGTTCTTAACGTTGAAAAAATGGTTGACTCCCTGCAAACATATACTGTTATGTTGAAAACTAAGACGGCGCTCCTGGCTTCAGAAAACTCCCTTTTACAAAATAAGCTGGAGGATCTGGAAAATAGATCAAGACGCTATAATATCCGTATAGTTGGATTTCCAGAAGGAGTTGAAGGCCGCCAGTTAGTGGAGCAACTTAAAGATTTGATTGTGGAAAATCTGGGCAGTGAATATTTTTCGTCTATGTTTCAAATAGAAAGAGCCCACCGGATCTATTGCTATTGTCGATGGATAGAGACATGATATTGAGAAGAGCTAGAGAATGCTCACCTATTGACTATCAGGGTACAAAATTGTTATTCTTCCCTGATTTTGCGCGGCAGACCCAAGAGAAAAGGAAAAGTTTCACTGAGATAAAGAAACGTTTGGCGTCTAAGGATATTAAATATTCTCTACAATATCCAGCGAAATTGAGAGTGATTTATAACGGGACTTCCCAATTCTTTGAAAAACCGCAACAAGTGCTGGACTGGATGGAACAACTGGGCATATGAAATACCTTTTTGGAAGGAAATGAACTGAAATAAATTAGCGGGGGGGCTGGAGGGGGGATGGGATAAGTGGGGGGGGGGGAGAACGGCCGGAAGATAGAGGTTTGCCGACTAGATCGGGCGGACCAACAGAGGGGGGGAGAGGGGATGGGTACTGCCCTGCAGGGAGGGTTGTTTTTTTTTTTTTTTTTCTTTTCCTCTTTTCTTGTTTATAATTGATGTCTGTCAGAACCGTTAGAATTGTCTCTTGGAATGTTAGAGGCCTTGGGGAAAGGGTTAAGAGGCAAGCTATTATGGATCCATTAAAGAGATATCTTCCTGCAATTATTTGCATAGTGGAAACTCATCTTATTGATGAGTCTGTGACCCGTTTGACGACGGGATGGCATTCCCAATCCTACCATTCAACCTTTAGTAGTGCCTCTAGGGGAGTATCGGTCCTGATTCACAATTCTATAGATTTCTCCCTATTAGAATCTTATATAGATGATCAGGGTAGACTTATTTTTTTGTATGGTAGGCTCTATGGCCATAGCTATACTCTTGCTTTCTTCTATATACCTCCGCCATTTTCTGTGTATCCACTTATCCAACTATTGCGTTTTTTAGAAAAGAGACCAGAATGTCGGCTTGTGCTGATGTGAGATTTTAACGCTGTTATGGATCCTGAAAAGGACAGATTGTCTCTAGATGCAGAATTGGGAAGTAATATCCGTGGTTCTCCATTGCCTCAGTTCTGTTTGGAGGTTGGATTGGTGGATATATGGGAATATCTGGGCGGAGGAAAGAGAGTTTACTCCTGTGTTAGCAGAGGGGGTAGAGCAATGTCTAGGATTGATTTAGCATTTACTAATGAGAGAAATTTGAATAATATTAGAAAGATACGATACGGAGTAAGAACAGTTTCAGACCATTCACCCGTTTCTATTGAGGTTTGCATTGGGGAGGATAAAGATAATAGGGGCCTTGGTTTTAGGCTGAATCCATACTGGCTTACCATTATGGATAATTATCAGTCTATTAAAATACATGTATCCTCCTTTTGGGAAGTGAATCTCCCCTCTGCTAGAATCAATTCAGTTTGGGATGCCTTGAAAGCATATTTGAGGGGGGTTCTTATAAGCGATATTGCGGCTGTGAGGAGAACATTTAGGAAAAAAGAGGACGAATTGGTTAAGATCGTGGCATCCACAACTGAGCGTTTTATTGCTCAACCTAGTGAAGATAACAAAGAAGAGATGCAGAAGGCTAGTTGCTCTTTGGAGGATTTTGTAATGGAGAAAGCAAATCACAGATTGTTCTTTAAGGGACAAAAGTATTTCTCAGAGTCCGGACGTCCTGGTAAGCTCCTAGCCAGAATAATTACACAACAGGATAAGAAAAAGAAAGTTATAACTTTGATTCGTAATTTAGATGGTGTAATTATATCAGACCCAGAGGAAATTAGAGAGACCTTTTTTCAATACTTTTCTCAGATTTACAGAGCTCCTCCTGGACTACCATCTGATTTGGTGAGGCAGTTCCTGGAGAGAATCCATCTTCCAATGATAACGGAAGCCCAAAAAAATTTTTTGGAAAGAGAATTGTCTCTTTTGGAGATCCAGGAGGCTTTGGGCTCTATCTCTGGGAATTCGTCTCCAGGGTTAGATGGTCTTCCGTATGAATTCTATCGCAAGTATAGGGATGTTATTCTTCCTCATCTAATGGAGGTGTTTTCTGAAGCCCTACAGGGAGGGAGCCTACCACAGTCCATGATGGAAGCTTTGATAGTCTTAATTCCTAAAAAAGATAAAGATCCGCTGGATTTGAGTTCATATAGACCTATTTCCTTATTAAATTCGGATATTAAGATACTATCAAAAATTCTGGCTAGGAGGCTCTCCGGGGTTATGTCCTCTGTTATTCACCCAGACCAAAAATGGCTTTATGCAAAAAAGGAGCACCCACCATAATTTGCATAGGTTTTACACTAACATTCAATCTCCCGGGAGTGGTGCCCGCTCTATTCTGTCATTGGATGCCACTAAAGTGTTTGACAGAGTCGAGTGGGGGTTCCTCAGGGAGGTGATGAAGAAGATGGGCTTTGGCCCTAAGTTTATGGCGATGGTGCAGTTGCTATACAAATGCCCAGTCGCTAGGATCAGGATTAATGATATACTGACAGAGAGCTTTGTACTGGGAAGAGGTACACGCCAAGGATGTCCCCTCTCCCCTCTTTTATTTAATATCTATATTGATCCTCTTGCAGCTAGCATTAGGCAGGACTTGAAAGTGGCTGGTTTTGGTGTAATGGGGAAGCAGGATCGTATATCTCTTTATGCAGATGATATCTTGTTTTTTATCCAGCAAACAGAAACTACACTCCCTCGAATAATGGAATTGGTTAATCTGTTTTCTGCCTCTCCTGGACTTGAGGTTAACTGGGAAAAAACTGCTCTTCTCCCTGTAGATGAATTGCGAGGATCGAGGGAAAACTCTATTATTAATCGGTTAATGATTTCTGACTCAATAAAATACCTGGGGATAATAGTTACTGCCAAAATTCAAGATTACCTACAACTTAATTTGCTTCCCTTATTGTTAAAAGTGAGATCTAAAATTAAGGTATGGCAAGAGCAGATAGAATTTCATTAATAAAAATGGTGGTGCTTCCCCAGGTTCTGTATGTTCTTCGCAATTCGCCTGTATGGATTGAAGATAAGTACTTTAGGCTGATAGAGCGGATGATCAATGATCTGCTATGGGGGAGAAAACGTGTGAGATTAAAGGAGTTATATTTTTCTATGCCCTACAATCGGGGAGGTCTTAACCTCCCCTATTTTAGGGGTTACTACATGGCCTCTCAACTCAGTTTTTTTATGACTGGGAAAATAGCCATCTTTGCAGAAAATTGGTAAAGGACTCGGGCTTTTCTGATTTTTTCACAGTACTAGAGTCCGATTATTTAAGTAATACACAGACTGGATATAAACCTTTCTGCAGGATGGCTATTAAAGCTTGGTTGGTTATAAAGGGCTGGTTTAAAGTTGAGGCATTACTAATTTGTACCCCACTATGGCATAACCAAAAACTTCTGAACTTAGAGGACCCTAATTGTAGGCAATACTGGAGGATGAAAAGTGTTCAATATGTACATCAGGTGGTTAGAAATGGTCAGATCCTGTCGCATATGGAGCTAAAACAAAAGTTAAATGTAGGTGAGGTGGCTTGGTATGCCTACTTCCAAATGAGGTTGGCACTTCTTGGCACTGCTGTTAGTCATTCACTTAATGTAGACACTCCTGAATTTCTGCACAATTTGATTAGTAAGAAAGGATGTATGAAAGTTAAACTTTCACATTGTTATAGGCACTTGATGAAATTTTTTTTTAGGGATTGTCTTTCTCCAGGACAGAGATCCTGGTCTGTTTTATTGTCTGAGGTGGGTTCCCTGGACTGGGAGAATATAGGTGATGGTTTAAGATTGGTTTCTCACAATTTCAATCATATTGTTGTTCAGTTTAATATTATTCACAAAATATACCCAACACCTATATGGCTTCACAGGAGAGGATTTAGAACTTCTTCTGACTGCCTTCGATGTGGGGACCCCGGGGCAGACCATCTTCATCTGTTCTGGGACTGTCCGATAGTGAACAAGTATTGGAGAATGGTTCAAATAGTTTTGGTTCAGAGGCTTAGTGTGAATATTCCTCTATCCCCAAAGATATGGGTCCTTGGTGATCTATCGGAAGCTAACTGTCAGCCCCCAAGCGCCAATTGCTGACCAAAGTGATGTTTTTGGCTAGGATTCTCATAGCAAGAGAATGGTGCTCCCCCTCTGTTCCAAAGTGCAACAATTGGCTATGCTTAGTCAAGAAGGTGAAAAGCTATGAGAAGGTGTTGTACAGACAAAGAGGCTCTTATACCAAGTGGAGTATTATTTGGAAGGATGGGGACAATTAAGAAGTTTACCCTTCTTTTTTTTTTTTTTTTTCCTGCGGGGTTGGGAGGGGGGAGGGGGGGGGTATTGTGGGGTAGATAGGCATGATTTTGTAATGTTGTAACTTTTTACGGATTGTATGTTCTATGATGCCCAAAATAAAAATTATATAATAAAAAAAAAGAGTGGTAGTCTTTAAGGGGTTGAATGATTGTGTCAATGAAGAAATCACAAAAAAAAAACATTTAATACTGTATTACAAAAACAATTGATATCATTTTAGTTGCATTTGGTTCTTTAAAAAGTCCTTGTCAGATTTCATTCTGAACACAATTACAAATGTACACTAAATTCCCTAAAACCGTACAGTACAAAAACAAAAATATGTTCTCAGTTCACTTCTTCAATTACATGTGTTGAAAGCGTTTAGTGGCCTATTTCAGTACAAAAGGAAAAATATATACGCAGTTCACTGTTGCAGTTATTTGTGGTAAAAGCGTTTAGTGGCCTCTTTCAGTACAAAAAGAAAAATATATACACAGTTCACTGTTGCAGATATTTGTGGTGAAAGCGTTTAGTGGCCTATTTCAGTACAAAAATAAGTTCTCAGTTCTCTTCTGCAATTTTATGTGTTGAAAGCGTTTAGTGGCCTATGCAAAAAGAAAATATATATGCATTTCACTGTTGCAGTGATTTGTAGTGAAAGGGTTTAGTGGCCTATTTCAGTACAAAAATGAAAATATGTTCTCAGTTTACTTCTGAAATTATATGTCTTGAAAGCATTTAGTGGCCTATTTTAGAACAAAAAGAAAAATATATACGCATTTTACTGTTGCAGTTATTTGTGGTAAAAGCGTTTAGTGGCCTATTTCCATACAAAAATATATACAGTACAGACCTAAAGTTTGGACACACCTTCTCATTCAAAGAGTTTTCTTTATTTTCATGACTATAAAAATTGTAGATTCACACTGAAGGCATCAAAATTATGAATTAACACATGTGGAATTATATACATAACAAATAAGTGTGAAACAACTGAAAATATGTCATATTCTAGGTTCTTCAAAGTAGCCACCTTTTGCTTTGATTACTGCATTGCACACTCTTGGCATTCTCTTGATGAGGTTCAATAGGTAGTCACTAGTGTTGAGCGAACAGTTCGAGCATCGTTCAGGTTCGTACCGAATTTTGGGGTGTCCGGGATCCGGACCCGAACCCGGACATTTTCAAAAAAGTTCGGGTTCAGGTCTGTTGTTCGTCAATTTCTTCCCGCTTTCTGAAGGGCTGCACAGCAGCCAATAAGCTAGCGTTTTACTTCTTGCCCTAAGAGCCCATCACAGCCATGCCTACTAATGGCATCGCTGTGATTGGCCAAGTGCAGCATGTGACCCAGCCTCAATTTAAGCTGGAGTCACGTAGAGCCGCACGTCACACTGCTCTGATTAGTGTAGGGAGAGGACGCAGCTTCTGTCAGATTAGGCAGGTTAAGTCAGCAACAGCACCTAATAAACGGATCGATCTACAGCTGAGAATCATTAAACTTCTGCTAGTTACTTGCTCGCTTGTTTTTAGGCTGCACAGAGCGTTTTTCTGTCACTTATTTTCTGGATTGATCGGCGGCCATTTTGTGACTTGTGGTGCACCAGAAGAAGCTGCCACCAAGTCCATCAATCCATCAATACTATTTTTTTTTTTTTTTTTGCTATATCCTACATCAGGGGCTTGGCTGTGCTAATTGTCACCCCTAGAAACTCAGGATAGCAATTTCTATATTTTATAAAGGGGTTAAATACAATTGCCCAAATACCAATCCCCTAAATCTGGTGTTCCAGCTTTGGCTAGACAAGTATAATACTGTCTGCTGTCTGGCAAAGGATAGATTATTTTCTGGGGTGAAATTCAATTGCCAAAATAGCAATACCATAAATCAGTGGTTTCAGCGGTGGCTGGCAAAATAGAATAGTACAAAATATGAAAAAAAGGTGAAAAAAAGAGGTTAAGGAGTTTCTGTCGGAGCAGAAATAACTTAGGACGATGGGCGCCAGAGGGCGGAGTGTAGGAATGTGAGGAAAAAATAGGATGATTGATAAGCTAAAAAATTAGGAGATATAATAACTCAAATATATGAAAATAATATATGTGACGTAGACATACAACGTGATACAGACATAGGAAAAAAGGCAGCACAGGTGTTTTAGGGGATTAGACGGGATCTATCCCCTATAGTAGATGAGACAGAAAGGGAGGGTGACTATAAACGTGCCTAGAATAGTGCCCGCCAAAACATATATTTTGTTCTGGGGTGAAATTAATCTTGCAAAATAGCAATACCCTGATTCTGGTGTCTCAGCAGTTGCAGGCCAGATTTCATAGTGTCTGCCAAAACACATATTTTGTTCTGGGGTGAAATTAATTTAGCAAAATAGCAATACCCTGAATCTGGTGTCCCAGCAGTTGCAGGCCAGATTTCATAGTGTCTGCTAAAACATATATTTTGTTCTGGGGTGAAATTAATATGGCAAAATAGCAATACCCTGAATCTGGTGTCCCAGCATCTTGCAGGCCAGATTTCATAGTGTCTGCTAAAACATATATTTTGTTCTGGGGTGAAATTAATTTTGCAAAATAGCAATACCCTGAATCTGGTGTCCCAGCAGTTGCAGGCCAGATTTCATAGTGTCCGCTAAAACATATATTTTGTTCTGGGGTGAAATTCAATTCCTAAAATAGCAATACCATAAATCAGTGGTTTCAGCTGTGGCTGGCAAAATAGAATAGTGTCCGCCAAAACATATATTTTGTTCTGGGGTGAAATTTATCTGGCAAAATAGCAATACCCTGATTCTGGTGTCCCAGCAGTTGCAGGCCAGATTTCATAGTGTCCGCTAAAACATATATTTTGTTCTGGGGTGAAATTAATCTGGCAAAATAGAAATACCCTGAATCCGGTGTCCCAGCAGTTGCAGGCCAGATTTCATAGTGTCCGCTAAAACATATATTTTGTTCTGGGGTGAAATTAATCTTGCAAAATAGCAATACCCTGATTCTGGTGTCCCAGCAGTTTCAGGCCAGATTTCATAGTGTCTGCCAAAACACATATTTTGTTCTGGGGTGAAATTAATTTTGCAAAATAGCAATACCCTGAATCTGGTGTCCCAGCAGTTGCAGGCCAGATTTCATAGTGTCCGCTAAAACATATATTTTGTTCTGGGGTGAAATTCAATTCCTAAAATAGCAATACCATAAATCAGTGGTTTCAGCTGTGGCTGGCAAAATAGAATAGTGCCCGCCAAAACATATATTTTGTTCTGGGGTGAAATTAATCTTGCAAAATAGCAATACCCTGATTCTGGTGTCCCAGCAGTTGCAGGCCAGATTTCATAGTGTCTGCCAAAACACATATTTTGTTCTGGGGTGAAATTAATTTTGCAAAATAGCAATACCCTGAATCTGGTGTCCCAACAGTTGCAGGCCAGATTTCATAGTGTCTGCTAAAACATATATTTTGTTCTGGGGTGAAATTAATATGGCAAAATAGCAATACCCTGAATCTGGTGTCCCAGCAGTTGCAGGCCAGATTTCATAGTGTCTGCTAAAACATATATTTTGTTCTGGGGTGAAATTAATCTGGCAAAATAGCAATACCCTGAATCTGGTGTCCCAGCAGTTGCAGGCCAGATTTCATAGTGTCTGCCAAAACACATATTTTGTTCTGGGGTGAAATTAATTTTGCAAAATAGCAATACCCTGAATCTGGTGTCCCAGCAGTTGCAGGCCAGATTTCATAGTGTCTGCTAAAACATATATTTTGTTCTGGGGTGAAATTAATATGGCAAAATAGCAATACCCAGAATCTGGTGTCCCAGCAGTTGCAGGCCAGATTTCATAGTGTCTGCTAAAACATATATTTTGTTCTGGGGTGAAATTAATCTGGCAAAATAGCAATACCCTGAATCTGGTGTCCCAGCAGTTGCAGGCCAGATTTCATAGTGTCCGCTAAAACATATATTTTGTTCTGGGGTGAAATTCAATTCCTAAAATAGCAATACCATAAATCAGTGGTTTCAGCTGTGGCTGGCAAAATAGAATAGTGTCCGCCAAAACATATAGAAACATAGAAACATAGAAACATAGAATGTGTCGGCAGATAAGAACCATTTGGCCCATCTAGTCTGCCCAATATACTGAATACTATGAATAGCCCCAGGCCCTATCTTATATGAAGGATGGCCTTATGCCTATCCCATGCATGCTTAAACTCCTTCACTGTATTTGCAGCTACCACTTCTGCAGTAAGACTATTCCATGCGTCCACTACTCGCTCAGTAAAGTAATTCTTCCTGATATTACTTTTAAACCTTTGCCCCTCTAATTTAAAACTATGTCTTCTTGTAGCAGTTTTTCTTCTTTTAAATATTCTCTCCTCTTTTACCGTGATGATTCCCTTTATGTATTTAAAAGTTTCTATCATATCCCCTCTGTCTCTTCTTGCTTCCAAGCTATACATGTTGAGGTCCTTTAACCTTTCCTGGTAAGTTTTGTCCTGCAATCCATGTACTAGTTTAGTAGCTCTTCTCTGAACTCTCTCCAAAGTTTCAATATCCTTCTGCAGATATGGTCTCCAGTACTGCACACAATACTCCAAATGAGGTCTCACTAGTGCTCTGTAGAGCGGCACGAGCACCTCCCTCTTTCTACTGTTAATGCCTCTCCCTATACACCCAAGCATTCTGCTGGCATTACCTGCTGCTCTATGACATTGTCTGCCCACCTTTAGGTTGTCTGATATAATGACCCCTAAATCCCTTTCCTCAGATACTGAGGTTAGTACTGTATCACTGATTTTATATTCTGCTCTTGGGTTTACCCCAGGTGCATTATCTTGCACTTATCGACATTAAATTTTAGTTGCCAGATTTTTGACCATTCCTCTAGTTTTCCTAAATCCTTTTCCATTTGGTGTATCCCTCCAGGAACATCAACCCTGTTACAAATCTTTGTGTCATCAGCAAAAAGACACACCTTCCCATTGAGGCCTTCTGCAATTTCGCTGATAAAGATATTAAACAATATGGGTCCCAGAACAGATCCCTGAGGTACCCCACTGGTAACAATACCATGGTCTGAATATACTCCATTGACTACAACCCTCTGTTTTCTGTCCTTCAGCCACTGCCTAATCCATTCAACAATATGTGAGCCCAAGCTCAAAGACTGCAGTTTATTGATAAGCCTTCTATGTGGGACAGTATCAAATGCCTTACTAAAGTCCAGATAAGCGATGTCTACTGCACCTCCGCCATCTATTATTTTAGTCACCCAATCAAAAAGTCAATAAGATTAGTTTGACATGATCTCCCTGAAGTAAACCCATGCTGTTTTTTATCAATCAACCCATGGGTTTTTAGATGTTCCACAATCCTCTCCTTGAGTATGGTTTCCATTAATTTCCCCACTATTGATGTCAGGCTTACTGGCCTATAGTTGCCTGATTCCTCTCTACTACCTTTCTTGTGAATTGGCACAACGTTTGCTAATTTCCAATCTTCTGGGACGACACCTGTTACCAGTGATTGGTTAAAGAAATCTGTTAATGGATTTGCTAGTACACCTCTAAGCTCTTTTAATAGCTTTGGGTGTATCCCATCAGGCCCCTGTGATTTATTTGTATTAATTTTGGACAGCTGACTTAGAACCTCTTCCTCTGTAAAGACACATGCATCAAAGGATTCATTAGTCTTCCTCCCTAACTGAGGTCCTTCTCCTTCATTTTCCTTTGTAAAAACTGAACAGAAGTATTCATTGAGGCAGTCAGCTAGTTCTTTATCCTCTTCCATATACCTTCCTTCTTTTGTTTTTAATTTGGTAATTCCTTTTTTAATTTCCTTTTTCATTTATGTATCTGAAGAATGTCTTATCACCTTTTTTCACTGACTGAGCTAATTTCTTTTCTGCCTGAGCTTTAGAAGCTCTTATAACTTGCTTGGCCTCTCTCTGCCTCATCTTATAGATTTCCGGTCATCCTCGCTTTGGGTGTTTTTATACTTGCTAAATGCCATCTTTTTGTTTTTAATGATTTTGGCCACTTCTGCTGAGTACCACAGTGGTCTCTTCCTTTTTTGCCTTTACTGACAAGCCTAATGCACTTTTCTGTTGCCTTCAGTAGTGCCAATTTTAAGTAGTCCCATTTCTCTTGGACTCCATTGAAATTGTTCCAGTCTGATAGGGACTCGTATAGCACTGATCTCATTTTAGAAAAGTCTGTTTTCCGAAAATCTAAAACTTTTGTTTTTGTGTGGAGTGACTCAGTCACTGTACTTATAGTAAACCTCACTGACTGGTGATCACTGGATCCTAAGCTTTCCCCTACAGTGATATCAGATACCAAATTGCCATTTGTGAACACCAAATCTAAAATGGCCTCCTTCCGGGTTGGCTCCTCAACTACTTGCTGTAGAGATAATCCCAGTAGGGAATTTAGAATGTCTGTACTCCTGGCAGAACTAGCTATTTTGGTTTTCCAGTTTATATCAGGAAGATTAAAGTCTCCCATAATGACAACTTCCCCTTTCAATGTCATTTTAGCCATTTCCTCAACTAGTAGATCATCCAATTCTTTGACTTGGCTTGGTGGTCTGTATATGACACCTACACGAGTTACCTTATGATTACCAAGCTGCAACGTAACCCAAACTGACTCTAAATTGGTTTCGCTGGCTTCAATTAGAATAGATTTTATGCTATTTTTCACATATAGGGCCACTCCACCCCCTTTCTTGCCTTCTCTGTCTTTCCTATATAGAGAGAACCCAGGTATTGTTATGTCCCAGTCATTACTCTCATTGAACCATGTCTCAGTAACAGCCACTAAATCTATATTCTCAGATGCCATTACAGACTCAAGTTCGTTGATCTTATTCCCTAAACTGCGAGCATCTGTAGACAAGACTCTCAGCTTTTCATTTCTTATCCTATCAGCTCCTGGCATCTTCTGGCATTGTTTTTTCGGGGGGCAGCCGAACTGATGGATTGTCTCTTTTGTGCCCCCCTTTCCTAGTTTAAATGTTCCTTAGCAAAAACTTTGAACTGTTCACTGAGGACATTTGTTCCCTTGAGAGAAAGATGCAAACCATCTTTCTTGTACAGTTCTTTTCCATTCCAGCTAGAGCCAACATGAGACACAAAGCCAAATCCCTGGTTCAAACACCATTCACCAAGCCATGCAATGAATTCCTTAATACGCAACTGCTTGTCATGCTGACGGTTATGCACAGGCAGAACTGCAGAGAATGAGACAGTCGATGCAATCTCCCGTATATCATTACCAAGTGTGTGAAAATCTTCCTTCACCTTTGAAACTTCATTGCAAGCCAGATCATTTGTCCCAATATGGACAATAACATCCACCTCCTTTTCCATTTTTGCTTGCTTAATAATGTTAAGGATACGTCGTCTGTCCCTACTGGCAGTAGCACCAGGGAGACATCTCACAAAACCATTTTCATCAAACTTCACACCTCTTATAATAGAATCGCCCACCAATAGCTGCTTACAATTAGTACTCACTATATCCTTTTTGTCTTTGTCAGTAGTCTTGCATACCTTAGGCATAGGAGATGATTGTTCCCCACCCACTGTGCCTAAGCCATCCTCCATATTGCTTTTGCATTCTGAAAGTGCTGCAAATGAATTACACAGAGCCACCGACTGTGGGACATGTCTTCTGTCAACAGCTCTAAGTCTACCAGAACCTACAGTAACCCATCTTCCATTTCTGGGGGGCCTTTGTGGCAGTGGCATTGCAACATTCCAAGCCTGAGTTTGTCTAACAGTTACTTTACAAATCTCAGATTTCAAAAATACAATTTCCTGCTGCATTATGGAGAACTGTCTGCAGATCAGACAGCATCCAAACCTGCAAAGAGTGAAACATGAAATGAAAGCACAGCAATTCCTGCACTGAATCAGGTCTGCCATTTTAATGCAAGAAAATATGTTAAACAAAACATAATAGATTGTACTCACCTCCAGATAACCTCCTGAGTATCTCTTGAATATCTCTAGTGCACTTAGAAATGCTGCAGTTTGAGAATGATGCAAGCTATTTTGTTCTGGGGTGAAATTAATCTGGCAAAATAGCAATACCCTGATTCTGGTGTCCCAGCAGTTGCAGGCCAGATTTCATAGTGTCCGTTAAAACATATATTTTGTTCTGGTGTGAAATTCAATTGCCAACATAGCAATACCCTGAATCTGTTGTCCCAGCTGTTGCAGGCCAAGTGTAAATCTGTCCATAAAAGGATAACTTTCATCCAGGGCCTAAATACTAGCCCTAAAAGAGATATTCCCCTAAATCAGTGGTTACTGCTGTGCCTGGATAGGCAGATAGTGTTAGGTGCCTGTAAAAAAAGGCCTGAATTTGAAATCAATACATTGGGCAAAATATTTTTTTCCTTATTGTGGTGCTTGGTGAACGGTAACAATGAGGAAAACATCTAGTAAGGGACGCGGACGCGGTCGTGGTGGTGTTAGTGTACTCTCTGGTGCTGGGAGAGGACGTGGCCATTCTGCCACAGCCACAAGTCCTAGTAAACCAACTACCTCAGGTTCCAGTACCCGCCAGAATTTACAGCGATATTTGGTGGGGCCCAATGCCGTTCTAAGGATGGTAAGGCCTGAGCAGGTACAGGCGCTAGTCAATTGGGTGGCCGACAGTCGATCCAGCATGTTCACAACATTATCTCCCACCCAGTCTTCTGCTGAAAGCGTACAGGTGGCATCTGAAAACCAAGCCCACCAGTCTGTCACATCACCCCCATGCATATCAGGGAAACAGAGAGCCTCAAGTTATGCAGCAGTCTCTTATGCTGTTTGAAGACTCTGCTGGCAGGGTTTCCCAAGGAAATCCACCTAGCCCTTCCCCACTGGTGGAAGACATAGAATGCACTGATGCACAACCACTGATGTTTCCTGATGATGAGGACATGGGAATACCGCCTCATCGGAGTCCGCACGTCTCTGATGATGACGAAACACAGGTGCCAACTGCTGCGTCTTTCGTCAGTGTGCAGACCGAACAGGAGGTCAGGGAGGAAGACTGTGTGGAAGACGATGCAGGGGACGATGAGGTCCTAGACCCCACATGGAATGAAGGTCGTGCCACTGACTTTCATAGTTCAGAGGAAGAGGCAGTGGTGAGACCGAGCCAACAGCGTAGCAAAAGAGGGAGCAGGGGGCAAAAGCAGACCAGCCGCCGCCAAGAGAGTTCGCCTGCTACTGGCCACCGCCACCAGGGACCGAGCACCCCAAAGGCAGCTTCAAGGAGTTCCCTGGCATGGCACTTCTTTAAACAATGTGCTGACGACAAGACCCGAGTGGTTTGCACGCTGTGCCATCAGATCCTGAAGCGAGGCATTAACGTTCTGAACCTTAGCACAACCTGCATGACCAGGCATCTACATGCAAAGCATGAACTGCAGTGGAGTAAACACCTTAAAAGCAAGGAACTCACTCTGGCTCCCGCTGCTCCCTCTTCTGCTGCTGCTTCGGCCTCTTCCTCCACCTCGGGAGGAATGTTGGCAACTGCCGCCCACCAAACAGAGGATGTGCCACTGACAACACCACCTGCGTCACCAAGCATCTCCACCATGTCACACGGCAGCGTTCAGCTCTCCATCTCACAAACCTTGGAGAGAAAGCGTAAATTCCCACCTAGCCACCCTCGAGCCCTGGGCCTGAATGCCAGCATTTCTAAACTACTGGCCTTTGAAATGCTGTCATTCAGGCTGGTGGACACAGACAGCTTCAAAAAGCTGATGTCCATGGCTGTCCCACAGTATGTTGTTCCCAGCCGCCACTACTTCTCCAAGACAGCCGTGCCTTCCCTGCACAACCAAGTATCCGATAAAATCAAGTGTGCACTGCGCAATGCCATCTGTGGCAAGGTCCACCTAACCACAGATACGTGGACCAGTAAACACGGCCAGGGACGCTATATCTCCCTAACTGCACACTGGGTAAATGTAGTGGCGGCTGGGCCGCAGGCGGAGAGTTCCTTGGCGCACGTCTTTCCGCCGCCAAGGATCGCAGGGCATCATTCTTTGCCTCCTGTAGCCTCCTCCTCCTACTCGGCTTCCTCCTCCTCTGCTTCCACCAGCTCATCCAGTCAGCCACACACCTTCACCACCAACTTCAGCACAGCCCGAGGTAAACGTCAGCAGGCCATTCTGAAACTCATATGCTTGGGGGACAGGCCCCACACCGCGCAGGAGTTGTGGCAGGGTATTGAACAACAGACCGACGAGTGGTTTCTGCCGGTGGGCCTCAAGCCCGGCATGGTGGTGTCTGTGCGTGCTTCCGGCGTTCACATCCTGCCGCTGCTCGCCTGTATGCGCTACAGCGGAACTTCGGCCTTCCCGCTCACCGCCTCATATGCGACGTGCCCACCAGGTGGAACTCCACCTTGCACATGCTGGAGAGACTGTGCGAGCAGCAGCAGGCCATAGTGGAGTTCCAGCTGCAGCATGCACGCGTCAGTCGCAATTTGGAACAGCACCACTTCACCACCAATGATTGGGCCTCCATGCGAGACCTGTGTGCCCTGTTGCGCTGTTTCGAGTACTCCACCAACATGGCCAGTGGCGATGACACCGTTATCAGCGTTACAATACCACTTGTACGTCTCCTTGAGAAAACGCTTAGGGCGATGATGGAAGAGGAGGTGGCCCAGGAGGAGGAGGAGGAGGATGAGGGGTCATTTTTAGCACTTTCAGGCCAGTCTGTTAGAAGTGGCTCAGAGGGAGGTTTTTGCAACAGCAGAGGCCAGGTACAAATGTGGCCAGCCAGGGCCCACTACTGGAGGACGAGGAGGATGAGGAGGAGGTGGAGGAGGATGAGGATGAAGCAGGTTCACAGCGGGGTGGCACCCGACACAGCTCAGGCCCATCCCTGGTGCGTGGCTGGGGGGATACGGAGGACGATGACAATACGCCTCCCACAGAGGACAGCTTGTCCTTACCTCTGGGGAGCCTGGCACACATGAGCGACTACATGCTGCAGTGCCTGCGCAACGACAGCAGAGTTGCCCACATTTTAACGTGTGCGGACTAATGGGTTGCCACCCTGCTGGATCCCCGGTACAAAGACAATGTACCCACCTTACTTCCTGCACTGGAGCGTGATATGAAGATGCGCAAGTACAAGCGCACGCTGGTAGAGGCCCTCCTGAGAGCATTCCCAAATGTCACAGGAGAACAGGTGGAAGCCCAAGGCGAAGGCAGAGGAGGAGCAAGAGGTCGCCAACGCAGCTGTGTCACGGCCAGCTCCTCAGAGGGCAGGGTTAGCATGGCAGAAATGTGGAAAAGTTTTGTCTCCACGCCACAGCTAACTGCACCACCACCTGATACGGAACGTGTTAGCAGGAGGCAGCATTTCACTAACATGGTTGAACAGTACATCTGCACACCCCTCCACGTACAGACTGATGGTTCGGCCCCATTCAACTTCTGGGTCTCCAAATTGTCCACGTGGCCAGAGTTAGCATTTTATGCCTTGGAGGTGCTGGTCTGCCCGGCGGACAGCTTTTTGTCTGAACGTGTATTCAGCACGGCAGGGGGCGTCATTACTGACAAATGCAACCGCCTGTCCACAGCCAACGTGGACAAGCTGACGTTCATAAAAATGAACCAGGCATGGATCCCACAGGACCTGTCCCTCCCTTGTGCAGAATAGACATTTATAACTGCCTCCCCCTCAACCATGTATTCTTGTACTCCGGGGCACTTCTTTATTGAATCCTCATTTTTTTAACTTTACTATGATCTTGCGGTGCAACACAAAGTTGAATGAACCTCTCCTCTGTCTGGGTGGTGGGGCCGAAATAACTGAAAGTGGCCTTCTCCGGTGTTGGTTGATATGAAGCATGATTCCTTGCTGTGGGACCTCTCTCCTCTGTCTGGGTGCTGGGCCGAAATAACTGAGAGTGGCCTTCTCCGGTGGTGGTTGATATGACGCATGATTCCTTGCTGTGGGACCTCTCTCCTCTGACTGGGTGCTGGGGCCTAAATAACTAAAAATGGCCTTCTCCAGTGGTGGGTGATATGACGCATGATTCCTTGCTGTGGAACCTGTATCCTCGGTCTGGGTGCTGGGCCTAAATAACTGAAAGTGGCCTTCTCCAGTGGTGGGTGATATGACGCATTATTCCTTGCTGTGGGACCTCTCTCCTCTGTCTGGGTGCTGGGCCTAAATAACTGAAAGTGGCCTTCTCCAGTGGTGGTTGAAATGACGCATGATTCCTTGCTGTGGGACCTCTCTCCTCTGTCTGGGTGCTGGGCCGAAATAACTGAGAGTGGCCTTCTCCGGTGGTGGTTGATATGAAGCATGATTCCTTGCTGTGGGACCTCTCTCCTCTGTCTGGGTGCTGGGCCGAAATAACTGAGAGTGGCCTTCTCCGGTGGTGGTTGATATGACGCATGATTCCTTGCTGTGGGACCTCTCTCCTCTGTCTGGGTGCTGAGCCTAAATAACTGAAAGTGGCCTTCTCCAGTGGTGGGTGATATGACACCTTATTCCTTGCTGTGGGACCTCTCTCCTCTGTCTGGGTGCTGGGCCTAAATAACTGAAAGTGGCCTTCTCCAGTGGTGGTTGAAATGACGCATGATTCCTTGCTGTGGGACCTCTCTCCTCTGTCTGGGTGCTGGGCCGAAATAACTGAGAGTGGCCTTCTCCGGTGGTGGTTGATATGAAGCATGATTCCTTGCTGTGGGACCTCTCTCCTCTGTCTGGGTGCTGGGCTGAAATAACTGAGAGTGGCCTTCTCCGGTGGTGGTTGATATGAAGCATGATTCCTTGCTGTGGGACCTCTCTCCTCTGTCTGGGTGCTGGGACGAAATAACTGAGAGTGGCCTTCTCCGGTGGTGGTTGATATGACGCATGATTCCTTGCTGTGGGACCTCTCTCCTCTGTCTGGGTGCTGGGCCGAAATAACTGAAAGTGGCCTTCTCCAGTGGTGGTTGAAATGACGCATGATTCCTTGCTGTGGGACCTCTCTCCTCTGTCTGGGTGCTGGGCCGAAATAACTGAGAGTGGCCTTCTCCGGTGATGGTTGATATGACGCATGATTCCTTGCTGTGGGACCTCTCTCCTCTGTCTGGGTGCTGGGCCTAAATAACTGAGAGTGGCCTTCTCCGGTGGTGGTTGATATGACGCATGATTCCATGCTGTGGGACCTCTCTCCTCTGTCTGGGTGCTGGGCCGAAATAACTGAGAGTGGCCTTCTCCGGTGGTGGTTGATATGACGCATGATTCCTTGCTGTGGGACCTCTCTCCTCTGACTGGGTGCTGGGGCCTAAATAACTGAAAGTGGCCTTCTCCAGTGCTGGGTGATATGACGCCTTTTTCCTTGCTGTGGGACCTCTCTCCTCTGTCTGGGTGCTGGGCCTAAATAACTGAAAGTGGCCTTCTCCAGTGGTGGGTGATATGTCGCCTTATTCCTTGCTGTGGGACCTCTCTCCTCTGTCTGGGTGCTGGGCCTAAATAACTGAAAGTGGCCTTCTCCAGTGGTGGTTGATATGACTCATGATTCCTTGTTGTGGGACCTCTCTCCTCTGTCTGGGTGCTGGGCCAAAATAACTGAGAGTGGCCTTCTCCGGTCGTGGTTGATATGACGCATGATTCCTTGCTGTGGGACCTCTCTCCTCTGTCTGGGTGCTGGGCCGAAATAACTGAAAGTGGCCTTCTCCAGTGGTGGGTGATATGACGCATGATTCCTTGCTGTGGGACCTGTATCCTCGGTCTGGGTGCTGGGCCGAAATAACTGAAAGTGGCCTTCTCCAGTGGTGGGTGATATGACGCATGATTCCTTGCTGTGGGACCTCTCTCCTCTGTCTGGGTGCTGGGGCCGAAATAACTGAAAGTGGCCTTCTCCAGTGTTGAGTGATATAACGCATGATTCCTTGCAGTGGGACCTCTCTCCAATTGATATTGGTTAAATTTCATTTATTGTATTTTATTTTAATTTGTTTGCAGTGGATTTACCTACATTTTGCTGCCTTTGGCAGCCCTCTAGCCCGTTCCTGGACTATTTTACAGCCTTTTTAGTGCCTAAAAGTTCGGGTCCCCATTGACTTCAATGGGGTTCGGGATAAAGTTGGGGTCGAGTTCGGATCCCGAACCCGAACATTTTCGGGAAGTTCGGCCGAACTTCTCGAACCCGAACATCCAGGTGTTCGCTCATCTCTAGTAGTCACCTGAAATGGTCTTCCAACAGTCTTGAAGGAGTTCCCAGAGATACTTAGCACTTGTTGGCCCTTTTGCCTTCACTCTGCGGTCCAGCTCACCCCAAACCATCTTGATTGGGTTCAGGTTGGGTGACTGCGGAGGCCAGGTCATCTGGCGCAGCACCTCATGACTCTCCTTCATGGTCAAATAGCCCTTACACAGCCTGGAGGTGTGTTTGGGGTCATTGTCCTGTTGAAAAATAAATGATGGTCCAACTAAACGCAATCCGGATGGAATAGCATGCCGCTTCAAGATGCTGTGGTAGCCATGCTGGTTCAGTATGCCTTCAATTTTGAATAAATCTCCAACAGTGTCACCAGCAAAGCACCCCCACACCATCACACCTCCTTCTCTATGCTTCACGGTGGGAACCAGGCATGTAGAGTCCATCCGTTCACCTTTTCTGCGTCGCACAAAGACACGGTGGTTGGAACCAAAGATCTCAAATTTGGACTCATCAGAACAAAGCACAGATTTCCACTGGTCTAATATCCATTCCTTGTGTTCTTCAGCCCAAACAAGTCTCTTATGCTTGTGGCCTGTCCTTAGCAGTGGTTTCCTAGCAGATATTCTACCATGAAGGCCTGATTCTCACAGTCTCCTCTTAACAGTTGTTCTAGAGATGTGTCTGCTGCTAGAACTCTGTGTGGCATTGACCAGGTCTCTAATAGAGATGGCCCGAACTATTCTACGGCGAACATAGCTTGTTCACGTCCGGCCGCGGCGGGCGAACATGTTCGATGTTCGCGTTCGCCCCTATACTTTATCATTGAGTAAACTTTGACCCTGTACCTCACAGTCAGCAGACACATTCCAGCCAATCAGCATACCCTCCCTCCCAGACCCTCCCACCTCCTATCTAAACGCAAGGACAGCATCCATCTTAGATTCATTCTGAAGCTGCAGTGTTAGTAATTGTAAATCGCAGTGCGATTAATATAACCTGTATTATTCGCATTGCGATTACAACTTAGATCTGAGTTCCTAATGGCTGTATTTCTAGAATATAACGAAGATAACGAATACAGCACTATATTCTCAATCTTCGTCATATTCTAGCAATACAACAACCATTAGGAACTCAGATCTATCTAAATTTAATTCGCAATGTGATTAATATAACTGCATTAATCGCATTGCGAATTCAACTTAGAGCTGAGTTCCAAATGGTTGTTGTATTGCTAGAATATACGTTATATTCTAGCAATACAACCATTAGGAACTCAGCTCTAAGTTGTAATCGCAATGCGAATAATACTTACAATTATTAATCGCTTTGCAAATCCATTTGATGCCTCTATTTGATTGTATATGACGGTTGACTATGACTACCACCAACGTTCTGCTGCCTCCAAAGCAAGATATCTGAACCCCCGAGGGGCCATTTGGGCGTTTTTGATAGAAAACGCATCAAAAACGCATCTGTGTTTTTATAATTTTTTCATTTTTGATTTTATTTTTTGTGTATTTTGCCACATTTGGTTGCATATTTACATTTGGTATAGGCAAATATGGTAGTCTAGATCATGTGTCTATACCAAAACCTAGGATCATTGTTTGACAGAATATTTTCTAAGCCATATAGCTGAATATAGATTTGGGCAGAGTAATGATCTAGACCTGTGTTTCCCAACCAGTGTGCCTCCAGCTGTTGCGAAACTACAACTCCCAGCATGCCTGCACAGCCAAAGGCTGTCCGGGCATGCTGGGAGTTGTAGTTTTGCAAAAGCTGGAGGCACACTAGTTGGGAAACACTGAATTCTAGACTACCATATTTGCCTATACCAAATGTAAATATGCAACCAAATGTGGCAAAATACACAAAAAAATAAAATAAAAAAATGATAAAAACGCAGATGCGTTTTTGATGCGTTTTCTATCAAAAACGCCCAAATGGCCCCTGGGGGTTCAGATATCTTGCCTCGGAGGCAGCAGAACGTTGGTGGTAGTCATAGTCAACCGTCATATACAATCAAATAGAGGCATCAAATGGATTCGCAAAGCGATTAATAATTGTAACTATTATTCGCATTGCGATTACAACTTATAGCTGAGTTCCTAATGGTTGTATTGCTAGAATATAACGTATATTCTAGCAATACAACAACCATTAGGAACTCAGCTCTAAGTTGAATTCGCAATGCGATTAATGTAGGTTATATTAATCGCATTGCGAATTAAACTTAGATCTGAGTTCCTAATGGTTGTTGTATTGCCAGAATTTAACGAAGATTAAGAATATAGCGCTAAATTCTCAATCTTCGTTATATTCTATCAATACAACCATTAGGAACCCAGCTCTAAGTTGAATTTGCAAATAAGATGTCCCAAACTATTCACCGGTGGACAGTTCCCGGCGAACATAGCTGTGCGCGTTCGTCGCGGCGGGCGAACATATGCGATGTTCGGTCCACCCCCTATCATTGAGTAAACTTTGACCCTGTACCTCACATTCAGCAGACACATTCGAGCCAATCAGCATACCCTCCCTTCCAGACCCTCCCATCTCCTGGACAGCATCCATTTTAGATTAATTCGGAAGCTGCAGTGTTAGTGAGAGGAGGGACAGTGTAGCATCTGCTGATTTAATAGGGAAATCGATAGCTAGGCTAGTGTATTCAGTGTCCACTCCAGTCCTGAAAGACTCATCAGATCTCTGCTGTAAGGACAGCGTCCTGACAGCACCCCAAAAAGCCCTTTTTAGGGCTAGTAAATCAGTCTCCCTCCCAGACCCTCCCACCTCCTATCAAAAAGCAAGGACGGCATCCATCTTAGATTCTGAAAGATGGAGCTGCAGTGTTAGTAGTTGTAATCGCAATGCGATTAATATAACCTGTATTAATCGCATTGCGAATTCAATTTAGAGCTTGGTTCCTAATGGTTGTATTGCTAGAATATAATGAAGATTGAGAATATAGCGCTATATTCTCAATCTTCGTTATATTATAGCAATACAACCATTAGGAACTCACATCTAAGTTGTAATCGCAATGCGATTAATACAGGTTATATTTATCGCATTGCAAATTCAACTTAGAGCTGGCTTCCTAATGGTTGTATTGCTAGAATATAACGAAGATTGAGAATATAGCGCTATATTCTCAATCTTCGTTATATTCTAGCAATACAACCATTAGGAACCCAGCTCTAAGTTGAATTCGCAATGCGATTAATGCAGGTTATATTATTTACATTGAGAATTCAACTTACCATACTCTGCGTCAACTACGTCATTTTCCATGGGAGTTTTGTCATGGATCCCCCTCCAGCATGCCACAGTCCAGGTGTTAGTCCTCTTGAAACAACTTTTCCATCATTATTGTGGCCAGAAAGAGTCCCTGTGGGTTTTAAAATTCGCCTGTCTATTGAAGTCTATGGCGGTTCGCCCTGTTCGCATGTTCGCGAACATTTGCGGAAGTTCGCGTTCGCCGTTCGCGAAGGGAAAAATTTATGTTCGCGACATCACGAGTTTCTAATCTGAGCTGCTATTATCCTGCGATTTCTGAAGCTGGTGACTCGGATGAACTTATCCTCCGCAGCAGAGGTGACTCTTGGTCTTCCTTTCCTGGGGCGGTCCGCATGTGACCCAGTTTCTTTGTAGCGCTTGATGGTTTTTGTGACTGCACTTGGGGGCACTTTCAAAGTTTTCCCAATTTTTTGGACTGACTGACCTTCATTTCTTAAAGTAATGATGGCCTCTCGTTTTTCTTTACTTAGCTGCTTTTTTCTTGCCATAATACAAATTCTAACAGTCTATTCAGTAGGACTATCAGCTGTGTATCCACCTGACTTCTCCACAACGCAACTGATGGTCCCAACCCCATTTATAAGGCAAGAAATCCCACTTATTAAACCTGACAAGGCACACCTGTGAAGTGAAAACCATTTCATGTGACTACCTCTTGAAGCTCATCAAGAGAATGCCAAGAGTGTGCAAAGCAGTAAACAAAGCAAAAGGTGGCTACTTTGAAGAACCTAGAATATGACATATTTTCAGTTGTTTCACACTTTTTTGTTATGTATATAATTCAACATGTGTTAATTCATAGTTTTGATGCCTTCAGTGTGAATCTACAATTTTCATAGTCATGAAAATAAAGAAAACTCTTTGAATGAGAAGGTGTGTCCAAACTTTTGGTCTGTACTGTATATGCGCAGTTCACTGTTGCAGTTATTTGTGGTGAAAGCATTTAGTGGCCTATTTCAGTACAAAAATAAAAATATGTTCTCAGTTCATTTCTACAATTATATGTGCTGAAAGCGTTTAGTGGCCTATTTCAGTACAAAAAGAAAAGTATATATTCTTTTGACTGTTGGAGTTATTTGTTGTGAAAGTGTTTAGTGGCCATTTTCAGTACCAAAAGAAAATATATACGCATTTATCTGTTGCAGTTATTTGTGGTTAAAGCGTTTAGTGGCCTCTTTCAGTACAAAAATTAAAATATATTCTGAGTTCACTTCTGCAGTTATATGTGTTAAAAGCGTTTAGTGGCCTATTTCCATACCAAAATATAAATATGTTCTCAGTTCACTTCTGCAATCATATGTGTTGAAAGCGTTTATTGTCCTATTTCAGTACAAAAAGGAAAAATATATACGCAGTTCACTGTTGCAGTTATTTGTGGTAAAAGTGTTTAGTGGCCTATTTCAGTACAAAAAGAAAAATATACACAGTTCACTGTTGCAGATATTTGTGGTGAAAGCGTTTAGTGGACTATTTCAGTACAAAACTAAAAATATGTTCTCAGTTCACTTCTGCAATTATATGTGTTAAGAGTGTTTAGTGGCCTATACAAAACGAAAATATATACGCATTTCACTGTTGCAGTTATTTGTGGTGAAAGAATTTAGTGGCCTCTTTCAGTACAAAAATTAAAATATATTCTGAGTTCACTTCTGCAGTTATATGTGTTAAAAGCGTTTAGTGACCTATTTCCGTACAAAAATATAAATATATTCTCAGTTCACTTCTGCAATTATATGTGTAGAAAGCGTTTAGTGGCCTATTTCAGTACAAAAATAAAAATATATTCTCAGTTCACCTCTGCAGTTATATGTTTTAAAAGCGTTTAGTGGCCTACTTCAGTACAAAAAGAAAAATATATACACAGTTCACTGTTGCAGATATTTGTGGTGAAAGCGTTTAGTGGCCTATTTCAGTACAAAACTAAAAATATGTTCTTAGTTCACTTCTGCAATTATATGTATTGAAAGTGTTTAGTGGCCTATACAAAAAGAAAATATATACGCATTTCACTGTTGCAGTTATTTGTGATAAAAGCGTTTAGTGGCCTCTTTCAATACAAAAATTTAAATATATTCTGAGTTCACTTCTGCAGTTATATGTGTTAAAAGCGTTTAGTGACCTATTTCCGTACAAAAATATAAATATATTCTCAGTTCACTTCTGCAATTATATGTGTTGAAAGCGTTTAGTGGCCTATTTCAGTACAAAAATAAAAATATATTCTCAGTTAACCTCGGCAGTTATATGTGTTAAAAGCGTTTAGTGGCCTATTTCAGTACAAAAAGAAAAATATATACGCATTTCATTGTTGCAGTTATTTGTTGTAAAAGCATTTAGTGTCCTATTTCAGTACAAAAGGAAAAATATATACGCAGTTCACTGTTGCAGTTATTTGTGGTAAAAGGGTTTAGTGGCCTATTTCAGTACAAAAATAAAAATATATTCTGAGTTCACTTCTGCATTTTATGTGTTGAAAGAGTTTAGTGGCTTATTTCAGTACAAAAATAGAAATGTGTTCTCAGTTCACTTCTGAAATTATATGTGTTGAAAGTGTTTAGTGACCTATTTGAGTACAAAAATAAATATACAGTCGTGGCCAAAAGTTTTGAGAATGACACAAATATTAGTTTTCACAAAGTTTGCTGCTAAACTGCTTTTAGATCTTTGTTTCAGTTGTTTCTGTGATGTAGTGAAATATAATTACACGCACTTTATACGTTTCAAAGGCTTTTATCGACAATTTCATGACATTTATGCAAAGAGTCAGTATTTGCAGTGTTGGCCCTTCTTTTTCAGGACATCTGCAATTCGACTGGGCATGCTCTCAATCAACTTCTGGGCCAATTCCTGACTGATAGCAACCCATTCTTTCATAATCACTTCTTGGAGTTTGTCAGAATTAGTGGGTTTTTGTTTGTCCACCCGCCTCTTGAGGATTGACCACAAGTTCTCAATGGGATTAAGATCTGGGGAGTTTCCAGGCCATGGACCCAAAATGTCAACGTTTGGTCCCCGAGCCACTTAGTTATCACTTTTGCCTCATAGCACTGTGCTCCATCGTGCTGGAAATGCATTGTTCTTCACCAAACTGTTGTTGGATTGTTGGAAGAAGTTGCTGTTGAAGGGTGTTTTGGTACCATTCTTTAGTCATGGCTGTGTTTTTGGGCAAAATTGTGAGTGAGCCAACTCCTTTGGATGAGAATCAACCCCACACATGAATGGCCTCAGGATGCTTTACTGTTGGCATGACACAGGACTGATGGTAGCGCTCACCTTTTCTTCTCCAGACAAGCCTTTTTCCACATGCCCCAAACAATTGGAAAGAGGCCTCTTCGGAGAATATGACTTTTCCCCAGTCCTCAGCAGTCCATTCGCCATACTTTCTGCAGAAGATCAATCTGTCCCTGATGTTTTTTTTGTAGAGAAGTGGGTTCTTTGCTGCCCTTCTTGACACCAGGCCATCTTCCAAAAGTCTTCGTCTCACTGTGTGTGCAGATGTGCTCACACCTGCCTGCTGCCATTCCTGAGCAAGCTCTGCACTGGTGGCACTCCGATCCTGCAGCTGAATCCTCTTTAGGAGACGATCCTGACGCTTGCTGGACTTTCTTGGATGCCCTGAAGCCTTCTTAACAAGAATTGAACCTCTTTCCTTGAAGTTCTTGATGATCCTATAAATTTTTGATTGAGGTGCAATCTTAGTAGCCACAATATCCTTGCCTGTGAGACCATTTTTATGCAACGCAATGATGGCTGCACGCGTTTCTTTGCAGGTCACCATGGTTAACAATGGAAGAACAATGATTTCAAGCATCACCCTCCTTTTACCATGTCAAGTCTGCCATTTTAACCCAATCAGCCTGACATAATGATCTCCAGCCTTGTGCTCATCAACATTCTCACCTGAGTTAACAAGACGATTACTGAAATGATCTCAGCAGGTCCTATAATGACAGCAATGAAATGCAGTGGAAAGTTTTTTTTGGGATTAGGTTAATTTTCATTGCAAAGAAGGACTATGCAATTCATCTGATCACTCTTCATAACATTCTGGAGTATATGCAAATTGCTATTATAAAAACTTAAGCAGCAACTTTTCCAATTTCCAATATTTATATAATTCTCAAAACTTTTGGCCACGACTGTATATTCTGAGTTCACTTTTGCAGTAATAAGCGTTGAAAGTGTTTAGTGGCCTATTTCAGTACAAAAATAAACATATGTTCTCAGTTCACTTCTGCAATTATATGTGTTGAAAGCGTTTAGTGGCCTATTTCAGTACAAAAATAAAAATATGTTCTCATTTCACCTCTTCAGTTATATGTGTTGAAAGCATTTAGTAGCCTATTTCCGTACAAAAAGAAAAATATATAGGCATTTCACTGTTGCAGTTATTTGTGGTGAAAGGGTTTAGTGGCCTATTTCAGTACAAAAATATAAATATATTCTCAGTTCACTTCTGCAGTTATATGTGTTGAAAGTGTTTAGTGGCCTATTTCAGTACAAAAATAAAAATATATTCTGAGTTCACCTCTGCAGTTATATGTGTTGAAAGTATTTAGTGGCCTATTTCAGTACAAAAAGAAAAATATTTACGCATTTCACTGTTGCAGTTATTTCTGGTAAAAACATTTAGTGGCCTATTTCAGTACAAAAAGAACAATATATACGCAGTTCACTGTTGCAGTTATTTGTTGTGAAAGCGTTTAGTGGCCTATTTCAGTACAAAAACAAAAATATGTTCTCAGTTCACTTCTTCAATTGCATGTATTGAAAATGTTTAGTGGCCTATTTCAGTACAAAAAGAAAAATATATATTCATTTCACTGTTGCAGTTATTTGTTGTAAAAGCGTTTAGTGTCCTATTTCAGTACAAAAGGAAAAATATATACACAGTTCACTGTTGCAGTTATTTGTGGTAAAAGCGTTTAGTGGCCTATTTCAGTACAAAAAGAAAAATATATACACAGTTCACTGTTGCAGATATTTGTGGTGAAAGCGTTTAGTGGCCTATTTCAGTACAAAAATTAAAATATGTTCTCAGTTCACTTCTGAAATTATATGTCTTGAAAGCATTTAGTGGCCTATTTCACAACAAAAAGAAAAATATATACGCATTTCACTGTTGCAGTTATTTGTGGTAAAAGCGTTTAGTGGCCTGCTTCTGTACAAAAAAATATATATATACGTAGTTCACTGTTGCAGTTACTTGTGGTGAACGCATTTAGTGGCCTATTTCAGTACAAAAATAAAAATATATTCTGAATTTATTTCTGCAATTATATGTGTTAAAAGCGTTTAGTGTCCTATTTCAGTACAAAAAGAAAAATATATATTCATTTCACTGTTGGAGTTATTTGTTGTGAAAGCGTTTAGTGGCCATTTTCAGTACCAAAAGAAAAATATATACGCATTTCACTGTTGCAGTTATTTGTAGTTAAAGCTTTTTGTGGCCTATTTCAGTATAAAAGGAAAAATATATACGTATTTTACTGTTGCAGTTATTTGTGGTGAAAGTGTTTAGTGGCCTCTTTCAGTACAAAAATTAAAATATATTCTGAGTTCACTTCTGCAGTTATATATGTTAAAAGCGTTTAGTGGCCTATTTCAGTACAAAAATAAAAATATATTCTGAGTTCGCTTCTGCAGTTATATGTGTTGAAATCGTTTAGTGGCCTACTTCATTACAAAAATAAAAATATATTCTTTAGTCACTTCTGCAATTAAATGTGTTGAAAGCATTAAGTGGCCTATTTCAGTACAAAAATAAAAACATATTCTAAGTTCACCTCTGCAGTTATATGTGTTAAAAGCGTTTAGTGGCCTATTTCCGTAAAAAAATATAAATATGTTCTCAGTTCACTTCTGCTATTATATGTGTTGAAAGCGTTTAGTGGCCTATTTCATTACAAAAATAAAAATATGTTCTTTAGTCACTTCTGCAATTATATGTGTTGAAAGCATTTAGTGGCCTATTTCAGTACAAAAAGAAAAATATATACGCAGTTCACTGTTGCAGTTATTTGTTGTGAAAGCGTTTAGTAGCCTATTTCGGTACAAAAATTAAAATATATTCTGAGTTCACTTCTGCAGTTATTTGTGTTGAAAGTGTTTAGTGGCCTATTTCAGTACAAAAAGAAAAATATATACGCAGTTCACTGTTGCAGTTATTTGTTGTGAAAGCATTAAGTGGCCTTTTGCAGTACAAAAAGGCCATTAATGGCCCATTTCAGTACAAGAACGTCACCGACAAAGGGTACAGTAATTTGCGTATTTGTAATAGAGAGAATCACGGAGGAAATAAAGAAAGCTTAAAACATGTCAAAAACTTTAATGATATGCATTAAAATCAAATATGCCCACCTGGGCGATAAATGTAGAGATAAACCTAATGTGTGTCCACTAATAGGGTAGTGATTATATGTGTGCACCTTAAAATCGACCCAGCAAGTGCCAGATAGTTCAATGCCGGCTCACATATATACTGAAATAGGTTGCCGAAATCTCCAGTGTCAGAAGACAAGAGACCCTGCGCCAACTAAAATGGCAGCAATCTCAGTCTGGACAGGACTGGAATGACTGTGAGGTAGGGAGCGCGGGCACCCAAGAGCAAGGACACTTAAAAACGAATAATCAAGCTCGACGCGTTTCATTAATCATCAGGAGCATAGGTCATGAGCGCATGGTGGTCCTGTACCTCTGCTGCGCGCCTACGGCGCCATTGCTGCATGCATTGGGGGATCGATCAGACTGTGTTTTTGAGTGCACGCTCTGTGCAGTGTAGGTGGGCTTCAGAGGATCCCACTATGCTAATCTGGCTGAACGTTTTGTGGGCCAGTATCTCCTCTGCAGGCACCCTTTTGCCGATTTAACCTCTCTATCCAGTGTTGGTGTCAGTCGGGTCCCGTCCTGTACCAGGGCTGCGTGCCTCTGTCACATATTAATGCACGCCCTGGGGGAGCAACCAGACTGAGACCGCTGCCATTTTAGTTGGCGCAGGGTCTCTTGTCTTCTGACACTAGAGATTTCGGCACCCTATTTAGGTATATATGTGAGCTGGCATTAAACTATCTGGCACTTGCTATGTCGATTCCAAGGTGCACACATATAATCACTACCCTCTTAGTGGACACACATTAGGTTTATCTCTAAATTTATCCCCAGGTGGGCTTATTTGATTTTAATGCATATCATAAAAGTTTTTGACATGTTTTAAGTGTTCTTTATTTCCTCCGTGATTCTCCCTATTTCAGTACAAAAATTAAAATATGTTCTCAGTTAACTTCTTCAATTATATGCGTTTAGTGGCCTATTTCAGTACAAAAAGAAAAATATATACTCATTTCACTGTTGCAGTTATTTGTGATGAAAGCTTTTAGTGGCCTATTTCAGTACAAAAAATTTATATATGCGCATTTCACTGTTGCAGTTATTTGTGGTAAAAGCGTTTAGTGGCCTATTTCAGTATAAAAATATGTTCTCAGGTTACTTCTGCAATTATATGTGTTGAAAGCATTTAGTGGCCTATTTCAGTACAAAAAGAAAAATATATTTGCAATTCACTGTTGTAGTTATTTATGGTGAAAGCGTTTAGTGGCCTATTTCAGTCCAAAAAGAAAAATATATACGCAGTTCACTGTTGCAGTTATTTGTAGTGAAAGCATTTAGTGGCCTGGAAATAACTGTTTTTTAACGCCATTCGCTGCAAATAAATTCATAAGCACACAGGGAATGGTGCGCTTTAGGGGGGGAAAGTGTATGTAGAATACAAAAATACATTAATACACTACATTAGAAAAAGTGTTATTATATCATTAGGAACATCTTATTAAAATTTTATTCAAACGTGTAATTACTTTTTAAGGAGCATTCCTCAAAACAATCATTATTGATAATTGACCTGAATAAAGGTGCGGTGCTCCTTCATCAGGAAAAATATTGCTGATACGGGCACCCAATCCATCATTTATGGGCATCAGATCGTGCTGTTTAAACAGCAAATGCTTCCCAGAAAAAATGATTCTCTATGTGGACGAGGGTGCATAGGAGCGATCCCTTGTCTACATAGAGCAGATGTCATTGCTACATGTAAATGCAGCATCCCCTTCCGTGACGAGTAGCTAGTTATTGGAATGAAAGGATCGTACTGATATTTGCCTTCTTTGTCAGCCCATATAAAGGGGCATTAACTTAGATAGACTTGAAGGAGTTTAGACATCCATCGTGTTTAAAAGGAATGTATCATCTAAAAATTACATATCATTTAAGTCAGGTTTTTACTATAAACATATTTCTAAAAACATGTTATGGTGTTTTTGTATTTTTTGTTGCTATCTTGAAGTTTTCACATTGGTCACCATGAGCAGCTAGCTCAATTTTGCTGTGTAGTCTGGGAATGCATAAGCAAGTTGGACTGGTTAAATGGTTTGTCTCACCAAGAGCGTCAAAGTTTGGCGCTCTGGTGACAATCAGCTGATCACTTTAGGCCTGACACCCCTCAGCAGACAACCAATTTTTTAGGGGATGCCATGGCCAGCTAGATGAGATATAGTAGTACACAATGGCCATTTAGGTGTATGCTCATTTAGGCAACAGCTCTCTCTTCCGGGACAAGGGAAAATAAGATGAGGACTAATAAATATCATTTATACAGTAATACAATCAGTAGTTAGTCCGCTGCATGTGTCTTTCCTTTACATCAGAGAGAGCAAAGTCAAAATTAGAGGGATAGATTTATTAACCTTATATGCCAGTTTTCTAGCATACAAAAGTCACAAACCCCAATTTAGTTGCAATTGGCAATTTTACAGCACCCTCACCATTTTCTGAAAAGGGTTAATGCAAAGGGATGGGGCCACTGGCCCTGGAAATTTTTCTGGTGTGAATGATAACCAAAGTCTATGCAAAAAAAATAAAAAAATAAAAATGAAAAACACCCTCTAAAATAGTGAAAAAAATACAGTTATATTTCAACCATTTTACATAGTAACATAGTTTGTAGTGCTGAACAAAGACATCTGTCCATCCAGTTCAGCCTGTTATCCTGCAAGTTGATCCATAAAAAGGCAAAAAAAAACTCCTGTGAGGTAGAAGCCAATTTTCCTCACTTTAGAAAAAAAATTCCTTCCTGACTCCAATCTAGTAGCTAGAACCTGTAATATTATTACACTCCAGAAATACATCCAAGCCCCTCTTCAACTCTTTTAGTGAACTCACCATCACCACCGCCTCAGGCAGAGAGCTCTATAGTCTCACTGCTCTTACCGTAAAGAATCCACTTCTATGTTTGTTTACAAACCTTCTTTCCTCCGGATGCAGAGGATGTCCCCTTGTCACAGTCACAGTCCTGGGGATACATAGATGATGGGAAAGATCTCTGCACTGACCCCTGATATATTTATACATGATTATTAGATCTATTCTTTTTTTAAACTATTTTGCAGTGCACTGTTCATTTTTAATTTTTATCAAGTGGACTTGTAGTCAAGTGTCCTGAACTACCACCTCTATTTTCTTCATTGTGTTACCTTGGTACCTTGCTGGATTTTTCTGATTTCAATTTGAAATCTACGCCAGCTATAAGCTGCAGTGGATTTCAATCAGATGCATGGACTGCCAGAGGATGCATTTAATTTATGACAATACCTTGTTATAAATAAGATACATTCTTTAGTGGCTCAGGAGATTTCAAGACCTCCGCAGCTCACACCGGTCTCATCAAGTGTCCTCCAGAGTCTTTTATTGCTTAGTAAAATTGTGCAAAGCACTAGCTCATAGCTCAAATTGTGTATGTGTAAATAAAAGTAAAAGTAGACCTCCTCCAAGTAGCAGTCACATTTGGCACATATGATGGATGCTTTTGCCAATCAGTTCTACCTTAGAAGCAGCTTCACTTACAGAACCTCCTAGATCCATTGAAGAAAACGTTGGGATAAATTCTAGGATCCTCTCCACAACAGAACTGTAAACTGCAAAGGCAATATGACAGTGTGAAATCTCACACAGACCTTTTTAAAAGGAATGCACTATTTATTGCTCTCACAAAACTCACAAAAGTAGAAAATGTTCAAGATTATCAAAAAGGATTTAGAAACTGCAACACAACAGTCTCCAGCTGACCGTGGGTTTCTCCTTCATGGCAACTTTTGAGTTATACATTGTATGGTGGCTTTCTCCCAGTCTCTAATCAGCTTCTCTCAAATAACATTTAATACAAACAAATCATATAAAACTCCATATACTAATGTTTCCAAACAGTCATACAATCCAAACGCTTGTCTCATTCCAGATTCTCAAAGTATCAGGATTTTGTTTTATTTCCATACTAGCCCTACAGCAGTGATTGCTAACCTTTGGCACTCCAGCTGTGGTGAAACTACAACTCCCAGCATGTTCCATTCATTTCTATTGAGTTTTATGAACAGCCAAGCAAGTGTACATCTTGGGAGTTGTAGTTTTATCACCGCTGGTGAGGTGAGGTTAGCCATCATAGCCATAAAGCAATACCATAATTTAGTTTTATTTCTATACTATCATGTATTACCCCAAAATATTCTATTCACATCACCGCTACAGAATCCCTATAGTCACTTCAATCCCCCGATCATACATTTTTTAATTTTATATATCAATTATCCATTTAGGCCCTGGGCCCATTCCAACTCCCTTTCATTCCATATGCCTTCTCTCAAAATGTATAAATTTCTACATAGTTACATGGTTAACACTGTTTAAAAGCCATAAGTCCATCAAGTTCAGCCAAGGGATAGGTGGGGAGGCGAATCCCAGAAGGAAGTGAGACTCATATTTCTACAAGTTTTTATAAGTATTAATGGTATTTACTTTTAAGAATTCACTTTTTAAAACTGTCCACTATTCCTGCTGGGACCACGTCCTGATGGAGTCTATTCCACAGATTCACAGGTCTTACAGTAAAGAAGCTTTGACACTTCTGGAGACTGAACATTTTCTTCTCCAGTCGGAGGCAGTGCCCCCTTATCTTTTGAGGGCATTTTACATGGAACATCTTTTTAGCATATTTTTGTACTGCCCATTTATATATTTGTATAGGTTAATCATATCCCCCCTTAGACGTCTCTTCTCAAGACTAAATAAATTTAATTATTTTAATATTTTTTCATAACTCAGTTTAGTCGCTCTCCTTTGTACCTTTTCCAGTTCCAAAGCATCTTTTCTATGGACTGGTGCCGAGAACTGAACTGCATATTCCAGATGAAGCAGCACCAACGCTTTGTAAAGTGGTAATTTTACATCCCTGCCCCGCGAGTCCATGCCTCGTTTAATGCATGACAATATCCTTAGTAGCTTTAGAAGTAGCTGATTGAAATTGTATGCTGTTATTTAATCTACAATCTACAAGGACACCCAAATCATTCTCTATAAGTGACTTTCCCAGTGTTACATCCCCTAGGACAGTGATGTCCAACCTTTGTCCAACCCACTTATTTATCGCGTAGTGCCAACACAGCAATTTATCCTGAATACTACCATGCAATATAGTATATTTTCTATGTACTTGATCATTTAGCTATAATAGTCTGCCTACATTCAATGCGCTGCCTGTGCCGTTCATAGAGCGCCCTGTGCTGATGAATGGCAGGAATAGTCTAAGGCATAGTGGTACACCCTAGACTTTTTTCAGGGTGCAGGTGCCCACAGAGAGGGCCCTGAGTGCCGCCTCTGGCACCTGTACCATAGGTTCGCCACCACTGCCTTAGGACATATGATGCACAGAGATTATTACTACCAAGATGCATAACTTTACATTTATCCACATTGAACCCTATTTGCTAAGTTGATGCTCAGTCACTCAGAGTGTTCAAGTCAGCTTGTAGTTTCTGGACATGTTCCATAGACTGTACAGTACTATATAGCTTTGTGTCATCTGCAAAAATTGAAATGGTGCTGTTAATTCCATCCTCGATATTATTAATAAATAAATTAAATAATAATAGGCCCACTACTGAACTTTGGAGTACTCCACTTATAACCCGGGACCATTCTGAATTGGAATCATTGACCACAACTCTCTGGACACGGTCCTTCAGCCAGTTTTCAATCCAATTACAAACTATACTTTCCAAGCCTATAGACCTTATTTTACCTTTTAAACGTCTATGAGGGACAGTATCAAAAGCCTTTGCAAAATCCAGAAACACTACATCCACAGCCGCCCCTCTGTCCCGGCTACTACTCACCTCCTCATAAAAACAAATCAGGTTAGTCTGACAACTTCTGTTCTTGGTAAACCCATGTCGGTTATCATTTATGATATTATTAACAGTCACAAACACCTGTATATAGTGACTTAACATTCCTTCAAATATTTTCCCCACAACAGAAGTTAAACTAACTGGTGTATTTACCTGTAGAAGACGTAGATCCTTTTTTGAATGTGGGCACCACATTTGCCTTACTCTAATCACTTGGCACTGTGCCAGTACCGACTTACCAAAAAAAAAGATGCATAATCTCCCCATATTTTCCACCATCTATATTCTGCTCAGTCTTTCTATCCATTGGCCTGGTGCAAACTGACCAGTTAAGGTCGTTTATTCTTTATTCATAAATTCTTCCTCTTTTTTTTCTTGATGTCTATTTGACTTTCTTTTCTTTATCATACACATGATGAGAATGTGAGCACTGTAATAGCATACTTAAAAACATTTTCATGGAAAATTTGGAATATTTAAGCCCCGCTTTAAGAGCTGCCAAACATGACAAGACTGTCCACCTATGGGCAGGGCTTATACAAGCACCATCCATTTTCAACCTTGTAAAGAGAACTATTTTCCCAGGAATGTCTCTGAAAATTTGAGATAGTCCCTGCAAATTCTAGACTGCAGGCTACTTTGTTATAGGAAATCTGCAATGGAAAAAAATAGCCTTCACTGCAAAGAATGAATGATGGATCCTTAGAATGCATTTAGAGAACACCAAGTGTGAATGTTTCTACAACTTGATGTAGTGAATAACTGTGTAATTATTTGAAACTAATGAATGACCCTAAAATGGCATGACAGGTTAAACTTTCACTTTGGTCAGGGCATAGAAAAACTGAATGACCATACTATTCAACTTATAAATACATAGCCAGCATGTGTAGTATATTTCTAGTAACTTATTTCAAGAGAATTACAGGAATAATGGAAATAAGAAGCATCAACCTTAAAGGGAACCTGTCACCTCCAAAACACATATTAAACTGACATCATTACCTTACAGTAGCCCCCAGTGTGTTCCTAGACATGTGTTTTATTCCAAAATCGGTGGCTGCATACTGTAATAAAACAATGTTTTATTCTCTGTTCGTGACGTTTTCCGAGTCAGCTTGAAGTCAAGGGGGCAGCGGCCTCCTTGCTTCAAGAAAAGCTAAGCCTGCCCCTTACCCGTCCTCTCCTCACTTTGATTGACATCCTGCCGCGAGGCAAGGATTGCTGAAGTCTTGCACATGCGTGGTGCGCACCTTGTTACTGCTCGATCCTGTCTCCCGAAGGCATCTGGCTGCTAAACTCTCACTGCGCATGCTCCAGACATTTACATTGTGCGCGCGCCCAGCGTATCTGTTAATCAGCTTCGGCGTCATCACTGGCTTCATGAGCAGGAGAACGCAAGCCATTGGATCCGGTATTTTTTTTAAACATTTTTAAAGGTCTGCGCATGTGCAGACCGGAATGCCGGATCCGTCATTGCAATGGAAATTAATTCCGGATGCGGCCTTCCGGCATGTGTTCCGGAATTTTGGATGGAGATAATACCGCGGCATGCTGCGGTATTATCTCCGGCCAAAACGCTGTTCAGTGACTGAACTGAAGACATCCTGATGCATACTGAATGGAATTCTCTCCATTCAGAATACATTAGGATATAAATGTGTGTTTTTTTCGGTATTGAGCCCTGAGGACGGAACTCAATGCCGGAAAAGTTTAACGCTAGTGTGAAAGTACCCCTACACTACTTAAATATCACTGAAAAGGACATCACCAGATTTTGTTTCAACTCTAAATACTTAAACCTATCTAAATACTTAAAAGCCCTTGATTACACCTTCAGTCATAGATATGACATGGCTATTGGATAAGCTATCATCTGGTTGACAGCTGTCTGTATTGATTGTTCTATTAACGTTCACACTTGACTCAACTGAATGTGCATGTTATTTCAGTATAGGGTAGAAGATAAGCTGCTGTCAGATGTCAAACTTCTTTGGTGCCACTTATCCCGAGGGAAGACAAAAAATTCTACAGGATAAAATCTGACCTTTCTGGGCTTTTCAGTAGCCATTTTAGATATTAATTGCCAGCTCATCCGATCATAGTCATAACGATTCTCTGAGGAAAAATGAATGTATGTGGCCAGGTATACTTATACTGTATGTGATATGAATGGGAGTAACAGGGTGTATTATGCAAATTATCACTAGAGTTTCTTAAGTAGGATTTGACCTACACATGAGAGAAACTGATTATCGCCTATGCTTAGTCAATCTATTACCTTTAACATTCATCATTATGTGCTATCTGTAAATGGTCATGTTGGTGGTCCTGGTGTCAGGTTTAGTCATGTACTCCTGACTTGCAAGACTGCACCAGCAGAATCTGGCTCACTCGCAGTGAAACAACGTGTATTGACCTTGTCTTCATCTGTGCACTGTGCGTGCGCTGGATGCTTCTGGAGCTGGCCTGCAAACCTGCAAGCTCTCGAGACTGAGACCACCAGTCAGGTCCATGTAAGAGCTGGAGACACAAAGTGATTGAAAGCTCCCAAGACTGAGACCCCCAGTCAGGACCATGTAAAATCTGGAGACACAAAGTGATTGAAATCTAATGGAGACGATTCCCTGCATCATTTTTCATTTTATTGACCTCTATACATTACTTTTTTGATAGTGAAGTTCACAAAGAAGAACAAAGAACCGTATTTAACTAGATGGTGCATCTCATGATAAAGAGCAGAAGAGCTGAGAGCTATTGGACTGATGTCGGTGACAGGTCTTGAATTCCAAACCTCAACATGGAGATGCTCAGTGCACATTAAAGAAATCTGTTCTGCAATCTCCATAAAGGGGTTGTCTCACTTCAGCAATTTATCATGTAGACAAAGTTAATGCAAGGCACTTACTAATATATTTTGATCGTCCATATTGCCTCATTTCCTGGCTTGATTCATTTTTCCATAACATTATACACTGCTCGTATCCCGGGGCTATGACCATTTTAACTGTTGGCAAATGTTTGAAAGAGTATCTCTACTTTTGTATTAATATTTTAGTGGTGAATCTAGCTTTGTGTACTTGGCCTTTTGTAGACTTTCATTTCAGGATTTCTATATTGCATGTTAATTTTTTGTTAGCATAATGAAATTATTTGTGTAGTTAACCACATTTTTTCCCTACCTGTTTTTTAAAATCAATAACTTTTTTTATTTTTCTGTCATCTTAAGGGCTGAGGAAGCAGTTGCCACCTTATAGGACATAGATGTGGCAGGTGACAGGCAAGTATGTTTATTTCACTGACACTGGGCACCTGGGAGCCTCCAATAAGTTAGCTGGGGGTAAGTAAGCAGTCATGTATGCTTGTATGGAGCATACATGACTGTATATGGCATTTTGACAAATTAACTTAGAAATTGGCTAACCCCTTTAAAGGAGTTTTCCAAGATTGGGTATAAAATAATGTAAAAGCTTTACTCATCCTGTAAATGTCCTGCTACTCCAGCACCCCCACTCCAGTCTCTGCTGGCTCAGTCCTTACTGGTCGTGCATTAATCAAGTGCCGTTCTACTCCAGACTATTAATGGTTTCAGTGGTGATCATGCACACATTACTGCTGTAGCCAATGAATGGTGTTGCAACCTAAACGGTGGGGCAGTAGTGCTTGAACAGTGGGACATTTAAAGGGTAAGAATTATTTTTAAACAAAATCTTAGCCAACCCATTCAATGTTATTTTTTGGCATATACACAAGTTAACATTATATTCTAAAAAGCTTACAAAACACTATCATTTGGATCATTCATTTTGAATATTTATTTTATATTTAATTATTACTTATGCCAAAACTGACTAAACGTCTGATTAGATCCTCATTGCACTCATACCATAGATTCATAAACTCTGGCCTAAAACCACAAAGATCACATTGATCAAGCTGCAGTATCCTTGTTGCCAGTGTGAATGCTTTAAACGCAGAGGGCTTTTTAAATATTAATATATGAAAATGTTAACTATTTAGATTCTGCTGCCCTTTCATCAACTGGTAACATTCATGAAATATCTTATCATCGATCTCCAATCTAACATTTCAAATAGCCGTTAGCTAGAATTGTTGATACTTAAAATATTAAACGTAATTAATTTATCATAAAAAGCAGATAACAAATGTGTGTATTAATATTAATGCTGGAAACATCGTTCACCGTTTTGAATGGTCATATATCAAGCAGGAGACGGAGTAACATTATCATTTTAATATAGAAAGCCGGCTGAGAAGAAAACAATTGTACAGAATAAATTAGCAATCACTCCAATTCTTTACACTTAATGACAGCTCCAATTAAGGGCCATAATATACATGTATTATTTACCAGTCTGTGCTGTTTGTACACAGCTCAACATCAATTCCTGGTCACGTGAGTCTCTTGTTTGCTTCTCTCCTTTTTGCGCCGCAGTGATAATTGGATCAATGCCATTATTCAAGCTATATGATTTCCATGCTGCTTAAAAATCATGTAAAGAAGACATTTGGCTGTTTTATTGGTATTTTGGCATTCCACAAGATTCTAACTGCTGAATTGTCAAATTTATTTTCACTAAGCTGTCTTGCATCTTTGATTAATTGAGCTATATGTATGTAAACTTGTATATACTCCTATCACTTAGGACTAGAGATATGTGAATCAATTCTAAATTAATTGGATTCATTACAAATTTCACTAAAATTTGTCCGCCTAATGAATCCAAATCTTTTGTGTTTCTTTCTGGACGAATTGCATAAAAATGGCAGCCACCACCAATTTACTGTTAATATTGGAAGGGAAAACAATGAGGAAGGAAGAAGGTGGAGGATAACATGACACTGAGTAAGTGGGGCAGGGGGGCTTGCCTTGATTGGTTTAGAGACTGAAAGCCAACCTCATCAGCCAGTCAGGGGGGCAGTAGGCAGGAATACCCCTATGCTAACCAAGAAGAAGCACCATATTGTAGAAGTGTGTCTGGTAATGTCTGACAGAAAAGCATTATAGACACAATTTGCTAACATAGTATGATAGGAACGCTATAGGGTGAGATAGAGAAGTTATTGTGTAGATTCTAGGCAATTTGATTAGGTAAAGCTTTGAGGGAGTGAGGGTCTGGTCACACTGTGCTTAAAACAACTGTTTGCTCCTGCAACAGCTGAACCTGGCAGTTCTGCATTACAACCCCCATACCTGCAAGAAAAAACTTTTCTTTGTGTATATGAACAGAGAGACAGCTTTTTTTTTTCTCAAAAGCTCTAGTTCCTACATAAGCTTATTGCCAGCACAGCACCCCATCTTGCCACTGTCACTGCCTGCCATGTTCAGTACCGTATGGCTACTGCTGCTGCTGCTATTAAGCTGCTGCCACTGTCTTCCTGCTTACCATCCTGCTCTGTACCGTATAACAGCCGAACTGCCTCAGCTGGTACTCCCTAATGCTAATCCCCTATTGCCACTCCCATCACCCCTCTGCCACTACCAATGCCACCTCACAGTCATCACTACTACTACTTCTACTACCCTTAAACAGCCACGCACACATCTGCTGCCATGTCTGTTCCAAGCTGTTCTACTGCTGCTTCCACATACCGCTATTACCCTAACCTTTCCACATCCATACTGTACTGCTTCTGCTACCAATTAAAAGGGAGATTTTTTTCTAAGCTTGTTCAGAACAATCCGCTCTTTCTTCTGACAGTAAACACATGTGCGTGTATAAAGGCTGGCATTATGCCCCATTAAGGCATAATTTTTGGACGCTTGTGCAACCGTGGCCTATGACCTCCTCATCTTATGTCATGTCTAGAGTGGAGCAAACACCTGGAAGTTCGAGCTCGCCAGGTTCGGCCAAACTTGCCGCAAAGTTTGAGTTCGGGACTAGAGTTGAGCGAACACCTGGATGTTCGGGTTCGAGAACTTCGGACGAACTTCCCGAAAATGTTCAGGTTCGGGATCCAAACCCGACCCGAACTTCATCCCGAACCTGAACCCCATTGAAGTCAATGGGGACCCGAACTTTTGAGCATTAAAAAGGCTGTAAAATAGTCCAGGAAGGGGCTAGAGTCCCATAGCAGAGAATCAGGCTTCAAGTCACCCACCAATGGAGAAGGTCACTTTCTCTTATTTCGTCCCCAGCACCCAGACAGAGGAGAGAGGTCCCATAGCAAGGAATAAGGCGTCATATCACCCACCACTGGAGAAGGCCACTTTCAGTTATTTAGGCCCCAGCACCCAGACAGAGGACAGAGGTCCCACAGCAAGGAATAAGGCGTCATATAACCCACCACTGGAGAAGGCCACTTTCAGTTACTTAGGCCCCAGCACCCAGAATGAGGACAGAGGTCCCACAGCAAGGAATAAGGTGTCATATCACCCACCACTGGAGAAGGCCACTTTCAGTTATTTAGGCCCCAGCACCCAGACAGAAGAGAGAGGTCCCACAGCAAGGAATAAGGCGTCATATCACCCACCACTGGAGAAGGCCACTTTCAGTTACTTAGGCCCCAGCACCCAGACAGAGAAGAGAGGTCCCACAGCAAGGAATAAGGCGTCATATCACCTACCACTGGAGAAGGCCATTTTCAGTTATTTCGGCCCCAGCCCCCAGACAGAGGAGAGAGGTCCCACACCAAGGAATAAGGCGTCATATCACCCACCACTGGAGAAGGCCACTTTCAGTTACTTAGGCCCCAGCACCAAGACAGAGGAGGGAGGTCCCACAGCAGAAAATCATGCGTCATATCAACCACCACTGGAGAATGCCCCTTTCAGTTATTTAGGCCCCAGCACCCAGACAGAGGAGAGAGGTCCCACAGCAGAGAATCATGCGTCATATCACCCACCACTGGAGAAGTGCACTTTCAGTTATTTAGGCCGCAGCACCCAGACAGAGGACAGAGGTCTAACAGCAAGGAATAAGTCGTTATATCACCCACCACTGGAGAAGGCCACTTTCAGTTATTTAGGCCCCGGCGCCCAGACTGAGGAGAGGTTCATTCATTTTTGGGTTGCACCGCAAGATCATGGTAAAGTTAAAAAAATGAGGATTCAATGAAGAAGTGCCCCGGAGTACAAGAATACATGGTTGAGGGGGAGGTAGTTATAAATGTCTATTCTGCACAAGGGAGGGACAGGTCCTGTGGGATCGATGCCTGGTTCATTTTTATGAATGTCAGGCTGTGGACAGGCGGCTGCGTTTGTCAGTAATGATGCCCCCTGCCATGCTAAATACACGTTCAAACAAAACGCTGGCCGCCGGGCAGGCCAGCACCTCCAAGGCATAAAATGCTAACTCTGACCGCGTGTACAATTTGGAGACCCAGAAGTTGAATGGGGCCGAACCATCAGTCATTACGTGGAGGGGTGTGCAGACGTACTGTTCAACCATGTTAGTGAAATGCTGCCTCCTGCTAACACGTTCTGTATCAGGTGGTGGTGCAGTTAGCTGTGGCGTGGAGACAAAACTTTTACACATTTCTGCCATGCTAACCCTGCCCTCAGAGGAGCTGGCCGTGACACAGCTGCGTTGGCGACCTCTCGCTCCTCCTCTGCCTTCGCCTTGGGCTTCCACCTGTTCCCCTGTGACATTTGTGAATGCTCTCAGGAGCGCGTCTACCAGCGTGCGCTTGTACTCGCGCATCTTCCTATCACGCTCCAGTGCAGGAAGTAAGGTGGGCACATTGTCTTTGTGCCGGGGATCCAGCAGGGTGGCAACCCAGTAGTTTGCACACGTTAAAATGTGGGCAACTCTGCTGTCATTGCGCAGTCACTGCAGCATGTAGTCGCTCATGTGTGCCAGGCTCCCCAGAGGTAAGGACAAGCTGTCCTCTGTGGGAAGCGTATCATCATCGTCCTCTGTATCCCCCCAGCCACGCACCAGTGACGGGCCTGAGCTGTCGGGTGCCACCCCGCTGTGAACCTGCTTCATCCTCATCCTCCTCCACCTCCTCTTCATCCTCCTCGTCCTCCAGTAGTGGGCCCTGGCTGGCCACATTTGTACCTGGCCTCTGCTGTTGCAAAAAACCTCCCTCTGAGCCACTTCTAACAGACTGGCCTGAAAGTGCTAAAAATTACCCCTCATCCTCCGCCTCCTCTTAGGCCACCTCCTCTTCCATCATCGCCCTAAGCGTTTTCTCAAGGAGTCATAGAAGTGGTATTATAACGCTGACAACGGTGTCATCGCCACTGGCCATGGAGGCCCAATCATTGGTGGTGAAGTGGTGCTGTTCCGCAGTTCGACTGACGGGTGCGTGGTGCAGCTGAAACTCCACTATGGCCTGCTGCTGCTCGCACAGTCTCTCCAGCATGTGCAAGGTGGAGTTCCACCTGGTGGGCACGTCGCATAGGAGGCGGTGAGCGGGAAGGCCGAAGTTACACTGTAGCGCAGACAGGCGAGCAGCGGCAGGATGTGAACGCCGGAAGCGCGCACATACGGCCCGCACTTTATGCAGCAGCTCTGAAAATTCGGGGAAGTTGTGAATGAACTTCTGCACCACCAAATTCAACACATGCGCCAGGCAAGGGATGTGTGTCAAATCGGCTAGTCCCAGAGCTGCAACGAGATTTTGCCCATTATCGCACACCACCAGGCTGGGCTTGAGGCCCACCGGCAGAAACCACTCGTCGGTTTGTTGTTTAATACTTCGCCACAACTCCTGCGCGGTGTGGGGCCTGTCCCCCAAACATATGAGTTTCAGAATGTCCTGCTGACGTTTACCCCGGGCTGTGCTGAAGTTGGTGGTGAAGGTGTGTGGCTGACTGGATGAGCTGGTGGAGGCAGAGGAGGAGGAAGCCGAGTAGGAGGAGGAGGCTACAGGAGGCAAAGAATGATGCCCTGCGATCCTTGGCGGCGGAAGGACGTGCGCCAAGGAACTCTACGCCTGGGGCCCAGCCGCCACTACATTTACCCAGTGTGCAGTTTGGGAGATATAGCGTCCCTGGCCGTGCTTACTGGTCCACATATCTGTGGTAAGGTGGACCTTGCCACAGATGGCGTTGCGCAGTGTACACTTGATTTTATCGGATACTTTGTTGTGTAGGGAAGGCACGCTGTCTTGGAGAAGTAGTGGCGGCTGGGAACAACATACTGTGGGACAGCCATGGCCATCAGCTGTTTGAAGCTGTCTGTGTCCACCAGCCTGAATGACATCATTTCAAAGGCCAGGAGTTTAGAAATGCTAGCATTCAGGCCCAGGGCTCGAGGGTGGCTAGGTGGGAATTTACGCTTTCTCTCCAAGGTTTGTGAGATGGAGAGCTGAACGCTGCCGTGTGACATGGTGGAGATGCTTGGTGACGCAGGTGGTGTTGTCGGTGTTACATCCTCTGTTTGGTGGGCGGCAGAGGCAGCAGCAGAAGAGGGAGCAGGGGGAGCCAGAGTGAGTTCCTTGCTTTTAAGATGTTTACTCCAATGCAGTTCATGCTTTGCATGTAGATGCCTGGTCATGCAGGTTGTGCTAAGGTTCAGAAACGTTAATGCCTCGCTTCAGGCTCTGATGGCACAGCGTGCAAACCACTCAGGTCTTGTCATCAGCACATTGTTTAAAGAAGTGCCATGCCAGGGAACTCCTTGAAGCTGCCTTTGGGGTGCTCGGTCCCTGGTGGCGGTGGCCAGTAGCAGGCGAACTCTTTTGGTGGCGGCTGTTCTGCTTTTGTCCCCTGCTCCCTCTTTTGCTACGCTGTTGGCTTGGTCTCACCACTGCCTCTTCCTCTGAACTATGAAAGTCAGTGGCATGACCTTCATTCCATGTGGGGTCTAGGACCTCATCGTCCCCTGCATCGTCTTCCTCCCAGTTTTCCTCCCTGACCTCCTGTTCGGTCTGCACACTGCAGAAAGACGCAGCAGTTGGCACCTGTGTTTCATCATCATCAGAGACGTGCAGACTCCGATAAGGTGGTATTCCCATGTCCTCATCATCAGGAAACATCAGTGGTTGTGCATCAGTGCATTCTATGTCTTCCACCACTGGGGAAGAGCTAGGTGGATTCCCTTGGAAGAACCTGCCAGCAGAGTCTTCAAACAGCATAAGAGACTGCTGCATAACTTGAGGCTCAGACAGTTTCCCTGATTTGCATGGGGGTGATGTGACAGACTGATGGGCTTGGTTTTCAGGCGCCACCTGTGCGCTTTCTGCAGAAGACTGTATGGGAGATAATGTTGTGAACATGCTGGATCCACTGTCGGCCACCCAATTGACTAGCGCCTGTACCTGCTCAGGCCTTACCATCCTTAGAACGGCATTGGGCCCCACCAAATATCGCTGTAAATTCTGGCGGGTACTGGAACCTGAGATAGTTGGTTCACTAGGACGTGTGGCTGTGGCAGAATGGCCATGTCCTCTCCCAGCACCAGAGGGTCCACTAACACCACCATGACTGCGTCCGCGTCCCTTACTAGATATTTTCCTCATTGTTACCGTTCACCAGGCACCACAATAAGAAAAAAATATTTGGCCCAATGTATTGATTTCAAATTCAGGCCTTTTTTTACAGGCACCAAACACTATCTGCCTATTAATTTATGTACCGTATTACACTAATTCAGGCACAGCAGTAACCCCTGATTTAGGGGAATATCTATTGTAGGGCTAGTATTTAGGCCCTGGATGAAAGTTATCCCTTTATGGACAGATTTACACTTGGAGATGCACAGTAGCATGTGAAAAAATATATAGGATTATGCCTTCAGCAATTGTATTTTAACACTTTGTGTAATATACCCTTTAACGGACAGAAATACAATGGGAGATGCACGGATAGCGTGTGAAGTTATTGAGGATGACTCTCTCAGCACTTGTATATACACCTTGAGTGTAATATACCCTTTTACGGACAGATTAACACTTGGCCTGCAACAGCTGGTTTACCAGATTCAGGGTATTGCTATATTGGCAAGTGAATTTCACCTCAGAACAAAATATATCCTTTGCCGGACACTATTAAACTTGGCCAGCCACAGCTGAAACCACTGATTTATGGTATTGCTATTTTGGCAATTGGATTTCACTCCAGAACAAAATATACACTGTAACAGACAGATTTAAACTAGGCCTGCAACTGCTGGAACACCAGATTCAGGGTATTGCTATTTTGGCAATTTAATTTAACCCCAGAACAAAATATATGTTTTGCCGGACACTATTATACTTTGCCAGCCACTGCTGGGACACCAGATTTATGGTATTGCTATTTTGGCAATTGAATTTCACCCAGAACAAAATATAAGTTTTGCCAGACAATATTATACTTTGCCAGCCACTGCTGGGACACCAGATTTATTGTATTGCTATTTTGGCAATTGAATTTCACCCCAGAACAAAATATATGTTTTGCCAGACAATATTATACTTTGCCAGCCACTGCTGGGACACAAGATTTATGGTATTGCTATTTTGGCAATTGAATTGCACCCCAGAACAAAATATATCCTTTGCAGGACACTATGAAACTTGGCCAGCCACAGCTGAAACCACTGATATATGGTATTGCTTTTTTGGCAATTGAATTTTACCCCAGGAAACAATATATCCTTTGCAGGACACTATGAAACTTGTCCAGCCACAGCTGAAACCACTGATTTATGGTATTGCTATTTTGGCAATTGAATTTCACCCCAGAACAAAATATACTCTGTTACTGACAAATTCAAACTAGGCCTGCAACTGCTGGATCACCAGATTCAGGGTATTGCTATTTTGGCAATTGAATTTCACCCCAGAACAAAATATATGTTTTGCCGGACACTATTATACTTTGCCAGCCACTGCTGGGACACCAGATTTATGATATTGCTATTTTGGCAGTTGAATTTCACCCCAGAACAAAATATATCCTTTGCAGGACACTATGAAACTTGGCCAGCCACAGCTGAAACCACTGATTTATGGTATTGCTATTTTAGCAATTGAATTTCACCCCAGAACAAAATATACCCTGTTAAAGACAGATTTAAACTAGGCCTGCAACTGCTGGAACACCAGATTCAGGGTATTGCTATTTTGGCAATTGAATTTCACCCCAGAACAAAATATATGTTTTGCCGGACACTATTATACTTTGCCAGCCACTGCTGAGACACCAGATTTATGGTATTGCTATTTTGGCAATTGAATTTCACTCCACAAAATATATGTTTTGCCGGACACTATTGTACTTTGCCAGCCACTGCTGGGATACCAGATTTATGGTTTTGCTATTTTGGCAAATGAATTTCACCCCAGAACAAAATATATGTTTTGCAGGACACTGTGAAACTTGGCCATCCATAGCCGAAACCACTGATTTATGGTATTGCTATTTTGGCAATTGAATTTCACCCCAGAAAAAAAATAAATCCTTTGCAGGACATTATGAAACTTGGCCAGCCACAGCTGAAACCACTGATTTATGGTATTGCTATTATGGAAATTGAATTTCACCCCAGAAAAAAATAAATCATTTGCAGGACACTATGAAACTTGGCCAGCCACAGCTGAAACCACTGATTTATGGTATTGCTATTTTGGCAATTGAATTTCACCCCAGAACAAAATATATGTTTTGCTGGACACTATTATACTTTGCCAGCCACTGCTGGGACACCAGATTTATGGTTTTGCTATTTTGGCAATTGAATTTCACCCCAGAACAAAATATATGTTTTGCAGGACACTATGAAACTTGGCCAACCACAGCTGAAACTACTGATTTATGGTATTGCTATTTTGGCAATTGAATTTCACCACAGAACAAAATATATCCTTTGCAGGACACTATGAAACTTGGCCAGCCACAGCTGAAACCACTGATTTATGGTATTGCTATTTTGGAAATTGAATTTCACCCCAGAAAAAAATAAATCATTTGCAGGACACTATTAAACTTGGCCAGCCACAGCTGAAACCACTGATTTATGGTATTGCTATTTTAAATAATCTATCCTTTGCCAGACAGCAGACAGTATTACACTTGGCTAGCCAAAGCTGGAACACCAGATTTAGGGGATTGGTATTTTAGCAATTGAATTTAACCCCTTAATAAAATATAGAAATTGCTATCCTCGGTTTCTAGGGGTGACAATAAGCACAGTCAGGCCCCTGATGTAGAATATAGTAAAAAAAAAAACTAGTATTAATGGATTGATGGACTTGTTGGCTGCTTGTTCTGGTGCACCACAAGTCACAAAATGGCCGCCGATCACCCCAGAAAAAAGTGACAGAAAAACGCTCTGTGCAGCCTAAAAACCAGTGAGCAATTAACTAGCAGAAGTTGAATCATTCACAGCTGTAGATCGATCACTTCATTAGGTCTTTTTGCTGACTTTTCCCTGCCTAATATCGCCCTCACAGAAGCTGCGTCCTCTCCCTACACTAATCAGAGCAGTGTGAAGTGTGGCGCTACGTGACCCCAGCTTAAATAGAGTCTGGGTCACATGCTGCACTTGGCCAATCACAGCTATGCCATTAGTAGGCATGGCTGTGATGGCTTCTTAGGGCAAAAGGTAAAACGCTAGCTGATTTGCTGCTGTGCAGCCCTTCAGAAAGCGGGAAGAAATCGCCGAACAACGGACCCGAACCCAAACTTTTTTGAAAATGTTTGGGTCTGGGTCCATGTCCCGAACACCCCAAAACTCGGTACGAACCCGAACTATACTCGAACTGTTCGCTTAACACTATTCGAGACCCGAACTTGACCCCGAACCCCATTGAAGTCAATTGCTCTAAAAAAGTCGTGGGAAGGGCTAGAGGGCTGGAAATTTAAGCAAAATGGGGGTAAGAGTAGGACAAGTACCCTGCAAACAAATTTGGATAGGGAAATAACTTAAAATAACATAGTACATAAAAATAAACGTTCTAAACCTGAGCACAAGTGATTGACAGTGGCACATGCCACCATGCAAACAGAGGATGTGGCAGCAACGCCACCACATCTTTCACTGTCACCAAGCATCTTCACACTATACCATGGAAGCATTCAGCTGTCCATCTCCCAAACACTGGAGAGAAAGAGAAATAGAAAGAGGAAGTACCCTCTTACCCACCTGCGATCCCTGGTCCTAAATACCAGGATTTCAAAAATCCTGGTCCTTTGAAATGCTGTCATTCTGTCTGGTGGAGATGGATGGAGACTTTTAAAAACTTATGGCGGTGCCTGTCCCACAGTACGTGGTTCCCAGCCGTCACTACTTTTCCAGGTGAGCCATCCCTTCCCTGCACAACCAAGAGGCGGACAAAATCAGGTGTGCACTGCGCAACGTCATCTGTGGCAAGGTCCACATAACCACAAATATGTGGACCGATAAGCATGGGCAGGAAAGTTATATCTCCCTAAAAGCACACTGGGTAAATGTAGTGGCAGCTGGGCCAGAGGCAGATAGCAGTTTGGCGCATGTCCATCTGCCCCCGAAGGTTGCAGGGCATTTCAATTTGCCTCCTGTTGCCTCCTCCTCCTACTCCGCTTCCTTCTCCTCTACCACCTTCTCATCCTTTCAGCGTAACACCTTCACCGCCAACATCAGCACAACCAGGGGGAAACGACAGCAGGCTGTTCTGAAACTCATCTGTTTGGGGGACAAACCCCACAACGCGCAGGAGCTGTGGGCGGGCATGGAACAACAACAGCCTAATGAGTGGTTGGTGTCACTGAGCCTCAAGCCCGGCCTGGTGGTGTGCGATAATGTGCGAAATCTTGTAGCAGCTCAGGGCCTAGCTGGTTTGACACACATCCCTTTCCTAGCGCATGTGCTGAATTTGGTGATGCAGAAATTCCTGAACACCTGACAGTGAAAATCAATTCAGTTAATCCAGCTCTTAGATTCGGGTGGGACAAATTCACTTTTATTGGTGCTCAAGGACCCCTGCGGCCTGAGTGGCAAGGCAAATCATTTTATTAAATTTGACAGTTAGATTGTTGGGTAACATTTCCATGGTTATCAGGACTTTTTATTATAAGTTGTAACAAAAACTATACAAGGAACATTTCAAAAAGAGAAAATTAACCCGACCAGGCTCCCACCCTAAACCCCCACCCCTTCGCTCAAACCACTCATTTATGCCCATTCACAAACGATTTACACATTTACTTATAACATTTTCAAATAACTATAAGTCAGGTAAACTAAATAAACAAATTAAAACTATTTACATGCCTTACCCTTAATTTATAAGGCCAGTCACATACAAGTGGATAGGAGGGTGGGTTCCTGCACCAACATAGGCCAGGTACACAATGTCCAGCTAGGGCACAGTTCTGGAGGATGAGGAGGAGGAGAATAAACTGTGTTCACAGCAGGGTGGCACCCAAAGCAGCTCATGGCCATCACTTGAGCATGGCTGGGGGAAACGGAGGACACAGATGATACACCTCCCACAGAGGACAGCTTGTCGTTTCCTCTGGGCAGCCTGGCAAACATGAGTGACTAAATGCTGCAGTGCCTGTGCAATGACTGTCAAGTTGCCCACATTCTAAATTGTGCAGATTACTAGGTGGCCATCCTGCTGGATCCCCGTTACAAGGACAACGTGCTTAATTCCGTCACTGAAGCGTGATCGGAAGAAGCCAACGCTGGTAGACACGCTGCTGGTGGCATTCAGACCTGACACCTGGGGCTCAGTGGAAGCACAAGGCTAAAACAGAGGAGGAAAAGGAAGAAGTCGCCAAAGCAGCTGGATCACCGCCCGCACTGCAGAAGGCAGGGTTAGCATGGCTGAAATGTGGAAAAGCTTTGTCACCATGCCACAACCAGCACCACCAGCAGATATGGAACGTCTTAGCAAGAGGTAGCATTTCAGCAAAATGGTGAAATAGTATCTGTGCACACACCTACACATACTGACTGATGGGTCTGCCCAGGTTCGTAGCTACAGGGGAAGCAGGGAAAGTGGCTGCTTTGGGGCCCTGACCCAGAAGGGGCCCATACAGGAGGAGTAGGACTAAAGGACTTTGTCAGGGCCCCTCAACAGTATTATACAATTAAATTATATACAGTGGCAGTATAGACAGTGTAGAAAACGGATGGAACAGCTGCCAGGCCTGGCCTGAGAGAACGATATTTAATAGCCACAGGAATGGGGGCTGCATGAAAGGAATCGGTTGGGAATAAATTACTGGGGGTGGGAGGCCCCATTTAAAAATTTGCTGTTGGGCCCAGTCATTTCTAGCTACGCCACTAGGTCTGCCGCATTTAACTTCTGGGTCTCTAAATTGGGGACATGGCCTCAGCTTGACCTTTACGCCTTGGAGGTGCTGGCCTGCCCTGCAGCCAGTGTATTGTCTGAACGTGTGTTTAGCATGGCTGGGGGCGTTATCACAGACAAGCGCAGCCGCCTGTCTACAGCCAACTTGGACAATCTCACGTTCATTAAAAAGAACCAGGCATAGATCCCACAGGACTTGTTTGTACCTTATGCAGAATAGACATGTATACCAGTCTGACCCAACCATTGTTATACTACAGCGCACTTAGGCTGGGTTCACACAGGCGTCATGTTTGCGTGTAATGCGTTTTGCACGTACGTGCGAAAAATAGGCATGTTTGGTACCCAGACCCGAAGCCGAACTTCATCACTGAATTCCGGTTTCGGGTTGAGTATTCTTTATATTTTATTATTTTCCCTTATAACATGGTTATGTGGGAAAATAATAGCATTCTAAATACAGAATGCTATGTTAACAGGGCAATAGAGGGTTAAAAATAAAAATATTCCACTCACCTCCTCCCATTGATCGCGTAGGTGCAAGGAACATCTATCTTCACATCTGTTGGTTGAAGGACCTTCGGTGACGTCACTGGGTCACATGGGTCACATGGATCACATGGCCCAATCATGGAAGCTTTTGATTGGACCATGTGACCCATGTGACGCAGTGACGTAACGGAAGGTCCTTTACCCAGCAGAATGAAGAAAGTAGAATGATCCCGGCACCTACGCGATCAAGAGGAGGAGGTGAGTTAAAGTTTTTTTTATTTTTAACCCTCTCTTCCCCTTTTTACATAACATTAGAATGCTATTATTTTCCCTTATAACCATGTTATCAGGGAAAGTAATAAAGATCAGGTCCCCATCCCGATCATCTCTTAGCAACCATGCGGGAAAATCGCACCGCATCCGCAGTTGCTTGCGGATGCTTGCGATTTTCCCGCAGCCCTATTCACTTCTATGGGGCCTGCGTTGCTTGAAAAACGCAGAATATAGAACATGCTGCGATTTTCACGCAACGCAAAAGTGATGCCGGAAAATCACTGCTCATGTACACATCCCCATTGAAATGAATGGGTCCGGATTCAGTGCGGGTGCAATGCGTTCACCTCACGCATTGCACCCGCGTGGAAATCCCGCCCGTGTGAAAGGGGCCTTACTCTTTGTTTTCTTTTTATATTTCCCAATGTTTTGGGGTCTAAAAAAAAGAAAACAAAACACATTGTTGTTGGCGACTACCTTTGGCTTCAAAGCCAAAAACAGGATTTATGTCAGGCAACAATGTAACCGCCAATTGTAATGAATTAAGTTTCCTGTCTGTTATGCAATGCAGGGGTACTTTGAAAGACAGAAGGGGTACAGATCAGCCAACAATCTGAACACCAACTAATTTACTGAATATATTTCTAAGTAAGGTATGCAGTGCACCCAACAATGTAATAGACGCTTTTTAGAACCTCCCTGTCACCCATGCAGAGTAGGGGTTTGTATATGGCAAAACTGGATTAATGTCCCCCAATAATGTAACAGACAATTTTTTTAAAATTTACCTCCCTGTCACCTATGCAGAGCAGGGGTTTTTTTATGGCAAAAAAGGTAAAATTTCACCCAATAATGTAACAGACAATTTCTAGAAATTTAACTTCCCTGTCACCTATGCAGAGCAGGGGTTTGTATACGGCAAAAATGGTAAAAAGTTACCCACCAATGTAACAGACAGATTTTTTAAATTTACCTCCCTGTCACCTATGCAGAGCAGGGGTTTGTATATAGAAAAACTGGGTTAATGTCACCAAATAATGTAAAAGGCGAATTTTACTAATTTAGCTCCCTGTCACCTATGCAGAGCAAGGGTTTGTATACGGCAAAAATGGTAAAATGTCACCCACAAATGGAACAGACGATTTTTACAAATTTACAACCTTGTCACCTATGCAGAGCAGGGGTTTGTATACGACAAAACTGGGCTAATGTCACTCATTAATGCAACAGACAATTTTTTTAAATTTACCTCCCTGTCACCTATGCAGAGCAGTGGTTTGTATACGGCAAAAATGGTAAAACCAGGGGTTTGTATATGGCAAAACTGGGTTAATGTCCCCAAATAATGTAACAGATGATTTTTACTAATTTACCTCCCTTTCACTTATGCATAGCAGGGGTTTGTATACGGCAAAAATGGTAAAATGTCACCCAATAATGTAACAGACAATTTTTAGCAATTTACCTCCTTGCCACCTATGCAGAGCAGGGGTTTGTATATGGCGAAAATGGTAAAATGTCACCTACCAATGTAACAGACGATTTTTACAAATTTACCTCCCTGTCACCTTTGCAGAGCAGGGGTTTTGAATATGGCAAAACTGGGTTAATGTCACCCAATATTTACCTCCCTGTCACCTATGCAGAGCAGGGGTTTTTATATGGCAAAAATGGTAAAATATCACCCAATAATGTAACAGACAATTTCTAGAAATTTAACTTCCCTGTCACCTATGCAGAGCAGGGGTTTGTATACGGCAAAAATGGTAAAAAGTTACCCACCAATGTAACAGACAGATTTTTTAAATTTACCTCCCTGTCACCTATGCAGAGCAGGGGTTATACCGAAAAACTGGGTTAATGTCACCAAATAATGTAAAAGGCGAATTTTACAAATTTAGCTCCCTGTCACCTATGCAGAGCAAGGGTTTGTATACGGCAAAAATGGTAAAATGTCACCCACAAATGGAACAGACAATTTTTAGAAATTTACCTCTCTGTCACCTATGCAGAGCAGGGGTTTGAATATGGCAAATCTGGGTTATTGTCACCCAATAATGTATCAGACGATTTTTAGAAATTTACCTCCCTGTCACTTATGCAGAGCAGTGGTTTGTAAATGGCGAAAATGGTAAAATGTCACCCACCAATGTAACAGACAATTTTTACAAATTTACCTCTCTGTCACCTATGCAGAGCAGGGGTTTTAATATGGCAAATCTGGGTTATTGTCACCCAATAATGTATCAGACGATTTTTAGAAATTTACCTCCCTGTCACTTATGCAGAGCAGGGGTTTGTATACAAAAAAAATGGTAAAATGTCACCCAGCAATGTAACAGACGACTTTTACAAATTTACCTCCCTGCCACCTATGCAGAGCAGGGGTTTGTATATGGCAAAAATGGTAAAATGTCACCCACCAATGTAACAGAAGATTTTTACAAATATACCTCCCTGTCACCTTTTCAGAGCAGGGGTTTGTATATGGCAAAACTGGGTTAATGTCACTCATTAATGCAACAGACAATTTTTTTAAATTTACCTCCCTGTCACCTATGCAGAGCAGTGGTTTGTATACGGCAAAAATGGTAAAACCAGGGGTTTGTATATGGCAAAACTGGGTTAATGTCACCAAATAATGTAACAGATGATTTTTACTAATTTACCTCTCTTTCACTTATGCATAGCAGGGGTTTGTATACGGCAAAAATGGTAAAATGTCACCCAAGAATGTAACAGACAATTTTTAGCAATTTACCTCCTTGCCACCTATGCAGAGCAGGGGTTTGTAAATGGCAAAAATAGTAAAATGTCACCCACCAATGTAACAGAAGATTTTTACAAATTTACCTCCCTGTCACCTTTGCAGAGCAGGGGTTTGTATATGGCAAAACTGGGTTAATGTCACTCATTAATGCAAAAGACAATTTTTTTTAAATTTACCTCCCTGTCACCTATGCAGAGCAAAGGTTTGTATACGGCAAAAATGGTAAAACCAGGGGTTTGTATATGGCGAAACTGGGTTAATGTCACCAAATAATGTAACAGATGATTTTTACTAATTTACCTCTCTTTCAATTATGCATAGCAGGGGTTTGTATACGGCAAAAATGGTAAAATGTCACCCAAGAATGTAACAGACAATTTTTAGCAATTTAAATGCAGAGCAGGGGTTTGTATATGGCAAAAATGGTAAAATGTCACCTACCAATGTAACAGACGATTTTTACAAATTTACCTCCCTGTCACCTTTGCAGAGCAGGGGTTTGTATATGGCAAAACTGGGTTAATGTCACCCAATAATGTAACAGACAATTTTTTTAAATTTACCTCCCTGTCACCTATGCAGAGCAGGGGTTTGTTTACGGCAAAAATGGTAAAATGTCACCCACCAATGTAACAGACGATTTTTACAAATTTACCTCCCTGTCACCTATGCAGAGCAGGGGTTTGTATATGGCAAAACTGGATTAATGTCACCCAATAATGTAACAGACTAGTTTTTCAAATTTACCTCCCTGTCACCTATGCAGAGCAGGGGTTTGTATACACATGCTTTTGTTTAGTAAAGTCTTCTTTCCCTTTCGTTTCCATGATTTATAACTTACCTTTTTATGTATAAAATTTGTATAGGACAAAAATTGCCAGCAGCAAATCATTTTTCATGCTCCATTGACTACTATTGGGAAAACATGGACAAATATGGAACATTTAATTATATTTTAAGTACAGGCTTAGTTAATTAATCTAATATTTAATAACATTAGTTCCATATTCAGGGGGACCTCTCAAATTTTAACAAAAAAGCACATCATATATTGATTAGCCATGTATGGGATTCTATGCTTTCAAGCAGTATATTAGATTTTTTTGCGTTCTGTGTCATTTGTCCAGGGCAGCACATTCCTTCACAGCTTATTCATCCCCCCCACTCCCTTTTGCCACTGACAGAATGTACAAACTAACAAAAGATTTTAAACAGAGATCAAACACATTTTACACCCCAACTTTCATAGCTTAGCGCACAAGGTTTCACAGATCATTGCAGCCTCCTCCAGTGTGTAGGGCTTTTATTCTGAAGTAAATAATGGTACTATGTTTTTGTTAATTCGAGAGCACATAGATGATAAATCGACTGCTATAAATGTCTTAAAGTGCAAATATGACAAATCTAATATATGTTTTCAGAGAGGTAAAAATGATATATTTCATTATAAAGACATATATTTTCAAAAGGATTAGAAATAATTTGTTTTTAAATGAATGAATTAGGCTATTACACAGGATGGGATTAGGCAGGTATATAAGTAAGAGCATGTCATATTTGGGCCATAGTTGACATATGATTAAAAGAATATACTGTCAGGATAATGCAAATGTATGCTGCTGCCTCCTTAAACTTAAATTTGTACCTGCTCCTCACCACCCTGGTCCTTCATGCTGCCTCCTTTATGTGTATGTTCTGATGCCCATAGTGCACTACATGGGCATGATCACATGCTCCACTGCAGCCAATAATTGGCTTCAGCAGTGACATGAACACAAGCGGCACATCATAGCTAAAGCCAGTCTTTGGCTGCAGCAGAGCTTGTGATCATGACAATGCAGTGCCAAATGTACATGCTGCAGCCACTGGAACATTAACCCCTTCAGGACCCTGCCATTTTTCAACTTAAGGACCAGGCCATTTTTAGCAAATCTGACATGTGTCACTTTATGTAGTGATAACTTTGAAACACTTTTACTTATCCATGCCATTCTGAGACTGTTTTCTCGTCATATATTGTACTTTATGACAGTGGTAAATTTGATTAAAAATATTTAATGTTTATTTATAAAAAAATACAAAATTTAAAAAAAAATTAAAATTAGCACATTTCAATTTCTCCACTTTTAAAATAGATAGTAATACCTCCAAAAATAGTTATAACTTTACATTCCCCATATGTCTACTTCATGTTTGGATCATTTTGAAAATAACATTCTATTTTTTTGGGACCTTACAAGCAGAGCCGGGCCGACACAGAGGCTGAGGAGGCTCCAGCCTCAGGGCGCTCAAGCCTCAGGGCGCAGGCACAGACCACTCTCACCAAGTCCCTGCTGCTGCCGTGTAGCTGTATTAGCAGCAGAGCATCCATTTCTACACTCTGCTGCTGTAACAGCCGGTCCTGCACCCCCTAGTGGTGTTCTTCCTCCCTCCCTCAGTCTAGTGCAGTGTGCTGCAGCTCCGTACCTTCCCCAGCCCCTGACTTCCTGCCTGTGTGTGCACCAGAGATTCACAACCCCCTCCCCCAGCACAGAGAGAAGAGCAGCGTCGGGACAGAGAAGGAGGAGGAGGAGGAGGAATACTCTGCATCCTGCCTCTCCCTCCAAGTCACCAGAGACTGTATGTGCAGAAAATATAAGGGGTTAAAGGGAATGGAATGGCAGTAATGCAATGTGCATATTGTGTGTTTTTATGTATGTGTGTCATATGTATGTCTGTATATATGTATGTGTGTCATATGTATGTCAGTATTCATGTGTGTGTCATATGTATATATGTGTGTGTCATATGTATGTCAGTATGTGTGTGTCATATGTATATATGTGTGTCATTTGTATGTCAGTATGTATGTGTGTGTCATATGTATGTCAGTATGTATGTGTGTGTCATATGTATGTCTGTATATATGTGTGCGTCATATGTATATATGTGTGTCATTTGTATGTCAGTATATATGTGTGTGTCATATGTATGTCAGTATGTATGTGTGTGTCATATGTATGTCAGTATGTATGTGTCTGTGTCATATGTATGTCTGTATATATGTGTGTGTCATATGTATGTCAGTATGTATGTGTGTGTCATATGTATGTCTGTATATATGTGTGTGTCATATGTATGTCAGTATATATGTGTGCGTCATATGTATGTCAGTATATATGTGTGCGTCATATGTATGTCAGTATGTATGTGTGTGTCATATGTATGTCAGTATGTATGTGTGTGTCATATGTATGTCAGTATGTATGTGTGCGTCATATGTATGTCAGTTGTGGTAAGGTGCAGGGTGCCGTCGTGGATGGCAGGTATGTGTCACCGAGGTTCATAGCCTCGGTGAGGTAAGAGCCCGTTTTTGTTGATGTCAGCAGCAGCTAGTGCTACTGACAGAGATTAAATAGCATGGCTGCAAAGCCGATCCGGGCCGGCTCTTACCGGGAGCAGCTAAAGTGTAGGGTGGGTGGCTGCTCCCTACGACCCAGTCCTGGTTTTGGGCTGGGTTTAAAAGCTCAGCCAGCTCAGCAGCTGGAGGAAGTGATTATCCTGGAGCTGCTAACAGGGCTGGGAGTTCTCTGTCCTGGAGGAAAGAGCTCAGCAAGGAGGTGTTTTGTTCCTGGCTACCTGAAGCTGGATTCTCCTGCGGCTGGGCCGACAGCGTGGTGCGAACCTGCACCTACACCTCCCAGGTGACTGAACCTGTGTTGGCCTGTTTTTGTTTTGCCACGTTATTTCCGTTGTGTGTGAACTGTCACCAAGAGACTGTTTTCATTTATGGTGTGCAAGTGTGAATAAAACACTGTTTGTTGCACAATCTGGACTCCTTGTTTTGCCTCTAAACTGCACCCGTACCGCTGTCTACCGGAGCGACTCCCCACATTTGGTGTCGGATGCGGGCATGCGCAGTGAGGCTGGCGTGAACGCCGAACTTTGTTTTTGTGCTGAGCAAAAGTGAATGTCCTATATTAGGCCGGCAAAGTTGCAGCCTGTGATCTCTGGCAACATGGAGGCTGCTGTGAAGGCTCTCATGGAAGCTAACGTGCAGCAGCGGGAGACCAACCAGTTACTGCTACAACATGTGATGGATTTAGTTGGGCCTGTACCAAAGTCTGCCAGGGGCCACCAACACATTCTGGTAGTTCTCGACTATGCCACTCGGTATCCGGAGGCGGTGCCTCTGCGACATACCTCAGCTAGGCTCATTGCCAAAGAGTTAATGGAGATGTTTTCCCGTGTGGGCCTGCCTAAAGAGGTTCTGACAGACCAAGGGACCCCTTTTATGTCCAAAGCAATGAGGGAACTGTGTAAATTGTTGCGTATAAAGCAGTTGCGGACGTCCGTTTACCATCCGCAAACAGACGGTCTTGTGGAGAGGTTTAACCAAACTCTAAAAAATATGTTAAAGAGGGTGGTGTCTAGAGATGGGAAGGACTGGGATCTGCTTCTGCCCTATCTCATGTTCGCAGTGCGAGAGGTGCCCCAGGCCTCTACTGGGTTCTCGCCCTTCGAACTGCTTTATGGCAGACACCCTCGGGGCCTGTTGGATATCGCCAAGGAAGCATGGGAACAACAGCCTGTCCCCACAAAAGTGTCATTGAGCATGTCGCCCAGATGCAGGAACGGATGGAAAGGGTGTTGCCCTTGGTCCGGGAGCATATGGAGGCAGCGCAACAAGCCCAGAGTAGGGTGTACAATCGTCAGGCTCGAGTGCGGGGCTTCAATCTGGGAGATCGGGTTTTGGTTCTGGTACCCACCCTTGACAGCAAATTCCTAGCTAGGTGGCAGGGCCCCTATGAGGTGATCGAGAAAGTAGGGAAGTAAATTACAAAGTACACCAGCCAGGGCGGCGCAAGCCGAGCAGGTGTACCACGTGAATTTACTTAAGCCGTGGAAAGATAGGGACGCGGCCGGCGACCACAGCCCCGGCCAGGGCTTCTAGGTGAAAAGGGTCCAGCCCCACAGTTCGAGGCCTGTGAAGCCGTAACCACGGTAAAATTGCAGACAGCCTGTCTTCCAAACAAGTTCAGGAAGTCAGGAGTTCCTCAGTCGGAACACGGATGTGTTCTCGGACCTCCCTGGCCGCACGTCTCTCATCCGACATGACATCGTCACTGAGCCTCAGGCCAAGGTCCGGTTAAAACCATACCGGGTACCCGAGGCGCGGCGGGCCATCGCGGAGGAAGTGCAGTTAATGTTGAAGCTCGATGTCATTGAGGAGTCGAAAAGTGAGTGGGCCAGTCCCATAGTCCTAATACCCAAGCCGGATGGGACGTTGCGGTTCTGCAACGACTTTCGCAAGTTAAATGAAGTATCCAAGTTTGTCGCGTATCCCATGCCCCGAGTAGACGAGCTTGTTGAAAGTTTAGGACAAGCCCGTTATTTTTCTGTGCTGGACCTCACTAAAGGGTACTGGCAGGTACCCTTAACGGAGTCGGCTAAGGAAAAAACCGCATTTGTTACCCCGCAGGGCCTGTATCACTACAAGGTGTTACCCTTTGGCCTGCATGGCGCCCCGCCACTTTCCAAAGGCTAATGGACATAGTGCTGCGACCACATCGTCGGTGCGCCTCGGCCTACTTAGATGATGTAGTCATCCACAGCACCGACTGGGAAAGCCATTTACCCAAGGTGCAGGCGGTAGTGGATGCCCTGAGGAAAGCCGGACTGACCGCTAACCCAAAGAAGTGCTCCATAGGGTTAGAGGAGACAAAATATCTGGGATATGTAATTGGGCGGGGAGTTATCAAACCTCAGGTAACTAAGGTAGAGGCCATTCGTAACTGGCCCCGACCGGTCACCACCAGGCAGGTAAAGTCGTTCCTGGGGATTGTAGGTTACTACATGAGGTTTGTGCCCCACTTTGCCACAATAGCAGCGCCATTGACAGACCTGTTGAAGGGGCGAAAGTCTGGGAGGGTTAGCTGGAGTGAGAAGGCGGAGGAGGCTTTCTCCGCGTTGAAGTCGGCCCTGTGTGGGTCCCGGTTTTGGTGACACCCGACTTCAACAAGGAGTTTGTCGTACAGACCGGCGCCTCGGAGGTAGGCCTCGGTGCGGTACTGTCTCAGGAGGTCAACGGGGAAGAACATCCCGTTGTCTTCCTGAGCCGTAAGCTCAGTCCCGCCGAGTCCAGATATAGTATAGTGGAGAGGGAGTGCCTGGCTATCAAGTGGGCACTCGAATCTCTCCGCTACTACCTGTTAGGGAGGAGGTTCCGTCTGGTGACCGACCATTCCCCCTCAAATGGATGAGTCAGGCCAAGGAGAGGAATGCTCGGGTCACCAGGTGGTTCCTATCCCTGCAAAATTTCAAGTTCTCCGTGGAACATAGGGCAGGTCGCTTGCAGGGAAATGCAGATGCCCTTTCCGCGTCCACTGCCTCACATGTGTCCACCCCTCAGGGTTGAACAAAGGGGGGTGTGTGGTAAGGTGCAGGGTGCCGTCGTGGATGGCAGGTATGTGTCACCGAGGTTCATAGCCTCGGTGAGGTAAACCCGTTTTGTTGATGTCAGCAGCAGCTAGTGCTACTGACAGAGATTAAATAGCATGGCTGCAAAGCCGATCCGGGCCGGCTCTTACCGGGAGCAGCTAAAGTGTAGGGTGGGTGGCTGCTCCCACGACCCAGTCCTGGTTTTGGGCTGGGTTTAAAAGCTCAGCCAGCTCAGCAGCTGGAGGAAGTGATTATCCTGGAGCTGCTAACAGGGCTGGGAGTTCTCTGTCCTGGAGGAAAGAGCTCAGCAAGGAGGTGTTTTGTTCCTGGCTACCTGAAGCTGGATTCTCCTGCGGCTGGGCCGACAGCGTGGTGCGAACCTGCACCTACACCTCCCAGGTGACTGAACCTGTGTTGGCCTGTTTTTGTTTTGCCACGTTATTTCCGTTGTGTGTGAACTGTCACCAAGAGACTGTTTTCATTTATGGTGTGCAAGTGTGAATAAAACACTGTTTGTTGCACAATCTGGACTCCTTGTTTTGCCTCTAAACTGCACCCGTACCGCTGTCTACGGGAGCGACGCCCCACACAGTATATATGTGTGCGTCATATGTATGTCAGTATATATGTGTGTGTCATATGTATGTCAGTATATATGTGTGTGTCATATGTATGTCTGTATATATGTATGTGTGTCATATGTATGTCTGTATATATGTATGTGTGTCATATGTATGTCTGTATATATGTATGTGTGTCATATGTATGTCTGTATATATGTATGTGTGTCATATGTATGTCTGTATATATGTATGTGTGTCATATGTATATATGTGTGTGTCATATGTATGTCAGTATGTGTGTGTCATATGTATATATGTGTGTCATTTGTATGTCAGTATGTATGTGTGTGTCATATGTATGTCAGTATGTATGTGTGTGTCATATGTATGTCAGTATGTATGTGTGTGTCATATATGTCATATATGTGTGTCATTTGTATGTCAGTATATATGTGTGTGTCATATGTATGTCAGTATGTATGTGTGTGTCATATGTATGTCAGTATGTATGTGTCTGTGTCATATGTATGTCTGTATATATGTGTGTGTCATATGTATGTCAGTATGTATGTGTGCGTCATATGTATGTCTGTATATATGTGTGCGTCATATGTATGTCAGTATATATGTGTGTGTCATATGTATGTCAGTATATATGTGTGCGTCATATGTATGTCAGTATATATGTGTGTGTCATATGTATGTCAGTATGTATGTGTGTGTCATATGTATGTCAGTATGTATGTGTGTGTCATATGAATGTCAGTATGTATGTGTGTGTCATATGTATGTCTGTATATATGTGTGCGTCATATGTATGTCAGTATATATGTGTGCGTCATATGTATGTCAGTATATATGTGTGTGTCATATGTATGTCAGTATGTATGTGTGTGTCATATGTATGTCAGTATATATGTGTCTGTGTCATATGTATGTCAGTATATATGTGTATGTCATATGTATGTCAGTATATATGTGTCTGTGTCATATGTATGTCTGTATATATGTGTGTGTCATATGTATGTCAGTATGTATGTGTGTGTCATATGTATGTCAGTATATATGTGTGCGTCATATGTATGTCAGTATATATGTGTCTGTGTCATATGTATGTCAGTATATATGTGTGCGTCATATGTATGTCAGTATATATGTGTCTGTGTCATATGTATGTCAGTATGTATGTGTGCGTCATATGTATATATGTGTGTCATTTGTATGTCAGTTTATATGTGTGTGTCATATGTATGTCAGTATATATGTGTGTCAAATGTATGTCAGTATAGATTATTAGATTATTATCTAACCCAGTCCCCCTTCCCCCATCTACCCCACCAGACATTTAGATGTTATTTATTCCTGCTATTCTAATGCTCTGATCAGTAGATGGCTCAAGTCAAGCCCTCACCCACCAAGCCCTCACCCCCCCACCCCTGCCTTCCTTGTAATTTTCTGGCCCCCAATATCCATTGTGAGTCACAATCCATAACAGTGCCATCCACAGATCCCCCCATAACAATGTGCCATCCACAGATCCCCCATAACAATGTGTCATCCACAGATCCCCCCATAACAATGTGCCATCCACAGATCCCCCCATAACAATGCGTCATCCACAGATCCCCCATAACAGTGTCATCCATAGGTCTCCCATAACAGTGTCGTCCACAGATCCCCCATAAGTGTGTCATCCACAGATCTCCATAGCATTGTCATCCACAGATCCTTCATAACAGTGTCATCCACAGATCCCCCATAACAGTGTCATCCACAGATTACCCCATAACAATGTCATCCATAGATCCCCCCCATAACAGTGTCATCCATAGATCTCCCATAACAGTGTCGTCCACAGATCCCCCATAAGTGTGTCATCCACAGATGCCCATAGCATTGTCATCCACAGATCCTTCATAACAGTGTCATCCACAGATCCCCCATAACAGTGTCATCCACAGATTACCCCATAACAGTGTCATCCATAGATCACCCCCATAACAGTTTCATCCATAGATCCGCCCCATAACAGTGTCAACCATAGATCCCCCCCATAACAATGTCATCCACAGATCTTCCATAACAGTGCGTCATTAATTGATACATTAAACTGTGCATATTTATGTGTGATTACAACAGTATTTAGTAAAGACTCCACAAGTTGGGGGGGGGGGTGCACTTGGGCAGCTCAGCCTCTGTTGGTGGTGGACCTTGTCCCAGCCCTGCTTACAAGGCTTAGAAGTTTAGAAGCAAATCTTTAAATTTTTAAGAAAATTTCCCAAACCCATTTTTTTAAGGACCAGTTCAGTTATGAAGTCACTTTGTGGGGCTTACATATTAGAAACCACCCATAAATCATTACATTTTAGAAACTACACCCCTCAAGCTATTCAAAACTGATTTTACAAACTTTGCTAACACTTTAGGTATCCCACAAGAATTAAAGGAAAATGGGAATGATCTTTCAAAATTTCACTTTTTTTTTTAGCAGATTTTAAATTTAATCTATTTTTTCTGCAACACAAGGATTAACAGCCAAAAAAAATCTAAATCTATTACCCGGAAGACCAATAGGGAATTACGCAGACGCATCTGTGAGCACGTAAATGATGTGTGCAAGAAAAATAATACACCAGTGGCTAATCATGTAATCGAGGCGCACAATGGTAGACCAGAGTCATTGACATTTTCAGTTCTTGAATTGTTGAGGGAATCCCCACGTAAAGGCGACTGGGATCATAGGATTCTACAAAAGGAATCAGTATGGATCTACCGTTTTAAATCCCAGGCTCCGAATAGGTTAAATGAGAGGTTAACCTTCTCTTGTTTTCTTTAAAAAGGTACGCCATTTGAAGGTATATCTTGGTGACTTTATTATGAAAGAAAAACTGGCCTTTTTTGAATCGGCACGGAAGTGTCATATGTAGAGTTGAGCAAACACCTGGATGTTTGGGTTCGAGAAGTTCGGCCGAACTTCACGAAAATGTTCGGGTTCGGGATCCGAACTTGACCCGAACCCGAATCCCATTGAAGTCAATGGGGACCCGAACTTTTGGCAACTAAAAAGGCTGTAAAATAGCCCTGGAAAGGGCTAGAGGGCTGCAAAAGGCAGCAAAATGAGCTTAAAGGGAACCTGTCACCAGGATTTTGTGAATAGAGCTGGGAACATGGGCTGCTAGATGGCCGCTAGCACATCCGCAATACCCAGTTCCCCATAGCTCTATGTGCTTTTATTGTGTCAAAAAAAGGATTTTAGAGATATGCAAATTAACCTGATATGACTCTGCAAACAAATGTGGATAGGGAAATGAATAAAAAAAACATAAAAAAAACTTAAAAAAATAAAAACTAGGAATGATGTAGGAGGAAGAGGTTGAGGAGGCGGTGAATGGGTGGATGTGGCAGTGTAGGCTCAAGTGGTGGTCTAGGTGAAAGCGGCAGGGAAGGAGGAATAGGTAGCCAACACAGATGTGTGTTATTTAGCATTTTTACATAGGGGTATCCCACAAAATATAGGGACATAAGTGCACTCGAGTACAAGGATGGATGGTTAAGGCTGTTAGAACTGTCTATTCTGCACAAGGTACAGACAAATCTTATGGGATCCAGGCCTGGTTCATTTTAATGAACGTGAGCTTTTCCACATTGGCTGTAGACAGGCGGCTGCGTCTGTCTGTAATGACGCCTCCTGCCGTGCTAAATACACGTTCACACAATACACTGGCTGCAGGGCAGGCCAGCACCTCCAAGGCATACAGGGCCAGCTCTGGCCATGTGAACAATTTGGAGACCTAGAAGTTGAATGGGGCAGAACCATCAGTCAGTACGTGTAGGCGTGTGCACAGGTACTGTTCCACCATATTGTTCAAATGCTACCTCCTGCTAACACGCTCCATATCAACATTTTGGGCCGGTTGTTGGGGCGAGGTGACAAAGCTTTTCCACATGTCGGCTATGCTAACCCTGCCTTGTGAGGTGCTGGCGCTGACACAGCTGCGTTGGCGAACTTATCCTCCTCCCTTGCCTTTACCTTGTGCTTCCACTTGTCCCCCAGCGGAAGTCGGGAATGCTCTGAGGAGCGCGTCTACCACCCTGCGCCTGTAGTCTCGCATCTTCCGATAACGCTCCAGTGAGGGAATTAAGGACCGCACATTGTCTTTGTAACAAGGATCCAGTAGGGTGGCCACCCAGTAGTCAGCACACGTTAAAATGTGGGCAACTCTGCTGTCATTGCGCAGGCACTGCAGCATGTAGTCGCTCATGTGTGCCAGGCTGCCCAGAGGTAAGGACAAGCTGTCCTCTGTGGGAGGCGTATCGTCTGCATCCTCCGTATCCCCCCAGCCACGCACCAGTGATGGGCCCAAGATGCGTTAGATGCCACCCCGCTGTGAACATGCTTCATTCTCATCCTCCTCCTCCTCATCCTCCTCGTCGAGGTGGTGGTGTTGGTGGCACATCCTTTGTTTGCTGGGCGGCAGGTGCCAACGTTCCTCCAGAGGAAGAGGCCGAGGGAGCAGCAGAAGAGGGTGCAGCAGAAGAGGGAGTATGAGGGGCCTGAGCCCTTTCTTGGTTTTGAAGGTGCTTACTCCACTGCAGCCCGTGTCGCGCATGTAGATGCCTGGTCATGCAGCTTGTGCTAAGGTTCAGAACGTTAATTCCTCGCTTCAGGCTCTGATGGCACAGCATGCAAACCACTCGGGTCTTGTCGTCAGCACATTGTGTAAAGAAGTGCCATGCCAGGGAACTCCTTGAAGCTGCCTTTGGTGTGCTTGGTCCCTGGTGGCGGTGGCCAGTAGCAGGTGAACTGCTTTTGCACCCTGTTCCCTCTTGGCTTGGTCTCACCACTGCCTCTTCCTCCGAACTTTGAAAGTCAGTGGCACGACCTTAATTTTATGTGGGGTCTAGGACCTCATCGTCTTCCACCCAATCTTCATCCCTGACCTCCTTTTCGGTCTGCACACTGTAGAAAGACGCAGCAGTTGGCACCTGTGTTTCATCATCATCAGAGACGTGCTGACTCTGCTGAGGTGGTATTCCCATGTCCTCATCAGGAAACATAAGTGGTTGTGCGTCAGTGCATTCTATGTCTTCCACTGCTGGGGAAGGGCTAGGTGGATGCCCTTGGGAAACTCTGCCAGCAGAGTCTTCAAACAGCATAAGAGACTGCTGCATGACTTGAGGCTCAGACAGGTTCTCCGATATGCACAGGGGTGATGTGACGGTATAATAGGCATGGGTTTCAGGCGCCACCTGTGCGCTTTCTGCAGAAGACTGGGTGGGAGATAATATGAACCTACTGGATCCACTGTCGGCCAACCAATCGACTAGCGCCTGTACTTGCTCAGGCCTTACCATCCTTAGAACAGCATTAGGCCCGACCAAATATCGCTATAGATTCTGGCGGCGACTGGGACCTGAGGTAGTAAGTTCAGTAGGACGTGTAGCTGTGGCAGAACGACCACATCCTCTCCATGCACCAGAGGCTCCACCAACACCAACACTACGACCATGACCGCGTTCCTTTATTAGATGTTTGCCTCATAGTTAGCGTTCACCAAGAAAAGTAAAAAATGGTTGAGTCTGTTAAAAGTAATTATCTGCCAATAAAAAAAAACTTATGTAGGGAATTGCACTCAGTTTTTTTTTTTAACTCTATATGACAGCGGTATTTGTGGCCTAAATTTCACAGTAATTTATGCACCTATAATCCCAGATGTGCAGTATATCAGAGGTTTTTTTTAACCCCAGTAAACAAAAGCCGTATTTCTGGCCTAATTTTCACAGTAATTAATCCACCTATAATCCCAGATGTGCAGCATATCACAGTTTTTTTTTAACCCCAGTAAACAAAAGCCATATTTGTGGCCGAAATTTTACAGTAGTTTATGCACCTATAATCCCAGATGTGCAGTATATCAGAGTTTTTTTTTCACCCCATTATGGCCCAGTATGAGAAAGCCGTATTTCTGGCCTGAATGTAACACTCGCTTACGCACCTATAATCATAGATGTGCAGTATATCAGAGTTTTTTTTTAACCCCAGTAAGCAAAAGCCGTATTTGTGGCTGAAATTTCACAGTAATTTATGCACCTATAATCACAGATGTGCAGTATATCAGAGTTTTTTTTTTAACCCCAGTAAACAAAAGCCGTATTTCTGGCCTGAATGTAACACTCAATTATGCACCTATAATCCCAGACGTGCAGTATATCAGTAAAAAAAAGCCGTATCTGTGGCCTAAATTTTACAGTAATTTATGCACCTATAATCCCAGATGTGCAGTAAATGAAAGTTTTTTTTTAACCCCAGTAAGCAAAAGCCGTATTTGTGGCCTAAATTTCACAGTAATTTATGCACCTATAATCCCAGATATCAAAGATATATCAAAGGTTTTTTTAACCCCAGTAAACAAAAACCATATTTGTGGCACCTATAATTCCAGATGTGCAGTATATTAGAGGTTATTTTTTAACCCCAGTAAACAAAAGCCGTATTTCTGGCCTAAATTTCACAGTAATTATTCCACCTATAATCCCAGATGTGCAGTATATCAGAAGTTTTTTTTTTAACCCCAGTAAACAAAAGCAGTATCTGTGGCCTAAATTTCACAGTAATTAATCCACCTATAATCCCAGATGTGCAGTATATCAGAAGTTGTTTTTTTAACCCCAGGAAAAAAAAGCAGTATCTGTGGCCTAAATTTCACAGTACTTTATGCACCTATAATCCCAGATGTGCAGTATATCAGAGGTTTTTTTTTAACTCCAGTAAACAAATGCCGTGTTTCTGGCCCAAATTTCACAGTAATTTATGCACCTATAATCCCAGATGTGCAGTGTATCAGAGGTTTTTTTTTAACCTCAGTAAACAAAAGCCATATTTGTGGCCTAAATGTAACAGTAATTTATGCACCTATAATCCCAGATGTGCAGTATATCAGAGTTTTTTTTAACCCCACTAAACAAAAGCCATATCTGAGGCCTAAATTTCACAGTAATTTATGCACCTATAATCCCAGATGTGGAGTATTTTAGAGGGTTTTTTTTTAACCCTAGTAAGCAAAAGCCATATCTGTGGCCTAAATTTCACAGTAATTTATGCACCTATAATCCCAGATGTGCAATATGTCAGAGGTTTTTTAACCCCAGTAAACAAAAGCCATATCTGAGGCCTAAATTTCACAGTAATTTATGCACCTATAATCCCTGATGTGCAGTATTTTAGAGTTTTTTTTTTAACCCTAGTAAGCAAAAGCCGTATTTCTAGCCTAAATTTCACAGTAATTTATGCACCTATAATCGCAGATGTGCAGTATATTAGAGGTTATTTTTTAACCCCAGTAAACAAAAGCCATATTTGTGGCCTAAATTTCATAATAATTTATGCACCTATAATCCCAGATGTGCAGTATATCAGAGTTTTTTTTTAACCCCAGTAAACAAAAGTCGTATCTGTGGCCTAAATTTCACAGTAATTTATGCAACTATAATCCCAGATGCGCAGTATATAAGTTTTTTTTTTAACCCTAGTAAGCAAAAGCCGTATTTCTGGCCTAAATTTCACATTAATTTATGCACCTATAATCCCAGATGTGCAGTATATCAGAGTTTTTTTTTTAACCCCAGTAAACAAAAGTCGTACCTGTGGCCTAAATTTCACAGTAATTTATGCACTTATAATCCCAGATGTGCAGTATGTCAGAGGCTTTTTAACCCCAGTAATCAAAAGCAGTATCTGTGGCCTAAATTTCACAGTAATTAATCCACCTATAATCCCAGATGTGCAGTATATCATAGTTTTTTTTTTTAACCCCAGTAAACAAAAGCCGTATCTTTGGCCTAAATTTCACAGTAATTTATGCACTTATAATCCCAGATGTGCAGTATATCAGAGTTTTGTTTTTTTAACCCTAGTAAGCAAAAGCCGTATTTCTGGCCTAAATTTCACAGTAATTTATGCACCTATAATCCCAGATGTGCAGTATATTAGAGGGTTTTCTTTAACCCTAGTAAACAAAAGCCGTATTTCTGGCCTAAATTTCACATTAATTTATGCACCTATAATCCCAGATGTGCAGTATGTCAGAGTTTTTCTTTTAACCCCAGTAAACAAAAGCCATATCTGTGGCCTAAATTTCCCAGTAATTTATGCACCTATAATCCCAGATGTGCAGTATATCAGAGTTTTGTTTTTTTAAAACATCCAATAATTGCTCGGCAAGAGCAAGAGAAGACACAGCCCAAGTATGCAAAAGTATAAAGATTTATTTAACAAATAAATAGGTAGACATTGACAACAAGTACATACACATTGATTGTGCAGTGGAGGAGCACAGAGTGAATGCCCAAGAACCACCACTAACACTGAGTATCCCCCACACCACAAAAATGGTTAAGCACTAAATGATAAAGCAACGGCAAGGTTAGAGGTCATGATAAACCCCAGAGAGTTAAATAATTTAACCAAAATATGCATAACATAATCAAAACAGTCTAGGACGCAGATAACATACCGTTAGCCATGGTGTACGGGGGACAGTCAGTACCAGTGGAACAAAACACCCTCGACGCGCGTTTCGCACTTCGCTTCGTCAGGAGGTACAATAACATCCCCTCAGAGCCCCCCAATTATAGTGCAGTGCTCACCCTGATTGGTTAAGAAAATAATTATCCGATTAAGGACAGCCGCTGTTTAGTATCGAGCGGGCTTACCCTGGTGATGCGGACGCGGTCCTCCACGAGGACGCCGGCTCATCAGGAGGTGGAGTGACGCGCTTCCGGCGCGTCAGTCCAGCTACCAAGGAGACCGTGCGGCGTCATCACGTGGACCCGCCCGCAGCGCACCACGGGAGCTCGCTACAGCGGTAGTCATGGTAACGAAATATACAAAGGGGCACGGCACAGGACGGAAGTCAGACCTACACTGTGGAATCAAAATAGAGGTTGAAAAAAACAAAAAGACATAAGAAGGTAACCACAACTAAAAATTCTCATCATCAAAAAGTGATAGTGTATATATAGTGAACTCTATATTTCATTGTAAGATAAGGAATAATAAATATAAGAATAATAGATACATAGTAATCAAAATTAATGGATATAAAATTAAAAATCTAAGCACATAATGAAAAAGTTACATGATTAGATAAAACACGTGATAAATCAAACATGATTGGTGTACAAAGTGCATAAAGTAAACAAAATCAAAAAACATGATCAAAGTATGCAATACATAATTAGTGAAGCAGAAAACGTGTCAATTCAGATAAAGCCATCGACGTCCACAATGATCCATAGGGCAACAGTCCATATATCGATCCAAACAGCAAAGGGGAGGTAGCTATCCTCAGAGGGCTAGCAGGGGAAGCTATAGAGATAAATAGACATAATTTAAAACATGAACATATAGTAACATAAAATAAGATAAAATCATAGAAAGGATTTGAAACTCAAGGCTTCGTTAAGACCATGTGGTAACACAGTATTGAGCAGTACCATCCATTTAGTCTCCAATTGTAAGAGCCGGCGCTTTACATCGCCGCCTCTAACTCCCAGTCTTACACGATCTATACCCCTGAAAGCTATTTTATTGGGGTTGCTTCCGTGAAAATCACGGAAGTGTCTCACTAAGGGTTTTAGCTTTTTAAGTCCCTCTTGATCTGAAATTTCTCCTGCTGCCCTGATGTCCCGAGCATGTTCTAAAATCCTCACTTTTAGAGCTCTGGTTGTCATTCCAATATAGATAAGGCCACAAGGGCAGCAGGCATAATATATTACCGCCTCCGTAGTGCAGGATATATGATGCACTATTTTATATTCCTTATTGCCACCCGAGTCAGTAAAAATGTTGGTTCTCATCATCAATCTACAAGCAGTACAATTTCCACATTGGAATGAACCCCACTGGGGGCCCTTGTCACCAAAGGGACTTTTGACTCCTGGGGCAATATAATGACTTCTAGTAATCATGTCCTTTAGATTTTTTGATCTTTTGTTTTTTTAACCCTAGTAAGCAAAAGCCGTATTTCTGGCCTAAATTTCACAGTAATTTATGCACCTATAATCCCAGATGTGAAGTATATTAGAGGTTATTTTTTAACCCCAGTAAACAAAAGCCATATTTGTGGCCTAAATTTCACAATAATTTATGAACCTATAATCCCAGATGTGCAGTATATCAGAGTTTTTTTTTAACCCCAGTAAACAAAAGTCGTATCTGTGACCTAAATTTCACTGGAATTTATGCACCTATAATCCCAGATGCGCAGTATATAAGTTTTATTTTTAACCCTAGTAAGCAAAAGCCGTATTTCTGGCCTAAATTTCACAGTAATTTATGCACCTAAAATCCCAGATGTGCAGTATGTCAGAGTTTTTTTTACCCCCAGTAAACAAAATCCATATTTGTGGCCTTAATTTCACAGTAATTTATGCACCTATAATCCCAGATGTGCAGTATATCAGAGGTTATTTTTAACCCCAGTATGCAAAAGCCGTATTTCTGGCCTGAATGTAACACTCACTTATGCACCTATAATCCCAGATGTGCACTATATGAAACAGAATTTTTTTTTTTTTACCTCAGTATGGCCCAGTATGAGAAAGCCTTATTTCTGGCCTGAATGTAACACTCACTTATGCACCTATAATCACAGATGTGCAGTATATCAGAGTTTTCTTTTTAACCCCAGTAAGCAAATGCTGCATTTGTGGCTTAAATTTAACAATAATTTATGCACCTATAATCACAGATGTGCAGTATATCAGACTTTTTTTTTAACCCCAGTAAGTCAAAGCGGTATTTGTGGCCTAAAATGAACAGTCTCTTATGCACCTATAATCCTAGATGTGCACTATACGAAGCAGAGGGATTTTTAAACCCTAGTGTCTCAAAGCAGCATTTTCTGGACTTGCAGACATGCAGATATCCTGTGCTGGTGCACTATCCTTGCATAAAATGGCTGCTGATTATGTATTGACTAACTGTAGGAAAAAAAGTTCATTTTCAGTAGTAGTGCACTAGAGATATTCAAGAGATACTCAGGAGGTAATCTGGAGGTGAGTACAATCTATTAAGTTTTGTTTAACATATCTTCTTGCATTAAAATGGCAGACCTGATTCAGTGCAGGAATTGCTGTGCTTTCATTTCATGTTTCACTCTTCGCAGGTTTGAATGCTGTCTGATCTGCAGACAGTTCTCCATAATGCAGCAGGAAATTGCATTTTTGAAATCTGAGATTTGTAAAGTAACTGTTAGACAAACTCAGGCTTGGAATGTTGCAATGCCACTGCCACAAAGGCCCCCCAGAAATGGAAGATGGGTTACTGTAGGTTCTGGTAGACTTAGAGCTGTTGATAGAAGACATGTCCCACAGTCGGTGGCTCTCTGTAATTCATTTGCATCACTTTCCGAATGCAAGAGCAACATGGAGGATGGCTCAGGCACAGTGGGAGAGGAACAATCATTTCCTATGCCTAAGGTATGCAAGACTACTGACAAAGACAAAAAGAATATAGTGAGTACTAATAGTAAGCAACTATTGGTGGGCGATTCTATCATAAGAGGTGTGAAGTTTGATGAAAATGGTTTTGTGAGATGTCTCCCTGGTGCTACTGCCAGCAGGGACAGACGACGTATCCTTAACATTATTAAGCAAGCAAAAATGGAAAAGGAGGTGGATGTTATTGTCCATATTGGGACAAATGATCTGGCTTGCAATGAAGTTTCAAAGGTGAAGGAAGATTTTCACACACTTGGTAATGATATACGGGAGATTGCATCGACTGTCTCATTTTCTGCAGTTCTGCCTGTGCATAACCGTCAGCATGACAAGCAGTTGCGTATTAAGGAATTCAATGCATGGCTTGGTGAATGGTGTTTGAACCAGGGATTTGGCTTTGTGGCTCATGTTGGCTCTAGCTGGAATGGAAAAGAACTGTACAAGAAAGATGGTTTGCATCTTTCTCTCAAGGGAACGAATGTCCTCAATGAACAGTTCAAAGTTTTTGCTAAGGAACATTTAAACTAGGAAAGGGGGCACAAAAGAGACAATCCATCAGTTCAGCTGCCCCCGAAAAACAATGCCAGAAGATGCCAGGAGCTGATAGGATAAGAAATGACAAGCTGAGAGTCTTGTCTACAAATGCTCGCAGTTTAGGGAATAAGATCAACGAACTTGAGTCTGTAATGGCATCTGAGAATATAGATTTAGTGGCTGTTACTGAGACATGGTTCAATGAAAGTAATGACTGGGACATAACAATACCTGGGTTCTCTCTATATAGGAAAGACAGAGAAGGCAAGAAAGGGGGTGGAGTGGCCCTATATGTGAAAAATAGCATAAAATCAAATCTAATAGAAGCCAGCGAAACCAATTTAGAGTCAGTTTGGGTTACGTTGCAGCTTGGTAATCATAAGGTAACTCGTGTAGGTGTCATATACAGACCACCAAGCCAAGTCAAAGAATTGGATGATCTACTAGTTGAGGAAATGGCTAAAATGACATTGAAAGGTGAAGTTGTCATTATGGGAGACTTTAATCTTCCTGATATAAACTGGAAAACCAAAATAGCTAGTTCTGCCAGGAGTACAGACATTCTAAATTCCCTACTGGGATTATCTCTACAGCAAGTAGTTGAGGAGCCAACCCGGAAGGAGGCCATTTTAGATTTGGTGTTCACAAATGGCAATTTGGTATCTGATATCACTGTAGGGAAAGCTTAGGATCCAGTGATCACCAGTCAGTGAGGTTTACTATAAGTACAGTGACTGAGTCACTCCACACAAAAACAAAAGTTTTAGATTTTCGGAAAACAGACTTTTCTAAAATGAGATCAGTGGTATACGAGTCCCTATCAGACTGGAACAATTTCAATGGAGTCAAGAGAAATGGAACTACTTAAAATTGGCACTACTGAAGGCAACAGAAAAGTGCATTAGGCTTGTCAGTAAAGGCAAAAAAGGAAGAGACCACTGTGGTACTCAGCAGAAGTGGCCAAAATCATTAAAAACAAAAAGATGGCATTTAGCAAGTATAAAAACACCCAAAACGAGGATGACCGGAAATCTATAAGATGAGGCAGAGAGAGGCCAAGCAAGTTATAAGAGCTTCTAAAGCTCAGGCAGAAGAGAAATTAGCTCAGTCAGTGAAAAAAGGTGATAAGACATTCTTCAGATACATAAATGAAAAAAGGAAATTAAAACAAGGAATTACCAAATTAAAAACAAAAGAAGGAAGGTATATGGAAGAGGATAAAGAACTAGCTGACTGCCTCAATGAATACTTCTGTTCAGTTTTTACAAAGGAAAATGAAGGAGAAGGACCTCAGTTAGGGAGGAAGACTAATGAATCCTTTGATGCATGTGTCTTTACAGAGGAAGAGGTTCTAAGTCAGCTGTCCAAAATTAATACAAATAAATCACAGGGGCCTGATGGGATACACCCAAAGCTATTAAAAGAGCTTAGAGGTGTACTAGCAAAACCATTATCAGATTTATTTAACCAATCACTGGTAACAGGTGTCGTCCCTGAAGATTGGAAATTAGCAAACGTTGTGCCAATTCACAAGAAAGGTAGTAGAGAGGAATCAGGCAACTATAGGCCAGTAAGCCTGACATCAATAGTGGGGAAATTAATGGAAACCATACTCAAGGAGAGGATTGTGGAACATCTAAAAACCCATGGGTTGATTGATAAAAACAGCATGGGTTTACTTCAGGGAGATCATGTCAAACTAATCTTATTGACTTTTTTGATTGGGTGACTAAAATAATAGATGGCGGAGGTGCAGTAGACATCGCTTATCTGGACTTTAGTAAGGCATTTGATACTGTCCCACATAGAAGGCTTATCAATAAACTGCAGTCTTTGAGCTTGAGCTCACATATTGTTGAATGGATTAGGCAGTGGCTGAAGGACAGAAAACAGAGGGTTGTAGTCAATGGAGTATATTCAGACCATAGTATTGTTACCAGTGGGGTACCTCAGGGATCTGTTCTGGGACCCATATTGTTTAATATCTTTATCAGCGAAATTGCAGAAGGCCTCAATGGTAAGGTGTGTCTTTTTGCTGATGACACAAAGATTTGTAACAGGGTTGATGTTCCTGGAGGGATACACCAAATGGAAAAGGATTTAGGAAAACTAGAGGAATGGTCAAAAATCTGGCAACTAAAATTTAATGTCGATAAGTGCAAGATAATGCACCTGGGGCGTAAAACCCAAGAGCAGAATATAAAATCAGTGATACAGTACTAACCTCAGTATCTGAGGAAAGGGATTTAGGGGTCATTATATCAGACGACCTAAAGGTGGGCAGACAATGTCATAGAGCAGCAGGTAATGCCAGCAGAATGCTTGGGTGTATAGGGAGAGGCATTAACAGTAGAAAGAGGGAGGTGCTCGTGCCGCTCTACAGAGCACTAGTGAGACCTCATTTGGAGTATTGTGTGCAGTACTGGAGACCATATCTGCAGAAGGATATTGAAACTTTGGAGAGAGTTCAGAGAAGAGCTACTAAATTAGTACATGGATTGCAGGACAAAACTTACCAGGAAAGGTTAAAGGACCTTAACATGTATAGCTTGGAAGTAAGAAGAGACAGAGGGGATATGATAGAAACTTTTAAATACATAAAGGGAATCATCACGGTAAAAGAGGAGAGAATATTTAAAAGAAGACAAACTGCTACAAGAGGACATAGTTTTAAATTAGAGGGGCAAAGGTTTAAAAGTAATATCAGGAAGAATTACTTTACTGAGAGAGTAGTGGACGCATGGAATAGCCTTCCTGCAGAAGTGGTAGCTGCAAATACAGTGAAGGAGTTTAAGCATGCATGGGATAGGCATAAGGCCATCCTTCATATAAGATAGGGCCTGGGGCTATCCATAGTATTCAGCATATTGGGCAGACTAGATGGGCCAAATGGTTCTTATCTGCCGACACATTCTATGTTTCTATGTTTCTAGTTGGCTCAGGGCAGGCTTAAAACAATTGTGCACTGCACCCACAAAACACATTTGCTGTAGATCGCTGAGTAAAGAAGCAGTTCTTCATAAGATTCCTCCCTGATCTCTCCCTCACAGCAGCTGCAGACTATCCCTACACTAATCAGAGCAGAGTAACGGGCAGCGCTATGTGACTCCAGCTTAAATAGAGGCTGGGCCACATGCTGCACTCAGCCAATCACAGCCATGCCATTTGTAGGCATGGCTGTGATGGCTTCTTGGGGCAAGAAGTAAAACGCTTGCTGATTGGCTGCTGTGCAGCCCTTCAGAAAGCGGGAAGAAATCGCCAAACAACGGACCCGAACCCAAACTTTTTTGAAAATGTTCGGTCCATGTCCCGAACACCCCAAAATTTGGTACGAACCCGAACTATACAGTTCGGGTTTGCTCAACTCTAGTCATATGTTTAAATAATTGTTATTACATTTATATTTAAAGTATAACTGTCAAATTTTTTTTTTTTTTACTATTGGATTTTGGTGATTAATATCACCTTGTTGGCCCTGTTTTAATTTCTGATTGTTTAATAAATAACCCCTAAAAGCCACCTAAAAGTTCCCAGTATTGGCAATATTTACCTGAGATAAAATCAGGTTGCTATGCTCCTTCCGTCTACCAGATAGAGGACGAGCACGCTGCGTGCATTGGGAACTGATAGTGAGTCAACATTGTAAGGGAATGTATAAAAAGACAGGTTCTTCCTGACAGGAGATAACAGTGCTGGGCTGTGTGTGTGAACTTCTCCACATGCCTGTGCTTGGCAGACACTCCCTTAGCAGTTCTGGAGAATGTGGCTGCTCAGTGTATAAATGAAAGCCTTATCTGATAAGAGGACAGCTTGTAGAAGGACTACAGGCTTCAGCCAGACCTGGGAATTTAACTGCAAGACCCCCCTATACAGAGCTGGTCTTCACTAACTTCACTGCAGGTGTCCTATGGATTAGCCTCAGGGCTGAGGGCGGCCATCTTAACAGAATAGTGAAATTGCAGTTTTATGCAGACTGGTTGCTAAGGGCTGAATCTTATTAAATAAGGGGTAAGTAAGTCTAATAGTTATTGATTCAGGAATATTATGATATTAGTAACTACATATATGAAAACTGAAATTTGGGTCTAAATGTGACAGTTATCCTTTAAGCATGCTGTCCTATGTAGAATAGGGAATTAAATATATTTTTGATCTATACTTTGCTAAATAACTCTATGGCGGCGCCTAAGATATAATATATCGATTATAATAGTCCCCATTTATATACTTTATCTGATAATGACCATAATTGGTGGTAACCAATGCAGCTTGGATCACTTGCATGGAGTAGAGCGCATTTGCGGTCCATAGACAGGATACTAACTTCCGCTGGAACGCATGTGCGTTTCACAGCACGGAACTCCGGCCTGTGGAGCGCAGGAGGGCAGGGCAGCGTGCGGTCCAGCGAGAGGAAGCGGTACAAGCTCCTTCGCTATAAAAAGGGTGGCTAAGGTGAATTGACTGAGCGCATCCACGGATCCAGCGGGCACACGTTCATGAGTGCGGGTGAACTCGCTAAGGGGCATAGTGAGTTCATGGAATTTTTTATTTTTTGTCACAAGTTAGCGGAAATAGAATTTTTTTTTTAAATTTCATATTCCGCTAACTTGTGTCAAAAAATAAAAACTTCCATGAACTCACTATGCCCCTTAGCGAATACCTTGGGGTGTCTACTTTCTAAAATGGGGTCACTTGTGAGGTTTTTCCACTGCCCTGGCATTTGAGGGTCTCCGCAATCATTACCCGTATGGCCAGAATTAGGAGTTTCTGCTATTCTTCTTGACTTGAGCATTCGAGTAATGAGATTTTTTTTTCCGTTCAGCCGCTGGGCTGAAAAATCTGCACTTCCGGATCCGCAAAAATATAGAACATGTCCTATTCTTGTCCGCAATTGCGGACAAGAAAAGGCATTTTCTATATAGTTCTGGCAATGTGCGGATCCGCAAAATGCGGAAAGCAAATTGCCGGTGTCCGTATTTTGCGGATCCGCAGATCCATGGATCCGCAAAACACATACGGACGTCTGAATGAGCCTTACAGGGGGGTGATTAGTGACAGGGGGGGTGACAGGGGGTGATCAGGGGGGGTGACATGGGTGATCAGGGGTTAATCAGTGATGGGGGGTGGGGGTGTGTGTGTGTGTAGTGATTGGTGCACTTTACTTATGTTTGCTCCGGTGGTCCCAGGCAAATGGACCACCAGAGGAGCAAACAGCAGGCATATCAGACGCTGTTTACAAAACAGTGTCTGATATGCGTTTTAAATGCGCTTTTATTCGCATCTACAGCCTGCCAGCGCATGATCAGCGCTGGCAGGCTGTAGTTTTAGTTGTCCCGGTAACGATCGCATGAACGCGCGCGCGCGTTCATGCGAAATCTCGGGTCTCACGAGATGACGCCGATAGGCGGCAGTGAGACCTGAGAGAGCCGCCGCGCTGACGCCCATCGGTGTTAGCATGGCGGCAAGTGGTTAAAGAGCTAAATATTATTTGTAATAGTGCAGGTAGACCATAAAAACTTGATATAAGGGGTTAAATTATAGTATGGGAGGCAGCTTGCGGTCAAAATGTACCATTCTGCTGTTATATGCTGGATCAGGTGAGTCAGACATAAATATAGGTTACTAAACAGAGAGGAAGAATGGTAAGTATTCATGCGGCTGGAAATAGAGAGCTCTGTAAATAAACTGATGGGGACAGTGGGCTGGAGCGCTGAATCACAGGTTAGATGCCTGTGCGCGTGTTCATTTAAATGTTATGGGCTGGCAGGAGGCGCCAGTGTGCGTTCCACCTGCGTGTCATGTGGGGGCGGGCGAGGCGGTGATCACGTGAGGACAACAGAGCAGCCTATTCATGTACAAAGGAGCCGGAGACATATGTGAACGGAAATGAGTGGCAGTATATGACTGGAATGAAAGGACGCAAGATGGATAAATATATTATGTAAATAGATGTTATAGGGGAAGAGGCCAATGGAAATTGTAGAGGGACCAATAATATTTTGATAAATGAAAGAGTGAGATAATTAAAGCCATAAAGGAGTTGATTAGCAACTATGATTACTGGTAGAGATTTTGATACCATTGAAAATTGAGTGTAGCAGCTCTCACCTACTCCACCTGCGAGCAACAAATCAAAGCCTGGACCCGCTGACATTTATTCCACATCAAGTTTGGTGAGATACCATTTTCCCTTCCCCTCCTTCCCCGCCAGACCTTACTACCCTCCCCCTCCCTTACTATTATTATAGTTGATTAAACTACCTATAGCTTCATTCAATACATGTATCAAAATCTCAAAAACAGATATATCCAGCTCGGCAAAGTCGGTGAAAAATTCTCTCTTTATTGGATCAAAAAATCTTCCATGAATACAAAAATGTGCAGAATTAGTCTGCGTGTTTCGGACCTTATACAATCATCGGTCCTTACTCATGACAATATTATATCTGAAAAAGTTTAAATACCTTCTGAGAGGCTGGGAGGAGCCAACATCATGGCTACACCCAGCCAACAAATTAGCATTCACACCTGGCACTAAAAAAGCTGAATACACAATTAAAATTTTAAATACCAAAAGATCAATAACATATATCATATGTCTCATATAATATAACACAATGAGAGATCGTCCACTAATAGTGTGAAATTAGGTCATGTCTTTTATTAAGACCTCGAGGCTGGCATATACCGAATTGAAATATCCAAAACGCCTCTCGGTTAAGCAGTTTCCTTCTGTGGTCTCCCCTTTGTGGTATGCTCACTCTCTCTATGCCTTGTACTTGCATATGGGACGTGTCCCCACCATGTGAAACCGCAAAGTGTAGACTGACTGCAGTGCTGACACATTGCGGTTCTCATGGTGGGGTACGCCATGTGTTTACGGATGTGTGTTTTAATAGTATTGGTAGTGCAGCCTACATGTTGGAGGCTGGAAATACCGCAAACTTAGTGTTCCAGTTTACATATGATTTAATCTCATAACTTTTATTGTTCACTGTGGATTTAAAAGTTCTAGTTACCACTGTGTGCTCACAACAAATGCACCTAGCATGCCCACATTTATAATGACCTTTTACCGTTAACCAAGTTGATATATTGTTTTTTTTATTTCCTGAAAAAAACTAGGGCTATGAATATTACCTAGTATCGGTGCCGTCCGTGAAACACACCTGACTCCACCTGCTAAAACATCCACCCAATCTTTATCCCGACTCAGTGTAGATAGATGTTTTTGAACAATCGCACTGACCCGTCTGAATTCGCTGTTATATTGGGTAACAAATGTTATCTTCGGATCTTCGGATCTTTTGTGCACATTTTTCAAGTTTTTTGCGATCCGACTTGGGAAACACTAAATCTTTTCTATCCAGTAGCCCAGCTGTATTGCGACATTCAGTCAAATATTTAACCGAATACGATCTAGATGTCAATCTTTATATTATATTGTCTGTCTCTCGCTCATACGAAAGTAAATCTGAGCAGTTTCTCCTGGCACGAATCATTTCCCCGCAAGGGATATTGTGGATTACATGATGTGGATGACAAGAAGTAGCATGGAGAGTGGTGTTACCAGCCAAGACTTTTCTAAAGGTATAAGAAAAAACCTTAGAATGGGTTGCGTCTCCCCCCAGGCACAAATCCAAAAACTCAACATAAAATAAATTGCAGCGGACACTAAAGTGAATTCCCAGGCAACACAAATTAATGTAATCCGAGAAAAGCTGTTTGGCCACCACACTGCCCGACGAAACTAAGAGCAGGTTGTCAATGTAACGGCTGTACCAGCGTATTCAGTGGTGAAAAGGCTGGGTGTCGGTGAGGAGGAAGTTTCTCTCCCACCATGCCATGAAAATATTGGATATAGAGGGAGAGAACTTGGCCCCCATCGACACCACTGATAGCTGCAGATAATACCATGCATTAAATAAAATGAAATTATGCCTGAGGAGAAACGCAACAACCACACATATGAAATCACACAATTCCATAGTATAGTGGCCATATGTAGACAAAAACCACCTAAGCGATCTCAAAACCAGATCCCGAGGTATACTGGTGTAAAGAGACACCACGTCTGCAGAAATCCATGCAGAATTAGAATTACACAGAAAATTAGAGAAGGCTTTTAAAACCATTCTCGTGTCCTTTAAGAAGCCGGGAATGTGCGGAATGAAAGGCTGCAGTAGCGAATTAACCCACTCTGATAATATTTCGGTATAAGACCCTATCCCTGCTACTATAGGTCTAAAAGGTGGGGGGAAAACATTTTTGTGGACCTTCGGCAAAGCATGAAAAATAGAGACAACCGGAGAATCAATATATAGGTAATCCATTTCTTTCTGATTGAAGATGCCTAAATCAAAATTCATGGATAAAATATCCCTGAGTTTGGATTGAAATAGGGGGAGGGGATTGTCATCCAATAGTCTATAAGTATTGACATCATTTAACATGTCTAAAATGTGATGTTTGTAAATTCCACTATCCAAGATGACAACAGCCCCCGCCCCCCACTTATCGGCCTGGCGTATTACTAAGTCGTCTCTATTTTTCAGGCTGTGAATGGCTTCGTACTCACTTCTAGTCAAATTATTACGTTGTTTCATTGAACATTGTGATCTATTCACTTCAGATTTATTTTTGACAATATCATAAAGTAGACATAAGTCTTTTTCCACACGTTCTTGAAATTTATCAAGAGCAGGGGAACAGGACTGGATAGCATAAAAATCATTATTAGTGGTTTTAAATTGTGATAAAACATTAACCAAGTACTTGTCCCTCTGTTCTGATCGAAGATCCTGCAAGTGACATAAGTGTAACATTTCCGAGAAATCAAAATTATTGGACATAGCCAAGTTGTCATCTTGATTGGATATTTCCACCCTTGGAGCAGCATACTCCACAGCATTCATAGCTAAGGAAAAATCATCTGATACATTACTTGAAAAATGTCTCTTTAATGTTAACTTACGTGCCAGTCTGTTTACATCAAGTATAGTGAAATATACAGTAGATCGAAATGAACTGTAGGAGAAAATGTAAGACCTTTTTGAACACATTAATTTGATCCTCTGTTAGTATGGTAGGCATAAAATTGATTACCTGTAAGTCCATTACTGTTTGTCGCAACGAGAGGGATAACGCCGTATTCCTCCTGTGCCACCTGCCCGCTCGCCGTTTTTTGACTTTTTGTTGTGTAAGGACATACTGTGGGACATTATTGTCTGGTATCTGGTATAACTTCAGAAACGTCCACCGTTTCCCCCACTGAATCCGAAGATTCTAAATCTTAGTGGAACTAAAAGAGACTTGATATATTCGTTTTTTCTTTGTCTGAGACCTCTTAAGAATCGAACGATTTCTTTTGGATTTCTCAGAAATGTTACACTTATGTCACTTGCAGGATCTTCGATCAGAACAGAGGGACGAGGACTTGGTTAATGTTTCATCACAATTTAAAACCACTAATAATGATTTTTATTCTATCCAGTCCCGTTCCCCTGCTCTTGATAAATTTCAAGAACATGTGGAAAAAGACTTATGTCTACTTTATGATATCGTCAAAAATAAATCTGAAGTGAATACATCGCAATGTTCGAAGAAACAATGTAATAATTTGACTAGAAGTGAGTACGAAGCCATTCACAGCCTGAAAAATAGAGACGACTTAGTAATACGCCAGGCCGATAAAGGGGGGGGGGGGCTGTTGTCATCCTGGATAGTGCAATTTTCCAACATCAAATTTTAGACATGTTAAATGATGTCAATACTTATAGACTATTGGATAACAATCCCCTCCCCCTATTTCAATCCAAACTCAGGGATATTTTATCCATGGGTTTTGATTTAGGCATCTTCAATCAGAAAGAAATGGATTACTTATTTATTGATTCTCCGGTTGTCTCTATTTACCATGCTTTGCTGAAGGTCCACAAAAATGTTTTCCCCCCACATTTTAGACCTATAGTAGCAGGGATAGGGTCTTATACCAAAAGATTATCGGAGTGGGTTGATTTGCTACTGCAGCCTCTCATTCCGCACATTCCTGGCTTCTTAAAGGACACGAGAACGGTTTTACAAGCCTTCTCTAATTTTCAGTGGAGTTCAGTTTCAGTGGAGTTCTCCCTCCTCCCATTGCAGGCATGGTTACATGCTGGAGGTAACTGAGGAGTTTGCTGCGATTCGGCCTTTACATTCCTGTAATGTAGCCCACTGGCCCCTGGTATTGCCCATACGGCACAGGTAGGTGAGTGTTAGGTCCCGAGCTACTTGAGAAACCTTGGCGTGGTGCTCGGGCTTGGACATGTCCTCCACAGCAGGACATGTTGACTAATTTCTCAATTTTAACATCAGTTTGAGGGCTTAGTAAGACCGCAGTGTGCACCTGTCTTGTCATTTGTTATTGCTATAGAGTTCTAATTTTGCATGGATTTCTGCAGCCGTGGTGTCTCTTTACAACAGTATACCTCACGATGTGGTTTCAGAGCGCTTAGGTGGTTTTTGTCTACATATGGCCACTATACTATGGAATTGTGTGATTTCATAGGAGTGGTTGTTACGTTTCTCCTCAGGCACAATTTCTTTTTATTTAATGGACTGTATTATCTGCAGCTATCAGGGGTGTCGATGGGGTCAAAGTTCTCTCCCTCCATAGCAAATATTTTCATGGCAGGGTGAGAGAGAAACTTCCTCCTCACCGACACCCAGCCTTTTCACCACTGCATACGCTGGTACAGCCGTTACATCGACGACCTGCTCTTAGTTTGGTCGGGCAGTATGGTGGCCATACAGCTTTTCTCGATTACATTAATTAGTGTTGTCTGGGAATTCACTTTAGTGTCTACTACGATTTATTTTCTGTTGAGTTTTTGGATTTGTGCCTGGGGGGAGACGCAACCCATTCTAAGGTTTTTTCTTATACACCACTCTCCATGCTACTTCTTGTCATCCACATCATGTAATCCACAATATCCCTTGCGGTAAAATGATTCATGCCAGGAGAAACTGCTCCGATTTACTTTAGTATGAGCGAGAGACAGACAATATAATAAGATTGAAATCTAGATCGTATTTGGTTAAATATTTGACTGAATGTCGCGATTCGGCTGGGCTACTGGATAGAAAATATTTAGTTTTTCCCAAGTCTGATCACAAAAAAATGTGCACAAAAGTCTCGAGATCCGAAGATAACGTTTGTTACTCAATATAGCAGCAAATTCAGACAGGTCAGTTCGATTGTTCAAAAACATCTTTCCACACCGAGTCAGGATAAAGATTGGGTAGATGTTTTAGCAGGTGGAGTCAGGTGTGTTTCACGGAGGGCACCGACACTAGGTAATATTCTTAGCCCTAAATTTTTTCAGGAAAAAATATATCAACTTGGTTAACGGTAAAAGGTCATTATAAATGTGGGCATGCTAGGTGCATTTGTTGTGAGCACACGGTGGTAACTAGAACTTTTAAATCCACAGTGAACAATAAAAGTTATGAGATTAAATCATATATAAACTGCAAAACTAAGTTTGCGGTTTATCTCATAACCTGTGGTATTTGCAGCCCCCAATATGTAGGCTGCACTACCAATACTATTAAAACAGATATCCGTAAACACATATCAGACCTACCCCACCATGAGAGCCGCAATGTGTCAGCAGTCATTCTACACTTTGCTGTTTCACATGGTGGGGACACGTCCCATATGCAAGTACAAGGCATAGAGAGAGTGAGCATACCACAAAGGGGAGGGGGGGGGGACCACAGAAGGAAACTTCTTAACTGAGAGCGTTTTGGATATTTCAATGGTACATGCCAGCCTCGAGGTCTTAATAAAAGACATGACCTAATTTTACACTATTAGAGACAATCTCTCATTGTGTTATATTATATAAGACATATGATTTATGTTATTGATCTTTTGGTATTTAAATTGTGTATTCAGCTTTTTTAGTGCCAGGTGCGAATGTTAATTTGTTGACTGGGTGTAGCCATGATGTTGGCTCCTCCCAGCCTCTCAGAAGGTATTTAAACCTAGTTTTGCAGATATAATATTGTCATGAGTAAGGATCAATGATTGTATATAGTCTGAAACGCGTAGACTGATTCTGCACATTTTTGTATTTATGGAAGATTTTTTAATCCAATAAAGAAAGAATTTTTCAACGACTTTGCCGAGCTGGATATATATGTTTTTGCTGTTTTCTACAAGGCTGTGTCCAGGCTTTGACTCCATGCTCGCAGGCGGTGGAGCAGGTGAGAGCTGGTACACTAAATTTTCAATGTATCAAAATCTCTACCAATAATCATAGTTGCTAATCAACTCCTTTATGGTTTCCATTATCTCACTCTTTCCTTTATCAAAATATTTTATTGGTCCCTCTACAATTTCCATTGGCCTCATCCCCTATAACATCTATTTACATAATATATTTATCTATCTTGCGTCCTTTAATTCCAGTCATCTACTGCCACTCATGTCCGTTCACATATGACTAAGGACCTCAGGGTCCGAAACGCGTCAATTTTACCGCTGTACAGTGTGTTTGTACAAATCTTGTTGCCACGTAAATAATAGTAAGATATTGCAACAAATAACCAAGCAGTGCTGGACATCCTTTTTATGCACCTTAATATACAGTACTCCATCCGAAAACTATTTCTTTAGCACAAATTTAAATAATCTAGGCCTAATCTAGTCTCCATAGTCTGTGGCTTTCTGTGACATATACAATACTCCATCCAAAAACTCTTTCTTGAGCGCAAATTTAAATTATCTGGGCCTAATCTAGTCTCCACAGTGTGTGGCTTTCTTTGACATATACAGTACTCCATCCGAAAACTGTTTCTTTAGCGCAAATTTAAATGATCTGGGCCTAATCTAGTGTCCCTAGTGTGTTGTTTTTTGTGACATATACAGTACTCCATCCAGAAACTGTTTATTTGGCGCAAATTCAAATTATCTGGACCTAATCTATTGTCCATAGTGTGTGGCTTTCTGTGACATATACAGTACTCCATTCGAAAACAGTTTCTTGAGCGCAAATTTAAATAATCTGGGCCTAATCTAGTGTCCATAGTGCGTGGCTTTCTGTGACATATACAGTACTCCATTCGAAAACAGTTTCTTGAGCACAAATTTAAATTATCTGGGCCTAATCTAGTGTCCATAGTTAGAGTTGAGCGAACACGAACTGTATAGTTTGGGTTCATACCGAAATTTAGGATGTTCGGGACATGGACCTGAACCCGAACATTTTCATAAAAGTTCGGGTTCAGGTCCGTTGTTTGGCAATTCTTCCCACTTTTTGAAAGGCTGCAAAGCAGCCAATCAGCAAGTGTTTTACATCTTTGCCCTTTTACGGACAGATTTAAACTAGGCCTGCAACAGCTGGAACACCAGATTTACTGTATTTCTATTTTGGCAACTGAATTTCACCCCAGAAAATAATAAATCCTTTGCCGGACACTATTAAACTTGGCCAGCCACTGCTGGGACACCATATTTACGGTATTGCTATTTTGGCAATTGAATTTCACCCCAGAACAAAATATACCCTGTTACGGACAGATTTAAACTAGGTCTGCAACTTCCAAGATTTACTGTATTTCTAATCTTGAAACTGTATTTCACCCCAGAAAATAATATATCCTTTGACGGACACTAGGGAAATGGTCCAGTCACAACTGGAACACCAGATTAAGGGTATTGCTATTTTGGCAATTGAATTTCACCCCAGAACAAAATCTATCCTTTGACGGAAACTATTAAACTTGTTCAGTCACAGCTGGAACACTAGATTTACGGTATTTCTATTTTTGAAACTGAATTTCACCCCAGAAAATAATATATCCTTTGACGGACACTATGAAACTTGTCCAGTCACAGCTGGAACACCAGATTTACGGTATTTCTATTTTTGAAACTGAATTTCACCCCAGAAAATAATATATCCTGTGACGGACACTATTAAACTTTGCCAGCCACAGCTGAAACCACTGATTTATGGTATTGCTATTTTGGCAATTGAATTTCACTCCAGAAAAAAATATATCCTTTGCCGTACACTGTTAAACTTGGCCAGTCACAGCTGCAACACAAGATTTACTGTATTTTTTATATTTTTGCAACTGTATTTCACCCCAGAAAATAATGTATCCTTTGACAGACACTTGGGAAATTATCCAGTCACAGTTGGAACACCAGATTCAGGGTATTGCTTTTTTTGCAATTAAATTTCACCCCATAAAAAAATATACCCTTTTACAGACAGATTTAAACTAGGCCTGCAACAGCTGGAACACCAGATTTACTGTATTTCTATTTTTGCTACTGACTTTCACCCCAGAAAATAATATATCCTTTAACTGACACTAGGGAAATTGTCCGGTCACAGCTGGAACACCAGATTCAGGGTATTGCTATTTTGGCAATTAAATTTCACCCCAGAACAAAATCTATCCTTTGACGGATACTATTAAACTTGTTCAGTCCCAGCTGGAACACCAGATTCAGGGTATTGCTATTTTTGCAATTAAATTTCACCCCAGAAAATAATATATCCTGTGACGGACACTATTAAACTTGGCCAGCCACAGCTGAAACCACTTATTTATGTTATTGCAATTTGGGCAATTGAATTTCACCCCAGAAAAAAATATATCCATTGCCGGACAGTATTAAACTTGTCCAGCCACAGCTGGTTCACCAGATTTACTGTATTTCTATTTTTGAAACTGAATTTCACCGCAGAAAATAATATATCCTATGACGGACACTATTAACCTTGTCCAGTCACAGCTGGAACACGAGATTTACTGTATTTCTATTTTGGCAACTGAATTTCACCCCAGAAAATAATAAATCCTTTGCCGTACACTATTAAACTTGGCCAGCCACTGCTGGGACACCAGATTTACGGTATTGCTATTTTGGCAATTGAATTTTACCCCAGAAAAAAATATATCCTTTGCCGGACACTATGAAACTTGTCCAGTCACAGCTGCAACACAAGATTTACTGTATTTCTATTTTTGCAACTGTATTTCACCCCAGAAAATAATGTATCCTTTGACGGACACTTGGGAAATTATCCAGTCACAGTTGGAACACCAGATTCAGGGTATTGCTATTTTAGCAATTAAATTTCACCCCATAAAAAAATATACCCTTTTACAGACAGATTTAAACTAGGCCTGCAACAGCTGGAACACCAGATTTACTGTATTTCTATTTTTGCTACTGACTTTCACCCCAGAAAATAATATATCCTTTAACTGACACTAGGGAAATTGTCCGGTCACAGCTGGAACACCAGATTCAGGGTATTGCTATTTTGGCAATTAAATTTCACCCCAGAACAAAATCTATCCTTTGACGGATACTATTAAACTTGTTCAGTCACAGCTGGAACACCAGATTCAGGGTATTGCTATTTTTGCAATTAAATTTCACCCCAGAAAATAATATATCCTGTGACGGACTCTATTAAACTTGGCCAGCCACAGCTGAAACCACTGATTTATGTTATTGCTATTTTGGCAATTGAATTTCACCCCAGAAAAAAAATATCCGTTGCCGGACACTATTAAACTTGTCCAGCCACAGCTGGTTCACCAGATTTACTGTATTTCTATTTTTGAAACTGAATTTCACCGCAGAAAATAATATATCCTATGACGGACACTATTAACCTTGTCCAGTCACAGCTGGAACACGAGATTTACTGTATTTCTATTTTGACAACTGTATTTCACCCCAGAAAATAATGTATCCTTTGACGGACACTTGGGAAATTATCCAGTCACAGTTGGAACACCAGATTCAGGGTATTGCTATTTTAGCAATTAAATTTCACCCCATAAAAAATATACCCTTTTACAGACAGATTTAAACTAGGCCTGCAACAGCTGGAACACCAGATTTACTGTATTTCTATTTTTGCTACTGACTTTCACCCCAGAAAATAATATATCCTTTAACGGACACTAGGGAAATTGTCCAGTTACAGCTGGAACACCAGATTCAGGGTATTGCTATTTTGGCAATTAAATTTCACCCCAGAACAAAATCTATCCTATGACGGATACTATTAAACTTGTTCAGTCACAGCTGGAACACCAGATTCAGGGTATTGCTATTTTTGCAATTAAACTTCACCCCAGAAAATAATATATCATGTGACCGACACTATTAAACTTGGCCAGCCACAGCTGAAACCACTGATTTATGTTATTGCTATTTTGGCAATTGAATTTCACCCCAGAAAAAAATATATCTGTTGCCGGACACTATTAAACTTGTCCAGCGACTGCTGGGACACCAGATTTACGGTATTGCTATTTTGGCTATTGAATTTCACCCCAGAACAAAATATATCCTTTGCCAGACACTATTAAACTTGGCCAGCGACTGCTGGGACACCAGATTTACTGTATTTCTATTTTTGAAACTGAATTTCACCGCAGAAAATAATATATCCTATGACGGACACTATGAATCTTGTCCAGTCACAGCTGGAACACCAGATTTATGGTATTGCTATTTTGGCTATTGAATTTCACCCCAGAACTAAATATATCCTTTGCCAGACACTATTAAACTTGGCCAGCGACTGCTGGGACACCAGATTTATGGTATTGCTATTTTGGCTATTGAATTTCACCCCAGAACAAAATATATCCTTTTCCGGACACTATTAAACTTTGCCAGCCACTGCTAGGACACCAGATTTAGGGGACTGCTATTTTGGCAATTTACTATCACCACAGAAAGAAATCTATCCTTTGCCAGACAGCAGACAGTATTACACTTGGCTAGCCACAGCTGGAACACCAGATTTAGGGGATTGCTATTTTGGCAACTGAATTTAACTCCTTAATAAAATATAGAAATTTCTATCCTGAGTTTCTAAGGGTGACAATAAGCACAGCCAAGCCCCTGATGTAGGATATAGCAAAAAAAAACTAGTATTGATGGATTGATGGACTTGGTGGCAGCTTTTGCTGGTGCACCACAAGACACAAAATGGCCGCCGATCAAAGTGACAGAAAAATGCTCTGTGCAGCCAGTGAGCAATTAACTAGCAGAAGTTGAATGATTCACAGCTGTAGATGGATAACTTCATTAGGTGTTTTTGCTGACTTTTCCCTGGCTAATCTCGCCCTCACAGAAGCTGCGTCCTCTCCCTACACTAATCAGAGCAGAGTGACGTGCGGTGCTCTCAAGAAAAAAGAGATGTCCGGCACTGCTGGATTGTCTGGTGCAATTTCTTCCTTTTATTAACGTGGCAACAAGGATTGTACACACACACTGTACAGCGGTAAAATTGACGCGTTTCGGACTGTAAAGTCCTTAGTCGTAACAGTAGGTGAGACAAACTGCAGGAATATATATACAGGTTATACTGGCTGGGTGCCGCCCCCATCCCATCTGGTCAGGGAGGAACCCAGCCTGATTCACAACTATCTGCACCTGAGTGTTTCACCCACTAGTCGTACTACAAGTACAAAATCAACACAGTAAGATAAAAAGTATATAAGTATACATGGTTGTGTGTCAAGACAATAAATATGATACCGTTCCAATATCTGTCTGTCTTGCAGCAATCAACACTAAAACCTAGTATAAACAGTGTTAAAATAAAACCAAATAGTACTTCAGGAACATGGCTGAAAAATCGCATAGTGTGAACTGTTGTCTAAACATACAAGTACATGAGTTCCCTGCGTAAGTTTGGACCATTAGGTACTCTGGTATTGAGTTTTAAAATCCAGTATGCTTCCCGTAATAGGATTTGTTTCTTGTGGTCTCCTCCTCTTATTGTTTTTTTGACCCTTTCTATTGCAAATACTTTGAAAGATTGCACCTTGCGTTTGTGAACTGCAATAAAGTGTCTTGCTGCATTGGAAATGTTGAGGGCTGAGGGGCTAGTAACATAGTTAAGATGTTCCAACACTCTGGTTTTTAGCTTGCGAGATGTGCTGCCTACATACATCATATCACAGATGGTACATGTGATGATGTACACCAGTGTTTCCCAACCAGTGTGCCTCCAGCTGTTGCAAAACTACAACTCCCAGCATGCCTGCACAGCCAAAGGCTGTCCGGGCATGCTGGGAGTTGTAGTTTTGCAACAGCTGGAGGCACACTGGTTGGGAAACACTGATGTACACTACACCTTCACTGTTGCAGTTAATGTAATTTTTTATTGTAAATGTCTCTGTATGGTCTGCATTGTGGAACTCCTTGATAGGAATCACATAGCTGCAGGTTTTACATCTAGAACTGCCGCACCGTGTGAATCCTGTGTAGCACATCCAGGTTTTAGAAGTGCGTTTTTCTGTGGTGTAGAGGGAAGGGGACAAGCGTGTAGTTAGGGCGGGAGCTCGTCTAGACACAATTCGACAACCTTCTCTTAAAATATCATGGAGAACCTCATTTTCAAATAAGATGGGTATGCAATTTTTTACAATTGAGCTGATTTCATTAAATTGTCGACTGTACGCAAGAACAAGAGTGGGAAGGTGGTCTGCATTTCTAGATTATAGGAATCTAACATCTTTTGTATTTTTTTCTTTTGTTTCATTGGGAAAATGTGTTTTATTTTTGAAGACCAGATCATATCTATTTTTGCTGGATGCTATTCTATAAGCCCTGTCTAGCATCCACTGTGGATAATCTCGGCTTTCAGACGAGAATTTATAATCCTACATTCTTGTTCATAGGCAATTAATGTGCTACAATTTCTGCGGGCACGTATAAATTCCCCTACTGGCACACTTTTTATAGTATGTTTGGGGTGATGGCTGTTAGCCCGTAATATCGTATTGCCAGCAGTGGTTTTTCTATACGTTTCTGTAGAGATGTTCTGGAGGTTTCCTGTTAGTTTCAAGTCCAAAAAGCAAATAGTATTCAGGTTACTTTGGCAGGTGAAGCGGAGGTTGTAGGGGTTATTATTAAAATATGACAATAAGTCTGGTATGGCAGACACGCCTCCCTTCCAAATAAGGAGCAGGTCATCGATATATCTGCCATACCAGACTATATCTCCATGAAAAGGATTTTTGTCATTATATATGAATCTCTCCTCCCAGTATGCCATAATGCTACATGACTCCAGCGCTACATGACTCCAGCTTAAATAGCTTTAGAAAGCGGGAAGACATGGCCGAACAACAGACCCTAACCCGAACCTTTTTGAAAATGTTCGGGTCCGGGTCCGTGTCACGAACACCCAAAAATTCGGTACGAACTCGAACTATCCAGTTCGGGTTCCCTCATCCCTAATGATCTGTTTTTCGTTTTTGGAATAGAGACTCTCTCTCAGTATTCTTCGCCCTATTGTATGCCCTATGTAGAGTTCTTTTAGGATACCCACGTGCTCTAAATCTGGAAAAGAGAATTTTACTTTCCCTTTTAAAAGTCTCATCATTGGAGCAGTTTCTTTTGGCCCTTAAATATTGACCTACTGGAATTCCTTCTTTGAGGGATTGCGGGTGAAAACTCTGCCAATGCAGGAAGCTATTTGTTGATGTAGGCTTTCTATATACTTCAGTTGAGACCGTCCCATCCTCATCTAGACTAATTTTTAGATCCGAAAAATTGATAGATTTTTTCTGAATTTCAGATGTAAATCTGAGACCCAATGGACTGTTGTTCAATCCTTCAGTAAATTGCGTAAATTGTGACGTTGTACCATCCCAAAAAATCAAAACATCATCATTATTACGGCCCCAAAATAAAATGTGATCTGTGAAGTGCTTGTGGTGATCCGTGAAAACATTGCTGGACTTGGTGCACAAATCGTGCCCATAGCTGTGCCATGCAACTGTAAATAAAAAGTGCCATCAAAAACCAAAAAAATTTGAGTGAGGAGGAAGCGTAAAAGTGAAATAACAAAATTATTATGATCGTGATACTGAGTACCCTTGGTGTAAAGATAGTGACTAATTGCTTGTATACCCAATTCATGCTCAATGCTTGTGTAGAGTGCCTCAACATCGAGGCTACCAATTAAAGTGTTGGTGCCAACATTTATGTCCTTCAATTTTTTGACTGTATCCAAAGTGTCTTTTAAGTAGGATGGGAGGGTCTCAACAAAAGGTCTAATCATTATAGCTACATATCCACTAATGCCCTCGCATAGATTTTAATTGACGGACACTATGGCTCTTCCTGGGATGGGCTCTCTTTTTTGTGCACCTTGGGTAAAGCGTAGAAAGTGGCAATGGTCGGGAGTGGATTGAACAACACTTTAAATTCATCTTTCGAAATCAGGTTGCTATCTTGCGCCATTTTTAAGATGTTAAATATTTCCTGATTGTACATGTCCATCAGATTGGACCCTAATTTCTTATATGTTTTTTCATCTTCTAATAATCTATGTCCCATGGCTACATAGTCCTCCTGTTTCATTAGGACGACATTACCCCCTTTATCTGAGGGTTTTATTACCAATTCGTCTCTTTTCATAAGATCAGACAATGCTTCTCTCTCTATTGCCGTTAGATTGCCTCCTATCTTGGCTTTTTTTCAGATCTCTAGTTACTAATTGGACGAAGGTTTGGACACTGGCATACCCTGAGAAAGGAGGTGTATATTTTGATCTTGGATGCATACTTGTTAGTGTGTTTTAGGGAAAAAAATCTCTGTTCTTGGTTCGCAAAGCAGTTGTGCATACAGTGTACAAATACCTACGTATAATTTTAAGCCGTTAAATAGTGCATTTGTGAATTTTGGGGAAAAAAGCCATGTTCTTGGTTCACAAAGCAGTTGTTCATACAGCGTACAAATACCTATTTTAAATTGCAGCACTGGAATAGTGCATTACTGTGTTTTAGGGGAAAAAAAAAGCTGTGTTCTTGGTCCACAAAGCAGTTGTGCATACAGTGTACAAATACCTATTTTAAATTTCAGCACTGGAATAGTGCATTAGTGTGTTTTAGGGGAAAAAAAAAACGTGTTCTTGGTTGACAAAGCAGTTGTGCATACAGCGTACAAATACCTACATTTATTTTTCATCCGTTAAATAATGCATTTGTGAATTTTGGGGAAAAAAGCTGTGTTCTTGGTTCACAAAGCAGTTGTTCATACAGCGTACAAATACCTATTTGAAATTGCAGCAATGAAATAGTGCATTACTGTGTTTTAGGGAAAAAAAACTGTGTTCTTTGTCGACAAAGCAGTTGTGCATACAGTGTACAAATACCTATTTTAAATTTCAGCACTCGAATAGTGCATTAGTGTGCTTTAGGGAAAAAAAGCTGTGTTCTTGGTTCACAAAGCAGTTGTGCATACAGCGTATAGATACCTATGTTTAATTTTCAGCTGTTAAATAGTGCATTTGTGCATTTTGGGGAAAAAAGCCGTGTTCTTGGTCCACAAAGCAGTTGTTCATACAGCGTACAAATACCTATTTTAAATTGCAGCAATGAAATAGTGCATTACTGTGTTTTAGGGAAAAAAAACTGTGTTCTTGGTCCACAAAGCAGTTGTGCATACAGTGTACAAATACCTATTTTAAGTTTCAGCACTGGAATAGTGCATTAGTGTGTTTTAGGGAAAAAAATGTGTTCTTGGTCCACAAAGCAGTTGTTCATACAGCGTACAAATACCTACATTTAATTTTCAGCCATTAAATAGTGCATTTTTGAATTGTGGGGAAAAAACCCATGTTCTTGGTTCACAAAGCAGTTGTTCATACAGCGTACAAATACCTATTTTAAATTGCAGCACTGGAATAGTGCATTACTGTGTTTTAGGGGGAAAAAAAGCTGTGTTCTTGGTCCACAAAGCAGTTGTGCATACAGTGTACAAATACCTATTTTAAATTTCAGCACTGGAATAGTGCATTCGTGTTTTAGGGAATAAAAACCTTGTTCTTGGTTCACAAATTAGTTGTGCATGCAGCGTACAAATACATATGTTAAATTTACAGCTGTTAAATAGTTCATTTGTGAATTTTGGGGAAAAAAGCCGTTTTCTTGGTTCACAAAGCAGTTGTGCATGCAACATACAAATACCTATGGTTAATTTCTAGCCGTTAAATAGTGCATTAGTGTTTTTTTGGGGAAAAAAGCCGTGTTCTTGTTTCCCAAAGCAGTTGTGCATACAGCGTAAAAATACCTACATTTCATTTTCAGCCATTAAATAGGGCATTTGTGAATTTTTGGGGAAAAAGCCGTGTTCATGGTCCACAAAGCAGTTGTGCATACAGCATACAAATACCTACGTCTAATTTTCAGCCATAAAATAGTGCATTTGTGAATTTTGTGGAAAAATGCTGTGTTCTTGGTTCACAAAGCAGTTGTGCATACAGTGTACAAATACCTACACTTCATTTTCAGCCGGTAAATAGTGCATTCATGAATTTTGGGGAAAAAAGCCATGTTCTTGGTCCACAAAGCAGTTGTTCATAGCCGTTAAATAGTGTATTTGTGAATTTTGGGGAAAAAAAGCTGTGTTCTTGGTCCTCAAAGCAGTTGTTCATCAGGTGTTAAATAGTGCATTTGTGAATTTTGGGGAAAAAAACCGTGTTCTTGGTTCACAAAGCAGTTGTGCATACAGCGTAAAAATAGCTGCGTTTAACTTTCAGCCGTTAAATAGGGCATTTGTGAAATTTGTGAAAAAAGCCGTGTTCTTGGTCCACAAAGCAGTTGTACATACAGCATACAAATACCTACGTAAAATTTTCTGCCGTAAAATAGTGCATTTGTGAATTTTGGGGAAAAATGCCATGTTCTTGGTTCACAAAGCAGTTGTGCATAAAGTGTACAAATACCTACGTTTAATTTTCAGCCGTTAAATAGTGCATTTTTGAATTGTGGGGAAAAAAGCCATGTTCTTGGTTCACAAAGCAGTTGTTCATACAGCGTACAGATACCTATTTTAAACTGCAGCACTGAAATAGTGCATTAATGTGTTTTAGGGTAAAAAAGCTGTGTTCTTGGTCCACAAAGCAGTTGTGCATACAGTGTACAAATACCTATTTTAAGTTTCAGCACTGGAATAGTGCATTAGTGTGTTTTAGGGAAAAAAATGTGTTCTTGGTTCACAAAGCAGTTGTGCATACAGCGTACAAATACCTACATTTATTTTTCAGCCATTAAATAGTGCATTTGTGAATTTTGGGTGAAAAAGCCATGTTCTTGGTTCACAAAGCAGTTGTTCATACAGCGTACACATACTTATTTTAAATTGCAGCAATGAAATAGTGCATTACTGTGTTTTAGGGAAAAAAAAGCTGTCTTCTTGGTCCACAAAGCAGTTGTGCATACAGTGTACAAATACCTATTTTAAATTTCAGCACTGGAATAGTGCATTCGTGTGTTTTAGGGAATAAAAACCTTGTTCTTGGTTCACAAAGCAGTTGTGCATGCAGCGTACAAATACCTATGTTTAATTTTCAGCTGTTAAATAGTTCATTTGTGAATTTTGGGGAAAAAAGCCGTTTTCTTGGTTCACAAAGCAGTTGTGCATGCAACATACAAATACCTATGGTTAATTTCTAGCCGTTAAATGGTGCATTAGTGTTTTTTTGGGGAAAAAAGCCGTGTTCTTGTTTCCCAAAGCAGTTGTGCATACAGCGTAAAAATACCTACATTTCATTTTCAGCCATTAAATAGGGCATTTGTGAATTTTTGGGGAAAAAGCCGTGTTCATGGTCCACAAAGCAGTTGTGCATACAGCATACAAATACCTACGTCTAATTTTCAGCCATAAAATAGTGCATTTGTGAATTTTGTGGAAAAAAGCTGTGTTCTTGGTTCACAAAGCAGTTGTGCATACAGTGTACAAATACCTACGCTTAATTTTCAGCCGGTAAATAGTGCATTCATGAATTTTGGGGAAAAAAGCCATGTTCTTGGTCCACAAAGCAGTTGTTCATAGCCGTTAAATAGTGTATTTGTGAATTTTGGGGAAAAAAAGCTGTGTTCTTGGTCCTCAAAGCAGTTGTTCATCAGGTGTTAAATAGTGCATTTGTGAATTTTGGGGAAAAAAACCGTGTTCTTGGTTCACAAAGCAGTTGTGCATACAGCGTAAAAATAGCTGCGTTTAACTTTCAGCCGTTAAATAGGGCATTTGTGAAATTTGTGAAAAAGCTGTGTTCTTGGTCCACAAAGCAGTTGTACATACAGCATACAAATACCTACATTAAATTTTCAGCCGTAAAATAGTGCATTTGTGAATTTTGGGGAAAAAAGCCATGTTCTTGGTTCACAAAGCAGTTGTGCATAAAGTGTACAAATACCTACGTTTAATTTTCAGCCGTTAAATAGTGCATTTTTGAATTGTGGGGAAAAAAGCCATGTTCTTGGTTCACAAAGCAGTTGTTCATAGAGCGTACAGATACCTATTTTAAATTGCAGCACTGAAATAGTGCATTAGTGTGTTTTAGGGGAAAAAAGCCGTGTTTTGGTCCACAAAGCAGTTGTGCATACAGCGTACAAATACCTACTTTTAATTTTCAGCCATTAAGTAGTGCATTTGTGAATTTTGGGGAAAAAAGCCGTGTTCTTGGTTCACAAAGCAGTTGTGCATACAGCATACAAATAGCTACATTTAATTCTCAGCCGTAAAATAGTGCATTTGTGAATTTTGGGGTAAAAAAACATTTTTGGGTCCACAAAGCAGTTGTGCATACAGCATACAAATACCTATTTTGAATTTCAGCACTGAAATAGTGCATTAGTGTGTTTTAGGGAGAAAAAGCGTTATTCCTTGTCCACAAAGCACTTTAAAATACACCGCCCAAATGCCTATTTTACATTTCTGCAGTGAAATAGTGCATTAGTGTATTTTTGGAAAAAAAAAAGCTGTATTCTTGTTCCACAGAGCATTTTAGTGAATCAGTGTTAGTAAACTTAATTGTTGTCTATTGGCAGTTAAATTGACATCGGAGATAAACCATCCGTCAACTTGGTGGGTGAACACAAATAATGAAGAGAACATTAAATAAGAGATGTGGGCATGGTCGTGGTGGTGTTGGTGGAGCTCCTGTTGCTGGGAGAGGATGTAGCCTTTCAGCGCCAACTACAGGTCCAAGTGAAACACCTTCCTCAGGTGCGAGCAGGCGACAGAACCTGCAGCATTATTTGGTGGGCCCGAATGCTGCTCTACGGATGGTGAGGCCAGAACAAGTACAGGTGATAGTAGATTGGGTGGCTGACAGTGGCGCCAGTTCCTTCACAGTATCTCCCACCCAGTCCTCTGCAGAAAACACAATGTTGGCACCTGCAGCCCATTCCCATTAGTCTTTCACCTCACGCCCTTGCAAAGCAGCCAAGCAGCCTAAGCTCCAAGTCATGCAGCAGACTCTTATGCTTTTTGACCACTCTGCTGGCAGGGATTCCCCAGGCCATGCACATAGCCCTACCCCAGAAGTGGAAGACATTGAATGCACTGATGCCCAACCACTTATGTTGCAGGATGAGGACATGGGAGGACCACCGCAGCACGGCTCTGATGATGACGAAACACAGATGCCAACTGCTGCAGCTTTCTGCAGTGTGCAGACTGACGAGGAGGGCAGGGGTCAAGAATGGGTGGAAGATGATGTGGAGGACGATGAGGTCCTAGACCCCGACTGGACTCAAGTTCATGCTAGTGACGTGTGCAGTTCTGAGGAAGAGCCGGTGGTCGTACAGAAGCAACAGCACAGCAAAAGAGGGAGCAGGCTGCAAAAGCAGAGCGGCCATCCCCGAGACAGTACGCCTGCTACTGCCCACAGCATCCAGGGATCTAGCACACCAAAGCAAGCTCCAAGGAGTTCATTGGCTTGGCAGTTCTTCAGACAATGTCCTGACGACAAGACATGAGTGGTCATCAGAGCCTGAAGCGAGGCATAAACCTTCTAAACCTGAGCACAACCTGCACCAGGCATCTAAATGCAAAGCACGAACTACAGTGGAGTAAACACCTTAAAAACCAAGAAAGGTCTCAGGCTCCTCCTGCTTCCTCTTTTGCTGCTGTCTCTGCCTCTTCCTCCACCTCTGGAGTCACAGTGGCACCTGCCATCCAGCAAACAGAGGATGTGCCACCAACACCACCTCCGTCATCATCACCGATCATCTCCACGATGTCACACGCAAGCGTTCAACTCTCCATCTCCCAAACCATGGAGAGAAAGAGAAAATACCCACCCTCGATCCCTGGTCCTGAATACCAGCATTTCAAAATGACTGGCCTTTGAAATGCTGTCATTCCCTCTGGTGGAGACGGACTGTTTTAAACAGCTGATGGCAGTGGCTGTCCCACATAACCACAGATACATGGACCAGTAAGGACTCTATATCTTCCTAACTGTACACTGGGTGAATGTAGTGGCGGCTGGGCCCGAGGCAGATAGCAGTTTGGCGCATGTCCTTCCACCACCGAGGATTGCAGGGCATTATTCTTTGCCTCCTGTTGCCTTCTCCTCCTACTCTTCTACCACCTCCTCATCCGGTCGGCGAAAGACTTTCACCTCCAACTTCAGCACAGCCAGGGGTATCAGCAGGTGGTTTTAAAACTCATGTGTTTTGGGGACAAACCCCACACCGCACAGGAGCTGTGGAGGGGCATAGAAGAACAGACCGATGAGTGGTTGCTGCTAGTGAGCCTCAATCCCGGCCTGGTGGTGTGCGATAATGGGTGAAATCTCGTAGCAGCTCTGGGACTAGCCGGTTTGACGCACATCCCTTGCCTGGCGCATGTGCTGAATTTGGTGGTGCAGAAATTCCTTAACCTCTTAAGGACGAAGGGCGTACATGTACGCCCTTCGTCCGCACTTTAAAGATGGCGCCCGCTCCCGCACGGAGCGGGCGCCCGAGCTGCGGGTAAAAGCTTGATTCATCAAGCTGACACCCGCAGCTCATGTCCGCGACCGGCAGCGATGCCGATCGTGGACATTTAACCCCTCAGATGCCGTGGTTAATCCTGACCACGGCATCTGATCGCGCAAAAACCGAAAGTTTCACTTTCGGTTTTGCTCAGCCCTGATGGCCACAAGGGGAGCCGAGCATGCATGTAGTACCCTAGGTTTCTGTGAATGAAACCTAGGGTACTACACAATATTCCTATGGAGCCTATGACTGTAATAGGCTCCATAGGAAATATGCGTATTTCTCATATATTCCAATGCTATTGCATTGGAATATATGAGAATAACAATCTGATGATTGCATCTTATAGTTCCCTATGGGAACTATAAGAAAGTGGTAAAAAAAAAAAAAAGTTTAAAAAATAAAAATTAAATAAAAAAATATAAAAATTCAAATCACCCCCTTTCCCCAAAATGAAAATAAAATAAATAAAAAAATAAAAAAATTACACATAATGGGTGTCGCAATGTGCGAAAACGCCCATACTATAATAATATTAAAAATATTCACCATACGGTAAACATAAAACGGAAAGAAAGCGTCCAAATGGCTAATTCGCCATTTTTGGACACTTCATTTCCTAAAAAAATGAATAAAAAGTGATCAAAACATCATACGCACCCCATAATGGTATCAATTAAAAGTTCAGATTGCCCGCAAAAAATGAGCCCCTACACTGCTCCATACGCATAATTACAAAAAAGTTATAGGGGTCAAAACATGGCGACAAAAAAATAAAATAAAAAAATTCCCACTTTTAATTTTTTTTCACTATCAAAACGCAAGAAAAACTATACATATTAGGTATTGCCGGATTCGTACTGACCTGAAGAATAAAATTAACCAGTCAGTTTTATCGCAAATCGAACGTTGTAATTTAAAAACCCGTAAAACTGTGGTGAAATTGCTTTTTTTTTGCAATTTCACCCCATTTGGAATTTTTTTCCCGTTTCCCACTACATCACATGCAAAAATAAATGGTAGCGTTAAAAAGTACAACTTGTCCCGCAAAAAATAAGCCATCATATGGCTATGTGAGCGGAAATATAAAAATGTTATGGCTTTTGGAAGGCAGGGAGCGCAAAACAAAAACGCAAAAATCCCAAAACCCCCGGTCCTTAAGGGGTTAAAAACTACCCAGACATGTCAGAGCTGCTTCAGCAAGAGCAGTCCGTTTGTGTGCACTTTTGGCGTTCTCAACCTGCTGCTGCTCGCCTGTCTGCGCTACAGCTTAACTTCAGCCTTCCCGCTCACCGCCTCATATGCGACGTGCCCACCAGATGGAACTCCACCTTGCATATTATGGAGAGACTGTGCGAGCAGCAGGCAATAGTGGAGTTTCAGCTGCAGCATGCATGCGACATCGCTCTGCGGAACAGCCCCACTTCACCACCAGTGACTGGTCCTCGATGCGAGACCTGTGTGCCTTGTTGCGGTCTTTTGAGTACTTAACCAACATGGCCAGTGCTGACATCCTTGTTAGCATTACAATACCACTTATAAGTCTCCTTGAAAAAACAGTTACCGTGATGATGGAAGAGGATGTGGCACAGGAGGAGGAGGAAGAGGGGGCATTTCACAGGGTTTCAGGCCAGTCATTCAGAAGTGGCTCAGAGGGTGGCTTCCTGCACCAGCAGAGGCCAGGTACACATGTGGCCAGCCAGGGCACAGTTCTGGACGACGAAGGGGAGGAGGATGAGGTAGAGGAGTAGGAAGACCGGGTTCACTGCAGGGTGGAACCCAACACAGCTCATGGCCATCACTGGAGCATGGCTGGGGGAATATGGAGGACACAGACGATTCACCACCTACAGAGGACAGCTTATACATACCTCTGGGCAGCCTGGCACACATGAGAGACTACATGCTGCAGTGCCTGTGCAATGACAGCAGAGTTTCCCACATTGTAACTTGTGCTGACTACTGGGTTGCCACCCTGCTGAATGCCCGCTACAAGGACAACGTGCCCTCCTTAATTCCCGCAGTGGAGCGTGATAGGAAGATGCGCGACTACAACCGCACGCTGACAGACGCGCTCCTGAGGGCATTCCCAACTGACACTGGGGGACAAGTGGAAGCACAAGGCAAAGGCAGAGGAGGAGGAGGAAGAGGTCGCCAATGCAGCTGTGTCAAGAGGAAGCACCTCAGAAGGCAGGGTTAGCATGGACATGTGGAAAAGCTTTGTCACTGCGCCACGGCAACCTGCACCACCAGCTGATATGGAACGTCTTAGGGTCCTTTCACACTTGCGTTCTGAGGATCCGGCAGGCACTTCCGTCCCGCCGGATCCGTCAGAATGCAAGTTGCCTGAAGCATTAGAAGACTGATCAGGATCCTGATCAGTCTTCGAAATGCTTTCAGGTTACTATGGCAGCCAGTACGCTATTAAAGTCCTGGTTGCCATAGTAGTAGTGGGGAGCGGGGGAGCGGTATACTTACAGTCCGTGCGGCTCCCGGGGCGCTCCAGAATGACGTCAGAGCGCCCCATGCGCATGGATCACGTGATCCATGCGTGTAGGGCGCCTGACGTCACTCTGGAGCGCCCGGGAGCCGCACGGATGGTAAGTATACTGCTCCCCGCTCCCACTACATTTTACCATGGCAACCAGGACTTTAGCGTCCTGGCTGCCATAGTAACCATTGAGAAAAAGCTAAGCGTCGGATCGGCGATGCGCCGAAGCGGCGTTTAGCTTAAGGCCGGATCGGATTAATGCCTTTCAATGGGCATTAATTCCGGATCGGCCTTGCGGCTAAGTGTTCGGATTTTGGGCGGAACAAAAGCGCAGCATGCTGTGGTATTTGCTGCGTCCAAAAAACGTTCCAGTCCTGAACTGAAGACATCCTGATGCATCCTGAACGGATTTCTCTCCATTCAGAATGCATTGGGATAATCCTGATCAGGATTTTTCCGGCATAGAGACCCGACGACGGATCTCTATGCCGGAAAACAAAAACGCCAGTGTGAAAGGACCCTTAGCAGGAGGCAGCATTTGAACAACATGGTGGAACAGTATGTGTGCACACACCTACACGTACTGACTGATGGTTCTGCCCCATTCAACTTCTGGGTCTCCAAATTGTCCACATGGCCTGAGCTTGCCCTTTATGCCTTGGAGGTACTGGCCTGCCCTGCAGCCAGTGTATTGTGTGAACGTGTATTTAGCATGGCAGGGGGCGTCATTACAGACAAACGCAGCCGCCTGTCCACAGCCAACATGGTCAAGCTCACGTTCATTAAAATGAACCAGGCATGGATCCCACAGGACTTGTCCGTACCTTGTGCAGAATAGACATTTATAACCGCCTCAACCATACATTCTTTTACTCCTGTGCACTTATTCATTGAATCCTTTTTTTTATTTGTACCATTATTTGGGGGGGCTACCCCAATTTTAAAAACCCCCCAAAAAATAAAAATATATAAAAAAAAAATAAAACCTTTTAAGATACCCCCCCCTCCTCCTCCTTCATTGCCGCTTCCACCAACAACACAACATTTTCTGTCTCCTCAACCTCCTCCTAGTGGCTGGTTAATAATGTAACATTTTTATTTGTTTTATTTTATTTTAAGTTATTTCCCTATCCACATTTGTTTGCAGGGCACTTTTTGCTGCCTTTTGCAGCCCTATAGTCCTTACCAGGACTTCAGTAGATAGGTTGGGTGGTGCTCTACTAGGATAGTGTGGGTCACAGGAAATGGTTCCCAGGCTAAGTATACATGTAAAGTAATATAGGTTCCTGAACTCCAATGCTTTGCTTTTTGCATTTTATTAAACAGTGTAATTTACAAATTGCGGTTTGCCAGTTGCAGGTGAGTTATACAACGTTTCGGCAACAAGCCTTCTTCAGGACACTGGATGTGCCGCACTGTTTGTATGACCAGCATCGGTCTAGTCAAGGGCTCTATGGCCAATTGGGCAATGCTCTGTGGGGCTATTTAGAAGATCCCTCTGCTGCCAGAGGGAAACATAATTTGCGAGTGCCTTGAGGTCAGCTGACCCTCTAAAACATCATTTGTGATTGCCTTCAGGGCAGATGACCCTCTAAACATCCTTGGTACTACCACCCCCTGCATCCACTGTGCACTTGTACCTCAAGCAGGCCCTATGCAATTTTGCATAGGGATTGCAGGAGGTACAAGTGCACAGTGGATGTTGGGGGTGGTAGTCATTGGTACTACCACCCCCTGCATCCACTGTGCACTGGTACCTCCTGCAATCCATATGCACTTTTGCATAGGGACCTCAGGTGGTATAAGTGCAGAGTGGATGATAAGAGTAGTAATCTTATCATAAAACATTGGAAAATAACTCCTATTATTTATTTTTTTAATCTAGAAAACAAAACAAAACAGCCTACCCGACACACCGAGGCAGACCAGCCTGCCAGGAAGCAAGCCAGCCAGCCCTAGCCAGCCTGCCCGGAAGTAAGCCACCCTGCCTTTGAGCAACCCACCCTGCCCACTACCTTCGGACACCTTCAATTTATGTTTGTCCTTCAAGTAATACTTTTTGTATCTATTTCTTTTTCAGTTGCCCACCAGAACATAGCCAACCCCCAAACCACCCGGAAGGTAGCCACCACCACAAAACTCCTCCAGACACGTGCTATAATGTCCAATAAGTAATAGTTTTTGTGTGTCTTTTTTATCATTTAAAGGGCTTCTGTCACCCCCCAAAAGTAATTTTTCATTTTTGGCCTTATTAAAATCCTTATTGTGCGATTGTTCAATATATAGTGCTCTTACCTTTTTCTGTGGCTTAGTTTCTTTAAAAATCACTTTTAAAATATGTTAATTACTTTGTTACCAGCAAGTAGGGCGGTTACTTGCTGGCAGCCGCCGTATCCTCCTTTCAAAAAAACGCCTACTCCTCCGGTTGATTGACAGGGCCAGCAAGCGCTCTCCTCCTCCGGCTGGCCCTGTCTGCATTTCAAATCCCGCGCCTGCGCCTTACGTGCCTTCATTCGGCGCAGGCGCTCTGAGAGAAGGACGCTTGCTTCATCTGCACTTCCACAGTGCGCCTGTGCCGATGACGTCACCTCTGCACCCGGAAGAGAAGACGTCGTCAGCGCAGGCGCACTGTGGAAGTGCTGATAAAGCGAGCGTCCTTCGCTCAGAGCGCCTGCACATAGTATATTTTTACTCAGTACATGACAAGCATGTATGGGCTGTATCTTTGTACATTTTTTTTTTTTAAAGCAACTTTACATGTAGCATCCCAAGTACCTTTGCTTACATCTATCCAGCGGTTCTCTATTTACTAATTTTTATTCCTTTCCTTTTTACAGCACATCAAGCAGTACTCGGGCGCCGGAAGCTCCTCGTGAAGTCGCACCGGAGGCGGTCCCTGAAGAGCCTCCCACCGCGGGTCCCTCTCGTCCCGCTCAAAAAGCTGGTCAGGAACTCAATGTTCCCCTACCTGTGCCCTCTGACGACGCAGCGATGGCTACCCTAGCCCCTCTTTTTGAGGCCCTCATGCGTCACCAGAGGACCGGTAGGAGCCGTCAGGCGGACTACGAGCATCTCACAAGGCTCGTTTACGAGTCCTTGATGGGATTCACCAATAGAGTTGCCGCTTTGGAGGACACAGTGCGACGTCTGCAGGAGGGGGCGGTGCTGACATCACAGATGGGTCCGGTACATCACTATTGGTTATCGTTGCTCCCCGTGATAGAATGATTTATGCCCGACCAGCTTTTTGAGGCCAGAAGACAAGTGGATAGCGTCTTGTGGCAAGTGCAACACCGTCCCACATCCTTTCCCCCACCCCAGACCTATCCCTCCTCCGACCTATCCCTTCCTCCTACCAGTTTCACCACTCCATCCTCTTTAGCTTGGAAATCTCCTTCTCCTGCCCCACCCTCTCGACTTCACACTCCCACTGTTACACTTCCCCCAACACGCAGTTTTATGTCCACAGTGGCACAAAATCCGGACAGAGAGGGATCAAACCTTGATATGCCCTCCACCCCCCAACCTTCTACTCCACCTAGGTCTGTTTACAGGCATCTTTATTTTTTTTTATTTTTTTGTTTATTAATATATTTATTATTTTAAAAAAAACGTTATATATTTGAAAAAAATATTTAAAGGGCTTCTGTCACCCCCCAAAAGTCATTTTTCTTTTTTGGGCTTACTAAAATCCTTATAGGGCGATTATTCTATATATACTGTTTTTACCTTTTTCTGTTGGTTATTTTTGCTAAAAAACGCACTTTTTAAATATGTAAATTACCTTGCTACCAGCAAGTAGGGCGGTTACTTGCTGGTAGCCGCCGCATCCTTCTTTCCAAAAAACGCCCCCTCCTCCTGTTGAGTGACAGGGCCAGCGAGCGCTCTCCTCCTCTGGCTGGCCCTGTCTCAGTTCCAAATCGCGCGCCTGCGCCGTCCCAGTCTTCAGTTCACTGAGAGGAGGACGCTCGCTCGGCCGCTCCTTCCTCAGTGCGCCTGCGCCGATGATGTCACATCTACACCCGGAAGAGAAGATGCCGTCGACTTCTCTTCCGGGTGTAGATGTGACGTCATCGGCACAGGCGCACTGAAGAAGGAGCGGCCGAGCAAGCGTCCTCCTCTCAGTGAACTGAAGAATGGGACGGCGTAGGCGTGCAATTTGGAACTGAGACAGGGCCAGCCAGAGGAGGAGAGCGCTCGCTGGCCCTGTCACTCAACAGGAGGAGGGGGCGTTTTTTGGAAAGGAGGATGCGGCGGCTACCAGCAAGTAACCGCCCTACTTGCTGGTAGCAAGGTAATTTACATATTTAAAAAGTGGGTTTTTTAGCGAAAATAACCAACAGAAAAAGGTAAAAACAGTATATATAGAATAATTGCCCTATAAGGATTTTAGTAAGCCCAAAAAAGAAAAATGACTTTTGGGGGGTGACAGAAGCCCTTTAATTACGTAAAATAAATATTATTTTATTTCAAAAATATTATGTCTGTTTTCTTTTAGGAATAAAATAAAAAAAATTTGCCATTGCTTATGGACCGACAAATACTTTTGTCGCTCCAACAGCGATGCTTGACAAGTAGAGTCTAGAGGAGGCTTAACCTAATTCCCCAGCGGAGGTGGAGCGACCCAAAGTAAGTTTTGCTCCCCCTGCGCTAGAAGAATAGGTCATGGCTTCCTCAACACACAACCTAATCTCCCAGCGCCGGGTGAGCGAAACCTACTTGGGTTGCTCCCCCTGCGCTGGGAGACTAGGTTGTGTGTAGAGGAGGCCTGACCTAGTCTCCCTACGCTTGAGGAGCGATACCTACTTCGGTCGCTCCCCCTGCGCTGGGAGACTAGGTTGTGTGTAGAGGAGGCCTGACCTAGTCTCCCCACGCTTGAGGAGCGACACCTACTCGGGTCGCTCAACATGCGCTGGGAGACTAGGTCACGCCTCCTCTACACACAACCTAGTTTCCCCACGCTTGAGGAGCGATACCTACTTAGGTTGCTCCCCCTGCACTGGGAGACTAGGTTGTGCGTAGAGGAGGCCTGACCTAGTCTCCCCATGCTTGAGGAGCGACACCTACTCGGGTCGCTCCACATGCGCTGGGAGACTAGGTTGTGTGTAGAGGAGGCGTGACCTCGTCTCCCCACGCTTGAGGAGCTATACCTACTTAGGTCTCTCCCCCTGCGCTGGGAGACTAGGTTGTGTGTAGAGGAGGCGTGACCTAGTCTCCCCACGCTTGAGGAGCGACACCTACTTGCCCAGACCTAGTCTTTGCACGCTTGAGGAGCGACACCGACTTAGGTCGCTCCCCCTGCGCTGGGAGACTAGGTTGTGCGTAGAGGAGGCCTGACCTAGTCTCCCCACGCTTGAGGAGCGATACCTACTTCGGTCGCTCCCCCTGCGCTGGGAGACTAGGTTGTGTGTAGAGGAGGCCTAACCTAGTCTCCCCACGCTTGAGGAGCGACACCTACTTAGGTCGCTCCCCCTGCGCTGGAAGACTAGATTGTGCATAGAGGAGGCGTGACCTAGTCTCCCCACGCTTGAGGAGCGATACCTACTTAGGTTGCTCCCCCTGCGCTGGGAGACTAGGTTGTGCGTAGAGGAGGCCTGACCTAGTCTCCCCATGCTTGAGGAGCGACACCTACTCGGGTCGCTCCACATGCGCTGGGAGACTAGGTTGTGTGTAGAGGAGACATGACCTCGTCTCCCCACGCTTGAGAAGCGATACCTACTTAGGTCTCTCCCCCTGCTCTGGGAGACTAGGTTGTGTGTAGAGGAGGCGTGACCTAGTCTCCCCACGCTTGAGGAGCGACACCTACTTGCCCAGACCTAATCTTTGCACGCTTGAGGAACGACACCGACTTAGGTCGCTCCCCCTGCGCTGGGAGACTAGGTTGTGTGAAGAGGAGGCTTCAGAAGATTCCCACACATCTGGAAGGCCTCGTCACCAACTAGGACAAACAGCAGGGGTGGAGCTTCTGTTCCTGGTAATGGTTGTGGAGGCAGGAAGTCAAAGTTTGTGTTATACAGACTGCGCCCCATGAAAGAATTTTTAAAAACCATTGAGTCATTGTTTCGTCCATAGGCCCCTTTGTCGACTGCAACAAATATATATTCTGCATCTGCGATTGCCATGAGGATGATAGAGAATTTTTTTTTATAGTTGTAAAACTCTGATCCTGTGCCTTGGGGCTTGATTATACGGACATGTTTTCCATCAACGGCACCAACGCAGTTTGGAAATTGGCACACCTCCTGAAATGTTTCGGCTACTTGCGTCGACTTTTGTCGTGTTGGATGTGGGATACAGTCGTCATGGAGTTTTTCCCACAAAACCCGGCATGTCTCTTTAACAATAATTGATACCGTGTAGATCCCAAGCCTAAATTGGTAGTGGAGCGAAGTAAAACTTTCTCTAGTTGCCAGAAATCTTTAAAAAAATAAATACCATTGAAAAAAAAATACAAGGTACATCAATAACATTACATTTTGTTGGACCTTGAAATGCATATGGTATTTTTCATCAGCACATTTAATTTCTAGAAAAATAAGGAGAGCGTGCTCTACATGGTGAACGACAGGCATTGATTATCAATACAATTATTCAACGTCTGTATCAGTCAATTTGACCATACATGATGTTGAAGTCACAGTGGCATACGCAATTCTGCAATTTGTAGAGCCAAAATGTGCATGCTGTAGCCCTCCAGTTGTTGGAAAACTACTACTCCAAGCATGACCAGACAGCTTGCAACTATCAGAGTACACAAGGGCATGATGGGAGTTGTAGTTTAAGAAAAACTGGAGGGCGGCAACAAGCTTCACTACTATAGAGGGAGCTACAGAAAATGTAAAAATGTTTTGCTTCAAAAACATTTCTGGTGTCAACCTTAAGATCGAAATAAACTAGTTTTATTTAAAAAAAATTAATTATATAAAATAATTTAATATAATTTACCTTATTGTCAGCATTAGGCATTAGGAATGTGGTATCCTGTCTACGGATGTGCAGTGACACTAGTTGTAGGAGATCATCAAAACTTTCGACGCTCATGCGTAAGTAGTTGTAGAACTTTTTCAGGAAATAGTACTTCAAACGCTCCTCTGCTTGTTCTTTTTGAAGTCAGCGGATGCACCCACAATCGACGTTGGCGACACTGTCTGGCTCTGAGCCGTAGCCGTCTTCTCAACCGTGAAACAAGGATAAGAGCCTGGAATCCAAAGCGAATATGGTCTGGCAACATCTTGGCAGTATTCAGAGGGCGCATCTGATTGGTAAGTGACCATTAGTTTTCATTTATAGCCTTTGTGTTAATTAGCATATTAAATTGTATCAAATTTTTATTTGCATATTTGATCGAGTTTTTTTGATCTTAGAAAATTGGAATGCCGGATCCATCCTTCCGTTTAAAGACGGATGGTAACGAATTTGACGGATACGGTGTTTTGACGGATCCGGCAAAAAGATGCTCCATTTACATACGGTTTGCCGAATACGGTGTTTCTGTCTGACGTTCATCATACCGGATAGTTTTGATATATAATATACTGTATAATATTATAGTTTCATGTGAAAGGGGCAATTATGGTGACGGTTTTGGTTAGTGTGGGAATTTTATTTTCTGTCTTGTATTTCATTATATTTTGTAATTATATTTTTTTATTTATTTTTGACACATACTATGCCCCCCAATGGGTCGGGTATTACATCTAAATCAATTCCCAGCACTATACGCCATACATGTACGACACTTGGACATAATGGGGTTAACTGCTAAATCTACTAAATCAATCAGATAACCAAATTCAAGTGACAATTGTATTCAATTTCAAGCTAGTGGCGGCAGCATTAAGGTCTAGGGAATGTTTTTGTGGCATTTTCTGGGCCCACTCATCCATGTGAAAGGCACTCTCAACCAATTTCGGTATGAATTCATCCGTGTATATCGCATATACCCATACATGCTGATTGTCTTCCCTGTGATAAATGGGATCTTCCAGTAAGACAATGTGATGTCACACGGATAGAAATGTCCGACATTGGTTGTAAGACCATCATCAAGTACTAACCTGGCTTCAAGTAAGTCCTGAGTAAAGGGTCTGAATACTTATGTCAATGCAATATTTTAGTTTTTCCTTTTCAATACATGACATTCTGTTTTCACTTTCTCTTTATGGGATATTGAGTGCAGAATGAAAGGGAAAAACTTTTTTTTTTAATTTTAGCACAAAGCCACAAAATAATACCAGAAAAAAGGTGAAAGGGTCTGAAGACTTTCTGAATGCATTGTATGTGAGTTGTGTTAGCCTATCATTGGGAGTTTTAACTCTACTTTTTGGCCAACTATCATGCTGTGATTTCTTTCACCTTATCCTGGATTTTACTGCCCTGCATTTATAGATGTAGTCGAAATTTTAACCAGTAGTTCATCAACAAAAGAACAGACATCAGCATTTAAAGAGGACCTTTCATGGGAATATGGATTACAAACTGGTATGCTTACCAGATATGGCGGCCGCTACAGATGCCAGACCTTTTTTTTTCTCTGAAATACCCCTCCGTTCCAGCGGTGTGTCCCCCGCTGTTTTTGGTGCGTCATATGTTAATTTAGACAATCAGTACAGGAAGGAGGAGACGACCGGGTTTCTCAATGGGCGTCTTTCTTCCTTGCTGTAGCGTGGTCCAATCACAGCAGAAAGCGTCATAGCCAGGTAGAAAAAAACTGCTCACCTGTGACCCCATTTTGGAAAGTGCACTCCTGTGCCAACATTTTAAGGGGTAGATAGGGTACTTTTGAGCAAACAGGTTTCTCACACAAATGAATATGTAGTGGTTGGTAAAAAGTGGATATGTAAGCGATGCGGACAAAATCAGAGCTATAAAGTGGTAAAACTATCTGAAACAATCCTTTATGCACAGGCCAGGTTTTTCAGGCAGGTTTTGAAGTGGTAAATGGTGTCTTTCCTAATCCCCTTTTTGAACAAACTGTGCATTTTTTTGGGTTCCCTTCCTTGCTATCTGGGGGACTTCACCTGGGAAATGTTGCCCTGGTACGACACAGGCACCGTAACTTACAGAAGTACTGGGACCCTCTTCTGCTTTTTTTGGAAAGATTGTGACAACATTATGGCACTGCCTAAAACCCAGCACAGGAAGTCTAATGTGATAAAGTCATCGGAACCTCGTGTGCCGTTATACCGCCTAATAGTCTTCAGTGGCCTGAGGCCTATTAGAGTAAACAGTGGGGCACAGGAGCCTTTGCTGCCTGAGGCAAGATGCAGTCCTTGTTGTGGCGCTATCTGACTTGCCTGTCAGGGGGCTAGCGGGAGGGGTGCACGCACTTGCATAGTTTATGTGGTGGTAAAAACCGCCACTGTGTATAATAGAATAGCAGCATGATACAGCCTTGTTTTATGGGGAATGCAAGTATTAACTAAAACAGACATGTAATGGGAGCTTTCAACTTTACCTCTCCAAAAGGACACTAAACCTGGAACTGGAAATCAGCAAAAAAATAAATAAAATAAACAAAAAAACAAGCAGTAAGCAAATATATATCAATGTGTCAGTCCACTAGACTTTGTTTAAGCTCTTAAAACAAACATAAATCTGGCAAAACTGCAAGGGTTAATGTCCTCGTATTACCTTCCCTGTTTGGCTGGCAACTGACTTAATATGTGCTTAATATGTGTTGCTTAGCAAAGGGGCATGGCTTTCCTTGGCAGATGAGCAGTGGGGGGAGGTTACTGCTTCAGCTGGCTGCCTCCCAGCCAGATATTTTTTTTCATCAGAGATCTGTGAGGAGGAGACAAAACGCATGCTCCAAGGACACATATAGGATAGCAATATTCCTCAGGACAAGATCTTTAACCATTAGCGGTTTGCCGAATCTTTCGGGAAAAATTTAATTCGATCTGAATATATTTGTGGCGAATTACTTTAAAAAAACAGCTATTTCCTGGCTGCTGAGAGCCTTAATGGTGGTGTAGAACACTGTGCCTTGCATTAACACATAGGGAGTCTGCTTTGGTAGTGAAATAATACTGTGACTCCGTATGACATGAAAATGACAGGTGTCGCTCTTAGAATCACTGCATACTTCACTTATTTTAGCGGTCATGGGGCCAAAACAGACCAAATAACTCATGTATCAACTCAGCCTTACAGGTAGATGTTACCTTCAAGAAGAAGCGCACTCCTTTTACACCCTCGTCAGCTGATTCCACATGGATGTCTACTGAACCTGTTCTATTAAATGCTTATACAAGTAGAGCCCCCTGACAGAGTGGAGGGGGTGTCAGCAGGACAGAGTGGAGGGGGTGTCAGCAGTAAGTTTGTGTTGACGTCACCAATTATTTTGGCCTTCTTCTAAACCGTCAGAACAATAACCAACAAAAAACGGATCCTGTCTGTGTAGCATACACCTTCACTCGGTCAGAATTTGCTCAATAATCCATCAGTATTGCTAAAGGCAAAAAGAAAACGGAGTGGATCTAAAACAGAGATGACACGTGAATGGAATATTTGCATGTCTTCTGTGTTTTGTACCCACTCCTGCTTTTGGCTACCAAACCATAAGTAATTTCTGATGGGACTATACAGGCCATAAAGTTGCTACACAGACAGGATTTGTTGTGCGTCTGGTTTTTCTTCCTTCTGACAGATCTGAAGAAGTGTCAAATAAATGATGATGTCAGCCAGGCCGAAAGCCACAATAGTGGACCAGTCATGAAGTGGGGAGGGTGAGAACAGCATGAGATGTCCATAAAGTGGACCTATAACATAGTGGTGGGGTGGAAGCAGTATGAGGAGACCACAGAGTGGCCCGATGAAAGGGTCTTGAGGTGGAAGCAGTATGAGTAGGCCAGCGAGTAGCACAATGACAGAGTCTGTAGATGGCGGCAGTATAAGGAGATACAAAATCCGTATGACAGCACACCAAGGTTCTTTTCAATGCTCTTTTATTTTGCCGGAAGTTACAGACACTTATGCAACGTTTCGGGCCAATTTGTGTTGCCCTTCATCAGGCTTAAGAAAAATAAACAAAAGACAAATAATATATAATGAGAAACAGACATACGAGCTGGGGATCATGTGCAGATCAAAGACCATTATATGGATAAAGTGGTTATATTGCCATAATTTTGATAGTAATTAATCGTAAGGGCAGTTATAAATACTGCCCCTAAAAGTAAGGGTAATATTGAATCCGTGCTAAGCAATCGCTGTTTTGCACCATGCAATTGGAAACCAAATCGCATATATAACACATACATCAATCAGTGTGCAAAAGTTCTTACCTAGTTGCTGAGCTGCGGGGATGCTGGGTCCGGCATAAGAAATGAACTGCCGCCCCAGCTTTTAAATACCCGCCCTCCGCCTGTGATAGGAGGTGAGTGCGGCTCCGCCCCTCCCCATAGGCATGGTTAGTTGGGCCAGTCAGGGTGCCGCATCATCCTGATGCGCCCCAAGTATATGCGCATCGTGATGATGTCATCACGTAATGGTGACGAGGTTGCGTCAGGTCAAAGTTTACTACACATGCGTCGTATTGGGACGCAACTTGATGTATATTGGTTGTTATGGTAACACTTATAAGGATAAGTATAAACACTTGTGGATAGTGGAGAATAGCCCAATTAGTAAGTACTGCATTATGCATTATGATACCTCGTTTGGGCTATGATGAACCCCCATTTTCGGGAGCATACTGGCAATCATATCACCAAGAAGTTAACGGAACGGTCAATGGTCTACACATGATACCCCACACATGATCCTTGGTTGTTTTAAACCCCAGCTGTGGGCGTGTTTTTTTTATTTGATTACTATGGACCGCGGCCCGTACCGAGAGGGTGTCCCCACCCAACCCTGGACGACCTCGGTCCTAACAAAAAAGAGAAAAAAGAGAAAAAGAAAGAACAAGCGTCAATTCCATATTGTAAAGCATATTTGTTACAAAATAAATGACAGTATATCATTCCCAGCAGTAGTCCTTATTCAGACCTGCTGGTTGTAATGTATTCAAAATACGGAGGCCACCAAGTGGCACAATGACAGAGTCTGGAGGTGGCAGCAGCATGAGGAGACCACAGAGTGGCACAATGACATAGTCTGGAGGTGGTGGCAGCATGAGTATGTAGCGCTTAATGCCGAATACAAGTTTTTTCTTCTCCGAAATAATTCAAACTTTTTTTACCGTATATAAGTACCGCGCTTAGTGATGAATTCAAGATTTTTTTCCACCTAAATATTTCAAACAAGATTTTACCACATATAAGTGCAGCGCTTAATGCCGAATCGTTAATTTCTAACGATAATTTGTTTTCCCTTAGTCCTAACAGCAGCACAGATGGGGTTAACCACACCCCGTGGACTGGTAGGACCGGCGGAATGTTGATTGAGCCCAAGACTAATAACTCAATTTAACAATTAGATATCTCTTTAAAAGGAGGGAGTCAACCCCCAGCCCACTGTGTTTATAGCAAGAAAAAAACTTACTAGCGTGGGAAATTTGTGTGCTGCTGTAAGGGAAAACAAATTATCGTTAGAAATTAACGATTCCCCTACATCTTACCAGCAGCACAGATGGGGAGATGTCAAGAAGAAACCCCTAGGGAGGGCCTTCCTGCCTGGCAGAACTAAGAATAGTCTGCCCAAAGGCCGAAAACTCAGCTGACTAGCTATAATGGCATCTAGTCTATAATGGGAGATGAATGTCGATTCAGAGCTCCAGGAGGCAGCTTTGCAAATCATGTCGAGAGGCAGAAGACTCCTCTTGGCAAAAGAAGTAGCCACAGCTCTAGTAGAGTGGGCCTTCACAAATTCCGGATGGTCAGAGATTGGGAAACAAAGGATTCTTTAATAGACTCCTTAATCCACTGACTGATAGAAGGTTTAGATGCCTTACAGCCTTTTAACTTACCGACAACAGGATTAGCAGATTCTCATCTTTCCTGAACTCCTTTGATCTATCCACATAGATCTAAAGACATCTCGAGACGTCCAGAGGATGTCTAGCAGGTTCCTCGGAGGAGGTGGTAGATGTCGACAGAACCGGGAGGAATATCACCTGGTTGATGTTCTGGAAGGAAGGAACTTTAGGCCAAAAATACGGGAGGAATCTAAGAAGATGGTATAGGGCTCATGTGCTGAGAGAGCTTGAAGTTCAGAGACCCTCTTGGCCAAAGTCACTGCAAGGAGAAACAAAAACTTCCAAGTGACGAACTTGATGTCCACCTCCTCTAATGGTTCAAAGGAGGGAGATGCTAACCCCCTGAGAACTACTGATAAATCCCATTGAAAAATGGGTCTCAGTACTGTAGGCTTTAATCTTTCAGCTCCTTTAAGGAACCGTTTGATCAGCGGGTCCTGAGAAAAAAGCCTGTTAAGGCAAGCTGAGATGGCTGAAACTTGATCCTTCAGAGTAGAAGGGCAAGGCCTCTATCAAGGCCGTCTTGCAGGAACTTGAAGGATAGCGGAGAGGGGCGGACCTGCAGACGCCACCTCAGTTGAGGTACAACAGGATGGGAATATCCTCATAATATGAGAGTAGGCTCTCTTGGTAGAGTCCGCTCTAGAATGAGACAGCATTCTCAGGGCCGACACTGAAAGCCCTTCTATTCTGGGAAGGGACTGATCAACCTCCAGGCTGTCAGGTTGAATCTGTGCAGATCTGAGAAGAGGGGAGTGTCCCACGACACCAGGGTCTGCTGTGGGGGAAGCCTCCAATATTGTACTCGACTCAACTGGGTGAGCTAGGTAAACCAGAATCTCTTCGGCCAACAGTATGATGACTATCACCGAGGCCTGATCCTGATGAATTTTCATCAATACCCTCGGAATCATGGAAAACGGAGGGAAGATGTATGTCAGCCTGAACCTCCAGGATATTGACAGAGCGTCTAACGGCAGGGAGTTGTCCTCCATGTAAAGGGAGCAAAACCTCTCCACCTTGGCATTGAACCTTGTTGCCATGAGATCCACCTCTGACATACCCCACTTGAGGACTATCTGCTTGAATATCTCCAGATGTAAAGACCACTCCACTGATGGAAGACCAGGGCTCAGCCGACCCGTTATCATATTGAGGGAGCCTTGAATGTGGATCGCAGATAAGTGCCTAATCCAGAAACACACCGATCTCTGACAGGAGGGGAAGTGATCTCGTGCCTCCCTGCTTGTTGATGTAAAGAACCGCAGTCATATTATCTGACTGGACTTTCACCGCTTTGCCCCCGGATCTGAGGGGCTAAGTGAAGAAGGGCTAACCGGATAGCTCAAATCTCGTGGAGATTGGATAAAAGAGGCCACTTCTGAGGAAACCAGGTCCCGTGAACTGGAGTGTCGTCTAAGTGAGCGCCCCAGCCTACTTGGGATGCATCCGTAGTCAATATGACCCATATGGCTGGGTCATAGACTTCCCATCTAAAACATGGCACCACCATCTGAGGGAATACCGAGTTCGCCAAAGACAGGGAGCACAGGGAGTTTAGCCCGCCAGGGCTACCATTCCATTTGGAGAGGACCTCCGAATGTAGAGGGCGAAAGTGCCATAGAGCCCAAGGGACCGCTACTGCAGAGGCTGACATGAGCCCCAACATTTTCATGAGAGTCCGGATTGGGACTCGCCGGGGAACGGAAAGGAACTTGCCGTGTTCTGAACCCAGGACCTTCTTTCTGGAGTCAACTGGAGCGACATCCCAGTGGAGTCGATTATGAAGCCTAGATATCTTACTGAAGTCGACGGGCTCACTTTCGACTTCTGCCAGCTGGTGATCCAACCTAGGCAGAACAGAAAGGAGATTGTTACCTGAAGAAGTTGGGTTAGGACCACTAGAGCAGAGGCTTTCAAAAGCCAGTCATCCAGATAAGGAATGATAGTCAGTCCTTGAAGTCTCAAAGCTGCCACCACAGAAACCACCACCATGGTAAAACTGTGAGGGGCAGAAGAAATGCCAAAGGGAACAAACAGAAAATGCCTGACGACACCGGACACCTGGACCGCGATCCTGGGATACTTCCTGGAAGCAGGATGGATCGGGATGTGCAGATATGCATCCTTGAGGTCCAGGGTTGCCATCACGTCCTCAGGATTGAGGACGTGAACTACTGACCTGATGGTTTCTATACGAAACTTCACCTTCCTTATAAACCGATTGAAATACCTCAGATCGATAATCATCCGGAGATCTCCTGAACCCTTGGGAACCAGAAAAACTGGTGAATAGATCCCTAGGCCCCGTTCTCCTGCCGGAAACCTCCTCCAGAGCCCCCTTACAAATGTAGTCCTGAATGTAGACCTCCAGGATCGCCTGCCTGGCAGCTTGTAGAAGGTTGGTCTTGACAAACCTGTCCGGAGGAATAGAGGTGAGGTTGACTAAATAACCCTCGGAAATGATGTTCAGGACCCAGGGTTCCGAGATCTCTCGGATACACTCTTCTCATAAGTCGGAGAGATGACCCCTACGGGAACATGAGGTATAGAAGTGGGGAAGCTTACTGGCAGGACGGCAGGAGTAACGGGAATTAACAAGAGCCTCGAAGAGGCCCGTAGTCAGGAGGTGGATTTTCCATCTTTGGCTCCTCCACGAGAGTGCCTCAAACCCCTTCGCTGCGCTCTCCAGTTACTTCGAGAGCTTGTTTGCTGGCCAGACCTACCACCGCGGTCTTGTCTGCCCTGCCCTCGAAAGGACTGCTGGGGAAGGCTCTTCACCTTCTTGTCTGAAAGGCCCTTTCTGATCTTATCCAGCTCCGAACAAACGGTTGGGCTTGAATGGAATGCCACATAAGCTGTATTTTGAGGAATTGTCAGCGACCCAAGGCTTAAGCCAAAAAGACCTATGGGCCGCCCCCAAGGCCATGGATTTGGCCGCTAGCTTCAACTGGAGCTGTGCGGTATCGCACAAGAAGTCCATAGCCAGGTTGATGGTCTTGAAGGCAGCCAGTATGTCATCCTGGAAAACCCTCTGGTTCACGTCAACTGGATTTTGATTAAGGCGAGATCGGAGGAACGTAGAGACCTCAGAAGCCGCTATGGCTGTGGAAGCGGAAGCCGCAGCTGCCGTATGACCCCGTCTTAGTGTGCACTCTGCTCTCCTGTCAAGGGGGTTCTGCAGGCTAGACCCATCGTCTGCAGGAACTAGAGTGCGCTTGGACAACTTGGCAATGTCCACCTTGGAAATGGAACCCCATGAATCCACCAAAGGTTTAGCCATCGGGAACATGGATTTTTCCACTCTATAAACATGACAGAGAAGAGGGTCTTATCCGCTTTGAAGACACGAGGTGCCCGAATAGCGGGATCGGAAGGCTCCCCACGGTCATGGTCCCCCGACCTGATGGACTTGAGCAATTTCTGTGTCTTTTCAGGGGGGAAAAAACACGACGTCAGCTCCTCCTCATCAGAGGAGGAAGAAACTAAGGAGACCAAGAAGTTCTCTCTACTGGGACAGAGGTCTCCATGAGGGCCTGGGCAGGCATAGGAAGCCTTTTCATCCAGCAGGCCTATGACTCCCTTAATAGAGCCATTGATACATATCCTGCAACGTAGGTTTACTAGAGGCAGAACCCTCTAACGGCAGCTGTAAATCTGGAGTAGGGACAACTGTCCTCCAGCAGAACACTGCAAAGGTAGCAGGATAGATGCTTTCTCTTGGAATCCACTTTCCTGCCTTCCGAATCCCGCGGAGAAGACATCACTGCGGGGAAAAAAGGGACAAATAAAACATTTGTAAACCACCTATCTCCGCAAGAAAGGTAGAAAAACAGACCGGAGGCAGCTGAGGACCGGAGGACAAAAACCCCACAAGTGGAACAACAACAATTTTAGGACTCTGGGAGCTAGCTGAAAAAGCATATGCAGCCAGAGACTGAACTGGAGCACACTACTTCCTTAAATAGGGGAAGGGGAGGAATAGCCAATCCACCCTCCCCCCAGAGGAAAAATCTACGGATTTCATTAAAAATCCCTACAGAAGCAGAGGTCACTGTAAATCCTCCACAGGAAGAAGCATAAGAAAAAAAAAATGCTTAAAATTTTCGCATGAAAACGCGAAAAAAATCGCATCCGCGAAAAAAATTGCATCTGAAAAAAATTGCGTCTGGAATACCCGGAAGTGACGCAAAGGTGAATCCCTGCGTCACTCTCAGAAGATGGTGGCGCCCAGGGACCGAGAATCCTGGACCGAGGACGCCGCCAAAATACCCCAGCCAGGCTCAACCGTGCGGGGCCGGCAGCAGATAAGCTGCCGGCCAAACTGACAAGGTACCTAAGAAAGGGCAACGCCGTTACCCAAACGAAAAAAAGGTTCCCCGCACTTTCCATAAGAAAGGGGGGAATAAACCACCTAGTCCACCTGTCCAGGAGGACAGAAAAAAAACACAGTGGGCTGGGGGTTGACTCCCTCCTTTTAAGGAGATACTTAATTGTTAAATTGAGTTATTAGTCTTGGGCTCATTAAACATTCCGCCGGTCCTACCAGTCCACGGGGGTGGTTAACCCCATCTGTGCTGCTGGAAGGACGTAAGGGAATACAGGGTTTTTCTCCACCAAAATAATTCAAACAAGATTTTGCTGCACATAAGTGCAGCGCTTAATGCTCAATACAAGTTTTTTCTCCACAGAAATAATTTACAAAAGACTTTACCGCATATAAGTGCAGTGCTTAATGATGAATACAAGATTTTTTTCCACTGAAATATTTCTAACCAGATTTTACCGAATATAAGAGCAGCGCTTAAAGCTGAATACCAGTTTTTTCTCCACTGAAATAATTCAAACAAGATTTTACCGCATATAAGTGCAGCGCTTAAAGCTGAATACAAGTTATTTTTCCACTGAAATAATTCAAACAAGATTTTACCGCATATAAGTGCAGCACTTAATGCTCAATACAAGTTTTTTCTCCACAGAAATATTTCAAACATGATTTTACCGCATATAAGTGCAGTGCTTAATGCTGAATACAAGATTTTTTTCCACAAAAATATTTAAAAAATTATTTTACTGCATATAAGTACAGCGCTTAATGATGAATACAAGTTTTTTCTCCACCAAAACAATTCAAAAAGATTTTACCGCATATAACTGCAGCGTTGAACGCCGAATATATTTTTCTTTTTCTACTGATATACGCCACAAAAGGCTCTACCACATATAACCGGAACAGTGAACGCTGAATATATTTTTGTTTTTCCACGTATATATGCCAAGGTTTTTCAACAGAGGGTTATAGGCTTTCAGGTTAAAAAAAAACAATGGCGACTGAGGCAGAGTGATCTGAAGTGAACGGGAAGTAGCGTAGGAAGTAGGTCCCTGCTGGAAGAGCGAGACGCGGTCCTCGTGCGGTTTCTGTGCTGCAGAAAAGTCCCCGTAGTGGACCGCAGATAGATGCGAGCTGGTGTGAATTAGTTCACATTTTTGTGCAGGGTTAGTGTATAGTGTATTCACCTGTATTGGTGCGCCGCTCCTATGGACGTCGTCACGTCATCGCGCAGTGTGTGAAACGTAAATACAAAATTTCAACACAATGTAATTCAGTCCATAATACAAAAAGGACTTTCCTACACATAATTGCAGAACTGAACGCTGAATATAATTTTTTTTTTCTACTGATATATGTCAATAAAGGTTTTTTTAAGATATAAGTGCAGCAGCGAATGGCGAATGTATATTTCTTTTTCTACTGATATATCTTGAAAAACCTTTAGTGACGTATATCAGTAGAAAAAGAATTATACATTGCAATACGCTAGTAAAGGCTTTACCAGATAAAACTGCAACAGTGAACTGACAATATATTTTTCTTGTTGGACGGAAAAGGGCCACTATACTCTTTAACCAGAAAACAATTAAAGAGTGAAGTGCATATATATTTTTCTTTTTTGAATTAAATATGCCCCTGTACAGTTTCAACAGAAATCACTGCAACACTGCAGTGCGTAGATATATATTTCTTTTTTTTTTTCTGTAATAGGCCCCTATACACTTTCATCAGAAATAAATGCACAAGTGACCTGAGAATATATATTTATTGTTGGACGGAAAAAGGCCACTATACGCTTTAACCAGAAAACAATTAAAGATTGAAGTGCGTATATATTTTTATTTTTTAAATGAAATACGCCCCTATATGGTTTCAACAGAAATCACTGCAACACTGCAGTGCGTAAATATATATATATATATTTTTTTTTTTACTGTAATAGGCCCCTATACCCTTTCACCAGAAATAACTGTACAAGTGACCCGAGAATATATATTTCTTGTTGGATGGAAAAAAGCCAGTATACGCTTTAACCACCTCCCGACCGCCTAACGATCTCACGAGAGGTGAGCTTTGCTGTGAACGCGCGCGTGTGCGTTCACAGCAGCGCACAGCTCGGCAGTGATACCACAGCCTGCCAGCGATGATCAATCGCTGGCAGGCTGTAGATGTAAAATAAAAGGCATCAAACATGTATATCAGACGCTGTTTTGTTAACAGCGTCTGATATACCTGCTACCTGGTCCTCTGGTGGTCCCATTTGCTGGGATCGACCACCAGAGGACCAGGTAGCTATGTAAAGTAGCACCAAGCACCACACTACACCCCCCCTGTCACTTATTAACCCCTTGTTAACCCCTGATCACCCATATAGACTCCCTGATCACCCCCCTGTCACTGATCACCCCCCCTGTAAGGCTCCATTCATGGACAACGGCAATGTGCTTTCTGCATTTTGCAGATCCGCACATTGCCAGAACTATATAGAAAAAGCCTTTTCTTGTCCGCAATTGCGGACAAGAATAGGTCATGTTCTATATTTTTGCGGAACGGAAGTGCAGACCCGGAAGTGCGGATCCGCAATTCCAGATCAGAGCGGGACAAAGTCTGTCCCCATAGAAATGAATGGGTCCGCAATTCCGTTCCGCAAACAGAATTGTGGACGTGTGAATGGGGCATAAGGGTCCCTTATCACCGCCAGTTAGTTAGCTACTTGTTAGGTAGTTAGCGCCCAGCCCACCGCACCGCAGTCACTGATTTTGGGAGAGATTTTTTCATCCACATTGATCGATGCGAATGAAGAAATCTGTGCCGTTCATTTTTTTTTTTTTCAGCCCAGAGGCTGAACGGAAAAAAAAAATCTCATTACCCGTATGCTCAATATAAGGAGAATAGCAGAAACTCCTAATGCTGGGCATACATGTAATGATTGCGGAGACCCTCAAATGCCAGAGCAGTACAAAAACCTCACATGTGACCCCATGTTAGAAAGAAGACACCCCAAGGTATTCCGTGAGGGGTACGGTGAGTTCATGTAAAATTTTATTTTTTGTCACAAGTTAGTGGAATATGAGACTTTGTAAAAAAATAAAATAAAATATCAATTTCCGCTAACTTGTGCCCAAAAATATTTTTTTCCTTTTTTTTTTCTTTTTTCACGGAATACCTTGGGGTGTTTTCTTTCCACAATGGGGTCACATGTGGGGTATTATTACTGCCCAGGCATTTTAGGGGCCCTAAAGCGTGAGAAACCAAATGCGTAAAAATGCCCTGTGAAATCCTAAAGGTACTCGTTGGAATTTGGGCCCCTTTGCGCATCTTGGCTGCAAAAAAGTGTCACACATGTGGTATCGCCGTACTCAGGAGAAGTAGGGCAATGTGTTTTGGGGTGTATTTTTACATATAACCATGCTGGGTGTGAGAAATATCTCTGTAAATGACAACTTTTTAAGTTTTTTTTATACAAAGTTGTCAGTTTACAGAGATATTTCTCTCACCCAACATGGGTATATGTAAAAATACACCCCAAAACACATTTCCCTACTTCTCCTGAGTACGGCAATGCCACATGAGTGACACTTTTTTGCAGCCTGGGTGCACAAAGGGGCCCAAATTCCAACGAGTACCTTTAGGTTTTACAGGGCTGCTCACAATTTAGCCCCGCCCAAAATGCCAGAACAGTACAACCACCCCACAAATGACCCCATTTTGGAAAGAAGACACCACAAGGTATTCGCTGAGGGGCATATTCAGTCCATGAAAAATTGAACTTTTTGTCACAAGTTAGCGGAAAGGGAGACTTTGTGAGAAAAAACAATAAAAAATCAATTTCCGCTAACTTGTGCCAAAAAAAAAAATAATCTTCTATGAACTCGCCATGCCCCTCACAGAATACCTTGGGGTGTCTTCTTTCCAAAATGGGGTCACATGTGGGGTATTTATACTGCCCTGGCATTTTAGGGGCCCTAAAGCTTGAGAAGAAAAATGCGTAAAAATGCCCTCCTAAAAGGTACTTATTGGAATTTGGGCCCCTTTGCATACCTAGGCTGCAAAAAAGTGTCACACATGTGGTATCGCCGTACTCAGGAGAAGTAGGGCAATTTTTTTATACAAAGTTGTCAGTTTACAGAGATATTTCTCTCACCCAACATGGGTATATGTAAAAATACACCCCAAAACACATTGCCCTACTTCTCCTGAGTACGGCAATACCACATGAGTGACACTTTTTTGCAGCCTGGGTGCGCAAAGGGGCCCAAATTCCAACGAGTACCCTTAGGTTTTACAGGGCTGCTCACAATTTAGCCCCGTCCAAAATGCCAGAACAGTAGAAACACCCCACAAATGACCCCATTTCGGAAAGTAGACACCCCAAGGTATTCACTGAGGGGCATAGTGAGTCCGTGGGAGATTTTATGCCAGAAGTTAGCAGAAATGGAAACTTTATTATTATTTTTTTTCCTCAGAAAGTGTCATTTTCCGCTAGCTTGTGAAAAAAAATGAAATGATACATGAACTTACCATGCCCCTCCGCGAATACTTTGGGGTGTCTTCTTTCTAAAATGGTGTCATTTGGGGGTATTTATACTATCCTGGCATTCTAGCACCTGAAGAAACATGACAGGTGCTCAGAAAGTCAGAGCTGCTTCAAAATGCGGAAATTCACTATATTATAGTTTGTAAATGCTATAACTTTGACCCAAACTAATAAATATACACTTCTTGCATTTTTTTAATCAAAGACATGTAGAACAATAAATTTTGGGAAAAATTTATATAGAAATGTTGTTTTTAAAAAAAAAAATTACAACAGAAAGTGAAAAACATCGTTGTTTTTGAAAAAATTTTGTTAATTTTTTATTAATAGCAAAAAAAGTAAAAATGTCAGCAGCAATGAAATACCACTAAATGAAAGCTCTGTTTGTGAGAAGAAAAGGAGGTAAAATTCATTTGGGTGGTAATTTGTATGACGGAGCAATAAACGGTGAAAGTAGTGTAGTGCAGAATTGTAAAAAGTGGCCTGGTCATTATGGGTGTTTAAGCTAGGGGGGCTGAGGTGGTTAATCAGAAAACAATTAAAGAGTGTAGTGCGTATATATTTTTCTTGTAGTACTGAAAAACGACCCTATATGCTTTCACCAGAAATTACTGCAAATGTGCAGTGCATTTATATTTTTCATGTATTACTGAAATACCACCCTACACTCTCTTTCTCCAGAAATGACAGCAAATGATTTTAGCATAAATAACAACAAAACTGACCTGCGTATATATTTATCTTTTTCCACAGATAAAAGCCACTAAATGCTTTTCAACGTAGCACTTGCACCCCAATATCTAATTGCTGGAATGACAGAGCTGTATTATGAGACCATCTGGATCCCCAAGTAATGTTTCCATGCACTTGTAAATCACTTTTTTCACAATGAGGATTTCCCTATGACTCTCCCTAGCATCTGCACACGTCTCTTCTTGCCTGTGAAATGATTCCTCTCACTATCCTTTCCCTTCACTTGTAAATCGCTTTTTTTCACAATGAGGATTTTCCTATGACTGTCTCTAGCATCTGCACACGTCTCTCCCTGCCTGTGAAATGATTCCTCTCACTATCCTTTCCCTGAGCTAGTAAATCGCTTATTTTCTTTTTATTTTTTAACACAGTTTTTCTTTCACTCTCCCTAGCGCCTGCATACACGTCTGTCCCTGAACAAAGTGCGATTGTGAATGGCAGAATCTAAGATGGCTGCCGTATTAATAGGGCTCTGACATCACCGGGCTGGCTGCTGATTGGCTGCATGCAGGGCATTGTGGGTAACCCCGCCTTCCCAGAGTTCCTTGCCCCATGTCCTCACACATGTAGCCACCATTTTAGCTGCCATTGTAGCCTCCATGTTAGGAAAAATGACAATTCGTTACCACGAAGCGCGAGGAAATTTGAATTCGTTACGAATCAAATTTTTTCTGAAATTCTAAACGAATTCCACTTCGTCAGCTTTGATTCGCTCATCTCTATTAACCATCATACAGTATAATGTTTCAATTAAAGCTTTTATCAAAATATTATATATTGCTTATGTCAATTTCACACTTGTTTTATATACTAAAAATATTATGGAATTTCTTACATATATTTCTTGTGAAAGCAAATTTTTCTTTACATTGTTCTTTATACTTTATGATCTCACCTTAGAGTCGAAGTAAAATAATGTCTGACAGCTTAAAGGCGTTGTCTCACTTCAGCAAATGGCATTTTTATCATGTAAAAAGAGTTAATACAAGGCACTTATTAATGTATTCTGATTGTCCATATTGCCTCCTTTGCTGGCTTCATTCACTTTTCCATCACATTATACACTGCTCGTTTCCAGAGGTTACGACCACCCTGCAATCCAGCAGTGGTGGTTGTGCTTGCACACTATAGGAAAAGGGGCCTGCGCTTTTTCTGATAGTGTGGTGGATTACATGGCGGTCGTAACCCCTGGATACAAGCAATGTATAATGTGATGGAAAAACGAATCAAGCCAGCAAAGGAGGCAATATGCTGAAGTGAGACGACCGCTTTAAGGACATCTGACACTGCACAATCTTAGAACTCCTGGTCCATGACATATTCTTTTAACGTTGTATCTGATTTAATCTCTTATTTGATTATTGAGTCATGTAGTATCTTCCATCATAATGTGACGGTATAGCCACGAGTGAAGAATTTGACTTCATGTGAATTATGTGAACTATTTATACACCTGTCACAAAGCCGTTGTGGACAAACTGTTTCACTGAACAAATTTGTCTTGAGGCTACCAGGCTACCTCTAAGGGTATTGTCTAAGTGATCCCCCACAGCTCTTCAACCTTTAGGCCCCTTTCCCACGGGCGAGTTTTCCACGCGGGTGCAATGCATGGGAAGGACGCATTGCACCCGCACTGAATCCGGACCCATTCATTTCTATGGGGCTGTGCACATGAGCGGTGATTTTCACGCATCACTTCTGCATTGCGTGAAAATCGCAGCATGCTCTATATTGTGCGTTTTTCACGCAACGCAGGCCCCATAGAAGTGAATGGGGCTGCAGTAAAATCGCAAGCATCCGCAAGCAAGTGCGGATGCAGTGCGAATTTCCCGCATGGTTGCTTAGCAACGGGACGCAATCTCTATTATTTTCCCTTATAACATGGTTATAAGGGGAAATAATACCATTCTTAATAAAGAATGCATAGTAAAATGAAGTGGAGGGGGTTAAAAATAATAAAAGTTAACTTACCTTAGCCACTTGATCGCGTAGTCGCGATCTGTCCTCTCTTTCCCTGCATCAGCTAAGATCTAAAGGACCTGTGATGACGTCACATCACATGGTCCAATCACATGGTCCATCTTACTAGCTGATGCTGGAAAAGAGAGGACAGATCGCAACTACGTGATCAAGTGGCTAAGGTAAGTTAACTTTTATTATTTTTAACCCCTTCCACTTCATTTTACTAAGCATTCTTTATTAAGAATGCTATTATTTCCCCTTATAACCATGTTATAAGGGAAAATAATCAATTCTCCAGAAGACCCGAAACCGGACTTCAGTGATGAATTCCGGCTTCGGGTCTGGGTACCAAACATGGCAATTTTTCTCACGCGCGTGCAAAACGCATTTCAAACATTTGCACCCGCGCGGGAAAATCGTGCATATTCCCGCAACGCACCCACCTCTTATCCGGGCGTCAAACATGACGCCCATGTGAAAGAGGCCTTAAGCTTGGTGCAGGAAACTAGACTGTGCTGCAAGGGGAACCATCAGGCCACTAACTCTTGAAGTAGTCTCTGTTCAGTGAGAGCTGATCCAGGCGGGTCATGAGATACATGGTACCAAGGGACCAGGCTACCGCATAGTATTTGGACAGGTCAAAGTCAGGGCAGGTAGAGTTCGTTCCATCTGGTATTTAGGCAATAAGTCAGGACAGATGGCAGAAGGTCAATACTGTAGACAGCCAGTAGTCAGATCAGGTTGAGTACTGGAGATCAGAATTGAATAATAGCTCACCTTCATGGTACAAACAAGCTGAGATGTTTTTCTCAGGCTCCCTTTCATAGGGAAAGGCACCTAAAATAGCCCATGGCATGTAATTATTGGCTGGAGACAGATTTGGCCACATGAGCTTGCCTCTTAAGAGCCGGAGACAGTATGCACGCCCTAAGCAGGCAGGAACTAGCAGGAGCACACAGCGGCAGCGGGCACTGACAGCGATGCAAGAAAGGTAGGTACTTTGTGGCTATAGAAAGTAAGGAGAAACTGTCATCCATGGACAGCTAGTATAACGATAACGATCAGCCATTATATTAAAAGCACCTACCTAATGCTGTGTGGGTCTACTTGTGCCATCAAATCAACACTGGCTCGTTGAGGACACTCCAGAAGAGCTCTGAAGGTGTCCTGTGGTATTTGGCGCCAAGATGTTAGCAGCAGATTAATTAAGCCCTGTAAGTTGTGAAGTGGGGCCTTCATAGATTTAACTTGCTTCTGCAGCACATCCTACTGAACTATTTTTGCAGTGTAGCAGGACATATTTATCTTCTCCATTGCCATTAGGAAATACCATTGCCAAAGGATGTTATTGTTCAGCAACAATGTTTAGGAAATTGATATGTGTCAAAGTAACATCCACATGAATTCCCAGCAGAACATTGCCTAGATAATCACACCACCTCAGTTGGCTTGAATGTTTCGCATATCATTTCCCTAGGTACAGCACATGCACTCGGCTGTACACATGATGTAAAATAAAATGTATTCCATTAGACCTTTTTCCATTGCTCCATAAGCCTTTTCTGATGTCCGCATGCCCATAATAGTCACTTTAGGCAGTGCACTGGGGTCAGCATGGGCACTCTCACTAATCTGTGGTGATGTGGCTGACAACTTTCTATTATAGTTAGCAATAACTTTTTCAAGTTAATCGAAGTTGACGAAGTGGAATTCGATCCGAATTTGAGGAAAAGTTTGATTTGCACCTAATCCAAATTTCCTCATGCTTCGTGGTAAAGAATCACATTTTTCCCTAAAATGGCTGCTGCACATGTGAGGACAAAGAGCAAGGAACTCTGGGAACGCGGGATCACCCATAATGCCATGCATGCAGCCAATCATCAGCCAGCCCTGTGAGGTCACAGCCCTATAAATAGCCTCAGCCATCTTGGATTCTGTTATTTTCTAGTGTACTTAGTGCAAGACTTCATTGCTAAAAAAACATTTACAAGTTCAGTGAAAGATTATTCAAGCTGTAGGGAAAGGATAGGGAGAAATCATTCCACAGCATTTATGTAAAACAGGGTTCAGTAGGGGATGGTTACAGCCTGGGTAATAGGAACAATCCTATTAAACCTTGCTGCACTGGCCGGCGATCCAAATTGCCATTATATAGCTCTGTAATTCCAGCATACCATCCTTGCTATTGAGGTGCAAGTGCTGTTTGATACAGCCATTAACAGGGTTTATTACAAGGAAATATTTATATGCCTTATTTGCCCTTGTGCGGTGCAGTTATATGTTCTAAAGCATTTTTTGGGTTGTATTAGTGGGAAAAAAGGGCTTAGTAGTGTTGAGCGAGCATGCTCGGCCGAATACCGGTTCGGCTTGAGCATCACTAGGTTCGGCAGATGCGAGCACTCGGCCGAGTACCACATGTGCTCGAGCGTCATGCTGGCGTCTCCTCCCCGCACGTTTGGCGCTTGCTAAGCAGCCAATAAACGTGCAGCTAAGTATTTCCATCACTGTAATGCCAATAGACATGTTTTCTACTAGCATTACAGTGATTGGCTGGCCGGAACGCGTCATCAGGTGCTATATAGCACCCGGTCACGTGGGTTCGGCTCATTGCGAGTCAGGGAGAGCTGCTGTTAGGAAGGGACAGTCAGTGTAGGGCGAATTTCATCTAAGAAGACGTTTCAAAGAACTAACAGTCCTTTTAAGGACTATTCTTAGAGGTGGCAGGCAGCCAAAATTGTTTTGGGGGAATTTTTTTTTTTCGTCAGGGCGACCATTAGTGACATTTTCTGTATTTCACAAACTCTGCTTGCTGTGAGCAGTGAAATGCGAATCTACACTTATATCTAGACTGTGTGCGGTCTATATTTAATTAAAAAATATCAGTGACAGACAGTCATTTTCTGTATTCCATAAACTCTGCTTGCTGTGAGCAGTGAGACGCAAATCTACACATATCTAGACTGTGTGCGTTCTATATTTAATTCAAATAACAATGACAGACAGTCATTTTCTGTATTCCACAAACTCTGCTTGCTGTGAGCAGTGAGACGCAAATCTACACTTATATCTAGACTGTGTAATAAGGATGCCACTGGCCGTTCCTCTTCCAATAAGTTTATTTTTATCGTCCAAGAGTCCGGTCAACACAATCGAAACCACCGGCCGTCCCTCTTAGCCATGGCCCCATTTCCGAAAATCATGAAAATTTTTGCCTGAACTTGCTATCACCATGGTAGGCGCATAAAAGAACATCGAAAGTTGAAAGAGCAGACATCGATAGTTTGTCAACATTACGAGGACGTGCGATCAGATTAGAAGTTATCTAGAGTTAACAAAGCGGCAGCAGACCCTAACCTACAATTTTATATACACGGTCACTGGTCAGCTCAACGTCCACTCCGTTCCTCTTACAAGTTCATTTTCATCATATGATAGTCCGGTCGACACAATCAAAGCCACCGGCCGTGCCTCTCAGTCATGGCACCAGTTCCGAAAATCATGAAAATTTTTGTCTGAACTTGCTATTTATATAAAAGTAAATATACAGTAAAGAATGTTTCCTAACAATTTTTCATTTAAAATCGCTTTTGTCTTCAGTTTTGTGAGTTTTATAGTCAGTCTGTAAAAGTGACGTACAACTTGGGCAACATCGTTCCCAGCAGCGACATTGTAGTCCAAGATGCATCCAGACATCTTCCCCATGCTGTCCCCGACCCATTTCGGTGGTGTTTCCATCAATTTATGACTTTTTCCTATGAACCAGACACCCTCCCCTCTTCAGAGCAGGTTTAATGCTCGGGTTCTTCCATTGACTTCTATTGGGCTCGGGTGCTCAGTAGAGCATCTGAGCATCCCGATGTGCTCGGGCAGAGCACCCGAGCACCTGAGCATCGGGGTGCTCGATCATCACTACTTATTAGCTGTTATGTGGTAAAGTGTGAAAATTACAGCCCTTAATGTCGTGTATTAGTGCCACAAAATAAATTTTTATTTGCCCTTCAGCAGTGCAGTTACATGTTCTAAAGCCCTATTTGTCGTGTATTAGTGGCAAAAGACAAATATATTTGCCGTTCAGCAGTGCAGTTATATGTTCTAAAGCCCTTTTTATCATGTATTAATGCAAAAGAAAAATATATTTGCCGTTCAGCGGTCCAGTTATATGTTCTAAAGCCTTTTGTGGAGTGTATAAGTGGAAAAATAAGGGCCTATTTGCCATTCAGCGGTGCAGTTATATGTTCTAAAGCCATTTTGTGGAGTGTATAAGTGGAAAAAATATATATATTAGCCGTTTAGCTGTGCAGTTATCTGTTAAAAAGCCTTTTGTGTCATGAATAAGTGGAAAAAAATAAGGACCTATTTGCCGTTCAGTGGTGCAGTTATATGTTCTAAAGCCTTTTGTGTCATGTATAAGTGGAAAAAAATAAGGGCCCATTTGTCATTAAGCGATGCAGTTGTATGTTCTAAAGCCCTTTTTGTGGTGTATTAGTGCAAAAGAAAAATATATTTGCCATTCAGTGGTGCAATTATTTGTTCTAAAGCCTTTTGTGGAGTGTATAAGTGGAAAAAAGAAATATATATTTGCCATTCAACGGTGCAGTTACATGTTCTAAAGTCTTTGTGTTGTGTATAAGCGGAAAAAAAATAAGGGCCTGTTTGCCGTTCAGCGGTGTAGTTATATGTTCTATAGCCTTTTATGTCATGTATAAATGGAAATAAATAAGGGCCTATTTGCCGTTCAGCGGTGCAGTTATATCTTCTAAAGCCTTTTGTGTTGTGTATAAGCGGAAAAAAAGTAAGGGCCTATTTGCCGTTCAGTGGTGCAGTTATATGTTCTATAGCCTTTTGTGTCATGTATAAATGGAAATAAATAAGGGCCTATTTGCCGTTCATTGGTGCAGTTATATGTTCTAAAGCATTTTTGGGAGTGTATAGTTGGAAAAAAGAAAAATATATTTGCCGTTCAGCGGTGCAGTTATATATTCTAAAGCCTTTTGTGGAGTGTATAAGTGGAAAAAAGAAAAATATATTTGCCGTAACCCGTTCAGCAGTGCAGTTGTATATTCTAAGCCTATTGTGTCGTGTATAAGTGGAAAAAATAATGGCCTATTTGCTGTTCAGCGGTGCAGGTATATGTTCTAAAGCCTTTTGTGTCGTGTATAAGTGGAAAAGAGTTGAGCGAACACCTGGAAGTTCGGGTTCGCCCGGTTCAGCCGAACTTCACCGCAAAGTTCGAATTCGGGACCCGAAGTTGGCCCTGAACCCGAACCCCATTGAAGTTAATGGAGACCTGAACTTTGGGGAACTAAAATGGCTCTAAAAAAGTAATAGAAAAGCCTAGAGGGCTGCAAAAGGAAGCAAAATAGAGGTAAGAGCTGGACAATTGCCCTGGAAACAAATGTGGATAGGGAAATGACTTAAAATAACATAAAATACATAAAAATGTAAAATAATAATCTTGAACTAGGATGAGGAGGTCCATGTGGAATAAGAGGTTGAGGAGGCGGTGGACATGGCAGTGTAGGTGTAAGCGGTGGTGGAGGAGGAAGTCGCAAACAACAACACTGTTTTTTTTATTTTATTTGGGTAGACCCCAAAACATTGGGAAATATAGAAAAGAAAACAAAGAGAAAGTGCGCTGGAGTATAACAAAGGCTGGGTGAGGCCGGTATACAGGTCCATTCTACACGAGGTACGGACAAGTCCTGTGGGATCCATGCTTGGTTCATTTTAATGAACGTGAGCTTGTCCACATGGGCTGTGGACAGGCGGCTGCGCTTGTTGTCAGTGATAACACCCCCTGCCGTACTAAACACACGTTCAGACAATACACTGGCTGTAGGACAGGCCAGTAAAGGCCAAGCTCAGGCATTGTCCCCATTTTGGAGACCCAGAAGTTCAATGGGGCAGACCCATCAGTTAGTACCTGTAGGCGTGTGCACACATACTGTTCCACCATGTTGCTGAAATGCTGCCTCCTGCTAAGACGTTCCATATCAGCTGGTGGTACTGGTTCTTGTGCCATGCTGACAAAGCTTTTCCACATTTCGGCAATGCTAACCCTGCCTTGTGATGTGTTGGTGGTGCCCCAGCTGCGTTGGCCACTTCTTCCTCCTCCTCTACCTTTGCCTTGTGCTTCCACTGAGGCTCTGCTGTCAGGTGCAAATGCCATCAGCAGCGCGTCTACCAGCGTGCAGAATATATTTCCCAGTCAGGTATGCAGTGCAGGGGTAGTGTGAAAGAAAAAAGGCTACAGATCACTCAACAATTTAAACGTCACCAAATTTACAGAATATATTTTCCAGTCAGGTATGCAGGGCAGGCATAGTGTGAAAGAAAAAAGGGATACAGATCACCCAACAATCTAAACGCCGCAGAATTTACAGAATATATTTCCGAGTCAGGTATGCAGTTCAGGGGTAGTTTGAAATTATTGAAATTATTGAATTATTGTCGAGGGCCTGCTGCTGAGCTGACCATCTAAAACATTAGGGGTGAGGGTCTGCTGCTGAGCTGACCATCTAAAACATTAGGGGCGAGGGCCTGCTGCTGATCTGACCATGAAAAAAATTATGGTCGAGGGCATGCTTCTGAGCGGACCATCGAAAAAAATATGGTTGAGGGCCTGCTGCTGAGTTGACCCTCTAAAACATGAGAAGTGAGGGCAGCCTAATAAGCATGGTGATATGATGGAGGAGGAGGACAAGAAAAGGAAGATTGAACCATATAGCCTTTTTTGTGGTGGAAGGAGTGCATGGGAATACAGTGTATTCAATACACAGTAAAAGCCACATTTAAAGTGACTTTATGTTCAGTCGCTTTCCTCTGGTGCAGTAGAGAAGTCAGGGGCAATCCATGCCTTGTTCATTTTTATAAGAGTCAACCGGTCAGCATTTTCAGTTGACGGATGCGCTTATCAGTTATTTTGCCCCCAGAAGCACTAAATACCCGCTCTGACAAAACACTGGCGGCCATGCAGGCCAGCACCTCCAAGGCATAGAGCGAAAGTTCGTGCCACGTGTCCAGCTTGGACGCCCAATAGTTGTAAGCCACAGAGGGATCATTGAGGATGCAGACACGGTCTCCTATTTACTCCTTCACCATCTTCCAAAATGTTTCCCTTCTTGTGACGTAGGCCATGCATCAGGGTGAGGGTGCTGGCGGGGTGTCATGTAAATGTCCCAGGCCTTGGAGAGTGTTGTCCTGCCTCTGTTTGAACTGCTGTGTATTCCCCTCATCTCCCCTCCTCGGTTGCCCAAGGAACTACGTACTCTGCCGCCAACGTTGTCAACCTGAAATTTTTGGAGCAATTTTTCCACAAGGACCTTCTGGTATTGCACCATTTTGCTAGTCCTCTCCACCACAGAAATGAGAGATGATAAGTTCTCTTTGCTGCGGGGGTCCAGAAGGGTGAACAACCAGTAATCGGTGTTGGCCAAAATGTGTATAACGCGTGGGTCACGGGAAAGGCAGCATAACAGAAAGTCAGCCATGTGTGCCAGAGTCCCAACAGACAAGACTTCGCTGTCCTCATCAGGAGGATGACTCTTAATCTCCTCATCCTCTTACTCCTCTTCTGACCATCCACGCTGAACAGATGGAATAAACCTGCTATGTGTACTACCCTCTGTAGTGGAGGCAACCATCAGACAGACATCCATGCCCACTCGTCACTTGTGAAGAGCGGAAGCTGACTGGAAAGTTGACAACCATGTTGCAGCTGGTATTCCACTACTGCCCTCTGAAGCTCACAAGGCCTGGCCAACAATTGGAATATTGAGTTCCAGTGCATGCTCACGTCGCACAACAGTCGGGGAGCTGGTAATTGCAAGTGCTGCTGCAGCGTTGCCCGACCGGCGGCAGCTGTAGATGACTTTTAGAAATGGGCACACACGCAATGCACCTTCACCAGTAGCTCAGGCAAATTGGGGTAGGTTTTGAGAAACAGCTGAACCGCTAAGTTGAACACGTGGGCTAGGCATGGTATCTGTGTGAGCTTGCAGAGCTCCAAGGGGGTGCTCTAGGGACTGTTTAGTGTGGCTCACCTTCTCCCTTTTGCCACCCCATTGACTCTTACAGCCTGTTGTGGTGCTGCGGATCCCTCCCCCTCTGTACTTCTGTCCTCGCTCGGCTTGCCACATTCCCAGGTTGAGTCAGTGATTTCATCGTCCACCACTTCCTCTTCCACTTCCTCACTCTGGTCATCCTATTGACTTGTTGAACTAACAACAACCTCACTTATGGACAACTGTGTTTCATCCTCATCATCAACCTCATGAGAAACTAATTGTGGTTGACTTGGCAACTGTGTCTCATCATCATCCCCCACGTGAAACACTAATTGCCATTCCACTTCCACACCGCCATCTTCTTCTGACTGTGGATGTTCAAGAGTTTGGGAATCAGGGCACAAGATCTACTCATGTCCTTCTTCAAGCGGGCTTGGCGAGAGGCCCTAATTAAGGAATGGTCATGAAAAGAGCTCCGCGGAATATCTGAGTGTGGGATCACTTGTTTGCAAAGACTCTCCATGTTGGGAGGAAGGAGGATCAGAGTAAGGACTCTATTGACCAGACTCTTTGCTACTGAATCTGGATTTGTAGAAAACAGGGTGGTGCTTAACCAACTGGAAGCATTATCTGCTGCAATCCAACCGACCACCGGCTCGCACTGTTCTGACTTCTAGAGTGATGTCCTGCGCTGCCCTGCAAATTGGGACATGAAGCTAGGCATCGTAGATAAGTGTGGTTTTTGTGCTCTGCGAGCAAGCACAATTTCACCACGCCAAGGGCCACGGCCTCTGCGTGCTCCACCTGCAGCACAGCCACTTCCCCGTCCCTTACTGCTTGCCTTCATCATATTAAATGGTATATATGCTTGCAAGTATGTCACACATACAGTAGCGCAGTTTTTTTTAAGTGTTAAGTGTGCAAGTAAATTACAGTCAATGTCACAGATATTTGGGATGCGGAAACGTTATACAGGAGATGTCGCGCATGTAATGTCACTGTCCGCAGCGTCTATGAAAAAAGTACACTGGATGTCACAGATATTTGTAGTATGCGCACACGTTACACAGGAGATGTTGCGCAGGTAATGTCACTGTCCGCAGCGGACACCATGTAATGAAAAAGTACACTGGATGTCACAGATATTTTTAGGCTGCACACACGTTACAAAGGAGATGTTGTGCAGATAACGTCGCTGTCTGCAGCGGCCAAACAATTGCATGCTATTTGGCGCAGGTTGCGTTAAATATATATATATTGCTGCCAGGTACAACAATAGTGCTTAAAAGGACTATTGGGTCTCTAACAATTTCATGCAATTTAGCGCAGGTTGCTCTTATAATATATATTGCTGCCAGATACAACAATAGAACTTAAAAAGAAATTTGGGTCACTACAATTGCACGCAATTTAGTGCAGGTGCGCTAAAAATATATATTGCTGCCAGACACAACAATAGTCCTTAAAAGGACTTTTGGGTCTCTAACACCAACCCTGCCTAACAAAAAAATTAAATTCCCTATACTTTTTGTCCCTTCTACAGCACAGCTCTCCCTGACTAAGACTGAACTAAACCACGTGTCATCGGGTGCTTTATAGCCAACCAACATGGCTACAGCATTACAGTGAGTGACAGCACTTACGTGCACGTTTATTGGCTGCATAACAGCCAACAAACATGCAGAGAGGAGACATCGTGCTAGAGCACAATTGGTATTTGGCCGAACACCGCGATGTGACGAGCATCGCGATGCTCGAGCCAAACTGGTGTTCGGCCGACACGCTCAACACTAGTTATATGTTCTAAAGCCTTTTGTGGAGTGTATAAGTGGTAAAAAGAAAAATATATTTGCCGTTCAGCGGTGCAGTTATATATTTTAAAGCCTTTTGTGGAATGTATTAGTGGAAAAAAGAAAAATATATTTGCAGTTTAGTGGTGCAGTTATATGTTCTAAAGCCTTTTGTGTCGTGTATAAGTGAAAAACAAAAAAAAAAGGACCTATTTGCCGTTCAGCGGTGCAGTTATATGTTCTAAAGCCCTTTTGTGGCATGTATTAGTGGCAAAAGAAAAATATATTTGTCGTTCAGCGTTGCACTTATATTTTCTAAAGCCTTTTGTGGAGTGTATAACTGGAAAAAAGAAAAATATATTTGCCGTATCTTCTAAAGCCTTTTGTGTCGTGTATAAGTGGAAAAAATAAGGGCCTATTTGCCATTCAGCTGTGCAGTTATATGTTCTAAACCCTTTTTGTGGAGTGTATAAGAGGAAAAAGAAAAATATATTTGCCATCCAGTGGTTCGGTTATTTGTTCTAAAGCCTTTTGTGGAGTGTATGAGTGGAAAAAAGAAAAATATATTTGCCGTTGAGCGGTGCAGTTATATCTTCTAAAGCCTTTTGTGTCGTGTATAAGTGGAAAAAAATAAGGGCCTATTTGCCATTCAGCCTACCTGCCGGGAAAGTAGTGGTGCATGGATTCACGAAAGCAGCAGCGGTGGCAGTCAGTCAGTGCTTAGTGTTGGGGGTAAAATCACCTACTCAGCAGTGTGGCGGAGGTGAACATGGCCATATGTAGAATCTGTGGGCAGAAGGTGAAGAATGGCCAGGGTGCCAATGTTGACACCACGGCCCTGCATCAACATATGCAGCATCGCTATAAAGTGGCCTGGAAGAACCGTGGCTCCGATGTGGTGGTCCAGCCTGCTGCAGCAACCGCTGCATCACCCAGTGGCACGAACACAGTTTCAGGCAGTCAAGGCTCCAACACCTCAGCCGAAGGGAGCTGTCTGTCCTTCCCATTATCTGCTGGTTCTGATGCTCCTGCTCCTCCCACTCCTCATTTGTCATTCCGTCAGCAATCGATCCCTGAAGCTATTGCTAAGAGACAACAGTATGCGTGCACTCATCCAACGGCACAGAAGCTGAATGTCCCAGTTGCTGGTGCTGCAGTTCCTCCTTTTCCAAGTGGTGGACTCTGCACCTTTCAGAGAACTAATGGCTTGTGTCGAGCCGAGGTGGAGAGTCCTAAGCTGTAATTTCTTTGCCAAAAATGCAGTACCTGCCCTGCACACACATGTAGAACAGAAGGTGGGGCAGTCCTTGAACCTGTCTGTGTTTGCCAAAGTGCACGGCAGTGCCGACGTGTGGAGATGTAACTACAGTCAGGGACAAAACATGTCATTTACGGCCGACTAGGTGAATGGGGTTCCTGCACAGCCACACCAGCAACTTAGCCAGGTGATGCAGCTTCCGCCTCCATGTTGTCATGCCGTTGATCCTGCGACAATGTCCGCCTCTGCCTCCTCATCCTCCACCGTGTCCTCAGCCTCCACTGCATGGACAATTGAAAGTGCCCCTCCAGCATACCACATGTGCAGGGCACAGCGTTGTCATGCTGTTCAGCACCTCGTTTGCCTGGGAGAACAGAGTCACACAGGTGAGAAACTGCTCTGTGACCTTCATCAAGAAATCAAATCCTGGCTTTCTCTGCGACAACTTAAAATCGGAACCATGGTGACCAACAACGGGAAGAAGATGGTGTCGGCGCTGCGTCAAGGAGGGCTGAGCAATGTGCCCTGCATGGCAGACGTGTTCAATCGGGTTGTCAAGCGGTTCCTGAAGTCTTCCACCGATCTGCAACACATCCTAAAAATGGCCAGGAAACTTTACATGCACTTCAGCCACTTTTACACTGTATAGCACACTCTCCTTGAGCTGCAGCGGCAGAACGGCATCCCCCAACATACGCTGATATGCAACGTTTCCACCCGTTGGAATTCCAGCCTTCATATGTTGGGCCGACTATACGAACAGAGAAAGACCATAAACGATTTCTTGATGATCCAAGCGGACAGGATTACACTTTGATGTCAGCTAGTTGCAGCTCATGCGTGACACCTGCTGTTTGCTCAGGACCTTTGAGGAGCCCACGATATTTGTCAGTACTACGAGATGAACAAAGTAATTCCACTGCTTCATGTCCTGGAACAGATGCTGGTAAATCTGGCTAGTCAGGGGACAGGAGACGTGGTGCCTAGATCTTACAGCCACATGAGCCCTGTGGGGGCTGAACTGGAGGAGGAGGAGGAGGATATTGGAGCACAAGCAATGTGTAGCGAAATAGGTGGTTTTTACACACAGGTGACATGAGAGGAAAAGCAGGAGCAACCAGGAGCTACAGGGCGATGAGGAAGACGTGGCAGAGGACCCAGACAAACCATGGTAGTATGCAGTGGAAATGGAGGCAGAGAGTCCCTCCGAATCACTTTAACAAATGGCCCGATGCATGCTCACTTGCTTGTGTAGCGACAGCCAAATTGTCTCCATTTGGCATAGGGATGAATTCTGTCTCTCCACCTTGTTGGACCCTCGCAACCGGTCCAAAATGGGGGCCTTTTTTACACCCCCTGAGAGGGGGGACAAACTGAACTACTATAGAGACATCCTATGTAGTGAGTTGGCCGCTGCCTATCTGCTCCATCGTCCATCCTCTCGCAGGTTCCTCTGCCATGGCAGCTGTGGCAGGGTGGGGGGGTGGGCGGGGGTAGAAGCAGTTCCAGCTCCTTCACCAGCAACTTAAGTCTAGAGTCGCTGATGAGCAGCTTTCTTCACCTGCCTAGTGAAGAAACTACTCACCAGCAGCAGCAGCTACACCTGGAGCAGGACCTGAACCAGCAGGTGGTGGCATACTTGCACAGTTCCCTGCCACCCCACATTCAAGATCCGTTGGACTACTGGGCAACCAAACTGGATTTGTGGCCTGGAAGTTTGTCCTGGAAAAGCTGTCCTACCCGGCCAGAGCGGGTGTTTAATGCGGCGGGGGCCATAGTTATCCCAAGAGAAACTCGCCTGTCCACCCAAAATGTGGAGAGACTGACCTTTGTCAAGATGAATAAAGCGTGGATCAGCCATGATTTCCAACCACCAATGCCTGATGCATCAAATTAGATCATCCATGGTGCCACACCAACACTTTGACAAAAGTGACTGGTTTCTTCTGGTTATTTGCCTCAGTTACTATTCTGATGCTGCCATCTGCCAGATGCTACACATCTGATGCCAAGTGCTCCTTCTTTCACCAATCATCTTCAGCTGGTACTCACATTGCCACCCACCTCTCCACTCTGTCACTGGATCACTCAGTAGTCTCCTGATGCCTCTTCCACACTATGTCACCTTGCCACTCTGTGGTCTCTTGATACTGCTGTCAACTCTCCACTCTGTCACCAAGTCACTCTGTGGTCACTGTATGGTCTGCTGATGATGCTGCCACCTTCAAACTATGTACCTTGCCACTCTGTGGTCTCATCATGCTGCTGCACCTCCACACTATGTCACCTTGCTACTGTGTGGTCTCCTGATGCTGCTGCCACCTCTCCACTCTGTCACCGGGTCACTTTGTGGTCTCCTGATGCTGCTGCCACCTCCACACTATGTAACCTTGCCACTCTGTGGTCTCTTGATGCTGCTGTCACCTCCACACTATGTCACCTTGCCACTATGTGGCCTCCTGATGCTACAGTCACCTCCACACTTTCATTGTGCCACTCTGTGTCCTTTTTCTGATGCTGCTGCCATCTCCAGACTCTGTCATTGGGCCACTCTGTGGCCTCCTCATGCTGCTTCCACCTCACAACTATATCATAGGGCCTCTCTGTGGACTTCTCATGCTGTTCCCACCCTCCCCACTTCATGACTGGGCCACTATTTTGCCTTTCGGCCTGGCTGACATAATCATTTATTTGACCCTTCTTCTGGTCTGTCAGAAGGAAGGAATAATGAGAAGCACAACGGATCCTGTCTGTGTAGCAGCTGTAAGGCCTGTAAGGTCCCATCAGAATTGACTTGTGATTTGGTAGCCAAAAGCAGGATTGGGTACAAAACACAGAAGACATGCAAATATTCCATTCACGTGCCATCTCTGTTTTGGATCCACTCCTGTTTTTTTTGGCATGAGCAATACTGATGGATTACTGACCAAATGCTGATGGAGTGACGGCAGATGCTCAACAGACAGGATCCGTTTTTTCAGGGTTATTGTTCTGACGGATCAGTGGAAGGGCAAAATAATCAGTGACTTCAACACAAACTTACTGCTGAGACACTCTCCAGTCTGTCGGGGGGCTCTATTTGTATAAACGTTTAATAGAACAGGTTCTGTATAGAGATGGCCCGAACTATCCGCCGGCGAACAGTTCCCGGCGAACATAGCTTGTTCGCGTTCGCCGCGGCGGGCGAACACATGCGATATTCGGTCCGCCCCCTATACATCATCATTGAGCAAACTTTGACCCTGTACCTCACAGTCAGCAGACACATTCCAGCCAATCAGCAGCATACACTCCCTCCCAGACCCTCCCATCTCCTGAACAGCATCCATTTTAGATTCATATGATTTCCATTTTATACCTATTAGCATGCTAATTCTGCTGTAGCTAACTAAAGTTTTGGGAGAAATAATGAAATCCTTTTATGTAATCATTTTTACAATGATAGCTCAATAGAATTAACCAATCGGGTCATTACTCTACGCTACAGTAACATTTGACCAGATAGGCATTGTTAGTAGTGTTGAGTGAATCAAATGCACCGAAGTGGAATTCGATCTGAATTTCAGGATAAATTTGATTCGCCGCAAAGCCGAATTTCCTTGTGCTTCATGGTAGCAAATCGATTTAACCTGAAATAGTGTAAAAAATTTTTAAAAATCATACTTACCTCCTCTATTTGCTCGCGACGGTTCGGCGGCCGCCATATTGATTGAAGATCTCGGGCAAAATCCCATGCGTGATGACATAATCTCAGGCCGCGCGAGATTTCACTCCAGACCTTAAAGCAAGATGGTGGCAGCCAGCCCTTCGCGAGCAATTAGAGACGCTAAGTTTTATTTACAATTTTATACAGTTTTTACACTCAGATGCCGCGATCATGTATAAACGCAGCATCTAAGGGGTACAATGATGGGGAGTGGCGCCATCGCCGCTCCCTGTCATTGCACCCACTACTTATCAAACAATGCGCTTTGTGACAATCACAAAGCTAATTTTTTTTGTAAAATTCGGAGAAGCATTCAGTGTGCTGTCCATATCTTTTGCAGCCCCATTGAAATGAATTGACCCGCATCCATTCTGAAAAATTGTGAAACGGATGCAGACTCATTCATACGGCAGTCTGAATGAGCCCTAATAGTGACTCTATGGTTAGTACAATTATTGATGCTCTTTGGCTGGTAGAGTTATAGGGGTAGTGTTATAGGGTCGCTTTGAAGGTCCAGAAGGCTATATGCCTGGCACTGTTTCTCTGGCTAGAGTACAGTGCCTTGAAAAAGTATTCATACCCCTTGAACTTTTCCACATTTTTTCAGATTATACCCAAACTTAAATGTACTTTATTGGGATTTTATGTGATAGACCAACACAAAGTAGCAAGTATGTGTGAAGTGAAAAGAAAATGATACAAGTTTTTAATAAATGAAAATCTGGAAAGTGTGACGTGAATTAAAGATAAGCAAACCATTCGAGATTCCCTTTGGGTCAGGGTAGTCAATTTTTAAAAAAAGTTTGGTTGGGAACCAAATCATTTTGGGCCGAATCGAAGTTGCTCCACTTGCCCTGAAAATTGGTATACCACCCCCCACCCCCAAGCTCTCAGACACAATGACAGAAATAGTCAATGATGTCTAAGTGACACTGACGCACATAGCTATGGGTAAATGTACTTTTCGAGGTGTTAACATGCAGCGGTTTTAAAAACATGCCAAGCTGAAAAAAAATTGGTTTGGGGGAGACCAAGCATCCAAAAATTATGCCTTGACAGGGTCAGATTGCTTGCCCATATGACACATACAAGTGTTGATTTTCAGAAGAAAAAATGTCTTGTTGCGAATGAGTCTAAAAAAATTCTCCCTTTTAATTGGGAGCAGAAGCACTGCAATGTGAATGTGGAAAGGGTGTGGATATAGTGACATGGGTGGCAATAGTAATAGTAGTAGTGGTACTAGTGGCAGATGCTTTGTGTTAATAGTGGTGGCACTAGGGGATTAGCAGTGAGGAGCAGCACCAGCAGCAGCCATATGGTACCTGTTAGCAGACAGGCAGCAGCATGATGGAGGCATCAGCCGCTTTTCAGAAGATGATGGTTGGCAGGCTGCAGCAGTGGCATGATGGCAGCGGTAGCATGGTGGATAGAACATGATAGTAGGCAGGTCGCAGCAGTGGCATGATGGTGGCAGTGGTCTGATAGAGGGAGCAGCAGCCGTGCAGAACATGATGGTAGTCATAGACCCGGCATCGGCAGCAGCAGCAGATGTAGAGAACATGATGGTAGGCAGGTGGCAGCAGTGGCATGATGATGGCGGTAGCAGCAGCCATACAGAACATGAATGTAGGCAGGTCACAGCAGTGGCACAATGGAGGAGGCAGCAGCTGCTGTAAGGAATGTGAATGTAAGCAGGTTGCAGCAGTGGCATGATGGAGGCGGCAGCAGCAGTCGTACAGGACATGATAGTTGGCAAGTTGCAGCAGAGGCATAATGGTGGTGGCATGTTTAAAGCAGCAGCCATACAGAACATGGATGGTTGGCAGGTCGAAGCAGTGGCATTATGGCGATGGTGCCATGATGGAAGCAGGCAGGCAAGTACCTTGGCAAGATTGAGCAGTACAGCAAGCCAGATCTATTCATCTTCCTTAACAGGAGGAATGTGAAACTCCTCCCGAATCAAGGCTTGGTTCATTTTGACAAAAGTAATGTTTTGGACACTGGTGGAGGATAACTTGGTCCGTTTTGTTGTCACCACGCCCTCCGCAGCAAAAGATGAAAATCCTCTCCAAGATGGCACTGGAGGCTAAGCAACAAAGAAGAAACAGAGTTTGCTGTGCCAGTTTGCGCCACTGTTCCAGTCTGCCTGCTCAGAAATCCATGGAGTCAGGGAACAGAGTATTCACCAGAGACTTGCCAGAGTTTAGGTAGGCCAGAACCTGGGCATTGAGGCGGGAGCAGTCGGCTTGCTGACTGGCCTCAGTCCGTCTTGGCACATGGAAAAACTGCTCCATTATGTAGAGGAGACTGAAATGGCGGCTGCTGCTGCTACTGCTGCTACTGCAGCTTCTGCTGCTCATGGCGGCGGGAGGGGGGAGACTCTGTGGGAGACAGAGAGGAGCCTCTCTTTCAGACACTCTGGTGGCAGGCATCTGCTCGCCGTAAGCTGCGGCAAGCTGTGTACACAGTGTTTCCTGGTAATGTAATTTGTCCTCCTTTTATGCAAGAGGAAAACATTTCACAGAAAATAGATATAAAACATCCTGCACGATATGATAGTACTTGTTGCGGATGTAAATGGCTACATTTATAAAATCGCAGAAAATAATGCACTATAATACTAGATGCAAACATAACATATGGACTAAGCCCTCACTCTAATGATAAAATCTGAGACACTTAGCCAACATATTTAGATCAAAACACATCTGGGCCCACCTACCCAGTGCCAAGGTGGTCTCAGTTCAGGCAGGTCCTACACTAAACCTCTCTATGCCGTTATGCTTTTATATTCTTTGATTTTAAGAGAAAAACATTCCCCCATTTTGCCGTGACAGTGAGGGTATAAGAGCCAGTAATCATCAGACTGCTTGATGTCAACGATACACCTGTCGCTGTATAAGCAAGCGAGTATACAGTTCGCCATTCTGGCCAGGGTTCCCAAGGAGCCATTTCTTTCTGGCTCTGCCCCCCCCCCCCCAGTGAGACGATTGGGGGTCCTGGCTGGTGCCATCATCATCAATGTCCTCTCACTCCTCCACCTTCTCCTCCTCTTGCAGTGGCAATTTGTTACCTTCATCCTCCTCCATGGCAGATTCCCTTTGTGTGTCCGCAACAGCTAGTGCATACTGCAAGATGCTTCAACTGCTCTTCTTCCACTGTGGTCGTCTGCACCATTCGCTTTAGCCTCTATTCTAAGTTAAATATCAAAGGGATGACATATTTCATGCCGCAGTTGTCCCTGCTCACAAATTTTGTTTACAAAGGGCTTCAGGACCCGACAGGCGTCTTGGATGAGATGCTACTGCCTGACCTCGAAGCAAGACATGCTTTCTACTGCTAAGGCTTTTTAGTGCATGACAAATGAGTTGAATTACAGTGAGTTGGGATGTCGCCGATTGGGCAGTAAAGCAGCAGGCCATTTTATTGCTGCAGGTCCAGGAGTGTTCCTCGCCACATAAGAGTGGTTGAAGTGCTTGATGAGTCTCCTGGACTTTGCCAGCACCTTGCACAAGCCAGTTTACTTATTTAGAAAGAGCTGCACCACTAGGTTGATGGCTCCTTCTAATGGCAGTACAAATTCTGACTGCTCTCACGCAAGTCGTCATCAGTGAAACTCTCTTAAATATCTGCCATAGGGCAAGATGGCATTTTCTTGCCACTTCTGAGGAAAAAGGAAGGCATCCCACTAGGAAAAGGCTTCTACCCACATTCTGTCTCTCGGTCTTTAGTTTGGAAGCTTTCCATAGCCCTTACATATTTGGGCCTCTTAGAAAATATTGGTGTAGTAATCACTAGAGATGATCGAATTTTTCAAAAATTCGATTTGGCCTTTTCGCCAAATTTTCTGAAAAAATGTGGTTCGATCCGAATGTATTTGCGGCGAATTGCATACAAAAATGGCTATTTCCTGGCTGTAGAGAGCCTTCACTTATTTGGGCAGTGACGGGACCAAAACTGACCAAATAACTCAAGCATAAACTCCTTTTACACCGTCATCAGCTGATTCCACATAGACCCTGTTTTATTAAATGCTTATACTCCGACAGAGTGGAGAGGGTGTCAAAGGTAAGTTTGTGTTGACATCACTGATTATTTTGCCCCTCCTCTGATCCGTCAGAACAATAACCCCCAAAAAAACGGATCCTGTCTGTGGAGCGTCCGCCGTCACTCGGTCAGCATTTGGTCAGTAATCCATCAGTATTGCTAATGAAAAAAATAAAACAAGAGTGGATCCAAAACAAAGATGACATGTGAATGGAATATTTGCACGTCTTCTGTGTTTTGTACCCACTCCTGCTTTTGGCTACCAAATCACAAGCCAATTCTGATAGGATCATACAGGCCTTACAGCTGCTACACAGACAGGATCCATTGTGTTTCTCATTTTTCCTTTCTTCTGACCTATCAGAAGAAGGATCAAATAAATAATGATGTCAGACAGGCCGAAAGGCAAAATTGTGGACCAGTCAGGAAGTGGGGAGGGTGGAAACAGCATTAGAAATCCACAGAGTGGCCATATGACATAGCTGTGAGGTGAAAGCAGCATTAAGAGACGACAGGGTGGCCCAATGACAGAGTCTAGAGGTGGTGGCAGCATCAGGAAGCCACAGAGTGATTTAAGAAGAGACTGTTGAGGTGGCAGCAGCATCAGGAGGCCACAAAGGGGCAAGGTGACATAGTGTAGAGGTGGCAGCAGCATGAGGAGACCACAGAGTGACCCTGGGAGAGAGTGTGGAGGTGGCAGCAGCGTGATGAGACCACAGAGTGGCATCGTGACATAGTGTGGAGGTGGCAGCAGCATCAGGAGACAACAGAGTGGCAAGGTGACATAATCTGGAGAAAGAAGCAGCATGAGGGAACTACAGAGGGACCTGGGGAGAGAGTGTGGAGGTGACAGCAGCATCAGGAGACCACATACTGGCAAGGTGACATAGTGTGGTGGTGACAGCAGCATCAGTTGATCACAGAGTGGCAAGGTGACATAGTGTGGAGGTGGCAGCAGCATGAGGAGATCACAGAGTGGCCAGTTGACAAAGTGTGGAGGTTGCAGCAGCATCAGGAGGACACAGAGTGGCAAGGTGACACAGTGCGAAGGTGGCAGCAGCATGAGGAGACTACAAAGTGGCAAGGTGACATAGTGTGGAGGTGGCAGCAGCATCACGAGGCCACAGAGTGGCAAGGTGACATAGTGTGGAGGTGGCAGCAGCATCAGGAGGCCACAGGGTGGCAAGGTGACATAGTGTGGAGGTGGCAGCAGCATCAGGAGACCACAGAGTGACCCGGTGACAGAGTGTGGAGGTGGGTAGCAATAATAGTACCCGCTGACGATGGTGGGTGTAAGAAGGAGCACTTAGCATCAGATTTGTGGCATTAGGCAGGTGGCAGCATCAGAATAGTAGCTGAGGCAGGTAGCCAGTAGAAACCTGTATCTTTTGTAAGGCACAATGGATGATCTAGTCTGAAGCATCAGGCATTGGTGGGTGGAAATCCTGGCTGATCCATGACGGATTCATCTTAACAAAGGTCAGTCTCTCCACACCGCACTAAACACCCGCTGTGATACCACCCTACTGGCCGGGCAGGACAGCTTATCCAGGGCAAACTCTGCAGTTTAGCTGCCCAGTAGTCCAGAGAATCTTCAATGTGGGGTGTCAGGGTGCTGTCCAATTATGCCACCACCTGCTGGTTCAGGTCCTCTAGGTTTAGCTGCTACTGCTGCTAGTGAGTAGTTTCTTCACTATGCGGGTTTAAAAAGCTGCTCATCAGCGACTCTAGACTCATGCTGCTGCTGATGGAGCTGGTACTTTTCCTGCCACCCCACCCCTCCCCAGTAGCCATGGCAGTGGAACGTGAGCACAGATGGCACATGGTCAGACCTGCGAGAGGATGGACTTTGGCGCAGATAGGCATCGGCCAGCTGACTACATAGTATGTCGCTATAGTAGTTTAGTTTGTCCTCCCTCTCAGCACGTGTAAAAAAGGCCCCCATTTTGGGCTGGTAGCAAGGGTCCAACAAGGTGGAGAGCCAGAATGTGACAATTCGGCTGTCACTTTGCAATCAAGTGAGCGTGCATTGGGCCATTTGTCCAAGGGACTCAGTGGAACTCCTTGCCTCCATTTACACTGCATACTACCACAGTGTGTCTGGGTCCTCTGCCTCCTCTTCCTCATCTCCTTGTAGCTCCTTTTGCTGCTCCTGCTCCTCCTCTCGTGTCTCCTGTGTAGAAAAACCACCCATTTCGCTACACATTGCTTGTGCTCCAATGTCCTCCTCCTACTCCTCCAGTTCAGCCCCCACAGGGCTCATGTGGCCATGAGATGTAGGTGCCACATTTCCTGTCCCCTGACCAGCTAGATTTACCAGCATCTGTTCCAGGACATGAAGCAGTGGAATAACATCGTTCATCCCGTAGTCCTGGTGACTGACAAATAACGTGGCCTCCTCAAAGTGCCTGAGGAAATGTCAGGTTTCACGCATGAGCTGCCACTGGCTGACATCGAAGTTTCACAGGGGAGTTCTCCTGTCCGCTTGGATCATCGCAAAATTGTTTATGGCCTTTCTCTGTTCGTATAGTCGGTCCAACATATGGAGGGTGGAATTCCAACGGGTGGAAACGTCGCATATCAGCCTATGTTAGGGGATGCCGTTCTGCCGCTGCACCTCAAGGAGGGTGTGCTTTGCAGTGTACGAGTGGCTGAAGTGCATGTAAAGTTTTCTGGCTATTTTTAGGATGTCTTGCAGATGGGTGGAAAACTTCAGGAACCGCTTGACAACCAGATTGAACATGTGTGCCATGCAGGGCGCATGGCTCACTCCTCCTTGAAGCAGCGCCGACACCATGTTCTTCCCGTTGTCGGTCACCATGGTTCCGATTTTAAGTTGTCGCGGAGAAAGCCAGATTTCGATTTCTTGATGAAAGACACGGAGCAGTTCCTCCCCTGTGTGACTTAGTTCGTCCATGCAAACAAGATGCAGAACAGTGTGACAACGCCGTACCCTGCACATGTGGTATGCTGGAGGAGCACTGTGAATTGTCCCTGCAGTGGAGGCTGAGGACACGGTGGAGGATGAGGAGGCAGAGATCTTTGCAGGACCAACAATGTGAGAACGTGGAGGCGGAAGCGGCATCACCTGGCCAAGTTGCTGGTGTGGCACTTTAGAAACCACATTCACTCGGTGGGCCGTAAAGGACATGTATTGTCCCTGACCGTAGTTACAGCTCCACACGTCGGTGCTGCCGTGCACTTTGGCAGACACCGACAGGCTCAAGGACTGGCCCACCTTCTGTTCTACATGTGTGTGCAGGGCTGGTACTGCCTTTTTGGCAAAAAAATGATGGCTTGGGAATCTCAACCTTGGCTCACACAAGCCATCAGTTCTCTGATAGGTGCCGAGTCCACCACTTGGAAAGGGAGGGACTGCAGCACCAACAATTTGGACAGGAGCACGTATAGCTTCTTTGCCGTTGGATGAGTGCATGCATACTGTTGTCTCTTGGCAACCGCTTCAGTGATCGATTGCTGACAGAATTACTGATGAGGAATAGGAGGGCCAGGAGCAGGGGCATCAGGACCAGCAGATGATGGGAAGGACAGAAAGCTCCATTCGGCTGAGGTGGTGGAGCCTTGACTGCCTGAAATCAGCTGCATTCCACTGGGTGAATCAGCAGTTGCTGCGTCAGGAGCCATCGGAGCCACGGTTCTCCCAGGCCACTTTATGGTGACACAAAAGGCTTTTCAACAGATAAGTGCAACGATGAACATCGAATACATTTTTATTTTGCCATTAATACACGGCAAACTGGGCTTTAGAATATATCATTTCACCACAAAACGGCAATTAGGCCCTAATTTTTTTCCACTTTTCCACAAAACAAAAGGCATCGATAAACGGCGAATATATTTTTATTTCGCCACTAATACAGGGCAAACTGGGCTTTAGAATATATCACTGCACCGGAGAACAGCAATTGGGCCCTTTTGTTTTTTCCACTTTTACACAACACAAAAGGCTTTTCTACAGATAAGTGCAATGATAAACGGCAAATATATTTTTATTTCGCCACTAATACATGGCAAACTGGGCTTTAGAATATATCACTGCACCGCAGAACGGCAATTATGCCCTTAATTTTTTCCATCTTTTACACAACACAAAAGGCTTTTCAACAGATAAGTGTAACGATGAGCGTCAAATACATTTTTATTTTGCCACTAATACACGGCAAACTGGGCTTTTGAATATATCACTGCACTGTAGAACGGCAATTAGGCCCTAATTTTTTCCACTTTTCCACAACACAAAATGCTTTTTAACAGAAAAGTGCAACGATGAACTGCGAATATATTTTCATTTCGCCACTAATGCATGGCAAAGTGGGCTTTTGAATATATCACTGCACTGCACAAGAGCAAATATGTTTTTCTGTTGCTACTAATACACGACAAAAAGGGCTTTAAAACATTCAACTGCACTGCACAAGGGCAAATAAGACATACCATAGAAATATTTCCTTATAATAAACCCTGTTCATGGCTATATTAAACAGCACTTGATATAGACCGTTTGCTGGAATGACAGAGCTGTATAATGGCAAATTGGATACCTAGTCAGTGCACTAAGGTGTAATGGGATTGTTCCTATTCCCAGTTTGCAACCTCCCATACTAAACCCTGTTCTACATAAATACTGTGGAACGATTCCTCCCTATACTTTCCCTACACTTATAAATCGTTTTTTATCATAATCAAGTCTTTCCTATCACTTTCCCTAGTGCTGGCAGTCAAGTCTCTCCCTGCACTAAGTACGCTGGCAAATGGCAAAATTCAAGATGGCTGCCGTTATTTATACGGCTGTGACATCACAGGGCTGACTGCTGATTGGCTGCATGCATGTCATTATGGGTGATCCCGCTGTCAGGGATCAGAGAGGAAGGAAAGAGGGTGCACTCTGACTCCACCCTCAACCCCTGTCCCTGCCTACTTACACTACCCGCCCTAGGCAACGGGGCGTAATTGGGCGACGGTCCCTTACTTAACGTAAGTGCACATAGGAAAGATAAGAAGGGTCAACAAGCCAAAGGTCAGAACCAGGAGAAGCGGGCCGTACAAATGGAACGAGCAAAAGCAAGGTCAACAGTCAAAGCCGAGGTCAATCCAGGAGAGCAAATACGTACAAAGGATGAGACGAAGTCGAGGTCAAAGAACGAGCCGAGGTCACAAGGTCAGGAGGTCAATCAGATAAGCAGCTGCAGACTAGAACCAAAGGACAAGGAAGCTCCAATAGACCAGTATCACAGACAACCTGTGGCCAGCAGGTTGCCTGTATTTATAGTGGGGAGTGAGGGTCATGTGACGTGGCCAGCGTCACATGACCGACAGACAGATAAGTCGAGCACCGAGTGATCAGCTCGGTGCTCAAGGCAGACCTAGGAGCAGGGAGCCTCCCAGCTAGCAAAGCTGCCCTGGGAACAAGGCTGAGCACAGATCCTTGCTCCTGAAGTTAAGCAGCAGGTCTGCGGCTGATGGGAGACCAAGTGCACCTTCGGCGCCTTGTTACAGTACCCTCCCTTCTACGAGGGGCCACCGGACCCAAGTCCTTGGGTACAAATCTCTCAGGATGCTCATTATGAAACTTTTTGATGAGTCTCGGAGCGTGGACGTCAGTAGCTGGGACCCAAGACCTCTCCTCAGGCCCATAGCCCTTCCAGTGGACAAGGTACTGCCAGGAGTTTCGGACCTTTCTAACATCCACAATTCTGGAGATTACAAACTCATCTTTATTGTCAATTTGTATGGGAGGAGGAGCTGACTGCGACGGAACAATGGGTGGAACATATTTCTTAAGCAACGATTTATGGAAAACATTATGAATGCGAAAAAAGAGTCCGGCAATCTCAATCTAAAAGATACAGGATTAATAACGCCAATAATCTCATAGGGCCCAACAAACCGTGGTGCCAGTTTTCTAGAGGACACCTTCAGCGGTAGATTTCGAGTAGACAACCAGACCCTATCACCAAGCTCAAAATTAACCCCCTTAGAACGATTCCTATTAGCCATCAGTTTTTGTTGTTCTTGGGCTTTTTGCAGGTTCACTTGGACCCGTGCCCAAACTGTGCACAGTTCAGAAGTTACTCTATTGGCTTCAGGGTTAGAAGAAGGTATCAACAAGCTAGAGTTAAATCGAGGATGCATTCCAAGGTTACAAAAGAAAGGAGAAACCCCAGTAGAAGAATTCACACGGTTATTTATAGCAAATTCTGCCAGAGAAAGAAATTTTACCCACACATGTTGATTTTCAGAGATGTAGGATCTTAAAAATTGCTCAAGGGTCTGATTTAGTCGTTCCGTCTGATCATTAGTCTCAGGGTGAAAAGCAGACGAGAAGGCCAAAGAAATCCCAATTCTCTGACAGAAGGCTCTCCAGAATTTAGAAACAAATTGAACGCCTCTGTCAGAAACAATATTTTCCGGGATCCCGTGAAGTCGTACAATGTGATCAATAAAAACAGTAGCTAGACTCTTAGCACTAGGAAGTTTACTCAGAGGAACAAAATGTACCATCTTACTAAATCTGTCAACCACTACCCAAACCACTGACTTACCCTCAGAAGACGGCAGGTCAGTAATAAAATCCATAGAAATATGCGACCAGGGCCTACTGGGAATGGGTAGTGGTTGTAACTCCCCAGCAGGACGTGTCCTAACAGTTTTAGATCTAGCGCACACTTCACAAGCAGACACATATGCATTGACGTCTATTGACAAAGTAGCCACCAGTATGCTCTGGAAACCAACTCACGAGTGCCTTCCGTGACCACATAAAACAGAATCATGACACTCACCCAACAACTGGAGCCGAAAATGCGCGGGAACGAATAACTTATCTGAAGGTGTATGCGCAGGTGCCAGATGTTGAGCTGATTCAATATCAGAGGATAATGATGCCATGATGATATTGGCTGGAAGGATGGGTTCCAGAGGGGTATCGGAAGACTGAAAGGCAGAAAAACCTCTTGACAAGGCATCGGCCTTTACGTTCTTACTTCCTGGCCTGTAAGTAATGGAAAAATTAAATTGAGTAAAGAATAATGCCCATCTGGCTTGACGAGGGTTTAAACACTTAGCGGACTCAAGAAATAACAAATTCTTATGATCAGTAAGAACGGTAATTTTATGTTTTGCCCCCTCCAAAAAATGTCTCCATTCCTCAAATGCCCACTTAATAGCTAGCAGCTCACGGTTCCCAATATCATAATTCCTTTCTGTAGGAGAAAATTTTCTGGAGAAAAAGGCACAAGGTCTGAGGTTAGAGAAGTTAGAGGGTCCTTGAGACAATACTGCGCTCACTCCATCCTCAGAGGCATCTACCTCCACTATAAAAGGTTCCTCCAGATTTGGTTGAATTAAGACTGGGGCACTAGTGAAACTTCTTTTAAGATTCTCAAAGGCTTGAATGGCTTCCTCAGACCAATTGACTAGATCTGCCCCTTTTTGGTAAGATCTGTTAACGGTTTAGCGATAATGGAAAATTTTTAATAAACTTACGATAATAATTGGAGAAACCCAAAAAGCGCTGTAAGGCTTTAAGGGATGATGGCCTCATCCATTCCTGGATTGCCAGTACCTTCCCAGCATCCATTTTGAAAGAATAAGGAGTGAGGACATACCCAAGATACAGGATCTCCTGTACTCCAAAAATGCATTTCTCAAGTTTAGCTGATAATAGGTTTACCCTTAAAATGTCTAGTACTAGTCTTATATGTCTCACATGCGAGTCCCAGGTGGGAGAAAAAATCAGAATATCATCAAGATAGATGATTAAAAACTTCCCAATGAATTCCCTGAAAATGTCATTCATGAAATTTTGGAAGACAGCTGGGGCATTACTAAGCCCGAAAGGCATAACTAGGTATTCAAAATGTCCCTCAGGAGTGTTAAATGCAGTCTTCCATTCATCACCCTCCTTTATTCGGATCAAATTGTAAGCTCCCCTCAAGTCGAGTTTGTAAAACCAGGCAGCTCCTAAAACCTGATTGAACAGGTCGGGAACTAAAGGGAGGGAATATTGATTTTTAACAGTAATCATATTTAATTTACGGTAATCAATACAGGGTCTGAGTCCTCCATCCTTTTTTTTAACAAAAAAGAACCCCGCACCCATTGGAGATACCGAGGGCCTAATGTGCCCCTTATCCAAACTCTCTTTAATATATTCCCTCATTGAATTTCGTTCGGGACCAGATAGGTTATAAATTCTTCCTTTGGGATATCGGGACCCAGGTACTAATTCAATAGCACAATCATACGGTCTATGGGGCGGTAATTCTTTTAGCTCGGATGACGAAAACACATCAGCATAATCCCTAATATATGGGTTTGGGATATAGTATGAACCCCTGCTAAAGCAACCGATAAACAGGACTTACACTGAGAACCCCATCTTTCTATCTCACCAGTAGCCCAATTAATAACCGGATTATGTAATTGGAGCAAGGGCATACCTAATACTACATTTACGGGTAGATTCTCAAGAATTAGGAATGAACATCTCTCAGTGTGACACACTTCTACCGAAAGAGAGATCTCCGGGGTACAAAACTTGACCGTACCACCCGCCAGGGGAGTGGAATCAATGGCTACAATGTTCACTGAGCGAGGAAGGGCTAAAATCGGAATCCTATTTGGATAGCAAATTTACGGTCAATGAAATTAGATGCTGACCCGGAATCAATAAAGGCGTCACCAAAACCCCTGACTGTTCCCAGAGACACAGTAATAAGAACCAGCAGCTTTTTTCTTACCACCCCAGGGAGTAACTTGTCTGTTGAGCCCTCTGGTTTGGGTGGACCTCCGGAAGAAGGGATCTTAGGGCACTGTTGGACCCAGTGATCGGAGCCGCCACAGTAGAAGCACAGTCCACGACGACGGCGCTGTTCCTTCCTTGTCATGCCCAGCTGCATGGGTTCATCAGAGAAGCCTTCAGATTTTGCTATCACCGGACCCATCTCCATCTTGGGAACCATCTGTGGAACAAGAAGGTGTTCTCGCTGTCGTTCCCTAACCCGTCTGTCTAGCCTAATGGCTAACGTCATGGTTTGTTCTAAGGTTTCGGGGGGTGGATAACACACTAGCATATCCTTGAGGGTGTCAGACAAGTTTTAAGCAAATATATTTGCTGCATTTGTGGGAGGGGAGGCGGATCACAAGACTAGTTACATGCACCTGCGGGCCTAGGCTGGCTGATTGCTAGGCTATTTACAGGCTCCTGTGAGCCCAGGCTGACGCCGATTCAGCTGATTTCACCCACCCACCCACACCATCTTACAGTCATTTCATATTAGGGTGGCCCCCTTTAGGCTGCCCTACCGCAGCAGTTATGGCATAATTCTACTGCTTGTTGTAGATAGGGTTAGATAGGTTAGGTACACCTTTCGGATAGCCGATCCGACCACAAACCGGACTTAAATTGACTTTTGAGGGCCGGTTCGTTCCACTCTGAGGAAACGCACCATTTACGGAATAAGGTACAGTACTCCTCAACCGGACGGTCACCCTGTCTGAGGGATTTCAGCTGGGTCTCTGTTACCATGGCACGGTCAGGTTCATCATATAACACACCTAGCGCCTGAAAAAAATGCATCAACGGATTGGAGGCATTGCGAATCGGAAGGCAACGAGAATGCCCAATCCTGGGGGTCCCCCTGTAATAAGAAAATAATGATCCCCACCCTCTGTTGCTCAGATCCAGAGGAATAGGGACGTAAGCGAAAATAAAGCTTACAGCTTTCCTTAAACGTCACAAAGCTTCTACGGTCTCCTGAAAATCGGTCAGGAAGCTTAACGTGGGGTTCCATACAGGCAGGTGCCACTTGGGCAGCGATGAGAGGCACAGGAAGATCCCTAGCAATCTCTTGTGCCTGTAATCTCTCCCCCAATTCTTGAACTATTTGGGCCAGATTCTGCACGTGATCAGTCAGGCTCTGTAAGGGGTCCATGGTAAAAATACTTTTCGGCCTGTGATTCTGTCAGGGATCAGAGAGGAAGGAAAGAGGGTGCACTCTGACTCCACCCTCAACCCCTGTCCCTGCCTACTTACACTACCCGCCCTAGGCGACGGGGCGTAACTGGGCGACGGTCCCTTACTTAAGGTAAGTGCACAGAGGAAAGATAAGAAGGGTCAACAAGCCAAAGGTCAGAACCAGGAGAAGCGGGCCGTACAAATGGAACGAGCAAAAGCAAGGTCAACAGTCAAAGCCGAGGTCAATCCAGGAGAGCAAATACGTACAAAGGATGAGACGAAGTCGAGGTCAAAGAACGAGCCGAGGTCACAAGGTCAGGAGGTCAATCAGATAAGCAGCTGCAGACTAGAACCAAAGGACAAGGACGCTCCAATAGACCAGTATCACAGGCAACCTGTGGCCAGCAGGTTGCCTGTATTCATAGTGGGGAGTGAGGGTCATGTGACGTGGCCAGCGTCACATGACCGATAGACAGATAAGTCGAGCACCGAGTGATCAGCTCGGTGCTCAAGGCAGACCTAGGAGCAGGGAGGCTCCCAGCTAGCAAAGCTGTCCTGGGAACAAGGCTGAGCACAGATCCTTGCTCCTGAAGTTAAGCAGCAGGTCTGTGGCTGATGGGAGACCGAGTGCACCTTCGGCGCCTCGTTACACCCGCCTTTCCAGAGTTCCTTTGTCCATGTCCTCACACATGCAGTGGCCATTTTGGATGCGAATCGAATTTTCCTGAAATTCGGATCTTTTTCCACTTCGTCAGCTTCGATTCGCTCATCTCTACTCCTATTGATTGATACATTTTTTAAATAATATCTCAATAACCATATGTCCTAGAGATCTGAGACCTTTGGGAAAACCTTTCCGGACACCTGATGTACCTACTTGCCAAATTTAGTGCAGATCGGTCCAGTTGTTTGGCCATGCAGAAAGAACAGACAGACAACAGACGGACATAGATTCATTTTTATTTATAAAAGACCAGTGTACACACGTAATCCAACTAAACCAAAGCAGTTGTAGGTTTCATTAGTGGTACCTTGACTTTTAGAAACCTGAAACTAGCATCTGATCTTGAAGGCAAAGAACTGTTTACCATTCTTGAAACTAGAAAGTACACGTGTTGAAAAACTCTTTGAAACTAATCTTGGTTGTCTTTTGAAGCTCACTCTTTAGTAAGTTTAACATTTCTGAAATGTTCAACATTATTTGTAGACCAGTATGACCTATCAATGATGGTTTGAAATTGTTGCTATTCTTTCTTTAAAGTATTTTTTTTTCCCCATTGAATTTGCATGAAGTTTCTGAAGAGTGTGTGGGGGAGGGGTTGTTAATCAGTAACTGTTTTTCTCATCCTTAATCCTCTCTTCTTGTAAACTGAGGAGACAATAATTTGAGAAAGGGAAAGTAATAAGCATCATAATTCATAGCTTTAACAATGCAAACACGCAAAATATTATAAAATTCTAAGTATTAAGATCTTCATAGAAAAAAGGGGAATTTAAAATGTCATTTACTTATACTGGATTATATCTATCATATAATTTCCTGTATAGAAATGTCCTCTTCTTATCTGGGACTTATGCTGGATGCTTTAAACTTATTATATATCCAGTAATTGCTGGACATCACTGTATATAGTGCCTATAAAAAGTACTATATTTTTTCACATATTTTCCATTGTCCCATAAAGCTGTGGCTGGTGTAAAAACTGCTTGTTCACCCCTGGGAAACTTTTCTGAAGACCACTTGGTATGGCTGGACCTGCAGTGGGAATCATTCTCACGTGATGTCTACCACTGGGTTTTGGCTTGGGCGCTGCATATCTCGGGTTTTCCACATTGACATCCAGTTACATGATGGTCACATGGCCACTGCAATGAGTGGCTGCAGCGGTGAGGTGACACCCATGCATGACGTGACCCAGTAACATGACGCATGGGTGACATATCACTGCAACCAGTCATTTGCTACAATGACCATGTGACCAAATGTTGCCATGGGGATACAAAGGGGGAAGCTGAGGTGCCTGAGGGGGAGCGATGGAGCCTGAGCCCAGCGGCAGGGATCAGGTAAGAATTATTCCTACCACAGGTCCAGCTACAGTAGATGGTCTGCAGAAAAGATCCCCTGGGGTGAACAACCCCTTTACAGCCCCCACACAGACTATTGTATTGTCGCCCAAATCTGTCATTTTTGGCAGAGCTTGCAAAATATTTCATCTGTATTTGGAGTTCCAACTTTTCCCCAACAGATGGATAGAAGAATTAGGCAAATTGTGTTTTTTTTTTTTTTTCTTTTTGCCTGAAAAATCATCGCTACTGTTAGCAGCTCACTCCTATCTCTCCATTGAAAATAAATATATACTTGACCCAACTTGACTGGTGTGTATGTGAATGTCCAGAGAGATAGCTTTTGGCCAACTTTTAGTCTGTTCCATCTTTACCGTTTAACTGTGTAACTTCTAATTATTCGTCATAAGTTTCTTGGTGACTTGTCTTACTAGACCGCTCCTACACATTAAATTGCTGTTGGCCGACCAATTGTTCAGGTGACATCTATCGTTCCCAACTCCTTCCCTATTCGCCTATACACATACATGTTCAGTTGGGCTAAGTTTGTATGTGTTGTCAGTGGGGACAGAGGAGAGAGAAGCTGTAGTAAGAATCTTGGCAGCAGTTTATATCCTGAGAAAACATCAGGATCAGATAAAAAAATTATGGGGCACATTTATTTAGACTGGCGTTTTAGATGTCGGTCTTAATAAGCCCTTGCACTGGTGGTGGATCACTGAAGTTATGTATCCATAACTTTGGCCTATCCTCTGCGGATTCTGGATATAAGACATCTTCCTTGTTCTTTTTCTCACCGGCAGAAAAGAATCTGAAACTGCCCGTGCACATTAGACTGTCAGCTATTCTCTGCAGGTTTTGGCTGACAATGTGAATGGGTTCCTTATATTTTGAAAAATAGCCTGCTTTAGAAAGATCTACAGCTCTGCCATATTCCTTTTTAAAGGGTTGTTCAAGTTATGTAAAAAATGAAAATAAAAAATTACAGTAAATTTTATGATCAGCAATGCATACATAAGCTTAGCAAGTTTTAGGCTAAAAAATAAATTATATCTCCTCATTTTTCTAGTTCTGTTCAGGCCCTTTGTTGACATGAAGTTGCAGAGCTGTGGGGGCATGTAACATCAATCTCTGAGGTTTTCCTTATGAACATTTGTGGGTGTCAACAAAGATTGCCTTTCCCCTCGGCATGCTCTGCAAAGGGAATTAATGAAATTGCTGCCCTTCCTGCAGTCTGACTGCTGGGATACTCATGTTGTGTGTGTCTACAAGTCCCAGCTGTACAGTACAATGGCATTGCTGATACACACAGGATCTTCCCCCTACCTGTCCTTTAGCAATGCTTTACAGATACTCCCTCACAGCCAGCAGAAGAGTACAGAGGAAAGAACGCCTCCGGTTTTTGCTCGGTGAGGAGGGAGGGAAGATCCTGTGTACAGCATTTGTCTCTTTAGTGCCTGAAAAAGAGGATACCCTGCAGCTGTTCAGTACATTAGGAAGAGCCTCCAACCAAGACTCTGTGCTGCTTATGGTAGAGGGAGTTAAACTTTGCTGAAAAATCTAGAGGGGGGCGGGTAGACACAGGACAAACAGCTCAGCCAGCATTTCGGGCAGCGCAGGGGCGTGGCTTGTCACTCCAACCAGCACAGCCTTTACAGTGACCTTCCGTGCACAGAGGCAGACCTGCTTGTTCCTGCTCCCTCATGCTTGTGCATGTAAAGTCATCAGAGCAGGGAAAGAAGCTGACATCACAGGTCATGTGTCATAGCTTATTAGGAGAACAGGGCCACTGTAGATGTAGAAGTAAGAGATTGAAAACCCCTTACATTTACTTAATTAGAGATATACAAAGAACAAAAAAAAACAAAAAACAAAAAAACGTATATAACTCCTTTAACAATAGTGGCTGCTGGATCCCCAGAATTATAATGGATAATGGCAGGTTTCCTTTATATATTCCAGCATTCTACCGGAACCTCCACCACAGACCTAATTATCAGAGTACTGACTTTTGTGCCACTATTGATAACTCTCTGCTTTCCCCTGGATCAATATAATAAGAGGAAGAACTTCGTAGACTTTTGTTATTTTTCAAACTTACAAACTATGTAACTAGGTTCATGACTTTTTCCATGTAGTGACTATGGCTATAATCTGAAATCATAATTTCGTGTTAAAAACTGCTGTGCGTGAATAAGTCTTCAGCCATGTCTACACAATGTGTGTCAGACCTGCAGGCAATGTCTATAGGAAGTGAACAAAGGAAAGGAATTTGTGTTATCAGTTTACATTGTGGTAATGATGTCAGAGTCAACAAGGGATCTCTAGACTACTGGGGTCCTCTAGTGAGCCAGTATGACCTTGTGTGCAAATGGTTTTGTGGTTGGCAAACAGTATTATCCCTTTTCCTACATAAAATAGAAAGTAGCTTCAGTAATGTTAAAACATTATGAATTTTTCAATTATTTGTCTACAGAGTTTAACATGTTTACAATGTATTTTTAAAAGCATCCAGTGTTTTATTGTTATGAAATTGAGACTTTAACAGATTATGAAACCTGTCAAATTGTTTCATTATGTTTAAAATCTGAGAAAATGGTTTCTTGTACAGTACATTTTTGCTTGTTTTTATGTCTCTCACATTTTGGAACACTTAATTCTATTCAAAGGCTTCAATGAATACACTTCACACTGTGTTACAAAAATGGTATATCTTTATTATTGCTAATTGGCTGCAAGTGTTAAGAATGCTTTTGTTAAAAGGACACTTCCATCAGAAAGGGCTATTTTTTAAAACTCAGTGGGGGAGATTTATCAAACTGGCGTAAAGAAGAACTGGCTTAATTGCCCATAGCAACCGATCAGATTCCACCTTTCATTTTCCAAAGGAGCTGTGAAAAATGAAAGGTGGAATCTAAATGGTTGGTTGGAGCAACTAAGCCAGTTCTATTTTACACCAGTTTAATAAATCCCCCCTAATGTTCATAGAAAACAGTTCTTAAAAGAATGTTTGGCAGTTTTTTTTTATTTTGGCAGTACTGTGTCACTGAAAATTAGATACAAATGGGGTAATTTATCAAACTGATGTAAAGTAGAACAAAAATGAAAAGTGGATTCTGATTGGTTGCTATGGGCAACTAAGCCAGTTCTACTTTATACCAGTTGATAAACAACCCTAAAAATAGTGTCCTTCTGTACCAGTCAGCACAGAGATAAATCTCCTTTACAGATAGTTAATGCTTAATTAGTTTACTGTAGCTGTAAGGGAAAATGTTAGTAAAATAGTAGATTAGTAGAATTAAGATAACTGTGTGCCAGCTCTATTGTTTTCTTGATAGGCTTAGATAAAAATGCCCACAGAAGACCATTGCATTTATTAGTCTAATGTGTAAAGCTTTAACTAGTCATTCACCTCCTTCCTTTAGTAAATTGTCTGACTGAGAAAGTCAAGCTATGTTAAAAGTTCAAAGGAGAAGTTAAAGAGCCAGGATAAGAAGTAGAATACATGGAGTGACTTAACAAATGATATCCATAAAGCCCTCAAATGTTTTTTATTTAAAAAAAAAACACATATTCTCAAATTGGCGGTTAAGTTCACATCTGCATTTGAATTTATGTTCTTATGTTCCGTCTCAGGAATAGAATAACAGAATTAAAATGTTTCCAGTATTATGCCTATTCAAAAGAATAGGACAAAATCTATGTCAGGATGCCTCTGTTTGCTTCCTTTCCGTTCAACGTCTTTTTTGCAGGACAAAGAAAATGCTGCTTGCACCTTTGTTTTCCTCCAGCATAAACAGACGGAATAAAATGGAAAGTGATAGTTACGTTTTGTTTTACATTAAAGTCAATGGCATGACGGATACCTCCAATGGCATCCGTCATTTATACAGTTTAACGGATTTGTTTTTCTTTTCATGCATGTGCATAAATGGATGTGTTAAAACAAGATCAAAACAGAAGTGTAAATAACACTTTTTTCCGCCATTAAGATGGATCTGTCTCTTTTAAAATAAGAGAAATTGAGTTCCCGTTTTGACAGATCCGTTAGACGGATTTGTATAAAATTACAGAAAATTTGCTTCCGTTTAGACAGATCTTTTATAATGGATCCATTATTGTGGCTCTACCAATGCAGATATGAACTCTGCCTAACACCTTTTTTATTTTTCACTCCCTGCCTTTCCAGAGCCATAATTTTTTAATTTTACCATTCACATAGCCATATAAAGGCTTTTTTGCAGGACAAGTTGTACTTGGCACCATTTGATCTTACATATAATGTAGTGAGAAGCTGGGGAAAAAAATCCAAATTTGGTGGAATCAGAAAAAAATGCAATTTTGCCACAGTTTTAAGGGTTCTGTTTTAATAGTGTTTCTTATGCTATAAAACTGACTGTTAAATATCAACTGTCAACATTATTGCCAATCACATGACATAAGCCCCGGGTTTATGATGTATGAAACAGCAGAAATCTAGTGGCTATGAAACCCACTGGGCTCACGAGCGGGTGCCATATTAAAAGTGTCAACTTCTGCTGTACATGTGGTGGCGGTTGTCTAAGGTCTCTTTCAGACGGGCGTTGCGGGTGCACTCCATCAAACAGTGCGGGTGCGTTGCGGGAATTGCCGCGATTTTTCCCTGCGAGTGCAAAGCGCTGTCATGCGTTTTGCACGCGCGGGAGAAAAATCGGCACTTTTGGTACCCAGACCCGAACCTGCACTTCTTCACAGAAGTGCATGTTTGGGTCAGAAATTGTCCCGCTGGTATTATTTCACATTATAACATAGTTATAATGTAAAATAATATCCTTGGCCATCTCCCTAATGTTGAACCCGGTGCAGAATGGGTTAAAAATAATAAACTAATAATTACTTACCTGTTCCATTTGATCGCGAAGCCCGGCCTCCTCTCCGTTAGCTTGAAAGATGTAAAGGACCTGTAATGATGTCACAGCATCACATGGCCCAATCACCTGCTCCATCACTATGGTGATGGAGCATGTGATTGGTCCATGTGACCACGTGACATCATCCAAGGTCCTTAAGCACTATCCACAGCCTGAGGATAGTGATTAGGACCTTGGATGATGTCACATGGTCACATGGACCAATCACATGCTCCATCACCATAGTGATGGAGCAGGTGATTGGGCCATGTGATGACGTCATCACAGGTCCTTTAGATCATCGATGCTGCAGGGAAAGAGAGGACAGATCGCGACTACGCGATCAAGTGGCTAAGGTAAGTTAACTTTTATTATTTTTAACCCCTTCCTCATCATTTAATAATGCATTCTTTATTAAGAATGCTATTATTTCCCTTATAACCATGTTATAAGGGGAAATAATAGAGATTGGGTCCCGTTGCTAAGCAACAATGCGGGAAAATCGCAACGCATCCGCACTTGGTTGCGGATGCTTGCGATTTTCCCGCATCCCCATTCACTTCTATGGGGCCTGCGTTGCGTGAAAAACGCAGAATATAGAACATGCTGCGATTTTCACGCAACGCAGAAGTGATGCGTGAAAATCACCGCTCATGTGCACAGCCCCATAGAAATGAATGGGTCCGGATTCAGTGCGGGTGCAATGCGTCCTCCTCACGCATTGCACCCGCGCGGAAAACTCGCCCGTGTGAAAGGGGCCTAAGGGTTAATATGTAATAAAAAGTGTCGATGGTACAAATATGCCAATGGGCCTTCGAAGGCAATAATAAAGATAACAAAAAAAGAATTTTGCATTCACTGACAAAAAAATAACTCACCCAGATAGAAATGTCAGATTGTTGAAAAAGTTGGCACGCAGATATTTCTGCACATATGTGATCATAATTGTGGTGTGGTCTGATATTGCTTGAGAAGACATTGGGTCTTGCCACAAGAAAAAAAATTCTTCCCCCACTGCCCTATAAAAAGGCTCTTAGAGGCTACTTTTTGGTAATGTACCTCTTAGTGAAAGATTGTTGACTGCTAGACATGCCTGTATGACACACTCAAATATATTTTGCCCAGTTGACAGACTTTAAGAGGAGGTGTATCACTGGACTGAGAGAAGCAGGATGTTCGTTTCAATAAATGGCCCACCATCTTGGACATTCTAACAAGGCTGTTAGGAGGAGTTGGCTATGTGAGGGCATGCACACGTGGTGAACAAGCTCCAGACAGCCCACCAGTAGATAGGATCATTTTATCCACTGACAAGCAACAGCAGCTCCCACAGTTTTGTTGTCCACCATCCAGACACAGGTGACATCTTCATTACAGACCTCTATCTCTGCTCAGACTATTTCCAGGCACTTAGTAGAAGGAAATTTGGCGTCATTATGTCATTGACAGCCACCATCAGTTTTTTTAGACATTTTTTTTTTTATTCAAATATGTAGCCCAAGGGAAAAGGTATAAAACATGTGATGGCTAGAGACATGAAAGAAAACATGCACAAAAATTCACTTGAAGTTTAGGACAGAAGTAGCAAGTATAATTATGTTGTATAGGTGATTTCACAGATGGTGTCATGTAATGGTTGCAATTATTTTCTTCTAGGAATGCAGACATACAGTTGGCTAAAGTTAGTAATATACTTTCAATTTTTGATAAGAGGAATGAGACAATTCATTTGATATATAATGCCAGTCCAATGTCTGTTGTAACATAGTAACATAGTATATAAGACCGAAAAAAGACATTTGTCCATCCAGTTCGGCCTGTTTCCTACAAGTTGATCCAGAGGAAGGCAAAAAACCCCTGTGAGGCAGAAGCCAATTTTGCTCACTTATTGAGAAAAAAATTCCTTCCCGACTCCAATCAAGCAATCAGAATAACTCCCTGGATCAACGACCCCTTTCTAGTAGCTGTAGCCTGTAATATTATTACGCTCCAGAAATACATCCAGGCCCCTCTTGAATTCCTTTATTGTACTTACCATCATCACCTCCTCAGGCAGAGAGTTCCATAGTCTCACTGCTCTTACCGTAAAGAATCCTTTTCTATGTTTGTGTACAAACCTTCTTTCCTCCAGACGCAGAGGATGTCCCCTTGTCACAATCACAGTCCTGGGGATAAATAGATGATGGGACAGATCTCTGTACTGACCCCTGATATATTTATACATAGTTATTAGATCTCCCCTCAGTCGTCTTTTTTCTAAAGTGAATAACCCTAATTTTGATAACCTTTCAGGGTACTGTAGATCCCTCATTCCAGTTATTACTTTAGTTGCCCTCCTCTGAACCCTCTCCAGCTCTGCTATGTCTGTCTTGTTCACAGGAGCCCAGAACTGTACACTGTACTCCATGTGTGGTCTGACAAGTGATTTGTAAAGTGGTAGGACTATGTTCTCATCACGGGCATCTATGCCCCTTTTGATGCAACCCATTATCTTATTGGCCTTGGCAGTAGCTGCTTGACACTGGTTTTTGCAGATTAATTTGCTGTTTATTAAAATTCCTAGATCCTTTTCCATGTCAGTGTTACCGAGTGTTTTACCATTTAATATGTATGGGTGACTTGCATTATTCCTTCCCATGTGCATAACTTTACATTTATCAGTGTTAAACCTCATCTGCCATTTTTCTGCCCAAGCCTCCAATCTATCCAGATCCATCTGTAGCAGAAAACTGTCCTCTTCAGTGTTAATTACTTTACACAGTTTAGTGTCATCTGTAAAAATAGATATTTTACTGTGCAGGCCTTCTACAAGATCATTAATAAATATATTGAAGAGAATAGGGCCCAATACTGACCCCTGAGGTACCCCACTTGTTACAGTGACCCAATCTGAGTATCTACCGTTAATAACCACCCTCTGTTTTCTGTCACTCAGCCAGTTACTTACCCACATACAGACATTTTCTCCCAGTCCGAGCATCCTCATTTTATATACTAACCTTTTATGAGATACGGTGTCAAATGCTTTGGAGAAGTCCAGATATACGACATCCATTGATTCGCCGCTGTCAAGTCTAGAACTTACCTCCTCATAGAAGCTGATTAAATTTGTTTGGCATGACCGATCCCTCATGAAGCCATGCTGATATGGCGTTATTTGCTTATTTTCATTGAGATACTCCAAAATAGCATCTCTTAGAAACCCTTCAAACAGTTTACCAACAATAGATGTTAAACTTACCGGCCTATAATTTCCAGGCTCTGTTTTTGGACCCTTTTTGAATATTGGCACCACATTTGCTATGCGCCAATCCTGTGGAACATTCCCTGTTATTATAGAGTCCGTAAATATCAGAAATAATGGTCTGGCTATGACATCACTTAATTCCCTTAGGATACGGGGTGTATGCCATCCGGTCCTGGCGATTTGTCTATTTTAATCTTTTTAAGTCGCTGTTGTACTTCTTCCTGGGTCAGACAGGGCACTTTTAATGGGGATTTACTTTTACATTCTGCATTTCATCTGACAGTTTATTTTCCTCAGTGAATATAGTGGAGAAAAAAATATTTAATAGTTTTGCTTTATCCTCGTCGCTCTCTGCAACACCCCGTCATTGCTATGTAGAGGGCCGACTCCTTCAGATTTATATTTTTACTATTTATATAATTGAAGAACATTTTAGGGTTAGTTTTACTCTCTTTGGCAATTAATCTCTCGGTCTCTAGTTTGGCAAATTTTATTAGTTTTTACATATTCTATTTTTTTCCTTATAGATTATCAGTGCTTCCTGACTCCCCTCCTGTTTTAGCGATTTATATGCTTTCTTTTTGTCATTTATTGCCTTCTTTACGGTTCCATTTATCCACATTGGTTTCTTATTGTTCCTTAGCCTTTTATTCCTATAAGGTATGTACCTCTCACAATTAGATGTTACAATGCTTTTAAAAATCTCCCATTTTATGGTTGTATTTTTATTTTTGAGGACTTTGTCCCAGTTAGTTAGGCCTATGGCCTCGCTTAGTTGGCTAAATTTTGCTTTTTTGAAGTTTGGTATTTTTGTTCCTCCCTTTAGAAACTCTCGTTTGAAGGATAATTGGAAGGTTATAACTTTATGGTCACTATTTCCCAGGTGTCCCCCAACCTGCACATCTGTTGTTCTATCAGGTCTATTGGTTAATACTAAGTCCAGTATGGCCGTCCCTCTAGTGGGGTCCTGAACCAGTTGGGAAAGGAAATTGTCTTTGGCTATTGCCAAGAACCTGTTTCCTTTTTGGGATGTACAGCTTTCAGTTTCCCAGTCTATATCTGGGTAGTTGAAGTCCCCCATGATAACGACTTCATTATGATTTGCCGCCTCGTCTATCTCGTTTAGTAATAGATTTTCTGTGGATGGTATATTAGGTGGTTTATAATACACTCCTATTAGTATTTTATTATTGTTTTTGCTCCATGTATTTCTACCCACAGTGACTCCACATGTTCATGTCCCTCAGAGATGTATTCTCGAATTACGGGATTTAGACACGACTTCACGTAGAGGCAGACCCCTCCACCTCTCCGGTTTTGACGATCCTTTCTAAACAGATTGTAACCTTTTATATTAACAGCCCAGTCATAGCTATCATCCAGCCATGTCTCAGTTATTCCCACTACGTCATAGTCCTCCTCACACATCACTAATTCCAGTTCACCAGTCTTGTTAGTCAGGCTTCTGGCATTAGTATACATACATTTGACAGGTTTATGTGTATTTTTTACCCTACATCTTTCATTCTGAGCTGTTCTAGTACCCCCTTCCATTCCTCCCCCAGACACACTACCTCGCCCCTGGTCTCTATCTGCACTATCTTCCCCTCCTATAACGTAATTACCCTCCCCCCCAATCCCTAGTTTAAACACTCCTCCAACCTTCTAGCCATCTTTCTCCCCAACACAGCTGCCTCTTCCCCATTGAGGTGCAGCCCGTCCCTACGGTAGAGCCTGTAGCCAACAGAGAAGTCGGCCCAGTTCTCCAGGAACCTGAACCACTCCTTCCTACACCAGTTCTTGAGCCACTTGTTAATCTCCCTAATCTCCCACTGCCTTTCTTGTGTGGCTCGTGGTACAGGCAGTATTTCAGAAAATACTACTTTTGAGGTCCTTGCCCTAAGCTTTTGACCTAAATGCCTGAAATCATTTTTAAGGACTCTCCACCTTTCTCTAACTTTGTCATTGGTTCTGATATGGACCATGACTGCTGGATCTTCTCCAGCCCCTCCCAGTAATCTGTCAACCTGATCCGCGATGTGTCGAACTCTAGCGCCAGGAAGACAGCACACTATTCAGCGATCACGATCTTTGTGACAGATTGCCCTATCTGTACCCCTAATAATTGAGTCTCCCACTACCAGCACCTGTCTGGCCTGCCCTGCTCTCCTGGTCCCCAGCTTACTGGAGCTGACATTCCCCTGACTGGCAGAGGAAGTGTCTGGCTGCAGCGGTGCCGTCCCTGAACTGTCATCCCCCTCATCTGCCAACCGTGCAAACTTGTTGGGGTGTGTCAGATCAGGGCTAGCCTCCCTGGCACTCTTCCCTCTACCCTGCTTTCTTACTGTTACCCAGCTAACTACCTCACTCTCCTCAGCCTCCTCGCTACCACCCTCCCCAACATCTACCCCATAGAGTGCTTGCTCAGTGAGCAGCAAACTCTTTTCCAAATTGTCAGTGGCTTTCAGTGTTGCAACTCGCCTGTTTAGAGACTCGATGTGCGAGTGCAGGGAAAGGAGGAATCATTTTACAGCATCTTAGTGCAGAGAGAGACATCAGAAGGTGCTAGGGACATTGATAGGACAGGAATTTACAAGTGCAGGGAAAGATTATTTGGTGATCCAAATAGTCATTAGACAGCTCTGTTATTCCAGCTTTTTGTCATTGGGCTGCAAGTGTTATGTTGAAAAGCTTTTAGAGGCTTATATTTTAGTATCTTATTCAGTACTACAAGAAAAAGATACACGCATTTCACTTCAGTTATTTCTGTTAAAAGCGTATAGGGGTGCATTTCAGTAAAAAAGAAAAATATATACACACTGCACTGTTGCAGTTATTTCTGGTGAAAGCGTATAGGGGCGTATATCAGTAAAAAGAAGAAAAGTATATACGCACTGCACTGTTGCAGTTATTTCTGGTGAAAGCGTATAGTGGCCTATTTCAGTCCAACAAGAATTTCTGCAGTTATTTCTGGTGAAAGCATATAAGGCGTATATCAGTAAAAGAAGAAAAATATATGCACACTGCACTGTTTCAGTTATTTCTGGTGAAAGCGTATAGTGGCCTATTTCAGTCCAACAGAAAAATAAATTCTCGGGTCACTTCTGCAGTTATTTCTGGTGAAAGTGTATGGGGCGTATTTCAGTACTACAAAAATATATTCTCAGTTCACTGTTGCAGTTATATCTGGTAAAGCCCTTAGTGGTGTATTGCAGTAGAAAAAGAAATATACATTTGCCATTCGCTGCTGTACTTATATCTTGACAAACCTTTATTGACGTATAGCAGTAGAAAATGAAATATACATTCACCATTTGCTCCTGCACTCATATTGTGAAAAACCTTTAGTGACGCATATCAGTAGAAAAAAAAAATATACATTTGCCATTCGCTCCTGCACTGATATCTTAAAAAACCTTTATTGACGTATATCAGTAGAAAAATAAAAATATATTTAGAGCGTTCACGGTTGCAGTTATATGTGGTAAAGCCTTTAGTGGCGTATTTCTGTAGAAAAATTAAGATATATGCAGCGTTCAGTGCTGCAGTTATATGTGGGAAAGTCCATTTCGCGGTATGGACTGAATTACATTGTACTGAAATATTGTATTTACATTTCACACACTGCGCACTTACGTGATGACGTCCATAAGAGTGGTGCACCAATACAGGTGAATACACTATGCACTAAACCTGCACAAAAATGCGAACTAATTCACACCAGCCCGCATCTATCTGCGCTATTGCTTACTGGACACTATGGGGACTTTTCTGCAACACAGAAACCACACGAGGGCCGCATCTTGCTCTTCCAGCGCGGACCTACTTCCTCCGCTACGTCCTGTTAACTTCAGATCACTCCGCCTTAGGCGCTGTTGTTTTTTTTAAACTGACAGCCTATAACCCTCTGTTGAAAAGCCTTTAGTGGCGTATATATGTGGAAAAAGAAAAATATACTCGGCATTCACTGTTTCAGTTATATGTGGTAATATGTGGTAAAGTCTTTAGTGGCGTATATCAGTAGAAAAAGAAAAATATATTTGGCGTTCAGCTCTGCAATTATATGCGGTAAAATATTTTTTTAATTATTTTGGTGGTAAAACATTTTTTTTATTCAGCATTAAACGCTGCACTTATATGGGGTAAAATCTTTTTAAAATTATTTTGGTGGAAAAAAACGTATTCAGCATTAAGCGCTGCACTTATATGCGGTTAAATCTTTTTATAATTACTTTGGTGGAAAAAAAACTTGAATTCAGCATTAAGCACTGCACTTATATGCGGTAAAATCTTTTTTGAATAATTTCAGTGGAAAAAATCTTATATTCAGCATTAAGCGCTGCACTTATATGTGGCAAAATCTTTTTTGAAATATTTTTCAGTGGAAAAAATCTTGTATTCATTCTTAAGCGCTGCACTTATATGCAGTAAAATCTTTTTTGAATTATTTAGTTAGACAAAAATCTTATATTCAGCATTAAGCACTGCACTTATATGCGGTAAAATCGTTTTTTAATTACTTTGGTGGAAAAAAAACTTGTATTCAGCCATAAGTGCTGCACTTATATGCAGTAAAATCTTTTTGGAATTATTTCGGTGGAAAAAAAAACTTGTATTCAGCATTAAGCGCTGCACTTATATGTGGCAAAATATTTTTTGAAATACTTCGGTTGAAAAAATTCTTGTATTCATCATTAAGCGCTGCACTTATATGCGGTAAAATCTTTTTTGAAATATTTCAGTGAAAAAAAATAACTTGTATTCAGCATTAAGCACTGTATTTATGTGCGGTAAAATCTTTTTTAAAATATTTTGGTGGAAATACAAATTTCCACCTCCTCCATTAGCTTCCTCATCTCTTCATTATCATTGGACACACTAACTTTACACCCTCCCTACCATCTATATATATAAGTGGTGCCAGCACCACCTAGAAGCGAATAAATGGAGATAAAGTGTTGCACCAGGATAGCGAGTAAACAAATTAGAGGTGCTCTCAGTTGGTAAATCCACCCACTCCACACAGAAACTTAATTCTAAGAACAACTGGGCACTCTACTATATATGGAAATCAATCATTTATTACCATATTAAAAAAACAACAAGTATAGAAGCAAATCCACAAGTATAGCAGCAAATCCACCAAAAATGTGCAATACGGTAATAATCAGCCAATATAAAACACTCAATTTGTGCCGATTAGAGTGTATCGATCACATATCCGCTGTGGGGGAAGTGTTGGCCCACAGGCAATTTGTATAGAGATAGTTTACAAATAGTCCTGTCCCTTATATGATTCAAATGCCGGGTTAAAGGATCACCCATGGTGATAAACTTGAAGAGTCTCTCTTAAAATTGCATGTAAGAACTAAAATCGCATAAGTTGTATCGAGCGGCGTCCCGCTCCTGAGACAGTTCAGCGGCGTCCCGCTGTATTTCACTTAGGTGACTGCCGGTGTTGTATAACAACTTTCATTGAAAAAAGAAGGCCACAGTCTTACCAGGGAGAGCGTCTTGAATGGAGCCTGTGAGTGTCCCCGATTTATTCCTGTCTGAACTGTCCGGTCTCTCGAGTGCCACAACTCGCGTGGCAGACGGGATTCACTTTGTATAGGGTCAATATCGTTCACAAGGATCCGATGTGGAATTTCACTTATACGTCCCTGGATAGGTGGCCAAGGTTGGTTCTAATGCGCAAATGTTCCTGGGGGATACCAAACACGTTTCGGAGTAATGTGTGACCCCTTCCTAATAAATTATTGATTTCCAAAAATAGGAGAGTGCCCAGTTGTTCTTGGAATAGAAGCAAATAAAGGTAAATGACTCTGCCAGCCTGTTAAAGGGGATAACAGCATGATACCACAATACATTTGATATGACAATGCAAGAGTTTAAAGTGCCCACATATAGCACATGGGGTACCTCAGGGATCTGTTCTGGGACCCATATTGTTTAATATCTTTATCAGCGAAATTGCAGAAGGCCTCAATGGTAAGGTGTGTCTTTTTGCTGATGACACAAAGATTTGTAACAGGGTTGATGTTCCTGGAGGGATACACCAAATGGAAAAGGATTTAGGAAAACTAGAGGAATGGTCAAAAATCTGGCAACTAAAATTTAATGTCGATAAGTACAAGATAATGCACCTGGGGCGTAAAAACCCAAGAGCAGAATATAAAATCAGTGATACAGTACTAACCTCAGTATCTGAGGAAAGGGATTTAGGGGTCATTATATCAGACGACCTAAAGGTGGGCAGACAATGTCATAGAGCAGCAGGTAATGCCAGCAGAATGCTTGGGTGTAAAGGGAGAGGCATTAACAGTAGAAAGAGGGAGGTGCTCGTGCCGCTCTACAGAGCACTAGTGAGACCTCATTTGGAGTATAGTGTGCAGTACTGGAGACCATATCTGCAGAAGGATATTGAAACTTTGGAGAGAGTTCAGAGAAGAGCTACTAAACTAGTACATGGATTACAGGACAAAACTTACCAGGAAAGGTTAAAGGACCTTAACATGTATAGCTTGGAAGTAAGAAGAGACAGAGGGGATATGATAGAAACTTTTAAATACATAAAGGGAATCATCACGGTAAAAGAGGAGAGAATATTTAAAAGAAGACAAACTGCTACAAGAGGACATAGTTTTAAATTAGAGGGGCAAAGGTTTAAAAGTAATATCAGGAAGAATTACTTTACTGAGAGAGTAGTGGACGCATGGAATAGCCTTCCTGCAGAAGTAGTAGCTGCAAATACAGTGAAGGAGTTTAAGCATGCATGGGATAGGCATAAGGCCATCCTTCATATAAGATAGGGCCTGGGGCTATCCATAGTATTCAGCATATTGGGCAGACTAGATGGGCCAAATGGTTCTTATCTGCCGACACATTCTATGTTTCTACATAGTGGAACACTGCATCATAATGAATCAGGCGTGGATCAGCCAGGATTTCCACACACCAATGCCTGATGCATCATACTAGATCATTCATGGTGCCACACCAACAATTTGACAAAAGAGACCAGTTTATTCTATTTACCTGCCTCAGCTACTGTTACCACCCTGATGCCACACATCAGATGCAAAGTTCTCCTTCTTTCGCCCACCATCTTCAGCGGGTACTGGTATTGCCACCAACCTCCACAGTATGTCACTATGGTCTCCTCATGCTGCCACCTCCAGACTATGTCATTGTGCCGCTCTGTGGTCTCCTGATGCTGATGCCACCTCCAGACTCTGTCATTGTGCTGCTCTGTTCTCTCCTCATGCTGCTTCCACTTCCAGACTCTGTCATTGTGCCATTCTGTGCTCTCTTCATGCTGCTGCCACCTGCAGACTCTGTCATTGTGCCGCTCTGTGGTCTCCTCATGCTGCTGCCACCTCCAGACTATGTCATTGTGCTGCTCTGTGGTCTCCTCAAGCTGCTTCCACCTCCAGACTATGACATTGTGCCATTTTGTGGCCTACTCATGCTGCCGCCACCTCCAGACTATGTCATTGTGCCGCTCTGTGGTCTCCTCATGCTGCCGACACCTCCAGACTATGTCATTGTGCCGCTCTGTGGTCTCTTTATGCTGCTGCCGCCTCAAGACTCTGTCATTGGGCGTCTCTGTGGTCTCCTCATGCTGCTTCCACCTCAACACTATGTTATAGGGCCACTCTTTGGACTTCTCATGCAGTCCCTTCATGACAGTTCCACCATTTTGGCTTTCGGCCTGGCTGACATCATCATTTATTTGACACTTCTACTGATCTGTCAGAAGGAAGGAAAAACAAGACGCATAATGGATCCTGTCTGTGTAGCAGCTTTATGGCCTGTATGGTCCCATCAGAAATTATGATTCGGTAGCCAAAAGCAGGAGTAGGTAGAAAACACAGAAGACATGCAAATGTTCCATTAACGTGTCATCTCTGTTTTAGATCCACTCTATTTTATTTTGCCTTTAGCAATACTGATCGATTATTGAGTAAATGCTAACCAAGTGAAGGCGTATGCCCCTCAGACAGTATCCGTTTTTTCTGGGTAATTGTTCTGACGGATCAGAAAATGGGGAAAATTAAACCATGACGTCATCCCAAACTTACTGCTTACACCCTCTCCACTTTGTCGTGGTTCTCTACTTGTATAAGAGTTTAATAGAACAGGTTCTGTAGACATCTATGTGGAATCAGCTGACGAGGGTGTAAAAGGAGTGTGTTTCTTCTTTACACTAACATCTACTGGTAAGGAGTTAATACTTGAGTTCAACTCAAGTCAGTTTTTGCCCCGTGACCGCCCAAATAAGTGAAGTATGCAGTGAGTCTAAGAGCGACTCCTGTCATCTGCATGTCATACGGACTCACAGTATTATTTTACTACCAAAGGCTCTCAGCAGCCAGAAAATAGCAAGTTTTTAACGTCGCGAATATATTCGGATGTAATTGAATTTTTCCCGAAAAATTAGTCGAACCGGCGAATCAGATTTTTTTTAAATTCGCTCATCTCTAATCATGGACTATTTTTATAAGCTATAATAAACTTTTCAAATATAAGTTTTTAAGGTACCACTAAAAATGGGAATGTTAGGTGGAACTCTAATAGGCCAGGGCAACGAGTGCCAATGAATGGGAGCAGCACAAGAGAAGTATTTTGAAGTCAGAAGTGAGAGGTTGTAGTAACATGGAAGAATGCAAGAAGGTTGATGAACTAAGGCCTGTATTATACTGGCTGAGGGTCGGCCGGATCATTGCTAACCAGGAACACTTGTTAGCGATGATCTGCCTGTATAAGTGCCACCGATTACGCATGCTAAAAAATCATCATTTGCCAGTGGCAGATCATGCTGTCTATTCATGGTCTGCTGCTGACAAATGATGATTCTGTATGTGGAGGAGAGATGGCATTACCGATCGCTCCTCCCCATACATTTAATAGCAGTAGTCTCCTTCACTGAAAAGCACGCGATTGTTGAAAAGGAACTCTTCTTTCCCGACAATTGTAATTCTCATCTGCAGGTCTATTATAGTCCTAACACATGTATAACAGTACAGCATTTGTAGACTAGGAGAAGAGTTCTGAATTGAATTATGCTAAAAACAGGTAGCCAGTATAATGAATGACAGAGACCAACTGATTTAGTATAGAAAGATCATCCTGGCTGCTGCATTCACAATGGATTGACATTTAGTAGGTCTTTTTAGTGGAATGACAGTAAATTACAGTGGTATTGGCAAGAAATGGACAAGGCCCGGATTAGTGTTTTAGCAGCGGCAGTTGGGGAGTAAGGACAGATGTGAGAAGTGTTTTGGCATGAAGGTGACATGATTTGGCAATGGATTAAATGTGAAGAAGAAGGGCTAGATCTGAGTTGAATATAATTCAAGGACATTGGACTTGATGTCTAGGGAGGATGGTGGTGATACAGACAGAGATTGAGGTATTAGGTTTAGGCAAAGAAGATGGTGGAGAAAGCAGAAGAGTTCAGTTTTAGAAAGGTTTAGTTTGAGATATTGAGGACTTGACAGTACAGCCGGATAGAATGGATAAATTAAACATATACCTAATACCTACGGAATTATGGTTTTGATAATTTAATAAGAAATACTTCATGCCATAAGACATAACACATACTATATGTACATGCTACACAGTTGAACTGCCTTGTGCATATTGTGTATCTGCAGAATATTTACAAACTTTACCGTGATTGCAACATTTTCCATCACCAACACTTTTGGGATATATTGGGGCTAGATGTATCAATGTACTTACACAAGCCACATTTACAAAGCCTGTTCCATGCAACTGTTTCAGAAATAGAGGGCATGGACACTAAATTTCATGGAGTGTTATTTATAAAGCTTCTAAGTTTTAAAAATGTTAAAATTTTGTATTTTTAGATAAGTGGCAGTAAACACATGGTCAATTTTGTTTTTTCAAAAATTATTTTGTTTTTTCAAATATTATTATGTTGTTTTTTTAAATATAGACATATTTGGTATTGCTGCATCCGACCTGCTCTATAAAAATATCACTTAATCTACCCCCTAAGGTAAATGCTTTAATAAAATAAAATAAAAACTGTGCCAAACAAGCCATTTTTGTCACTTACAAAAAGTGCAATACCAAGCAATCAAAAAGTCTAATCCAACTGTTACCTCATCCCTACATGAGACAATCACAGCGATCGAATGGCAGGAACTGCTTTTATTGGTCCCCTGCCAGGTGCCCAGGCAGCATGGCTGTCCGGTGAAAGGGTCAAGACCTTTCTAGAACCACCTTGATTTGAGCCTTACTGACGTCAGGAGAGATATTTCTCAGCAGCAAATAAATGACAGACACACAGGTATCACTGAGAAATACTCTAACTTTATTGGTATATGGCCCGGCTTTTTGTATGGGAGAGAGATAGAATCTGCACAGCTTTATCCAATCACAGTGAGATACATCTTATCAGAAAAGTAGTGTACTGACATGACCATATAAGGAACAAACTCTTTACATCAGCCTTAGGGGAAATTCCACAAAGGTGGAAACACAGGAACGAACTTAGCTTACAGCAGGAAAATAGAAAATTATGCAGCAGTGCAAAAGTTACAACACTATAGAAGACAAGATAGAGTATGATTCTCTTAAATCCCCTCTTAGAACTATAATTCTTTAGATTATATGGTTCTTACTTTTCCTTTTCCTATATATTGCGAGGTATCCCCTGTATTGCCAGCGCGACCTTACCGTTGAGACCAGTATTATTTGGGATGAAGGTACAACAAGATGCAGGATCAGAGAGTACCTTACAGATACCACCATCATATCTAGTTGTTCAACTACCCCCTGCAAAGCATCTCTAGTATAATTTACAAATCTCTGTTGGTTATAGTAAATATAATTAATCCAATCCACATTCTTATTAACTGTTATAATAGGAAGAATAGATTCAAAGCCTGCAGCAACTTGATCCCTAGCTTTAAATTCATCAGGAACCCCTCTTGGGACACCAATTGCATCAATATACACATGGGGGTCAAGGCTGTCTTTGGGGAGTGACCTTTTGGATTGGGTAATGCCCTTATTTACGGGGATCTCTGATTCTGCAAATATGTGGATATTCATGCTTTAGCGAGTGCACATTCTCCTCTCCGTGAACCCTCTATCCTGGACCTTATTTTTCCATCACCACAGATCCAGTACACATCTCCAATGGAATAAACTTGATTTTGGTGAGGGAAGCATTTGCTTGGCTATAATTTGCACAATGTCCTTCTGTAAAGTTCCCCAAGTCTCTACCCTTATCTCCTCCCATGTGGCAGGTATAACTACCTGGATAGATGTGTATTTCTGCACCAGAATGGGGGTCTTTGTGAAAAGAGGGTATTTCTGTTTCCACTCCTCACAGGATGAGTGATCACTGGAAATATTTGAGAACAGTTCTAAAAAGCATTCTTCAACATTGGATGTCAGTATTAAGGGTACTGTGCCTAAGTGAGGCTTTGCTGCTCCACATATGTAACAGTTACTTTTATTCATCGAGGCTGCACTATACCTCATTCATTCCAACCAGAGGTTACCATACGAAAACCCGGTTTCTGCTGCTAAGACCTCTTTATAATCAGGATCTGAGATAGCTATCATATTTTAAAAGGTTTGGATGTGGGGCCTGAGCAGCTGGCTCTGTTTCTGGGCATTGGGGTACGTCCACTCTGAAGATTGATGCATATCCTTAAGGACGAATTCCCCCAGTGGTAATTCATCCCCTCCCCGTATTCATCTTCTCATACAATAGGTGGCACTATCTGTGGGCTAGGGTTTTCAAGGTTTAAGTTGAGCTGATAATATTTGTTCTAATTTTATATCCTTATCATGATTATTTCTAAGAGTGTTTCCACAAGCAGTAGTAATGTCGCGAACTTCCGCAATTGTTCGCGAACGGGTGAACCGCCATAGACTTCTATAGTAAGTCGAATTTTAAAACCCACAGGGACTCTTTCTGGCCACAATAGTGATAGAAAAGTTGTTTCAAGGGGACTAACACCTGGACTGTGGCATGCCGTAGGGGAATCCATGGCAAAACTCCCATGGAAAATTACGTAGTGGACGCAGAGTCAGGTTTTAATCCATAAAGGGCATAAATCAACTAACATTCCTAAATTGTTTGGAATAACATGCTTTAAAACATCCAGTGTGTGTATATGATCAGGTATGATGTTGTATCGATCAGGTAGTGTAAGGGTTACGCCCGCTTCACAGACATTGACAGACCAAACTCCCCTTTTAATGCACCGCAAACAACCGCAAACAGTCCATTTGCACAACTGCAAATTCCCCATTTGCACAATGTTGGATACCAAGCTAGCCATGTCCCAGTGATGTCATTGAAGGTTTCTTCCTCCACCCAGCCACGTACAACACCAAGGGTCCCTGAAAGGTGAATTTAATTGATTTTTCGAACGGGGAGATGGTTAAAACAACGCTGGCTCCCTCCCCTTTGTTTTAATCCACGGCCACTGTGACTGCGCTGTGCAATTTACTCGCACACCAGATATGAGTGTTATTTTTTGCAGTTCTCTTCTCATCAGTTTAATCCCTGTTATGTCCCCAATCTGGGGAGGGAGCCAGCGTTTTTTTTAACCATCTCCCTGTTCGAAAAATCAATTCAATAAATGGACCCCAAATTGGGGACGTAACAGGGATTAAACTGATGAGTATTGAATGGATTTTAGACAACCGCAAACAGTTGTCAAAAGTAGACAAACTCCTTGCAGAAATGTGATTTATCTGTGTGTGTCCTTCTTGTTAATTCCAATTTGGGGCACTGCGCGTGTGCCGTGCAATGTACTACACGGTATGAGGGCTGTGTTAACTAGTACTATTCTTATCAGTTTAATCCCTGTTACGTCCCCAATCTGGAGTCCATTTATTGAATTGATTTTTCGAACGGGGAGATGTTTAAAAAAACGCTGGCTCCCTCCCCTTTGTTTTAATCCATGGTCACTGCGTCTGCGCCGTGCAATTTACTGTCACACTCGATATGAGTGGTGTCTTAACTAGTACTATTCCTATCAGATTAATCCTTGTTACGTCCCATATCAGGGATTGCCTTTTGTGAAAAAAAATTTAGGCCGGGTACCTTCGACTGCCTTCACAGTGACAGACCAAACTCTCATACACCAAACTAAATTGATTTTAGGAACCGGGAGATGGAAAAAGCAGCTTGGTCGGTCCTCTTACTCCCAAATTGGGGCACTGCGCGTGCACAGAGCAATGTGTTGTGACACCCTATATGAGTGGTATCTAACTAGTACTATTCCTATCAGTTTAATCCCTGTTATGTACCCTATCCCGGGACGTGTGTCGAATTGATTAACCATTGTCGAATTAATGAACCATTACGACATCATGAAATAATTTAGTTCTGAGCTCTGTACTTGCTTTGTATTGGAATTGATGGGGATTTTTTTTAATTGTCTGCATTATTTCTAATAAACTATTAAGAGACTTTATTATGATTTTATATTTTATGTATTAAAAACCCATACAACTTAAAAAAAAAAAAAGTTAAATTAATGTTTTTACTATTAAATATTATCCAGCTGATCGCTTTTGGTCTGACCATAATGAAGCAACAGCCTTATCATCTGGGGTGTGGCAACATTGCCAACACACTCATAGAGGTGATGATTGCTTCATTGTGATACGCAAGCCCCTTCACCACAACAAGGTAACGATCACGAAGGGGAACTGACACTTGTATGTGCCTTTTTTTTTGTTTTGTTTTTGCAGCCACAGTGCTGCACCATAGGACAGAAAAATTAGGCATGTACACATGCCTGAAAAATTATGGCACTGTTGCAGCCGTTGTAGCAGCGGCTGGAAAAATTGATGTTTTTCAGGCAGAAAAGTGACTAAATTATTGCGGCTTGAACCCTAGTTGGTGGCGGAGAATTCATGAAAGTCATCCGGTATGCAGACAATAAATACAGCAGCGTGGCGACCATTTTGAGGCCAAAGGCATGTCATCAGGCCTTTTGTTAGTCAAACGTATCCCCCACTGTCAGTCCCTTCGGGATCCATGCCTCATTCATCTTTATGAAGGTGAGGTAATCAACACTTTTTTGATTGAGGCGACTTCTCTTGTCAGTGACAATGCCTCCTGCTGCACTGAAGGTCCTTTCTGACAGGACACTTGAAGCAGCGCAGGCCAGAAGGTCTATTGCAAACTGGGATAGCTCAGGCCACAGGTCAAGCCTGCACACCCAGTAGTGAAGGGGTTCATCGCTCCTCAGAATGTCGATATGTGCTGTTAAGGCGAGGTAGTCTGCTACCTGTCGGTCGAGTCGTTCTCTAAGGCTGGATCCTGAAGGGTTGTGGCGATGTGTAGGACTGAAAAAGCTCCACATGTCCTCCATCAGCAACACATCTGTAAATTGTCCAGTCCTTGCCGCCGTGGTAGGAGGAGGATTACATTCACCTCTTCCCCAGTTAGATTCCCGTTGTGCTGTGACATCCCCCTTATAAGCTGTGTAAAGCATATTTTTTAGTTTGGTTTTGAACTGCTGCATCCTTTCCGACTTTCGGTAATTTGGTAACATTTCTGCCACTTTCTGCTTATACCGGGGGTCTAGTGGATTGGCCACCCAGTACAGGTCGTTCTTCTTCATCCTTTTTATACGAGGGTCCCTCAACAGACATGACAGCATGAAAGACCCCATTTGCACAAGGTTGGATGCAGAGCTACTCATTTCCCGTTCCTCGTCCTCACTGATGTCATTGACGGTCTGTTATTCCCTCCAGCCATGTACAACACCATGGGTCCCAGATAGGTGACAACAACGAGCATCCTGGGGTGCCTGCTGTGGTTGGTCTTCCTCCTCCTCAAAGCCAGATTCCTCCTCTGACTCCTCTTCCTCATACTCCTCTTCCAGCGTTGCCGCAGGTCCGGCAAGTGATTATGACAAGGCTGGTTCTGGTGGTGATGGTGACCACAACTCTTCCTCTTCACGCTCATCTACAGCCTGATCCAGCACTCGTCGCAGGGCACGCTCCAGGAAGAGAACAAATGGGATGAGGTTACTGATGGTGCCTTCGGTGCGACTGACTAGGTTTGTCACCTCCTCAAAAGGACGCATGAGTCTACAGGCATTGCGCATGAGCGTCCAGTAACGTGGCAAAAAAATTCCCAGCTCCGCAGAGGCTGTCCTAGCACACCGATCAAACAAATACTCGTTGACGGCTTTTTCTTGTTGGAGCAGGCGGTCTAACATTAGGAGTGTTGAATTCCAACGTGTCGGGCTGTTGCAAATCAAGCGCCTCACTGGCATGTTGTTTCGCCGCTGAATATCGGAAAAGTGCGCCATGGCCGTGTAGGAATGCCTGAAATGGCCACACACCTTCCTGGCCTGCTTGAGGACGTCCTGTAAGCCTGGGTACTTAGACACAAAGCGTTGTCCAGTTGGTGCGGGGTCAGCCACTGATCCACCTGTGCATTCAGGGCGGACAGGAGTGCTGGTCCTGTGTGGCTCTCTGCTTTCAGGCAAGTCAACCCCAAGACAGCGTGACACTGTCGTATCCGGGATGTGGAATAGCCCCTGGGGAGCTGAGGGGATTCAGTTGATGTGCAGCCAGATGCCGCAGCAGAAGAGGACTCAGCCGAGGAGGATATCGAAGAGGATGGAGTAGGAGTAGAGGAGGTAGCAGTAGGCCTGCCTGCAAGTCGCGGCGGTTTCACCAACTCCGCTGCGGAGCAACGCATTCCATGCTTGTCAGCCGTCAGCAGGTTGACCCAATGCGCAGTGTACGTGATATACCTGCCCTGACCGTGCTTTGCAGACCAGGTATCAGTGGTCAGATGGACCCTTGCCCCAACACTGTATGCCAGAGATGCCATGACTTCCTTTTCAATAACATAGTAGAGGTTTGAGATTTACTTTTTTGAAAAAAAAATTCGTCCGGGTACCTTCCACTGTGGCGTCCCAATAGCGACAAATTTTTTGAAGTCCTCAGACTCCACCAGCTGGTATAGTAAAAGCTGGCAGGCTAAGAGTTCCGTCAAGCCAGCTGTCAGTCGCCGGGCAAGGGGGTGACTCTGGGACATTGGCTTCTTACGCTCAAACATTTCCTTAACAGACACCTGACTGTGGGCAGATGAGCAGGAACTGCTGAAGGTGAGAGGCGGAGTGGCGGTTGGTTGAGAGGGGGCAGGGAGGACAGCAGTAGTTGATGTGGCTGAAGATGCTGGACCAGGAGGAGCATGGTGGCTTTGAGTTTGTGTGCTGCTTGTACTCATGTGTTGATCCCATAGGCGTTTGTGGTGTGAGATCATGTGCCTTCGCAAAGCAGTTGTACCGAGGTGGGTGTTGGACTTCCCATGACTCAGTTTCTTTTGGCACAGGTTGCAAATGGCATTGCTGTTATCAGAGGCAGACACACACAAAAAAATGCCACACTGCTGAGCTTTGCAATTACGGCATTCTGGTGGTGGCAACAGTATGCGTTGACTGGCGTGCTGTCTGGCTGACCCCGGGTGCCGATACATGCTGTCTGACTGTGCCACTAACTCCTTGCGATGACCTCCCCCTGCTTCCAACTCATCTCTTCCTTCTCTCTGTCTCCCCTTCTGAACTTTCCCCGTCTTCTTCTCTTCGAGCAGGCACCCACGTGGCATCCGTGGACACATCGTCATCATCAACCGCTTCACTTGTGTCTGACACCTCAGCAAAGGAAGCAGCAGCGGGTACAACATCATCATCATCATCACACTGTACGTCCATGTGTGTAATCCTGCCTGACTGAGACATATCCCTCTAATCTACATCATCTGGCAATAATGGTTGCGCATCACTAATTGCATTCAACTGATGTGTAAATAACTCCTCTGACGGATCAAGTGAAGCGGCTGTGGTGGCTGTGGTGGTAGTGGTGGTGGTGACGGCGGGCGGGAACGTGGTAACTTGAGAGCAGGTGACCGAAGCTGAAAATTAAATGCCTTATTTATCGGCAAGCTACTGTGCCACCCGGTATGAGTGGTGGGCACTGGAAGTGGGCACACTACAGTCTGTGGAAGTCGGCTTGATACCCACTGGCAGCAGGCAAGCAACTGAAATTAGACTAAAGTGTAAAAATTAAATGCCTTATTTATCGGCAAGCTACTGTGCCACCCGGTATGAGTGGTGGGCACTAGCAGTGGGCACACTACAGTCTGTGGAAGTCGGCCTGACACACACTGGCAGCATGCAAGCAACTGAAATTAGACTAAAGTGTAAAAATTAAATGCCTTATTTATCGGCAAGCTACTGTGCCACTCGATATGAGTGGTGGGCACTGGCAGTGGGCACACTACAGTCAGTGGAAGTCGGCTTGATACCCACTGGCAGCAGGCAAGCAACTGAAATTAGACTAAAGTGTAAAAATGAAATGCCTTATTTATCGGCAAGCTACTGTGCCACCCGGTATGAGTGGTGGGCACTGGAAGTGGGCACACTACAGTCTGTGGAAGTCAGCCTGACACACACTGGCAGCAGGCAAGCAACTGAAATTAGACTAAAGTGTAAAAATGAAATGCCTTATTTATCGGCAAGCTACTGTGCCACCCGGTATGAGTGGTGGGCACTGGCAGTGGGCACACTACAGTCTGTGGAAGTCGGCCTGACACACACTGGCAGCATGCAAGCAACTGAAATTAGACTGAAGTGTAAAAATTAAATGCCTTATTTTTCTGCAAGCTACTGTGCCACCCGGTATGAGTGGTGGCCACTGGCAGTGGACACACTACAGTCTGTGGAAGTCGGCCTGGCACACACTGGCAGGCAACTAACCTTAGATTAAAGGGTAGAAATTAAATGCCTTTTTTTATGCAAAGTCCTGTGCCACATGGTATGAGTGGTGGGCACTGGCAGTGGGCACACTAGAGTCTTGCAGCTTCTCATACACGGGCAGGCCAGGCAACTGCAATATATATATGGAGAAAAAAAAAAGCTGACTAATGTAGCAGCCCTTAAAAAGGGCTTTTTGGGGTGCTATCAGGACGCTGTCCTTACAGCAGCGATTAGATGAATCTTTCAGGACTGGAGTGGACACTGAATACACTAGCCTAGCTATCGATTTCCCAATTAAATCAGCAGCAGCTACACTGTCCCTCCTCTCACTAAGACTGCAGCTTCTGAATGAATCTAAAATGGATGCTGTCCAGGAGATGGGAGGGTCTGGGAGGGAGTGTATGCTGCTGATTGGCTGGAATGTGTCTGCTGACTGTGAGGTACAGGGTCAAAGTTTGCTCAATGATGATGTATAGGGGGCGGACCAAACATCGCGTATGTTCGCCCGCCGCGGCGAACCCGAACAAGCTATAGTTCGGGCCATCTCTAACAAGCAGTTAGGGCTCTACCTTTCCAAGAAAGAGTCATCCTGGTAATTAGGGATTTCCCATCCCTGTCCTTTTTGTCCAAGGCAGAATGTGGTTTATATCCCCAATCATACCCAGTATTCCAACCCACAGACCCCTAGTATTTGCAGTTCTGACCCCAATAATTGTCAGTTACACAGATATATACCTGGGGACCCTGGTCCCTTTGTTGATGGCACTGCCAGCTAGGCTTTGGGCAGGGAATAATGTCACAAAGATCAAACATATAAGTAGCTACAAAGGTGTTCGAAGAATTATACCAGAAAGTGGTGATTTAATCTTTCTGAGTTATAGCAACTTCAGCTTGGCTCTCTATCAAAAAAGTCAATAAGATCATTAGTGGCCCCATAGTCAGAGTGGACCATCTGTGCCATTTCCCAGAATTGAGGGAGTGCCTCCTGGTGGAGGTCAGAGCTGTCTTCTCCTAAAGGTACCTCACTTTGGCCGTCTTCGAGGTCAGGGCTGTCCCTTGTTATTACTTCCTTTTGGGTTGCCTTTTTTACCAACTTCGCTCTGGTGGCATGTATCCAGGTGGGTGTTTCCTCAGTGAGAACTGCTGTACGGATCACAGCTATCACAGTGGTGGGAGGTCCGTAGGTGAAATCCCCGACAGCTTTTACTTTCCTCAGATTCTTTACTAGTACTGTACCCCAAACCTGGAACGGGTGTGTTGGTTCCTGTGGAAGACAAGGTGACCTACAAGCAACTTTTTCCTCTGTTTCACTGAGGACCTTTATCAGTTTTGTCACATATTCTTCTCTGATGAGGTCCATATCCCCTTCCTGCACTACCAGTGGGTGCTTGGCCCAAGGGGTGGGGAATGGTCTACCCATTAGTATCTCAAATGGTCACATCTCTAGGTTCTTATTAGGTGTCATTCTGATCTCAGCTAGCACTATTGGTAATGCTTATTTCCATTTTTCAAATGTGCCACCTGTTACTTTACTCAATTTATCTTTTATTCATCCGCTCCACAATGCCTGAGCTTTGTGGGTGGTATGGGATATGGAATTTCTATTCCATTTCCAGGATTTTAGCAAGTTTCTTATTTACCTTTGAGGTGAAGGCCGGCCCCTGGTCAGATTCAATAACCAGTGGGCAGCCTCATCTTGGAATGATGTTCTGTATGCGTATCCTTGCTACTGTTTTTGCATCTTCTGATTTTGTAGGGTAGACTTCTGGCCATGTTGAAAACATGTCAACTATGACCAAGGTGTATTACTGTTTCCCTTTCTGCCTAGGTATATGTGTAAAATCTACCTGCAAGTGTGGGAAAGGAGTGGTGGGGTAGTCAAGATGTTGGTGTGGGACTTTGACATTGTTGTTTGGATTGTTCCTCAAACATGTGATGCATCTCTTTACAGTCTGAAACTAACTCTTTGATACCCGTAATATAAAAGTTTTGTGTTAGCAGCATGTATGTTTGAATGCTATTGTGTCCTACTCCATGGAAATGTGCAATGAACAGAGAAGCGCTGTGTTGTGGTATGCATGGTTTCCCCTCTTTACAGATTAATCCAGTCTTAGGATTCTTCTGCAAAATTGGATAACACCAATCAGCCATTTCATCTTCAGTGGCTGAGGACTGGAGGTCCACTAGCATCTGGGTTAGTTCTAGTGAAGGGGGTACCAGCCTTGTCATTTGCAGTGTGGCTGGAGCCAGCAATGCCGCTTTCTTAGCTTCTGCGTCTGCCAAGGCATTGCCCTGAGAAAAACGGTCCTTTCCTCCAGTATGTGCTTTACAATGTACAATTGCAAGTTGTGAGGGTAATCTGATGGCTTCCAGAAGTTGTGTGACAAGTTGTGAGTGTGAAATGTGCTTATCATCAGCTGCAACAAATCCTCTTCTCTGCCAGATAACACCGTGGTCCCAGACCATGCCATGAGCATACCTGCTGTCAGTGTAAGTGGTAACTGGATTACCTTTGTGTAATATCCATGCTCTGGTGAGTGCAATCAATTCAGCAGCTTGTGCAGACTGGTAAGTGATTGGTCTAGCTTCGAGGACAATGTCAGGTAACATGAATACTGAGTACCCTGCATAGTAGGTATTGTCATTTGGTCTACTACAAGATCCATTTACAAAGACTTCAGACGCACCTTCAATTGGTACCGATGATATATTAGAGCGGGGCAAGGTCTCATGTTGTATGGCATGTATGCAATCATGTATTTCAACTAGCTGATCCTCAGGTCCCTTGAGCCCAAGCAATGTATTGATTATGGGTACTGGGCCTGAGGTGTGTGCGACATACTTTATCTGTTGGGAGGGGTAGCTGAGGAGCAGGATCTCATACCCAGACAACCTTTGGGCTGACATGTGCTGTGTGTGTATGCCTTTAAGAAGTTCCACTACATCGTGTGTGGTGTACAGGATTGTGTTATGTCCCATTGTCAGTGGAGTTGCAAGTTCAACCATCATTGCACAGGCTGCAAGAGATCTAAGACATGCTGGCATTCCTTGGACAGAAGCCAGCATTACCTTTGAGAAAAACGCACAAGGACGCATCTTGCCTCCGTGATACTGGGTCAGCACACCCATCATGGTTTTACAATTTTATATACGTGGAATGTGAGGTTGTAGTCAGGGAGGCCCAAACCTGGACTTGTCATTAAAGCACATTTCAAGTAATCAAATGCATTCAGCATTTCCTTTGACCATTTAATTAAATCTGGCTGTTTGCTCAGTGTGACTTGCCTCAGACCATTGTTATAGTAGGAGCAATCAGGAATCCATTGTCTGCAGTAGTTTATCATACCATGGAAAGATAGCATGTCTTTCTTGGTGTGCGGGGTGACCAGGCCTGCAACAGACTGGACTTTTTCTGTGCTGATTCTCCATTCTCCCTTTGTGAGAACAAATCCCAAGTACTCAACTTGCTTTTTACACCATTGCATTTTCTTGCATGACACCTTGTGTCCACATTCTGATAACCATTTTAACCAGTAACATTGGCCTCCTCTGACATACTGCACAATAACAAATCATCCACGTATTGCAAGAGCATAGAACCCTGGGGGGGTGCCATGGTTTTAAACTGGCTTGGAGGACAATGCTGTACACTACAGGTGAGTCAGCATACCCCTTGGGGATCCTGCACCAGGTGAGTTGACGACCCTCAAAGGAAAAAGCAGCCTAGACTGCTTGTCAACCGGGATAGAGAAGAAAGCATTCTTCAGATCTATCACGCTGAAACAAACAGTGTCTGCAGGGCTGGCTGAAAGCAACTGTGACACATCCGGTACAATGGGTGCTATAGGGACAATAAGATTATTGATAGCCCTTAGATCCTGTACAGATCTTATCGTACCATCAGCTTTCGTCACTGGGTTGATGGGGGTGCTGTAAGGTGAGACAGTGTCTTCCAAGACCCCTGTGCAGAGAGGCTCTTGAATCATGGGTTATATAGCCCCTCAATTTTCTCTTTGGATAGGGGGTACTGTTTCTGGTACACTATTGTAGCATCTACAGTCATGGCCAAAAGTTTTGAGAATTACATAAATATTGGAAATTGTAAAAGTTGCTGCTTAAGTTTTTATAATTGCAATTTGCATATACTTCAGAATGTTATGAAGAGTGATCAGATGAATTGCATAGTCCTTCTTTGCCATTAAAATTAACTTAATCCCCAAAAAACCTTTCCACTGCAGATCATTTCAGTAATCGTCTTGTTAACTCAGGTGAGAATGTTGACGAGCACAAGGCTGAAGATCATTATGTCAGGCTGATTGGGTTAACATGGCAGACTTGACATGTTAAAAGGAGGGTGATGCTTGAAATCATTGTTCTTCCATTGTCAACCATGGTGACCTGCAAAGAAACGAGTGCAGCCATCATTGCGTTGCATAAAAATGGCTTCACAGGCAAGGATATTGTGGCTACTAAGATTGCACCTCAATCAACAATTTATAGGATCATTAAGAACTTCAAGGAAAGAGGTTAAATTCTTGTTAAGAAGGCTTCAGGGCATCCAAGAAAGTCCAGCAAGCGCCAGGATCGTCTCCCAAAGAGGATTCAGCTGCGGGATCGGAGTGCCACCAGTGCAGAGCTTGCTCAGGAATGGCAGCAGGCAGGTAGGATCTGCACGCACAGTGAGGCGAAGACTTTTGGAAGATGGCCTGGTGTCAAGAAGCGCAGCAAAGAAGCCACTTCTCTCCAAAAAAAACATCAGGGACAGATTGATCTTCTGCAGAAAGTATGGTGAATGGACTGCTAATGACTGGGGCAAAGTCATATTCTCAGATGAAGCCTCTTTCCGATTGTTTGGGAAAAAAGGCTTGTCCGGAGAAGAAAAGGTGAGCGCTACCATCAGTCCTGTGTCATGCCAACAGTAAAGCATCCTGAGACCATTCATGTGTGGAGTTGCTTCTCATCCAAGGGAGTGGGCTCACTCACAATTTTGCCCCAAAACACAGCCATGAATAAACAATTGTACCAAAACACCCTCCAAAAGCAACTTCTTCCAACAATCTAACAACAGTTTGGTGAAGAACAATGCATTTTCCAGCACGATGGAGCACCGTGCCATAAGGCAAAAGTGAAACTAAGTGGCTCGGGGACCAAAACGTTGACATTGAGAACTTGTGGTCAATCCTTAAGAGGCGGGTGGACAAACAAAAACCCACTAATTCTGACAAACTCCAAGAAGTGATTATGAAAGAATGGGTTGCTATCAGTCAGGAATTGGCCCAGAAGTTGATTGAGAGCATGCCCAGTCGAATTAAAGAGGTCCTGAAAAAGAAGTGCCAACACTGCAAATACTCTCTTTGCATAAATGTCATGTAATTGTCGATAAAAGCCTTTGAAACGTATGAAGTGCGTGTAATTATATTTCACTACATCACAGAAACAACTGAAACAAAGCAGTTTAGCAGCAAACTTTGTGAAAACTAATATTTGTGTCATTCTCAAAACTTTTGGCCACGACTGTACTCTAAGGGTGGCCCTGTATGGGGTGCAATCAATAAACCCTGTGTCATAATCCCCAGAGGACCACAAGCTGGGGTCAATGTCTTCCAACTCTGGGGGAGAGTCCATTGGTGATAAAAATAGGGAAGAACGGTGATGTGGGTTTGGCGATGGAAATTAAATCTGACCGTACATGCAATCCTCCCTGAGATGCAAAAACTTCGAGTTTGAGTTTGCAAAACAGGTCTCTTCTCAAGACGCTTAAGGGGCACTCTCGGATGATACTGAAAATATGGTCAGTACCATAATCTCCATCTACAGTCTCCAGTGTTAATTATTCGGTTTTAAATGTTTTGCTTAAGACCCCATTAATACCCATGAAAGGATCGGACTTTCTCAGGGGACCCTTGTAAAGATCCCTACACAGGACACTAGAGGTAGCTCCGCTATCTACCATGAAGCCTACCTTTCTCCCTCCAACCCTTAACAAGATAATGGGTGAGTCTCTCCAGTGTGTAGTGACCTGTGTGAAAGTGGGGGTACCGTCCTCTGGGCAGTATCAGTGTTGACCTTGTTGATTCCAGTCAATGGGGAACTTTGGATGCTGACCATCTCTGATCTGGGACTGAGAATCGGGTTTGGGTTTGCGTGGTCTTCTGGGCATTGAGCTTTGTCTTGCCCAATGTCCTTTCTTGCCACAATTAAAGCATGCAGTGCTTGATGATAACTGCGGCTGTTGGGGAGCTTGATTTTGGTCAAATGGTATTGGTTGGGACTGTTGTGGGCCCCTGTTACCTCGGTTGCCATAGGACCTGTATCCTTTATTGCCCCATCCTCTTGGATTTCTGTTCCTGGCATACCCATGAGTAGCAGAGGGCTTCTTTAACTCGAAGCAGCCCGCTGCCTCTTTCTCATACAAATGTTTTTCAAAATCTGCGTGGTATCAGAAGTCCAGGAAGATACATTTTGTTTTACAGTGGGCATCAAGCTGGGTAGCAGGTTATTAACAAAGGTAGAAATAACCAGACTATCAGTATTATTCACTGTGAGATCTGCCTCATGGCGCCAACAGTCTAAAAACCTCTTCCAAAACTCAGCGACTGCCTCATTATTTTTCTGTTTGCAAGCTACTGCAATAGGAAGGGAAGATTTGTTCGGTAAGTTCCTGCCACATATCAGTCCTACCCTTTTCTGTGTTTAATCTGTAAGTGTCAGCACTGACTTGTCCCTGAATGTTATTGATTGTGGGGACCTTTGTCCAATCCCACCCAGAATGTGTGTCTATAACACCATCAATTATTAATTACATATCCTCTTGTGTGTAATTTCTTCCCTTACAGGCTCTCTTGAGATATGTGATTGTGCCTAATGGTGCAGAGTTTGGCTTAGGGCAATGTTTGATAATTCTGTTTATGTCCTCTATCTCTATTGTCATGAAGGGGAATGTCTCCTCACGGACATTACTCCTCAAACGTTGTGCGATAGGAGGACTTGCAAAACTAACACTGTGTGAGGGACCCTCTCCTCCCTCAGCTCCCAAATCTTCCCCCTGCACTGAGGTAGAAGTGGGTGACTCTGTTGGTGGGCTTGTTGCAGCTGTGACCCTAGGTGGAATATGTGGGGGTTGCACCTGCTGTTGTGGTATCAGTAGTGCGGGTAGTGCAGTGGGTTGTTGCTGCAGGCGAATATGATCTGCAGCTGCTAATTCTTCTTCTGTAAAACTAGGGTAGATCTTCTGTATATTATAACTTTTCTTACCCAGTGAACTATCTGTATTGTTACATGGGACACTAGGAATTTGGTATGGAGAAGGTCTGCCTAAAATTTGACTCTTTCTACCTTTTCTTAGGTCTTCCTCAAGATCATGTTTCTTTGATTCATCAGGCATTCTTTTAGGTGGTTTAGTTTTCTTTGTACTCCTATCATACCAATGGGGCGCTATTTCTAGCCACTGCCCTGAGTCTATATTAAGGCTTAACCTTGTATCCCGGATACAAAAGTAAAACTTACGGATCGAGACATGGCCAGTGCCCTCGGACCGGACAGGTGGACAAAAGGATGTCTTTCTTACCGGACGCAAGGATGACCTTCTCGATCCCGGATGCGAGCCCCCAAATTGAATGGGTTAGGACCTTTCTGGAACCACCTTGATTTGAGTCTTACTAACGTCAGGAGAGATATTTCTCAGCAGCAAATAAATGACAGACACACAGGTATCACTGAGAAATACTCTAACTTTATTGACATATGGCATATGTATTGGCATATGGAATATGTATAGGAAAGAGATAGAATCTGCACAGCTTTATCCAATCACAGTGAGACACATCTTATCAGAAAAGTAGTGTACTGATATGACCATATAAGGAACAAACTGTTTACATCAGCCTTTGTGGAGCCGTTTGCATGCCGGTGTCACCACATGTATACTTGCAGTGACACTTTGATTTCATGATGTACTGTGTACATGATGCAAGACCTCACACCCAATCATGATGTACACAGTACGGCAAAGGTTAATTTGAGATATATTTCAATTAAAAACACTAGATGAAAAGAGTACATTTCAGCATAGAGCTTTGATTAGTGAAAAAATTCTGCATGTGATAGATACTCTTTAAGTCTATTTATTGTACATAAGCTTCAGATTGTTGCTGGAATCTGTATAAAGATCACCATTTGTAATGCCTTGAAGTTAATGATTGCATAAGTCTGTAAATATTTATTTACTGGTAAAAGGCTGCCATTCTCAGGTTACGTTATTGCTCCCATGCTGTTAAATTGCAGTGCAAAACAACTTTGAACTTCAGATTCAATTTTGTCACAGCTGTGCACTTTTGCCTAATCTACAATGCAAGGCTGTGCTGCTTGCTGGTAATATACAGTGCTCGAGAATAATGAGGGTTGCACAAAGACCCTTCCTACCATATAGATGCTGTAGTTGCTGGATCAACATAAGCCATATCCTTTCATAACTTATTATGTCAAGGATTTATAAATATATGACACTATTCAAACTACCATTGACTTATTTTGATCATATTTGTTTAATCAACAAGATTTTGAAGAACTGATAGGAAGTTCTCTTTTGTTAAAAATCTCTGGTGGAAAACCTCTTTTCCTCCTAGCCTCGCAACTTTAAGGCTCATACAGACTGTATATGTGCATGGCAACACATGGAGGTTCTGTAGGTGCTCTGTGTACTATCCAGAGGTGGCACTTTACAGCAGAAGCAGTACATAATGAAGAACTGCAATGGAAGATGTCTGAGCTGTCAAATTCTGTTTAGTGAGAAAAACTCCATCTGAAGTTGGAGTAACACCTAATATAGATAAATTGGGATATCATAGGAAGGAGCCATAATACAGGAGTATGTATGAATGTTTATAGTATTCCTTTCTTGAGATTGTTTCCCCTTGTTTAATTTATTTTCTTAATTATTGTGCAGCTAATATTGTCATTCTTGAAATCTTGAATCCCTTTGAAAGAGTAGTTTTAGGATCCCAAATTTGGTGGTCACAACAGGGGCATACAGAGATCTTATAGAACCCCATAGCAAAATTTAGTATGGGCCCCCTGCCACTAGTTTGAGTGTACGTTCATCAATCACTCCTATAACAATGTAGAGCCTGGGCAACATCCCAAATTTCTGATGAATTTACTTTTTTTATTAATCAAGTGGAAGAAATTTTAACTAGATTGAAATTGAAAAAAAAAAAAAGTTCTCTTTGGTCTCAACCACTTTATTCAACTTTTCTGCTGAAAAAGTGGAACAAGTGCTTCACAAATATGTCAATCATTCTGAACAACATGATTCTAACATAGTAAAAGACATCTGTCCATCCAGTTCGGCCTGTTATCCTGCTAGTTGATCCAGAGGAAGGCAAAAAAAAAACTGTGAGGTAGAAACCAATTTTCCTCACTTAAGGGAAATAAAAGATTTCTTCTCGACTCCAATCAGGCAATAAGAACTCCCTGGATCAATGACCCATCTCTAGTAGCTATAGCCTGTAATATTATTACACTCCAGAAATACATCCAGGCCCCTCTTGAAATCCTTTATTGTACTCACCATCACCACCTCCTCAGACAAAGAGTTCCATAGTCGCACTGCTCTTACCGTAAAGAATCCTCTTCTATGTTTGTGTACAAACCTTCTTTCCTCCAGACGCAGAGAATGTCCCCTCGTCACAGTCACAGTCCTGGGGATAAATAGATGATGGGAGAGATCTCTGTCCTGACTCCTGATATATTTATACATAGTTATTAGATGTCCTCTCAGTCGTCTTTTTTCTAAAGTAAATAACCCTAATTTTGATAATCTTTCAGGGTACTGTAGTTGCCCCATTCCAGTTATTACTTTAGTTGCCCTCCTCTGAACCCTCTCCAGCTCTGCTATGTCTGCCTTATTCACAGGAGCCCAGAATTGTACACAGTACTCCATGTGTGGTCTGACTAGCGATTTGTAAAGTGTTAGGACTATGTTCTCATCACGGGCGTCTATGCCCCTTTTGATGCAACCCATTATCTTATTGGCCTTGGCGGCAACTGCCCGACACTGGTTTTTGCAACATAGATTGCTGTTTATTAAAATTCCTAGATCCTTTTCCATGTCAGTGTTACCGAGTGTTTTATCATTTAGTATGTACAGGTGACTTGCATTATTCCTTCCCATCTGCATAATTTTACATTTGTCAGTGTTAAACCTCATCTGCCACTTCTCTGCCCAAGCCTCCAATCTATCCAGATCCCACTGTAGCAATATATTTTCCTCTTCCGTGTTAATTACTTTACAAAGTTTAGCGTCATCTGCAAAAATTGATATTTTACTATGCAAGCCTTCTACAAGATCATTAATAAATATATTGAAAAGAATAGGGCCCAGTACTGACCCCTGAGGTACCCCACTATATTGACCCAATCTGAGTGTGTGCCATTAGTAATCACCTTCGGTTTTCTGTCACTCATCCAGTTACTTACCCACTTACAGACATTTTCTCCCAGTCCCAGCATTCTCATTTTATATACTAACCTTTTATGTGGTACAGTGTCAAATGTGTTATAAAAGTCCAGATATACGACATCTGTTGATTCGCCGCTGTCAAGTCTAGAACTAACCTCCTCATAGAAACTGATTAAATTAGTTTAGCATGACCGATCTCTCATGAAGCCATGCTGATATGGCGTTATTTGCTTATTTCCGTTGAGATCCTCTAAGATAGCATCTCTCAGAAAACCTTCAAACAGTTTCCTCACAACAGATGTTAAACTTACCGGCCTATAGTTTCCGGGCTCTGTTATTGGACCCATTTGCTATGTGCCAATCCTGTGGAATATTCCCTGTCAGTATAGAGTCGGCAAATATCAGAAATATGGGTCTGGCTATGACATTACTTAATTCCCTTAGGATACGGGGGTGTATGCCATCCGGTCCTGGCGATTTGTCTATTTTAATCTTTTTAAGTCACTGTTGTACTTCTTCTTGGGTCAGACAGGTCATTTTTAATAGGGGATTTATTTTTACATTCAGCATTTCATCTCCAGTGAATACATTGGAGACATTTTTTTTAAACAGCTTTGCTTTCTCCTCGTCGCTCTCTGCAACAACCCCGAAAAAACAACCTTAGAGCACCATATAAAGCAACCGCACATCCTATAAAATCAGATCGATTTATTGAAACACAGAAGAAATGACATAAACCATCATAGACAAATGTTAAAAATGGATCCACCACATTGGCCCTATCAGGGACAATAAGAATAAAAAACTACACAACTGACCAGGAAGCATGAATTCAGCATGAATAAATTATGACCAAAATGAACTTCCTCGAATTATGAAAATCAGAAACATCAATACCACAATCATTATAGCCTCACATAGCAGCGTGTAGTTAGGGTAGAGCCCCTAAGGGAAAAACCTGACGCGTATCGCCATTCCTGGCTTCCTCAGAAGTTCTGGTGAACTGAATCAACAGTGTTCCTTATAAATGTTACATAATTGTCAATGATTAGTAAGCACCTGATACATATATAATTAATTGAATACCCAAAAGATCGGGGGCTACCTGTAAAGGATTACGGATTTACATACCATAGGTCAAACATGCGGTCTACATGAGACCCGGCGTCTCATTCGATCCACTGCGCAGACGTCAATAACATCGCCGGCGGAAGGAGCAGTTGCGCTCCAACCAACCGGATATGCGTGTCAAGAGCCCGGAAGTCAAGGAGATCTTGTGCGTTCCAAACACCGGAAGAGCTAAACACGGCTGCGAAAATATTAGTATTCAAGAGCGCCAACCGCCCCATCATTAACCGCAATGCCGTGATAAGCTCCCGATGCTTGGACTTTAAACATAATCATTAGGAAACAATAAAATACCAACAAAATCGTGATGTAAACGTGAAAGATACATAAAGAATCAGGAATAACCAAAAAACATTATGTTATAACTAGATGACACGTGATCATTACTTATATCCCCAAACCAAAAAATATAAAATTTAAAAAAATTTTTTTTTTTTTCCTCTTTTTTTTTTCCTTTTTTTTTTTTAAATAAAAAATAATAATAAAAAATATAAAACTAATAAAATATAAAAATAAATAAATTAATAATGAATATAATAATAATGATTATATATAAAAAATAAAAAATAATTTATACGAAATAGAGGATAATAAGGGAAAGGAAAAAAAAAAAACATATAAATAGTTAATTCTAATATTATATATGAATATTTATTTAACCACTTGCCGCCACGCTAACGCCGATGGGCGTCAGCGCGGCGGCTCTCTCAGGTCTCACTGCCGCCTATCGGCGTCATCTCGTGAGACCCGAGATTTCACATGAGCGCGCGCGGCGTGCGCGCGTTCATGTGATCGGAGCGGGACAACTGAAACTACAGCCTGCCAGCGCTGATCATGCGCTGGCAGGCTGTAGATGCTGAAAAACGCATTTAAATCGCATATCAGGCGCTGTTTTGTAAACAGCGTCTGATATGCCTGCTATCTGCTCGTCTGGTGGTCCCTTTGTTTGGGACCACCAGAGAAACAAAGGTAAAGTGCACCAATCACTACACACACCCCCCCACCCCTGATTAACCCCTGATCACCCATGTCACCCCCTGATCACCAATGTCACCCCCTGATCACCCCTGTCACCCCCCTGTCACTAATCACCCCCTACAGGCTCATTCAGGCGTCCGTATGTGTTTTGCGGATCCATGGATCTGCGGATCCATGGATCTACGGATCCGCAAAATACGGACACCGGCAATGTGCTTTCCGCATTTGCAGATCCGCACAGAACTATATAGAAAATGCTTTTTCTTGTCCGCAATTGCGGACAAGAATAGGACATGTTCTATATTTTTGCGGAACGGAAGTGCAGACCCGGAGCGCGGATCCGTAATTCCGGATCCGAGCGGGACAAAGTCTGTCCCCATAGAAATGAATGGGTCGCAATTCCGTTCCGCAAACAGAATTGCGGACGTGTGAATGGGGCATAAGGGTCCCTTATCACCGTCAGTTAGCTAGCTACTTGTTAGGTAGCTAGCGCCCAACCCACCGCACCGCAGTCACTGATTTTGGCAGAGATTTTTTCATCCACATTGATCGATGCGAATGAAAAAATCTGCGCCGTTCATTTTTATTTTATTTTTTCAGCCCAGAGGCTGAACGGAAAAAAATCTCATTACCCGTATGCTCAATATAAGGAGAATCGCAGAAACTCCTAATGCTGGCCATACGTGTAATGATTGCGGAGACCCTCAAATGCCAGGACAGCATAAATACCTCACATGTGACCCCATTTTAGAAAGAAGACACCCAAGGTATTCCGTGAGGGGTATGGTGAGTTCATGCAAAATTTTATTTTTGTCACAAGTTAGTGGAATATGAGACTTTGTAAAAAAATATATATATATCAATTTCCGCTAACTTGTGCCAAAAATTTTTTTTTCTGTGAACTCGCCATGCCCCTCACGGAATACCTTGGGGTGTCTTCTTTCCAAAATGGGGTCACATGTGGGGTATTTATACTGACCTGGCATTTTAGGGGTCCTAAAGCGTCAGAATCCAAATGCGTAAAAATGGCCTGTGAAATCCTAAAGGTACTCATTGGTTTTAGGGCCCTTTGCGCATCTTGGCTGCAAAAAGTGTCACACATGTGGTATCGCCGTACTCAGGAGAAGTAGGGCATTGTGTTTTGGGGTGTATTTTACATATACCCATACTTTGTGTGAGAAATATCGCTGTAACGACAACTTTTTAATTTTTTTATACAAAGTTGTCAATTTACAGAGATATTACTCTCACTCAACATGGGTATATGTAAAAATACACCCCAAACACATTGCCCTACTTCTCCTGATCTGAGATACCACATGAGTGTTACTTTTGCAACCTGAGTGTGCAAAGGGGCCCAAATTCAACGAGTACCTTTAGCTTTACATGGCTGCTCACAATTAGCCCCGCCCAAAATGCCAGAACAGTACAAACACCTCACAAATGACCCCATTTTGGAAAGAAGACACCCAAGGTATTCGCTGAGGGGTATGGTGAGTCCATGCAAAATTTAACTTTTTGTCAAAAGTTAGCGGAATAGGAGACTTTGCGAGAAAAACATATAAAAATCAATTTCCGCTAACTTGTGCCAAAAAATTCTTCTGTGAACTCGCCATGCCCCTCACGGAATACCTTGGGGTGTCTTCTTTCCAAAATGAGGTCACATGTGGGTATTTATACTGCCCTGGCATTTTAGGGGTCCTAAAGCGTGAGAAGCAAAATGCGTAAAAATGCCCGAAATCCTAAAGGTACTCATTAGAATTAGGGCCCCTTTGCGCATCTAGGCAGCAAAAAGTGTCACTCATGTGGTATCGCCGTACTCAGGAGAAGTAGGGCAATGTGTTTTGGGGTGTATTTTTACATATACCCATACTTGGTGTGAGAAATATCTCTGTAAACTGACAACTTTGTATAAATTTGTTTTACAAAGTTGTCAATTTACAGAGATATTACTCTCACCTAACATGGGTATATGTAAAAATACACCCCAAACACATTGCCCTACTTCTCCTGAGTACGGCGATACCACATGAGTGACACTTTTGCAGCCTAGATGTGCAAAGGGGCCCAAATTCCAATGAGTACCTTTAGCTTTTACATGGCTGCTCACAATTCTCAGCTCCCGCCTAAAATGCCAGAACAGTACAAACACCCTACAAATGACCCCATTTTGGAAGAAGACACCCCAAGGTATTCGCTGAGGGGTATGGCGAGTCCATGAAGAATTTAACTTTTGTCAAAAGTTAGCGGAAAGTGAGACTTTGCTAGAAAAACAATAAAAATCAATTTCCGCTAACTTGTGCCAAAAATAAATCTTCTGTGAACTCGCCATGCCCCTCACGGAACTACTGGGGTGTCTTCTTTCCAAAATGAGGTCACATGTGGTATTTCTACTGCCCTGGCATTTAGAGGCCTAAAGCGTGAGAAAGAAAAATGCGTAAAAATGCCTCTCCTAAAAGGTACTCATTAGAATTAGGGCCCCTTTGCGCACCCAGGCAGCAAAAAAGTGTCACTCATGTGGTATCGCCGTACTCAGGAGAAGTAGGGCAATGTGTTTTAGGGTGTATTTTTACATATACCCATAGTTGGGTGAGAGAAATATCTCTGTAAACTGACAACTTTGTATAAATTTGTTTTAAAAGTTGTCATTTACAGAGATATTTCTCTCACCCAGCATAGGTATATGTAAAAATACACCCCAAAACACATTGCCCTACTTCTCCTGAGTACGGCGATACCACATGAGTGACACTTTTGCAGCCAAGATGCGCAAAGGGGCCCTAATTCCAATGAGTACCTTTAGGATTTCACAGGGCATTTTCCGCATTTCTCTTCTCACGCTTTAGGGCCCCTAAAATGCCAGGGCAGTAGAAATACCCTACAAGTGACCCCATTTTGGAAAGAAGACACCCCAAGGTATTCCGTGAGGGTCATGGCGAGTTCACAGAATTTTTTTTTTTGGCACAAGTTAGCGGAAATTGATATTTTTTTTTTTTTTTACAAAGTCTCATATTCCACTAACTTGTGACAAAAATAAAATGTTACATGAACTCACCATACCCCTCACGGAATACCTTGGGGTGTCTTCTTTCTAAAATGGGGTCACATGGGGTATTTATACTGCCCTGGCATTTTAGGGGCCCCTAAAGCGTGAGAAGAAGTCTGGAATCCAAATGCGTAAAAATGGCCTGTGAAATCCTAAAGGTACTCATTGGTTTTAGGGCCCCTTTGCGCACCCAGGCTGCAAAAAGTGTCACTCATGTGGTATCGCCGTACTCAGGAGAAGTAGGGCAATGTGTTTAGGGGTGTATTTTTATATATACCCATAGTTTGTGTGAGAAATATCTCTGTAAGCGACAACTTTTTTAATTTTTTACACAAAGTTGACAATTTACAGAGATATTTCTCTCACTCAGCATAGGTATATGTAAAAATACACCCCAAAACACATTGCCCTACTTCTCCTGAGTGCGGCGATACCACATGAGTGACACTTTTGCAGCTAAGATGCGCAAAGGGGCCCAAATTCCAACGAGTACCTTTAGGTTTTACATGGCTGCTCACAATTTAGCCCGCCCAAAATGCCAGAGCAGTAAACACACCCCACAAATGACCCCATTTCGGAAAGTAGACACCCCAAGGTATTCACTGAGGGGCATAGTGAGTCCGTCTGAGATTTTATTTTTTTGCCAGAAGTTAGCAGAAATGGAAACTTTATTATTTTATTTTTTTCCTCAAAGTGTAATTTTCCGCTAACTTGTGAAAAAAAATGAAATGATACATGAACTCACCATGCCCCTCCGTGAATACTTTGGGGTGTCTTCTATCTAAAATGGTGTGATTTTGGGGGTATTTATACTATCCTGACATTCTAGCACCTGAAGAAACATGACAGGTGCTCAGAAAGTCAGAGCTGCTTAAAATGCAGAAATTTACTTTTTTGCACCATAGTTTGTAAACGCTATAACTTTTACCCAAACCAATAAATATACACTTATTAGATTTTTTTTTATCAAAGACATGTAGAACAACAAATTTTGTGAAAAATTTATATAGAAATGTAGTTTTTTTTTGAAAAATTTTACAACAGAAAGTTAAAAATGTCATTTTTTTTGCAAAAATGTTGTTACATTTTTATTAATAGCAAAAAAAGTAAAAATGTCAGCAGCAATGAAATACCACCAAATGAAAGCTCTATTAGTGAGAAGAAAAGGAGGTAAAATTCATTTGGGTGGTAAGTTGTATGACCGAGCAATAAACGGTGAAAGTAGTGTAGTGCGGATTTGTAAAAAAGGGCCTGGTCACTAGGGGGGTGTAAACCTGTGGTCTTCAAGTGGTTAATAGATAATTGGATTTTGTAATGAATGAATAATGATGGTCTAGAATTCATAATATGGCTAATTATTTGAATGATGCTTGCACAATTTTGATCAAGAGTCAATTGTTTAAAAAAAAAAAAAGGAAAAAAAAAAAAGAGAAAAAAAAAAATTTTTTTTTTTTTAATTTTTTTTTATTTTTTGGTTTGGGGATATAAGTAATGATCACGTGTCATCTAGTTATAACATAATGTTTTTTGGTTATTCCTGATTCTTTATGTATCTTTCACGTTTACATCACGATTTTGTTGGTATTTTATTGTTTCCTAATGATTATGTTTAAAGTCCAAGCATCGGGAGCTTATCACGGCATTGCGGTTAATGATGGGGCGGTTGGCGCTCTTGAATACTAATATTTTCGCAGCCGTGTTTAGCTCTTCCGGTGTTTGGAACGCACAAGATCTCCTTGACTTCCGGGCTCTTGACACGCATATCCGGTTGGTTGGAGCGCAACTGCTCCTTCCGCCGGCGATGTTGTTGACGTCTGCGCAGTGGATCGAATGAGACGCCGGGTCTCATGTAGACCGCATGTTTGACCTATGGTATGTAAATCCGTAATCCTTTACAGGTAGCCCCGATCTTTTGGGTATTCAATTAATTATATATGTATCAGGTGCTTACTAATCATTGACAATTATGTAACATTTATAAGGAACACTGTTGATTCAGTTCACCAGAACTTCTGAGGAAGCCAGGAATGGCGATACGCGTCAGGTTTTTCCCTTAGGGGCTCTACCCTAACTACACGCTGCTATGTGAGGCTATAATGATTGTGGTATTGATGTTTCTGATTTTCATAATTCGAGGAAGTTCATTTTGGTCATAATTTATTCATGCTGAATTCATGCTTCCTGGTCAGTTGTGTAGTTTTTTATTCTTATTGTCCCTGATAGGGCCAATGTGGTGGATCCATTTTTAACATTTGTCTATGATGGTTTATGTCATTTCTTCTGTGTTTCAATAAATTGATCTGATTTTATAGGATGTGCGGTTGCTTTATATGGTGCTCTAAGGTTGTTTTTTCTTGATTATTCATTTTCACCTTAACCAGCACTCCCGTACTTATATTAGGTGTGCCCCCTATTCATCGATTTATTTCTCTGCAATAACTCCCTCATTACTCTTTAAAGGGCCGACACCTTCAGATTTATACTTTTTAACATTTATATAATTTAAGAACATTTTAGGGTTATATTTACTCTCTTTGGTAATTTATCTCTCAGTCTCTAGTTTGGCCGCTTTTATTTGTTTTTTACATGTTCTATTTTTTTCCTTATAGTTTTTCAGTGCTTCCTTGCCACCCTCCTGTTTTATATGCCACTGTGATTTATATGCTTTCTTTTTGTCATTTATTGCTTTCTTTACATTTCTTTTTATTCACATTGGTTTCTTTTTGTTCCTTAACCTTTTATTCCTATATGGTATGTACCTCTCACAATGAGAATTGAGGATGTTTTTAAAAATATAAAATTTTGTGGCTGTATTTTTGTTTTTGAGGACTTTGTCCCAGTTAGTTGGGCCTATGGGCTTGCTTAGTTGGCTAAATTTAGCTTTTTTGAAGTTTGGTATTTTTATTCCTCCCTGTAGAAATGCTCTTTTGAATGATAATTGGAAGGTTATTCTTTTATGGTCACTATTTCCCAGGTGTCCCCCAACTTGCACATCTGTTGTTCTGTCAGGTCTATTGGTTAATACTAAGTCCAGTATAGCCGTCCCTCTAGTCGGGTCCTGAACCAGTTGGGAAAGGTAATTGTCTTTGGTTATTGCCAAGAAAACGTCTCCTTTATGCGATGTACAGCTTTAAGTTTCCCAGTCTATATCTGGGTAGTTGAAGTCCCCCATAATAACCACCTCATTATGATTTGCGGCCTCGTCTATCTCGTTTATTAATAGATTTTCTGTGGACTCTGGTATATTCTCAATTTATTTACACCAGAAAACTGCAATAGATATATTTAAAAATCTTTTGCTTCCCTTCAATTACAAAGCTGGCTGGCTGCCTGCAGCCACCACTAGGGGGAGCTCAGTGCATATAATTTAATGTAGCTACCATGGAAGCTGTAATTATCTGCATTAAACTCCCCCTACTGGCAGCTTCATGAAAAAGCAGTGTCCCCTCTCCTCCTAGGTCCCGTAGCAGCTGTGTGGTCTGCCTCTATTGCAGGTACATCACTGGCTCCAAATTATGGAGCTATATTATGGAGAGTTTTATCCTGTAGAAACATTTTTCTTGGGGAGAATACTGCAGCACAGGAAGATACTCACTAGAGAGAAGTTTTCAAAAATTCGGTTCATCCACTTCACCAACTTTCTCCAAGAAATTCGCTTCGATCCAAATTAATTTGTCATGAAGCACATTAAATCAGGTCTATCCTGGCCTGCTGTTAAACTTTAGGGATAATGTATCTCAGTGTATATTACTTTGCCTTGCAGAAACATGCATAGCTAGTCCTTTCTGGTAGCGAAATAGTTACTGTGCATCAGAATGACAGGCAGGTCACATATATTGACATGCGCATCACTGTGTCGGCCATCAACAGTCCTAGCTAACACCCAGCTAAATGAAAAGAAAAGCATACAGCAGCCTTCAGTAAAGCAAAAATAAAAAATAAAACATGCTGCGCGCACCAGCAACTGTGTCCCAAAATCCGGACATGTAGGGAGCTCTATAAAGTAGTGGAGAAAAAAGGTTCTTTTAATCCATGTTGTAATCCCATGCTTTTGAACCCCTTCTGTTGTCTGTAGAATGACTGTGCATCATTATTAGGCTTAGGAGTGGGCCCAAAACAGAGATAACATGCCATGGAAATATTTGCATGTCTTCTGTGTTTTGGACCCACTCCTGTTTCTGGCATCCAAACAACACCGTATTTTGCATAGGTGGTATGCTGGAGGACCACTCTGAACTGTTTTCCTACAGTGGAAGTTGTGAACATGAGGAGGCAGAGGAAATTGCTCCAGAAATCCCACTATTACATTGTAGAGCTGGCATTGCCACATAATGACCAAGTTGCTGGTGTGCCTGGGCCAGAACCACATTTACCCAGTGGGCTTGACATATATTGTCCCTGACCATAGTTACAGCTACACACGTCAGCGCTGGCATGAACTGTACCAGATGCCAACAGGATCAAGGACTGACAAATCTTCTGTTCAACACACGTGTGCAGGGCTAGTACAGCTTTTTTAGAGAAGTAATGACAGCTTGGGACTCTCTACCTTGGGAATACCAGCAAGCTGCAGTACCAGCAACTTGACCAGGTGCACATTCAGCTTCTGCGCCATTGAATGAGCACACGCTCTTTGCAATCACCTTAGTGATTGATTGCTGGTGAAACACGTGACGAGGTGTGGAGAAGGAGGTGCATCAGGAGCAATAGAAGAAGGAAAGAAACAAAAGCTACCCTCTTCTGAGTTTGAGGATCCCTGATGGCTAGAGATGGGGTGTGGGCTGCTGGGAGATCAGGCTGTACCACTATATTAGAGTCATGGTTTTTCCAGGCCACTTTATGGTGACGCTCCATGTGTTGACATAGGGCTGTGGTGCAATACATTCTGACCGCACTTCAACTTCTGTCCACATATGCTGCATACTGCCATGCTAACGTCCTCCAATGACTTGATTAAAAATTCCTACACTGCTGAGTATGGCATTGTACCCCCACCACTACGTGCTGACCGCCTGTTGATGTTGATGCACGTTAAGTCTGTGTATAGCAGACCAGATTAAGTCTTAATGGCACATAAAGTGTTATAGATAAATGCTCCTATATATTAGACCACCTGATAATGCTGAGTCTGATGCATAGTAAGTCTATATACAACAAGCCAGATTAAATATAAATGGCACCGCAGGTGAACTAGATAAACATGCCTGTACATTAGACTGCCTGTTAACAATGAGTCTGATGCACAGTAAGTCTATGTATAACAGAATAGAGATGTCGCTAACATAAAATTTTCCGTTCGCGAACGCCAACTTCCGCAAATGTTGCCGAAAGGGCGAACCGCCATAGACTTCAATAGGCAGGGCGAATTTTAAAACCCACAGGGACTCTTTCTGGCCACAATAGTGATGGAAAAGTTGTTTCAAGGGGACTAACACTTGGACTGTGGCATGCCGGAGGGGGATCCATGGCAAAACTCCAATGGAAAATTACGTAGTTGACGCAGTTGGGTTTTAATCCATAAAGGGCATAAATCGCCTAACATTCCTAAATTGTTTGGAATAATGTGCTTTAAAGCATCCAGTGTGTGTATACGATCAGGTATGATGTTGTATCGATCAGGTAGTGTAAGGGTTATGCCCGCTTCACGGTGACAGACCAAACTCTGACAGACCAAACTCCCCGTTTAACGCACCGCAAACAACCGCAAACAGTCCATTTGCACAACCGCAAATTCCCCATTTGCACAAGGTTGGATACCAAGCTAGCCATGTCCCGTTCCTTGTCCTCAATGACGTCATTTAAGGTCTCTTCCTCCACCCAGCCACGTACAACACCAAGGTTCTCCGAAAGGTGACAACAAGCTCCCTGGGGCGCCTTCTGTGGTTGGTCTTCCACCTCCTCAAAGCCACCTCCCTCCTCTGACTCCTCTTCTTCAGACTCCTCTCTCTGCGTTGCCACAGGTCCAGCAATCGACAATGACAAGGCTGCTTCTGGTGGTGATGGTGACCACAACTCTTCATGCTCATCTATGGCCTGATCCAGCACTGTTCGCAGGGTACACTCCAGAAAAAACGCATATTGGGTTGAGGTCGATGATGTTGCCTTGGGTTTGACTGACCAGGTTTGTCCCCTCCGCAAAAGGATGCATGAGCCTACAGCCATTGTGCATGAGCAGTCAGTAACGCGGACAAAAAATACCCAGCTCCGCAGAGGCTGTCCTCTTTTTTTTAAATTAAAACAATCAGTTCTTACCAGTTTAATCTCTGTTTTGTCCCCTATCAGGGGACATGGTATGGAATAGATTTTAGGAACCGGGAGATGGAAAAAGATGGTTGGTCGGTCCTCTTACTTCCAATTTTGGGCACTGCGCGTGCGCCGCGCAATGTACTGTGCCACCAATACAAATAGTGTGAACTTCTATTCTTACAATTTTAATCTTTGTTAAGTCCCCTATCAGGGGACGTGTATTGAACTGAATCCTTGCATGGGGAGATAGAGAAAAAAGCTTGCTCTGTCCGCTTCCTTCTAATTTTGGGCACTTGCAATGGAATTTGCCACCAATGCAACTAGTGTTAACAAAGTACTATTCCTACCAGTTTAATCTCAGTTTTGTCCCTTATCAGGGCTGGTGTAGTGAATAGATTTTTTGAACCGGGAGATGGAAAAAGACCCATGCTCGGTCCGCTTCGTTTGAATTTTAGGTCACTGCACGTGCGCCGTGCAATGTACTGTGACACCCTATATGAGTGGTGGGCAGTGGGCACAGTACAGTCTGTGGGCCTGACACACACTGGCAGGCAACTGCAATTATATTAAGGGGTAAAAATTAAATGATTTTTTTATCTGCAAGGTATTGTGCCACCCGATATGAGTGGTGGGCACTGGCAGTGGGCACAGTACAGTCTGTGGGCCTGACAGCCTGCGGACAAGAATAGGCATCTCTATGGGGAGTGCCGGCATGGTGTGTTGCGGATGCGCAACACACTACGGACGTGTGAATGGGGCCTAATCTGGACACGCTCGTGTGAAAGAAGCCGATGAGTCTTTGAGGACTGAAGTGGACACAGAACACTGGCGTAGCTAATGCTTTCCCTATTAATTCAGCAGCAGCAGCACTCTCCCTGCTCTAACTAACACTGCAGCTTCAGAATGAATCTAAGATGGATGCTGTCCTTGCTTTTTAATAGGAGGTGGGAGGGTCTGGGAGGGAGGGTATGCTGATTTGCTGTAATGTGTCTGACCCTGTTCCTCACAGTCAGCAAAGTTTACTCAATGATGACGTATAAGGGGCGAACCGAACATCGCGTATGTTCGCCCGCCGCGGCGAACGCGAACATGCGATGTTCGCCGGTGAATAGTTCAGGACATCTCTATAACATAACAGAATAAAGAGGTTCTCCAGTAATTAGGAAAATATGATTACTTAAAATACATAACTAGTACTTCATGATAAACATTTTCCCAAATAGCTTTCATTATTTAAAATGTCTTGTTTTCTCTAGCGGACAAACATCAGGAGAAATAAAATGGTTGCTCCTCTACTAGCACAGACAAAGCCCGTCCTCATAACACAGCTAGGACTGTGCAGTTAGGTAAAGGTTCGGTGCAGTTAGCTAAAGAGCTCTCTCAGCCCTCCTAACCAGTGTGGCTGTAGTAAATTGCAATCTTACATACAGCTGGTAAGACATCAGCTGTATGTGGACCGCTGTGAAATTGGGGAGAGGAGGACAGACATGGGAGTCTGTTGTAGGGCTGTGGTAATATAGAAGACTTCTGATACTAATTAGCTACATCCCCCACCCGTCCGTCCTCCTCTCTGTACTTTCACTTCTTTCCATTTTGAGATAGGGAAACAGCTCTCATTGTCTGAACATTGTGCTTGTTTAAATGAAGTTAAATGATCTGAACTGACATTCTGCTATTTGGCCACAAGATGCCACTGTTTCCTAAGTACAGCAACAGACTGAATTTCATGTGATGTTGGGAACTCTCTGGGGATGGAGTTACACGTCTGGAGAGGAAGGCAGAAGCCATCTTAGATTGAGGCTGAGAGAAACACTGAAGAACTGTGTGAGCAGATAATCCGATGGCATCCAGGAGTGAGAGGATCCCTCAGTGACCAGAGCTCCAGCTAAGTGAAGCTGATCGTGTTCAAGACCCTGATCCTGTCCAGAGGAACAAGGATTGCTTCCAAGAACGCTGATGAGAGTTGAGGAGCAAGGGACATGGTTGCCAGCATGTTGGAAAACTGGGTGATCCAGGAGAGTCAAAGTCCTTGGGCTGCTCCAGTAGTCTTGGTGCAGAAGAAAGATGGGAATCTCCAGTTCTGCGTGGATTATCAGAATCTGAATGCCCAGACCGCCCGGGATGCCTACCCCCTTCCATGGATTGAGGAGTCATTGTCCACCCCTGAGTCATGCAAAGTTCTTCTCGACTCTTAACCTGGCCAGTAGGTATTGGCAGGGACCGGTGGCCAAGAAGGACAAAGCGAAGACGGCTTTCATCCTACCTATGGGACTGTACGAGTTCAACCGGATGCCATTCAGTCTTTTCAATGCCCTGGGAACACTCAAACGGTTGATGGAACACTGTCTGGGGGATCTCAACTTCTGGTCGGTATTGATATACCTGGACGACAGAGTAGTGTTTGGGGCCTCCTTTGAAGATCACCTCCAGAAGCTGCGGCAGGTCCTAAGATGGCTGCGAGACCATGGGTCAAGATTAAGCCCAAGAAGTGCCAATTGCAAACAGCAGATAGAGTATTTGGGACATTTGGTCACCCAGGAGGAGGTGAAGCTGGCCCCCAGCAAGGTGGAGGCCGTCCAGAAGTGGCCCCAGTCGAGTACACTATAAGAGGTGGGGGCATTCGTGGGACTGGCCGGTAACTACAGAAGGTTTATACCCAAATTTGCTCATTTGGTGGGCCCGTTAAACGAGTTTTCAATGGGCACTGAGGGGGCCCAATGAATTGTCCCATCGAGTGAGGACCCTGGCAACAAGAGGCCTTTGTAGCAGTGTAGGAGGCGCTAACCAGTGCCCCGATTCTGGCTTATGCGCCGTTCAACACCCTATTCCTGCTGTACACTGACGGAAGTCTACATGGTCTGGGGGCCATGTTATCCCAAGTCCAGGATGGATGTGAGAAAGTCAGAGCTCAACCCTGACAACTATAGCTCCTTTAAATTGGAACTACTGGCACTGGTGTGGGTCATGACTGAAAGGTTCGTGGAGTACCTGACAGGTGCAGAGGTGACAGTGATGACAGAAAACAACCCGTTAGCACATCTGGAGAATGTCAAGCCCGGTGCGCTGGAGCAGAGGTGGTTGGCTTGCCTTTCTAAGTACCAATATCGCATCTGTTCGCAAGTCCAATATCGCAAGTTCTGGTCAGGTAGGGAGAACGGCAATACTGATGAACTCTCCCGAGTCCCTGTAGGGTTATCGGCTCAGAGTGCCGATGAGGAGCTAGAGGACACTGAAACTCCAGACCCACATTCCAGGACGTGGCACATTCAAGTTGGGTGGCGTCCGGGATGCAAATGATGCAGGGAAAGACATTGGCTGATTGGAAGAGGGTCCAGAATGGCTGCCCGGACCTGTGAAAAGTGAAAGAATGGGTCCGGACCAAGATCTAACCTCGGCCAGAAGAGCGGACCCGTCTGACTCCAGAGGGCCAAAAATTGTTCAGGTGCTGAGATAAACTGACTGTTACCCAAGGTGTAACTGTACTTGGCTCACCTGAGTCAGAGGACAGCCGGCTGGTGGTTGGAGTCCAGTGGCAAAGACCCACAGAAGCAGGAGGCAGGTAGCGTGGTCGATCAGTCCGGGTCGGCAGTAGAGATGGCATCGAGGTAACAGCAGGAGTAGACAGAGGCGTGGTCGGTGGAAGGCAAAGGGTCAATGCAGGCGGCAGTTCAGCGAGGTCAAACGGTCCGGGTCGGCAACAAAGGTAAACAGCAGTAGTCGTGGAGGAGCAGAGAGGAAGCTTGCTACAGGCTTGGAGGCACAATAACCAGCAGAGGTCTGGTGCTAGAGGCTGGGCTTATAAAGGGGAAGTAACAGGTGCACGGAATCAAGACTGATGAACAAGAGTAGGCTGGAGCAAGATAGATCAAAGAGTTCAGCAGGAGGAAAAGTCCAGAAGGGCTGGTAGTCTAGTGGATAGAGCTAACGCCTGGGACATGACTGGTCACAGGTTCGATTCCCGACAGTACTCACCCCCCTTCCAAGGTGACCTCCGGGCACCATGGAGGCAGGCTTACCGGGGTGCTGTTGGTGACACTCTTTTACCAGTCTGGGGGCGTGGATATTTTCTTCAGGCTCCCAGGAGTTATCCTCGGGAGGGTAGCCCTCCCACCCAATTAGATATTGCAATTTTTGGATCCTGGAGTCGAGGATCTTCTCGACAACAAACTCTTCCTCACCTTGTACCCTCATGGGTGGTGGAGGGGGCGAGTGGCGGCCAGTGAAGGTATTCTCCACGTATGGCTTGAGGAGGGAGCAATGGAAGACTGGGTGCACCCTAATGGAATCCAGAAGGTCAAGCCGGAACGTGACCTCATTGATTTGTGCGGTGACCTGGAATGGACCCATGTATTTTGGGGCTAACTTTTTGGAGGGGACCTTCAGTCTGAGGTTCCTGGTGGACAGCCATACCTTGTCTCCTACATGGAAGCCCGGGGTGGGTTTGCGGCGTCTGTCTGCTCCCTGTTTAAAGCGCCTCTGGGCGAGCTGGAGGTTGTCTATTATGTCCTTTTGTGCCTCCTGTAGGATTGTTAGGCGCTCGGCCACTTCTGGGAGGGTGGAGGAGACGGGTAGGTGGGGAATGAACACGGGGTGCGAGCCTGTGTTAGCAAAGAAAGGGCTGTGCTTGGTTGAGATGTGCTCAGCATTGTTGTAGGCGAACTCGGCTGTGGGGAGATGGTCAAGCCAGTCATCCTGCAGCTGGGAGCTGAAACAGCGTAGGTACTGCTCTAAGGTCTGGTTAGTTCTCTCCGTCTGCCCGTTTGACTGAGGGTGGAAAGCGGAGGAAAGCTTCACTTTAACCCCGAGCGCCAGGCAGAAGTCCTTCCAGAACTTTGAGGTAAATTGTATGCCTCGGTCTGAGACCACGTCGTCCGGAATTCCATGCAGCCTGAAGACCTCTTTGAGGACAAGATCAGTCGTCTGTTTGGCCGTGGGTAGGCCCTTGTAGGGGATGAAATGGGCCATTTTGGTGAGGCGGTCGACCACGACCAGGATGGTGTTCATCCATTTTGAAGGAGGAAGGTCTACCACAAAGTCCATGGAGATCGAGCCCCAGGGGCGGGAGGGAATTGGGAGGGGTTGTAACAGACCCACGGGAGAGGAACGAGGAGTCTTATTGCGGGCACAGACCGTGCACGAGGAGATGTACTTCTTGGTGTCCTCCTTGTATGTTGGCCACCAGAAGGAGCGGGAAAGAAGCTCCTGGGTCTTTCTTGTGCCCAGATGGCTGGCCAGCTTGGAGTCATGGTTAAGTTTGAGCAAAAGTTGTAGGTCCTGATGAAACCAATGACCATTTTTAAACGTGAGGCTAACATTCCTTGTGGGGTGGGTGAGGAAGGGGTCATTTTCGTATCCTTCTTTGATTGTGACCAGGAGTTCTTTAGAGTAGGTGGCCCCCACAACACTTTTCTCGGATAGGATGTTGTCTTGGCCCTTATTACTCTGTGAGGGCTCCGAAAACATTCTGGAGAGGGCGTCAGCCTTGCCGTTTTTTGATCCGGGGCGATATGTGATGAGAAAGTTGAAGCGGGAAAAGAATAGACTCCATCTGGCCTGTCTGGCTGTGAGTCTCTTAGCGCTGCGGATGAACTCGAGGTTTTTGTGGTTGGTTAGTACGATTATGGGGTTGGCAGCTCCCTCCAGCAGGTGTCTCCACTCGGAGAAGGCTTCCTTGATTGCCAGTAGTTCTTTGTTCCCGATGTCGTAGTTCTTCTCGGAGGGGGACATCTGGCGAGAGAAATATGTGCACGGGTGTAGTAGCATCTTCTCCCCTGTCCGTTGTGACAGAACTGCCCCTACCGCGGAGTCAGATGCATCCACTTCGATAGTAAAAGGCAACTCGGGGTTCGGGTGGACTAGGATTGGAGCAGAAGTGAAGAGAAGTTTCAACTTCGTGAAGGCCTCCTGGGCCTCGGGTGTCCAGGAGAAGGGGACTGCCTTTTTGGTGAGTTGGGTGATCGGTGCGATGACCTTGGAGAAGTCCCGGATAAACTTCCGATAGAAGTTGGCGAAGCCAATAAATCTTTGTACCTCCTTCACGTTTCTTGGAATGGGCCAGTCCAACACGGCTTGGACCTTCCCTGGGTCCATACTTAGGCCCTCTGGGGAGATGATGTACCCGAGGAACTCACATTTCTCGAGTTTGATATAAAGAGAGTTCTGGCGGAGTCTCTGCAATACCCTGCGGACATGTTCGCGGTGCTGTTCGAGGTCTTCTGAGAAGATCAAGATGTCGTCCAGGTAAACGACTACAAACAGATCCAGCATGTCCCTGAGGACATCATTAATGAAGTGCTGGAAGGTGGCGGGAGCATTACAAAGTCCGAAAGGCATGACCAGGTACTCGAAGTGACCATAACGTGTCCGGAAGGCGGTCTTCCATTCGTCCCCAGGGCGGATTCGGACAAGGTTGTAGGCCCCTCGAAGGTCAAGTTTGGTGAATATTTTCGCTACCCGGAGTCTCTCAAGGAGTTCAGAAATCAGCGGGAGCGGGTACCGGTTCTTAACGGTTATGTCGTTTAGCTTCCTGTAGTCAATGCAGGAACGCAAGGATGAGTCTTTTTTCTCCACAAAGAAAAAGGGGGCCCCTGCAGGAGATGTGGAAGGTCGGATAAAACCTTTTTTTAGATTTTCGTCTAAGTACTCCTTCAGGGCCTTGAGTTCCGGCTCGGAGAGGGAGTATATACTGCCGAAGGGTATTTCAGCTCCAGGTAGCAGCTCAATTGGGCAGTCATAAGGCCGATGCGGGGGCAGTTTGTCTGCATTTCTTTTGTCACAGACATCCTGGAACTCCCGATATTGAGGGGGTAAAAGTTCCTTGGTGGATAGTCCGAATATGGTAGGTTCTTTGGGCGGAGGAGGAACGGATCCACGTAAACAGTTCTGAGAACAAAAGTCCGAGGGGAACCGTATGCAGCGGGCGTCCCAGTCCACCGAGGGGTTGTGGTTGGCCAACCAAGGGATGCCTAGGATCACCGGAAACTTAGGGGAGGCGATCAGGGAGAAGTGAATGGTCTCCTGATGATCGGGTTTGATGAAGAGTTGAAGGTCAGTGGTCTGGTGCGTTACCGGCCCAGAAGAGAGCGGGGTCCCATCGACGGTTTCCAGATCGATGGGGGCTGCCCTGGTTACCAGTGGTATGTTGTTCTCATGGGCGAAGGTCAAGTCCATGAAATTTCCGCCGGCCCCCGAGTCAAGCATTGCAGAGCAGGGAAGCTGTCGTTCCCCAATGGTGATAAGGATGGATACAATGAAGTGGGACCCGGTACCTGTAGTGTCTATGGTTTCAGAGGCCAAGGGTGAGATTGTGGCCTGTTGTAACTCCCGTAATTCTGTGACAGCGATGGTTCGGCGAGTCTTATTGGGGCACCTAATAGCGAAGTGCCCTGGCTCACCACAGTAAAGACAAAGGCCTGCGGCTAGTCGTCTCTCCTTTTCAGCAGCCGATAGATTCTTGCGCAGTGCGTCGACCTGCATGGGATCGGTGGAGGGTTGGTGAGCCGGCTGAGTCGTTGGAGTGAAAGGGTACGCGGGCCTGTTATCTAGGGACCAGAGTCTTTCTCTCCTTCTTTCCGCCAGTCTCCGGTCAATCCGGATGCACAGTTGGACGAAATCATCCAGATCGTCTGGGGCGTCTACCCTGGCGAGCTCATCCTTTATAGGTTCGGAGAGTCCACGGGGAAATTGACTTTTCTGGGCAGCTGGGTTCCAGGTGGTGTCCGTGACCCAGCGGCGGAACTCTGAGGTATACTCGGCTACAGAGCGTCTTCCCTGCCGTAGACTGTGCAGCCTAGCCTCGGCCGTGGCGCAGCGGTTAGGGTCGTCGAACACTTGGCTCATGGCTGTGGTGAAGTTGTCTAGGTTATTCAATACGAGACTGTGGGATTCCACATATGGGGATGCCCATGCCAGGGCCTCATCAGTTAGAAGGTTGATGATGAACAGGATCTTCTTTCTGTCTGAGGTAAAAGAGCCCGGCTGCATCTGAAAGTAAATACGGCACTGGTTGAGGAACCCCCGAAATTGGTGCCGATCGCCGTTAAACTTTGACAGGAGAGGCATACGGGTGTCTGTGACAGCGCCGCGTACGTCCAGTAGTTGACGCTGCAAGTCGATAATTTCCCTCTGTTGGCTCTGGATTGCGCCTTTAAGTTGAGTAATTTCCTCTTGGGCAGTGGTGCCAAACTCCTGAAGTTCGGAGACTTGTTTGCGCAGGGTGGCCATCGAGGACTCCATTTTTTAGGCTGGTTATTCTGTAACGGTCCTTGGCTCACCTGAGTCAGAGGACAGCCGGCTGGTGGTTGGAGTCCAGTGGCAAAGACCCACAGAAGCAGGAGGCAGGTAGCGTGGTCGATCAGTCCGGGTCGGCAGTAGAGATGGCAGCGAGGTAACAGCAGGAGTAGACAGAGGCGTGGTCGGTGGAAGGCAAAGGGTCAATGCAGGCGGCAGTTCAGCGAGGTCAAACGGTCCGGGTCGGCAACAAAGGTAAACAGCAGTAGTCGTGGAGGAGCAGAGAGGAAGCTTGCTACAGGCTTGGAGGCACAATAACCAGCAGAGGTCTGGTGCTAGAGGCTGGGCTTATAAAGGGGAAGTAACAGGTGCACGGAATCAAGACTGATGAACAAGAGTAGGCTGGAGCAAGATAGATCAAAGAGTTCAGCAGGACTGGTAGTCTAGTGGCTAGAGCTACCGCCTGGGACATGACTGGTCACAGGTTCGATTCCTGATACAAGGCCTCCTGTGTCAGACCATAAACTTGCAATCAGAGTTGCAGTACCGGCGACAGATTATCATCCCCATTTTATTGGGACCGGAGGCTGCAAGGGAAGCCAATGAGAGGGGGGCCCATTTTGGGAGCGATAAAACGTTTAAGTGGCTCCAATGGCTGGTATACTGTCCAGATTCGGCAGACCTGGAGGCCGAGGCATGTCTTAAGTGTTGGCCCTGCGGGCTGAGTAAGAGTACTGAACAGAAGGCTCCTGTCCAGGCAATCTGGACCTCAGTGCCCCTCGAGCTCCTTTTGATCAATTATGTACAGATTGGGTACTCTACCTCGAGACACTCGTACTGTTTATTCATGACAGATCAATTCACAAAGTATGCGTTGGCTGTACCCACCAGAGACTAGACGGCAGAGTCGGTCACTGAAGCGGTCTGCAAACACTTTATACAGGTGTTCGGGTGTCAACGGAAGATACATTTGGACCAGGAGGCATGTTTTAGGGTACTCTAATGAATGCGCGGTACCAATTGTATGGGATTGAACGTTTCCGCATCACCCCTAATCGCCCCCAGGGCTCGGTGGCCTGAGTACCTATCTGAACTGATGTGCACCTATAATAACAGGGTACACAGTACCATTGGGTACTCCCCACATATGCTGATGTTTGGGAGAGCCGGACGGGAGATTGAAGATCTCCACATGCCCGATCCGATGGAGCCACCATCGAGAAATACCACCACATGGGTGCACGAGCACCGCCGCTGGCTAAGTGCTATCCACAAGGTTTTGGGGAGCACCTGGGACATGTGGTACACCCTAATCCAAGACCAGTGCAGAGGGATGGGTATGCCCCAGGTGATCGAGTGATGGTCAAAGCCAAGCGGTCTTCTGAGAAGTTGGATGGATGGTGGGAGGCTGTCCCATACACAGTGAAGAGGAGAATGGACCCTGCCATTCCGGTCTATGAGGTAGAGCCAATAGGGACTGGAAACTTGCACCATAACATTTTGATGAGCCAGTGTGCATGGAGGATATGCCTGCTCCTGCTCAAAGTACAGAGGAAATCCCCTTAAAGGAGGAGGAGGAATCGTGGATTGTCCCTACCCCGATACCCACAGAGGCTCCAGCCATGGCAAGTTTGCCACCCAGGGAAAGTATTGAGCGGTCAGAAGCTCCTCCTTTATTAGATGTGCCTGACATCCCCAGTGCTTCGGAGCCTATCACTCTACGAAGGTCAACGAGGCCCAATGCTGTTGTGCCCCCACAGCTAAAAGTAAATGGTATATGAGGAGGGTTGCCGAGGACTTCAACCTCTAGTGGGGTGGCATGTTAGATGAGGAAACAGCTGGATGACAACCTCTAGTGGTTGGCATGTGAGATGGGGAAACAGCTCTCATTGTCTGAACATTGTGTTTGTTTAAAGAGAACCTGTCACCAACTTTATGCTGACCGTACTGAGGGCAGTATCAATTAGACAGAAATGCTGATTTCAGCAGTGTGTCACACATCAGCTAAAAGTAAATGGTTGCTGAGAACCAGCATCATAATCATTGCAGCCCAGGTCTTGAAAAGAGTCAAATCTACCTGAGAAGTGTCATGGTTATTCATAATCTCCTGCTCTCCCTGCCCACCTGCTGATGATTGGAAGTTCTCTCCTAGAGAGAAAGGGAGAAAACACGGTAAAAGTCTGTCAATCATCTGCAGGTGGGCGAGGAGAGCAGGAATTTATGAATAACCATGACTCTTCTCAGGTCGATTTGACTCTTTTCAAGACCTGGGCTGCAATGATTATGATGCTGGTTCTCAGCAACCACTTACTTTTAGGTGATATGTGACACACCTCTGAAATCAGCATTTCTGTCACTAATTTATACTGCCCCTTTAAATGAAGTTAAATGATCTGGACTGACATTCTGCTGTTTGGCCAACAGATGCCGCTGTTTCCTAAGCACAGCTACAGACTACATTTCATGTAATGTTGGGATCTCACAGGGGGTGGAGTTACAAGTCTGGAAAGGAAGGCAGCAGCCATCTTAGATTGAGGCTGAGAGAGACACTGAGGAACTGCGTGAACAGAGAATCTGATGGCATCCAGTGGGAGAGCTTCCCTCAGTGACCAAAGCTGCAGCTAAGTGAAGGTAATCGTGTTCAAAACCCTGATCCGGTCCAGAGGAACAAGGATTGCTGATGGAAGGCTGATGAGAGCAGAGGAGCAAAGCTACATACACTGCGGTACCGCATGCTTGTTGAGAGGCATTTGTTCTGTTCAGAGTCACCAGTGGATGCAGAGCAGACCCGGGTCGGTAAGATCGTGCATGTACCTGATTACAGTGTTGACGCCTAGAGACTGAGACCAGGCCTGTAGTTAGTTAGTTAGGGTCTCTGTTTGTGTCAGGCCACAAGTTTTACTACTGTTCATTGCAAGGACTCCATAACTTAAAGTGACATTTCACATTGGAGGGCTGATAAAATTCCCACAAACTCAAGCCAGGCTGGTGTTTTGCTCAGAAGGAATATTCAGGCTACAGGACCAGTTATGGGAGGGGGAATACTCTAGATCTGTGTAAGATTGTAAGCTGTTGTGCTGCACCGCAGGCTAGCCCTCACCACACATCCATACAGTTATTCTTATTTTTTTGCAGCACAAGAGTCTCAGCCTTCATGCTTGGTGTATGTAAATTTATTGTATGCTCCCAGCATTTGTGGTTGTGTTTATTGCCACATTTAACTAAAATTCTGTTTTCTCAAAAGCTGGTGTTGGGGTTGCATTCCTCATTCATGACTTCACTGTATGCTGGGGAGCCCACCCCGGTACATGGCTTATACCTTTACCACACAGAGCTGATGTCAGCTGTATGTAAGATTGTAATTTATTACAGCCAGACTGGTTAGGACTGATTAAGACTGGTTATTTCTCCTGATGCTTGTCCTCTAGAGAAAACAAGACATTATAAATAATGAAAGCTATTTGGGAAAGTGTTTATAATGAAGTAATATATATGTTTTCATTAATTGTATTTTCTTAAATTTCCAAAGAACCTCTTTAAGCATAAATGGCGCATCAGGTGAACTAGATAATCGTGCTTAAATATAACACTGCCTGATAATGGTGAGTCTGATGCACAGTAATTCTATGTAGAACAGAACAGATTAAGTATAAATGGCGCAGCAGATGAACTAGATAAATGCGTCTATACAATAGACCGCCTGTTGACAATGAGTCTGACACACAGTAAGTCTATGCATAACAGAATAGATTAAGTATTAATGGCGCAGCAAGTGTTCTGGATAAATGCCCCTTAATATTAGACCACCTGTGGATGCTCAGTCTGATGCACAGTAAGAATATTTATAACAAAACAGATTAAGTATAAATGGCACAGCAGATGAACTAGATAAACGCACCTATGTATTAGACCGCCTGTTGACAATGAGTCTGATGCACAATAAATCTATGTATAACAGAACAGATTAAAAATGAATGGTGTAGCAGTTAAACAAGAAGTTGTCCCTGCAGTCTCTCTATGCTCTCCTTGCAGTGTCTAAAAACTCTACCTACAAGCTCCCTACACTGTCCCTATCCAATATTCTACAATTAAAAGCTTTAAAAAACACTCTCCCTAACGCTTTCCACGTCTTTCCCTATGCTCAGTTCATAGTTAGTGTTGAGCGAACAGTTCGAAAATCGTTCGGGCATTTTCAAAAAAGTTCGGGTTCGGGTCCGGTGTTCGTCGATTACTTCCCGCTTTCTGAAGGGCTGCACAGCAGCCAATCAGCTAGTGTTTTACTTCTTGCCCTAAGAGCCCATCACAGCCATGCCTACTAATGGCATGGCTGTGATTGGCCAAGTGCAGCATGTGACTCAGCCTCTATTTAAGCTGGAGTCACGTAGCGCCGCACGTCACACTGCTCTGATTAGTGTAGGGAGAGGACGCAGCTTCTGTGAGGGCGAGATAGGCAGGGATAAAGAAGTGAATGATCTACCTTTCTACACCTGTGCATCAGAACAACTCAGCTGAGCTGTTCACTGAAAGTCACTATTTTGTTGAGACTGGCCAGAGTGATTTTTACTGGCACATGTAACTGGGCTGACCGGCGGTGGCCATTTTGGGACTTGTGGTGCGCCAGCACAAGCTGCCACAGAGTCTAAACCAAAGCTCCAAAGAAGTGAAAAATCTACACCTGTGAATCAGAACAACAGCGATTCAGCTGCTCAATCAAAGTCAATTTTTTTTCTGGCTGGGCAGACCGTTTTCTGGCACATGTTACTGGGCTGATAGGCGGCGGCCATTTTGGGACTTGTGGTGCTACAGCAAAAGCTGCCACAACGTCCATTAATCTCATGTAATAGTCGATTTTTTCATAGATATACTACATCAGGGGTTTGGCTGTGCTTGTGTCACCCATACTAACTGCAAAGATATTTAATATATCAGTGGTGAAACTGAAAGTAACCCACTTGGATAGCAAATCCCATGAATGTGCTGTTCCAGCTAGGCTAGCCAGTGCCACTACAGCCAAGTCCAATACTGTCAGCCAGAATTTTTTTTTTTTTTTTATGTGCCAGAAATATAAATTAAAAAAAGCTTTCACCGTAATAATAAAATTATTCTGGTGTTAGACCAGAAGAAGCACTCCTGTTGTAATTAATACTGTAAAAAGGCTTAGGCAATATTTCTCCCAGTGTGGGAAATTTATCTAGCAAAACTAGCATTTTAAAAATTCCGGTGTTCTGAAATACCAGCAGTCCTCTTGTAATTAATACTGCAAAAAGGCATTATATCGTCCAGTGTTGTAATTTTGGTGAAAAAAAGGCCAATTTAATCAATCTGGTGTTAGTTACACCAGAAACAGTAGACAACACAACCGAAATAATGGCAAATAGTGTATTAACAAATATCATCTTTATTAAATCATTGATACAAAATACATGATACTCATAAGATTACAATTACACTGCATGATTAATGTGACTGATTAAAAACCCACTACTCCAGATCCAACTCACAGGGTATAATCTATATACATGAAGTCGACCTTGTGCACAGAGTATGAATCAAGGTATATATTATTGTTCAAGGAGGGGAGGGAAGAGACATGGGGAATGTCAAGGAAGTACAATCATAATCTTCCCCAACAGAAAATCACCATCCCAAACTGGTCTCCCTGGGCTATCTCAATCTTATCACCCAGAACTGCACTCATAACCAGAAATAACCCTCGTTACCTCCAAAAAGACCCAGGAGCAGACCGGAGAGTGGTACCCCGACGCGCGTTTCGCCTCACTTCCTCAGGGGGCGTGTTACACCAGAAACAGTAGGCCTCACGTTTATACTCCTGTAAAAAGGAATCATATCTCCCCGTGTGGGAATCTATGTACCAAAACTAGCATTTTAAAAATTCTGGTGTTCAATTTGCAGCAGTTTTCTTGTAATTAATACCGGAAAAAGGAATTATATCTTCCTAATGTACACAAACTAGCATTTTGAAAATTCTGGTGTCCAATTACCAGCAGTCGTCTTGTAATTAATACTGGAAAAAGGCATTACATTGTCCAGTGTTGTAATTTTGGTGAAAAAAAGGCCAATTTAATCAATCTGGTGTTAGTTACACCAGAAACAGTAGGCTTCACGTTTTTACTCCTGTAAAAAGGAATTAATACCGGAAAAAGGCATTACATTGTCCAGTGTTGTAATTTTGGTGAAAAAAGGGCCAATTTAATCAATCTGGTGTTAGTTAGACCAGAAACAGTAGGCCTCACGTTTTTACTCCTGTAAAAAGGAATTATATCTCCCTGTGTGGGAATCTATGTACCAAAACTAGCATATTAAAAATTCTGGTGTCCAATTAGCAGCAGTCTTCTTGTAATTAATACCGGAAAAAGGCATTACATTGTCCAGTGTTGTAATTTTGGTGAAAAAAAGGCCAATTTAATCAATCTGGTGTTAGTTAGACCAGAAACAGTAGGCTGCACGTTTTTACTCCTGTAAAAAGGAATTATATCTCCCCGTGTGGGAAGCTATGTACCAAAACTAGCATTTTAAAAATTCTGGTGTCAAATTTGCAGCAGTTTTCTTGTAATTAATACCGGAAAAAGGAATTATATCTTCCAGTGTGGGAATTTTGGGGCTAAAAAATAATATATTTTATTGTGGTGCGAGTTGAATCGCAACAATGAGGAAACATTCTATTAAGGGACAAGGACGCGGTCGTGGTGGTGTCCGTGGAGCCTCTGTTGCTGGCAGAGGACGTGGCCGTTCGGCCTCAGGCGCACAAAGTAGTGAACCAACTCCCTCAAGTAGCCGGCAGAATTTACAGCGATATTTGGTGGGGCCCAATACCGTTATGAGGATGGTAAGGCCTGAGCAGGTACAGGCATTAGTCGATTGGGTGGCCGACAGTGCTTCCAGCACGTTCACCACATTGTCTTCTGCCCAGTCTTCTGCGGAAAGTGCACTGGTGGCACCTGAAAACCAAGCCCATCAGTCTGTCACATCACCCCCATGCATATCAGGGAAACTGGCTGAGCATAAAGTTATGCAGCAGTCTCTTATTCTGTTTGAAGACTCTGTTTGAAGTCTCTCAAATTCACCTTCTCCTGTGCTGGGTGATATAAATGTTATACTTGTGCCATCTGACATGGTTGCCGATGTCCCATTAAATGGTGGCCTACTCCTGTGGTGGGTGATCTAAATGCCTGATTCTCTGCTGTGAAACCTCTCTCCTCCGTCTGGGTGCTGTGAAACCTCTCTCCTCCGTCTGGGTGCAGGGGTCAAAGTCTCTAAAAGTGGCCTTCTCTTGTGCTGGGTGATGTAAAACTGATGCTTGTACCATCTGACATGGTTGCCGGGGTCCCAATAAATGGTGGCCTACTCCTGTGGGGGGTGATCTAAATGCCTGATTCTCTGCTGTGAAAACCTCTCTCCTCCGTCTGGGTGCAGGGGTCAAAGTCTCTCAAAGTCGCCTTCTCCTGTGCTGGGTGATATAAATGTTATACTTGTGCCATCTGACATGGTTGCCGGGGTCCCATTAAATGGTGGCCTACTCCTGTGGTGGGTGATCTAAATGCCTGATTCTCTGCTGTGAAACCTCTTTCCTCCGTCTGGGTGCAGAGGTCAAAGTCTCTCAAAGTCGCCTTCTCCTGTGCTGGGTGATATAAATGTTATACTTGTGCCATCTGACATGGTTGCCGGGGTCCCATTAAATGGTGGCCTACTCCTGTGGTGGGTGATCTAAATGCCTGATTCTCTGCTGTGAAAACCTCTCTCCTCCGTCTGGGTGCAGGGGTCAAAGTCTCTCAAATTCGCCTTCTCCTGAGCTGGGTGATATAAATGTTATACTTGTGCCATCTGACATGGTTGCCGATGTCCCATTAAATGGTGGCCTACTCTTGTGGTGGGTGATCTAAATGCCTGATTCTCTGCTGTGAAACCTCTCTCCTCAGTCTGGGTGCAGGGGTCAAAGTCTCTAAAAGTGGCCTTCTCTTGTGCTGGGTGATGTAAAACTGATGCTGGTACCATCTGACATGGTTGCCGGGGTCCCAATAAATGGTGGCCTACTCCTGTGGGGGGTGATCTAAATGCCTGATTCTCTGCTGTGAAAACCTCTCTCCTCCGTCTGGGTGCAGGGGTCAAAGTCTCTCAAAGTCGCCTTCTCCTGTGCTGGGTGATATAAATGTTATACTTGTGCCATCTGACATGGTTGCCGGGGTCCCATTAAATGGTGGCCTACTCCTGTGGTGGGTGATCTAAATGCCTGATTCTCTGCTGTGAAAACCTCTCTCCTCCGTCTGGGTGCAGGGGTCAAAGTCTCTCAAAGTCGCCTTCTCCTGTGCTGGGTGATATAAATGTTATACTTGTGCCATCTGACATGGTTGCCGGGGTCCCATTAAATGGTGGCCTACTCCTGTGGTGGGTGATCTAAATGCCTGATACTCTGCTGTGAAACCTCTCTCCTCCGTCTGGGTGCTGTGAAACCTCTCTCCTCCGTCTGGGTGCAGGGGTCAAAGTCTCTAAAAGTGGCCTTCTCTTGTGCTGGGTGATGTAAAACTGATGCTTGTACCATCTGACATGGTTGCCGGGGTTCCATTAAATGATGGCCTACTCCTGTGGTGGGTGATCTAAATGCCTGATTCTCTGCTGTGAAAACCTCTCTCCTCCGTCTGGGAGCAGGGGTCAAAGTCTCTCAAAGTCGCCTTCTCCTGTGCTGGGTGATATAAATGTTATACTTGTGCCATCTGACATGGTTGCCGGGGTCCCATTAAATGGTGGCCTACTCCTGTGGTGGGTGATCTAAATGCTTGATTCTCTGCTGTGAAACCTCTCTCCTCCATCTGGGTGCAGGGGTCAAAGTCTCTCAAAGTCGCCTTCTCCTGTGCTGGGTGATATAAATGTTATACTTGTGCCATCTGGCATGGTTGCCGGGGTCCCATTAAATGGTGGCCTACTCCTGTGGTGGGTGATCTAAATGCCTGATTCTCTGCTGTGAAAACCTCTCTCCTCCGTCTGGGTGCAGGGGTCAAAGTCTCTCAAAGTCGCCTTCTCCTGTGCTGGGTGATATAAATGTTATACTTGTGCCATCTGACATGGTTGCCGGGGTCCCATTAAATGGTGGCCTACTCCTGTGGTGGGTGATCTAAATGCCTGATTCTCTGCTGTGAAAACCTCTCTCCTCCGTCTGGGTGCTGTGAAACCTCTCTCCTCCATCTGGGTGCAGGGGTCAAAGTCTCTAAAAGTGGCCTTCTCTTGTGCTGGGTGATGTAAAACTGATGCTTGTACCATCTGACATGGTTGCCGGGGTCCCATTAAATGATGGCCTACTCCTGTGGTGGGTGATCTAAATGCCTGATTCTCTGCTGTGAAAACCTCTCTCCTCCATCTGGGTGCAGGGGTCAAAGTCTCTAAAAGTGGCCTTCTCTTGTGCTGGGTGATGTAAAACTGATGCTTGTACCATCTGACATGGTTGCCGGGGTCCCATTAAATGATGGCCTACTCCTGTGGTGGGTGATCTAAATGCCTGATTCTCTGCTGTGAAAACCTCTCTCCTCCGTCTGGGTGCAGGGGTCAAAGTCTCTCAAAGTCGCCTTCTCCTGTGCTGGGTGATATAAATGTTATACTTGTGCCATCTGACATGGTTGCCGGGGTCCCATTAAATGGTGGCCTACTCCTGTGGTGGGTGATCTAAATGCCTGATTCTCTGCTGTGAAACCTCTCTCCTCCGTCTGGGTGCTGTGAAACCTCTCTCCTCCGTCTGGGTGCAGGGGTCAAAGTCTCTAAAAGTGGCCTTCTCTTGTGCTGGGTGATGTAAAACTGATGCTTGTACCATCTGACATGGTTGCCGGGGTCCCATTAAATGATGGCCTACTCCTGTGGTGGGTGATCTAAATGCCTTATTCTCTGCTGTGAAACCTCTCTCCTCCGTCTGGGTGAAGGGGTCAAAGTCTCTCAAAGTCGCCTTCTCCTGTGCTGGGTGATATAAATGTTATACTTGTGCCATCTGACATGGTTGCCGGGGTCCCATTAAATGGTGGCCTACTCCTGTGGTGGGTGATCTAAATGCCTGATTCTCTGCTGTGAAAACCTCTCTCCTCCGTCTGGGTGCAGGGTTCAAAGTCTCTCAAAGTCGCCTTCTCCTGTGCTGGGTGATATAAATGTTATACTTGTGACATCTGACATGGTTGCCGGGGTCCCATTAAATGGTGGCCTACTCCTGTGGTGGGTGATCTAAATGCCTGATTCTCTGCTGTGAAAACCTCTCTCCTCCGTCTGGGTGCAGGGGTCAAAGTCTCTCAAAGTCGCCTTCTCCTGTGCTGGGTGATATAAATGTTATACTTGTGCCATCTGACATGGTTGCCGGGGTCCCATTAAATGGTGGGCTACTCCTGTGGTGGGTGATCTATATGCCTGATTCTCTGCTGTGAAACCTCTGTCCTCCGTCTGGGTGCTGTGAAACCTCTCTCCTCCGTCTGGGTGCAGGGGTCAAAGTCTCTTAAAGTGGCCTTCTCTTGTGCTGGGTAATGTAAAACTGATGCTTGTACCATCTGACATGGTTGCCGGGGTCCCATTAAATGATGGCCTACTCCTGTGGGGGGTGATCTAAATGCCTGATTCTCTGCTGTGAAAACCTCTCTCCTCCGTCTGGGTGCAGGGGTCAAAGTCTCTCAAAGTCGCCTTCTCCTGTGCTGGGTGATATAAATGTTATACTTGTGCCGTCTGACATGGTTGCCGGGGTCCCATTAAATGGTGGCCTACTCCTGTGGTGGGTGATCTAAATGCTTGATTCTCTGCTGTGAAACCTCTCTCCTCCGTCTGGGTGCAGGGGTCAAAGTCTCTCAAAGTCGCCTTCTCCTGTGCTGGGTGATATAAATGTTATACTTGTGCCATCTGGCATGGTTGCCGGGGTCCAATTAAATGGTGGCCTACTCCTGTGGTGGGTGATCTAAATGCCTGATTCTCTGCTGTGAAAACCTCTCTCCTCCGTCTGGGTGCAGGGGTCAAAGTCTCTCAAAGTCGCCTTCTCCTGTGCTGGGTGATATAAATGTTATACTTGTGCCATCTGACATGGTTGCCGGGGTCCCATTAAATGGTGGCCTACTCCTGTGGTGGGTGATCTAAATGCCTTATTCTCTGCTGTGAAACCTCTCTCCTCCGTCTGGGTGCTGTGAAACCTCTCTCCTCCGTCTGGGTGCAGGGGTCAAAGTCTCTAAAAGTGGCCTTCTCTTGTGCTGGGTGATGTAAAACTGATGCTTGTACCATCTGACATGGTTGCCGGGGTCCCATTAAATGATGGCCTACTCCTGTGGTGGGTGATCTAAATGCCTGATTCTCTGCTGTGAAAACCTCTCTCCTCCGTCTGGGTGCAGGGGTCAAAGTCTCTAAAAGTGGCCTTCTCTTGTGCTGGGTGATGTAAAACTGATGCTTGTACCATCTGACATGGTTGCCGGGGTCCCATTAAATGATGGCCTACTCCTGTGGTGGGTGATCTAAATGCCTTATTCTCTGCTGTGAAACCTCTCTCCTCCATCTGGGTGCAGGGGTCAAAGTCTCTCAAAGTCGCCTTCTCCTGTGCTGGGTGATATAAATGTTATACTTGTCCCATCTGACATGGTTGCCGGGGTCCCATTAAATGGTGGCCTACTCCTGTGGTGGGTGATCTAAATGCCTGATTCTCTGCTGTGAAAACCTCTCTCCTCCGTCTGGGTGCAGGGTTCAAAGTCTCTCAAAGTCGCCTTCTCCTGTGCTGGGTGATATAAATGTTATACTTGTGACATCTGACATGGTTGCCGGGGTCCCATTAAATGGTGGCCTACTCCTGTGGTGGGTGATCTAAATGCCTGATTCTCTGCTGTGAAACCTCTCTCCTCCGTCTGGGTGCTGTGAAACCTCTCTCCTCCGTCTGGGTGCAGGGGTCAAAGTCTCTTAAAGTGGCCTTCTCTTGTGCTGGGTGATGTAAAACTGATGCTTGTACCATCTGACATGGTTGCCGGGGTCCCATTAAATGATGGCCTACTCCTGTGGTGGGTAATCTAAATGCCTGGTTCTCTGTTTGCGAAAACCTCTCTCCTCCGTTTGGGTGCAGGGGTCAAGGTCTCTAAAAGTGGCCTTCTCTTGTGCTGGGTGATGTAAAACTGATGCTTGTACCATCTGACATGGTTGCCGGGGTCCCATTAAATGATGGCCTACTCCTGTGGTGGGTGATCTAAATGCCTGATTCTCTGCTGTGAAAACCTCTCTCCTCCGTCTGGGTGCTGTGAAACCTCTCTCCTCCGTCTAGGTGCAATGGTCAAAGTCTCTAAAAGTGGCCTTCTCTTGTGCTGGGTGATGTAAAACTGATGCTTGTACCATCTGACATGGTTGCCGGGGTCCCATTAAATGATGGCCTACTCCTGTGGTGGGTGATCTAAATGCCTGATTCTCTGCTGTGAAACCTCTCTCCTCCGTCTGGGTGCAGGGGTCAAAGTCTCTAAAAGTGGCCTTCTCTTGTGCTGGGTGATGTAAAACTGATGCTTGTACCATCTGACATGGGTGCAGGGGTCAAATTAACTAAATGGTGGCCTACTCCTGTGGTGGGTGATATGATGCCTGAATATGTGCTGTGGGGCCTCTCTCCTCTTTCTGGGTGCAGGGGTCAAAGTAACTAAAAGTGGCCTTCTCCTGTGCTGGATGGTATAAATGTAATGCTTGTGCTATCTGACATGTCTCCTCTGTCTGGGTGCTAAGGCCTAAGTCACTGAAAGTGTCCTTCTCCTGTGGTGGTTGATATGATGCCAGATTCTCTGCTGTGGGACCTCTCTCCTTTGTCTGCATGCTGGGGTCGAAATAATAGTGTTTACCTTCTCCATTGGTGGGTGATTTGAAGCCTGATTCTGTGCTATGGGACCTAACTCCAATTAATATTGGTTAATTTTTATTTATTTTATGTTAAGTCATCATTTCCCTATCTACATTTGTTTGCAGGGGATTTACCTACATTTTGCTGCCTTTTGCAGCCCTCTAGCCCTTTCCGGGAGTCTTTTACAGCCTTTTTAGTGCCCAAAAGTTCGGGTCCCCATTGACTTCTATGGGGTTCGGGTTCGGGATGAAGTTCGGGTTGAGTTCGGATCACGAACCCGGACATTTTCCGGAAGTTCGGCCGAACCTCTCGAACCCGAACGTCCAGGTGTTCGCTCATCTCTATTCATAGTGAAATAGTGGTGCAGGATAAGTCTTTAATAAGGCTGTGACATTGCTGGGGATGGTTGGCTGATTTGCTGGCTGTATGGCATTATGGATAATCTGGAATTCCTGAGCTTCTTACTTTTATTTTGTAACATGTAGCCGCCATTTTAGGAAAAAAAAACTATTTGTTACCACGAAGAGCGAGGAAAATTGGATTAATGGCGAATCCGAACTTTTCCTGCAATTCGTACTGAAGTCAATTCGTTCCACTTTGATTCACTCAACACTAGTAATTCCATCAACTGGAACAGTTTTTTGTCACATTGTGCCTTGCCTCATCAGATGATCTACTGGTACACTCATATCAAGCTTATATCAGTTATGGTTGTTTAAAATAATGTTTTTGCTTATGTGAGGCCTAATTCACATGTCAGTGATTTGGTCAGTGTTTGATCAGTGTTTTCCTTCAGTGATTGTGAGCCAAAACCAAGAGTGGAGCCTACACTGAAATGAGGTATAATATAAAGATATGCTCCTGTTTTGTGTTTGACCCACATCTGGTTTTGGCTCACAGTCACTAAAATCTCTAAAGTATAAACTAGACCTGATCTGTGTCATTGTGTAAACTACATGAGCAGAGCATCAATACCATTATAAAGATATAGTGTTGATCGAGCACCCATGTGCTTGGGCCGAACACATCGGGGTGCACGGGGGCTCTACAGAGTAACCGAGTATAATGGATGTCAATGAGAGAACCCTGGCATTAAACCAGGCACCCTCTGCTCTGAAGAGGGGAGCATGCCTGGTTCATAGGAAAGGGTTAGAAATTAATGGAAACACCACCAAAATGGTTAAGGAACAGCATGGGAAGGATGTCTGGGTGTATCTTGGACTCCCAGGTCACTGCTGGGAACAATGTTGTCTGAGTAGTACGCCACTTTTACAGACTGACAATAATACACACAAACCCAAAGATAAAATCGATTTTAGATTTGTTAGGAAACATTCTTTCCTGCATTTTTACTTGTATATAAAGTGCTGCCAAAAATTTCAAGCAGGAAGCACTCCGATACAATCTGTATATCACATAAAGGAGGGCCTCATTCACATTGTGGTACAATTGTTCAGGTAATGGGACTACACTCATAAAGCCTATGCACTAAGTGAAAGGGCTGCCAAATATTACAAGGAACCGGCACTCCAATATACCCTTTGTTACACATAAAGGAGGGAATCATACACACGCTTGAAAAATTATGATTGATGGCCTGCTGGGAACCCCTCAAAAACATTTGGAACAAGGGCCTGCTGATCTGACTATCTAAAACATTAGGGGTGAGGGCTTGCTTTTGAGCTGACACTCTAAAAAATGATATGCGGGGGCCTGTAGGTGAGCTGACCCTTTAAAAAAATATATGCGGGGGCCTGCAGGTGAGCTGACCCTATAAAAGATTTTAGGTGAGGGCCTGCAGGGGAACTGACCCTGTAAAAGATTGTAGGTGAAGTGCTGCTGGTGAACTAACCATCAAAAAAAATATATGCGAGGGCCTGCGAGTGAGCTAACCCTGTAAAAGATTGTAGGTGAGGGCCTGCTGGTGAGCTGACCCTCCAAAAGATTTTTAGGTGAGGGCCTGCTGGTGAACTGACCCTGTAAAACATTATATGCGAGGGCCTGCAGCTAACCCTGTAAAACATTATATGCGAGGGCCTGTTGGTGAGGTGACCCTGTAAAATATTGTAGGTGAGGGCCTGTAGGTGAGCTGACCCTGTAAAAGATTTTAGATGAAGGTCTGCTGGTGAGCTGACCCTCTAAAAAATTATATGCAAGGTCCTGTAGGTGAGCTGACCCTGTAAAACATTATATGCGAGGGCCTGGAGGTGAGCTGGCCCTGTAAAAAATTGTAGGTGAGGGCCTGCTGGTGAGCTGACCCTCTAAAAGTTTGTAGGTGAGGGCCTTCAGGTGAGCTGACCCTGTAAAACATTATATGCGAGGGGCCTGCAGTTGATCTGACCCTATAAAAGATTTTAAATGAGGGCCTGCTTGTGAGCTGACCCTCTAAAAGGTTGTAAGTGAGGGTCTGCAGGTGAGCTGACCCTCTAAAAGGTTGTAAGTGAGGGCCTGGAGGTGAGCTGACCCTGTAAAACATTCTATGCGAGGGCCTACAGATGAGCTGACCCTGTAAAAGATTGTAGATGAGGGCCTGCAGCTGAGCTGACCCTGTAAAATATTGTAGGTGAGGACCTGCAGGTGAGCTGACACTTTAAAACATTATATGCGAGGGCCTTCACGTGAGCTGACCCTGTAGTAAATTATATGCAAGGGTCTGAAGGTGAGCTGACCCTATAAAAGATTTTAGGAGAGGGCCTGCAAGTGAGCTGACCCTTTAAAATATTATATGCGAGGGCCTGCAGATGAGCTGACCCTGTAAAACATTCTATGTGAGGGCCTACAGGTGAGCTGACCATGTAATAGATTGTAAGTGAGTTCCTACAGGTGAGCTGACCCTGTAAAAAATTGTAGGTGAGGGCCTGCAGGTGAGCTGACCCTGTAAAACATTTTATGCGAGGGCCTTCTGGTGAGCTGACCCTATAAAAGGTTGTAGGTGAGGGCCTGCAAGTGAGCTGACCCTTTAAAACATTATATGCAAGCACCTACAGGTGAGCTGACCCTATAAAACATTGTAGGTGAAGGCCTGCTGGTCAGCTGACCCTATAAAACATTGTAGGTGAAGGCCTGCTGGTGAGCTTACCTTGTAAAACATTATATGCGAGGGCCTGCAGGTGAGCTGACCCTGTAAAAGATTGTAGGGGTGAGCTGACCCTGTAAAACATCATATGCAAGAGCCTTGGCTACTGAGACTGGACTTGATGGAAGACAGGGTGGTGCTTAACCGACTGGAAGAATTATCTGCTGCAATCTAACCGACCACCTGTTCTTACTGGTGTGACTTCAAGAGTGGTGTCCTGCGCCGCCCTGAAAATTGGCACATGAAGCTATGTATCGTGGATGATTGTTTCTCTTGTGCTCTGGCAGCGGGCACAGTTTCAACGTGCACCATAAGCATCAAGGCCACTTCCCCATCCCTTACTGCTCGCCTTCTTCATTTTAAATGTTATATATGCTTGAAAGTATGTCACACGAACAGTAGCATAGGATTTGGAGGTGTATGCGCCAAAAAACTTTTAAAAGGTATTTTTTAAGTGGAAACGTCACACAGGAGATATCCCGCAGATAATGTCAATGCTGTCACCAGCGGCTAATAAAAATTACAGGGAATGTCACATTTATTTGGGATAAGGAAACGTTATACAGGAGAGGTACCACAGGTAATGTCACTGTCCGCAGCGTCTACGGAAAAAGTACACTGTATGTCACAGATACATTTTTTCAGCGCACACGTTACACTTTAGATGTAACACTGGTAATGTCACTGTCAGAAGCAGACACCGTCTATTGAAAAAGTACACTGTATGTCAGATACATTTTTTCAGCGCATACGTTATACTTTGGATGTAACACTGGTAATGTCACTGTCAGAAGCGGACACCGTCTATTGACAAAGTACACTGTATATCACAGATACATTTTTTCAGCGTACATGTTACATTGCATATGTGGCGCAACTAATGTCACTGTCTGCAGCGGACACCATTTACAGAAATATACTTTTTCTGTAAATGGTGTCCGCTGCAGACAGTGACATTAGTTGCGCCACATATGCAATGTAACATGTACGCTGAAAAAATGTATCTGTGATATACAGATGTCACAGATATTTTTGGGATGCGCACACTTTACACTGCATATGTGGCACAGCTAATGTCACTGTCCGCAGTGGACACTGTCTACGGAAAAAGTACACTGGATGTCACTGATAAATTTTTAGGGATGTGCACACATTACACAGGAGATGAGGTGCAGATAATTTAACTGTCCGCAACAACCTAATAGACGCTATTTAGCACAGGATGCGCTAAAAAATATATTGCTGCTGCCACACACAATAGTCCTTAAAAGGACTTTTGGGTCTGTAAAGCTTTAGCAATTTTGCGCAGGTTGCGCTAAAAATATATATTGCTGGTGCCACACACAATAGTCCTTAAAAGGACTTTTGGGTCTGTAAAGTTTTTCTAATACAAATAGTCCAATAGCACTCCATACAGTGTTTGTCCCTTCCTATGCACATCTCTCCCTGACAGACTGAGCCGAACACGCGCCATTGAGTGCTGTATAGCACCCGATAACACGTTCCGGCTAGCCCATCACTGTAATGCCAGTAATCAACATGGCAATAGTTGAGGGCAATAATCACCTGCACGTTTATTAGCTGCGTAACAGTCAAAAAACGTGCGAGGAGGAGACTCAAGCATTGCGCTCAAGCACATGTGGTATTCGGCAGAATACTGCCATGTGCCGAGCATAGCGATGCTCAAGCCGATCTAGCTTTATACCTAGAGTAAACAAGCCTGGCTGCTCTGCAGAGTGATGAGCCACAGGCTGGCCCTGCCCCCACACTTTCAGTCTGTAGTAGCTCTGCCCACTACACCTTATGTGACCATGTTACTACACCTCTACATGAATCCTGCTAATCTATTTCTTACTCAGTTTCACATCACTGACTGTCCACAGGCTCTGCCCTCCATCTAGGAGTGCAATAAACAGCTTGAATCAGCAAGCTCATGCAAACACATCTGTATCTAATTCTATCATTTGTGATAGAGTCTACTGAGCCTGTAACATAGCAAGTCATGTACTGTACATGTGATGAGTGATACTGTCTACTGAGGTATGTATCTAAGGGTATGTTCACATCTGCAAGCAGAAATCTGTCAGGCTGCTCTGGCAGAGAAACAGCCTACCAGAGTTCACTGGATAATGCTGTGAACCATTAGATCCCATTGACTATAATGGAATCTAAAGAGGATCTAGCTGCTATTTGGCAGAAATGCCAGCTTTCAGCTGGACGAAAAGTCATACATGCAGGACTTTTTGTCTATCCTAAAGCCAGCATTGATACCAGAAACCAGCCGATCCCATCAATTCCTATTACAGTCAATGGAATTAGGTTGTTGATGGCACTATCCGGCTATGCCAGATACAGTGAACTCCAGCATAATGTTCGTCTGCAGCCTGCTGGATTTATGAATGCATATGTGAAATTAGAATATGGACTAGTGTTGAGTGAAACCGAACTGTAAAGTTCGGGTCCGTACCGAACTTCACAATTTTTGGCACCCGGACCCGAAACCGAACTTTGCCGGAAAAGTTTGGGTTCTAGTTTGGTGTTCGGGCATTTAATAAAGCTTGTTGAAAGGCTGCAGGGCAGCCAATCAACAAGCTTTTATGCTGTGGGCACTTAGAAGCCATCACAGCCATGCCTACTAATGGCATGGCTGTGATTGGCCAGTGCATCATGTGACCCAGCCTCTATATAAGCTGGATCACATGTAGCACTGCCCATCATCTCTGAGTAGTGCAGGGACAGAAAGCAGGAAGCTTCTCCATGTTAGGAATCTAATCTGGCTGTTAATTCTGTGGGTGATGTATAGCAATTTTTTGTGGGTGCAATACACCGTATTTGCACCCATGACACAAACACAGAAAGATAATAATAAATCTGGCTGTTAATTCTGTGGGTGACCTATAGCGATTTTTGTGGGTCCAATATACCATATTTGCACCCTTGACACAGAAAGATAATAATTAATCTGGCTGTCAATTCTGTGGGTGACCTACAGCGATTTTGTAGTGGGTGCAATGCAACATCTTTGTACCCCAAACACACAAATATAATAGTTAATCCATCTGTAAGTTCGGTGGGTTACATATACCCATTTATTGTGTGAAGTACACCTGCACTGCATACGTGGCATTGAAAATAATACAGTTAATCCATCTGTTAGTTAGTTGGGCGAAATATATCCATTTATTGTGTAAAGTACACCTGCACTGCATACGTGTCAGGGAAATAAATATAGTTAATCTGTCTGTTAGTTCAGTGGGTGACATACACTCATTTATTGTGTGAAGTACACCTGCACAGCATACATGACAGGGAAATTAATATAGTTAATCCGTCTGTTCATTCAGTCAGAGACATATACCCATTTACTGTGTGAAGTACATCTGCACTGCAAACGTGACAGGAAAATATATATAGTTAATCCATCTGTTAGTTAGGTGGGCGACATATACCCATTAATTGTGTAAAGTACACCTGCACTGCATATGTGACACGGAAATTAATATAGTTAATCTGTCTGTTAGTTCAGTGGGTGACCTCAAAGAATGAGGAGAGCATCAAATAAGGGACGTGGCCCTGGTCGTGGTGCTGCTGGTGTTGACGGAGCTCCTGTTGCAGGGAGAGGACGTGGTCGATCTGTGCCAGCTACACACACAAATGAAACACCTTCCTCAGGTGCGGGTAGGCGACACAACGTTCTGCATTATTTTGTAGGCCCGAATGCCGCTCTACAAATGGTGAGGCCAGAACAAGTACAGGCGATAGTAGATTGGTCGGCTGACAGTGCCTCCAGTACCTTCACATTGTCTCCCACCCGGTCCCCTGCTGAAAGCTCAGAGTTGTCTTTCACCCCACCCCCTTGCAAATTAGCCAAGCACTCTGAGCCCCAAGTCATGCCGCAGTCTCTTATGCTTTTTGATGACTCTGCTGGCTGGGTTTCCATGGGCCAACCACATAGCTCTGCCCCAGAAGTGGAAGAAATTGAGTGCACCGATGCCAAACCACTTATGTTTCAGGATGTGGACATGGGAGGACCACTGCAGCAGGTCTCTGATGATGATGACAAAACACAGGTGCCAACTGCTGTGTCTTTCTGCAGTGTGCAGACCGACAAGGAGGGCAGGGGTGAAGAGTGGGTAGATGATGTGGAGGATGATGAGGTCCTAGACCTCACATGGAATCAAGGTCATGCGAGTGACGTGTGCAGTTCGGAGAAAGAAGTGGTGATCACACAGAGCCACCAGCACAGCAAAAGAGGGTGCAGGGTGCAAAGGCAGAGCGGCCGTCCCCTAGACAGTATGCCTGCTACTGCCCACCGCACCCAGGGACCGAGCACACCAAATCCAACTCCAAGGAGTTCCCTGGCGTGGCAGTTCTTCAGACAATGTGCTAATGACAAGACACAAGTGGTTTGCACGCTGTACAATCAGAGCCTGAAGCGAGGCATAAACTTTATAAACCTGAGCACAACCTGCATGGCAAGGCATCTAAATGTAAAGCACAAGCTGCAGTGGAGTACACACCTCAAAAACCAAGAAAGAAAGGTCTAATTCTCCTCCTGCTCCATCTTCTGCTGCAATCTCGGCCTCTTCCTCCACCTCTGTAGTGACAGTGGCACCTGCCGCCCAACAAACAGAGGATGTGGCAGAAACGCCACCACGTCCGTCACCGTCACCAAGAATCTCCACAATTTCCCATGGAAGTGTTCAGCTGTCCATCTCCCAAACACTAGAGAGAAATAGGAAGTACCCCCTACCCACCAGCGATCCCTGGCCCTGAATGCCAGCATTTCAAAATTCCTGGCCTTTGAAATACTGTCATACTGGTGGACTAATGAGTGGTTGGTGCCACTAAGCCTCAAGCCAGGCCTGGTAGTGTGCAATAATGGACAAAATCTAGTAGCAGCTCTCGGCCTAGTCGGTTTGACACACATCCCTTGCCTGGCGCATGTGCTGAGATTGGTGGTACAGAAATTCCTGAAAAACTACCTCGATATGTCAGAGCTGCTGCAGAAAGTGCGAGCCGTCTGTGCGCGCTTTCAGCGTTCTCACCCTGCTGCTGCTCGCCTGCAGCGTAACTTTGGCCTTCCCATTCACTGCCTCGTGCCAGTGTATTGTCTGAACATGTGTTTAGCACAGCAGGGGGCGTTATCACAGACAAGTGCAGCAGTCTGTCCACAGCCAATGTGGACAAGCTCACGTTCATTAAAATGAACCAGGCATGGATCCCACAGGACTTGTCTGTAACTTGTGCAGAATAGACATGTATACGGGCCTCACCCAGCCTTTGTTATACTCCAGCACACTTTCTCTTTGTTTTCTTTTTTATATTTCCTAATGTTTTGGGGACTACGTAGATGTAAAAAAAAAAAAAAAAAAATACGGTGTTGGCGACTACCTCCTCCACCACCGCTTTCACCCATACTGCCACGTCCACCGCCAACTCAACCTCCTACTCCATATGGACCTCCCCTCCTAGTTCAAGATTATTATTTTTAATTTTCATGTATTTTATGTTATTTTAAGTCATTTCCCTATCCACATTTGTTTGCAGGGAAATTGTCCATCTATTACCCCCATGTTGCTTCCTTTTGCAGCCCTCTAGAACTTTCCATTACTTTTTTAGAGCCATTTTAGTGCCACAAAGTTCGGGTCCCTATTGACTTCAATGGGGTTTGGGTTCGAGGTCAGGTTCAGGTCAATTTCAGGTCCCGAACTCAAACTTTGCGGCGAAGTTCGGCCGAACCCGGCGAACCTGAGCTTCCAGGTGTTCTCTCAACTCTAGTCGTGATGACTGTTAGTAAAGTGACGCAAAAAGTTAGTAAGAATTTGGTTGGCACGCTCCACCTGACCGTTGGACTGAGGATGATATGCTGACGAGAAGTCCAGAGATACATTTAATAGCTTACAGAAAGCTCTCCAGAATTTAGAAGTGAACTGTACTCCTCTATCGGACACAATACAGAGTAGGAAGCCATGGAGATGAAATCGGTAATTAGTCTTACCAGTAATTGTTTTTCAAAGAGTCCAACATGACAGCACATGGGAGGATGTCCATCCCCATCTCTGTAGGGACAGGAAGTGGGATAAGTTTAAAAGCCCCCCCCCCCCTTCCCCAGCTCCCCGTTTCCAGTGTTTTCCAAATTACTACACCGGATAGATGCAGCACAATTTTATTTCTCTCCTTAGACATACAATCTTAACTTCACACTGTAACAATAATAAGGGAGGGAATTAGCAGTGCTGTCATGTTGGACTCCTGGAAAAACAATTACTGGTAAGACTAATTACCGATTTCCAGGACGTCCCCCATGACAGCACATGGGAGAATTACCAAATTAACCTTCAGAGAGGGACCATAGCTTGAAGGCCCTTCCGACCAAACGTCATGTTGTGACTGGTCGGAAGATCCAACCTGTAGTGTTTACAAAAAGTGCTAAAACTAGACCAAGTTGAAGCTTGGCATATTTGGTCTACTGCCCAGGAGGAAGCCACTGCCCTGGTAGAGTGAGCTTTAATAGCAATTGGACAGGTCTTGTTTTGAAGATGACATCTGCACCTTTAGTGTACTAGGTCTTAGACCTAAGTCAAACCCTTTTTTGCAGGAAATCTAAAATTTGTACTACTTAAGGTGAGGTACAATCTGGGTGAACTATTGCTAACCAGGAATTTAATTTTTTCCAGATTTTGTTGTAGATTGCTGAGGTTACTGGTTTAAGGCTTTTTTGTAAGGTGGTAATAACAGAATCTGATAAGCCCTGCCTTTTTAGCATTTGCCTCACCGGAGCCATGCTTTTAGGCTCAACTTCTTCAGGTCTGGGTGAAGTAATGGTCCCTGGGTTAGCAGGTCCGGACATAGAGGTAGAGACACTGGTTCTTCTAATGCCCTCTTTCTTAGAAGAGGATACCAACTTCTTTTGGGCCAGGCTGGCCCTATGAATATGAACTATCCTGGACTCTTGCTGATTTTCTTCAGAACTGCTGGGATGAGCGGAATTGGAAAGGCATAAGCCAGGTTCATATTCCAACTCTGTGACATGGCATCTATCCCTAAGGGCTCCTCCTTGAGGTCCAGAGAAAAATACTCCTTTGTTTGAGTATTCTCCCTGGAGGCAAAGAGATCGACTTGGGGCAATCCCCATTTCAGGCAAAGGTCCTGGAAGACCTGTTTGTTTAATCTCCACTCCCCTGGATGGAACTTCTTTCTGCTGAGGAAGTCTGCCGTAGTGTTCTCTGCCCCTTTTAGATGTAGGGCTGTGATAGAAAGAACGTTGCTTTGGGCACAGATGAAAATCTGATCTGCTATTTCCTGAAGCTGAGGGTTTTGCATTCTACCTTGGTGTCTGAGATAGCAGACTGTTGTCATATTGTCTGACAAGATCTTCAGATGTCCTCTCAGGCTCTGGCCTGCAGCTTTTAGGGTTTCCAGTACGGCCACCAGCTCTCTTGCATTTGAAGATCTTTGGCTCTCCCTCACCGACCAGTCTCCCTGAAAAAAAAAACGTCTCCCTACTTGGGATCTCCCTTCTTTTTTTGCTGGCATCTGTAGTGACTATTGTGAATGGATCTTTGTTTCAGCATACTCCTTTTTGAAGATTGGCTGGGTCTATCCACCAGTCTAGTGTTCTCTTTATTCTGGTTGGAATAAAGATCTTCCTGTCTAGGATCTGAATTCTATTTTGTAACCGTTTTGGATCGTTTGAATACCCATGGGTTCTGCATAATCTGAATCCATCTGTGAATAAGAAATCTCAGCCTTCCTCCAACCGGCCTGGTATTATTGTTTTCCTGTACTGCTGGTGGTATTTGGATTCAGCAAGAAACCTCTAACCCTATCCCCCTTTAGGGTAGCTCCACCTTCCAGTTTTGCCTTTCCCCAATCAGTAAAACTTCTGAGACTGTGCTGCTGGAGTTCTCCGAAAGGGCTGGGGCTTCTTAGGCCTTTCTTCTGGGAATAGTTTTTTCTTATCGGCCGCTTTTTCAAGTATAGTGTCCAATGCTGTCCCAAACACATAGGAACTGGAAAAAGGAATAGAACATAATTTGTTCTTAGAGGCCAAGTCGTCTGACCAGTACTTTAACCATAACGCCCTTCTGGCTGTATTGGCTAAAGTTTTGTTTTTTTCCACAAATCTTATCGATTCGGCTGATGCATCTGCTAAAAATACCGTGGCTATTTTTAAGAGGGGAACTGAATCCAGAATTTCTTCTCTGGGCATTTTCAGTTTAAGGTGGTTTTCTAATTGGTTCAAAATGGAATAGAAAGTCTTTTTTGTCACTTTAGCCAGCTGGACATCAATCTTGGGAATATCGTCCCACAACTTTGTGTCTTCTGGGTTGAATAGTAGACGACTTTTGAATACCTTGGGATATTTAACTTTCTTTCTGTTTCTTCCCATTCTTCCAGAATTATTTCTTTTAAATTAATATTAATGGGAAATAAAAAGAGATGAGCGAACACCTGGATGTTCGGGTTCGAGAAGTTCGGCCGAACTTCCCGAAAATGTTCGGGATCCGAACTCGACCCGAACTTTATCCCGAACCCGAACCCCATTGAAGTCAATGGGGACCCGAACTATAAACACTAAAATGGCTGTAAAATAGTCCAGGAAAGGGCTAGATGGCTGCAAAAGGCAGCAAAATGTAGGTAAATGCCCTGCAAACAAATGTGGATAGGGAAATGAATTAAAATAACATAAAATAAATAAAAATTAACCAATATCAATTGGAGAGAGGTCCCATAGCAGAGAATCATGCGTCATATCACCCACCACTGGAGAAGACCACTTTCAGATATTTCGGCCCCAGCACCCAGACAGAGGAGAGAGGTCCCACAGCAAGGAATAAGGCGTCATATCACCCACCACTGGAGAAGGCCACTTTCAGTTATTTCGGCCCCAGCACCCAGACAGAGGAGAGAGGTCCCACAGCAAGGAATAAGGCGTCATATCACCCACCACTGGAGAAGGCCACTTTCAGCTATTTCGGGCCCAGCACCCAGACAGAGGAGAGAGGTCCCACAGCAAGGAATAAGGCGTCATATCACCCACCACTGGAGAAGGCCACTTTCAGTTATTTAGGCACCAGCACCCAGACAGAGGAGAGAGGTCCCACAGCAAGGAACAATGCGTCATATGACCCACCACTGGAGAAGGCCACTTTCAGTTATTTAGGCCCAAGCACCCAGACAGAGGAGAGAGGACCCACAGCAAGGAATAAGGCGTCATATCACCCACCACTGGAGAAGGCCACTTTCAGTTATTTAGGCCCCAGCACCCAGACAGAGGAGAGAGGTCCCACAGCAAGGAATAAGGCGTGATATGACCCACCACTGGAGAAGGCCACTTTCAGTTATTTCGGCCCCAGCACCCAGACAGAGGAGAGAGGTCCCACAGCAAGGAATCATGCTTCATATCACCCACCACTGGAGAAGGCCACTTTCAGTTATTTCGGCCCCAGCACCCAGACAGAGGAGAGAGGTCCCACAGCAAGGAATCATGCTTCATATCACCCACCACTGGAGAAGGCCACTTTCAGTTATTTAGGCCCTGGCGCCCAGATTGAGGAGAGGTTCATTCAACTTTGGGTTGCACCGCAAGATCATGGTAAAGTTAAAAAAATGAGGATTCAATAAAGAAGTGCCCAGAGTACATGAATACATGGTTGAGGGGGAGGCAGTTATAAATGTCTATTCTGCACAAGGGAGGGACAGGTCCTGTGGGATCCATGCCTGGTTCATTTTTATGAACGTCAGCTTGACACACGTTGGCTGTGGACAGGCGGCTGCGTTTGTCAGTAATGACGCCCCCTGCCATGCTGAATACACGTTCAGGCAAAACGCTGGCCGCCAGGCAGGCCAGCACCTCCAAGGCATAAAATGCTAACTCTGGCCACGTGGACAATTTGGAGACCCAGAAGTTGAATGGGGCCGAACTATCAGTCAGTACGTGGAGAGGTGTGCAGACGTACTGTTCAACCATGTTAGTGAAATGCTGCTTCTTGCTAACACGTTCCGTATCAGGTAGTGGTGCAGTTAGCTGTGGCGTGGAGACAAAACTTTTCCACATTTCTGCCATGCTAACCCTGCCTTAAGAGGAGCTGGCTGTGACACAGCTGCGTTGGCGACCTCTTGCTCCTCCTCTGCCTTTGCCTTGGGATTCAACCTGTTCCCCTGTGACATTTGGGAATGCTCACAGGAGTGGGTCTACCAGCGTGCGCTTGTACTCGTGCATCTTCCTATCACGCTCCAGTGCAGGAAGTAAGGTGGGCACATTGTCTTTGTACAGGGGATCCAGCAGGGTGGCAACCCAGTAGTCCGCACACGTTAAAATGTGGGAAACTCTGCTGTCGTTGCGCAGGCACTGCAGCATGTAGTCGCTCATGTGTGCCAGGCTACCCAGAGGTAAGGACAAGCTGTCCTCTGTGGGAGGCGTATCGTCATTGTCCTCCGTATCCCCCCAGCCACGCACCAGTGATGGGCCTGAGCTGTGTCGGGTGCCACCCCGCTGTGAACCTGCTTCATCCTCATCCTCCTTCACCTCCTCCTCATCCTCCTCGTCTTCCAGTAGTGGGCCCTGGATGGCCACATTTGTACCTGGCCTCTGCTGTTGCAAAAAACTTCCCTCTGAGCCACTTCTAACAGACTGGCCTGAAAGTGCTAAAAATGACCCCTCATCCTCCTCCTCCTCCTCCTGGGCCACCTCCTCTTCCATCATCGCCCTAAGCGTTTTCTCAAGAAGACATAGAAGTGGTATTGTAACGCTGATAACGGTGTCATCGCCACTGGCCATGTTGGTGGAGTACTCGAAACAGCGCAACAGGGCACACAGGTCTCGCATGGAGGCCCAATCATTGGTGGTGAAGTGGTGCTGTTCCGCAGTGCGACTGACGCGTGCGTGCTGCAGCTGAAACTCCACGATGGCCTGCTGCTTGCACAGTCTCTCCAGCATGTGCAAGGTGGAGTTCCACCTGGTGGGCACGTCGCATATGAGGCGGTAAGCGGGAAGGCCGAAGTTCCGCTGTAGCACAGACAGGCGAGCAGCGGCAGGATGTGAACGCTGGAAGCGCGCACAGACGGCCCGCACTTTATGCAGCAGCTCTGACATGTCGGGGTAGTTGTGAATGAACTTCTGCACCACCAAATTCAGCACATGGGCAAGGCAAGGGATGTGCATCATACCGGCTATTCCCAGAGCTGCGACATGATTTCGCCCATTATCGCACACCACCAGGCTCGCCCATTATCGCACACCACCAGGCCGGGCTTGAGGCCCACCGGCAGAAACCACTCGTCGGTCTGTTGTTTAATACCCCGCACCAACTCCTTTTTCGGTGTGGGGCCTGTCCCCCAAACATATGAGTTTTAGAATGGCCTGGTGACGTTTACCCCGGGATCTGCTGTAGTTGGTGGTGAAGTTGTGTGGCTGCTGGTGAAAGCAGAGGAGGAGGAAGCCGAGTAGGAGGAGGCGGCTACAGGAGGCAAAGAATGATCCCCTGCGATCTTTGGCGGAGCAAGGACATGTGCCAAGGAACTCTCCGCCTGGGGCCCAGCCGCCACTACATTTACCCAGTGTGCAGTTAGGGAGATATAGCGTCCCTGGCCGTCATTACTGGTCCACGTATCTGTGGTTAGGTGGACCTTGCCACAGATGGCGTTGTGCAGTGCACACTTGATTTTATCGGATACTTGGTTGTGCAGGGAAGGCACGGCTGTCTTGGAGAAGTAGTGGCGGCTGGGAACAACATACTGTGGGACAGCCATGGCCATCAGCTGTTTGAAGCTGTCTGTGTCCACCAGCCTGAATGACAGCATTTCAAAGGCCAGTAGTTTAGAAATGCTGGCATTCAGGCCCAGGGCTCGAGGGTGGCTAGGTGGGAATTTACTCTTTCTCTCCAAGGTTTGTGAGATGGAGAGCTGAACGGTGCCATGTGACATGGTGGAGATGCTTGGTGACGCAGGTGGTGGTGTCGGTGGCACATCCTCTGTTTGGTGGGCCGCAGGTGTCAACGTTCCTCCCGAGGCGGAGGAAGAGGCAGAGGCAGCAGCAGAAGAGGGAGCAGGGGGAGCCAGAGTGAGTTTGTTGCTTTTAGGGTTTTTACTCCACTGCAGTTCATGCTTTGCATGTAGATGCCTGGTCATGCAGGTTGTGCTAAGGTTCAGAACGTTAATGCCTCGCTTCAGGCTCTGATGGCACAGCGTGCAAACCACTCGGGTCTTGTCGTCAGCACATTGTTTAAAAAAGTGCCATGCCAGGGAACTCCTTGAAGCTGCCTTTGGGGTGCTTGGTCCCTGGTGGCGGTGGCCAGTAGCAGGCGAACTTTCTTGGCGGTGGCTGTTCAACTTTTGCCCCCTGCTCCCTCTTTTGCTAGGCTGTTGGCTCGGTTTCACCACTGCCTCTTCCTCTGAACTATGAAAGTCAGTGGGACGACCTTCATTCCATGTGGGGTCTAGGACCTTATCGTCCCCTGCATCGTCTTTCACACAGTCTTCCTCCCTGACCTCCTGTTCGTTCTGCACACTGCAGAAAGACGCAGCAGTTGGCACCTGTGTTTCGTCATCATCAGAGACGTACGGACTCCGATGAGGTGATATTCCCATGTCCTCATCATCAGGAAACATCAGTGGTTGTGCATCAGTGCATTCTATGTCTTCCACCACTGGGGAAGGGCTAGGTGGATTCCCTTGGGAAACCCTGCCAGCAGAGTCTTCAAACAGCATAAGAGACTGCTGCATAACTTGAAGCCCAGACAGTTTCCCTGATATAGTCACAGTAAAAAGATAAATCTGATATACGTATCCTTCCAAATTGCTGAAGTCCTTTTTCAAGAGGTGGGTAGGTCTCTCATCAAAAGTTTTAAAACGGAAAGTGGACCGCGCAAAGAGTGCTTCTATTTTCACACCAGAGGAAATAATTTTTGATCGATCTCCGACATCAAGCTCGCACTGCTTCCTTTCATATGTATCGATCTATACAGATTATAAAAGGAACCACATATAGTGAAGTATTGCTTATTATAAAAGGAACCACATATAGAGTGCCTGCAGGTTCTAACTGGCAATACTTCACTATATGTTGTTCCTTTTATAATCTGTATAGATCGATAGATATGAAAGGAAGCAGTGCGAGCTTGATGTCGGAGATCGATCAAAAATTATTTCCTCTGGTGTGAAAATAGAAGCACTCTCTGCGCGGTCCACTTTCCGTTTTAAAAAAAAAGTTTCCCTGATATGCATGGGGGTGATGTGACAGACTGATTGGCTTGGTTTTCAGGCGCCACCTGTGCGCTTTCTGCAGAAGACTGGGTGGGAGATAATGTTGTGAACGTGCTGGATCCACTGTCGGCCACCCAATTGACTAGCGCCTGTACCTGCTCAGGCCTTACCATCCTTAGAACGGCATTGGGCCCCACCAAATATTGCTGTAAATTCTGGCGGGTACTGGAACCTGAGGTAGTTGGTTCACTAGGACGTGTGGCTGTGGCAGAATGGCCATGTCCTCTCCCAGCACCAGAGGGCACACTAACACCACCACGACCGCATCCGTGTCCCTTACTAGATGTTTTCCTCATTGTTACCGTTCACCAAGCACCACAATAAGAAAAAAAAAAATGGCCCAATGTATTGATTTCAGATTCAGGCCTTTTTTTTACAGGTACCTAACACTATCTGCCTATTTATGTATGTAGCGTATTACACTAATCCAGTCGCAGCAGTAACCACTGATATAGGGGAATATCTCTTTTAGGGCTAGTATTTAGGCCCAGGATGAAAGGTATCCTTTTATGGACAGATTTACACTTGTAGATGCACAGTAGCGTGAGAAAAAATATGTAGGAATATGCCTTCAGCAATTGTATTTTAACACTTTGTGTAATATACCCATTAACGGAAAGAAATACAATGGGAGATGCACGGTAGCGTGTGAAGTTAATGAGGATGACCCTCTCAGCACTTGCATATACCCCTTGAGTGTAATATACCCTTTTACAGACAGATTAACACTTGGCGTGCAACTGCTGGAACACCAGGTTCAGAGTATTGCTATTTTGGCAATTGAATTTCACCCCAGAACAAAATATATGTTTTGGCGGACACTATTATACTTTGCTAGGCACTACTGGAACACCAGATTCAGGGTATTGCTATTTTGGCAATTGAATTTCACCCCAGAACAAAATATACCCTTTTACGGACAGATTAACACTTAGCCTGCAACAGCTGGGACACCAGATTCAGGGTATTGATATTTTGGCAATTAAATTTCACCCCAGAACAAAATATATGTTTTGGTGGACACTATTATACTTTGCCAGCCACAGCTGAAACTACAGATTTATGGTATTGCTATTTTGGCAATTGAATTTCACCCCAGTACAAAATATATATTTTGGCGGACACTATTATACTTTGCAAGCCACTACTGGAACACCAGATTCAGGGCATTGCTATTTTGGCAATTGAGTTTCACCCAAGAACAAAATATACCCTTTTACGGACAGATTAACACTTGGCCTGCAACAGCTGGGACACCAGATTGAGGGTATTGCTATTTTGGCAATTAAATTTCATCCAGAACAAAATATATGTTTTGGCGGACAATATTATACTTTGCCAGCCACAGCTGTAACACGAGATTTATGGTATTGCTATTTTGGCAATAGAATTTCACCCCAGAACAAAATATAATGTTTTGGCGGACAATATTATACTTTGCCAGGCACTACTGGAACACCAGATTCAGGGTATTGCTATTTTGGCAATTGAATTTCACCCTAGAACAAAATATACCCTTTTACGGACAGATTAACACTTGGCCTGCAACAGCTGGGACACCAGATTCAGGGTATTGCTATTTTGGCAATTGAATTTCACCCCAGAACAAAATACATGTTTTGGCGGACAATATTATACTTTGCCAGCCACAGCTGTGACACCATATTTGTGGTATTGCTATTTTGGCAATTGAATTTCACCCCAGAACAAAATATATGTTTTGGAGGACAATATTATACTTTGCCAGGCACTACTGGAACAGCAGATTCAGGGTATTGCTATATTGGCAAGTGAATTTCACCCCATAACAAAATATATGTTTTTGCGGACTCTATTATACTTTGCAAGCCACTACTGGAACACCAGATTCAGGGTATTTCTATTTTGGCAATCGAATTTCACCCCAGAACAAAATATACCCTTTTACAGACAGATTAACACTTGGCCTGCAACAGCTGGGACACCAGATTCAGGGTATTGCTATTTTGGCAGTGGAATTTCACCCCAGAACAAAATAGATGTTTTGGCGGACACTATTATACTTTGCAAGCCAGTGCTGGGACACCAGATTTAGGGGATTGCTATTTTGGCAATTAAATTTCACCACAGAAAATAATCTATCTATCCTTTGCCAGACAACAGACAGTATTATACTTGGCTATCCAAAGCTGGAACACCAGATTTAGGGGATTGGTATTTTGGCAATTGTATTTAGCCCCTTAATAAAATATAGAAATTGCTATCCTGAGTTTCTAGGGGTGACAATAAGCACAGCCAAGCCCCTGATGTAGGATATAGCAAATAATAAAACTAGTATTGATGGATTGATGGACTTGGTGGCAGCTAGTTCTAGTGCACCACAAAACACAAAATGTGCGCCGATCACCCCAGAAAAAAAGTGACAGAAAAACGCTCTGTGCAGCCTAAAACCAGTGAGCAATTAACTAGCAGAAGATGAATCATTCACAGCTGCAGATCGATAACTTCATTTGGTGCTAATGCTGATTTTTCCCTGCCTAATCTCGCCCTCACAGAAGCTGCGTCCTCTCCCTACACTAATCAGAGCAGTGTGACGTGCGGCGCTACGTGACTCCAGCTTAAATAGAGGCTGGGTGACATGCTGCACTTGGTCAATCACAGCCATGCCATTAGTAGGCATGGCTGTGATGGGCTCTTAGGGCAAGAAGTAAAACGCTAGCTGATTGGCTGCTCTGCAGCCCCTCAGAAAGCGGGAAGAAATTGCCGACCAATGGACCCGAACCCGAACTTTTCTGAAAATGTTCGGGTTCGGGTCCGTGTCCCGAACACCCCAAAATTCAGTACGAACTCGAACTATGCTCAAGCTGTTCACTCAACACTAGAAATAATCGTATTTTTTTGGCTTTTAATTCGCCAAACATCTCGTCCAGTACGGATCTGGATGGCTGTTCGTCCTCTATCTCCATTGTTTCTCTCACTGCGTACAGGAAGGAATCTAGGTCTTCCAGAGAAAAGATATTCTTTTTTGTTTTGTCTAGAACTGTCGGAGGAGGACCTGCTTCTTCCTCAATCTCGCCTTCAGAATAACACGGATCATCCATCTGTTCATCTGAATCCGATTCAAACTCTCTCCGTATCCTCTTTGGGGCAGGAGGGGAGACTAGAGGTGTAGGAGGAGGAGGGGCAAAAGAAGATACTGTAGATTGTACTTCTTCCCAAATCATACTTCTAAGGTCTGTTACAAAAGATGGTTGTAACTCTTAAGTAATCTGGCTATACAGTCTGGACATAGTTGCTTTCTGTAAGCCTCCTGCAATTTTTTACCACAGTTTGCACATTTCTTCGGTCTCTTTTTAGTCACGGGCAAGGACTTCTGACCTGCTTCTTTTTCCGCCGAAGATGCCATAATCTTAATAAAGTGAAAAAATGTGCAACTAAAGGAAGGGAAAGGTAACACTTACATGACCCTGGGCAGAGGTGTAAGACGCTTGTTCCGTCTTGGATGAGAATAGGGCCTTCATAGTAGGGAACTAGCCTAACCTGGAGTGGTATAATCCCCTTTTGTGGGGCTTACCTTACTTGCCCTCCTCTGCAGCCGCGACGCTAGTCTTCTTTTCTAGGGGACTAAGCCCACCGGGGGGAGTAAACCCTGACACGAGACAACGTTTTCTGGGTCTCCAGCGTCTTCTGGGCGCTGCCATCTTCCTTCCGCCGCTTGCAGGAAGTGACGTCAGATGCCACATTGCGCGAGACTATGATGCCTTGCCCGCATGGAGGAAGCGTCCTGCTGAGCCGAGAGCCCCGGCGGAGAAGCGGCTTCAGCCACCCATCTACCGCGGCACTCAGCTAAGATGGAAGAAAGCTAGGGAACCCCCGGAGGGGTAGCTAGCTGGGCTAACAATACGGGCTGTGAGGAGAAACCGGAGTCCCCACGACTAGACCGAGCCCCAGGATTAGAAGCTACGGATCCCTGAGTGAGACAAAAAGGATTGCAAGGCAAACACAGAAAGCTACCATTAAGTAACAGCGCGATCTTTAGACAGAGCGCGCAGCCACTTGGTCAGACTTGGCTCCTGACACCCTCGTGATACCCATATTAAGATTTGCTTTCTGAGAGACTCTGCAACAAAGGTCGTTCGAGGAGGGATTTCGGATAGCTTGATAGGACAGGCTGCGATTTCAGCGGGATCAATGATGAATTGAGCCTCCTCCTCCTGGTCAGTGGAATCAAAGGATCTAGAAAGAGCATCTGCTTTTACCTTCTTATCTGCAGCACGAAAGTAAAGAACAAAATTTAAATGAGCAAAGAACAGGGACCATCGAGCATGTCGAGGATTAAGTCTCTGTGCAGACTGTAGGCAGGTGAGGTTCTTGTGGTCGGTATAGATTACTACAGGATGACTCTCTCCTTCCAGAAGGTATCGCCATTCCTCCAATGCCATCTTGATGGCCAAAAACTCTCTGTCCCCAGTCGAGTAGTTGTGCTTAGGAGTGGAGAGGGCCCTGGAGAATAAGCCACATGTTGTCATCTTACCTGAGGGAGATCTTTGTGAAAGCACCACCCCAGCTCCAATATACTATGCATCCACCTCCAAGAAAAATTGCTTACTGGCATCAGGACGATGGAGTACTGGAGCCACATAGAAGGCCTGTTTCAAGGCCTCAGCAGTCCAATTTTTGGGATTCACCCCATTACGTGTCAAGGCTGAGATAGGGGCTGTCAAAGAAGAGAAGTGTGGCCCAAGCTGGCGGTAGTAGTTGGCGAACCCCAGGAAAAGCTGAATAGCCTTTAAATCAGAAGGACAAGGCCACTTCAAAATCGCAGACAGCTTTTCAGGATCCACCTGTAGGCCAGTATCAGATATTATGTACCCCAAAAATGGAAACGAGGTTTGTTCGAAGATATATTTTTCAAACTTGGCATACAGACTATTTTTTCCTAGCCTTTGAAGGACCAGACAAACCTGCTTCTGTTGAGTAGCCAAATCTAAAGAAAAGACAAGGATATCATCTAGATTAACCACAATACAAGAGTATAACAAGTCTATGAAAATATCATTAACAAATTCTTGGAACACTGCTGGGGCATTGCTTAATCCAAAGAGCATCACCAGATATTCATAGTGACCGTCAAGGGTGTTGAAGGCGCTCCTCCACTCGTCCCCTTGACAAATTAGAATCAAGTTGTAGGCCCCATGCAGATCTAATTTAGAGAAGATCTTAGCTCCTCTGAGGCGGTAAAACAAATCTGGAATATTGGTAAGAGGGTATTTCTTCTTAATTATGATATTATTGAAGCCCCTGAAATCAATGCATGGCCAGAGAGAACCGTCTTTTCTTTACAAATAAGAAGCAAGCACCAGCCGAAGAAGATGATTTCCGGATAAATCCTCTGTCAAGATTTTCTTTAATGTAATCAGACATGGCCTGTGTCTCTGCAGGTGACAGATGATAAATGCAACCAAAGGGAGGTGAAGAACCAGGAACCAGATCAATAGGACAATCATGGGGCCTGTGTGGAGGTAACGTCTCAGCCTCCTTTTTATCGAACGCGTCGGAATAGGCATGGTATACTCCAGGCAAACCTTCAAGATTTGGTGGTACCCAAAGTAACCGAGTAGGCTGAACAGGAAAAAGACACTTCTCAAGGCAGTACTGTCCCCAACGAAGAACCTCTCCAGACTTCCAATCAAGAACAGGTATATGGGTATGGAGCCATTGTAGAGAGAGAGACTTCGAAGAATTAAGAACGAAATTTATTCTGTATGAAGAGCTCCTACGGAGCCATGGTAGCCCCAGAAGGAGAGCATGAGAGAGACTTCGAAGAATCAAGAACGAAATTTCTTCTGATTGAAGAGCTCCTACTTGTAATTTCACAGGTTCAGTAGAAAATTGTACGGACTTAGATAGAGCCCTTCCATCAACAGATGACACTATCAATGGTCTCTGCAGGCATCAGACTGGAATACGATATTGATCCACTATGGCTTGCTGCAGGAAGTTTCCTGCAGATCCAGAAGAGCCGTCTCCATGAACCGATTATCTCCAAATGACAAAGTTTCCGGCAGATTCAGGGTGGATAGGAATTATCTTCACCTAGGGCCACCTCTCCAATGGATCCTAGGCTCGAGAGTTTCCCAGCTTCAGAGGACAAGCACGGAGCACGTGATCAGAACCATCCCAATAAAAACAAAGTCCTTTGGCACGGTGGTGATGACAGTAGACCGTTCCTGTTTAGTCAACCTAACTCAGTCGACCTGCATGGGCTCGGGAACTCCAGACAACATAGAAGCCAGAGGGTTAGGAGCTTGCTGAAAAGAATACGCCAGGCGAAAAGGTCCCCTCGCACGTGCCACTTCTCTGGCACATTCCTGGAACCGTAAATCAATTTGAGTAGCTAGGGAGTTGAGGTCATCCAAGATGGAAGGAACATCCCGTCCAGCTAGCTCGTCTTTAATTCTTCCACAGAGGCCCTCCCAAAAGTTAGCCACAAGTGCCTCATTATTAGTGATGAGCGGCAGGGGCAATATTCGAATTCACAATATTTCACGAATATTTGGTAAAATATTCATCATATATTTGCGAATTAGCGGTTATTTTCTTGATTGCGAAAATCGGCAATGTAATATGCGTGTAATGCAGGCGTGGGTCAATATAGCAAAATTTTTCAAGCTGCTAGAAGTTTTCTGAGACTGGAGAAAATGGTTGGCGCGGCAGAACATTACAACAGCTTTACATGCAGATAGAGTGCTCCGATATATTCGCGATTGCGCAAATCGTCAATTAATGATGCGCATATTTTTGTGCAATACATGAAACTTCACATTTTTGCAGGTCTGACTACATATTAGTGATTGGTGCACTAAGTATTGCTGTGAACTTGTGACATCACATCACTATGTGTGTAGTATGTATGTATAGGACAGCAGAACCTATCACACTACCTAACACCCTGCACAGCTACACTTTATCACAATCTAACCTACACTGACTATTTCCCATTAACTATCTGTAATATATATATATATATATATATATATATATATATATATATTAACTAACTAACTATCTAATATAATGGGACACAGGAAAGCAGAGAGCACACCAATGACACTACTGTCTCTCTCAGAACTGTAATAAACTGTAGAAAATGGTTGTGGGGAGGTTCTTTTAAACTAAAGAGGCAGGCAACTTTCCTATTGGTTGCTAGGGATGGTGCTAAGCTCAGACAAAAACATTGCAGCCTTGTCATTGGCCCACAAGCAAAAAGGGAGGTTCCTGATAAAAATAAAATGTAGAATATTTAAAAATACAAATATACTATCACTATCAGTATCACTATATTCTAAATATTTGCAAATTCTCAAAGTTGCAATATTCGCGATTCGAATATTCGTGCCCAACACTACTCATTATTCCAGACGAGTTCAGAGGCTAGCGTACAGAACTGGACTGCATACTAGCCCCTGGATTGGTTCCCTTGACGCAACCGAAGTAGGGAGGATATGTCTGAGGTGGTGCGTCCGGGCTCGTTGAACACCCTGCGGAAGGCTTCTAGGAAGGCCTGTAGATTCATTATGACTGGGTCGTTCCTTTCCCAGAGAGGATTGATCAAGGCCAGGGACTCCCTTGTAAGGTGTGACATAAGAAAAACCACTTTGGCTCGGTCAGAGACAAATTGGTGGGGCATGAGTTCAAAATGAAGGGTGCATTGATTTATGAACCCCCTGCACTGCTTAGGATCACCATTGACGCGTGGAGGAGCTGAGAGACGAGGTCCAGATCCTGGTACGTAGGAAGATGGCGGAGCAGGAGCTGAATTAACCGGGGCAGAGAAGCCCGATGACACTGGGTTAGCAGATGTCAGGTCATTTAGACGCATATTCACATTACGCAAATAGGAGAGTATTCGATTATGTCTCTCACGCTGTTGGGCCAACTCCTGTTGTAACTTTGTGAGACTGGGAGTGTTCGGATCAGGGGGTTCCATGGCCTGAGCAAACTGTTGGCAACTGTGCATGGCCAGGTGTCCAGGCGTCCAGGCAGCGATCAAGAAAGGACAGTAAGCAAACTCCAAAGTCAGAGGCAGGTGGTAAAAAAACAAAGTCCATAAACAATGTCCGAGGCAGGCGGCAAACAGGCAAAGTCCAGGAGTTTAATAAGCAGAGTCCGGTACACAGTGAAGCAGACAAGAGAAACACCTTTGCACTGGAAGCTAGACAAGCTAGAAATTATTATGTTCCTCAGGCATCTTCCTGTCGTAGAAAGTGCCTTTAAATACCTCCTGCAATCCAGCCATAGGCTGGTGAGACAGAGGGGGTGTATGTGCTGCTTCATAGGTAAAGAGAGACACACCTATGCAAGTTCAAACACCAGTACAAGTCTACAGCAGGAAGGAAACTCTGGCATGGAACACAGATACCATAGTAAAGCTACCTGCTGCCCACTCTTGTCAACACGGAGCATGGCGGCAGGGAAAGAGAGAGCCTGGTGCTCTTACCCGTGGTTAGGGGCAGCAGCGAAGTCATGGACCGCTGGGCTAACATCCAGAAACATGAAGTCAATGTAAATAACTCTCTTTCTGTCTCTAATATTTAAATATAGGAACTGTATAAAATTTATTGGCAAGTCTAGCTATATAAACATGTAAGTCATACTGGTAACCTAGGACAGGTCTTAGCTGGCTAGCTACACCTATGTTGTTTTACAGAAAAAAAAATGCATCAGTAATAACCCATATTATAAACTTAATACATTATCTATAGTTCACAGTAAACACATTAACATTAAAAAGCAATATTAGAATTGCTGATTTCTATTCATCTCACAGAATAAAGGGCAAACAAAATGATACCAATGAAAACTAGAATTCATCCCACAAAAAACACGCCTTCATTCAATTACACCGACAGATGAACAAAAATGTTGTGGGTCTTGGAATGCAGGGACACAAAAACAAATTATGTTGTAAAAAAAAGTACTGACTCACAGAATAAAGCTACCATGTTATTTATATCACAAATTGAACTCTAGAAAAAATAAATCTAAAAATAATGTTGAAATAGCTGTTTTAATCTCCCCCCCCCAAAAAAAATAATAATAATACAAGCTATATAATACAATATATGCTCTGCAAAATGGTCTCATACAGATACATTTAATAAAAAAGTTATAACTGCTGGAACACAGGGGGTGAGTGCTACAGGTTGGCTTAAATTAGTTGTGATTAGTCATAACTAGAGTTGAACAAACATCTGGATGTTCAGGTTCGAGAAGTTCGAAGGCTGAACTTCACTAAAATGTTCGGGTTCGGGATCCGAATTCAACCCAAACTTGACCCCGAACCTCTTTTGGCCACTAAAAAGGCCGTAAAATAGCCCAGCAAAAGGATAGAGGGCTGCAAAAGGCAGCAAAATGTAGGTAAATCCCCTGCAAACAAATGTGGATAGGGAAATGACTTAAAATAAAATAAATAAAAATGAACCAATATCAAGGAACTTGGCAACTTGGAGGAGGAGGTGGAATAGGAGGTTGGGGTGGCGTCAGGTGGGAATGCTAAGGGAGTTGAAGTTCTCATCACAGCCAAAAAGGATTCATGTCTGCCAGCAGTGTCACAGACCTCACTCACAGACTCAGGCCAATGGCAACCATACATGGGAGTTGAAGTTGTCATCACAGCCAAGAAGGAATTATGTCTGCCTGCAGGGCCACAGGCCTCATTCAAACATTCAGGCCCAGGGGACCCACAAAGAGAAGAGATAAAATCACGCCAAGACAGTATTAATTTCACCCAGCAATGCCACAGGCCTCATTCACAGATTCAGACCCGTGTCACCCCTATAGAGGAGAGTTACAATCATGCCAAATCAGTATTGATTTAACCCAGCAGTGCCACAGGCCTTATTTGCTAAGTCAGGAGGACCATGGCACCCACAAAGAGGAGAGCGGTCCCGTAACTGCAACACAGGCCTTAGGTCAACCTGAAATGGAACAGGCCATTATCATTTATGACACCAAGACAGAGGAGAGGTCATTTGACAGTAAAAAGAGTTTAATGTCTCCCACCAAGATAGCAAGCAATTAATCGAAATATAGGCCCCTGACACCCACACAATGGGGCGGTCATTTGACAGTAAAAAGAGTTTAGTGTCTCCCACCAATGCAGCAAGCGATTAAATGAAATATAGGCCCATGAAAACCAGACAATGTAGAGGTCATTTGACAGTATAAAGAGTTTAAAATCTTCCACCAATGCAGCAAGCGATTAAATGAAATATAGGAGCCTGACAACCAGATAATGGGGTGGTCATTTGACAGTATAAAGAGTTAAATGTCTCCCACCAAGACAGCAAGCAAGTAAACGAAATATAGGCCCCTGACACCCACACAATGGTAGCGGTCATTTGACAGTAAAAAGAGTTTAATATCTCCCACCAAGATAACAAATAAATAAACGACATATAGGCCCCTGACAACCAGACAGAGTAGAGGTCATTCGACATCAAAAAGAGGATAATGTCACCCACCAAAGCACCAGGCGATTATCTGAAATGTAGACCCCTGGCACCCAGACAGATAAGAAAGGTCCAATAGCAGCAAAACATGCATCATGTTACCCACCAATAGAACAGGCCACTTTCAGTTATTTAGGCCCCAGCACCCAGACAGAGGAGAGAGGTCCCATAGCAGCACAACACGCATCATGTTACCCACCAATGGAACAGGCCACTTTCAGTAATTTAAGCCCCAGCACCCAGACAGAGGAGAGAGGTCCCATAGCAGCAAAACAGGCATCATGTTAACCACCAATGGAACAGGCCACTTTCAGTTATTTAGGCCCCTGACACCCAGACAGAGGAGAGGTCATTTGACAGCAAAAAGAGGTTAATGTCAAGCACCAAAGCAGCAGGCGATTAGCTAAAATGTAGGCCCCTGGCACCCAGACAGAGGAGAGGTTTATTCAACTTGGTGTTGCCCGCAAAATAATGGTACAATTAAAAAAAGAGGATTCAATAAAGAAGTGCCCTGGAGTACAAGAATGTATGGTTGCGGGCGAGGCAGTTATAAATGTCTATTCTGCACAAGGGATGGACAGGTCCTGTGGGATCCATGCCTGGTTAATTTTTATGAACGTCAGCTTATCCACGTTGGCTGTGGACAGGCGGCTGTGTTTGTCTTTAATGACGCCCCCTGCCGTGCTAAATACACATTCAGACAATACACTGGACGCAGGGCGTGTGCACACGTACTTCGCCTTGTGCTTCCACTTGTCCCCCCGTGTCAGTTGGGAATGCTCTCAGGAGCGCGTCTACCAGAGTGCGCTTGTACTCGCACATTTTCTTATCACGCTCCAGTGCGTGAATTAGGATGGGCAAGTTGTCTTTGTATCGGGTATCCAGTAGGGTGCCCACCCAGTAGTCAGCACACGTAAAATGTGGGCAACTCTGCTGTCGTTGTGCAGACACTGCAGCATGTAGTCGCTCGTGTGTCAGGCTGCCCAGAGGTAAGGACAAGCTGTCCTCTGTGGAAAGCGTATCGTCATCGTCCTCTGTTTCCCCCCAGCCACGCATCAGTGATGGGTCCGAGCTGCAAGTGAACATGCTTCATCCTCCTCCACCTCCTCCTCGTCCTCCCCTGGCTGGCCAAATTTGTACCTGGCCTCTGCTGTTGCAAAAAACCTCCCTCTGAGCCTCTTCTAAAAGACTGGCCTGAAAGTGTTAGAAATGACCCCTCTTCCTCCTGGGCCACATCCTCTTCCATCATCGCCCTAAGTGTTTTCTCAAGAAGACATAGAAGTGGTATTGTAACGCTGATAACGACGTCATCGCCACTGGCCATGTTGGTGGAGTACTCGAAAAAGTGCAACAGGGCACACAGGTCTCGCATGGAAGCCCAGTAATTAGTGGTGAAGTGGTGCTGTTCCACAGTGCGACTCACCCGTGCGTGCTGCAGTTGAAACTCCACTATGGCCTGCTGCTGCTCACACAGCCTGTCCAGCATGTGCAAGGTGGAGTTCCACCTGGTGGGCATGTCGCATATGAGGTGGTGAGCGGAAAGACCGAAGTTACGTTGTAGCGCAGACAGGCGAGCAGTGGCAGGATGAGAAAACCGGAAGCGCGCACAGACGGCCCACACTTTATGCAGCAGCTCTGACATGTCGGGGTAGTTGTGAATGAATTTCTGCACCACCGAATTCAGCACATGCACCAGGCAAGGGATGTGCATCAAATCGGCTAGTCCCAGAGCTGCAACGAGATTTCGCCCATTATCGCACACCACCAGGCTGGGCTTGAGGCTCACAGGCAGCAACCACTCATCGGTCTGTTGTTCTATACACCACCACAACTCCTGCGCGGTGAGGGGCCTGTCCCTCAAACACATGAGTTTCAGAACGGCCTTCTGACGTTTATGCTGGGCTGTGCTGACAGTTGGTGGTGAATGTCTGTGGCTGACCGGATGAGCAGGTAGAAGAAGAGAAGGAGGAGGAGGCAAAGAATGATGCCCTGTGATCCTTGGCGGCGGAAGGACGTGCGCCAAAAAAGCTCTCCGCCTGGGGCCCAGCCACCACTAAATTTACCCAGTGTGCAGTTAGGGAGATATAGCGTCCCTGGCCGTGCTTACTGGTCCATGTATCTGTGGTTAGGTGGACCTTGCCACAGATGGCATTGCGCAGTGCACACTTGATTTTATCCGATACTTGGTTGTGCAGGGAAGGCACAGCTCTCTTGGAGAAGTAGTGGCGGCTGGGAACGACGTACTGTGGGACAGCCACCACCATCAGCTGTTAGAAGCTGTCCGTGTCCACCAGCCTGAATGACAGCATTTCAAATGCCAGTAGTTTAGAAATGCTGGCATTCAGGGCCAGGGATCGAGGGTGGCTAGGTGGGAATTTACACTTTTTCTCCAAGGTTTGTGAGATGGAGAGCTGAACGCTGCCGTGTGACATGGTGGAAATGCTTGGTGACGGAGGTGGTGGTGGTGGTGTTGGTGGCACATCGTCTTTTTGCTGTGCGGCAGGTGCCAACGTTCCTCCAGAGGTGGAGGAAGAGGCCGAGGCAGCAGCAGAAGAGGGGGCAGGAGGGGCCTGAGCCCTTTCTTGGTTTTGAAGGTGCTTACTCCACTGCAGCCCGTGTCTCGCATGTAGATGCCTGGTCATGCAGGTTGTGCTAAGGTTCAGAACGTTAATGCCTTTACTTGCTCAGGCCTTACCATCCTTAGAACGGCTAGCCGCTACTAGGACCTGAGGTAGTTGGTTCATTAGGACGTGTAGCTGTGGCAGAACGTCCACGTCCTCTCCCAGCACCAGAGGGTCCACTAATACCACCACGACCATGTCCACATCCCTTTTTAGATATTTTCCTCATTGTTACTGTTCACCGCAATAAGGAAAAACTTATTTGGCCCAATGTATAAAGTTCAAATTAAGGCCTTTTTTACCAGCACCTAACACAATCTAGCTATCTATTTATATACCGTATTACACTAATACAGGCACAGCAGAAACCACAGATTTAGGAGAATATCAATTTTAGGCCTAGTATTTAGACCCTGGCTGAAAAGTATCCTTTTACGGACAGAAATACACTTGTAGCTGCACAATAGCATGTGCAAATATAGAGGATTACTCTTTAAGCACTTGTATTTAGACCTTGAGTGTAATATACCCTTTTACGGACAGAAATACACTTGGAGATGCACGGTAGCTTGTGCAAATATAGAGGATTACACTTTCAGCAATTTTATTTAGACCTTGAGTGGAATATACCCTTTTACGGACAGAAATACACTTGGAGATGCACGGTAGCTTGTGCAAATATAGAGGATTACGCTTTCAGCAATTGTATTTAGACCTTGAGTGTAATATACTCTTTTACGGACAGTGATGCAACCCATTATCTTATTGGCCTTGGCAGTAGCTGCCTGACACTAATTTTTGCAGCTTAATTTGCTGTTTATTAAAATTCCTAGATCCTTTTCCATGTCAGTGTTACCGAGTGTTTTTCCATTTAATATGTACGGGTGATTTGCATTATTCCTTCCTATGTGCATAACTTTATTTGTCAGTGTTAAACCTCATCTGCCATTTCTCTGCCCAAGCCTCCAATCTATCCAGATCCCTCTGTAACAGAAAACTGTCCTCTTCCATGTTAATTACTTTACACAGTTTAGTGTCATTTGCAAAAATAGATATTTTTGCCGATTTTTCCGATTTTTGCAGTAATATACCCTTTTATGGACAGAATTACACTTGAAAAGGTACAGCGGAAAACACAGATCTTTAGGATTTCTATTTAACCACAGAAAAAAAATTATTTAGATGCTGACACGCCGATACGCTGAGTGTAATATACCCTTTTACGGACAGAAATACACTTGTAGCTGCACAATAGAGTGTGCAAGTATAGAGGATTACGCTTTCAGCACTTGTATTTAGACTTTGAGTGTAATATACCTTTTTGGCATTTTGGCATTTCCTTCTCCCCAGTCTTCCTCCAGACTCTGGCACCTTGATTTCCGAATGACATGCAAAATTTTCTTTCATCCGAAAAAAGTACTTTGGACCACTGAGCAACAGTCCAGTGCTGCTTCTCTGTAGCCCAGGTCAGGCGCTTCTGCCGCTGCTTCTGGTTCAAAAGTGGCTTGACCTGGGGAATGCGGCACCTGTAACCCATTTCCTGCACATGCCTGTACACGGTGGCTCTGGATGTTTCTACTCCAGACTCAGTCCACTGCTTCCGCAGGTCCCCCAAGGTCTGGAATCGGTCCTTCTCCACAATCTTCCTCAGGGTCCGGTCACCTCTTCTCGTTGTGCAGCTCTTTCTGCCACACTTTTTCCTTCCCACAGACTTCCCACTCAGGTGCCTTGATACAGCACTCTAGGAACAGCCTATTCGTTCAGAAATTTCTTTCTGTGTCTTACCCTCTTGCTTGATGGTGTCAATGATGGCTTTCTGGACAGCAGTCAGGTCGGCAGTCGTACCCATGATTGCGGTTTTGAGTAATGAACCAGACTGGGAGTTTTTAAAAGCCTCAGGAATCTTTTGCAGGTGTTTAGAGTTAATTAGTTGCTTCAGATGATTAGGTTAATAGCTCGTTTAGAGAACCTTTTCATGATATGCTAATTTTTTGAGATAGGAATTTTGGGTTTTCATGAGCTATATGCCAAAATCATCAATATTAAAACAATAAAAGGCTTGAATTACTTAAGTTGTGTGTAATGAATCTAAAATATATGAAAGTCTAATGTTTATCAGTACATTACAGAAAATAATGAACTTTATCACAATATGCTAATTTTTTGAGAAGGACCTGTATATATATATACTCTATATTCTTTATATAATTTTTTTTTTTTTTGGGGGGGATTAATGACGGGTGCTGTCATGGGCTTATGGAAAAGTGATTACCGGTAAGTGTAATCTTGTATTTCCCTATCGCCCATGACAGCACCCTTGCAAGATGATAGGCAAGTATCCATATCTAGGGAGGGACCACAGGACTTTCCTACCAAAAGCTAGTTGATCTCTTGATCCTAAATCTAATCTATAGTGTTTGACGAAGTGCAGGGGGACTGCCAGGTGGCTGCCTTGCAGATTTGCTCTAGAGAAGCATTCGCCCTTTCTGCCCAGGAGGTGGACATTGATCTAGTGGAATGCGCATTAAGGTTAGAAGGAAGGGACTTTCCTGCTGAAGAATATGCCAGATTTATAGCCCCTACAATCCATCTAGATAAAGTTTTGGATGATGCCGGCTGACCACGATTTTTACCGCCAAACTGTACAAAAAGTCTGGAAGTCTTCCTCCATTCTTCAGTGGCTATAAGATACTGAGACAGACATCTTTTTACATCTAGATTATGCAATTCCTTTTCTTTTTCATTCTTTGGAGATTGGCAGAAAGAAGGTAAGACAAAGTCCTGTGTTCTGTGGAACATAGATACAACCTTTGGTAGGAAGGATGGATCCGGCTTAATAATCACTCTGTCATCCAAAAAGATTGTATACGGAGGTGATGTAGACAAAGATGAGATTTCACCTACCCTTCTGGCTGAGGTGATTGCCACCAGAAAGGCAGTTTTAAAGGATAGGAGCTTCAGGGAGACATCTTGAAGGGGTTCAAAAGGTGGTTTCATCATGGCATTAAGGACGATATTTAGGTCCCATGGAGGGGTCATGGACTTGGACACTGGTCTAATATGGCTAATGGCTTTAAAAAACCGCTTTATCCAGGGGTGATCTGCGATGGAATAATCAAAGAATGCACTAAGGGCTGAGACTTGCACTTTTAGGGTACTAGGCCTTAGATTTTTTTCAAACCCTCTTTGTAAAAACTCCAGTATAATAGGAATGGGTGGCTGATTTATGACATTTACTGGTTCTTTACAGAAGGAAAGGAAAGCTTTCCAGACTCTTAAGTAAATAACGGAAGTGACTTCCTTCCTGGCCGAAAGCAAAGTAGAAACTACTCTTTTGGACAAGCCGCTGTGCTCTAAAATTTCCCTCTCAGGAACCACGCTGTTAGCCGTAATTGCCGTGCATCTGGATGCAGAATGGGACCTTGATGCAGGAGATCCGGCCTGTCCGGTAGAATCCAAGGGTCCGATATTGATAGCTTCCTGAACCAGGTGAACCACGGTCTGCGGGGCCAGAATGGGGCAATCAGGATGACTCTGGTCTGATGCAGTCGCAGCTTCTGTAGGAACCGGGGAATAGGCTTTAACGGAGGGAAGGCGTATAAAAGATTGTCTGGCCACTGAAGAGAGAACGCATCTATGCCTGATGGTGAATCCTCTTTGTTTAGCGAGAAGAAAAGTTTGCATTTTCTGTTTTGTCTTGTGGCGAACAGGTCTATTCTCGGAAAACCCCACAATTGAGTGATTTGTAGAAAAACCTCTTGATTCAGGCACCATTCTGTCTGCCTTAGCACATTTCTGCTTAGAAAATCGGCTTGAACATTTTCTGCTCCCTTTAGATGCACTGATTTTAGACCGTGAATGTACGGTATGGAAAAAAGAAAGATATCTGTTGTTAAACCCATAAGGCTTTCTGACCTGGTGCCGCCTTGCTTGTTTAGATACGAGACTACTGTGGAGTTGTCCGAGAAAACCTTTACGTTTTTTCCTCTGAGGACTGGGAGGAAAGCCTTTAATGCTAGAAAGACTGCTCTTAATTCTCTCATATTCTGAGACTCTTGTCTTTCTTCTCTGCTCCACTCTCCTTGATGGGTCATTTGTTGACATATGGCGCCTCATCCGAAAGGACTTGCGTCCGTGGGTATGATCACTGGTTCGGTCATTTCCCACGAGAGCCCTTTGGTCAGATTGTGAGGATCCAGCCACCAGCATAGAGAAGAGATTACCTCTGGTGGAAGATGCAATGGAAGATTTAGGTTGGAAACCGTGTCTTGCATTTGCTTCAGGATCTGCCATTGAAGGGGTCTGGATCTGAACTGACTCCAAGCGACTGCCGGAATGGTTGAGGTCATCCTCCCCAGGGCCGCCATACCCTGTCTGATCGTCCTGCTTGTGTTTTGGATCAAGAGCGAAACTTCTGTTATGATCTTCTCTACTTTGGTCTGAGGAAGAAAGCATGACATCTTTACGGAATTTAGAATTATTCCCAAAAATATACGTTCTTGCGAAGGGGATATCTTTGATTTTGTCCAGTTTATTAACCATCCTATGTTTTGCAGAAACTCTAAGACCACTTTCGTATTTGACTTCAGATTTGCTTCTGAGTCTGCTATGACTAGGAGGTCGTCTAAATATGGGATGACCAAGATATCCTTTTTTCTTACGACTGCCAGCACTTCTGCCATGACTTTGGTGAAAAGCCTTGGGGCTTGTGATATCCCAAAGGGAAGGGCTGTATACTGTAGGTGCAGGATGTCGTTGTCCACTGCAATGGGTAGGTATTTCTGATGCTCTACATGAATTGGTATGTGATAGTAGGCATCTTTTATATCGATAGTTGCCATGTAACAACCTTCGAAAAGATGTTTTATGACAGTTTGAATTGACTCCATCCTGAACTTTTTGTAGGATAGAAACTGATTTAGCTCTCTTAGGTTTATAATAACCCTGAATGAGCCGTCCGGTTTGGAAACTAAAAAGAGGGAGGAGTAAAACCCCCTTCCTCTCTCCTCTCCCGGTACCGGACAGAGTACATTTTTGTTTATTAAAGAAGCGACTTCCTCTCTTAAGGCCATACTTCTTTCGGATTTCCCTGATGCATCTGTAATCCTTAGCCTTTCTGGTGGGCGGGAGGCAAACTCGAGACGAAACCTGTCTCACAATCCCCAATATCCATGGACAAGGAGACAGTTCTACCCATTTTTGGAAAAAAAGAGAGAGCCTTCCGCCTACCTGAAAGGAACCGTCATTGTTGACTGGGCTTGGTATTTGAAGGGCCCTGAGAGCAAAAAAGATAACCTTTATTCTTTTTATCTTGATTTTTAAAATACTTTTTATCCTTATTAAAAACTCTCCTATTCTTGCGAAAGGATTGACGTTTAGTTGGTCTATTGACAGGGAAGCCTTTTTTATTGTCTGATGACTTTTCTAAAAGGTCGTCCAGTACAGATCCAAAAAGGAAATCACCTTAACAGGGGATAGCGCAGAGTTTGTTTTTTGATCCGGTAGCCCCTGACCATCCTTTGAGCCAAACAGCCCTTCTGGCAGAATTGGTTAGGGCCGCTGCTCTAGCACTCAGCTTTAAGGCATCGGCAGAAGCATCTGATATAAAATCTACCGCTTTAAGGATGGTTGGAAACACTGACAGCAGTTGATCTCTGGAGGTTTTATCCTGGATATGGGCTTCTAACTCCTGAAGCCATAACTTTAATGAACTAGCGGTGGATGTAGATGCAATACTAGGTTTAAATGCTTGTGTCGAAACTTCCCAGGCCTGCTTTAAATATATCTCTGCTCGCTTATCCATGGGATCTTTCAGGGAGCCTAGATGATCAAAAGGAAGGCCTGTCTTTTTTGAGATTTTTGCTACTGGTGCATCCAGTTTAGGGGGTCTATCCCAGCTGGAACACACAGCCTCATCAAAGGGGTATTTGCGCTTCAGGTTTTTAGAGATAAAAAATTTATCAGGTTTTTTCCATTCTTTTTGAATTAAAAGCTTGATATTCTCATTCACGGGAAAAACTCTACATTTTTCTGACCTAGGTCACCAAACATTATATCCTGGACAGACTTCTCTTCCCTAGCCTCGTCCACTTTCATGGTGGCTCTAATAGCTTTAAGCATTGACTCAGTGTCTTCTGGAGAGAAGAGGGGTCTGCCAGAATTCTCATTGTCAGAAGACGAATCAGAAGAATCGTCAATTTCGCTAGGTTCATTTTTATCTGAGGAGACGGATTCAGAAACAATTACAGGAGCACTGGTTTTAGATGAAGAGGGTAGATACTTCTTAAACACTTTCATGGAGTCTGAAACCTCAGATTTGATTATATCCTTGATACTTTGGAGCAACGTCGGTGATTCATCTTCTATCACTTTGTCTACCCAGTGTTGACACAACATCTTAGGCCAGGATGGGGCAAGTTTTCTTTTACAAACTGCACATTTCTTTCCCCTAGACTTTGATGTTGCTTTTCTAGGGCCTTCTTTAGTAGTCTAAAAAAAGCACACAAAAGGAGGCCCTATCAGTACTGAAGCACAATAGAAAGCAAATGTTTTTGGGGTCTGAACCCCCTTACCCCCACCAGGAGTACCGGTTTTCCATCATGTCCCTCCTGTGAATCGGTGCGATGAGCGCTCTCATCCTCCATGCTGATGCCGGGATTTAGTGCTTTCCCTGTCCGTGGGCTGGCTGGAGTGGTTCAGGCCGCACACCTGGTGAAAGCCTGATCCCTGCTGATGCCCCCAAGCACCTTTATAGGCAGGCGGCCCCTCCGGAGTCGGCATGCGTTCCAAAAGCCGGATGGGCCTCCAGTCTCGCCTGCCATCGCGGGATTAGGAGCCGGTTTCCGGTATAGGACTACCCAGTATGCACGGCGTGCATTCCATACACCGGAAGTCGCGCAAAAAGACGCGCTTCCGAAATGCCATACTGCCGATCATGCTGCGCCCCCGGCCCCCATCAACCACTGACCAGGAGAAGGCCCGGACTCCCCAACAAGGCCAGGGAGAGCCGGCGTGCCAGCGATACCTCACAGTGACACCAGGACGGCCCAGGAACAACAGGATCATGAACCTACACATCCAGACTTTGCAGGCGGCTCCTAGAGGAGACTTATGCCGCACCAGGTAACCCCCATACGGTATGAATGACCAGGGACCTGCAGCCTCCGCTTAATGCTCTTCACGAACCGTCCTATCCCTAGGACAGGAACAGGAAAAACTGATGTGATGTGGGATGAGATCCTCCTTTTGAACTCTTCACGCGGTTTCCTGTTTCCTGTCCTGGATGGAGGCGGTCTTGCAAGGGTGCTGTCATGGGCGATAGGGAAATCCTGGCTAATTCAAGCCTGATTAATCTTGACAAAAGGTCAGTCTCTCCACATTTAGAGTGGACAGGAGAGTTCTCCTTGGGGTAACTATGGCCCCTGCCGCACTAAACACCCGCTCTGATGCCACACTACTGGCTGGGCAGGACAGCTTTTCCAGGGCAAACTCGGCCAATTGAGGCCAAAAATCCCATTTGGCTGTCCAGTAGTCCAGCGGATCTTCAACTTGGGGTGGCAGGATGCACTCCAAGTATGCCACCACCTGCTGGTTCAGGTTCAGCTCTGTCTAGCTGCTGGTGAGTAGTTTCTTCACTAGGCGGGTGAATAAAGCTGCTCATCAGTGACTGTAGACTCAGGCTGCTGCTGATGGAGCTGGTACTGCTCCTGCCACCCCACCCCAGCAGCCACGGCAGTGGAACGTGAGCAAAGAGGGCCCCCCAGTCTGACCTGCGAGAGGATGGACGATGGCGCAGATAGGCAGCGGCCAACTGACTACATAGGATGTTTCTATAGTAGTTCGGTTTGTTCTCCCTCTTAGCAGGTGTAAAAAAGGCCCCGATTTTGGACCAGTAGCGAGGGTCTAATATGATGCAGAGCCAGTAGTCATTTCTCTGGCGAATTGTAACAATTCAACTGTCACTACGCATGCAAGTGAGCATGCATCGGGCCATTTGTTCAAATGACTCGGAGGGACTCCCTTCTTCCATCTCCACTGCATACTGCCACGGTGTGCCTGGGTCATCTGCCTCGCCTTCCTCGTCTCCCTCTTGCTCCTCCACCTTCTCTTCCTGTGTATCAAAACCACCCGTTTCGGTACACATTGCTTGTGCTCCAATGTCCTCCTTCTCCTCTTCCAGTTCAGCCCCCACAGGGCTCATGTGGCCATGAGATCTAGGAGCCACGTCTCCAGTCACCTGACCAGCCAGATTTACCAGCATCTGTTCCAGGTCATGAAGCAGTGGAATGACATTGTTCATACAGTAGTCCTGGTGACTGACAAATAACGTGGCCTCCTCGAAAGGGCCTGAGGAAACGGCAGGTGTCATGCATGAGCTGCCACTGGCTGACATCGAAGTTACACAGGGGAGTACTCCTGTCTGCTTGGATAATCAAGAAATCATTTTGGCCACGTCACATGACTCCACAAGCGCCCTATTTAAGCAGGCAGTCTGCTGACCACAGATTGCCTGTTATTTAGGTTCTTCCTGTGATCATACCTACCTGGCGTGTTGGTCTCCTGCTCATGTTTTGACTACCCGTTTGTCTTCTCCCTTGGTCTTAACGTTCCGTCCTGGTTTTGACTCGGCCCATTTGACTTCTCTGTTGTTTGTCTTGACCGTCTTCCCTGCACCTATTTAAGTTAGGATTTGTCGATCAGTTGTCCCTTGTCGCTAGGACTTGAGAGGAAAGTAGGCAAGGACAGGGGAGTGGGTTGAGCTAAGTAGTCACTTCTCACCCTTCTCTGTGTGTGACAGGTGTAAGACTTCAGGAACCGCTTGACAACCAGATTGAACACGTTAGCAATGCAGGGCGCATGGTTCAGCCCAACCTTGATGCAGTGCCGACGCCATGTCCTTCCACTTGTCGGTCACCGTGGTTCCGATTTTCATTTTTCTCGTAGAAAGCCAGGATTCAATTTCTTCATGAAGGACACGGAGCAGTTCCTCCCCTGTGTGACTCTTTTCGCCCAGGCAAACGAGGTACAGAACAGCATGACACCACCGTGCCCTACACATGTTATATGCTGAAGGGCCCTTGTGAATTGTCCCTGGAGGCTGAGGACACGGTGAAGGATGAGGAGGAAGAGGCGGACATTGTCGCAGGACTAATGGCGTGAGAACGTGGAGGTGGAAGAGGCGTCACCTGGTCAAGTTGCTGGTGTGGCTGTGCAGGAACCACATTCACCCAGTGGGGCTTAGGGACATGTATTGTCCCTGACCGTAGTTATAGCTCAACATGTCGGCGCTGCCGTGCACTTTGGCAGACACCGACAGGCTCAAGGACTGGCCCACCTTCTGTTCTACATGTGTGTGCAGGGCTGGTACTGCCTTTTTTTGCAAAGAAATGATGGCTTGGGACTCTCCACCTCAGCTCAGCACAAGCCATCAGTTCTCTAAAAGGTGCAGAGTCCACCAATTGGAAAGGGAAGGACTGCAGCACTAACAACTTGGACAGGAGCACGTTCAGCTTCTGCGCCATTCGATGTGTGCACGCATACTGTTTTCTCTTGGCAATTGCTTTGGTGATCAATTGCTGATGGAATGTCTGATGAAGAGTAGGAGGGGAAGGAGTAGGAGCATCAGGACCAGCAGATGATGGAAGGACAGACAGCTCCCTTCGGCTGAGGTGGTGGAGCCTTGACTGCCTGAAACCGGGTGCGTGCCACTGGGTGATGCAGCAGTTGCTGCAGCAGGCTGGACCACCACATTGGAGCCACAGTTCTCCCAGGCCACTTTATGGTGACACTGCATATGTTGATGCAGTGCCGTGGTGCCAACATTGGCACCCTGGCCACGCCTAACCTTCTGCCCACAGATTCTACATATGGCCATGTTCACCTCCTCAGACGGCCTAACAAAAAACTGCCAAACCACAGAGTAGGTGATTTTTTCCCCAATACTACTCACTGACTGACTGCTACCACTGCTGCCACCCTGCTGGCTTATGGCCATGCTATCGGCTTGCTGGCTCCACCGCTGGCTCACGGCCAAGCTGCCACCCTCTTATCCCAATGATGATGAAGCCCCAAATTCCCCCGGCTCCCAAGTGCAATCAGCTACATCATCATCATCGAGTACTGTCTGCACATCACTAATGTACTCCTCAACCATCTCTGCGTCGGGAGCCTGACCGTTCGCACCACCAGCTCCCACGCCACTCTCCTCATCACTGCTTGCCTGCTTAGCGGAGGAAGCGGCGGATGTCTCCTCCAGATCTTGTCTGGGCAGTAGCTGCTGACTGTCCTCTAGTAGCTCGTCCGTGCTAAAAAGTGTAGCCAAGCCAAGGGAATATAATACTTCTCACACTGAGGGAACTGAAAATGACAGAGGAAGGTTGAGGACAGGTGGGGGCACAGCGACTGCTCCTGGGCCACGCCAACTAATCCTCATGTCAGAGGAACCCACCAACTGTTAGCTGGGGGTGTCTGATGTCACTTGGGACAAAGTGGATGACGGAGTAAACCATTCAAGAACTGCTGGGTTGCTGGTCAAGACACGACTGCTAGATGACACCAGGAGCTCAGGCCTCTCGCTGCGACCCCTTCTGCCACACCCCCATACTCTGCTAAATTAAAAAATTGCAGCACCGTCTAAAGATACTATAGTGGGTGCAGGGGCACCAAAGGATAGACAAGTCCTAAATATTATAAAAATGAAAAAGCAGCAGCACTTAAAAAATGAAAATACAATGTTATTCACCCATGTGGGCAGCGCAACGTTTCGGCTTCTACCTTGAGCCTTTCTCAAGCAAAAGTGAGGACATGGTGAAACATTCTTATACCAAAATTACAAAAGTGAACAATTATTCAATTGTATACATAATTTATAAACCATTGTGACATATGTCATCATATCAAACACATCATATAAATCATTGTAAAGTGCAAAAAAAGGTGTATAAAATCAAAATTCATAAAAATAATTATGATAAAATGTAAAAAAGTGGAATTCATCAATAATTAATATATCAACAAAACCTGTGTTGTGATGCCCATACATTGTTAAAGTATAGTAACATGATACGATAGGAGAAGAGGGAGAGAGTGTAGACATACCACAGAGGGAATGGCGATCCTCATTCCAACCACGCTAGAGTCGCATCTATCCTGCTCTATTGCGCATGCTCTTTGGTCAGAATCACGTCATCACCGATGACGGTATTCCACGCAAGCGCACTAGTACACGGAGGATAGTTCAGCCATGATGAAAGCTTTCCAAAAGCAACCATAAGGTATAACAAAGGAATAATGTACATCTACAATAGCTAATGTATAAAAGAGGACAAAACACCTAACCAGATCAAGGTGCAGTAACCATATCCTTCCCAGGACGTGGTATAGCACCCTTGGTGGGGGGATCAGATCCATGTCCTCACATCAGTGGGACATCAATGTTTGGTTCACCCATTAGATTGCGACAAATTTGACTGTCCAAGAGGGCTCTCCTCATAATATAAACATTCATGGCCAGTAGAAAAACAAATTATCAAGGTTGAGAATATTATCAGCTGGCTGCCACCATCCAATTCTTCCGTTAAACAAATACTGACTTTATATTTGCAGCATGTATTCAAATCAATTCCTCGGAGTCCCTCCGAGTCTTTGTCACTACATCTGAAAAATGTAAACAAAAAAATTAACATCACAAATATATGAAAAAAGAATCCTTTCCATATAAATGAAAAAAATATATATTTGTCCTAAAAACTACCTAACAGACAATATTACAATGAACCGCATCATACTCACGGAAGGCAAGCTACTTCACATTATACAGCCGCCCCAACATTATATTCAATATTTAACCCTTGTGGTTTGAGTGTACCTAATGTGTATATCCAAAAGAGCTCCTTTTTTTAAAATATACTCATACGATTGCCCCCACGGGGCGGCATAGGCACATGATCAAGAATGCAACATTTTAAATAACTTTCCACATGTTTACACTCCACAAAGTGCTTGGAAACCGGTAAATCTAGCCTCTTCTTCCTGATTGAATAATCATAGATACACTATCACGTTTTTAAATCAGTAGAGGTCTCAACATAAAGTATTCGGCATGGACAACTCAAAACATAGATAACATATCTGCTATCACAAGTAAGGTGGAATTTAATAGAATTCTCAATGCCAGTAATAGGGTGAGTAAAGCTTTTTCCTTTTATCATATATTTGCAATTCACACAACACAGGCAAGGGAAACTGCCATAATCTGTCTGTGTTAATGTCAATTGTCTGGATTGTTTTTAGGGCTAACATCTGCTCGTACCAATTGATCCCTGATACTGCTTGATCTTCTATAGGACATTAGTGGTGGATTACCAAATTCAATTATATTTTTGGTGGCAACCACTTAAAATGTTCCGATGCTTGTTGATTATTTTTGATATTTGTGTGCTCACTTCAGTATATGTGGAGATAAAAGGAATTCTTCTAGGTTTATTTCGGACTGATTTTTTCCGTAAAACCTCAGTACGATCCAAGTCTAATACTTTATTACTGTGTTCACGTAGTAGCTTCAATAGATAACCTCTCGCCAGAAGTGTATTGGTCAGAAGATTCATTGAGCCACTCAAAGAATCATTATCAGATATTACCCGGCAAGCTCTAAGATATTGATCAAAAGATAGCAGAGTGTTCCTATCAGTCGACTTAATGTATAATTGTGTGTATAACTGGTTCTCCTTCAGAATAACATTAGTATCAAGAAACTGTATTTGTTCACGAGAATAAACCAAAGTGAACTGCAGTGATTCATTATGGCTGTTCAAAAAGGATCAGAACTCCAATAACTGGGTCTCCAATCCAGTCCAAATGAGGAAGATGTCGTCAATGTAATGCCACCAAGTCAGCACATGACTGAAATGGTGGCTAACATAGACGACATCTTCCTCAAATGCCCGCATAAAGATATTTGCGTACGTAGGGCCACATGTGACCCCATCGCCATGCCCTGCAATTGCATGTAGAACTAATCCTGAAACAGGAAGTAATATTACTTCAATATAATGTCTAGGAGAGATGAGACAAAATCAGCAGCTTGTGTTGACATAGTGGATAATTCCAACATTTTAGATACCGCTGATATACCTTTTGAATGCTCAATAGACATATATAGAGATACGACATCAAATCATGCCAGTAATACCTCTTTCCTATTCAATACATCTACATTCTCCAGGTTACAGAGAAAATCAGACGTGTTGAGTATATATGACTTACCACTAGCAGCAAAATTGCGCAAAACTCTGTTTAGAAAGATAGAGATGTGGCTGAAGATAGTTTCCAGTTCTGAGTCTATAGGACGACTCTGGCGGGACAATTAGCGCCTTATGTATCTTAAGCAACATATATATTACCAGTGTCACCGGTTGAGCTATTGTAAGATAGTCCCTCAGCTCTGTCTCAATTACTCCAGCCAACACCCCATCTGTCAATGTATGTTTGATAATTTGAGCTATAAAACTTGGGATCTGCATCAACCATCTTGTATACTTTGTTATCGCTCAACGGCCTTAAAACCTCTCCAATATATTTGTGTGTGTCAAGCACGAACAAAGCTCCACCCTTATCAGCGGGTTTTATGGTGATGCTGCGGTCGCGCCTTAACTCAGACAAAGCAACTGCTTCCATTTTACTAATATTAGGATAATTAAAGGATTTAGTGGGCAATGATGATTTAAGCATAGCAATATCAGATTTTACAGCGGTCATATAAGCATCAATAGCTGGATCACTCAGTACAGGATTGAAATTACTCTTAGTAGATAAGTTGACCATCCCATGGGTGAAATCACTCACTAGCGGACGTTCAATAGTTTCCTTATATATGGCAAACAGAGGATAAACGTGGCCAAACTACCAAGGACAACAGGAGGAAAAAGAGGGAATTCCAAGGCTCTACTGTAGAGGATAACTCTTTTCTAGGGGAGAAGTAATATCTGGACAAAAAAGAAAATCCCGGACCAGAAGGGGCGGTATCAAACATAGATGAGCGAAAAAAACTGCCCAGCAACAGGATTCGAGAGCCGCCGAACAAGACCCCTGTGTCCAGAAAGAAATGACAGTTATTAATCTTTCATCCAAGGAATTGACACAGGAACAAGTGAGTGTTCTGTCCAAAGGACTTTCCTTTTGGCCGAAAACAAAGATTGACTGGTTCAAGTTCGAATTTGATTCATTTTCTTTTTTTCGTTCAATCAAGTTAGAAGTGTGGTTTGATTCCAAGGACACCATTGAACGTCCGCAAGTGAGTGATTTAACCCTTGGGATGGTCAACTTATCTACTAACAGTAATTTCAATCCTGTACTGAGTGATCCAGCTATTGATGCGTATATGACCGCTGTAAAATCTGATATTGCTATGCTTAAATCATCATTGCCCACTAAATCCTTTGGTTATCCTAATATTAGTAAAATGGAAGCAGTTGCTTTGTCTGAGTTAAGCATCACCATAAAACCCGCTGATAAGGGTGGAGCTGTGGTCGTGCTTGACACACACAAATATATTGGAGAGGTTTTAAGGCAGTTGAGCGATGACAAAGTATACAAGATGGTTGATGCAGATCCCAAGTTTTGTATAGCTCAAATTATCAAACATACATTGACAAATGGGGTGTTGGCTGGAGTAATTGACACAGAGCTGATGGACTATCTTACGATAGCTCAACCAGTGACACCGGTAATATATATATTGCCGAAGATACATAAGGCGCTAATTGACCTGCCGGGTCGGCCTATAGTCTCCAGTTCTAAGTCTATCTTCAGCCACATCTCTATCTTTCTAGTTTTGCGCAATTTTGCTGTGGGTGGCAAGTCATATATACTCGACACGTCTGATTTTCTCTGTAAACTGAAAAATGTAGATGTATCGAATAGGAAAGAGGTGATACTTGCATCATTTGATGTCATATCGCTATATACGTCTATTGACCATTCAAAAGGTATGTCAGCGGTATATAAAATGCTGGAATTATCCACTATGTCACCACAAGCTGCTGATTTTGTCTCATCTCTCCTAGACATTACATTGAAGTACAATTGCTTCCTGTTTCAGGATCAGTTCTACATGCAATTGCAGGGCGTGGCGATGGGGTCACATGTGGCCCCTACGTACGCAAATATCTTCATTCGCGCATTTGAGGAAGATGTCGTCTATGTTAGCCACCTGACTTGGTGGCATTACATCGACGACATCTTGCTCATTTGGATCGGAGACCCAGTTATTGGAGTTCCGATCCTTTTTGAACAGCCATAATGAATCACTGCAGTTCACTTTGGTTTATTCTCGTGAACAAATACAGTTTCTTGATGCAAATGTTATTCTGAAGGAGAACCGGTTATACACACAATTATACATTAAGTCGACTGATAGGAACACTCTGCTATCTTCGGATAGTAGCCATCGTAGAAATATGGTTATTTCTTTACTTTATTCTCAATATCTTATAGCTCATGGGGAATATCTGATAATTATTCTTTGAGTGGCTCAATGGATCTTCTGACCAATAAATTTCTGGCAAGAGGTTATCCATTGAAGCTACTACGAGGACACAGTAATAAAGTATTGAACTTGGATCATACTGAGGTTTTACGGAAAAAAAAAGATGTTGGCCCTAAAAAAACAATCCAGACAATGGACATTACCACAGACAGGTTATGGCAGTTTCCCTTGCCTATGTTGTGTGAATTGCAAATATATAATAAAAGGAAAAAGCTTTACTCACCCTATTACTGGCATTGAGTATCCTATTAATTTCCACCTTACTTGTGATAGCAGATATGTTATCTATGTTTTGATTTGTCTATGCCGATTACTTTATGTTTGTGAGGCCCTTACTGATTTAAAAACGCGATTGAATAATCATAGATACACTATCAGGAAGAAGAGGCTAGATTTACCGGTTTCCAAGCACTTTGTGGAGTGTAAACATGTGGAAAGTGATTTAAAATGTTGTATTCTTGATCATGTGCCCATGCCATGCTGTGGGGGCAATCGTATGAGTATATTAAAAAAGATGGAGCTCTTTGGATATACACATTAGGTACACTCAAACCATCAGGGTTAAATATTGAATATAATGTTGGGGCGGCTGTATAATGGGAAGTAGCTTGCCTTCCGTGAGTATGATGTGGTTCATTGTAATATTGTCTGTTAGGTACTTTTTAGGACAAATATATATTTTTCATTTATATGGAAAGGATTCTTTTTTCATATATATGTGATGTTAATTTTTTTGATTATATTTTTCAGATGGAGTGACATGGACGACGGGAGAGGAGGAATTGATTTGAATACATGCCGCAAATATATAGTCAGTATTTGTTTAACGGAAGAATTGGATGGTGGCAGCCAGCTGATAATATTCTCAACCTTGATAATTTGTTTTTCTACTGGCCATGGATGTTTATATTATGAGGAGAGCCCTCTTGGACAGTAAAACGTTTGCTTTTGGGAGGCATTACCCTCTTTCATCATGGCTGCACCATCCTCCGTGTACTAGTGCACCTGTGTGGAATACCGTCATCGGTGATGCTGTGATTCTGACCAAAGAGCATGTCAATAGAGCAGGATAGATGCGAATCTTGCGTGGTTGGAATGGGGATCGCCATTCCCTCTGCGGTATGTCTACACTCTCTCCCTCTTCTCCTATTGTATCATGTTACTATACTTTAACAATGTAACAACACAGGTTTTGTTGATGAATTAATTATTGATGAATTGCACTTTTTTACCCTATTATTTTTATGAATTTGGATTTTATACACTTTTTTTTCATTTTGCACTTTAGAATGATTTATAATGTATTTGATATGATGACATATGTTACAATGGTTTATGAATTATGTATACAATTGAATAATTGTTCACTTTTGTAATTTTAGTATAAGAATGTTGCACAATGTCCTCACTTTTGCTTGAGAAATGCAAGGTAGGCGCCGAAACATCGCTCTGCCCACATGGGTGAATAAAATTTTATTTTATTTTCATTTTTGGAGTGCTGCCGCTTTTTTATATATTTTTTTCACTAAAACTGTCAGGGGTAGAGTAACAGGTATTAAGATAGAGTGGAGGTGCAACCCCTGAACTGCCACCCGGTCTCCTGTCCCTGCCTACTTGCACCACCCGCCCTAGGTGACGGAGCGCAACTGGGTGACGGTCCCTAACCAACTAAGTGCAAGCAGAGAGAAAGAGACGGCAGGGAAGAGGACAGCCACAGGGAAGTTACAATAAGCGGACAAGAGGTAGAACAAAAACAGAAGGCACGGCAGGTCAACTACCAAAGGTCAGTCCAGGAGGTGAGTCAGAACAAGGAAGAGGCAAAGACAAATCCGTGAACAAACCGAGGTCAAAATCCGAGAAGTAGCGTCAAGGTACAGGGAGCAGGCAGAAGAGATGTCAAGAGGCGGATCGAGGTTAAATTCCAGAGGTAGCTAAATCACAATGAAGTACACAGCCTATAGGATGAAAATCACAGGCAACCTGTAGCCAGCAGGCCGCCTGTATTTATAGTGGGAAGTGAGGGTCATGTGACGTGGCCAGCGTCACATGACCGACAAGTCGAGCACGACGTGATCAGCTCGGCGCTGAAGGCGGACCTAGGAGCAGGTAGCCTCCCAGCTAGCCTCCCAGCTAGCAAAGCTGCCCTGGGAATGAGGCCAAACACAGGTCCTCGCTCCTGAAGATAAGCAGCAGGTCTGTGGCTGATGGCAGACCAAGTGCGCCTTTGGCCCCCTGTTACAGTACCCCCCCCCCTCCTTTTGCGAGGGGCCACCGGACCCAAGCCTTGTTAACGACGTTTCTCAGGGTGTTCTCGGTGGAATTTAGTAATTAACCTGGAAGGATGCATCCTAGACATAGGTATCCAGGACCTCTTCTCAGGTCCAAAACCTTTCCAGTGGGCCAGGTTAGTGATGAGCGGCAGGTGCCATATTCGATTTCGACGAAATTCGCGAATATTCGAATGAATATTCGTTTCATATTCGTCGAAATCGAATATTCGTCATTTTTTCTAGTTATCGCGATTAACATGCGATTTAAATAATCGCATATTGCGATTTGTACTTAAGGCTACTTTCCTATTGGTTTCATATCTAGAATTAGCGAGGATGACGAATATGACGAATGTATTCGTCTATTCCTCAAAACGAAGATAACGAAGTATTCTACATCTTCGTTTTAGCTACCTATTCGTCAACTTCGCTAATTCTAGCAATCAAATAGGAAGGTTGACTATAGAGACAGCTGTGTTAAATTCTCTATGCGATTTTTTTTTTTTTTTAATAAATAGAATACTTATAATAATTTTATCAAGTAATATAATTATTGTATTAAAAAAAAAAAAAAATCGCATAGCGAATTTAACACAGCTGTCTGGTAAGTCAACCTTCCTATTTGATTGCTAGAATTAGCGAATAGCGAAGTTGACGATGACGAGACGAATAGGTAGCTAAAACGAAGATGTAGAATACTCGTTATCTTCGTTTTGAGGAATATGACGAATACATTCGTCATATTCGCTATTCGCTAATTCTACCAAGCCAACCATAACTTCTGTGCTCATGGAGCGTCCCCATCACCATGGGAACGTCTCCATATACTAAAATGTACTGTCGGATTTGAGAAATTACGTTGAAATCGCAATGCGATTAATTCAAGTTATATTAATCGCATTGCGATTTTAACTTAGAGCTGGGTTTATAATGGGTCAGCTTGCTAGAATTAACGAAGTTAACGAATATGGAATATAGCAGCAGTGCTAAGTTGAAATCGCAATGCGATTAATTTAACTTAAAGTTTTCGCATTGCGATTTCAACTTAGCACTGCTAGTGCATAGCATTAGCTATACTCCATATTCGTTAATTCTAGCCTATGTAAGATAGCAGTGCTAAGTTGTAATCGCAATGCGATTAATTTAACTTAAAGTATTCGCATTGCGATTTCAACTTAGCACTGCTAGTGCATAGCATTAGCTATACTCCATATTCGTTAATTCTAGCCTATGTAAGATAGCAGTGCTAAGTTGTAATCGCAATGCGATTAATATAACTTGAATTAATCGCATTGCGATTTCAACGTAATTCCTCAAATCCGACAGTACATTTTAGTATATGGAGATTCTCCCATGGATGGGGACGCTCCACATGAGCACGGAAGTCGGCAGAAGCGGCAACGGGCACTGACTAGAGCAGCCAGGAAGCCAGGAATCCTCAGGACAGGTAAGAACTACTTTTGGGAAGTAGGAAAGAAAAAAATATAACTAAAAAAAAAAAAAAAAAAAAAAAAAACGAATATTCGAAATAGCGAATTTATAGCGCTATATATTCGAAATATTCGCGAATTAGCGAAGTGCCGATATTCGCTAAAAAAATTCGCTTTTCGAATATTCGCGCTCAACACTAGACCAGGTATTGAAAGGTATTTCTAATCTTTCTGCCATCTATTATTTTGGAAATAATGAATTCCTCCTGACCCTCAACCTTCCTAGGTGGAGGAGGTTTTTTAACCGGAACCACTGGTGACACATATTTCTTAAGTAACGACTTATGGAACACATGTATACGAAGGGAGTCGGGTAGCTTAAGTCTAAAAGATACTGGGGTAATAGGCTCAATAATATTGTATGGTCCAATGAAACCCAGCGAGAATTTCTTAGAACATTGTTTCAAAGCAAGATTTTTAGTCGACAACCACACCTTATCGCCGAGTACAAAATTTTCCCCCCTTGGAACGTCTCTTATTGGCATGTTTACACTGGGTTTCCTGGGCCTTTTCCAGGTTTTCCAGATTGAACCTGTGCCCAGACAGTCTAGAGTTAAAAGAATCTGCCTGTGGGTTGAGTGAGGATACAGAGGAATTAGAACTAAAGCGAAGATGTAAACCACTGTTACAAAAAAAAAGGAGACACCCCGGTGGAAGAATGAACCCGATTGTTGATGGCGAATTCTGCCAATGGTAGGTATCTCACCCATAGGAGTTGATTATTCGATACATAGCACCTTAGAAAAAGCTCGACTGCCTGATTTAACCTTTCCATCTGCCCATTGGTCTGTGGATGGAAAGCAGATGAAAAGGACAAAGAGATGTCACATCTTCTACAAAAAGCCCTCCAAAAGCTAGAAACAAACTGAACACCTCTATCAGAGACGATATTATCAGGGACACCATGCAGACGTACCACATGTTCAATGAACAAGGATGCTAAGGTCTTTGCATCAGGGAACAAAGTGCACCATCTTGCTAAAACGGTCAACCACTACCCACACCACTGACTTCACTTCAGAGAGGGGCAGATCAGAAATAAAATCCATGGAGATGTGAGACCATGGCTTACAGGGAATGGGTAGTGGTTGTAGTTCACCAGTGGGATATGTTCTTGGGGTCTTAGACCAGGCACAAACATTGCAAGCTAAAACATAGGACCGTACATCTTTAAACAATGTGGGCCACCAGAAAGACCTTAGCAGCAATTCCTTACTGGCAGCAATACCTGGATGACCACAGAGCACGGAGTCATGACATTCATCCAATAATCGAACACGAAAGCATTCAGGAACAAACAACTTATCTGCCGGTGTTTGTGGAGGAGCAAGTTGCTGAGCCTGTTGAATCTCAGAGGAAAGATCCGCAGAAACTGCTGCCACAAAGATGTTTGTCGGCAAGATGGGTTCAGGAGGTTGGACGGCATTAAAACTCCGGGATGAGGCATCTGCCATAACATTTTCACTTCCTGGTCTGAAAGTAACAGAAAAGTTAAAACGAGTAAAAAACAGAGCCCATCTGGCTTGTCTAGGATTGAGGTGTTTGGCCCCCACACCATCTTCTGAGGCATCAACCTCCACCACAAAGGTTTCCTCAGTATCGAGCTGAACCAAGACTGGAGCCATTTGGAAACAATTTTTTAGGGTACCAAAGGCTCGACAGGCCTCCAACGACCAGTTAACCAGATCTGAACCTTTTTAGTTAGATCCGTGAGGGGTTTGGCAATAACAAAAATTCTTTATGAATTTACGGTAAAAATTGGTGAATCCTAAAAAACGTTGGCGTGCCTTTAAGGAGGATGGTTTTACCCAGTCTTGGATAGCCTGAACCTTACTGGGATCCATTTTAAATGAATGAGGCACAAGAACATAGCCAAGATAGGGGATCTCTTGAACTCCAAATACACATTTCTCTAATTTAACAGACAAATGGTTCTCCCTGAGGATTTTAAGAACCAGTCTGATGTGAGACACATCAGAATCCAAGTCATGGGTAAAGGCGAGTATATCATCGAGATAAACAATCATAACTTTGCCAATAAGTTCTCTAAAAATATCATTCATGAAATTCTGAAACACAGCTGGGGCATTTCAAAGACTGAATGGCATAACCAGATACTCAAAGTGTCCCTCTGGAGTATTAAAAGCAGTTTTCCACTCATCTTCCTCCTTAATACGAACCAGGATATAAGCTCCTCTCAAATCAAGTTTAGAAAACCAAGAAGCACCCAAAATTTGGTTAAACAAATCAGGAATCAACGGGATGGAATACTGATTCCTAATAGTAATTTTCTTCAAATTTCTGTAGTCAATGCAGGTCCTGAGACTACCGTCTTTCTTTTTAACAAAAAAGAATCCTGCTCCCAGGGGAGAGGTGGAGGGCCTAATATGTCCTTTCTTGAGACTCTCCTGGATGTAGTCTTTCATGGACTTGCGCTCAGGACCAGACAGATTTTAAATCCGTCCTTTAGGAAATTTGGACTCAGGTATCAAGTCAATAACACAGTCATAAGACCTATGGGGAGGGAGAGTATCTGTCTAAGTGGTGGAAAAAACATCAGAATAATCAGCAATAAAATGAGAAATATCTGATGAGACCCCAGCTTGAACTACGGTTAGGCAAGAATTACAGTTAGGCCCCATCTCTCTAACTCGCCCTAACTCCAGTTAATGACCGGATTGTGTTGCTGAAGCCAGGGCATACCAAGAACTACCTGAACTGGAAGATTCTCTAAAACAAAGAAGGAACATTTCTCAGAGTGGCAGATCCCTACAGATAGGGTAACCTCCGGAGTACGGAGTTTTACTGTGCCCCCTAGCAGGGAGGTAGAATCGATAGCGACAACCTGGATCGGGGTGGGTAATTCTAGTATAGGAATTCCCATCTGATCAACGAATTTTGAATCAATAAAACTAAATGCTGACACTGAATCCACAAAGGCATTGCCTGACCCCTTTAAGAGCCCAAAGGTAATAGAAACCTGCAGCAATAGTTTGCTTCTTACCACCTCTGGGAGTACCTTGTCCTTGGAACCCTCAGACTTGGAGGATTTTCCAGAAGGCGGATCTTTAGGACACTGACGGATCCAGTGTTCGAGATCCCAATAGTAAAAACAAGAACCGCGACGACAACGTAGTTCTCTTCGCGTCATCCAGAGTTGCATGGGCTTGTCCGAGTGGGCTTCCAGCCTGGGTTCAGGGGGAGGAGTCTCAGGTTGAAGAAGTGTATAAGGAGAAAACAAATGCTCCCGCTGTCTCTCTGTGATCCGTCTAGTCTGATGGCTAGCGTCATGGTCTCCTCTAAAGAGTCAGGACAGGGATAACAAACCAACATATCCTTTAAATTTTCCGTCAATCCTGCAATAAATTGATATTGGAGTGCTGGTTCGTTCCAGCCCAAAGAAACGCACCACTTGCGAAACTGCATACAATAATCTTCCATGGGATGATTTCCTTGAATGAGGGCCTTAAGATTGAATTCTGCCACAGAGGCTCGGTCAGGTTCATAATACAGAACCCCTAATGCCTGGAAAAAGAGGTCCACAGAGCTAAGACAAAGGAAATCTGGTGGCAAAGAAAAGGCCCATTCCTGGGGGTCCCCTTGAAGCAAGGAAATGATAATACCAACCCTCTGTGGGTCACGGCCGAAAGAGTGGGGTCATAGTCGAAAATAAAGTTTACAGCTTTCATTAAAAGCAAAAAAACGTTGGCACATGTTCGGTGAGGCTCTGCATAGGGTCCATGTTGAAATTAGGCCTGTGATTCTGTCAGGGGTAGACTAACGGGTATCAAGATAGAGCGGATGTGCAACCCCTGAACTGCCACCCGGTCCCCTGTCCCTGCCTACTTGCACCACCCGCCCTAGGTGACGGAGCACAACTAGGTGACGGTCCTTAACGTACTAAGTGTAAGCAGAGAAAAAGAGACAGCAGGGTAGAGGACAGCCACAGGTAAGTTACAATAAGCGGACAAGAGGTAGAACAAAAACGGAAGCCGAGGCGGGTCAACTAGCCGAGGTCAGTCCAGGAGGTCAATCAGAACAAGGAAGAGGCAAAGACAAATCCGTAAACAAACCAAGGTCAAAATCCGAGAGGTAGCGTCAAGGTACAGGAAGCAGGCAGAAGAGATGTCAAGAGGCGGATCGAGGTTCAATTCCAGAGGTAACTAAATCCCAATAAAGTACACAGCCTATAGGATGAAAATCACAGGCACCCTGTAGCCAGCAGGCCGCCTGTATTTATAGTGGGGAGTGAGGGTCATGTGACATGGCCAGCGTCACATGATCGACAGACCGACAAGTCGAGCACCGAGTGATCGGTTCGGCGCTCAAGGCAGACCTAGGAGCAGGGAGCCTCCCAGCTAGCAAAACCGCCCTGGGAACGAGGCCAAACACAGGTTCTTGCTCCCGAATCTAAGCAGCAGGTCTGTGGGTGATGGGAGACTGAGTGCGCCCCGTTAAAAAAACACCCCAGAAAAGGCTTCACAACAGATAACTGCACCGCTGAGCAGCAAATATATTTTTTCTTTTTCTGCAAATACACGCGACAAAAGACTTTCCAACAGATAACTGCACTGCTTTTGTGTTCCCGCTAAAACACCCCACAAAAGGCTTCACAACGGATAACTGCACCGCTAAGCAGCAAATATATTATTTCTTTTTGCGCTAATACCCCATAAAAGGCTTCACAACAGATAACTGCACCGCACAAGGGCAAATAAGATGTAGAAATATTGCCTTGTAATAATGCATGTGTCCATCAGCACTTGCACCCTAATAACAAGAATAGTTTGCTGGAATTACAGAGCTGTATAATGGCAATTTGGATCCCATGTCAGTGCTACAAGGAGTATTAGGAATGTTCCTATTACCCAAGCTGTAACCTCCCCTACTGAACCCTTTTAAAGATAAATGCTCTGGAATGATTTATCCCTATCGATTCCCTACACCTTGAATATACTTTCTGTAAATATATTTTTTGGCACAAATATCATTTTTTTTAACACTGTCCCTAGTGTCTGCAGACATCTCTCCCAGCACTAAGTACACTGGTAAATGCAGAATCTAAGATGGCTGCCGCTATTTATAGGGCTGTGACATCACAGGGCTGGCTGGCTGCTGATTGGCTGCATGCATGGCATGCTAATACACGCGATTAGGTCCAAGGTCCAATATCGATAGTTATGTGGACCTTGACACAGTTGGCATTGCGCAGTGCACACCTGATTTTGTCTTCCAGTTGGTTGTGCAGGGCAGGGATAGCTCACCTGGAAAAGTAGTGGCACCTGGGAACTATGTACTGCCTCCACCAGACGGAATGACAGCATTTCAAAGGCCAGGAATTTTGAAATGCCGGCATTCAGGGCCAGGGATCGCGGGTGAGTAGGGGGATACTTCCTTTTTCTCTCCAGTGTTTGGGGGATGGACAGCTGATCGCTTCCATGGGACAGTGTGGACATGCCGGGTCATGGTGGTGGATGTGGTGATGTTGCTGCTACATCCTCAGTTTGCGGGGTGGACGATGCCACTGTCACTCCAGGGGGGGGAAGAAGAGGTTGAGACCACAGCAGAAGAGGGAGCAAGAGAAGCCTCAAATCTTTTGCTTTTTTTCAGGTGTGTACTCCACTGCAGCTCATGCTTTGCATTTAGATGTCTGGTCATGCAGGTGCTCAGGTTTAGAACATTTATTCCTCACTTCAGGCTCTGATTGCACAGCATCTTGTCAGCACATTGTCTGAAGAACTGCCACGCCTGGGATCTCCTTGGAGCTGGCTCTGGTGTTCTCAGTGCGGTGGGCAGTAGCAGGCGTACTGGCTAGGGGACGGCTACTCTGCTTTTGCACGCTGCTCCCTCTTTTTCTGTGCAGCTGGTGCTGTATGACCAACATCTCTTCCTCCGAACTGCACACGTCACTCGAATGACCTTGATTCCATGTGGGGTCTAGGACCTTGTCGTCCTCCACATTATCTTCCACCCACTGTTCACCCCTGCCCTCCTTGCCGTTCTGCACATGGCAGAAAGCCGCAGCAGTTGGCACCTGTGTTTCATCATCATCATCATCATCAGAGATGTGCTGCGGTTGTCCTCCCATGTCCACATCCTGAAACATAAGTGTTGGGCATCAGTGCACTCAATCTCTTCCACTTCTGGGGCAGGGCTAGGTGGATGGCCCATGTCCTCTCCCTGCAATAAGAGCTCTACCAGCACCAGCAGCACCACAACCAGGGCCAAGTCCCTTATTTGATGCTCTCCTCATTCTTTGAGGTCACCCACCGAACTAACAGACAGACTAACTATATTAACGTTCCTGTCACGTATGCAGTGCAGGTATACTTCATACCAAAAATGGGAATATGTCACCCACCGAACTAACGGACAGATTAACTATATTAATTTCCCTGTCATGTATGTAGTGCACGTGTATCTCACGCCAAAAATGGGTATATGTCACCCACTGAACATAACAGACGGATTAACTATATTAATTTCCCTGTCACGTATTCAGTGCAGGTGTACGTCACACCAAAAATGGGAATATGTCACCCACTGAACTAACAGACAGATTAGCTATATTAATTTCCCTGTCAAGTATGCAGTGCAGGTGTACCTCACACCCAAAATGGGTATATGTCACCCACTGAACTAACAAACAGATTAACTATATTCATTTCCCTGTCACATATGCAGTGCACGTGTATCTAACACCAAAAATGGGTATATGTCACTGGCCGAACTAACGGACCCAAACTTTACAGTTTGGATTCGCTCAACACTAATCATGACAGTTTGGTCCTAATGGAGAAAATGAGTAAAGAGAATGTGTCCCATCTCCTCATTAGTGATGAGCGGCAGGGGCAATATTCGAATTCGCGATTATTTTCTTGATTGCAAAAATCGGTAATGTAATATGCGTGTATTGCGCTACAGGCAATACAGGCGTGGGTCACTATTGCTACATTTTTCAAGCTGCTAGAACAGGGGTGGGCAAAATATTTGACTTGTGGGCCACAATGGGTTCATAGATTGGACCTGGGGGCTGGACCAAGAGTAGATGGATGGGGCATTTGTGTGAATTAATACAGTATAGTGAATGACTGTAAATACTTACAGTTCCGAAGACTCCAGTAGGCTTAGGATCAGTGCTCTAGGCAATGGGCAGCTGGGCTCAGGGCTGGAAGTGGGCACCGCTCTGCAGTTCAGGAAGGAGACCTATAAGATGTTTAAGGTTTTAAGACCTATAAGGTTTTAGAGGGGGGCAATAAGAAAAAAAATATTTTTAATTACACCTCAAGTCAGACCACCAATGTTAATCAGACCTCAGCTGACAGCCCCAATCAGACCACCAATTTTAATAAGACCATAATCAGACCTCAGCTCAGACCCCAATGTAAATGACCCCCAATCAGACCTCAGATGAGAGCCCCATGCCTCTCATTAGCCCCCATTATGCCTCTCAGCCAGCCCCTATTATGCCGCTCTCAGCCCCCATTATGCCTCTCAGGCCTCCATTATGCTGCTCTCAGGCCCCTATAATGCCTCTTAGGCCCCCCATTAGTAATAATTCTCTGCTAGGCCACACATGGTAGTAATAGTGCTCCTACAGTGCCCCCAACATGTCCCCACTGTGCCCCAGAAGTAATAATGCTCCCATAGTGCCCATACTAGTAATCATGTTCCTCATAGTAGTAATAATTGTCCTTATAATGTGACAGTTTAAAAAATACCCCCTTTTAATGCCCCCAGTTGAGCTAATATCCCCATAGTGCCCCCATAATGTGCCAGTATAAAATACCCCTATATAGTGCCCCCAGTAAATGCCCCCATAGTGCTCCTCTCCCCCTTCCTCCTAGTGCCCCCATAATGTACCAGTATAAAGTGCCCCTATAGAGAGCACCCCATATAAAATTCCCCTTCTTTGTGGCCTCAGTAGATGCCCCCATAATGCCCCTCAATAATGTGCCAGTAAGAAGTACCCCCATAGATGCCCCCATAGTGCCACCTAATAATGTGCCAGTAAAAATTGCCCCCATAATGCCCCCCAATCATGTGCCAGTAAGTGCCCCATAGATGCCCCAATCATGTGCCAGTAAGAAGTGCCCCCATAAATTCCCCCCAATCATGTGCCAATAAGAAGTGCCCCCATAGATGCACCCCCATTCATGTGCCAGTAAGAAGTGCCCCCAATCATGTGCCAATAAAAAATGCCCCCATAGGTGCCTCCAGTCCCAATCATGTGCCAGAAAAAAGTGCCTCCAATCATGTGCCAGTAAGAAGTGCCCCCATAGATGCCCCCCCAATCATGTGCCAGTAAGAAGTGCCTTTAACCATGTGCCAATAAAAAGTGCCCCCATAAATGCCCCCAGCCCCAATCATGTGCCAGTAAGAAATGCACCCCATCCCAATCATGTGCCAGTAAAGGGCCCCCCACAGCGCTTCTCTCCTACTATATATATAAAAAAAAACACTTATACTTACCTCCATGTCAGCGATGCGATGCAGGCCTCTTCCGGCCTCTGTCCTCTGTACGGCTCAGGTGGCGCGATGAAGTTATTGCCCTGCCTGCACCGGCCTCTGATAGGCTGGCGGAGCAAGGCACCAGAGCCTATTAGAGGAACAGGGAAGGGGGATTCTTCTCTCTCCCCTTCCCCAACGCAGCACAGCCATCTGACTCGCTGTCCTGAGGACGGCGACACAGATGACTATGGAGATGAGAAGCTCTCATCTCCCTGTGTCCTGTCGCCACCAGCTCTACGTACCAGATAAAAAGGTCCGCCAGGCCGTAATTTGCCCATGACTGTGCTAGAAGTTTCCTGAGACTGGAGAAAATGGTTGGCACGGCAGAACATTACAATAGATTTATATGCAGATAGAGTGATCCAATATATATTCGCAATTGCGCTAAATGGGCAATTAAAGATGCGCATAGTTTTGAGCAATACGTGCAACTTCACATTTTTAACTGTTTATATAATCATTGCCGAAAATGTGTATTTTGGGACCACCCCACCTCACTATTGGGTAGAGCGGCCCAGAGATCCTACCAGCTGGTTCACGTCAGGGGGGAAACGCCCACGGTCATGTGAGCAAAGCAGAACACCTGACCGGAAGGTGTGCCGGTCATTAGGGATGTCCCGAACTATTTGCCGGTGAACAGTTCCCGGCGAACATCGCATGTTCGCGTCCGCCACGGCGGGCGAACATATGCGATGTTCGGATCGCCCCCTATACATCATCATTGAGCAAACTTTGACCCTTTACCTCACAGTCAGCAGACACATTCCAGCCAATCAGCATAACCTCCCTCCCAGACCCCCCCACCTCCTATCAAAAAGCAAGGACAGCATCCATCTTAGATTCATTCTGAAGCTGCAGTGTTAGTTAGAGCAGGGAGAGTGCTGCTGCTACTGAATTAATAGGGAAAGCGTTAGCTAGGCCAATGTTCTATGTCCACTCCAGTCCTCAAAGACTCATCGGCGTCTTTCACACGATGGTGTCCGGATTAGGCCACATTCACGCGTCCATAGAGTGTAGCGGATATGCAAATTGTGGATCCACAACACACCATGCCGGCACTCCCCTCAGAGATGCCTATTCTTGTCCGCAGGCTGCGGACAAGAATAGGATATGCTCTATCTTTTGCAGAGCCGCGGAAGTTTGCGGAAGTTCGGGGCCGCAATGAATGGGTCCGCATCCATTCCACAGAATTGCGGAATGGATGCGGACAAAAATTGCAGATGTTTGAATGACCCTTAGGTCCGGATGCATTGCGAATGTGTTCAGTGAAAACTGTGCGATTTCACAGGCAAAGCCATTTAGTTTTGCCTGCGATTGTGTTCAGTTGTTCAGTTTTTTCCGTGCGGGTGCAATGCGTTTTGATGCGTTTTTCATGCGCGTGATAAAAAACAGAAGGTTTACAAACAATATCTCCTAGCAACCATCAGTGAAAAACGCAACGCACCCGCACTTGCTTGCGGATGCAATGCGTTTTTCACGCAGCCCCATTCATTTCTATGGGGCTAGGGCTGCGTGAAAAACGCAGAATATAGAACATGCTGCGATTTTCACACAATAGACAAGTGATGCATGAAAAAAAACGCTCATGTACACAGACCCATTGAAATGAATGGGTCAGGATTCAGTGCGGATGCTATGCGTTCACGTCACGCATTGCACCCACGTGGAAAACTCGCTCGTGTGAAAGGGGCCATCTGCTGTAAGGACAGCATCCTGACAGCACCCCAAAAAGCCCTTTTTAGGGCTGGTACATCAGTCTGCTTTTATTTATTTTTTATATATATATATTGCAGTTGCCTGCCCATGTGTAAGAGGCCGCAGGCCCACATACTGTACTGTGTGCACACAACTCATATAGGGTGGCACAGTACTTTGCAGATAAAAAAGTCATAACATTTTTATCCTTTAATATAATTGCAGTTGCCTGCCAGTGTGTGTCAGGCCCACAAACTGTACTGTGCCCACTGCCAGTGCCCACCACTCATATTGGGTGGCACAGTACCTTGCAGATAAAAAAGTAATTTAATCTTTACCCTTTAATATAACTGCAGTTGCCTGCCAGTGTGTGTCAGGCCCACAGACTGTACTGTGCCCACTGCCCACCACTCATATAGGGTGTCACAGTACATTGCATGGCGCACGTGCAGTGACCTAAAATTCAAACAAAGGGGACCGAGCATGGGTCTTTTTCCATCTCCTGGTTCCAAAAATCTATTCACTACACCGACCATGGCCCTGATAAGGGACAAAACAGAGATTAAATTGATAGGAATAGTACTTAGTTAACACTAGTTGCATTGATGGCAAATTCCATTGCAAGTGCCCAAAATTAGAAGGAAGCGGACAGAGCAAGCTTTTTTCTCTATCTCCCCATGCAAGGATTCAATTCAATAAACGTCCCCTGATAGGGGACTTAACAAAGATTAAAATGGTAAGAATAGTAGTTCACACTATTTGTATAGGTGGCACAGTACATTGTGCAGCGCACATGCAGTGCCCCAAATTGGAAGTAAGAGGACCGACCAATCATCTTTTTCCATCTCCCGGTTCCTACAATCTATTCCATACACCGGCCCCTGATAAGGGACAAAACAGAGATTAAACTGGTAAGAAGAGATTTTTTTAATTAAAAAAAAAAAAAAAAAAGAGGACAGCCTCTGCGAAGCTGGGTATTTTTTGGTTGTGTTACTGAACGCTCATGCACAATGGCTGTAGGCTCATGCGTCCCTTTGCGGAGGTGACAAACCTGGTCAGTCAAACCCAAGGAAACATGATCGACCTCATCCCATATGCGTTTTTTCTGGAGCGTGCCCTGTGAAGAGTGCTGGATCAGGCCGTAGATGAGCATGAAGAGGAAGAGTTGTGGTCACCAGCAGAAGCAGCCTTGTCGTCGTCGATTGCTAGACCTGCGGCAACGCAGAGAGAGGAGTGGCTTTGAGGAGGTGGAAGACCAACCACAGCAGGTGTCCCAGGGGGCTTGTTGTCTCATTTCGGGAGCCTTTGGTGATGTACGTGGCTGGGTGGAGGAAGACACCTTCAATGACGGCAGTGAGGACAAGGAAAGGGACATGGCTAGCTTGGTATCCAACCTTGTGCAAATGGGGAGTTTGCAGTTGTGCAAATGGACTGTTTGCGGTTGTTTGCGGTGCGTTAAACGGGAGTTTGCCCTGTCAGAGTTTGCTTTGTCACTGTGAAGTGGGCGTAACCTTTACACTACCTGATCGATACGACATGATACCTGATCGTATACACACACTGGATGTTTTAAAGCACGTTATTCCGAACAATTTAGGAATGTTAGGTGATTTATGCCCTTTATAGATTAAAACCCGACTCTGCGTCAACTACGTAATTTTCCATGGGAGTTTTGCCATGGATCCCCCTCCGGCATGCCACAGTCCAGGTGTTAGTCCCCTTGAAACAACTTTTCCATCACTATTGTGGCCAGAAAGAGTCCCTGTGGGTTTTAAAATTCACCTGGCTATTTAAGTCTATGGCGGTTCGCCCGGTTCGCGAACATTTGCGGAAGTTCGCGTTCGTTGTTCTCGAAGGGAAAATTTTATGTTCGCGACATCTCTACCGGTCATGTGATAACTCAAAGCACATGACCGCACAGATCGCTGGCAAAAAGAATATTAATTATAAGTGGGAAACTGAAAGCTGTACATCCCAAAAAGGAAACAGGTTCTTGGCAATAGCCAAAGACAATTTACTTTCCCAACTGGTTCAGGACCCCACTAGAGGGACGGCCATACTGGACTTAGTATTAGCCAATAGACCTGATAGAACAACAGATGTGCAGGTCGGGAACACCTAGGAAATAGTGACCATAAAGTAATAACCTTCCAATTATCCTTCAAACGAGAGTTTCTAAAGGGAGGAACAAAAATTCCAAACTTCAAAAAAGCTAAATTTAGCCAACTAAGCGAGGCCATAGGCCTAACTAACTGGGACAAAGTCCTCAAAAATAAAAATGCAACCATAAAATGGGAGATTTTTAAAGGCATTGTAACATCGAATTGTGAGAGGTACATACCTTATAGGAATAAAAGGCTAAGGAACAATAAGAAACCAATGTGGATAAATGGAACCGTAAAGAAAGCAATAAATAACAAAAAGAAGGCATATAAATCACTAAAACAGGAGGGGAGCCATGAAGCACTGATAAACTATAAGGAAAAAAATAGAATATGTAAAAAACTAATAAAACTTGCCAAACTAGAGACCGTGAGATTAATTGTCAAAGAGAGTAAAACTAACCCTAAAATGTTCTTCAATTATATAAATAGTAAAAAATATAAATCTGAAGGAGTCGGCCCTCTACATAGCAATGAGGGGGGTGTTGCAGAGAGCGACGAGGATAAAGCAAAACTATTAAATATTTTTTTCTCCACTATATTCACTGAGGAAAACAAACTGTCAAATGAAATGCAGAATGTAAAAGTAAATTCCCCATTAAAAGTGCCCTGTCTGACCCAGGAAGAAGTACAACAGCGACTTAAAAAGATTAAAATAGACAAATTGCCAGGACCGGATGGCATACACCCCCGTATCCTAAGGGAATTAAGTGATGTCATAGCCAGACCTTTATTTCTGATATTCACGAACTCTATACTGACAGGGAATGTTTCACAGGATTGGCGCATAGCAAATGTAGTGCCAATATTCAAAAAGGGTCCAAAAACAGAGCCTGGGAATTATAGGCTGGTAAGTTTAACATCTATTGTTGGTAAACTGTTTGAAGGGTTTCTAAGAGATGCTATTTTGGAGTATCTCAATGAAAATAAGCAAATAACGCCATATCAGCATGGCTTCATGAGGGGTCGGTCATGCCAAACAAATGTAATCAGCTTCTATGAGGAGGTTAGTTCTAGACTTGACAGCGGCGAATCAATGGATGTCATATATCTGGACCTCTCCAAAGCATTTGACACTGTACCTCATAAAAGGTTAGTATATAAAATGAGGATGCTCGGACTGGGAGAAAATGTCTGTATGTGGGTAAGTAACTGGCTGATTGACAGAAAACAGAGGGTGGTTATTAACGGTAGATACTCAGATTGGGTCACTGTCACTAGTGGGGTACCTCAGGGGTCAGTATTGGGCCCTATTCTTTTCAATATATTTATTAATGATCTTGTAGAAGGCCTGCACAGTAAAATATCTATTTTTGCAGATCACACTAAACTTTGTAAAGTAATTAACACTGAAGAGGACAGTTTTCTGCTACAGAGGGATCTGGATAGATTGAAGGCTTGGGCAGAGAAATGGCAGATGAGGTTTAACACTGACAAATGTAAAGTTATGCACATGGGAAGGAATAATGCAAGTCACCCGTACATATTAAATGGTAAAACACTCGGTAACACTGACATGGAAAAGGATCTAGGAATTTTAATAAACAGCAAATTAAGCTGCAAAAACCAGTGTCAGGCAGCTACTGCCAAGGCCAATAAGATAATGGGTTGCATCAAAAGGGGCATAGATGCCCGTGATGAGAACATAGTCCTAGAAAAAAGACGACTGAGGGGAGATCTAATAACTATGTTTAAATATATCAGGGGTCAGTACAGAGATCTGTCCCATCATCTATTTATCCCCAGGACTGTGTAATGCCGCTACGGGTTCTCTTCTGCTCTGGCGGCGGCTTCCTTGTGTTCCACTGTGGAACGCGGAAGTCGTTGCTCTTGTTGCGGCGCCTGCGTTCCACGCTGGAACGCGGAAGTCGTTTCTGAGGAGCCGCAGCTCCTCCCCACAACCAGGCGCTATTTAAGCGTGTCGGGGAGGCAACATGGCGTACCAATATCGTGGGTTGAACGCCTGAACCTCCCCGACCCGTACCCCGCTGGATGCCACGCTACCTCCGCAGAGCTGTGACAGCTGCTCGCTACACAGGAGAGCCTCCTTTGAACAAGTCCTCTTGGACCACTAACCGCAAGTACTGCTCCAGTTGGAGCTTGCTCCTTAAGTTGCAGCTCCCTGTTGGAGCCTGGACTGTCCGGCATAAGACTGCTAACCAGATACGACATTCAATAGAGACTAACCACTTCTAATCATGTTAAGTTCACCTGTATGCAGGTTATGAAGGAATAACCTTTGCATACTCGTCCATGTTACTCTGGCTGTGATGTATGGGGACTCAAACTCGCCGTTGAGATTGTGAGTGATGCCTGAGCCCCAAACTGAGAAGCCTAACTCCAAATACATCTCCGCAGTTGCGATCCAGACACCATAGGTCCACATAGGCGTTACAGTATATTGGTACCCTTAAGATTATGGATCCAGCGGAGCTTGCCAGACATCTTGTCACCCTGTCCCAGAGGGTGGGGACACTTACCACCTCCATGCAGGATCTACAGGTTGAAAACCAGAGATTGCGCACTCTGATAAACCAAAACCCAGCTGCTGGGCACCCCCGTGAAGCCCCTGAACCCAAGGTCTGCGTTCCGGATCCTTTCTGTGGCGACAGGAGGACTTTCAGACAATTTGTAAGTTCTTGCCGCTTGATGTTCGACCTGAGGCCACGTACGTACCCCACCGACCGTGTTAAAGTGCTCACTCTTATATCATACCTTAAAGGGGAACCCAGAGCCTGGGCTGAGACATATCTAGAAGAAGAGGATGAGGTGTTAGATTCCTTCCCCAGGTTCATGGAGGCCATGGCACTTCTCTATGAGGATGCAGGCAAACAATTGACAGCAGAGACCGCCATACGTGGACTCAAACAAGGCCGCAGACCCGTAGAGGACTATATTGCAGAATTCAAACGTTGGGCACGTGAAACGGAATGGAACGACATCAGTCTCCGTAACCAGTTCCGCCTCGGTCTCTCGGAAGCTCTAAAGGATGAGATCGCCCGAGATGAGTTACCCCGCACTCTGGACCAGCTCATCCATCGGGCAGTGACCATCGACCGCAGACTCCGGGAAAGGAGAGCGGAACGCCTATACACCCCTCTCTTGGTCCCCAATAGAGCCAGATCCCCACCAAGGGACGAGCCAATGGAAGTGGGAACCATGAGGGGACCACTCTCTCAAGCAGAGAAAGCCTGTAGACGTACTCAGCATTTGTGCCTGTACTGTGCTGCCTCCAATCATGTGGTTGAAACATGCCCAGCAGTCAAGAAGAAGACTGAAGGTAGTGATCTCCACATTTGTAAATTATCACCCACTCCAGGCAATTCATACATATACGTTTCTCTCGTTTTACAGTGGGATCTCGAGAGGATCACCGTTAAGGCCATGGTGGATACAGGAGCCTGTGGCAACTTTATTGACCTACACCTTGTAAAACTCAATAAAATACCCCATATAGTGAAGCATAACCCTATGTCTGTGAGTTTTCTAGATGGATCCACATCTTCCTCAGGGCCTATTACTCACCAGACCCAGCCACTCCTGGTGACTTGTGGAGAGGGGCACACTGAATACATTTCTTTTGATGTCCTCCCCTCCCCCTTATTTCCAGTGGTGTTGGGTCTTCCCTGGATTACCCTTCATCAACCAACTATCCTCTGGTCAAGGGGGGAGATACAGTTGCAATCAACCTACTGCGGCGAGACTTGTTATCCGGTCATTCCGGTTATGCAAGTTTCTCCACAGGGGTTACCTCCGCATCTCCACGAATTCTCAGATGTTTTTAGCAAACGTGGGGCGGACAATCTCCCTCCACACAGGCCGTATGACTGCCCGATAGACCTTGTCCAGGGAAGTCCCATCCCCACCGGACGGATTTACCCCCTTTCCCAACCTGAATTAAACCATCTAAAGGAGTATCTAGATGAAAACCTAACCAAGGGGTTCATTAGACCCTCCACGTCCCCCGCTAGTGCAGGGATGTTCTTTGTGAGGAATAAGGATGGGGGCCTACGACCCATAATTGATTATCGTGCACTTAATAAAATTACCATAAAAAACCGTTACCCACTCCCACTCATACCTGAATTGATCGAGAGATTACAAACCTCTCGGATCTACACTAAACTGGACCATAGAGGTGCTTACAACCTCATTAGAATGCGAGAGGGTGATGAGTGGAAGACAGCCTTCAAGACCAGATATGGGTTGTTTGAGTACACTGTGATGCCCTTCGGGTTATGTAACGCCCCCGCAACTTTTCAGCATTTCATCAATGACATCTTTAGAGATCTGTTGGATGTCTGTGTTGTCATATACCTCGATGACATTCTCGTGTACTCGGACAACTCCATGGATCATAAAAAACATCTCCGGTGGGTGTTAACCCGCCTTCGGGCTCACTCCTTATATGCTAAAATGGAAAAATGCGTCTTTGAACAGTCATCCATCTCCTTTCTGGGATACACCATCTCCCCAGAAGGGATTCAGATGGATCCATCCAAGGTCGACTGTATCCTAGAGTGGTCTGTCCCACGCACCCGCAAAGCTTTACAAAGATTCTTAGGGTTCTCAAATTACTATAGAAAGTTCATAAAGAACTTCTCCGCAATCGTAAAACCCCTAACACAATTAACAAGTTCCAAAGTCCCCTACATCTGGACTAAAGAGGCCCAGGAAGCCTTTGTCGCCTTGAAACAAAGATATACGTCAGCTCCTATTCTCCAATTGCCTAACCCAGAATTTCATTTTGTACTAGAGGTCGATGCCTCCACTCTCGCCATTGGGGCTGTACTGTCGCAACAGCAGTCTCATCTAAACCCATACACCCAATAGCCTTCTTCTCCCGAACTCTGAGTACTGCGGAAAAGAATTACCCTATTGGAGAGAAGGAATTACTCGCCATTAAAGATGCCTTAGGAAATTGGAGGCATCTCTTAGAAGGTGCCAAACACCCCATTATGATCTTTACGGATCATCGCAATTTACAATTCCTCAGGACATGTAAGACTCTCTCGGCACGTCAAGTACGTTGGAGTCTCTTCTTTGACCGTTTTGATTTCCACATCTCATATAGGCCTGGAGCCAGAAATGCAAAAGCGGATGCACTCTCCCGTATGAATGAAGAAAATTCCAATCCAGTTCAATCTGCACTTTTACTCCCTCCAACTCGGTTCCTTGGTCTAACAACCAGTCTCACAGAGCTATTGAAACAGGAGGGTTCTATGGGTAATTCCCCTATTCCTCCTGGGTTAGTTCAGAACAACGAGGGTTTTTTTTTAAGGAAGGCAAACTTTATGTGCCACCACGAGCACAAACCTCAGTTATCCGTCTGCTACATGATGCCCCTTTAGCGGGTCACCCCGGAATCAAAAAAACCCTTGAGCTGATACAAAGAACTTTCTGGTGGCCAGGTATGTCAAACTCTGTTCACGAGTACATAACAACATGTGACACATGTGCAACCACCAAGACCAATCGGAGGTGTCCGTATGGGTTACTTACGTCCTTGGAGATACCCAACAGACCTTGGGAGGTGGTGTCACTCGATTTTATAGTTGACCTACCTCGCTCAGATGGTCATAATACCATCATGGTCACTGTCGATCTACTAACCAAGATGGCCCATTTTACTCCGTTAAGAAAGTTACCCACAGCTAAAGAAACGGCTCACGCATTTTTAGGGCAAATCCTCCGACTACACGGCTTACCCTCCAGAATTATCTCTGATAGAGGCAGCGAGGTTTGTCTCCAAATTTTGGAAGGATTTATGTAAGTCACTTCAGATCGACCATAGACTATCAACGGCTTACCATCCCCAGACTAATGGCCAAACAGAGCGGGTAAACCAATGTTTGAAACAATATATTAGATGCTACTGTACTCATCTCCAAGACGATTGGTTCAAGTTACTACCCTTTGCTGAGTTTGCACACAACAATGCTACTAATGCATCCACTCAACATTCTCCGTTTTATGCTAACTATGGGTTTCATCCTACTGCGTTGCCTTTGTTCGCCACAACTGGTGAAGTGCCTGCAGTAGAAAACTATCTTGTTCGCCTAAAGGAAATCTTCCAAAGTTTACGAGCTAACATCAAAGATGCCCAGGAACGGCAGAAAAAACATTACGATATCCACCGCTCTGTTCCCCCTAAGTACCAAATAGGTGATAAAGTTTGGTTATCTACAAAAAACCTCCGCCTTAATATACCCACTAAGAAACTAGGGCGACGGTATGTTGGTCCGTTCCCCATTGAGAAGATCCTAAACCAAAACTCAGTACGACTCACTCTTCCTCCTGAATGGAAAATCCATCCTTCTTTCCATGTGTCGCTACTCAAACCTTTCAAACCCAACCAGCTTCCTTTCAGAACACCTCTCCCTGCTCCTTCGGTCGAGGTGCAGGGAGAGATGGAATACGAAGTTGATAAGATACTAGATTCCCGGAGGAGAGGAACATCTCTACAGTATCTTATTCGTTGGAAAGGATATGGTTCATCTGAGGATTCCTGGGAGGATTCGCTGGATGTGCATGCCCCCCGTTTAACCCGTCTCTTTCATCATAGGCACCCCGAGCGTCCTGCTTCAGGTAGGAACCCCTGAGGTGTTCCTTTTTGAGGGGGGATACTGTAATGCCGCTACGGGTTCTCTTCTGCTCCGGCGGCGGCTTCCTTGCGTTCCACTGTGGAACGCGGAAGTCGTTGCTCTTGTTGCGGCGCCTGCGTTCCACACTGGAACGCGGAAGTCGTTTCTGAGGAGCCGCGGCTCCTCCCCACAACCAGGCGCTATTTAAGCGTGTCGGGGAGGCAACATGGCGTACCAATATCGTGGGTTGAACGCCTGAACCTCCCCGACCCGTACCCCGCTGGATGCCACGCTACCTCCGCAGAGCTGTGACAGCTGCTCGCTACACAGGAGAGCCTCCGTTGAACAAGTCCTCTTGGACCACTAACCGCAAGTACTGCTCCAGTTGGAGCTTGCTCCTTAAGTTGCAGCTCCCTGTTGGAGCCTGGACTGTCCGGCATAACACTGCTAACCAGATACGACATTCAATAGAGACTAACCACTTCTAATCATGTTAAGTTCACCTGTATGCAGGTTATGAAGGAATAACCTTTGCGTACTCGTCCATGTTACTCTGGCTGTGATGTATGGGGACTCAAACTCGCCGTTGAGATTGTGAGTGACGCCTGAGCCCCAAACTGAGAAGCCTAACTCCAAATACATCTCCGCAGTTGTGATCCAGACACCATAGGTCCACATAGGCGTTACAGACTGTGACTGTGATGAGGGGACATCCTCTGCGTCTGTAGGAAAGAAGGTTTGTACACAAACATAAAAAAGGATTCTTCACTGTAAGAGCAGTGAAACTATGGAACTCTCTGCCTGAGGTGTTGATGGTGAGTACAGTAAAGGAATTCAAGAGGGGACTGGATGTATTTCTGGAGTGTAATAATATTACAGGCTACAGCTACTAGAGATGCGTCATTGATCCAGGGAGTTATTCTGATTGCCTGATTGGAGTCGGGAAGGAATAATCTTGCTGTGAAGAACCCAATAGTGCAAAAGTGACGGTGAAATTAGTGAAACCGCCGCAAATAAAACCTGTGAAGTGCAAAACACAATATGTGCACAATATTATTTAATGACGCACGAAAAAAGTTTTTTTATTATTATATAATATTTTAAAGTGAACATTTACATTGGAAAAAAATACATATTAAAAAAATTATTATTGAAACATTATTGACATTTTGTTACCAACATGTGAGTAGAGGCAAACAGAAGTTGAAAAAATAATTGATACCATACCACATAATATAAAAAAATAAAAAAATTAAAAAACGTGTTGGGTAAGTGAGGGACAGTGAGGTATTCGCTACTTTATTTATTAATTAATTTCTGCATGCATCATGCTATATTGGCTCTTACGTATGACTTAATGTACTGCACTTTCTGCTTTATACAACCTGCATTATACTTATGGAGTGTGTTCTGTGCACATGATCTTTTTACATGTGAAATTTATTGGTGAACTACCGGGATCTTTTTGATGTGTCAATGTCAATGTTGTTTTATTTGTTTATTTATTGCATGCACTTTACTGTTCATAAATTTTACTCCTCCCCGTTCCCATGTAATCTCTCATTTGTATGTATTTTTGTCCCACCACAATACGCTGATTCCTTTTTAGCTTATTATGTGTTCTAATAAAGTTTAACCTATTTGCTATTTACTTGGCTTGTTGCATACTTCTTTTGGGGTATATGCACACATCTTTGTAGGTACTATTATTTCCGTGTGTCCCATTATAGGTCTTCACGTATATAGTGTAACAACTCGTGGTCATTTAGCTCTTCCAGATCGCCGTCTTATCACCTTAGACGGTTGGCACACATCAAGAAGCCACTCCACCACTGTAGATTCGGGTGCAAACTGGCCACGACCAGCTTTATTGTCATCACAGCAGTACAAATAAATCATAAAAATAAATCCTCGGCCGTCAGGCCACTGACTAAACAGTCTTTCCCTCTCTATCAGGATCTGGGTCTACTACCCAGCTCCCCAAGACACATCACCAGTGCTTACCCTACACATAGGGTTAGAGGGTCCCGGCTCCCACAGGCCTTGACACAGCCTACTCCTTTCCCAGACTGGGAGCCCCGATTGAGGAGCTCAGCCCAGATTTATCCAAGCTCCTCAGCTGGCTGATAATTATCCCGATTACCAGCCTGACTGCTGCAGACAGTGGGAAAAAAACTATTTTTCCCAACCTTTCTTGTTCTCACCCAGCTTGCTCTGGGTGAGATATGCCACTTCAATGGCCTTCCTATGGCCTTCTGGCAGCTCCTCTGTCACAATAGGTATTATTACATACTAGTGATTGGTGCACTAAGTATTGTTGTGAACTTGCCTGTAGCATGTATGTATAGACAGTAGAGATGTCCCGAACTATTCGCCGGCGAACATAGCGTCCTATACTTTATAATTGAGCAAACTTTGACCCTGTACCTCACAGTCAGCAGACACATTCCAGCCAATCAGCATACCCTCCCTCCCAGACCCTCCCACCTCTTATCAAAAAGCAAGGACGGCATCCATCTTAGATTCATTCGTGTTAGTAGTTGTAATTGCAATGTGATTAATATAACCTGTATTAATTGCATTGCAAATTTAACTTAGAGCTGGGTTCCTAATGGTTGTATTGCTAGAATATAACGAAGATTGAGAATATAGCGCTATATTCGTTATATTCGTCAATTCTAGCAATGCAACCATCAGGAACTCAGATCTAAGTTGTAATCGCAATGTGATTACTATAACCTGTATTAATCGCATTACGAATTCAACTTAGATCCGAGTTCCTAATGGTTGTATTGCTAGAATTGATGAATATAACGAATATAGCGCTATATTCTCAATCTTCGTTATATTCTAGCAATACAACCATTAGAAACCCAGCTCTAAGTTAAATTCGCAATGCGATTAATGCAGATTATATTAATCGCATTGCGAATTCAACTTAGAGCTGGGTTCCTAATGGTTGTATTGTTAGAATTATATAACGAAGATTGAGAATATAGCGCTATATTCTCAATCTTCGTTATAGTCTAGCAATACAACCATTAGGAACTCAGCTCTAAGTTGAATTCGCAAATAAGATGTCCCGAACTATTCGCCGGCAAACAGAGCTTGTGCGCGTTCGCCATCGTGGGCGAACATATGCGATGTTCAGTCTACCCTCTATTTATCATCATTGAGTAAACTTTGACCCTGTACCTCACAGTCAGCAGACACATTCCAGCCAATCAGCAGCATACCCTCCCTCCCAGACCCTCCCATCTCCTGGACAGCATCCATTTTAGATTCATTCGGAAGCTGCAGTCTTAGTGAGAGGAGGGACAGTGTAGCTGCTGCCTATTTAATAGGGAAATCGATAGCTAGGCTAGTGTATTCACTCCAGTCCTGAAAGACTCATCTGATCTCTGCTGTAAGGACAGCGTCCTGACAGCACCCCAAAAAGCCCTTTTTAGGGCTAGTAGATCAGTCTCCCTCCCAGACCCTCCCACCTCCTATCAAAAAGCAAGGACGGCATCCATCTTACATTCATTCTGAAGCTGCAGTGTTAGTAGTTGTAATCGCAATGCGATTAATATAACCTGTATCAATCACATTGCGATTACAACTTAGATCTGAGTTCCTAATGGTTGTATTGCTAGAATATAACGAAGATTGAGAATATAGCGCGTTAACTACGTAATTTTCCATGGGAGTTTTGCCATGGATCCCCCTCCGGCATGCCACAGTCCAGGTGTTAGTCCCCTTGAAACAACTTTTCCATCACTATTGTGGCCAGAAAGAGTCCCTGTGGGTTTTAAAATTCGCCTGTCTATTGAAGTCTATGGCGGTTCGCCCTGTTTGCACGTTCGCTAACATTTGCATAAATTCGCGTTGGCGAACGGAAAATTTTATGTTTGCGACATCTCTAATAGACAGCAGAACCTATCATACTCCCTAACACCCTGAACTGGAACCTATGAGCTACAATATATCACTATCTAACCTACACCAACTAGCTCCCACTAACTATCTGTATTATATATATAAGGTAACTAACTAACTAACTATCTAATGTAATGTGACACAGCAAAGCACAGAGCACAGCAATGACACTGCTAACTCTCTCAGAACAGCAAAAATCTGCAGAAAATAGCTGCTGGGGAGGTTCTTATATAGTAAAGGGCTAGCAACTTTTCCATTGGTTGCTAAGGATGTTGCTAAGCTCAGACAAAGACATTGCAGCCTTCTCCTTAGTCCACAAGCAAGAACCAGGGAGGGATCAAGGGTTCAGAGGAAAAAAAAATCTAGAATATTCACGAATATGAATATATAGCAATATATTCTAATTCTTCACAAATTCTCGAAGTGGCGATATTTACGATTAAATTTCGCGATACGAATATTCGTCCCCAACACTACTCGTCATCCCATTCCTTCTTACCTTAATTGGAGACAAGTGAAGGAGGAGAAGAAGGAGAAGAGAACATGGCTTGCACTGGCCACCACCAAGAGGCAGCTTCTGGAAAGGTATTTTGTGCTGCTGGGACAGTATCTGGTACTGCACTGTGTTATTTGGTTCTGCTTGTGCAGTACTTTCTGTTGTACTGTGTTATTTAGTTCTGATGGGGTTTTTTTTGTGTTGCACTGTGGAATTTGGTTCTGCTTGGGCAGTATTTTGTGCTGCACTGTAGTATTGCTGCTCCGCCTACTAGTGTTGGTACTGCCTTCTGTCAATTTGGACTGCCCAATAAAATGCGGCCACTTTTTTTTTTTTTTCCAGGGCCACTTTAAATTCCCAGTTCACCGTGGATGTATGCATAATGGCCAATGGTTTGAGCACTATTAAATTATTTGAAACAAATAAATCTTTCTAGTCTCATCTGGGTTTAAAATGTAAAGAATAATATTTTGTGCTGGAAATATAAAATCTAACTTCTATGGCACAAAAATAGTACAAATAATAAAGATTAAATTATAATTAAGAAAAAATAATGAGTATTCTACTAAATACAGGAACACACGATTCAGAAAATTGATCTTTGTCTTCTTGAACAAAACCATGTATGTTTTTTTAGAGCACATTTTACCTTTCACAGCTAGACAAATTATCTTAGAATTATTTGTGAACTGTAGTGTGTATGTAAAATGATACAAACAACATTATCACCAGGAGAGTTTCACCTTGAGCTCTTGTGTGACCTAGAAATGTCTCTAATGAGGAGTTAGGTTAATCTAGTCTTCTAATGAATGACAAACAAAATTGGCTTTCAATGATTCCTTGAAATATATTGAATGTTTTTTACCGTGATAAAATGAATTGTCCTGATTTCAGATAAATATTAACTTTTGGCTATAATGATGTGAATTAAATTCTGCAGTTACATTGATTACAGCATTCTGTTTAAAAGACTGTTGTGCCAGGTGCTCAGTTAGTTTGCAGATTGAAGTATTCTGGCATTTATCCTTGCAGCTCTAACCTTGCAGCTTTATTGAAGCCATATTTTGATACATCATTTTTTAACTAAACCTACCTCTTCAATGCAAGCAATTCATTTCTCACCCTTAAAATACCAAACAGAAATAAAATTTTATGTTCCTTGGAACAGCTTGCTGAAGAATTTGCACACTTAATGCCAATCTTACCACCTTCCTGTAATTCTCTTTTTGAAAGAAGCGCAAACTCAATTATTGTAGTTTATGATGAACCAGTCAGACTTGATCTGACAGTAAGCTCATTTCATTGGTCTAACATTGTAGTATGATTAACCCCCATCCTCTCAGGATTATGGGTATTATTTTTAAAGGGTCGTTCAGTAGACGTTTATGACATGGCAGATAAAATTCATAGTAACCAGGCAGCAGTGATGCTAACAGTGTTCAGAGTAACTGCCTACCAGATGTAAGTTTTATGAAGAGCAGTGCTTACATATGCAGCCTCTTTTTAATATTTACAAGTGAGTGATGCATTGGAGAATTTTTTTGCTTATATTATGTTTAGTTGTTTTTCCTGCAGTTTTGTAGTCTATCCTTTGGTTGATAAAATTGTGGCTAAATGTTTCGTCGATGGCACCCTTTCCCCTGGATTAGTTTTCCCAAAGCTCGATCTGGTGCACTGTTTTACGGTGCTTTCACCCATAAAGCCTAAATAAAGGTCTAGCCTAAATTTTAACAAAAACTTTAACTATATTTAAGATCTTTTGGAGCAGTTTGTAAGCTGTCTGTATAGCAGACAATGGATCAAATTTACTTATAGTAAAGATGACGCCAGCTTTGACAGGCTGTCTAGGCCTGCACCAGATTTATCACTGGGGCTCAGGCTGGATGAAAAATATGGTGCAGGGATAGACACTTTCACCAACTATATACTAACTATTGGTTGGCTTACATTGAGACAGATTTTTATGTCCGAATTATGCCAAACTTTTGGAACAAAATGGCACATCTTAGGCCCCACCCCTTTCATATGAAGCTCCACCTCTTTCCATTAATCCCCACACTCTTAGGCCCCTTTCACACAAGCGAGTTTTCTGCGTGGTTGCAATGAGTGATGTGAACGCATAGCACCCACACTGAGTTCTGACCCATTCATTTCAATGGGTCTGTGTACATGAGCATTTTCTTCACACATCAGTTCTGTGCTGTACTTGTATTCCCCTTATTAGGGTCCTTTTACACTGGCATTTTTGTTTTCCGGCATAGAGTTCCGTCCTCGGCGCTCTATGCCGGAAAAATCCTGATCAGGATCATCCCCATGCATTCTGAATGGAGAGAAATCCGTTCAGGATGCATCAGGATGTCTTCAGTTCAGGACCGGAAAGTTTTTTGGACGCAGCAAATACCACAGCATGCTGCGCTTTTTGTTCCGTCTAAAAATCCGGAACACTTGCCGCAAGGCTGGATCCGGAATTAATGCCCATTGAAAGGCATTAATCCGGATCCGGCCTTAAGCTAAACTTCGTTTCGGCGCATCGCCGGATCCGACGTTTAGCTTTTTCTCAATGGTCACCATGGCAGCCAGGACGCTAAAGTCCTGGTTGCCATGGTAAAATGTAGTGGGGAGCGGGGGAGCAGTATGCTTACCATCCGTGCAGCTCCCGGGGTGCTCTAGAGTGACGTCAGGGCGCCCTACATGCATGGATCACATGATCGCATGGATCACGTGATCCATGCGCATGGCGCGCTCTGACGTCATCCTGGAGCGCTACGGGAGCCGCACAGACTGTAAGTATACCGCTCCCCCGCTCCCCACTACTACTATGGCAACCAGGACTATAATAGCGTCCTGGCTGCCATAGTAACCTGAAAGCATTTCGAAGACTGATCAGGAACCTGATCAGTCTTCTAATGCTTTCAGGCGACTTGCGTTCTGACGCATCCGGTGGGACGGAAGTGCCTGCCGGATCCTCAGAACGCAAGTGTGAAACGACCCTTAGTTTGCTAGTGTAAATGCAATAAAAAAGGAGCATTAAAACACAGATAAAATATTTATTGACTCCTGTTTGGTAGGAAAAGTGGGTACAACCTTTCTGCCAGGCACAAACCTGATTTACTATGCTTCACTATGCTTTATACTTGGCTTACAGGGCATGTCTCATTTCAGCAAATTGCATTTATCATGTAGACGAAGTTAATATAAGGCACTTACTAATGTATTCTTAATATCCATATTGCCTCCTTTGCTGGCTTGATTCATTTTTCCATTACATTATACACTACTCGTCTCCAGGGTTTACGACCATCCTGGAATCCAGCAGTTGTGGCCATGCTTGTACACTATAGGAAAAAACGCTGGACTCTCTGGTCGCTGGGACCAAGGGATCACTCATAGGTACGCATTTGTACAGCAAATGCTGTATTGGCCACCTCATATTTGCACTGCAGAGGCTGCTGTAATCCCTAGAAAATAGTAGAAAACTGCGATGGAAAAATGAAATCAAGCCAGCAAAGGGGAAAATATCAATCACAATACATTAGTAAGTGCCTTTTATTAACTTTCTCTACATGATAAATGCCATTTCCTAAAGTGAGACAACCCATTAAGAGAAGTAGGGGTAAACAATGTTAGGTACAACTTGCATATTCTCTGTATTAATGTAGTCTTAAACAGGCAGATACAATGTCAGGGAATATAGTGCACTTTTACACAAGCTGATGATCAGGAATGAATGTTCAAAGGAATGTTTGTTCAGCTGATCACTGGCCCATCTAGACACCAGCCGGATCAGCAAACACGCATTTGTCAGCTGATCGGATCTTTTCATGTAGTCACAAAATAATAATGTGTCAGCAGCACATTGTCCTGTGTAAACAGGAAATCTGGGGACAACATGCAGACTGTACAGAAGATAAACGATCATACTAACCATTGTTTTCAATTTTGAAACGGCCACTGTAAAGTGCTAATTGACTTGTAAAATTGGTCATTCCTGATCATTATGGCCACAAATCACTGTGTAAATGGACCTAAACACTAATTTTTCCTGCTAATAAGCTTCATAATATGTGACCCTTTCAGCCATGGAATCTTTTCAGACAGCTACATTTGCTTCTTTACATTCTTCAGACAGTATGTGTATGCAATTAATTTGTTATTATGGTATAAATTGTATTAGATAATACATGAAGTAATATTAAATAGTTCAAACCATTCATGCAGCATTTAAAAACTCATTTTGATGCCTGAATCTCCTATATCCCTACTCTGGTTTTAGTCCAACCAATCTTTCAGTGTAGTTAAACATGTGGATCATTTATAAATAATTGATGCTCATAGGAACAATAATCGTGTCATGTTGAATCAATTATGTAAGCCTGCCGTGCTTGGAATAGTAGAGTTTGAGTTGTTTTTCTCTAGAGTTCAAGTGTGCAAAGTATGTGTGCGAGGGGCCAGTGCAAGCTTTTTTTTTAGCAAAAAAATACTAAAAATATTTTTTTTATTCTAAAGTGGTAATCATACTGGCGATAAAAGCCTTGATAATATATTTTTAACAAAGGATGTATCTATCATGTTGTTCCAGCGCCATGAATTCAGTTCAGCATTTCACTTTAATTTGCATTTCTTATGTTACAAGTCCCATACAATCCCATGTTTCACAATTCATATAGCATGAAACTGCCTGGCAAAATACTCCAGTCTTTAGGCCAGACTCCTGATGTCAGTACCTCCTGTACTGTCCAGATAATCAGAGGTGGACTGAAGTTTGTTGAGTCCACCAGAGGAAATAGTCCTCTTTTCATGTAGGACATGTGAACATTCACAGTCATTTTTTATCATTGCTAGAGATAAGCGAATCAAAGCTGATGAAGTGGAATTTGTTAGAATTTCAATAACAATTTGATTCCTAACATGGCGGCTACAATTGCAGCTAAAATGGCGGCTACACGTGTGAGGACATTGGGTAAGGAACTCTGGGAAGGCGGGATAACGCATAATGCCATGCATGCAGCAAATCAGCAGCCAGCCCGGTGATGTCACAGCCCTATAAATACGGCGGGCATCTTCACAATCATACTTTGTTCACAGACAGACGTGTATGCTGACGCTAGGGAGAGTCAAAGAAAAACTGATTGTTAAAAAAAATGAGGAAATAAGCGATTTGCTAGTGCAGGGATAGGATAGTGAGAGGAATCATTTCACAGGCAGGGAGGGATGTGTGCAGATCCTAGGGAGAGTGATAGCAAAATCCTCATTGTGGAAAAAAGCGATTTACGAGTGAAGTAATAGGATAGTGAGAGGAATCATTTCACATGCAGGGAGAGACGTGTGCAGATGCTAGAGAGCGTCATAGGAAAATCCTCATTGTGAAAAAAGTGATTTAGAAGTGCATGGAAACATTACTTGGGGATCCAGTTAGTCTCATAATACAGCTCTGTCATTCCAGCAATTAGTTATTGGGGTGCAAGTGCTATGTTGAAAAGCCTTTAGTGGCTTTTATCCGTGAAAAAAGATAAATATATACGCAAGTCACTTTTGTTGTTATTTACGCTAACATCATTTGCAGTCATTTCTGGTGAAAGAGTATAGGGCGGTATTTCAGAAATACACTAAACATTTACCCAAAGTTCACACCTGAGCGTTTTACAGCGCGTTCAAACGCGCTGTAAAACGCTCAACACATGAAAACCAATGCTTTCCTATGGCCCTGGTTCTCACTTGAGCGTTTTACAGCGTGTTTGAACGCGCTGTAAAACGCCCCATGCATAAACAAGTACTTGAGCTTTTTTGGGAGCGTTTGTCGCACGTTTTGTGATTGACACCACAGTAGTCAATCACAAGAACGCGCGTATGAACGCGCGTTTCCTATTTGCAAAAACGCGCTGAAATACGCACGACAAAAACGCGCGTTTCAAGAACGCTCAGGTCTGAACCCAGGGTTAGGCCTCATGCACACGACCGTTTCCTTCTTTTTTTTTCTGGCAGACCACTGAAACACAACAGAACCAAAAATGGACATGGATCACAGAACAACGGAACCCCATTTTGCGGACCGCTAAAAACAACGTGTGCATGAGGCCTTAAACGCACTGCACTGTAGCAGTGATTTCTGTTGAAAGCGAATAGGCTTGTATTTCAGTACTACAAGAAAAATATATACGCACTTCTCTCTTTAATTATTTTCTGGTTAAAGCGTATAGTGGCCTTTTTCAGTCCAACAAGTAAAATCTATTCTCGGGTCACTTCTGCAGTTATTTCTGGTGAAAGGGTATAGGGGCGTATTACAGTAAAAAAAGAAAAATATATACGCATTTCACTGTTGCAGCTATTTCTGTTGAAAGTATATAGGGGCCTATTTCAGTCAAAAAAGAAAATAATATAAGCATTTCAGTGTTGCAGTGATTTCTGTTGAAATCATATAGGAGTATATTTCATTCAATAACAAAAAATGATATATGCACTTCACTCTTTAATTGTTTTCTGGTTAAAGCGTATAGTGGCCTTTTTCGGTCCAACAAGAAATACATATTCTCGGGTCACTTGTACAGTTATTTCTGGTGAAAGGGTATAAGGGCCTATTACAGTAAAAAAAAGAAAAATATACACGCATTTCACTATTGCAGTTATTTCTGTTGAAAGCGTATAGGGGCCTCCTTCAGTCAAAAAAGAAAAATATATACGCATTTCACTGTTGCAGTTATTTCTGTTGAAAGCATATAGGGGCTTATTTCAGTCAAAAAGAAAAATATATACGCATTTCACTGTTGCAGTGATTTCTGTTGACACCGTATAGGGGCGTATTTCATTCAAAAAAGAAAAATATATACGCACTTGACTCTTTAATTGTTTTCTGGTTAAAGCGTATAGTGGTCTTTTTCCGTCCAACAAGAAACATATATTCTCGGGTCACTTGTGAAGTTATTTCTGCTGAAAGGGCATAGGGGCCTATTACAGTAAAAAAAATATTAAAGCATTTAACTGTTGCAGTTATTTCTGTTAATAGCGTATAGGTCCCTCTTTCAGTCAAAAAAGAAAAATATAACGAAAATTTACTCACCAAAATTTTTGTTTCCTGGAGTCCGTAGGCAGCACACACCAAAGGGACTTTAAAGCAGTACTCAAGGGGAGGGAGCACTGGCCGCAAATTGTAGCACTCGTTAAGTCCCCTAGGTACAACCAGAATTAGAGACCAATTAGTAAGGAATAGATTAATTAATTAATTAGGAACCTCCCAGTATAAATCGTCACAAACCACACAGAGCCCTGTGATTTATGCAGCAATAATTTATTTACTGGTGGGCATATTGTGCTGCCTACGGACTCCAGGAAAAAAAGATTTCTGTGAGTAAATTTTCGTTTTCCTGTTCGTCCTTGGCAGCACACACCAAAGGGACTTTAAAGCAGTACTCAAGGGGAGGGAGCACTGGCCGCAAATTGTAGCACTCGTTTGCCAAAAGAAGCTTCTTCTGCCGCCTGGATGTCTAGCCTGTAGTGCTTAATAAAAGTTGATGATGTGGACCATGTTGCGGCCTGGCAAATTTGTTCTAAAGGCATTTGCGCTAGCCCCGCCCAGAAAGAAGCCGTGGATCTTGTTGAATGAGCCTTTATCACTATAGGCCAACTCTATTGATTGTTTAATCCATCTTGCCAAGGTTGCCTTATGTAAGAGGGCGCAAGGTTCCGTCATCGACGGAAGGTACGTGTCACCGAGGTTCCTGGCCTCGGTGAGATAAGAGCCGGATTTTTTGTGTCAGCAGCAGCTAGTGCTGCTTGACACATTGATATTTAGTATGGCTACAAAGCCGATCCGGGCCGGCTCTTATTGGGAATAGTCAAGTGCTGGGTGGGAGACTATTCCCCACGGTCCAGGCCGGACTTTTTCCGGGCCTTTAAAAGGCAGCCACCTCAGCAGGTGGGAGGTGATTATCCTGGAAGCTGCTGGTGTGGCTGTGGAGCTCTCAGGGCTGAGAGCAAGAGTCTGCAAACAGGCGTGCAGTCTACCTGGAAGCCGCTGGTGGAAACTTTGCGTGGCCGACCTAACTGCCCGGTGTGAACTAACACCGACCACTCAGGTGACCTTGCTGTGGGACTTATGTTTTTGCCGGGTGTTTTGCCTTGTGTGAACAAGCACTAAAGACTGTTTCTGTTTTGCCTTGTGTGAACAAGCACTAAAGACTGTTTCTGTTTTGCCGAGTGTGAATAAAACACTTCTGCTTTACCCAGAGAACTGTGTACCTTGCCTCTATACTGCGTCCGCAAGCCTGTCTACCAGAGCAATTCCCCACATTTAGGCAACCCGTTCCTCCACAAAGACCAGAACAGGGGAAAGTCCCTCCCCAATATTGCGGCATAAGGGAGCCGCCTCCCCACTCCCACGACATGTGGCACCTCTTTCCCACCCACCGTCAGGGTAACCTTAGTAGTGGGATACTCCCGGCGATCCCCATGTATACAGACAATGGTAAGGGTTCGCCCTTCTGGGAGTTTTTCTGTTACCAACGACTCATGGACCAGAGTTACCAGGCTCCCAGAGTCCAGCAGGGCCTGCACGGAGTGTCCATTAACCATGATGTCACACATCGGAGGGGTGTCCGCGGCCAGCAGGGGGTCAGCTATATACACTGGTTGGGCAAAAGAGAGGACCGGCGAGCGAACCCGCAGTCCATGGGTTCAGATGCCCTAGGGCAGTTGGCGGCCACATGTCCCCAGTCCTGACAATGCCAACACCTGACCCCCGCAGCCTCCCTCCTCCCCATGGTATTCCTCCCACGGACTGGAGATACACTCCCCTCCTTATGAGGTAGGATCCCTTTTCCAGGATCCCGGGTTGGCAACTGGGGCTGACGTGACTTCTGTAGTACAGCAGAGTCCTTCAACAAATCCTGAGTGGCCCTATACCTCTCCACCAGGCTAACCAGTTGTTCCAGGTTGCCTGGATCGCCTTGTCCCACCCAGCGCTGTATGGCTCTCGGGAGGGTACGCACAAACCTGTCGACCACGACCCTTTCAACCATCTGAGAAGGGCTCAACAGTTCAGGCTGGAGCCATTTTTTTACTAGGTGAAGTAAGTCATAGGCTTGTGACCGGACGGGTCGGGACTCGGAAAACACCCACTGACACACTCTGTGCGCTCGCACATAGGTGTTTACTCCCAACCTGGCCAACACCTCACCTTTTAGCCTCTCATAGTCCTTTGCCTCCTCACAGCTGAGGTCAAAATAGGCCTTTTGTGCATCCCCCACCAGAAAAGGCGCCACCACCTCAGCCCATTGCTCCAATGGCAGCCTCTCTTGCTCGGCGGTTCTTTCAAACACCATCAGGAATGCCTCTATATCGTCTTCTGGACCCATTTTCCTGAGGGCAGATCGGACTTTGTCCCTGGCGTTAGACACAGTCGGGGCTGTTGTGGTTGCAACTCCTGGCTGGGACGTTCGCACCGACTCCTGCAAGGCTATCAGCTGCTGCACTAGGAGATTGTTCGTCTGCTGCTGTGCACACATAGCCTCCTCATGTCTTTTTGTTGTAGCTCATTAGCCTGTTGCTGCTGTAAAAGTAGCTGATTGGTCTCCCTCTGCTGCACGTTAGCCTCCATGAGAGCTTTCACAGCAGCCTCCATGTTGCCAGAAACCACAAAAGTTGCAGGCCTGATATATGACATGCAGTCCAACACAGCAAAAACAAAAACTTTCGGCGTTCACGCCAGCCTCACTGCGCATGCCCGCATCCGACACCAAATGTGGGGAATTGCTCTGGTAGACAGGCTTGCGGACGCAGTATAGAGGCAAGGTACACAGTTCTCTGGGTAAAGCAGAAGTGTTTTATTCACACTCGGCAAAACAGAAACAGTCTTTAGTGCTTGTTCACACAAGGCAAAACAGAAACAGTCTTTAGTGCTTGTTCACACAAGGCAAAACACCCGGCAAAAACATAAGTCCCACAGCAAGGTCACCTGAGTGGTCGGTGTTAGTTCACACCGGGCAGTTAGGTCGGCCACGCAAAGTTTCCACCAGCGGCTTCCAGGTAGACTGCACGCCTGTTTGCAGACTCTTGCTCTCAGCCCTGAGAGCTCCACAGCCACACCAGCAGCTTCCAGGATAATCACCTCCCACCTGCTGAGGTGGCTGCCTTTTATTGGCCCAGTGTTTTCAAAGAGGTAGAAAATTATTGTAAGTCCTGTCCAACCTGTCAGGTAAATAGCCCCCAGCCACATTTCCGTAGTCCTCTGGTACCTCTACCAATCATAGAGGTACCGTTTGAGCGAATCGCTATGGATCTAATAGGGCCCATACCGAAGTCCGCTAGGGGCCACCAACACATTCTGGTCGTTCTCGATTACGCCACTCGGTATCCGGAGGCGGTGCCCCTGCGACATACATCAGCTAAGCTCATAGCTAAGGAGTTAATGGAAATGTTTTCCCGGGTGGGCCTGCCTAAGGAGGTTCTGACAGACCAAGGGACCCCTTTTATGTCCAAGGTTATGAGGGAACTGTGTAAATTGCTGCGTATAAAACAGTTGCGGACGTCCGTTTACCATCCGCAAACGGATGGTCTCGTCGAAAGGTTTAACCAAACGTTAAAAAATATGTTAAAAAGGGTGGTGTCTAGAGATGGGAAGGACTGGGACCTGCTTCTGCCCTATCTCATGTTCGCAGTGCGAGAGGTGCCCCAGGCCTCTACTGGGTTCTCGCCCTTCGAACTGCTTTATGGCAGACACCCTCGGGGCCTGTTAGACATTGCCAAGGAAGCGTGGGAACAACAACCCGTCCCCCACAAAAGTGTCATTGAGTATGTCACCCAGATGCAGGAACGGATGGAAAGGGTGTTGCCGCTGGTCCGGGAGCATATGGAGGCAGCGCAACAAGCTCAGAGTAGGGTGTATAATCGTCAGGCTCGGGTACGGGATTTCAATCCGGAGATCGGGTTTTGGTTCTGGTACCTACCCTTGACAGCAAGTTCCTAGCTAGGTGGCAGGGGCCCTATGAGGTGATCGAGAAGGTAGGGGAAGTAATTACAAAGTACACCAGCCAGGGCGGCGCAAGCCGGAGCAGGTGTACCATGTGAATTTACTAAAGCCGTGGAAAGATAGGGACTCGTCCGACAACAGCCCCCGTCCAGGGCTTCTAGGTGAAAAGGGTCCAGCCCCACAGTTTGAGGCCTGTGACGCAGTAACCACGGTAAAATTGCAGACAGCCTGTCTTCCAAACAAGTTCAGGAGGTAAGGGAGTTCATCAGTCGGAACACGGATGTGTTCTCGGACCTCCTGGCCGCACTTCCCTCATCCAACATGATATCGTCACGGAGCCTCAGGCCAAGATCCGGTTAAAACCATACCGGGTACCCGAGGCTCGGCGACGGGCCATCGCGGAGGAAGTGCAATTAATGTTGAAGCTTGATGTCATTGAGGAGTCGAAAAGTGAAAGGGCAAGTCCCATAGTCCTAATACCCAAGCCAGATGGGACGCTACGGTTCTGCAACGATTTTCGCAAGTTAAATGAAGTGTCCAAGTTTGATGCGTATCCCATGCCCCGGGTAGACGAGCTTGTTGAGAATTTAGGGCAAGCCCGTTATTTTTCTGTGCTAGACCTCACTAAAGGGTACTGGCAGGTACCCTTAACGGAGTCGGCCAAGGAAAAACTGCTTTTGTTACTCCGCAGGGCCTGTATCATTACAAGGTATTACCCTTTGGCCTGCATGGCGCCCCTGCCACTTTCCAAAGGTTAATGGACATTGTGCTGCGACCTCATCGTCGGTACGCCTCGGCCTACTTAGATGATGTAGTCATCCACAGCACCGACTGGGAAAGCCATTTGCCCAAAGTACAGGCGGTAGTGGATGCCCTTAGAAAAGCTGGACTAACCGCTAATCCAAAAAAGTGTGCCATTGGGTTAGAAGAGACCAAGTATCTGGGGTATGTCATTGGGCGGGAGTCATCAAACCTCAGGTAAATAAGATAGAGGCAATACGTAATTGGCCCCGACCGGTCACCACCAGGCAGGTAAAATCGTTCCTGGGGATTGTAGGGTACTACATGAGGTTTGTGCCCCACTTTGCCACGATAGCAGCGCCGTTGACAGACCTGTTGAAGGGACGGAAGTCCGGAAAGGTTCACTGGAGTGAGAAGGCAGAAGAGGCTTTCTCTGCATTGAAGTCGGCCCTGTGTGGGTCCCCGGTTTTGGTGACACCCGACTTCAACAGGGAGTTCATAGTACAGACGGATGCCTCGGAGGTAGGCCTCGGCGCTGTACTGTCTCAGGAAGTCAACGGCGAAGAACATCCCGTTGTCTTCCTGAGCCGTAAGCTCAACCCAGCCGAGACCAGGTATAGTATAGTGGAGAGGAGTGCCTGGCTATCAAGTGGGCACTCGAGTCTCTCCGCTATTACTTGTTAGGGAGGAAGTTCCGTCTGGTGACCGACCATTCCCCTCTCAAGTGGATGAGCCAGGCCAAGGAGAGGAATGCTCGGGTCACCAGGTGGTTCCTGTCCTTACAGAACTTCAAGTTCTCAGTAGAACACCGGGCAGGCCGCTTGCAGGGTAACGCGGATGCCCTGTCCCGCGTCCACTGTCTCATGTGTGTTCACCCCTCAGGGTTGAACAAAGGGGGGTATGTAAGAGGGCGCAAGGTTCCGTCATCGACGGAAGGTACGTGTCACCGAGGTTCCTGGCCTCGGTGAGATAAGAGCCGGATTTTTGTGTCAGCAGCAGCTAGTGCTGCTTGACACATTGATATTTAGTATGGCTACAAAGCCGATCCGGGCCGGCTCTTATTGGGAATAGTCAAGTGCTGGGTGGGAGACTATTCCCCACGGTCCAGGCCGGACTTTTCCGGGCCTTTAAAGGCAGCCACCTCAGCAGGTGGGAGGTGATTATCCTGGAAGCTGCTGGTGTGGCTGTGGAGCTCTCAGGGCTGAGAGCAAGAGTCTGCAAACAGGCGTGCAGTCTACCTGGAAGCCGCTGGTGGAAACTTTGCGTGGCCGACCTAACTGCCCGGTGTGAACTAACACCGACCACTCAGGTGACCTTGCTGTGGGACTTATGTTTTTGCCGGGTGTTTTGCCTTGTGTGAACAAGCACTAAAGACTGTTTCTGTTTTGCCTTGTGTGAACAAGCACTAAAGACTGTTTCTGTTTTGCCGAGTGTGAATAAAACACTTCTGCTTTACCCAGAGAACTGTGTACCTTGCCTCTATACTGCGTCCGCAAGCCTGTCTACCAGAGCAATTCCCCACACTTACTGGCTCTTTTACCCTTATTTTGTCCTTTATGTTGTAGAAAAAGGTTTTCTGATATCCTGAACGATGAGGTGTATTAAATATAGTACAGTACCGCTCTTCTGACGTCCAGTAGATGACTTTGGTCTTGAGTATTAACCTGGATGACTGGTAGATAAACTTCCTGGTTAATGTTAGTTGTTGAAGCAATTTTGGGTAAGAAACCTGGCATGGTGCGAAGAACCAAACAATGGCCTAGATCCCTTAAATATGGTTCCCTGCAGGACAGGGCTTGCAGATCACTTATACGTATTGCTGACGCAATGGCAACTAAAACCAAGGTTTTTGCAGTTTTCGGGCAGCTAGGAGTGTACTGATCACCTCTTCTGGAAGGCCTTAATGGACTAAAGATTCCCGCTCAGCCTCAAGGCCGTCAATTTCAGACTGTTGGGGTTTGGATATAGAATCCCATTTTGAGTGAGAAGATCCTGTTGGGGCGGAATCCTCCAAATTCTCCCCTTGGATAGACGGAGAGCTAGGAAAAACCACGTTCTTCGTGGCCAGTATGGTAGGATTACTATCGCTTCCGCTTGATCTAGCTGTATTTTCTTGAGCCCCCTCGGGATCATAGGAATTGGAGGAAATATGTATATTTCTTCCAGCTGATTGATAATCCATCGATCGCATATGCTTGAGGGGAGCGGTGAATGGAGCAGAACAGTTTGGTTTTGTTGTTCTGATCTGTCGCCATGCCGTCTATATGAGGTCACTATTTGTGTGAATACTGCTGGATTGAGACTTCATTCTCCCGGAAGGATTTTCTTGCGGCTGAGCTGGTCGGCCATGATGTTCAATGTACCCTTTATGTGGACTGCTGTTATATCTTCTGTCCATGCTTCGGCCGATTTCATCAGACGACTGCACTCTTTGTAGAGGACATTGTCCTTGTCTCACCTTGCTTGTTGATGTTGTACACCGTAGGAATGTTGTCCAAATGAATTAGAACACTGCGATCCTTCAGATGATCCTAAAAAAGGTTTCAACGCTAGACGTACTGCTGTTATTTCCCTCAAGTTGGATGACTTCCTGGAGTCTGAGATACTCCACTCTTTTTGCACCAATAGATTGTTGACATGAGCACCCCAACCCCACAAGGAGGCATCCGTAGTGAGGTGAATCTGAATCTGAGGTTGTAGGCTTCTCCCTTCTAGCAGGCGATTGGAGGATATCCACCACTTGAGATCTTGGCGTGTTGACCATGGAATCACAAATTTCCTGTCTAAAGATTGATAGCTCTTGTACCAGGCTGCTAGGATGGCATGTTGTAGCTCCCTGAAGTGGGCTTTCGCCCATGGCACTGCATCTACTGAGGATATTAACAGGCCCAAGACTGACATCGCCCTTCGAAACGAAACTCTGGGAGATGAAATTATTTTCTCTATATTCTTGTGAATTGTCGTTATTCTGTCTGAGGAGAGTTTGATATTCATACGCCTTGAAGCTTGAAGCTATCAATTGTAGGCCTAGTATTTAGGCCCTGGATGAAAGGTATCCTTTTACAGACAGATTTACACTTGGAGATGCACAGTAGAGTGTGAAAAAATACATAGGATTATGCTTTCAGCACTTGTATTTTAACACTTTGTGTAATATACCCTTTAACGGAAAGAAATACACGTAGAGATTTAAAACAGTGTGTGCAAATGTAGAGGATTATGCTCTATTTTAACACTTAATGTAATATACACTTTAACCAAAAGAAATACACTTGGAGATGCACGCTGAGTGTAATATACCCTTTACGGACAGATTTACACTTGGCCTGCAATAGCTGGAACACCAGATATTGGGTATTGCTATTTTGGCAATTGAATTTCACCCCAGAACAAAATATATCCTTTGACGGATACTATTAAACTACTTGTCCAGCCACAGCTAGAACACCAGATTTACGGTATTTCTATTTTTGCAACTCAATTTCACCCCAGAAAATAATATATCCTTTGACGGACACTATGAAACTTGTCCAGTCACAGCTGGAACACCAGATTTACGGTATTTATATTTTTTTAACAGAATTTCACCCCAGAAAATAATATATCCTTTGACGGACACTGTGAAACTTGTCCAGTCACAGCTGGAACACCAGACTTATGGTATTTCTATTTTTGCAACTGAATTTCACCCCAGAAAATAATATATCCTTTGACGGACACTATGAAACTTGTCCGGACAGCAACTGGAATACCAGATTTACGGTATTTATATTTTTGCAACTGAATTTCACCCCAGAAAATAATATATCCTTTGACGGACACTATGAAACTTGTCCAATCACAGCTGGAACACCAGATTTACAGTATTTCTATTTTTGCAATTGAATTTCACCCCAGAAAATAATATATCCTTTGACGGACACTATGAAACTTGTCCAGTCACAGCTGGAACACCAGATCTCCGGTATTTCTATTTTTGCAACTGAATTTCACCCCAGAAAATAATATATCCTTTGACGGACACTATGAAACTTGTCCAGTCACAGCTGGAACACCAGATTTACAGTATTTCTATTTTTATAAATGAATTTCACCCCAGAAAATAATATATCCTCTGACGGACACTATGAAACTTGTCCAGTCACAGCTAGAACACCAGATTTACGGTATTTCTATTTTTGCAACTGAATTTCACCCCTGAAAATAATATATCCTTTGACGGCACTATGAAACTTGTCCAGTCACAGCTGGAACACCATATTTACGGTATTTCTATTTTTGCAACTGAATTTCACCCCAGAAAATAATATATCCTTTGACGGACACTATGAAACTTGTCCAGTCACAGCTGGAACACCAGATTTACTGTATTTCTATTTTTGTAACTGAATTTCACCCCAGAAAATAATATATCCTTTGATGGACACTATGAAACTTGTCCAGTCACAGCTGGAACACCAGATTTACGGTATTTATATTTTTGCAACTGAATTTCACCCCAGAAAATAATATATCCTTTGACGGACACTATGAAACTTGTCCAGTCACAGCTGGAACACCATATTTACGGTATTTCTATTTTTGCAACTGAATTTCACCCCAGAAAATAATATATCCTTTCACGGACACTATGAAACTTGTCCAGTCACAGCTGGAACACCAGGTTTACAGTATTTCTATTTTTGTAACTGAATTTCACCCCAGAAAATAATATATCCTTTGACGGACACTATGAAACTTGTCCAGTCACAGCTAGAACACCAGATTTACGGTATTTCTATTTTTGCAACTGAATTTCACCCCAGAAAATAATATATCCTTTGACGGACACTATGAAACTTGTCCAGTCACAGCTAGAACACCAGATTTACGGTATTTCTATTTTTGCAACTCAATTTCACCCCAGAAAATAATATATCCTTTGACGG